>CM055122.1:235467527-236716902 GCA_029206835.1 Rana muscosa | reverse complement strand
AAGGCAACTTTACAGGAAGCAGAAAGGAATTTACCCAGAAGCCACAAGGAATTTACTTCAAGTCATGTTGTTAATGACCACAAGTCGCGCTGAAGTCTCCTCCAAGTCTCGCTGTGATTCATGCTCAAGTCGTGTCTGAGTTGCTTCTGGAAGTCGCGCTGGAAGTCGTGTTGCCCCAGTGTGAACCGGCTCTTAAATTAACGGTACCGTATTTCTTACTTAAATTTTGCACTTATAAATTGCACAATAAATCATTGCATTAAAGAGGAGGTCCAGGCTCCTTCAGAAAAAAATGTAATCAGCAGCTACAAATAATGTAGCTGCTGACTTTTAATATTAGGCCACTTACCTGTCCAGAAATCAAGCGGTACCTTTACCCCAGCTGATTTTTCCATCGGCTCTCGGGTGCTGCCGCCACCATTGCTAGTAAGGAAAACTGGCAGTGAGGCCTTGTGGCTACACAGCCGGTTCCCTACTGTGCATGCACAAAGTGAGCTATGCTTTGTGAATAGCCCAGCGGTGGGGGGGGGACAAGGGGGGGCAAATTTTTGGGTGATCTCGCAGCGATGTCAAAACCAGGTACCCGCCCCGCCCCCCCCCTCCCCGAAAGGTGCCAAATGTGGCACCGGGTGGAGCTCCGCTTTAATATTTTGTGACAATAACAATTGCCACTACACCATTTTATTGTCTAGGGTGTCTGCTTTCAGAAAACATGTAATGGTTGGGGGGGTTTAAGAAATCTTCAGGCTTAAAACAGCTTTGGCAGCGAATGTGTTAAAGTTTGGAAGTCAGCTGACTAATAGGCTTGCATAAGAAAAAGCAGTAAATAACAACTATTGTGAAGCACTGCAAAGGAGAAAGTAAAAACCGACCATGCTATGAGCCAATATGGCTGCCACCATGTACATAAATAATTATAATTTATTTATCATAACAAGGTTTTTAAACCATTATCATGATGTAATACAATTATTTACATCTAATGTATCCCTCTAAAATGTTTTTGTAAAATAAGATTAAAAGATCATACATTCCCTTTAACCATACTCTATCCAATCCAACCACAGCTCTGATATAAAAAAAAAAACTATACATGTTAGATACTCTCACTAAATTTGTCTGACCCTGAAATAACCCCAATCTAGTCATAGATTTTCACATTCACGTGTGGCATTTTTATCTCTGATATTTTTATTTTGTTGAGATGATAGGCATGCCACCTCCCTTTATACAGAAAATGTTTTTGAGCTAAATTATAAGCTTCCATTTACCTAGAACAAAATGCTCACCACAAAATGATGGCAGCCAGAATTTTCGAAAAACATTCCTGGTCTGAAGTGAGACTTTTAGACAAGCACTGCAGAAATTCATTGCATTTGCTATCTATATGCCAATCATTTAGTCTGACAGGACAGTTGGATATTGACAAATCATACAGCGGATGGGATCATAGGTCCTGTTTTTTGAGGAATTTAAATGGAAGCTAAAAGCATCACATTCCGTTTGTAGTAAACATGTCTAAATAGTGCTGTTTCCTGCCTTGGCAAAGGGGTAAAAGTTGACTTTTAAACAATAAAATAAACAAATAAAATGATAAAATGCTTGGCCTTTAAAAAACAATATAACAAAGTAGAGTACTCCTAAAGCTAGAATAAAAAATAAAGATTGTTCAATGGGTCATGGTAGCTGAAGCAAACAGCTCTAACTAACTGCTGAAAAATTGTCAATGCTGAACATACCGTGGCAGCAAGAATGAAATACTGAGAATGGGTTAAGAATTTGGTCACTTGCCCCACCCCCCATCTCCCCACCTCCACCTTCATCATTTGTTGCCAATCATTGTCATCAACCATCCAGACAAGATAGGGTGTAATAAAAAGCATAACTACAGATCACTGAACCATCAAAATAGCAAACTAAAACCTCCTTTTATTCACTTGCTACTTGTGAATATCATAGGCGTGTGCATGGGGTGTGCCGGTGTGCCTAGGCACACCCTAATCACCCCAAGCACATTAGCATACTTCCCACCTGAAAGCTGCCCTATGCCAGCTTTGTCCCAGCCTGTGTCACAATTTTCCAGCAGTGGGAACAGCTACATAGTCCCTACCCTGGCCACTAGATGTTTGTACGGTCAGTTCCTGAAACACCCCCCCCCCAGTCTTCCCTGCAGCAGTCAAGTGTCCTCCATTGTCCGTATGAAGAAGTGCGCTGCCTGCTCTGCTTCACCATCCACTTCTGTGCCGCCCCCAGCACCAGACAATGCTCAGTGCACTGTAAAGTTCTGTGGCTGCTGCAGAAGTGTTGGTATTGTTTGAGGCAGGGGCAGACTGGGCTGACGTCACAGGGAAAGATCATGACCATATGGTGGGGATCCATCTACATTCCTGGACTTCCACCCGACGCAGCCTCTCAGCAAGCTGCTGAGAGCCCGAGCCAGCCAATCCCGCCCCCTCCACAGCCCAGCGCTCCAGTGAGCGAGCAGGGAGGGGAAGAGCAGAGAGCCGGTGACTGAAAGCCACCAGCACTCTGCTCAGGGAGCTCTGAGAACCGAGCGATCGGCGGTGTTTGATCGCTCGGTTCTCAGTGTTAGAGCTGGCAGGGGACAGATGCAGCATCGGATCGATGCAGCATCCACCTAGGTAAGTATGAATCTGCAAAATAAACCCCAACCCATACTTCTCTTTTAGCCAGTGCTTGTCCATTGCTTGATCTTGTTCCCCAGTAATTGTACTTCTATCACCTGCCACTTGCCATTTTTTTTTCCACAGGACCTGGGCAATAGTAATATCACAACTTTGTGGAGAGGGATCAAGATCTTTATGGGTAATCTCTCAGAATTGATTGGTAATTTAACATGCTGAAGAAATAGGTTTTGAGTGTATTTGCCCTTCAGCTCTTTACATCCTGAATTTTACATCTTGGAAGCCTGTAGCTACCAAAAGTATTTCCAGTAATCAGAATTTGAAGGGATTATATAGCACATAGACCATCCTACTATAATTATTAGAATGAAGATGTAATTAGTGCTGCTTGTTCAGGTACGTTATTTGTGTAGAGGGGTTTAAAATGGTCAAACATGTCATTGCTTATGAGTGAACGATTACATAATTTTTTAGCAGTTCTGTCGGAATACCTCATCCTGACATATCTGCTGTGTTTGTCTAATTTTTACATAATGACATCACTTTGTAATAGGAGACACATTCATACTGTCACAGAATTGATTTCCCAGTGATGTACCTCTGTGAAAACTATTCATAGTACATCAGTGGGCTTCTGGGGACCTACTTCTGTTTTACATTTCAAAAACCACAAATTTATTTGCTGCCAAATACCAAAAAAAAGAGATCTGAAAGATGGAAATGAGTTATTTTTTCTTGTACATGAAGGCTTTTTCTTGCTGGTATGCTTATACTGTATATAAATAAAATGTATTGCAATCAATTAAACAAAGGAGACAGAGACGTCACTGTCCTTGACCAGGGTCTATGTGGCCTTTCTATGAATCCAGGTGTTAATCATAGCTTTAAGTGTATGTTGCCATTGTACCTGCTGTACATATTGTTTTACAATGTAGTTTAAAGTCTTTGTAGTTAAGCTCAGGTAAAGACGTCAATGTTTTACATACGCAAAACAAACGCAGGAATGCCTTTGATTCATGGATAGACGTACATGTGAGCCCAAAATAAATGTATTGCTTTATAATTACCTTTTTATATAGTGCCCTTGGGTCTTTCCTTTTATAGACACATAATAACACGGAAAATAGGGCAGCCTTAAGTAATGTGGAATGTGCCCGTGAGAATCTTTATCATCGTTGTTTGGTAAGTATTAATGAGATGTCTCTTCCTATAGCGGAAGCAGGTACACGCATAAGGGAGATTGGTTTGTGTAATGTCCCCAGGCCACAAAAATATACATTTTTTAAATGGTACAGTGTTTCTCTAGGAAGTACAGTAGTAGTAGGATGCATTTAAACTATAACTAATGGCAAAACTTTTTTAAGTTTTGAATAGAGTGGAGAGGGATTAGAGCACTCGTCAGTTTTTATTGCTGTTTGTGTCCCCATTTGGGAGATTCACCCTCTCGATTTGTCCTGTTTACCATTATCATTGAAAATGAAAGTAAAAGAAAATCTAAAATTTTGGGTTGTCCCCAGAAATGTAATAGAGGGGACATTTTCCAATGGGGATACTAGTTCTGGTGACCTGGGGGTGCCCAAGGAAGTCACTTAATTTGCAGGGATTTCCTCTCCCTTCCTGTTTGGCTATGGGACAGGAAGTGAAGGGAAATCTCAGCAATGGGACACATATGGTGACAAGAAATCTGACAGGGTTATAACACTCCCTGGCTCTATCCAAAATAAAAATAAAAACATTTTGCCTATAGTTCTACTTTAAGAGTATGTAATCCCTTAACAATGAACTTTCTTGCTTTATTGGTCCTGTTTGTTTTTTTAAAGAGGGATTCCACCCACGATTTAAAAAAAAATAAAAAAGTCAGCAGCTACAAACACTGTAGCTGCTGACTTTTAATAAGAACACTTACCTGTCCTACTCGCCCACAATGTCAGCCCCCCCGAGGCTGATCCCTCGATCCTGGCAGCTCCCGGCACCACCATCCTCAGTAAGGGAAACAGGCAGGGAAGCCGTGCGGCTTCACTGCCCGTTTCCTACTGCACATGCGCGAGTCTCGTATTGTTTCTGAATAGGCGGCTTGCTCTCTGGGATACACACAGTTCCCAGAAGGCAGCGCGCCCCATTCACCAGAAGACAACGCGAGGAGGATGCAGAAGAAGAACAGCCGCAGATAAGGAAGAGGCAGATTAGGGACTTCCACATAGAAACCCGGTATGTCTGGTGAGTAACATTTTTTTTTTTTTTTCAATTTTTTTTTTTGCATTTTTTTTTGTAATTTTTTTTTTTTTTTTTAGGGTGGAACTCCACTTTAAGTACTGTATACATTATAATTGGAAATGTTTTGTTATATCTGTTCCATAAGTGTGAAAAATATCTATTGATCCTTCCATAAATCTTCTCAATTAATAACTTCCTATGTTCTCTGCCTGTGCTGCATTCTTTTTTTCAAGATATCCTGGAGGATTAGAGAACACCTCCTAAGTTAAGGAAAAGAAGGGGGGGGGGGTTATTATAGTCGAGCCTACAGCCAGCCCATTTTTGTTATTTAAGCTGCCTTTGTCATTCCCTCCATGCCCTTGCATGGTCAACATCTCTAGTGTGTTCCTGTGTATGACTTGGCCTGGCTGACTTCTCTTCAGCTTTCTGCTCCTGATTTTTGGCTCCTGACAATGCTGACTTCTGGTTCCCTGATCCTAGCTCATCTGATTACCCGCTCTGGCATCCAAACAGTGACTTCTGTCTTTGACTACGTTCCTGAACTGTTGTTATTTTGCTATTACATTAAAGGTGTGATTTTAACTGCATTTTCTCTCTCTGCCTGGTTCATGGTTCCTGACAGAATGACCATTAACCACTTGCCGTGTCATGTGAGACAGAGCCCAACTAGGGTTGCCACCTCATCCCTTTAAACCGAAACACATATGAATTACACAGGTTCTGAGGCTAATTTAATGCAGGTAAGGCACCAAGTGAGTTTAATTACCACCTTAATCAGCCACACACCCTGTGTAATTAATATGTGTTCGGTTTTAAAGGGATGAGGTGGCAACTCTAAGCCCAACCCCCCCTCAGTTAGAAACACAATGCAGGGAACATTAAACCCCTACAGTGCCACCTAGTGGTTAACCCCTTCACTGCCAGTGTCATTTTCACAGTAACCAGTGCATTTTTTATAGCACTGATCGCTGTGAAAATGACAATGGTCTCAAAAATGTGTCAGAAGTGTCCGATGTGTCCGCCATAATGTCGCAGTCACGAAAAAAATCACTGATCGCCGCCATTACTAGTAAAAAAAAAAAAAATGCCATAAAACTATTCCCTATTTTGTAAATGCTATAACTTTTGCGCAAACCAATCAATAAACGGTGATTGCGATTTTTTTTACCAAAAATATGTAGAAGAAAACGTATCGGCCTAAACTGAGGATTTTTTTTTTTATATATGTAGCGGCCTCTCTCTCCCTCTACACTTCATCGCTTACTTGGCTGGTGTCTAGGGGTACCTGGGAGAGGAGAGTGCAGTAACACTACGCCAAGCTCTCACCTCGTATGTGTATAAGGGTTGAGCAAAGTTACTGAATTACCTTTGGGTCTGTTCTCTGCATACAAAGCCTCTGCTTGTTCCGTGGAGATGTGTCTGCCAGTAATAGAGCCCCACACCAATAAAAGTCCAACACTCTTTTATTTCTCCATTGCCAGGGTGAACATAATCAGTTGAACTTTTATAACAGACAGACAGGGGTGTGGATACGAGTAGGCCCAGGCACAAATGAACTCTCCTATTCCTTTGCAAGCGAATAGGCTTGGCGCACGGTCTCTGCCACTGACCGTGAGATTGGTTGCTGCCACCGACCGGATGAACTGTTGAGGAGGCCCCTGCCACAGGCCTAATAGCAGGTCTCTGCCACTGACCTGAGTTGAGTAGTTGAACCGCTGCCACCGGTCATAGAACATGAACCACCTTCCTCTATGAATTGGCCCCTGTTCGGGAAAGATATCCATCTGGGCGGTCTCCAGAGGTTCACCCGACACTGGCAATATGCTGCACCAAATCTTCGGCTGAATCCCTCCTCTGGTCCCTTACGCCTCTGGATTCGGGTGCCCAACACCCGGGGCACCCTAGGACAATCCCTCCCTTGCGGGACCCAGTGGAAGCTACTGGGTCCCAGGCCTCCGGTTGAGTACCTCACCCCAGACTGAAGGTGTCTGGGATGGAACACGAACTCCAAGTGTCCAGGCCTAGGCCGCCTGGACACCGACCACGGACAGCAGCCCTCAGGCTGAAGGTGCCTGGGACTCGAACCTTGTGGCGAAGATGTCCGCCCCCTTTATACCCTCCCCCAGCAAGCAAAGCGGGTTCCCCGCCCCCCGTACAACTGCTGCGAGAGGTCACAAAGGGTACGGCACAACCCCGGCCCAAAGTGACAGCGCCACTTGCTGAGCCGCAGGGAACTAGACATCACTGATGTCTTCACCAGAATTTAACACTGAAAAGTACATACCCGCTACACTCTCCTCCTGGTTATTGGACACTGGTCCCCAGTGTCTGGAGCAAGCTATGCCCAAAAGGGGCCGACATAGCCCAATCCAGAAACCGACTAAAAATTTCAAGAAATTAAAAGTTTTTGAAAAAAACTAACTAAAACAGTTGTGCCTGAACCTGACATGAAAGGGGAGGGAAGGGAAACAAACAACACATAACAACAACAAAAAAACATTTTGCAAATCACATATTCACATCAACATTTTCCCCACCCATCCTGGCTAAGACCCACCCCATTCTCAGTGGCCTTGATGGGATGCTCTCCTGCAGAGGGGAAAAGAAACGTTAAACACACAGATTCCTGACACATATGTTCGTGTGAGAACGAAAAAACTTCTCTGCAGAGAAATCCTTTCCTTCCTTAAGTGTGTGAGTGAACAGTGAATATCGGTGCACAACACTGCCACCTGGTGACAGTGCCGCTGTAACTGCGCTTGTCGAAGATTTATTTTTCCCATCTTCTTCTGTAGCTCTAACTACCCCAAAGTCCATGATCACTTTGCGGGATGGAAGAATGAAGAACAAACAAACGCCAACAGTCCTTCAATTCTTCCAAAGAGCACAAACACCCATTAAACTCGGGTACAGTCACTAGGTTTAGGGGAAAACAACCCCAGAAAATTCAGCAGCAGTAAGGTAAAGCAAGAACGGAGTCTTTCTTTCTCCTACAGATAGAATTTTGGGTGCGGCAGGACAAGGGGTTTTAAGTGCTGATCCATTGTCTCTACCTGGTATTCGACATCCTCCCTCTCTTTGCGTCGAATCAATACCTTGTCTGCGTGGATGTGCCGACCCAGCATCCATTCTGCCTTACAGTCCTTAAATCTCTGAGATGCTTTGGGGGAACATGCGAGGTACCTGCGGGCGTGTGGGACCTGAATGTGTGTCCACACAAAATCGTTGTACCAGCGTTCCCGGCTGACTTCCACTTCATATAAAAGTTCCTTGGGTAAGTACGGGTACTCCCACCCGTACTCGTTGGCAACTTTTTTGGCAGAAGAGGCGTTGTAGTCTCGCCAGCGGAGGCATAGTAGCGCGGTCTCCCTCACCCGGTAGGACGATCGCGTCTGGGTGACGAGGTGCCTTGATCACCTCCATTCTGGGCATAGGCGCCCGCAGCAACAGTCTCTTTTCCCCGGTGCTAGATGCAGGTGGCACTGGAGGTAGAAGGGCAGACTGGGGACAGGATCCCTCCTCAGGCGCCGGTGCCTCCACCCAGGGTGTACTATCCCCTGTAGACATGGGTGGATCCCTGACTCTGCGGGACGAGGAGAGAGGCATCTTGTCCCAGGCCTTTTTAGCAAAAAGTTCATCTATGATGACATTGTCTCCCGGATCGGAGAGCGACTCTAGGTCGGAGGTGTCACACTCCTCCCCGGGCTGGTAGTTTGTAGTGGAGGCTGAATTGCTACCGCCCCGTGGGCACACAGGGCCGTGAATCCCCGACACCTCCGCCCCAACACCAAGTCCCTCCGCCCGGCTTACCTCGGCCCAAAGTTGAGAAGGGATGTCCGGGACTCTTGCGACCGGATCCATCCGGGCCGGGCGTAAGCGAGCAGGGTGATCCACCGTGACCGCTGGACGGGACAACCAAGCCGGTCTTCCTCTTCGGCGGTGGACGCTGGGAAACAGTGGTGACTGAGTCAGCATCCTCAGATTTCTCCCGTATCTCAGTAATCGCAACCTCCCCTGCGGTTGCTGCAGTGCGCACAGGGATGGCTGTTAAAGCAGTGATTCCTCCTTCCTGAGTGGTGTTGTCTGTTGTGCGGTTGAGGTGGATGGTTCTGGGTTTCTTGATAGGTGGTTCCACCTCAAATAAGAACTCTCCGCAGGCCTCGCAGCGCCCGAATGGCTTCAGCTGACACACCAGTCCCGAACAGCCGGGACAAATCAAACCCAGGGCCTCAACGTCCATGCATGAGTACAGGGCGAATCGTCCCTGGGGCTTTAGCCGGATCCCCGTATCAGTTATCGGAGCAGCAGTAGTCAAACTCGTGGTAGGAGGATGAAGCGGAATCCACAATGCATTATGAACATGGCGACTCTCTGCTGATCCATTGCGCACTGCATTGTTGGCGCCAAAGTCCCCACGTGTAGTCCTTCACACGATTGGACTCCTCCCCTCTTGCCTCCCAGTACGCGGGCTTTCTTCTTCCCTGGGTCATGCCCACGAACTGAGCAGGGAGGGTGTGCCTCGTGGCGCAGTGGCCAATATGGCCGACCTACTCTGAACTCTTTCGGGCAGACACGTTCAAACTCCAACAACTTCAGCTCCATTGTAGCACGAACACATCCCGGACACGAGCCCCCTCTCTCTCCCTCTCCACTTCATCGCTTACTTGGCTGGTGTCTAGGGGTACCTGGGAGAGGAGAGTGCAGGAACACTACGCCAAGCTCTCACCTCGTATGTGTATGAAGGTTGAGCAAAGTTACTGAATTACCTTCGGGTCTGTTCTCTGCATACAAAGCCTCTGCTTGTTCCGTGGAGATGTGTCTGCCAGTAATAGAGCCCCACACCAATAAAAGTCCAACACTCTTTATGTTCACCCTGGCAATGGAGAAATAAATGAGTTGAACTTTTATAACAGACAGACAGGGGTGTGGATACAAGTAGGCCCAGGTACAAATAAACTCTCCTATTCCTTTGCAAGCGAATAGGCTTGGCGCACGGTCTCTGCCACCGACCGTGAGATTGGTCGCTGCCACCGACCGGATGAACTGTTGAGGCCCCTGCCACAGGCCTAATAGCAGGTCTCTGCCACTGACCTGAGTTGACTAGTTGAACTGCTGCCACCGGTCATAGAACATGAACCACCTTCCTCTATGAATTGGCCCCTGTTCGGGAAAGATATCCATCCGGGCAGTCTCCAGAGGTTCACCCGGCACTGGCAATATGCTGCACCAGATCTTCGGCTGAATTCCTCCTCCGGTCCCTTACGCCTCTGGATTCGGGTGCCCAACACCCGGGGCACCCTAGGACAATCCCTCCCTTGCGGGACCCAGTGGAAGGTACTGGGTCCCAGGCCTCCGGTTGAGTACCTCACCCCAGACTGAAGGTGTCTGGGATGGAACACGAACTCCAAGTGTCCCGGCCTAGGCCGCCTGGACACCGACCACGGACAGCAGCCCTCAGGCTGAAGGTGCCTGGGACTCGAACCTCGTGGCGAAGATGTCTGCCCCCTTTATACCCTCCCCCAGCAAGCACAGCAGGTTCCACGCCCCGCCGTACAACTGCTGCGAGAGGTCACAAAGGGTACGGCACTGCAGTGATGGTTCAACCCCGGCCCAAAGTGACAGCGCCACCTGCTGAGCCGCAGGGAACAAGTAGACATCACTGATGTCTTTACCAGAATTTAACACTCTGAAAAGTACATACCCGCTACATATATTTTTGGGGGATATTTATTATAGCAAAAAGTAAAAAATATTGAATTTTTCTCAAAATTGTCGCTCTATTTTTGTTCATAGCGCAAAAAATAAAAACTGCAGAGGTGATCAAATACCACCAAAAGAAAGCTCTATTTGTGGGAAAAAAGGACGACAATTTTGTTTGGGAGCCACGTCGCACGACCGTGCAATTGTCAGTTAAAGCGACGCAGTGCCGAATCGCAAAAAAGGGGCCTGGTCTTTAACCAGCCAAAATGGTCCGGGGCTTAAGTGGTCAAGGGGTTACCATTCAGTCAAAAAGGGGAGGTACAATTGGAAAGATTCCAGTATAATAATACTAAAATTGGACAGTGTTGTGGATGCAGAACATTTGCAGCAGTGTCAACCACGAGGAAAAGATGGGATGATAAACTGTCTGGAGACTTCATTAGCAGAGATGAACTGGTCCTTTGCATGCCCAACTGACTGATGGAAAACCAATCTCAAGGCCTATTTTTTTATTTGATTGAATAGCTTTACTTATAAATGTAAAGAAATAACAGTGCAGCGCAATAAATGTCCATATACAGTGAACAATGATGAGAAAGATGTACTGAAGAGATCTGGGTGTAGGCTTCTTCATACAGTATATAACTTGTGTATCCAATGTAAGGAAAATCTGCTTACCAGACCAGATGGACCTTTTGAATGAACAAGAGGTCAAAAACGCTTGTTTTCCACCATGAGGGGAAGATGGTCTCAGATGAAGCGGTGATCCAGCCAGATGGTAGGCACAGCATCAGATGTAAAGATGATATATAAAAAAGGGATGTGGAAACATTCTAAGTGTAGACTGTTTTAATCCAAAAATACATACAAATAAAATTCAGACAAAGTCCAAAAAAAAAAAAAATACAGCAAAAGCCACTGGGCGCTGATGTTCTATGATGGGGAAGTCCAAAATATAAAACAGCTGCTAAAGTGACCAAATCTCTTGTGCTTATAATGATAAATGAACCATGATATACAGCTGGTGGAAGTCACAAGTAGAGATCATATGCTGGAAACTGGCAAAAGATAGTGCTAATAGCACCAAAAATAAACATAAGCAGCACCAGATGATTAACAGTGAGAGATCCACCAAAGTGAACAGCAGGCAGATGAAGTGAGTGTAAGCGGCGGTGAACGCCGTAAACTCAGCCTAAGATGAATCAATGGTAAGCGGCAATGCAAGCCGCGAGCACAGCCTGGGACAGACGCGGGTGACGTCACCGAGTAAGCTCCTCCCCCGTACGCACGTTGCGTCCAATAGGACTTCGTCAGCGGTGGGTGGGGCTTACAGCGTCACCCTCTGTCCTTATAAACTAAAAGCGTTGCCATGGAGAGCATAGTGGGGGCGGGACGGCCGGTAACCAGCCCCGAACACAGAATCCCCATGCTATGTAATCAGCCAATGTAATTTGGCTAGGCAGCAGCTAATAAAAAATGACACATAGACAGGAAAGCCTGTATAGTGCATACAAAATATAGTTGATTACTTTTAAAGTGACAAACACCCACGGCTGTCCCATGCCTCACAGTATAACTCCACAGCAGTGAAAGTTATATAAGAAAAATTGTATTCTTTAAAATAATAAAGAAAAATGTGAAAATAAATAAAAGTAAAAATAAAAATTAATAAATAAAAATATTTTAATAAAATATAAAAAACATGTGTAAAGCAAATTACAAATATAAGAGGGGGACCTCCTCTATTATGCAATGCAAAAAAAGGATGATAAAAGTATTAACTAAAAATACCACATCTACCGACATTGGTATACTAAACTGGCTTATTTGTCAGAGATGAAACAGTTAAGGTCAAAGTCGACGTTGAGGCCTCCTGGCACGAGCACCTGGGTCTCGTGTATCCAGAAGGACTCACGCCGACTAAGTTGTCTGATGAAGTTACCACCTCTCCAGTGGGGTCTAACCCTTTCTATACCCCAAAATTTAAGACATTTGGGGTCTCGGTTATGAAAATGACGAAAATGTTTGGAGACATTATGAGTTCTAACACCATTGATAATGTTATTCACATGTTCTCCCATGCGCACATGAAGCGGTCTGAAGGTTCTACCAATGTAGTGTAATCCACAGTCACATTCAAGGCCATAGACCACCCCCATGGTGTTACATGTAATAAGATTTTTGATAGAATAAGTTTTACCTGTAGTAGGAGCAGTAAACTCTTTTCTTCGTTTAATATTGCGTTTACATTTTTTACAAGATGGACACCTACCACATGCGTAAAAGCCAGTCATAAGAGGAAAAATATGACTCTCCCTTACTACTGGAGGGTCGACCACACTAGGGGCCAATACGTCCCTCAGTGTAGGTGCCTTTCTATAAATGAATCTGGGACGAGACGGAATAATGGCTCCCATTATTCTATCCTTTTTCAAGATGTCCCAGTGTTTCATGATTATTTTTTCAAATTTCCTATGTTGAATATTGAAATCCAAAATAATTCTGAGTTCCGTGTTAGCTGGATTAGGTGCCTTGGGTCGAGAACCCGCCACCAAAGAAGTTCTATCTAGCTTTCCGACCTTTTGAATTTCACTGGAGATATCCTCCTTATCATAGCCTTTTTGGATAAATCTTTTAGCAAGGACATCTGATTGCAATACAAAATCTGCCTCAGACGTGCAATTACGCCTTAAACGAATGAACTGGCCCCTAGGGATGTTGCATAGCCATGTTTTGTGATGGCAACTGTCAAGGGGTATATACCCATTCCTGTCTGTCTGCTTAAAATGATTTTTCGTTTTAAAGACAGGTCCATCTCTGAAAATTTCCAGATCTAAAAATGTTATACTGGAAGGATCAGCATTCCAGGTGAGTCTAATATTTTTGGTGTTGCCATTCAGCTTGGACATAAATAATTGCAGGCTAGTCATGTTACCCTCCCAGATAATGATCAGATCGTCTATATAGCGATAATAGCACTTTAGTTGTATTGGTCTGTCATTAAAGATAGTTTCTTCTTCCCAAAGTGACATAAACAAGTTTGCCACACTGGGAGCAAACCGTGCTCCCATGGCAACTCCAAGGGTTTGAAGAAAAAAATCTATGATCATACCAGAAATAATTCCTGGCTAAACAAAAAGAAAGTGCATCCACAAGAAAACCGATCAACAGGGGAGGAAGATTAGAGGCATCTAATGCCCATTTAACTGCCCTAATAGCATCCTGATGGCCTATGATGGTGTACAATGACCCCACGTCCGCGGTTACCAACAAAGTGTTGTCACTGGCGGGCGTGGACTCAACCACCTGTATAGCATGTCGGGTGTCTTTAAGATAAGCGGTGGTTGAACAAACCAATGGTTTAAGAAAGTGGTCAATGTATTGGCCCAGGCGTGCAGTGACCGAATCAATTCCATTGACAATAGGTCTCCCAGGTGGAAACTGGGCATCTTTATGTACCTTTGGTAGGAAATATATGATTGGCCTCCTGCACGCACTGGGATCCAAATATAAAGCCTCTTTTTTGGTAAGAACACCACACATTTTACCTTGCTCAACAAGAGCTTGAAGTTCATTTTGATACTCAAAAACAGGGTCCTTGGTCATAAGTTGATATGTAGAATGGTCTGACAATAATCTATTCATCTCATTGTCATAAAAGACCTTACTCATAACAACCAATCCACCCCCCTTATCCGCTGGTCTAACTACAACATTTATATTTTTCTCTAATGTGGAAATGCCCATTTTGAGATAGTGAGGATCTCTCACTTTCTTGATCTTCATGCGGTCTAGGTCGGTGGTGACCATGTTTTTGAAAACTTCAATATGCTTATGGTCATGTTTGGGAGGGTTAAAGGTAGATTTGTTAGCAAGCTGTGAGTGAAATTCTAGAGGTACTACAGGAACTGAAGTGGAAGTGGTGGTTCCTGATTTAGAAAGGAAATGTCGTTTAATATTAAGCGTTCTTACAAACTTTTGCAGACTAATATAAGTTTGGAATTTATTAAAATTCCGAACTGGAGCGAACTTGAGTCCTTTATCAAGCACTCTAAGTTCCTCCTCTGACAAGTCCACACCACTGATGTTGAATACTCCTGCTCCTATTATCGCCTTTGTCTTTTTAGCTCTTCTTCCGGCTCTTGTTCCTCTCTTAGTCGTCTTTTCCCCCCTTGTTTGATTCCTGGGGGGGTATGACCCCAAGGCTCCTCCCAATGTAGTTGACGCTGGCCTAAAAAACTTTCATTTGGAGGGTTGGTTTCATGAGATAATGGAGCAAAGCGATTGTGAATAGGAAGCTGGTCATGATCGATGTATGGGTCATTATTCCTCACATGGTCTGAATGCCTACCATAAGAGTTCTGATAATACATGTCATCTCTATTGGGGGGACCATTAGGGACATAGTCCCTGTTGGAACCATGGTCCCGCCAATTATTATGTTCATAAGGGGGTGGGTGATGGTAAGGAGTACCCTTACCCCTCCCCCCTCTGTTAGGGTGACCCCTGCCGTTGGGGCGTCCCCCACCTCGAGCTGGTGGACCCCTGGCAGGTGGGTTTCTAGGAATGACAGGAGTGGAAATGGTGGAAATATGCGGGGTGGAGGGGCGCGGCACATTAGTAGGTCCCGTATCAGGGTTGGGTACCCTAGATTGCCATTTAAAAATTTCGCCCCTAGCAAAATCACCAGAGTCCCTAAGGTACTTAGTTTTCTTTTTCTCCTGTGATTCCTTATCCCACTTAGACATCTTATTTTTAAGTTCACCTGATAGCTGAAGATTCTTGAAACGGCTCAATTTTAACTTTAAGCTCTCCTATTTGTTTATCAAGAATCTTCATTTTCCTATGTTTCCTAATGAGAAGGAGATCAATTAACTCTTGTCCTTTTTGACAAAATAAATTTTGCCATTCTCGCATGGATTCCTCATCCAAAAGGCCATCATTCGGTGGGATATCCCACCTTAAACGTCTAGGGATAAGTTTATTCTTAGTATATTGCTCAAATGAAGCAATGTCCCACCATGCCTTAATTTTCTTTTCAAAGGCAAAGCCCAATTTTTTGAAACATACGGATAAATCATCCGGATAAGTAGGTGTGGGTGTATCTGAGAACACTTCACTAAGTTTAACCTCTCTATGTTCCAAAAACTGAAAAACATCCATATGTGCAGCTAAAAGAAATGTGATAACTAACAAAAGTATTATAAAAGGCAATCAGCGCACAAATGACTACGAAAACTGCTGCAGCTGGACACCAACAGGTATATCACACAATAACCCAAACAGATAATATAAAGAAATAACAGTGCAGCGCAATAAATGTCCATATACAGTGAACAATGATGAGAAAGATGTACTGAAGAGATCTGGGTGTAGGCTTCTTCATACAGTATATAACTTGTGTATCCAATGTAAGGAAAATCTGCTTACCAGACCAGATGGACCTTTTGAATGAACAAGAGGTCAAAAACGCTTGTTTTCCACCATGAGGGGAAGATGGTCTCAGATGAAGCGGTGATCCAGCCAGATGGTAGGCACAGCATCAGATGTAAAGATGATATATAAAAAAGGGATGTGGAAACATTCTAAGTGTAGACTGTTTTAATCCAAAAATACATACAAATAAAATTCAGACAAAGTCCAAAAAAAAAAAATACAGCAAAAGCCACTGGGCGCTGATGTTCTATGATGGGGAAGTCCAAAATATAAAACAGCTGCTAAAGTGACCAAATCTCTTGTGCTTATAATGATAAATGAACCATGATATACAGCTGGTGGAAGTCACAAGTAGAGATCATATGCTGGAAACTGGCAAAAGATAGTGCTAATAGCACCAAAAATAAACATAAGCAGCACCAGATGATTAACAGTGAGAGATCCACCAAAGTGAACAGCAGGCAGATGAAGTGAGTGTAAGCGGCGGTGAACGCCGTAAACTCAGCCTAAGATGAATCAATGGTAAGCGGCAATGCAAGCCGCGAGCACAGCCTGGGACAGACGCGGGTGACGTCACCGAGTATGCTCCTCCCCCGTACGCACGTTGCGTCCAATAGGACTTCGTCAGCGGTGGGTGGGGCTTACAGCGTCACCCTCTGTCCTTATAAACTAAAAGCGTTGCCATGGAGAGCATAGTGGGGGCGGGACGGCCGGTAACCAGCCCCGAACACAGAATCCCCATGCTATGTAATCAGCCAATGTAATTTGGCTAGGCAGCAGCTAATAAAAAATGACACATAGACAGGAAAGCCTGTATAGTGCATACAAAATATAGTTGATTACTTTTAAAGTGACAAACACCCACGGCTGTCCCATGCCTCACAGTATAACTCCACAGCAGTGAAAGTTATATAAGAAAAATTGTATTCTTTAAAATAATAAAGAAAAATGTGAAAATAAATAAAAGTAAAAATAAAAATTAATAAATAAAAATATTTTAATAAAATATAAAAAACATGTGTAAAGCAAATTACAAATATAAGAGGGGGACCTCCTCTATTATGCAATGCAAAAAAAGGATGATAAAAGTATTAACTAAAAATACCACATCTACCGACATTGGTATACTAAACTGGCTTATTTGTCAGAGATGAAACAGTTAAGGTCAAAGTCGACGTTGAGGCCTCCTGGCACGAGCACCTGGGTCTCGTGTATCCAGAAGGACTCACGCCGACTAAGTTGTCTGATGAAGTTACCACCTCTCCAGTGGGGTCTAACCCTTTCTATACCCCAAAATTTAAGACATTTGGGGTCTCGGTTATGAAAATGACGAAAATGTTTGGAGACATTATGAGTTCTAACACCATTGATAATGTTATTCACATGTTCTCCCATGCGCACATGAAGCGGTCTGGAGGTTCTACCAATGTAGTGTAATCCACAGTCACATTCAAGGCCATAGACCACCCCCATGGTGTTACATGTAATAAGATTTTTGATAGAATAAGTTTTACCTGTAGTAGGAGCAGTAAACTCTTTTCTTCGTTTAATATTGCGTTTACATTTTTTACAAGATGGACACCTACCACATGCGTAAAAGCCAGTCATAAGAGGAAAAATATGACTCTCCCTTACTACTGGAGGGTCGACCACACTAGGGGCCAATACGTCCCTCAGTGTAGGTGCCTTTCTATAAATGAATCTGGGACGAGACGGAATAATGGCTCCCATTATTCTATCCTTTTTCAAGATGTCCCAGTGTTTCATGATTATTTTTTCGAATTTCCTATGTTGAATATTGAAATCCAAAATAATTCTGAGTTCCGTGTTAGCTGGATTAGGTGCCTTGGGTCGAGAACCCGCCACCAAAGAAGTTCTATCTAGCTTTCCGACCTTTTGAATTTCACTGGAGATATCCTCCTTATCATAGCCTTTTTGGATAAATCTTTTAGCAAGGACATCTGATTGCAATACAAAATCTGCCTCAGACGTGCAATTACGCCTTAAACAAATGAACTGGCCCCTAGGGATGTTGCATAGCCATGTTTTGTGATGGCAACTGTCAAGGGGTATATACCCATTCCTGTCTGTCTGCTTAAAAGGATTTTTCGTTTTAAAGACAGGTCCATCTCTGAAAATTTCCAGATCTAAAAATGTTATACTGGAAGGATCAGCATTCCAGGTGAGTCTAATATTTTTGGTGTTGCCATTCAGCTTGGACATAAATAATTGCAGGCTAGTCATGTTACCCTCCCAGATAATGATCAGATCGTCTATATAGCGATAATAGCACTTTAGTTGTATTGGTCTGTCATTAAAGATAGTTTCTTCTTCCCAAAGTGACATAAACAAGTTTGCCACACTGGGAGCAAACCGTGCTCCCATGGCAACTCCAAGGGTTTGAAGAAAAAATCTATGATCATACCAGAAATAATTCCTGGCTAAACAAAAAGAAAGTGCATCCACAAGAAAACCGATCAACAGGGGAGGAAGATTAGAGGCATCTAATGCCCATTTAACTGCCCTAATAGCATCCTGATGGCCTATGATGGTGTACAATGACCCCACGTCCGCGGTTACCAACAAAGTGTTGTCACTGGCGGGCGTGGACTCAACCACCTGTATAGCATGTCGGGTGTCTTTAAGATAAGCGGTGGTTGAACAAACCAATGGTTTAAGAAAGTGGTCAATGTATTGGCCCAGGCGTGCAGTGACCGAATCAATTCCATTTGTAAGAACGCTTAATATTAAACGACATTTCCTTTCTAAATCAGGAACCACCACTTCCACTTCAGTTCCTGTAGTACCTCTAGAATTTCACTCACAGCTTGCTAACAAATCTACCTTTAACCCTCCCAAACATGACCATAAGCATATTGAAGTTTTCAAAAACATGGTCACCACCGACCTAGACCGCATGAAGATCAAGAAAGTGAGAGATCCTCACTATCTCAAAATGGGCATTTCCACATTAGAGAAAAATATAAATGTTGTAGTTAGACCAGCGGATAAGGGGGGTGGATTGGTTGTTATGAGTAAGGTCTTTTATGACAATGAGATGAATAGATTATTGTCAGACCATTCTACATATCAACTTATGACCAAGGACCCTGTTTTTGAGTATCAAAATTAACTTCAAGCTCTTGTTGAGCAAGGTAAAATGTGTGGTGTTCTTACCAAAAAAGAGGCTTTATATTTGGATCCCAGTGCGTGCAGGAGGCCAATCATATATTTCCTACCAAAGGTACATAAAGATGCCCAGTTTCCACCTGGGAGACCTATTGTCAATGGAATTGATTCGGTCACTGCACGCCTGGGCCAATACATTGACCACTTTCTTAAACCATTGGTTTGTTCAACCACCGCTTATCTTAAAGACACCCGACATGCTATACAGGTGGTTGAGTCCACGCCCGCCAGTGACAACACTTTGTTGGTAACCGCGGACGTGGGGTCATTGTACACCATCATAGGCCATCAGGATGCTATTAGGGCAGTTAAATGGGCATTAGATGCCTCTAATCTTCCTCCCCTGTTGATCGGTTTTCTTGTGGATGCACTTTCTTTTTGTTTAGCCAGGAATTATTTCTGGTATGATCATAGATTTTTTCTTCAAACCCTTGGAGTTGCCATGGGAGCACGGTTTGCTCCCAGTGTGGCAAACTTGTTTATGTCACTTTGGGAAGAAGAAACTATCTTTAATGACAGACCAATACAACTAAAGTGCTATTATCGCTATATAGACGATCTGATCATTATCTGGGAGGGTAACATGACTAGCCTGCAATTATTTATGTCCAAGCTGAATGGCAACACCAAAAATATTAGACTCACCTGGAATGCTGATCCTTCCAGTATAACATTTTTAGATCTGGAAATTTTCAGAGATGGACCTGTCTTTAAAACAAAAAATCATTTTAAGCAGACAGACAGGAATGGGTATATACCCCTTGACAGTTGCCATCACAAAACATGGCTATGCAACATCCCTAGGGGCCAGTTCATTCGTTTAAGGCGTAATTGCACGTCTGAGGCAGATTTTGTATTGCAATCAGATGTCCTTGCTAAAAGATTTATCCAAAAAGGCTATGATAAGGAGGATATCTCCAGTGAAATTCAAAAGGTCGGAAAGCTAGATAGAACTTCTTTGGTGGCGGGTTCTCGACCCAAGGCACCTAATCCAGCTAACACGGAACTCAGAATTATTTTGGATTTCAATATTCAACATAGGAAATTCGAAAAAATAATCATGAAACACTGGGACATCTTGAAAAAGGATAGAATAATGGGAGCCATTATTCCGTCTCGTCCCAGATTCATTTATAGAAAGGCACCTACACTGAGGGACGTATTGGCCCCTAGTGTGGTCGACCCTCCAGTAGTAAGGGAGAGTCATATTTTTCCTCTTATGACTGGCTTTTACGCATGTGGTAGGTGTCCATCTTGTAAAAAATGTAAACGCAATATTAAACGAAGAAAAGAGTTTACTGCTCCTACTACAGGTAAAACTTATTCTATCAAAAATCTTATTACATGTAACACCATGAGGGTGGTCTATGGCCTTGAATGTGACTGTGGCTTACACTACATTGGTAGAACCTCCAGACCGCTTCATGAGCGCATGGGAGAACATGTGAATAACATTATCAATGGTGTTAGAACTCATAATGTCTCCAAACATTTTCGTCATTTTCATAACCGAGACCCCAAATGTCTTAAATTTTGGGGTATAGAAAGGGTTAGACCCCACTGGAGAGGTGGTAACTTCATCAGACAACTTAGTCGGCGTGAGTCCTTCTGGATACACGAGACCCAGGTGCTCGTGCCAGGAGGCCTCAACGTCGACTTTGACCTTAACTGTTTCATCTCTGACAAATAAGCCAGTTTAGTATACCAATGTCGGTAGATGTGGTATTTTTAGTTAATACTTTTATCATCCTTTTTTTGCATTGCATAATAGAGGAGGTCCCCCTCTTATATTTGTAATTTGCTTTACACATGTTTTTTATATTTTATTAAAATATTTTTATTTATTAATTTTTATTTTTACTTTTATTTATTTTCACATTTTTCTTTATTATTTTAAAGAATACAATTTTTCTTATATAACTTTCACTGCTGTGGAGTTATACTGTGAGGCATGGGACAGCCGTGGGTGTTTGTCACTTTAAAAGTAATCAACTATATTTTGTATGCACTATACAGGCTTTCCTGTCTATGTGTCATTTTTATTAGCTGCTGCCTAGCCAAATTACATTGGCTGATTACATAGCATGGGGATTCTGTGTTCGGGGCTGGTTACCGGCCGTCCCGCCCCCACTATGCTCTCCATGGCAACGCTTTTAGTTTATAAGGACAGAGGGTGACGCTGTAAGCCCCACCCACCGCTGACGAAGTCCTATTGGACGCAACGTGCGTACGGGGGAGGAGCTTACTCGGTGACGTCACCCGCGTCTGTCCCAGGCTGTGCTCGCAGCTTGCATTGCCGCTTACCATTGATTCATCTTAGGCTGAGTTTACGGCGTTCACCGCCGCTTACACTCACTTCATCTGCCTGCTGTTCACTTTGATGGATCTCTCACTGTTAATCATCTGGTGCTGCTTATGTTTATTTTTGGTGCTATTAGCACTATCTTTTGCCAGTTTCCAGCATATGATCTCTACTTGTGACTTCCACCAGCTGTATATCATGGTTCATTTATCATTATAAGCACAAGAGATTTGGTCACTTTAGCAGCTGTTTTATATTTTGGACTTCCCCATCATAGAACATCAGCGCCCAGTGGCTTTTGCTGTATTTTTTTTTTGGACTTTGTCTGAATTTTATTTGTATGTATTTTTGGATTAAAACAGTCTACACTTAGAATGTTTCCACATCCCTTTTTTATATATCATCTTTACATCTGATGCTGTGCCTACCATCTGGCTGGATCACCGCTTCATCTGAGACCATCTTCCCCTCATGGTGGAAAACAAGCGTTTTTGACCTCTTGTTCATTCAAAAGGTCCATCTGGTCTGGTAAGCAGATTTTCCTTACATTGGATACACAAGTTATATACTGTATGAAGAAGCCTACACCCAGATCTCTTCAGTACATCTTTCTCATCATTGTTCACTGTATATGGACATTTATTGCGCTGCACTGTTATTTCTTTATATTATCTGTTTGGGTTATTGTGTGATATACCTGTTGGTGTCCAGCTGCAGCAGTTTTCGTAGTCATTTGTGCGCTGATTGCCTTTTATAATTACTTATAAATGTGTCTGAAGGAAAAAGTTTTTGTGTACCCATCGCAATCAGATTCCAGCTGTTTTTTTTTTTTTTTGCATGCTTGGTTGTAAGCGAAGAGTCTGATTAGAACTTCACCTATATTAAATCATAATGTATATAAGAAATCATGAGGCTAGAGCTATAATTGATATGACACAAAGAGCCACCATTTCAACTGTGTTATAATAAAACAATGTGAATTTAGTAATGTGGCATTTAAAGCGTAACTAAAGTCAACAAGATAAAAAGGACACAATGGGGAGAAGTACTAAAACTGGTACACATAGAATCTGGGGCAGCTGTGCATGTTAACCAATCAGCTTTCAGTTTTTTTTGTCAAAGCTTAATTGAACAAGTTGAGGTTAGAAGCTGATTGGTTACTATGAACAGCTGCACCAGATTCTGTGTGCACCAGTTTCAGTAAATATCCCCCTATATGCTTTAAGCTTTAATTCTCAGTTGTTTCGTCCTGTTTCTTTCATTCTTCTTTTAGGGTCCTTACATTCCGTGTACATTTTGTCCCCATAAATACCTTAGACTCATTCCACAGAAGAAGGTCTGAGAATGTAATCAAGCAACTGATGGGCAGACTGCATAGCTAAAGTCTACATCAAACACTATCCAGCATCCTCCCTGGAACATACACATATAAAGGGTGCCCAAGGATGTGTTTTTTTTTCATCTTTGCAATAAACAGGAAGTTTACGTATCACTCCCCCTGCTGGCTGTTATGAAGAGCCAAACACAGCAGCTGCAGCTAGAGGGATGGACTGAGGATATGCACACATTTTCAAAGTAAGAAAAAATATTTTAGCAATACTAATAAAACTAAATATACCCACTCTGCACCAAACAAAATTCCTCGAAAAGGTACCCCAAAAATAGGCTGCTACATCCAACATATAAATCCCCAGTGAACATGCATATAAAGGAGTGTAAATCAAAACGTACAACAATGATGCAGCGCTGGGCACTGGTGACCATTATTCTTCCTTCACCATCATAAAACTTCCTAGACCACCAAGCCCACATGAACACCTCCACCAATGATAGGAATCACTCTCTCATTTGTCTCTCTGCTTTTCCAAATAGCGGGATGATTTACAGCAATGCAAGATCCCAGGTTGCAGGTTACTTATATACTGACTCCTCTACTTAGCACATCCTCACTGTGTAGACCACAATCAGAAAAAAATCACACATAGCATAAAATAATAAAAAATCGCACATAGCACAACATTTTTATTTAAAAAGATAAAATTGCTGTTACATAACATTAGAACATTAGTGGTCATTACCACTATGTAAAACATCATGGGGTAAACAGGCATTCTCATACTCTTTTTTTGCAGGTCGCCAAAACTTCTCTTTAATGCCCTGCTCCACTCTGAGGATCGCGTACCTAGTAGGCGATCCGGCACTTCTGGTTCTGGGGCGCAGTACAGAATCAGCAGGCAAAGACAAGTCCTGTAAACAGGCCGAGGTCAGAGTGCTTAGATCAGGGGTCCTCAAACTTTTTAAACAGGGGGCCAGTTCACTGCCCCTCAGACCGTTAGAGGGCCGGGTCCTTCAATGCCGCCCCCCGCCAAAAAAAACCTGAAAGCCCCCCAACCCGTACCCATCATTGCCGCCTCACCATCATTGCAGCCTTACCGTGCTCTCATTGCAGCCTCACCGTCACTGCCGCCTTATTGTGCCCTCATTGCAGCCCCCCTCACCATTATTACAGCCCCCCTCACCATCATTGCAAGCCCCCCTCAACATTGCAGCCACCCTCACCATCATTACAGCCCCCCTCACCATCATTGCAAGCCCCCATCACCATCATTGCAAGCCCCCCTCACAATCATCGCAGCCCCCCACCATTGCAGTCCCCCCCACCATTGCAAGCCCCCTCACCATCATTACAAGCCCCCCTCACCATCATTACAAGTCCCCTCACCATTGCAGTCCCCCCCACCATTGCAGTCCCCCCCACTATCATTACAAGCCCCCCACCATCATTACAAGCCCCCCTCACCATTGCAGCCCCCTCACCATCATTACAAGCCCCCCTCACCATTGCAGCCCCCTCACCATCATTACAAGCCCCCCTCACCATTGCAGCCCCCCACCATCATTACAACCCCCCCTCACCATTGCAGCCCCCTCACCATCATTACAAGCCCCCCACACCATTGCAGCCCCCTCACCATCATTACAAGCCCCCCTCACCATTGTAGCCTTACTGTGCCAAACAATGCCTCACTGGTCAGTGTGTGCATCGGGATCTCCTGCTCTTGCTGTGTCACGGACCTCACTGAAAAGTTTGGGCGCGCTGTGATAAAAGTCCCGCCCTCCTCCTAGACTAGCTTGTGTGATAGACAGAACGCTGCGTCTATCACACGAGCTGGTCTAGGAGGAGGGCAGGACTTTTATCACAGCGTGCCCGAACTTTTCAGTGAGCTCCGTGACACAGCAGTCTACCGCTGTGTGTTACAACCGACCCTGCGTGCGGTGGGCCGGATAAATGTCCTCAGCGGGCCGTAGTTTGAGGACCCCTGGCTTAGATGAACAAGATCAAGGCGGGGCATAGGCGAAGTCCAGGGGAAAGCCAGGTCATACACAGGTAAGCAGATACAATAGATCGGGTTTCAGGAATACAGGAACAAGCTGAAGACCATTCAGAAACTGCTTATGGCGACAAACAAGTTTAAGTAGGCCAGTGAGCGCCAAGGTGTGCACTCTAATTGGTACAGTATGCACATGTGCGCGCACGAAGGTGAGCATGATGAACTGGAATAATACTTCTAACATTGCCTCTTTGCTTAGAAGCATGACCATGTGAGCAATGCATACACACACAAATATTAACATAAGCCTGCACTGATTTTCTGGAGCTGGGAATCTGGTTTACCTTACAATATTATAAATGAGTGTATTAAAAATTGATTGATATATGGGGTAAGGAACCAAAATATATCAAAAGTGTGTGCAACTAAAAGTGGGCAGCACCATAAAGTGACGAGTACTCCAACATCACTAATGTTATCTATTTTCACAGGCAGTGGTTGAGGAATAAATGAGATTATTTTTTGCTAAGTTTCGGCTTTGTGGCTTCTACTTGTCAGTTCTCTTGTATGCTTGTAAATGCAATAATGAGCTTTCATGGTTTTTATTTTATTTAAAGATGATTTATACTATGATGATGCACTTAGTTTAGGTTTTATTTTAATCAAAAACACTCCATTGCAGTTACGTATCTATTTCTGACCTTCCTAATAAAGAACCTTGGCCAGACTATAGACATTCAACTATTTATATATTCTTAGCACCCCTTAAAACAGGACCTCGCCGACCTCTGTTGTTGCTGACACTGGGGAGCAACTCATTCTCAGAATTTGCACCAGAAAGCAGTTTGTTTTCAGCAGCTCAGCTCTCCCTGCCTCTCCTCTCAGAATTGACCGGGCATCCTAACTTTTAACGTGAGCACAGTAAAGGTGTACAGGAAGAAGGAGGAGCAAGAGCAGTGTGCTTAGACCTAACTTAGAGGACTTCAGTGCCCCCCTATTTTGAGGATGATTTGCTCCACAGTGTCTGTACCTACAAAGGTCAGCGAGGGTTATGTGTAGGGTTTTATGTCCATTTTCTGACCATATTTCTGATTTAAAGGGTAATACTGAACAGATTAGTGGTTTACACTTTGTATGTTTTATACATCCAGGACTTTCTTTTGTACCTCTATTATGTGCCCCAGGAATGTATGGTATACTTAATCTTTGTTGATACTGTCTTTACACAATAAAGATCAATTGGAACATAAAGGGTAATAATGAGTATCTTTGGCTATCTTTGGCTATCTTGTGTCTCAAGACAGGAAGTGAAAAAATGGACAGGGGTTTTAACCATTCCCGGCTCTATCCAAAACAAAAAAAAGTCTTTATATTTACTTTAATTATTTATAGGTTGTGCCATGAATGGGTCCATAGCTGCTAAGCAGAAGCAATGTCAGGAAATTTAATAAGAAAACTAGAAGTGCTAACCACTGAGCCATCGTGCTGTCTATAGCAAATGGTAATATGTACCAGGGAATAGAAAGAGAATAGAACCCTTTGTGGTTCTGATGCACCTTGGCACAAGAGATATAGATATATGAAACAATAGCATCAAAATAAACAACAACACCAAAGTAAGGCCCATATCTTCTTTGCTCATGAGCTCTCTAAAGCTTTTTCACTTTGATCTAGATGTAGGGCAAATCCAGGGGTGTATCTACCACGAGGTAAACAAGGCATTTGCCTTGGGCGGAATTTTTGAGGGGGGCAGCACCATCCCCAGGCAGAAAGGCAGCTCTTTAACCACTTACCGTCCTTTCAGTGGTTATACCGGGATGATGCCTGCAGTTGTAGGCATAATCCCAGTATAGATTTTTAAAGCCGTTGGTCGGCTCTTTTGTAATAGCAATCGGAGCTGCTTACTAGCCTCTTGATTGCTATTACAAGCAATAGGAGAGGATGCCCTCCTGCCACTTTTTCTCAGTCTCTCCCGTACCATCGGGAGACCCGAGCAACCAGCCAGCACGTCCACCGATTGGCCAGACAGCTAAACAAAGCCGGGATCAGCTTTGAACAGCTGTTCATAACAGTAAACCGGAAGCGATGACATGACATCACTTTCCGTTTACTCGTAAACCATCGTTGCAAGTTTTTAAAAATTAAAAGCATTCAAAAACACAGATCTTGGTGTTTTGAATGCTTTTAGGTGCAGGGGAGGGAATTGAGGTCTTACAGACCCCAGATCTCTCCATGAAGAGTACCTGTTACATGCCTATTTCTGTCACAAGGATGTTTACATTCCTTGTTACAGCAATAAAAGTATTAAAAAAAATAGCAACAGTGTAAAAATAAAATAAATTAATAATAAATAAAAAAATGTAAAGTGCCCATGTCCTCCCATGCTCACGCGCAAAGGCACGTGTCGGTCCTGTGCGCACGCAAACAACGATCGTTCTACACATGAGAGGTATCACAAATGTTATATGGGAATAAATTCTATATATGGCACTTGGATGAATCATGTCTCAGGGTCTGATGAGGAAGCCGCAGCTGTTCACTGTGAATGGCTGCAGCTTCCCCATCAGACCCTGAGACAAGAACAGTATAGCACGGCTGGGGTGGGACAAATTTAGATTGGTAGGGGGCGCCTGATTTTAGTCTTGCCTAGGGCAGCACAAAACCAAAATACACCACGGGGAAAATCAGTGTTGTATGTCCATAGATCAGGGTAGAGGAGAAGAAGTGAGGTCCACTGTCTTCAAACTGGGCCCCTAAAGTTGACATCCACCTATCCATTTACATTGTATAGGGCTTCTCCGTCAGCTGCACGAATCATGTGTATTTTTAGAATCCTATATGTAGTTTTTAAATATTGTAATGTACAAAATGCCTGCCTATTTTACAGGCTGGTTAAAAAATCGTATGAGTCATATTATTCAAATGAGTGCAAAGAATGAACAATTCTGAAGTATTCTTAAACTCTTCATAATTACTTTGGTACATTAAATAAAACGGCATCACTATAATTTAGAAAGTTGATATTCTATCTAATTGGTTTGCAATTATAGACAATTTAATTATGTAGTAAACACCATACTGTGCCAGGGCAATTTCATGGCTTCTTCTCACATACATACCATCACTTTACAATCAAATTTAAAAGTTTATCGTTATAGTGCTAATTAATTAAAAGCTCTACAGAGCCATAGTGATTGTTTGTACTACATAATTACTGGTGCGTGTAGTGTTCATGTACTCTAAGAGTGTAAGAAAAATACATATGTAAATGAGGCTAGAATTACAGTTTCAGTCGTTTTTTTTTTTTTGCTGTCTTTTTGTAGCGGGTGTTAAGATACCAAGAATTTTACACTCACCTCCTAAAATGCAAGTAGGGCAAAACCAGGGTGCAGCAACATCTCAATAGAAGGAATAAAGCTAAAGTTTAACTATGACTTTTTTTTTTCTCATAGTTACATTGGTCCAACTTGGAGCAGCCTAAGTATACTGTGTTTGTGCCCTACCTGGCCGATTCCAGTGGAAGTTGCAAATCACTGGAGTAGACACTGCTACTACAGCATTCGTCACTCGCTTCTGAAACCCGTGCCAAGCAGCTTCCCTGCTACTTAGGCAACACAGAGGACATTCACTAGGCACCAACGCCATTCAGGAAATACTTTGCAGTCTCTCAATGAATGCAAACCATTCTTTGATTGGATGAGATAAAGATGTGGTTTGGTGACATCCAGATCGCCACCTCATCCAATCAGAGAATGCTTTGCATTCATTAAAAACGTGCAAAGTGTTCTCTGAATGGCTCCCGTGTCATGCTAAGCAGCCAGACAGACACTCAGCATGGGACCTGTAAGCTATTGGCAATCACTATGGTAGCGGTTGCTGCTACAGTGATTTACAGCATCCACAGGGTATGGCACATGCATACTCAAATTGATCCAAACTGGACCAATGTAACTACCGGGTTTCCCCGAAAATAAGACCTACCCCGAAAATAAGACCTAGCGTTATTTTCCAGGAGAGCTGCAATATAAGCCCAACCCCAAAAAAAAACCCTAGTTTAAAATGCTTGTAAAATCCTATAATCCACTCTAATTCTGGAGTATATAATGTACAATGTGTGTGTTTCTGTAATATAATTGAGCCAAATACCTTCGGTACTGCCGCCCCTCTGCAGTGCTCGGAGGAAAGAGAGCTCCGGTGGGTCACAGAAGTACCGAGCGGCGCAATAATGAAGGTATTTGGCACATTTATATTACAGAAACACACACATTGTACATTATATTCTACTGTAATAGAGTGGATTATAGGATTTTACAAGCATTTTAACTCAGTTCACACTGGGGATTCCTGACAGGCAGGAAGAGAGTGGGGGAGAGAAGACATCACATTACATGGTAAGACATACCCTGAAAATAAGCCCTACTGTGTCTTTTTTTACCAAAATGAATATTAGACCCGGGCTTATCTAAGGCAAAACACTGTATGCAAAAAAGTCATAGCTAAGTTTCAGCTTTAAAGATAAAAGCTGGGCATACAGCAAATAATTATATACCTGTCCTGTCATCTGTTTTATTTCTCTGCTTCAGTTAAAGTGGTTGTAAAGCCTCAAGGTTTTTCACCTTAATGCATTCTTTGCATTAAGGTGAAAAACCTTCTGTGCTGCAGCTCCCCAAACCCCCCCCCTTTTTTTTTTCCTGAGCCTGATCCGATCCAGAAATGTGCATGAGTGCAGCAGCTCCAGCTGCCGTCTCTCTCATCATTGGACAGATTGTCAATCAAATCCAGTGACACCAGAAATGGGGGCCGGGCTGAGTTGTGTATTTTGTATCTTGCCTTGAGTTTAGCTTTAAATCCCAACTCCAGTAAATCCTGCACCATCTATGTAGGAAGGAGGCAATAATAGGTAAGCTGTGTATGGGGTGCTGATGTACTATTAAAACCAGGTTTTAACCACTTCAGGACCGCCGCACGCCGATGTACGTCGGCAGAATGGCACGGCTGGGCACATGGGCGTACAGGTACGTCCCCTTTAAGAGCCCAGCCGTGGGTCGCGTGCGCGCCGCCGGCGGCGCGCTCGCGAACCGGTCCTCTTCTCCGTGACCGTCCCCGCGGGAACAGCAGACCCGATCGCCGCTGGTGTCCCACGATCGGGTCACAGAGAGGAAGAACGGGGAGAGGTAAGTGTAAACAAACCCCCCCCCCCCCTCGTGCTTCCTAGTGAGCCTGTCACTGAACGTCTGTTCCCTGTCATAGGGAACGACGATCAGTGACGTCACACACTAAGCCACGCCCCCCCACAGTAAGAAACACCAATCAGGGCACACTTAACCCCTACAGCGCCCCCTCCTGGTTAACCCCTTCACTGCCAGTGTCATTTTTACAGTAACCAGTGCATTTTATAGCACTGATCGCTGTAAAAATTACAATGGTCCCAAAATAGTGTCAAAAGTGTCCGATGTGTCCGCCATAATGTCGCAGTCACGAAAAAAATCGCTGATCGCCACCATTACTAGTAAAAAAAAAAAAAAAAAGAATAAAAATGCCATAAAACTACCCCCTATTTTTTAAACGCTATAACTTTTGCGCAAACCAATCAATAAATGCTTATTGCGATTTTTTTTACCAAAAATATGTAGAAGAATACGTATCGGCCTAAACTGAGGAAAAAAAATGTTTTTTTATATATTTTTTGGGGATATTTATTATAGCAAAAAGTAAGACATATTGCATTTTTTCTAAATTGTCGCTCTATTTTTGTTTATAGCGCAAAAAAAAAACGCAGAGGTGATCAAATACCGCCAAAGGAAAGCTCTATTTGTGGGGAAAAAAGGATGTCAATTTTGTTTGGGAGCCACGTCGCACGACCGCGCAATTGTCAGTTAAAGCAACGCAGTGCCGAATCGCAAAAAGTGGCCAGGTCTTTAAGCTGCATAATGGTCCGGGTCTTAAGTGGTTAAACGACTGCTCTGTTACAAGCGGCATTGGCATTAGCATTGCCTAAAAATATATTGGTAACAACATTGGCAAATATTCATGTGAGCTTAAAGCGGAGCTCCAACCTAAAGTGGAACTTCCGCTCATCGGATTCCTCCCCCCCTCCGGTGCCACAATTGGCACCTTTTAAGGGGGAGGGGGGTGCAGATACCTGTCTAAGACAGGTATTTGCACCCACTTCCGAGAATACACACTACGGGTAGACTGCGGGCAGTGCGTCACTTCCCGGTCCCCCCCGTTGTGTTCTGGAAAAGACGAGCAGCGCTGCTCGCGCATGGACAGTCGGAAACGGGGAAGTGAAGCCGCAACGCTTCACTTCCTGATTCCCTCACAAGGATGGCTGTGGGGGCAGCAGAGTGACGAGCGTTTTATCGTCTTCTGCTGCCGACGTCACTGGACTCCAGGACAGGTAAGTGTCTAATATTGAAAGTCAGCAGCTGCAGTATTTGTAGCTGCTGGCTTTTAAAAAAAAATTACGGCGGAGCTCCGCTTTAAATGGAGAATCACAAAATCAAGATCTTGAGAACATTTGCTAATAGCTGATATGTAACTACTTCTGGATACACTGTTTTGGCAGAAAAGCTAACGATCTACATCAGAATTCAGCTCAATATAACACAAAAGTCTTGATATTTGACACAGAGGTTTCTGTCTGTGCTGTGGAGTGGACAACACTAACTATTGCACATTTTTGTAATCTAAACCAAATAGACTGGCATTTCAAAGACTGGAATTAAAACTTGTAAGAGAAGATGCTTTGAAGATCACTGTGACTGCCCTTGGAGCTCACAAGTATTATAAAGGAAAACACAGTGAATATAATTTGATATTGTAAAAGTTTGCTAGTAATTATTGCCTTGATTAGAGTTTTCCTGTAATCATATGACAAAGACATACTACAAATGTCTTCTGTCATTTTTCCATCTTAGAGACAACAGCTGCTAATCTTTATCTTTTGTACATATTCGAGGCAAAATATGATTCCTCGCCTTGAACATACACACACATGTTAATAATAATAGCTGTACAATACACAAATTGCAATCTGCTTTTTCTTATGTAGCCCTTTGATGTTCCATCTCCCATGGCCTGTTTGGACCAATAGTATCAAGCCCTCCTTTAAAGAAGAACCAAAGTTTTTTAAGGCAATAATCACTGTGGGTTTTTGACATGGTGTATCAATCCAGAACAGAGCCAATCAACTCTTTTTGTGGTTTTCCACTTGATATTTTAATTGCTGGGAGGTACGGCTGTCAGTTACATTTTTCTTTTTGATTGCGGCCTGTTTTCTGTCATCAAAGAACACTTGAACAGCTTTTGTGGTCAAAATCATCTTTTTGTATGTTATAAAATAAATGTTTCCCGTTAGAAGAATGTTGGACATGCAGAGAACAGATGTTACTGCTTTGCATGTCATTTTAGGTGTTTTTTTTTTTTTTGCATTAAAAGTTAGCAACATAATAAACAAGTAAAACAAACTTTTTTGTGTTCCCTAATTATTATTATTTAGCATTATTTCTATGTTTCATTCATATCATATCTACTAGTAGCTAGTCATGTTCAACAAAACCTGCTTTGTAACATTTAAGACGTTTTGTTACTCAACCAAATTTTAATGAGTGTCAGGGTCATACCTCAGTTACTTATGTGCCTTTAACCGCTTGAGGACCGCCGCACGCCGATGTACGTTGGCAGAATGGCACGGCTGGGCACCTGGGCGTACAGGTACATCCCCTTTAAGAGCCCAGCCTTGGGTCGCAAGCCTCTTCTCCGTGACCGTCCCCGCGGGAACAGCGGACCCGATCGCCGCTGGTGTCCCTCGATTGGGTCACAGAGAGGAAGAACGGGGAGAGTTAAGTGTAAACAAACCTCTCCCCGTGCTTCCTAGTGAGCCGTCACTGATCGTCTGTTCGCTCTAATAGGGAACAACGATCAGTGACGTCACACGCTAAGCCACGCCCCCCCCCCACAGTAAGAAACTCAAATCAGGGCACACTTAACCCCTACAGCGCCCCCTCCTGGTTAACTCCTTCACTGCCAGTGTCATTTACACAGTAATCAGTGCATTTTTATAGCACTGGTCGCTGTAAAAATTACAATGGTCCCAAAATAGTGTCAAAAGTGTCCGATGTGTCCGCCATAATGTCGCAGTCACGAAAAAAATCACTGATCGCCGCCATTACTAGTAAAAAAAAATAATGATTAAAAATGCCATAAAACTACCCCCTATTTTGTAAACGCTATAACTTTTGCGCAAACCAATCAATAAACGCTTATTGCACTTTTTTTTTTACCAAAAATATGTAGAAGAATACGTATCGGCCTAAACTGAGGAAAAAATATATTTTTTATATATTTTTTGGGGGATAACTATTATAGCAAAAAGTAAAAAATATTGAATTTTTTTCAAAATTGTCGCTCTACTTTTGTTTATAGCGCAAAAAATAAAAACCGCAGAGGTGATCAAATACCACCAAAAGAAATCTCAATTTGTGGGAAAAAAAGGACGCCAATTTTGTTTGGGAGCCACGTCGCACGACAACGCGCAATTGTCAGTTAAAGCGACGCAGTGCCGAATCGCAAAAAGGGGCCTGGTCCTTATGCTGCATATTGGTCCGGGTCTTAAGTGGTTAAATACTTGGATATGTTCCTGAGACTCATTAGAACTGGGGATGCTCATTGGATGAGCACAAAAATACAATGCATTTGGAAAGTATTCATAGTGCTTCACTTTTTCCACATTTTGTTATGTTACAGCTTTATCCCAAAATGGATTAAATTCATTTGTTTCTTCAAAATTCTATAAACAATATCCCATAATGACAATGTGAAAGAAGTTTGTTTGAAATCTTTGCAAATTTATATATATAAAAAAAACGAAAATAAAATCCCATGTATTTAAGTATTTACAGCCTTTGCTCAATACTTTGTTGAAGCACCTTTGGCACCAATTACAACTTCAAGTCTCTGAGTATGATGCTACAAGCTTGGCACACCTATTTTTGGGCAGTTTCTCCCATTCTTCATTGCAGGACCTCTCAAGCTCCATCAGGATGGATGGGAAGTGTCGGTGCACAGCCATTTTCAGATCTCTCCAGAGATGTTCAATCAGGTTCAAGTCTGGGCTCTGGCTGGGCCACTCAAGGACATTCACAGAGTTATCCCATAGCCACTCCTTTGTTATTTTGGCTGTGTGCTTAGGATTGTTGTCCTGTTGGAAGATGAACCCTCAACTCAGTCTGAGGTCCAGAATGCTCTGGAGATGTTTTTCATCAAGAAAGTCTCTGTACATTGCTGAATTTGCCTTTCCCTCGATCCTGACTAGTCTCCCAGTTCCTACCGCTGAAAAACATCCCCACAGCATGATGCTGCCACCACCATGCTTCACTGTAGGGATGGTATTGGCCAGGTAATGGGTGGTGCCTGGTTTCTTCCAGACATGATGCTTGCCATTCAGGCCAAAGAGTTCAATCTTTGTTTCATTAGACCAGAGAATTTTGTTTCTCATGGTCTGAGAGTCCTTCAAGTGCCTTTTGGCAAACTCCAGTCAGGCTGTCATGTGCCTTTTACTGAGGAGTGGCTTCCATCTGGCCACTCTACCACACAGGCCTGATTGGTGGAGTGCTGCAGAGATAGTTGTTCTTCTGGAAGGTTCTCCTCTCTCCACAGAGAAATGCTGGAGCTCTGTCAGAGTGACTATCAGGTTCTTGGTCACCTCCCTGACTAAGACCCTTCTCCCCCCGATCACTCAGTTTGGCCGGGTGGCCTGCTCTAGAAAGAGTCCTGGTGGTTCCAAACTTCTATTTATGAATGATGGAGGTCACTGCACTCATTGGGATGTTCAATGCTGCAGACATTTTTCTGTACTCTTCCCCAGATCTGTACCTTGATACAATCCTGTCTCTGAGGTCTACAGACAATTCCTTGGGCTTCATGGCTTGGTTTGTGCTCTGACATGCACTGTTAACTGTGGGACCTTATATAGGTGTGTGACTTTCCAAATCATGTCCAATCAACTGAATTGACTAAAATCTAGTTGCAGAAACATCTCAAGGATGATCAGTGGAAACAGGATGCACCTGAGCTCCATTTTGAGTGTCATGGCAAAGGCTATGAATACTTATGTACATGTGATTTTTTTCATTTTTCATTTTCTTTCTTTCTTTCTTTCTATCTTTTCTTTCTCCTTTTCTTTCTTTCTATCTTTCAGCTATTCCCTGCATCCTGCTACTACTCTGCTTATTCCCTTGTTGCTGATCCGGCTTGCCTCTGACCAGAATGTGGATCCTGATTCTGCCTTGTTGCCAGTTCCTGACTCCAGCTGTGTTCCTGATCATGTCTTTGCCTTATGATTCTGTACCTTACTGTCCGCCTGCTGCTGACCTCGGCGATCCCTGTGACCATGCTTTTGTTCCTGGATCTGTTCCCACATCTGGTTCGAGTGCCTACCTGGCTGTCATCTGTATCAACTCTGCTTACCACAGTGAGTTCCTGTCTCAAGTCTTCTTGGAGCCCTGACAAGCCTTGCATCTGGAACATGCAGCCCATGCGGAGTTCCACTTTAACTTCAGCTGAAGCTCTGTGAACAGTTACTGTACCTGACCTGATGTTCTGCCAGCCTGCTAGGACTGCATCACCTGCTGCAAGCACTTGATGTACATATTGCTATTTTTTTTAAACGTCTATGAGCCATATTTTAGAAGTCATATTTCTCTGGATGCCGGGTGCTCTTTTATTTTTTTTTAATTCAAGAAATGTGTAAAACTGGCACCTGGAATAAGGCACAAACCGCTTAAAGCTCCACCCAAAAAGTCAAGTTCTGCTTTAAGCACTACCCCCCCTCTCCCCTGCCACATTTGGCACGTAATTTTTTTTTGGGGGGGGGGGGAACCTAGATTGGACAGGTACCCGCTCCTACTTCTGGAAGTGGAAGTTCTCCTCTTCTCTCCATGCAGTCTTCTGGGACACGTCACAGGTCCCAGAAGAGTGATGGACCATTCAGCAGGTGTAGCGTGACTCGTGCATGTGCAGTGCTCATCCAGCTGTGAAGTCACAAGCTGCCCACAGTTGAAATGCCTGCACCAGGGAGAAGAGAGAGAGACAAGCAACGGTTCGGGTGACCACATCACTGGTTTGTGGGACAGGTGAGCGTCTGTTTATTAAAAGTCAGCAGCTACACATTTTTGCTGACTTTTAATAAATACAAAAATGATTTGAGCTCTACTTTCAGCATCTGCTTTTACCTTTCACTGTCTTTTTGAATTTCATTCTTTACGTTTGCATATTAGAGCACCCAACCTTTCAGGGCTACCAAGAGGCCCAAGAACATATTGAAAGTTACAAGTAGAGACCTTAGAGTAACCTTGGGAAAATTCCTAAGAATTGCCCCAAAACTGTATACAAGCCAGCGTGTGGATGAAACCTGCCTTTTAGTTACACAAAGCCATAAGTTTTCATTGTGCACCATTACAACCTTCTAGCCACCAGCATCCTAACGACCAATGGCCTCATCAGTTGATAAGGAGGACATCAGGCCCCTGTACAGCTGGAGTCACATTAACTGAGTGAGTAAAACTGAGGGGGAAGAGAAACATTGGAATACTAGTCAGAACCAGTGTGTAAATGTGTATTTGCTTTGGAAGAATAAATCACCTCTAATGTTGAGTGTTCTACATGTGTGAATTTTACCGCATTATGTAAAACTATTAGTTTAGTTTTTACAATTTAAAATAGGGTGCATCGAGATCATGCAGAATTTTAACCGGTAAACTGCGGCAGAATGGCTCTCCTCGACGAAATCCCGTATATATACGGCTTTTGCCCAGGAGAGCCACCACAGGGCGCGCAGGCGCTGCCCGAGGCACGCTTGCACGTCCGGCTGCACAGTGGTAAACCTGATGCGCATGGCCAGCAGGCGCGATCGCCGCCAGTCACGTGCGATCATGTGCACGAGTGCCAGCACAGGGATTTGTGTGTGTAAACACACAAATCCCTGTGCTGTCAGAGGAGAGGAGACAGATCGTGTGTTTCTACAAAGTAGAAACAGCGATCTGTCATCTCTCCTAGTTAGTCCCATACCCACACAGTTAGAACACAGGGGCGGAACACACACATAGCCCCCTAGTGTTAACCCCTTCCCTGCCAGTGACAGTTATACAGCAATCAGTGCATTTTTATAGCACTGATCGGTCTATAAATGTCAATGGTCCCAAAAATGCATCAAAAGTGTCCAATATGTCGCAATACTGCTAAAAATCGCAGAACACTGCCATTACTAGTAAAAAAATAATAATAATAAAAACGCTATAAAAATTCCATAAATCTTTCCCACAGTTTGTAGACGCTATAACTTTTGTGCAAACCAATCAATATACGCTTATTGCGATTTTTTTTCCAAAAAATATGTAGAAGAATACGTATTGGTCGAAACCGATGAAGAAATTTGTTTTTTAAAAACATTTTTGGAGATATTTATTATAGCAAAAAGTAAAATATTGTTTTGTTTTGTTTTTTCCAAAATTGTTGCTCTTTTTTTGTTTATAGAAAGAAAGAAAAAACGCAGAGGCGATCAAATACCACCAAAAGAAAGCTCTATTTGTGGGAAAAAAAGGACGCATATTTTGTTTGGGTACAACATTGCATGGCCGCGAAATTGCCAGTTGAAGCGACGCAGTGCCAAATTGTAAAAAGTGCTCTGGTCAGGAAGGGGGTAAAATCTTCAGGGGCTTAAACACTGGCTTAGAGAACTTCAGGTTCATTCCTGGTGCCATTTAACTTTTTTTTCAAATAGAAAGGCTTATTTTACATCTAACCTCCAAGCACACAGCTAAATACACATTTTAAATACTTATAAGGGAGTTTTTTTATCTGCCATATAGCCAAAGGATTTGTTTTTCTCTCCATCCAATTCTGCGATTAAAACAGCTCTGTCACACAGCACAGCCATGTCTGACCTGATTTTTCTTCATGAACACTTACAGGTCTTGTCCCACCCCTTAGGTTTTGTGGTTTTGTAAGAACTTGAGTGATGCTGTACATGTGATTAGGCATGTGCATTTCGTTTCGTTCCGAATCGAAATTCGGACAAATTTTCATTATTCGGACGTTCGGATGCATCCGAATTAACGAATTACAATGCTAACGAATTCAACCGAATCCGAAATAACGTTTCGAATCGAAAAACCACGGACGAAATTAGAATCGAATTCGAAACAAATTCGAATTGAATTCGAAAAAAATTCTAGTCGAATCGAATTTGAAAACAATTAGAATAGAATCGAAAATATTGGAAAGAATCGAATAGAAAAACAATAGAACAGAATAGAATAAAATACAATATATATATTATATTTTATTCTATTCTGTTCTATTTTTTTTTCTAGTCTATTTTCTATTTCTATTTCTATTCTAATCTTTTGTAATTGGAATTCGAAAAATCGGTCGCATTCGAAAATATTTCAACCAAATTTGAAAATATTTCTACCGGATTCGATAATATTTCATCCGCATTCGTTAATATTTCAACCAAATTCGATAATATTTCAACCGGATTCGAAATTATTCCAACCGAATAGAAAAGACCATGTTCCGACATTCGAATTTCGTATAGAATGAATTCAAATTCCAATAAGAAAATATTAGAATAGATATAGAAAATAGACTAGAAATAGACTAGACTAGGGAAATGGCTGCTAATAGTTTGCAAAAAAAATGAAATAGATTTAATTTTCTCATCAGATCTGCAGACTATAAGCATCTATTTTTTTTTTTGCAGGTCTCCTGCAAACCATTAGCAGCCATTTCCCTAGTCTAGTCTATTTCTAGTCTATTTTCTATTTCTATTCTAATCTTTTCTAATTGGAACTTGAATTCATTCTATACGAAATTCGAATGTCGGAACATGGTTTATTATAATATTTTCTATTTGGTTGGAATAATTTTGAATCCGGTAGAAATATTATCGAATTTGGTTGAAATATTAACGAATGTGGATGAAATATCATCGAATCCGGTAGAAATATTTTCGAATTTGGTTGTAATATTTTCGAATGCGACCGATTTTTCGAATTCCAATTAGAAAAGATTAGAATAGAAATAGAAAATAGACTAGAAAAACAATAGAACAACAGAATAGAATATAGATACTATCTATTTCATTTTTAATTTTTTTTGCAGATTACTATTTGTTTCGGATGAGACCTGCAAAAAAAAAAAAAAAAATGAAATAGATGTTAATATACTGCAGGAGATCTGATGGAAATAAATAGTAATCTTCAAAAAATCAGTTTGAAATATTATCGAATCAGGTTGAAATTTTTTCAAATCCGGTTGAAATATTTTCGAATCCGGTTGAAATAGTTTTGAATGCGGTTGAAATAATTTCGAATCATGTTGAAATAATTTCGAATCATGTTGAAATAATTTCGAATCCGGTAGAAATATTTTCTAATTCGGTTGAAATATTTTCGAATGCGACCGATTTTTCAAATTCGGTCGAAAACTAAACGAAACCTGAAAACGAATTTAACAAATTTAACGAATCTAACTAAACGAAATTAATTAATTAACGAATTAAAAAGAAACAAAACAATTTTTTTCCTTTTGCACATGTCTACATGTGATCAGTTATGACTACAGCCATTTGATCTCTTGACAGTTCAGTTGAGAGGACAAGCAACTGTGAAAGTTATCATTAATGGCATGCCTTAAATGTAACTGTTTTTGAAAACAGCTAAAGTGGTTGTTAAGGCTGATCATTTTTTATCTTCATACATTCTATGCATGAATGTAAAAAACCTTCAGTATGCTGCTCCCCCAACAGCCCCACCCAATACTCACCTACACCTCCTCTCAATCCAGCGATGTGCACGAGAGACTTGGCTCTCCCGGGACTCCCTCTCCTCATTGGTTGAGACAGCAGCAGGCACCATTGGCTCTCACCACTGTCAATCACAGTCAGTGAGCCAATAAGGAGAGAGCGGGGGGAGGGGCCAGCCGCGGCTCTATGCCTCTTATGGAGGCACAGAGCCGGGCTCAGGAGCAAGCATGCACCATTGTACCCATAGGAAGCAGCTTGCTGTTGGGGGCACTGGTCAAGGCGGGGGAGTCAGCAGTGCCAGAGGGGGATCTGAGAAGAGGAGGATAAGGGCTGCTCTGTGCGAAACCATTGCACAGAGCAGGTAAGTATAATATGTTTGTTATTTAAAAAAAAAAAGAAAACAAACCTTGACCATGTCACTTTGAATTGATGGGTTTAGTTCCCTAATAAAAGTTATAGGAAGACCACTTTGCTGCAGTCTGGATAACACCCTGTTACAGTTGATGGGACATTTTTATCAACTGGAAATATTCTTACACCAATTGATGGCTTTGACAGCTGGGAATTCACCTCAACTTCAGATTCATATTATTTGCCTTTTCTGTTTCTTTTTCTGGTTGTCGTTCAAGAAAATAACAACTTGTTGTCTGTATGAGAAATTGCTTTTTTGTAATAGATTGTGTCATGTTCATTCTCATCATCTTTCTCATCTTGTGAAAAGATATATTAGCTTGAAAGGTTGACACATGCTACATGCAATTCGGAGGAATAAACATGAAAAAGTATTTGTCTATATATGTAAAATAGTGATCCACAAATGTATCCCTTATAACCCTTCTGTTTTTAACTAAGACAACATATTTCGGTAAAATTATTTTCTTGAAACTAAATTATCTTTGTCTAAAACTACCCATGGATATCTTACCACTACAAACATCATTATTTCCCCATACACACACACTTACATAACTAGGAAGTCAGCATACTGCCAATTTGATTATTTTCACCCAAAACATGTAGAATAATGAAGAGAAGGTTGACAGTTTCTGACCCGACCAACAGACATTTTGTAAATCACTCAATTTCCAAAGACACTTGGCGCAATTATTTATACTCTATATACGACTTATGATCAGAAGTGTGACTACTGGGTGACCCTAAAGGCCCATACACACGATCAGACTTTTTGACAACAATCTTCCAAATGACAATTTTTTTTCGAAAAATCCGACCGTGTGTACGCTCCATCGGACAAACTTTTTTGGTTTTCATCGGACAAATGTTCGCTCTGCAAACAGACAAACTTTTCGGCAACAAAAGTCAGATGGTGCAAAGTCTGATAGTGTGTACAGAAATCCATCGGACTTAAGTCCAAAGTACAAACACGCATGCTCAGAACCAGCAATAGCAGAAGTTGCCCAAAAGGTGGCACTAAAGAGTAGAAAAACCACGTAGTACGAAAAATTACGTCACTACGTTCATGTTTGTTGGCTGAAAAAGTCCTGCCGTGTCTATGTATACCAAGTTCACGGCCAACGCCCTTCAAACAAAAATCCACGGAAAAGTTTGTTTGAAGTCCGATTGTGTGTATGAGGCTTAAGGTAGGCCATAGATTATGCCATTTTCTTTTCTGCAACCAGGAGTTGCGGGAAATAAAAATGCTTAATTACCCCATCCACACAGTTAAGTCTCGTACCCACAGACCAAATGTGGGATGGCATTGGCTGGTTCAATAGAAACCAGACAAAATTTGGCCCGTGTGTGCGGCAGCCAGTCCCGAAAGAAGCTTCTGTCAAAGGGGCATGACTGATAAAGGTCTGCCGATCAGCTCCCGATCAGTGCTCTAAGCCAATGGCTAATAGAGCTGAATGGAGTGTTCTGGGGGGGGGGGCAGTCCCCCCTGCCAGAACACAATAGAACACAATAGAACAGCAGTGGAGATTGTTGTATAAACTTTGCAGCTACTCCTGAGCTGTGATTTTTTTTTTCATTCAGCCCTGATGGGTTGAACAGAAAATAAAACTAGTAGTGTGTACCAGGCTTCAGTGTTGATGGGAGAATCCCTCCCGCCATGCTATTGTGTTCTCCCAGCGGTCCCTGCTGGGAGAACACAGTAGTTATTAATAAAGGCTATATCTGTATGTTAGAAATCCAACGTCAATTGATCTGCTTGAGTACAATCAGCCACTCAAAAAGGTCCATTCTTTTGCTCTCAGCCTCCTCCAAATCTCCAAATTACTTTTTATTTTTTGCTGCTGTGATCTTCCTGATAGAGGGTGACTATGTTCTTTCCCATGGTCCTACTCTCTTGCTTGTTCCTGAGACGGACTAAAGCCTGCAATAGATGGAGCGAAATTCAGCCAGTTCAGCATGGATCAGCCGAATTTCGATACAACTATAGGCAGGGCAGCTTTTTTTCTTACGTACAACCTGCTTGTTGGATATGTTCCTCTTGAACAGTGCCACCGGCTAAAATTGTAGACCAAACCAAACCAGGGCAGAAAATTGTAGACCAAACAGTGCTTGCAGAAACCGGAGCTAGCAGCTATGAGAATACAATAACCCAGCAGAGAGACTCGTCCATCCTTGCCATTTCTATGGATGGAGGAGTCTGTTGGATTTATTTTGATCAGAAGGAATATAAGTGTATGGCCAGCTTTAGAGGTGAAAGCTTTCCTAAGATTTGGCAGTTGCTTCCATGTCAGCTGCCTAAAATCATGCTTATAACACACGTTGTCTTTATCTTTATTATTATACAGGATTTATATATCTCCAATAGTTTGCACAGTCTTTCAGCTCCTGAGCCATGATAATAATATCACTATCTTCCCCAAGGACAAATGCTGGCATCTTTATCTTGCTTCTTCCGTAAGCTGTTAGCTGGCCATAGATGATTTGAATTTCAGCCAGTTCAGCAGGGACCAGGCGAGATTCAATCCATGTATGGGCAGGTCCCTGCTGAACTGGCTGAAATTCAAACCATCTATGGCCAGCTAACGGCTTACGGAAGAAGCAAGATAAAGATGCCAGCATTTGTCCTTGGGGAAGATAGTGATATTATTATCATGGCTCAGGAGCTGAAAGACTGTGCAAACTATTGGAGATATATAAATCCTGTATAATAATAAAGATAAAGACAACGTGTGTTATAAGCATGATTTTAGGCATTTGACATGGAAGCAACTGCCAAATCTTAGGAAAGCTTTCACCTCTAAAGCTGACCATACACTTATATTCCTTCTGATCAAAATAAATCCAACAGACTCCTCCATCCATAGAAATGGCAAGGATGGACGAGTCTCTCTGCTGGGTTATTGTATTCTCATAGCTGCTAGCTCCGGTTTCTGCAAGCACTGTTTGGTCTACAATTTTCTGTCCTGGTTTGGTTTGGTCTACAATTTTCTGCCCTGGTTTGGTTTGGTCTACAATTTTAGCCGGTGGCACTGTTCAAGAGGAACATATCCAACAAGCAGGTTGTACGTAAGAAAAAAAGCTGCCCTGCCTATAGTTGTATCGAAATTCGGCTGATCCATGCTGAACTGGCTGAATTTCGCTCCATCTATTGCAGGCTTTAGTCCGTCTCAGGAACAAGCAAGAGAGTAGGACCATGGGAAAGAACATAGTCACCCTCTATCAGGAAGATCACAGCAGCAAAAAATAAAAAGTCATTTGGAGATTTGGAGGAGGCTGAGAGCAAAAGAATGGACCCTTTTGAGTTAAAAATACATACTTGTGTACTTTGTTAAAAAAAAAAAAAAAATACATACTTGTATAGCTTCTTTTTTTTTTTTTAAACCAGAGTTTAGCGTCTCTTTAAGTGCTTGCTCTCAGTAAACTCTTTGCCAGCACACTGAAATCAATGTGATGCTGAAGACATAACTGTCAACATGCAGTTTAATTACCATTGTAGCCCTAGGCTTAGCAAGAGTCATCCTCGGGTTAAAGTAGATGTAAACCCTTGACAACACATTTGCTAAAATGTGTAACTTAAACATTGTCTTTTTTAATGAAGTACTTGTTTTCACCCTTTTCTCATCCTTTGTGCTGCTGATCTTTTGTAGCCTTGTGTCTGAACTGCAGCACTCCAGCATTGGCTGGTTACATGAAGGTGACAATTTCAGACTATTCCTCCATAATATGTGTTGCAATGAGCATTTTCAGTCTCCATTGGACAGAGTGACAAAACAGAGCACAATTGGGAGACAGGGGTATAGCATTGTCACATTTTAACAGGAATAACATGGACAAAGGCCTTCATGGCAGGATCATCAGGAATTATTTTAATACATGCTGCAGAATTACAAATATTTAAAATATCTTTTAAAATATGATTAAAGCTTCTTATGCCCTGTACACACAATAGGATTTTCCGTCCAAAAAAGTTGGATGTGAGCTTTTGGTCGGATATTCTGACCGTGTGTATGCTTCATCCAACATTTTCTGTCAGAATTTCCGCCAGCAAAAGATTGAGAGCAGGTTCTCTATTTTTCAGACGGAAAGAGTTCTTGTCAGAAATTCCGATCGTCTATATGCAATTCCGACACGCAAAAAAACACGCATGCTCAGAATCAAGCAGAAGAGCCGAACTGCCTATTGAACTTCATTGATCTCGGCTCGTCGTACGTCTTGTACCTCACCGTGTTCTTGACGGTTGGAATTTCATACAAGATTTGTGTGACCGTGTGTATGCAACACAAGTTTGAGCCAACATTCCGTCTGAAAAAATCCACGGTTTTCTTGTCGGAATTTCCGATCGTGTGTATGGGGCATAAGAGATTACAAGCGATTGGGCTTAAATAAAATGTATTTAATGTTAAATAAGACGGAAAAATATGTCTTTCCAAAAGTAATCCTGTTGAATTATACTAATTAAAAGCTTACTATTCAGATTTTTGCATGTGCCCATTTGAGACTCATTCTCTTTCATTTTATTACAATCACTTTTTTTTTTTCTTTACATTGTTAAATGTAAAAGTTTCTCATTTGTACCCAGAAAATTTGGTCTGCTCTTCTAAGTTAAAAACATAAAAGTTATGGCTTTTCTATGTATTGTTTGTATGGCAGGAAATGTGTTCTGCAGATAAGGGTCTCCTAACATATTATTGTTTTCCGATTCCGTACAGAAGCAGAACAATACATATAAATTAAATCTTTAATCAAGAAAGTTTATTCAGAGTTCAGAACTTTGACACTTTTAATTAAAGAAATAAGTAGACAACATTAGCAGTTGCACGGTTTTTAAAAATATGTTTAACTATTTCACTACTGGAACAGTTCTTAACACACCGTTAAAAAGAAAACAACGATGAGGACAGTATCCATCGAATTTGACAATGACCATATAACCTGACTACAATTTGAGGAAAAACAATAATCCCTGCTTTGAAAAATACACATTGTTGTCTGGGTCCCCAAGTTTCTCTGTAGAGCCTATGTATAAAACGTGCTACAAAATACCGTAGAAGGCATTAAAAGAGCCCCCCAACTCCATGGAACTGGTGTCTCCTGGAGTTCCATGTTTCTGTTGGCAAATAGATAAGAAACTATATCATATTTAGAAAAAAAGAGAAAAAGGTTGGTGGGACTTTAAATGAGGCGCGTCTGTACATTTAATAAATTGGATAAATAATGTGTTTTCAATAGAAAAATTTGATGTTGATATGAGGTTATGTGGTGGCCCCACAAATAAGTGTAGAGCCGACCACCATTATCAGACCAATGCATGTAAACCGTATGATTATAATAATTAGAGATTAATGGTGGTGATAGCAATAATGCATCACCACTAATAATGTTAATACTCATGATAATTGTAACAATAATAATGATACTCATAAAAATATGATAATAATAATGATAATAACATTAACTCTAATATCAATATGCTTTAATTAAAAACACATTAATTCGTAGTCAAATGATAACAGAAATGATACATTGATAATCAAAAGAGGGCATATGTAAAAATCACATAGACATGATCAACAATGCAAATATACATAATCACATAGTATATCCAATATACACCTCGATATGTCACATAATGGTAAAAAATATTGCATTAAAAATCCATGGTTATGACGAGCTTGTCAGGGCACCCTTGTTGGAAACTCTACGCGTTTCGTAGCCTAAAGCTACTCATCAGGAGTATGATGCCAAGATTTAAGATTAGGCCCATGGACTGGGTCCACAACCAAGGTGGAAAGATCAGGGATTCGGACCATTTGTTTCACCCGGGGCTGAGATGGGGTGACCCCACCCCCATTCCCCCGTGTAAACTCGGGGAAAGTTCTGATGTTAAACCGGGAAAAAGCAAGAGATCTGGGACCGCCACACCACCGCAACCCCCGCATGTGTACGTCAATTATATGTAAGGGCTGGTGATTAGCCTGACATGATTGCTGAGTGGTGTAGATGATGAACCGTCCTGATGGTGTGGGGGAATGAAGTATATCATATTTACTTGTTTCAAGCTCTTTTTTTGTTAACATTTTGTTGACTTTCACAAACATATAAAACATATAAACATATAAAAAAATCAATACTGTCTGATATTTAATTCAGAAGCTAGGGAGTGAGGAGCAATGTAATGGTGCTATTGCAAAAAATATGATTTACTGCTCAAAGTAAAACTTGGTTGTTTGTTTTTAATCCCACGTCTCCCTTTCCTCAGGTTGCTCCTAGAAGCCCATCTGGGCCTTGTTGCCATATCCTTCAATCATACCTACAGTATATCACAACAATGCTGTTGCCCTAATACATTTTCTATATTATAACAGAACCTAATAAAGATATGCATCTCTTCCTTAATAGGTTACTTACCACTCAATGCAAGGGGTAGGGATTATCACCCAATACACCCCTTTATCATTAAAAATAAGATCGCCTTGGTGACCAGAGGTTCAACTTGCTGCTTCTGAATCTGAGAAGTAAACTCTTTAAGGATATGTGACCACTCACCTTGTAAAACAACCCATTTAGTTTAAAACAGAGATGAAAACAAAACATTTGTGTATACATATAAAAACATTATAATTACCCCTTTTCCCTTTTCACATACCCTCTGTTTTTAGCTGCTCAGAGATCAAGAAGCTGGGGGAGGAGAAACAGCAGCACACTTGTCTTTCTAGTGAATGGCTGTGCGGGTGAGCGTGTCAGCACAAATCTGATTATTGGAGGAGAGCAGGCTGAGTTCCCAGCACAGTTAAAAAAAATGACCATGCTGTGCTCTCATGCCTAGTATGGTCAGTTTCAAATACACTGCATGCACAATTATTAGGTAAGTTGTATTTTTGAAGATTAATATCATTATTGAACATCTACAGTGCTCTCTGTCAATTCAAAATGTTAATAAACCTCAAACCTGAATATATAAGAATGTAAAAGTGAGTTTTTGGCTTTCTTAGGCGAATATCTATGTGTGCACAATTATTCGGAAACTAATAGTGTGCAGAATTATTATGCAACTAAATGAAAAATGAAAATGTTCTCATCCCACTTGTTTACTTTCATCTATTAAAGCAGAGTTCCACCCAAAATGTGTTACTTCCCCCTGCGGTGCCACAATTGGCACCTTTCGGGGGAGGGGGAACAGGATACCTGTCTTGGTATCCTGTTCCCACTTCCAGGGAGCCACAGCCGTGGATATTGATGTCACGGCTCAGCTCCCTCCTCTTCCTGCTGTCACCAGGCCAGGAGGAGAGAGGAGCAGAGCGTCTGTGCGATAGGGTTCCTGGCGTGAAGCCATAAGGTTACATTGCCGGGTTTACTTTCCCGCAATGGCGGCAGCAGCAACCGACAGCTAATGGAGACATCAGCTGCAGTGCCGACATGGCTGGACTCCGGGACAGGTAAGTGTCCTATTATTCAAAGCCAACAGCTGCAGTATGTGTAGCTGCTGTTTTTTTATTTTTGCAGAGGTGGGCGGACCTCCGCTTTAAAGTGAGAATAGTAAATCAACAACTCAAAATTTACAAATAAATATTTGAGACATTTAGAAAATAACAAGTAACCAATTTAGCCCCCTTCTTTTTAATAACAGTTACAAGCCTTCCATTCATGGAATCTGTCAGTTTCTTAATCTTTTGACGATCAACTTTTTGTGCAGCAGCAACCACAGCCTTCTCAGTGCTCAAGTTGCCGAGCTGTCGGTTAATTGCCAGCACTCATCGTTCCACAGTGGCTCATCTGGTGATCATTTCCCGCTCGTCAGTCCAGCCTACAGTCAGCCCCTTCTGGCTATTCAAACTGCCTGGTTAATTTCTTCCGTGCCTTCGCCTTGGTCAAACATATCTGGAGACGCTGTGTTCCTGTTGAAGACTTGCCTGGCGGACGTCCATTTTGGTTCCTGATCCGGTCTGCAGCCTCCGACTATGCTGATCTCTGGCTTCCTGATTTACTGGCTTGTTCTGGCTACCCTCTTGGCTACATTTACTATTTGAACCATTTTTACCAATAGAATAAAAGGTGTGATTTTAACTGCATTTTATGTCTCCATCTGATTCATGGTTCCTGACACCCAGACACGGTTCAGAGAGGTGTATTGTTTTCCTTCACTGTTAATCGCCCGTTTTAGAAGTGCCCACAAGTTCCTAATAGGGTTTAGGTCAGGTGAGGAAGGGGGTCATGTCATTATTCTTTCATCCTTAAGTCCTTTACTGGCTAACCACTCAGTAGAGTACTTTGATGCATGCAATGGAGCATTGTCCTGCATAAATATCATGGCCTTCTTGAAAGATGCAGACTTTTTCCTGTACCGCTACTTAAAGAAAGAGTCTTCTAAAAACTGGTAGTAGGTTTGGGAGTTGATTTTAAGTCCATCTTCAACCTGAAAAGGTCCAACTAGCTCATCAATAACACCAGCCCATACCAGTACCCCATCTCCACCTTGCACAGGCCCATCAATCTGATCCGTCAAGAGTCCTTCTCATCTCATCAGTCCATAAACCTTTTGAAGAATCTGTCTTCAGATATTTCTAGGCCCAGTCTTGACATTGCAACTTATGAGATGTGTTCATTGGGGGTCGAGTTTCAGCCCTCCTTACCTTGGCCATATCTCTGAGCACTGAGCACCTTGTACTTTTGGGCACTCCAGGTAGGGTGCAGTTCTGGAATATGACAGCACTCGAGGATAAGGGCTTCCTGGTAGCTTCACGTTTGATTTTTCTCAAATCTTTGGCAGTTACGGTAAGTTGCGCTTGGTTTTCTCAACACGTTTCTTGCGACCCTGTTGACTATTTGCAACAAAACGTTTGATGGTTCTGTGATCATGCCCCAAAATCCTAGCAATTTCAAGAGTGTGGCATCCCTCTGAAAGACTGTTTTCAATTTTCGACCTTTCAGTGTCAGTTAAATCTCTCTTTTTTTTGCCCATTTTGCCTGAGAAAAAGAAGCTGCGTAATAATTATGCACACCGTGATATAGGGTGTTGATCTCCTTAGGCCACTCCCTCCCTCATTACACAAATACACATCACCTGATATGATTAAATCCAATAAGCATTCAAGTTTATACAGCTTGGAGTTGGGCAATATGCATATAAATGATGATTTGATCAAAATACTCACTTGCCTAATAATTGTGCACACAGTAGAGGAAAGCAAAGGGACTGGCAGGAAAACCAGGGATTTCACACAAAGGAGGCAATACAAAGAGAACAGGATACTTTTTCATACAATTACATGGTACAACAGCCACACATCAGGAATATGAAATGTTGGGTTTATATATTCTATAAGAGTCATCATAAAATGTAAAATCTGAGAATATAAACTTTTTACAATAAATATTAGACTTACCAAGACTAGAAAATCCAGGGACCTGTCTAATATTTTCAATCACTTTGTATCCAATCAGGTAGGCACCTGCACTACATAGGTATTGGTATCTCTAAAGGAGATTGTACAATCAGATTAAATCTGGTGTGGTGAGCTTAAAGTGCTTGTACAGCCTCAAGGTTTTTCACCTTAATGCATTCTTTGTTCTCTTACCTGAGCCCAAACCAATCCAGCAATGTGCACAAGCTCCAGCCGCTGTCTCCCTCCTCATTGAGCAGATTGATAGCAGCAGATGCCATTAGCTCCCGCTGCTGTCAATCAAATCCAGTGAGACAGGTGGGGCTGAGATCCGCTGTCTGTGTCAATGGAGGCAGCAGCGGGATTCGGGAGCGAGCCCGCACGCGAGCCCCCAGGCAATGTGGCTTTCCATGGGGGCACCCGATGAAAGGGAGGGGCCTGGGGCGCCGGCGGGGCACCCCAGAAGAAGAGGATCAGGGCTGCTCTGTGCAAAATGATTGCACTGAGCAGGTAAGTATAGGTATGTTTGTTGGTCTTATTTTTCTTTCAATATGTTCATTTCAGTTTGCAGAATGAAAGAACATAGTTAACAATGATGGTGACAAAACCATAAAAAGGACCAACATAATAACTAACAAGGCATCTAGTAGACATAATTTGAACAATGAGAAGTGGGGAGATGAAGAGGGAGAGTGATCCTCCAAGATATAAAATAAGCATATCCTAAGGGGTAAAGCTAACTTAATGGGATGGTATAAACAGAAGGGAAGTGTTGTTGTCATGGAAACCCTGTCAGGAACAGACGCCCTGGACTTCCTGGTTCCCGCCCCCGCAGGTGACGCCCGAAGGGCTATTTAAACTCCTCACTTGCAGACAGTCCCTGCTGTCTGCTCTACAGCGTTTATCCCAAGTGACCTGATCTGCCTTGTTTACCTGTATCTGACCCGGCTTCCTGTGACCCTCCTGCTATCTGCCTGTACCTGACCATCGGCCTGTTTTCTGACTTCGGTATTGCCTGATCCTTTTGTGCCTCGCTGCCTGCCAGTTTACCCGACCCCGGCTTGTCTGACGATCCTGCCTGACCTTGGCTCTTGTTCACCTGCTGCTGCCTAGTGGTTCCAGTTTACCTGCTGTGCCTCCCGGTCCGGGTCATCTGCTGAGTTCCTGGTTCCTGTCTGCTCATCTGCTGGTTCCTGTCTGCTCATCTGCTGGTTCCTGTCTGCTCATCTGCTGGTTCCTGTTCACCTGCTGCTGCCCAGTGGTTCCAGTCTACCTGCTGTGCCTCCCGGTCCGGGTCATCTGCTGAGTTCCTGGTTCCTGTCTACTCACCTGCTGCAGTTCCTGGTTCCTGTCTGCTCATCTGCTGGTTCCTGTCTGCTCATCTGCTGGTTCCTGTTCATCTGCTGCTGCCCAGTGGTTCCAGTCTACCTGCTGTGCCTCCCGGTCCGGGTCATCTTCTGAGTTCCTGGTTCCTGTCTACTCACCTGCTGTAGTTCCTGGTTCCTGTCCACTCACCTGCTGTAGTTCCTGGTTCCTGCCTCCTCACCTGCTGGTTCCTGATCACCTGCGGTAGTTCTTGATCCTGCCAGGCACTCGTACCCCTTCCACCTCCGTGCTTCCTGTTATACCACCAGGGGCCGCCGGTGGGAGCCGTAAGGGAGGCCTCCCTCTGCTAACCGGGCTCGCCACCGTCAGGTACGTGACAGTAGCAGACAACCATGTCTGAGCCCGAGCAGGGAGCCTCACCTATGGAGGAACTATGCCGACACCTGGCGGGACTGACCGAGGCCGTTAAGAGCCTCCAGCAAGGCTACACTCACCTGGAAGGACAAGTGCGGGCCCTCACCAACCCCGATGGAGCTCAAGGTGGTCCACGTGCCTCCACTTCTTCCGCCGGGGCAGGAGCTGCGCCCACGGTGGTCATGCTTCCCCCTGAACCCAGGGTCCCTACACCCGAAAGATTCCCTGGGGACCGGAGCAAGTTCAGGGCTTTCCGGAACTCTTGTGAGTTGTACTTTGCCTTACAGCCCCGCACCTTTTCCTTAGAAGCTACCAAGGTGGGCTTTGTAATTTCGCTGCTTTCCGGAGACCCACAGAACTGGGCCCACCGCCTGCTAGAACGCAAAGATGCGTCCTTGGACAGCCTTACACTTTTTTTTGACGCCATTGCCCAATTGTACGAGGACCCTCAGCTCTCGGTCACTGCAGAGAACGCCCTGCGGACCCTTCAGCAGGGACGCAGAGCAGCGGAAGACTATGTAGCTGAATTCAGGCGCTGGAGCGCAGACACCAGCTGGAATGACGCTGCCCTCCGTCACCAGTTTCGTATAGGCCTTTCTGACCCCCTGAAGGACGAACTGGCTAGGGTAGGAATACCAGAAAATTTGAACCTACTGATCGATCTGACAATTCAGATCGACCGACGCCTGAGGGAACGGAGGGTTGAGAGGGCCACGGGCTTCACCCGGCCGACCTGGATGCTTCCCCGGGTCCCCAGTCATCCGCACCCGGCTTCTGCAGCACCCTTGACCCCCTCGTACGATGCTCCTGAACCCATGCAGCTTGGGGTCCTCCGCCCTTCCCTTACTCCGGAGGAACGCCAACGCCGACGCGCGCACAACCTGTGCCTGTACTGCGGGGAGCCCGGTCACTTCGTTAGGAACTGTCCCCTGAAGTTCCGTAAGTGCTTGTCAGTATTCCCTGCTGTGATCAACCCTCAGACTAAATCCTCCTCTCACTTCGCTCTTTCTATCTCCCTGCAGCTCCGAGGAAGGACCCTGCAAGTCGTCGCAATTATTGACTCTGGGGCTTGTAGTTGCTTCATGGACTCAACTTTTGCCCGTACTCAACTTATTCCTCTACTTCCCAAGACCCATGGACTACGGGTTCACCTGGCTGATGGGTCCCTTATCAAGTCGGGGCCCGTGGTCGAAGAGACGGCTCCCCTACCTGTCACTGTCTTCTCCTCTACCGGGGTGCACCGAGAATATCTACGGCTGGATATTATCTCCTCTCCACTGTTCCCCATAATTCTCGGTATGCCCTGGCTACAAGCCCATAATCCTACCATTAACTGGGTCACGGGGGTGATCACGTTTCCTTCCTCCTACTGCCAACGGTCCTGTGGCTCACACAAACCCCCTGGGCCTGCCACCTTAATGTGTACCGACACTGAGGCCGGAATACGTCAGGCCATCCCTGACGCTTACCTGGACTTTCTCGATGTGTTTAGTAAACAGGGGGCAGAGACACTACCACCCCACCGAGCCTACGACTGCCCCATTGATCTACTTCCCGGAGCAGCTATTCCTTTCGGTAGGATTTTCCCTTTAACGGAGGTGGAACAGGGGGCCCTGAAGGACTACATCGATGAGAACCTTTTAAAGGGGTTCATTCGCCCCTCTACGTCGCCAGCAGGCGCAGGCATTTTCTTTGTAGAAAAGAAGGACCATACCCTCAGGCCATGTGTGGACTACCGTGAACTAAATAAGGTCACCATTAAAAATCGTTATCCTCTTCCTCTGGTACCAGAGTTGTTCCAAAGATTGGGAGCTGCCTTTATTTTTACTAAGCTTGACCTCCGGGGAGCCTATAACCTGGTCCGAATCAAGGAGGGCGATGAGTGGAAAACCGCCTTCCGCTCCCGGTTCGGACATTTCGAATATTTAGTGATGCCCTTCGGGCTGTGCAATGCCCCTGCCACCTTCCAGTATTTAATTAATGATGTTCTTCGGGACTTTTTAGATCTCTTTGTGATTGCTTATTTAGATGACATACTAATCTTCTCTTCCTCCCTTGACTCTCATCGCAGGCATGTCAGAAGTGTGTTAGACCGGCTTCGGCAGCATAAACTATATGCGAAGGCTGAGAAATGCGAGTTTGAGCGGGAGAGCATAGCATTTCTGGGATTAATCATCTCTGGCGAAGGCATCAGGATGGACCCACAGAAGATCACCGCAATCTTGGACTGGCCAGCGCCAGTGGATAAGAAGGGAATCCAATGGTTCGTTGGATTCGCCAACTTTTATCGTAAATTCATCCGGGGGTTCTCCGCCATCATTGCACCCATTACTCAGCTAACCAAGCAAGGTACCCGCTTCCACTGGTCCCCTGAGGCCCAAAAGGCCTTTGAGGATCTCAAAGGGCTCTTCACCTCTGCATCCATCTTAAAACACCCAGATTCCTCCCTACCATTTGTACTTGAGGTAGATGCTTCTGAGGTTGCAGTAGGGGCAATATTGTCACAGAGGCAAGGAACCAAAGCTTTGCTTCATCCGGCGGCTTTCTTTTCTCGCAAATTATCTGCGGCAGAAAAGAACTATGACGTGGGAGACCGGGAACTCTTGGCGATTAAGATCGCCCTGGAAGAATGGAGGTACTTACTTGAAGGTGCTGCTCACCCGATCTTAGTATTCACCGACCATAAGAACTTAGAGTACCTGAAAACTGCAAAAAGACTAAAACCACGACAAGCCAGATGGGCCCTGTTTTTTTCCCGGTTCTCCTTCCATGTGACATACCGCCCCGGTGCCAAGAACACTAAACCTGACGCCTTGTCCCGAATGTTTCATGGATCCAAAGAACTCTCCTCACCGATACAATCCTCGCTCCTGGGAATTTTCTCCTACTTCAGGAGGACCTACTCTCCCGGATCAGACAAGCCACCACTAGACAGGAACCCTCTCCTGAACTGGATCTGCAAACCAAGGATGGATTACTCTGGCACCAAGACAGGATATTCATACCAGAAGAACTAAAGATAACCGTGCTAGAGCTCTGCCACGATCATGCCCTTGCTGGGCACTTTGGCGTGGCTAAGACCACTGAGTTGGTACAACGTACCTTCTGGTGGCCTCAACTACGCGAGGATTGCAGGAGGTTCGTGGAGTCCTGTACTACATGTACCCGGAATAAAGGGTCCAGATCCAAAGCCTGGGGACTACTGAAGCCCTTACCCGTTCCAGAGAGACCGTGGAAAATGCTTTCTATCGACTTCATAGTTGAACTCCCCCCGGCTGAGAACCACACCACCATCTTTGTGATTGTGGACCGTCTGTCCAAGATGGCACATTTTGTTCCTATGAGAGGGACCCCCTCGGCCCAGGAAACTGCACAAATGTTCATTAAAGAAGTCGTCAGGCTCCACGGGGTACCTGCTAATATAGTCTCCGATCGGGGGGTACAATTTACCTCCCGGTTCTGGAGGTCCCTCTGCAAGACTCTGGGAATAGAGCTATCATTCTCTTCGGCTTACCACCCTCAAACCAACGGACAGACTGAGAGAACAAATCAGACCCTCGAGCAATATTTGCGTTGTTTCTCCTCCTTTGCTCAGAATGACTGGCTCTCCCTGCTTCCGCTAGCGGAGTTCTCCTACAATAACTCCATCCACTCCGCAACTAACCAGACCCCATTTTTTGCGAACTTCGGGTTTCACCCCACATTTCTGCCCAACTCTCTCCCTGAGTGCTCAGTGCCCGCAGTTCTGGAAAAAGTGAATTTCTTCTCCTCTAACAACCAGCTTCTACGCGAAGCCATGGCAAGAACTCAGGAGTATAACAAGACGGTCTACGACAGGAGGAGACGGGGTGAATTAGCACTGGCACCGGGCGACCAAGTACAGCTTTCCACCATCAATCTAAGATTGGCTTGCCCGTCCAAGAAATTGGGCCCCAAGTTTCTAGGGCCTTTTCCTATCAAAAGGAAAATCAACGAGGTGGCCTACGAGCTGGAGCTCCCCGACTCCATGAGGGTCCACCCTGTTTTTCATGTTTCTCTATTGAAACCGTCAGTCTCCAACCCATTCCCAGGTCGGACCCCGACTCGCCCTGATCCCGTCATCATAGACGGGGAACAGGAATTCGAGGTAGAAGCTATTTTAGACGCACGAAGAAGAAATAGCCAGAGTCAATTTTTAATAAAATGGAAGGGTTACGGACCAGAGGAGAACTCCTGGGAACCCGAAGAGAACATTCACGCCAAAGACCTGATACAAGCCTTCAGGAGGTCTCACCCCGAGAAGTTTGCTCCTAGGGGCATCCGGAGGCTGCCCCTTGGGGGGGGGCAATGTCATGGAAACCCTGTCAGGAACAGACGCCCTGGACTTCCTGGTTCCCGCCCCCGCAGGTGACGCCCGAAGGGCTATTTAAACTCCTCACTTGCAGACAGTCCCTGCTGTCTGCTCTACAGCGTTTATCCCAAGTGACCTGATCTGCCTTGTTTACCTGCATCTGACCCGGCTTCCTGTGACCCTCCTGCTATCTGCCTGTACCTGACCATCGGCCTGTTTTCTGACTTCGGTATTGCCTGATCCTTTTGTGCCTCGCTGCCTGCCAGTTTACCCGACCCCGGCTTGTCTGACTATCCTGCCTGACCTTGGCTCTTGTTCACCTGCTGCTGCCTAGTGGTTCCAGTTTACCTGCTGTGCCTCCCGGTCCGGGTCATCTGCTGAGTTCCTGGTTCCTGTCTGCTCATCTGCTGGTTCCTGTCTGCTCATCTGCTGGTTCCTGTCTGCTCATCTGCTGGTTCCTGTTCACCTGCTGCTGCCCAGTGGTTCCAGTCTACCTGCTGTGCCTCCCGGTCCGGGTCATCTGCTGAGTTCCTGGTTCCTGTCTACTCACCTGCTGCAGTTCCTGGTTCCTGTCTGCTCATCTGCTGGTTCCTGTCTGCTCATCTGCTGGTTCCTGTTCATCTGCTGCTGCCCAGTGGTTCCAGTCTACCTGCTGTGCCTCCCGGTCCGGGTCATCTTCTGAGTTCCTGGTTCCTGTCTACTCACCTGCTGTAGTTCCTGGTTCCTGTCCACTCACCTGCTGTAGTTCCTGGTTCCTGCCTCCTCACCTGCTGGTTCCTGATCACCTGCTGTAGTTCTTGATCCTGCCAGGCACTCGTACCCCTTCCACCTCCGTGCTTCCTGTTATACCACCAGGGGCCGCCGGTGGGAGCCGTAAGGGAGGCCTCCCTCTGCTAACCGGGCTTGTCACCGTCAGGTACGTGACAGTTGTTTTTATTTTTCAAAAAAAACGAGGGTTTACAACCACTTTAAGGCCTGCTGAACTGTCTCAAATTTGATCCAAGTATGAGCACCCTGGTTGTATAGAAATCTATCTACCAATCAACTTCTGTAAAATCAGCCTGTCAGGTTTTTCCTGATTGATCATTGTATTTTGACAGCGAGGAACTCTCCCCACTGTCAGAATACAATAGCACAGGGGAAGGACTCTCCCAATCCACTTCAAATATGTGAATGGGGAAATCAGATAATTTTTTTTTTCCATTCAACCTGCTAGTTGAGTAAAAAAAAAAAAGAAGATTAATTTATGGGCTGCCTAAGTGTCTATGGAGTCCTTTCTTTCACTTTATCAGCTTGAAGAGAAAAATAAGGTTCACTAGCAAAACAAATTGCTTGGAGGGAAACAGTGCGATTACATGGGAGTTTTACCTCTAACATCAATTTTCTTGTCCCAACATGGGAGTAAAAACAGAACAGAAGTATCACTGGAAAAGTTCAATATAAATCCACCATTTTATTATCTCAAGGAACAAAAGATGAAATCTGCAGGTTTCTAGGGCCAATGGCTTGACCTTACCTCTAATTTTATTAACTAAGCCCCATAAACTGCAGGTCTGTACATGAGAAAGGTGGGTCATCATTTCCTCAGATGACTGCTGTTTGTCACCATTCTGCTGCTCAAATGCCAATTGAAAATTGTGCACCATTCACATCAAGTCCTTTTACGGCACCCGCAGTAGATTATTTTTAAGAACACATCCAATCAAGCTGGCACAGGGCGACCTAAAAGCGCATTACTTCCATCCAAAGACCTTTCATTGCTGTCTTTTTCTCATTTCATCTAATAATAACTGTATGGATCAGCAATAGCAGACGCCAAAGCAAATGCCACACAGATAAATTCTATAAAGGGCAGGACCTTCCATTATGAGAATGAAGACAGTTTTAATTCAAAGATCAATATATTGTTTCCAATCTTCAAAGTCCTGTGTCAGTGGCCAAATCAATGCTTTTTATACAAAAATGCTTACAGTTAACCAAATAAAATCTTTTAATGTACATAAGTCATTAAAAGCTTTTTTAAAAGGCACTTGTGCAGAATCAGAGAAGAGCTACAGATTGGTATCATTGTACTTCCACTCTGACATGACTTCTGCTGCATGTACTGCTTGTTGCTATTACTACAGCAGTGTAAAGCAATAGGCATGATGTTCCAATACATGACATCGTCCGCCGCACCTTCTATACCATGCAACTTACTGAAGAGAGCTGTCAATGTTCTTTTATGTTACTGTCAGCCTAGTGACTGACATACAGAAGACGTTATCAGAGAGGGAGAATTGTGTGCCGTTTCATGTGGCCTGTATGTTAAACTAAGGCTGAAGAAAAGGAAAATTGTCTATATTTTCTTCAGTAACCAATCACATACCAGTCAGTCCAAACTAATTTTTTTGAAAGCAAGGTAGTGGTAAGAGGTACCATCTGCTTCATAAAATGTTGTTACAAAGCATCTTATGAGCCCTCTACTGGTGAGAGCCTACAGTATTCAGTGTGCCTAAAGTGGCCTATGGCTGTCCCCTCTACCCTCTCTTCTCCCCAGCACCAGAGGCTTTTTGGGATTTTTGGGACACGGACTATTTACAGATTTGTTAAAGCTCCTGAAGAAGTGACTACTATGTCGCAAAACATGTAGAGTGAAACATTTGAGGACAAGTGGTACCCCAACAAATCCTTTCTCACAGTTTCACAGGGACATCTTGCACAAACATCTCTACCTTAGGAATACTTTACTGAACCTACTTTGGATACTGTGCATAGACACCTTTAGCTTTTCTCATTTCAAGAAATCTATTGCTTGCTACTACACCTTATTGGATAAAAGTTAATGAGCTCCTACATGCCGGTGAAGACCATCAGATCTGCAACAGGGACATTACTGTCATTACTGCTATAAGGGCCCTTATACCATTACCTTTAAGTCAGAACTCTCATTAGAGTTAACGGTTAAAGTGGTTGTAAACCCACTTTTTCAACTTGCACCTACAGGTAAGCCTAGATTAAGGTTTAGGAGATATTTAGTTAAATGACAGGCGCCGCTGTCTACGGCGCATGCGCGCCGTGGACAACTGCGCATTCATGGGGTTAATCCCATTCACAAATTTGGCTACTTCCCTGCAATCGCTGGGCGTAGCCGAATGTGAAGGCTCCCGCGCATGCGCAGAGTGACGTCTCCGCCGCTCCGGCCAATCACAGCGCCGGAGCGGCACTGTGATTGGCTGGAGCGGCGATAGCCGGAAGTAACCTTCCGGCTATCGCCGCAGAGATGGCTGCGGCTGAAGAGGGAGACGAGGATGGCTTCGGGGGCCCCGATCTAAGGTAAGTGATGCATAATGAGCTATTATGCTAGTCATATTAGCTCATTATGCCTTTCTCTTACAGGTAGTTTAAAAAATATATATTTTTTATAAGGGTTTACAACCACTTTAATAGTTTGGCCTGGGGTTCCCCTTTAGTATTGGTAATATCTACAAGTACTCTATAGTCTTGAAGAAGGTATTTACTGGTTATCTGTCACTGACTGTATTGATGCTGTCTATTTGCATATCTTATAAATTTGTTTGAGCACTATAAAAATCCCTTCAACCAAATCATGGTTGTTTGTCTGGGATCTGGCTGACCAATACCATTTGGAGTTTCTTGCTGCCTAAGTAAATTGCAGAAAACATTAATACTTGAACTGTGTCTGTGTGTCATTACTGTGGTATTCTATTAATCACATTTCCGGGTGTGCCAGAGGGGCTGAGGCCATTCTTGGGGTTGAGAGGCAGAGTAACGGACTGAACAAACTTAAGCAGCTCCTTCAGGGGTATTGCTACATTTCTCTTCCTTTGATCTCAATAAAGTGGCCTACAGGTTTCCAAAATGGAAACAATGCTGAAGTGCTACATCTTCTGGTGCCTACAATATCTGTGATACTCTTTAAATCAAACTTGTGTCCCCGTGAAACCATTTGGATCCTAGACCTAGGCTTCCCTGATTTTTGTCCATGCCAAGATTAAGCTTCTATCTTGCATGAAGATAAGCCCACCCCCTGTAATTCAGCTGTCAAAGGCTGGAGTCTCTACAGCCTGAATACTAAAATTAATTAGCGCAACCACAATATACACACAAATCCTGTGCTCAAATATATGAAATAATAATGATAATAATGCTGGCAGCTGACACTAATTAAGTGGAATCACAACTCTTATCAATACCATAAATAAATAGAAAACAATGCAGTGCAACAAAATACGTCTCTTGTACTGAATATCAACACCAAAATATTAAAAACATGCTATACACATCTAATACAATTGTAATGTGCAACAAATATGATAGTTTACAATAAGTGCTATACGCATCTAATACAATTATAATATAGTTCACAAATAGTGTAAATTAAAGTCCAATCAGTATATGCAGTCACTACTGTGATAATGTGATCCAAATAATGGAAGCGATCCATGTTCCACCACCATACAAACTGGTCGCTCACCTCAAAGCCATGACCCCTACATTACCAGAAGGTCAAATTAATTGGTGTTCCCCTCAGGGATAATAGCTGGGCTCTGACAAACTCTTGGCAGATCCTCACTCCTCTTTTCCATAGGAAGGGTACAGACGTCCTCAGGCACTCAGGAACTCCTGATGTATATGGGAAGAAAAGGGAAACACGCAAGATCTAATGCTCTCTGTTTAAAAAGTTTAATAAATAAGAAGAATATTGCACTTACAAAATAGAGCACTGCCACCAATGCAAATGGACGTATCAAACACATATGCTGACCCACAGCTCAATGGTAAGATGGCCCAGAGATGACGTGACACCAAAGGTTCCTATACGCTTTACTTCCAAAGGCAAGGACTTCTTCAGTAGGAGTCTTTTTTGACCTTCTGGTAATGTAGGGGTCATGGCTTTGAGGTGAGTGGCCAGTTTGTATGGTGGTGGAACACGGAGCACTTCTATTATTTGGATAATAGTATCACAGTGGTGATTGAATATACTGATTGGACTTTAAAGGGGTTGCTCCACCGGAAAAAAAAAATTAAAAGCCAGCAGCTACAGCTACAGCAGCTGCTGGCTTTTAATATTTGGACACTTACCTGTCCTGGAGTCCAGCGACGTCCGCAGCAGAGGACGAGCGACCGCTCGTCGCTCTGCTGCTCCCTCCGCCATCCTCGCTGAGGGAACCAGGAAGTGAAGCCCTGCGGCTTCATGCCCGGTTCCCTACGGCGCATGCGCGAGTCGCGCTGCGCCGTTCTGATTGGTGCTCCTGTGTTCTGGGAGCCGAGTGTCTCCCAGGACACCAAGGGAAGTCTGCGGGAAGTGACGTAACTCCCGCAGATTCCCGGAGACAGGACTCCCGGATGTGGGTGAAAATACCTGTCTTAGACAGGTATCTTCACCCCCCTCCCCCCTGAAAGGTGTCAATTGTGACACCGGAGGGGGGGAGGGTTCCAAATAGCAAAAGTTGCTATTTAGGGTGGAGCTCCACTTTAATTTTCAATATTTGTAAATTATCATATTTGTTGCACATTATAATTGTATTAGATGTGGATAGCACTTTTTTGTTGCACTGCACTTTTTTTCAATTTATTTGAAGTCTCTACAGCCTCTATTAATCTCAACTTGGGCAGAGGTTGAGTAGAAGGTTCAGCTTTAAATAATTCAGTGGCAGGAAATAGGCTTAGTTTCATGAGGGGGTGGGGTGTAATTCTCAAAAAGTTGGACCTAGGATAGATGTGCAGTGTGGACCAAGGATCCAAAGGAGCTCCACAAGGACACAGGGATTATTTAGAAGACTACAAGTAATGAGCCAAAATATTTGGATTCAGGATAAAATCTCAAACTTAATGAAATTCCAATGCCGAATCCAAACCCCATTCAAATCAATGGGAGGCTAATCTTGGAAATCAGTATTGACCATTTTTAAGGCAAATAGACACAGGATTGTCAAACAAATAGCATTGGGGGCTGGGTACTACCCCGAAGATCATGTACCAAAGTAAGTTGACGGGAAGCAGGAATTTTAATAATGCTCAAAGAGAAATATTAGTTTTGCCAATACCTATAACATGCCTATGATATGCCCTGAACCTGCTTGAGGAGATACATGTGTATGATCTATACAACCTACTACAGCAAAACTGACATAAAGAAAGAAGAAAAAAAAGCAGTTTAAATTGACAGTGAATGGCATCTCCCAGCTACTTAAAGTTCACCTTTAGTAAAAAAAAAGCACATTTATTATTTTTTTACACTGAATCCTGAAAAGCATTGCACCCATGATCAGTGAATCTAGATTTTAGTACAACTGAAAAGGGTGTGGTGTCCCCCCAAATTACACACCAGATTTTAAAATGTGAAGCCTATTTAAAAAAAAAAAAAAATCCCAGAAAATCCATACTAGACCCTGATCCAAGCATGCAGCCTGGCAGACCAGGAAAAGGAGGGGGGGATGTGTTCCTCCTTCCTTCTGAACCATGCCAGACCAAATGTCCTTAATACAGGGAGTGTACTTCACTGGAGGGGACTCCCACTAGAAAAGCACCTTGTCCCCATGTTGATGAGGATAAGGGCTTCTTTCCCACAAGCCTGGCCTAGTGGTTATGGGGTCTGCGGGAAAGGGGACCCCATATGACAAATCATTTATTAAAAAAATAAGTCTTATGATGTAAATCTATCATCAGTCATGTCATTTAGCAATGCAGATCCTCATCAATCGCAATGAACGACAACTGGCAAAAGAGAAAACCTGCTGACCCACCAACACGTCCATTCACGTTACTCATTCACCATGAATGACAGCTCTCTGTTCCCAATGCTAAATGTAAACAAAGGCACAGGGTCTCCAGCTAGATATGGACATGACCATATTTGCTGTGCCAAGTGAGTGATGGAAATGGATGTGTTACCAGGCTGGACAACAAGATTGATGATTTTTTCTATAAAGGACTTGTAAACTTTTGTGCCATTGTGTTTGTTAACTTTTCTCTTTTTTAGTGAACAGGTAGGGGTACTATGTACCTATTACTTATTCACATAGGGATGGAGACAATATCCATGGGCCCCCTTATTTTTAAAGGGGCTTCCAGATTCTGATAAACCCACATACTCCACAACTATCAGGCAAGGGTTATGGGGAGGGGACCCTTGAACTCATCAAATTGGGACAAGGCGCTTTGCCAGGGGGGGTCTCCCTAGTACAGTGATGGCAAACCTTTTTGAGCCCGAGTGCCCAAACTGCAACCCAATTTTTTTTTTTTCTCAAAGTGCCAACACTGCAATTAAACTTGAATACTGAGGTATAGGTTTAGAAAAAACAACTCGTACAGTTGTCCAAACTAATTAACAGCTATTTTTTTTTAAAAGAAACACAATTACAGAGCTTTCTGTTAAACATTTTTTTTTTATTGAAAAAAAAAAGAACAACAACTGTACACGTGCATGTATTTTTGCATAAGGATACATTTGCTGAGCACTGGTAAGGATACATTTGCTGAGCACTGGTAAGGATACATTTGCTGGGCATAGTTAAGGATGCCTTTGCTGGCCATTTGTAAAGATGGCTTTGCTGGCCATTTTCAAAGATGGCTTTGCTGGCCATTTTCAAAGATGCCTTGGCTGGGCACTGGTAAGGATGCCTTGGCTGGGCATTATTAAAGATGCCTTTGCTGGGCATTATTAAAGATGCCTTTGCTGGGCATTATTAAAGATGCCTTGGCTGGGCATTGGTAAGGATGTCTTGGCTGGGCATTATTAAAGATGCCTTTGCTGGGCATTATTAAAGATGCCTTGGCTGGGCATTGGTAAGGATGCCTTTGCTGGGCATTATTAAAGATGCCTTGGCTGAGCATTAGTAAGGATGTCTTGGCTGGGCATTATTAAAGATGCCTTTGCTGGGCATTTTTAAAGATGCCTTTGCTGGGCATTGGCAAGGATGCCTTGGCTGGGCATTATTAAAGATGCCTTGGCTGGGCATTGGTAAGGATGCCTTGGCTGAGCATTGGTAAAGATGCCTTTGCTGAGCATTATTAAAGATTCCTTAGCTGAGCATTAGTAAGGATGTCTTGGCTGGGAATTATTAAAGATGCCTTTGCTGGGCATTTGTAAAGATGCCTTTGCTGGGCATTTGTAAAGATGCCTTTGCTGGGCATTTGTAAAGATGCCTTTGCTGGGCATTTGTAAAGATGCTTTTGCTGGGCATTTTTAAAGATGCCTTTGCTGGGCATTTGTAAAGATGCCTTTGCTGGGCATTTTTAAAGATGCCTTTGCTGGGCATTTTTAAAGATGCCTTTGCTGGGCATTGGTAAAGATGCATTGGCTGGGCACTGGTAAAGAAGCATTTGCTTACACAAGGGATAGAGATCTACAATGTTGTGATGGGTACAGACACAGTATACTTTGCATAGCCACCGGACATTATTGTACATAAGTAGAGGATGAGTCTAAGGATCCATTTCTGGACATTTTTAAAGATGCCATTTCTGGGCATTTTCAAAGATGCTTTGGCTGGGCATTATTAAAGAAGCCTTTGTTGGGCATTATTAAAGATGCAACTTGTGTCTTGGACAGCAAATTCGGCATTAGGTAAAGATGCCTGGGCTGGGCATTGGTAAAGATGCCTGGGCTGGGCATTGGTAAAGATGCCTGGGCTGGGCATTTGTAAAGATGCCTTTGCTGGGCATTGGCAAGGATGCCTTGGCTGGGCATTATTAAAGATGCCTTTGCTGGGCATTGGCAAGGATGCCTTGGCTGGGCATTATTAAAGATGCCTTGGCTGGGCATTGGTAAGGATGCTATGGCTGAGCATTGGTAAAGATGCCTTTGCTGAGCATTTTTAAATATGCCATTTCTGGGCATTTTCAAAGATGTCTTGGCTGGGCATTATTAAAGAAGCCTTTGTTGGGCATTATTAAAGATGCAACTTGTGTCTTGGACAGCAAATACTGCATTAGGTAAAGATGCCTTGGCTGGGCATTGGTAAAGATGCCTGGGCTGGGCATTTTTAAAGATGCCATTGCTGGGCATTTTTAAAGATGCCTTGGGTGGGCCTTGGCTGGGCATTGGTAAATATGCCTTGGCTGGGCATTGGTAAAGATGCAACTTGTGTCTTGGACAGCAAACACTGCATTAGGTAAAAGTTGCTGACTAACATCACTTGCCATACGCAGGACTCTATCTTTAACAGTATTTCTGCTAAGTGGCATTTCAGAGATTCGTTGCTTAATTTTGTCCTTGTTTGGAAAATCATGAAAAAGGGAATTACTCACAGCCAACATGGCTGTTTTGATAAAATCGCCATCAGAGAGGGGCTTTCCATGTTTTTCTATGCACAGTGAAATTTCAAAGCTGGCATTTGGCAGATAATTTGTTTTAGAAAGATAGTTGCAAAAACTACGATACTGGCAGTGATAGTTCCTTAATTTCCCATCAAGAAACTCTTTTCTTTCAGCTTCACCAAATTCGGCAACACTTTTGTGGTTGGTATCAAAATGACGTCTGACACTTGATGTGCGAGATACCACACTTTCACTACACAGAACACATAACGCTTTCCCATTGCGTTCAATCACTCCAAATGACTTTGTCCAGGTCTCTTGGAATGATCTTCCACTATCTGTTTTTAATTTAGCTTTTTTGGATGTACTCATTTTGGGGTGTTCAAGTCTACAAAAAACACAAAATGTATAAAATAAATATGGATGAAGCATGCAATACAAATCTATCCCTACCTACCTATACCAAAAATATTATTGCAACATTTAACAAAAAAGGTAATAAACCCTGAATTGTAGAAGAGCAACTCACGGTTTTGTAGACAGATACACATCGTCCAATGTCCTGTGATTTATCCACTGATACCAACAATAGGTTATATTTAATCCCCCCAACTCACACAAATGAAGGGGTACACATTCCTCCCAATGACACCAAAGATAGGGGCACTATTCCCCCCAAATTATGTTTCCCAATGACACCTATAATGAGGCACATGAACACCAATGATGGGGGGTAAAATGTTTCCCAATGACACCTATAATTAGGCCGAATTACAATGATGGGGGGTAAAATGTTTCCCAATGACACTGATAATTAGGCCGAATAACAGCAATGATGGGGGGTAAAATTTTTCACAATGACACCTATAAGAAGGCATATGAACACCAATGGGGGGGGTAATATGTTTCCCAATGACAGCTATAATTAGGCCAAATAACAGCAATGATGGGGGGTAAAATTTTTCCCAATGACACCTATAATGAGGCACATGAACACCAATGAGGGGGGTAATATGTTTACCAATATCACCTATAATTAGGCCAAATAACAACAATGATGGGGCAGAATTTTTCAAAAAAACACAATGACACCAATGAGGGGGGTAATGTTTCCCAATGACACCACCAACATGATTAGGCCGAATAACAGCAATGATGGGGCAGAATTTTTCAAAAAAACACAATGACACCAATGAGGGGGGTAATGTTTCCCAATGACACCACCAACATGATTAGGCCGAATAACAGCAATGATGGGGGGAGGAAATGTGCCCCAATAATAATTTTGCAGTGCATTTTTTTTTCTCTCACCTTCCGAGTCCTGCAGCTCGTTCCCACACGTCTTCTCCTCATGCTCTCTCCGCGTGTTCTCCGAGTCACGCCGAGGACGTCAGTGCTGATTTGTTTCGGCGGTGTGGATGAGACAGCTTCTTTGATTGGACAAGCTGCAAGCACGTCACCTCCGGGCGCTCTTTCGATGTCACGCCCACTCGGACACGTCACCGCTAGCCCAGAGAACTGTGGGAAATGTAGTTCCTGGGCGCGGTGTGACGATTTTAATCTTTTAATAAAATTTAATGTGTGAAATTCTTGAGGGTCACAGCGTGCCCTCAAAAACGGCTTGGAGTGCCGGGAGCGGCACGCGTGCCACGCGTTCGCCATCACTGCCCTAGTATGTGACTCAGTATAGCTCAAGCATTAAGGCACATGCTCTTCCCCTATCCCTCTTCTAACCTGCCAGAATGCATGCTTAGATCAGAGTCTTTTGTGGATTTTAAGGGGACTCTACAATACTTTTCCCATTTTTTGCATGGAGGTTCCCCCTAAAATCCATTGTTTACATTGAGCTGTCATCTGGGAATCCAGCTGACAGGCTAGGTGGGATGAGTCATGGTGGTTAGTATGCTGGCAGCCACCGTCTCTCTCAAAACCAGGTGCCCTGGGTGGAAAGCTTTCACATTTGGCAGCAGTAGTAATATCACTGCTAAATGTATCACTCTCTGATGATGCCGTAGTTTTGGCTCGATCAAACACCCATTTATTTCAGCTGTTTGACGAACCTCACAAACAAGCTAAATATGGTCCAAACTGTGAGCTGATTCCTAAAGACTAACACAAGTGCATGACAAACAACAAGGCTCAGCACTTCAGCACCATTTTTACTTTGGGGTTGATTTACTAAAGTTGGAGAGTGCAAAATCTGGTGCAGCTCTGCATAGAAACCAATCAGCCTTCAGGTTTTTTGTCAAAGTTTAATTGAACAAGCTGGAGTTAGAAGCTGATTGGCTACCAGGCACAGCTGAAACAAATGTTGCACTCTCCAGTTTTAGTAAATCAACCCCTTTATATCACTGTGTTGTAAATGTTCACTAAACATTGTAGAAACATTACCATCGGACTTGACAAACAGACTATTTGCTCTAAAATGTATAAGTAGATCAAAGTAAATGAAAGCTAAAGTATTTCATCTGCCTATACAATCTTTAAGTTATAGACAGTGCGTGAATGAAAATGAAATAAAAAAAAAAGTGAAAAAACGAAAAAAAATAAAATATTCATGCTACTCATTTTGTTGTCACACTAGCGGTAGAATATGAGTTTCCATCTTTCTGGTGTTCACAAGCTTAGAAAAACGCTCCATGTATTTGAATGCTGATGATATTACCTTTAATTCACCTTTGTTATTGTTCTCATTTCTAAAGCACTTTGCCTGCTCTTCTCATATAAAGCAGAATAGCATTTCATCTAAGCAGATATGAATTCTACAGCAACCATAGTGATACTAATGGGATATTTATGGACATCTAGGGAATAAATTTAAAAATAGCATTATTAACTACCGTTCTTTAATTTCTATGGGAGTAATAAAGCATTGTATTGAAACACTTCATTAGCTGCTAAGGTAAGGAACAGATTAACACTACCAGGCTATTAGCCCTGAATTCAATTTACTCCTTTTTCTTTTCCATGTCTATGGGCAGAAACCAATCCAATGAGAAATAAAAACAGCACACTTTTAATATTTGGCTACATAAACCGACATCCATTATGTTATAGAAATGATAATATTGTACTTTGTCTACTTTCTAATTTACTTATAATTATCACAAAATGGAAAGAGGGAAAAAAATTGTGCTATTTTATCCTGTTTAGCATAATGGCAAATTCAATTTCTAAATGCATTGCAAAGTCAAGGGCAACAAAACTCAACCTTTCTTATTCGGCCCTCAAGGCCCACTGCTGTAGTGTTTCTTATCTGGTTTCTGACAAAGGAGGAGGAACAGTTTTCATCTGATTGACCATCTCTCCCTGAACTATTGTCCATCAAAATGGTAATTTTTTTCTGGCAATAATCATGAAGAAATAGCCACTAATATGGACACAGAGAGGCAACTGCTAATCACATATACTGACTTGTCCATTCCATAAATTAATTGCAGTAAGTCTGATATTCCTTAATGGACAATGGGAGCTAAATTAGGTTAACAAAAGATGAACTAGTCTAATGGATCTTAGTGAATTTAGTTGTATTTAAAGAATTGAAATACACTCTACTCTAGGATACACATAATGAAGATAAATGGCCAATAATATATTTGTAATATATATTCCCGGATTGACCATCACTGTCTGAACCTTAGTGCCCCTTTGGCAGATGCAATGTTACTATTGTTAACCAAAGGATTTGTGTTATAATGTAAAGAGTGACACAAGTCAATTTTCAAACTGATGTTTTTATTATTGTAAAAATTATTGCTACATCTTTGATTTGAATTGCTAACTTTTTTCCCTGAAGTGGCCAGAGCAATATCCTGCATTTTATCCTGAGTAATTCCTTCCCTGCTGATAGGGCCTTTTCAAATTTCAAAGTGCTGCCACTAAAATAAAAATGTCTTCTGCAAAATAAATGTTGTAATACTTACATTTCTCACCTACTGCACAACTGATCTCTTCTGTATTAAGGAGGTACAGATGTCTGAAGAATCTTCAGAATCCACCACATTCAAGAGTGTCAATTTAACTGGTTGCTCCAACATACCCACTCATGGGAAATGGGTATTTTAAAGAATTCCCAAGTCAAAACCAGTCACAAATCATAACATTTGGGGGTACAGGACTTAAAAGAGATAAAAAGTTGTGAAACTTCATTTGTTTTTTTCCCTTGCAGCCCTTCCCCCACTCTGCATAAGCTAATGATGAATAGGATGAATTACTCACCTTATTCATTCACGCTGTAACAAAGGTCCCCCTAAACTTTTTATCTTTTATCTTCCTTGATCAACTGGTTGCAGGCTCTTTGACATCATCAAGTACAATGCATGGTCAGCAGTCCTGCATTGTTGATGAGGATCAGTGAGGGTCCTGGGAGCATTGGAGATAATAGAAAGCAACAAATAAGGGTAAGTAATTCAAAATGAGCATTTAACCTATGCAATTGTGAAGGGGGATGGGGATGGGGGGGTGTTGACTCTACAAAGGTATTTTTAACATCTGGCTGGGTCCCTTAAATTTCTGGTATTACAGAAGCACACAAGAAATTTCTGGTATGATGTCAAATATAAGTGGGTGCCACACTAAATATATTCCCCTATAATTAAGCTGCTGCCCCTTTAAGCGTAAAAACACTAGATTTATGTGTCAGATAGTAAAGATGGGTGCTGCTATGGTTCTCAGTATTTATAGAAACCTTATATATTATAAACTAGTGAAAAAACATTATTATGCATATCAAATGACATCAACAAATGAATTATTGGTTTAAAAGGTTTTTCCAAATCATGCCCACTAATACACAGACAAAAGCATGCTTAAAGTAGTGTCCATTAGTTGGTAAAACGCTCACTAATTAAGTGTATATATATATATATATATATATATATATATATATATATATATATATATATATGTAGCAGAGCCTCACTCTCCCTCTCTGTGCTTCCTCGTGTGAGGGACTTGTGTCTAGGGGTACCTGGGAGAGGAGAGTGCAGGAACACTACGCCAAGCTCTCCCCTCGTATGTGTATGAGGTTCAAGCAGAGTTAGTTCAATTACCTCCGGGTCTGTCCACTGCATACGAAACCTTAGTTGTTCTGTGGAGATGTGTCTGCAAATAATAGAGCCCCACACCAATCGAAAGTCCAACACTCCTTTATTTCTCATACAATACGGTGAACACAATCAGTTGAACTTCCAATAACATACGAACAAGGGGTTGTGGGTACGAGTAGGCCCAGGCACAACTGAACTCTCCTATTCCTTTGCTAGCGAATAGGCCTGGCGCACAGTCTCTGCCACGACCGTGAGTTTTGGTCGCTGCCACTGACCGGATGAACTGTTGAGGCCCCTGCCACAGGCCTAATAGCAGGTCTCTGCCACCGACCTGATTGGAATTGTTGGACCGCTGCCACCGGTCATTGAACATGGACTGAACTTCCTCTCTGAACTTGGCCCCTGTTCGGAAGAGATATCCCTCCGGGCGGTCTCCAGAGGTTCACCCGGCACTGGCAATCTGCTGCACCAGGTCTTCGGGTGAGTCCCTCCTCCGATCCCTTATGCCTCTGGATTCTGGGTGCCCCACTCCCGGGGCCCCCTAGGACAATCCCTCCCTCACAGGACCCAGCAGAAGGCACTGGGCCCCAGGCCTCCAGCTGAGCACCTCACCCCAGACTGAAGGTGTCTGGGATGGAACACGAACTCCAAGTGTCCAGGCCTAGGCCGCCTGGATACCGACCGCACAGCAGCCCTCAGGCTGAAGGTGCCTGGGACTCTAAACCTCGTGGCGAAGATGTCCGCCCCCTTTATACCCTCTCCCAGCAAGCATGGCGGGTTCCCTGCCCCGCCGTACAACCGCTGCGAGAGGTCACAAAGGGTACGGCACTGCAGCGATGGTTCAACCCCGGTCCAAAGCGACAGCGCCACCTGCTGGGCCGCAGGGAACTATGCATCACTGGTGTCCTCATCAGATTTAAATGTACATACCCGCTACACATATATATATATATATATATATATATATATATATATATATATATATATATATATATATATACAAAAAAATCCTTTAAATGTGCATAGAATATCCACAACACCATGTCTTCAGATAAGTGACAAAAAATCTTCAATCCAAACAAAAGAAGTGCTCCACCATGTGTGGTAAGACAAACCACTCACTAAATTTATATGGTCAAAAAGACCAGTTCCTGCCTTAGAATTTTCCCAACACAGGGTTCCGACAGAATTCAACTTCTGCTGTGCACTCCTTTACTGCTCACCTCTCCCATTTGGTAGGAATCAAAGTTCCAAAAACAAGTTAAATGTTCATAGCGCAATATAAGATCTAACTAAGATCAAAATGCCCAGTACACACAGTTAATATTTACTTACATTTTACTGTACCGTGAAGGCACCAACACAAACAGCCTGTGGTATATTGTAAACCATGCTCCGCCATTCTCTGCAGAGTATCAGCTTGTGTGCCACTGATCTGACCAATAAAATGTAAGTAACCCTGTGTTGGGAAAAATCTAAGGCTGAAATAGGTCTTTTTGACTATATACATTTGGTGAGTGGTTTGTCTTACCACACGTGGTGGAGCACTTCATTTGTTTGGATTGAGGATTTTCTGTCACTTATCTGAAGGCACGGTGTGTTGAGAATGCACATTTAAAGTACACTTTTTTGCATATACACTATATTTCCAAAAGTATTGGGACGCCTGCCTTTACACGCACGTGACATCCTAGTCTTAGCCCATTGGGTTTAATATTGAGTTGGCCCACCCTTTGCAGCTATAACAGCTTCAACTGTTCTGGGAAGGCTGTCCACAAGGTTTAGGAGTGTGTCTATGGGAATGTTATGGACTCTGTGCAGGCCAGTCAAGTTCCTCCACCCCAAACTCGCTCATCCATGTCTTTATGGACCTTGCTTTGTGCACTGGTGCGCAGTCATGTTGGAACAGGAAGGGGTCATCCCCAAACTGTTCCCACAAAGTTGGGAGCATGAAATTGTCCAAAATGTCTTGATATGCTGATGCCTTAAGAGTCCCCTTTACTGGAACTAAGGGGCCAAGCCCAACCCCTGAAAAACAACCCCACACCATATTCCCACCTCCACCAAATGATTTGGACCAGTATACAAAGCAAGGTCCATAAAGACATGGAAGAGCAAGTTTGGGGTGGAGGAACTTGACTGGCCTGCACCTAAACGCAATGGAACATCTTTGGGATGAATTAGAGCAGAGATTAAGCTCTAATTGCCTGACCTCAAAAATGCGCTTCTGGAAGAATGGTCAAACATTCCCATAAAGACACTCTTACACCTTGTGGACAGCCTTCCCAGAAGAGTTGAAGGTGTTATAGCTGCAAAGGGTGGGCCAAATCAATATTGAACCTTGCGGACTAAGCCTGGGATACGATTAAAGTTCATGTGCGTGTAAAGGCAGGTGTCCCAATACTTTTGGTAATATAGTGTATATATAGTGTATATGCTCTTAACCAACTAATGGACACTACTTTAAGCACATTTTTGTCTGTGTATTAGTGGGCACGTTTTGGAAAAATGTTTTAAATGGATAATTTATTAGTTGAGGTGATTTGATATGCATAATATTGTTTTTTCACTTGTTTATAATATATAAGGTTTCTATAAATACCGAGCACCAAAGCATTACCCATCTGTACTATCTAACACAATTATCTGATATGGACACTGAGAAACAACTGAATTCATTGCTAAAAAAAAATACAGATTTATGTCATGATTTAACAGTAGTAAACTGTATACACCATAATGGGCATCAGGAACTAAATTAGGTTTACATAATATTAACTAGCCTAATGGATCTTGGTGAATTTGGAAGCATTTATGGTATGTAAATAGTCATTGAATTCTAGGCTACATAAATGAAGGTAAATGACCAATAAAATATTCCTTTGTCTAACTAAGTGCATCCTTTAGACCTGGAAAACTGCTTAATCCACAATATGTCCATGGAGTCCTTCTGGTTTATTTGTAAATTTAAATATTTACAAGTACTTTGCCAAATGAAATGACATTGCAGGATTATAGTAAACTACAAGCTATACTGTCATTTTATTCTACTGCAAAAAAAATCATCAGCAAATCATAGGCAAATCTGAAAATGAAAATTTTTTTGGTCCGACTGAACACATCTATACACAAATAGCCGAAGATTTGCAAAACCTTTAGGCCAGGTTCACATCTATCCGTGTCCGCATTTGTCCGTTTTTTCAGCTATTTTTTTATGTGCATTGTAGCACATTTTCATGCATTTCCTTTATTTTTTTAATCAACTTTCTATTTCAATTTTTGATTTCACAGTTTATATCTTATCAAAATAGGAAAAGAAACATAATGTACAGAAAAAGTAAAGTGGGACTTACAGTCATATGTACAATTACTGATTACTATATCGCAAATCAGATTAATCACAAAATGGATGGATTTAAAAAAAAAAAAAAAACATCCTATGGCCCAAAGTACATTCTCAAAACCCATGACCCACCTTTCCAGCCACAGTTGGTAATTTACCAAGAAGGGGTTCAGAGCAGTTACAACTAACATCTGGCTGAGATAAGAGAGGGGTCAATGCTATAAAGCATGTTCACTATATCTATAGGTGTTTGCTAAAACTAAGGAAGGCAGCCCAGGGGTTTCAAACCACTTGTCCCATATTCTTTTGAATTTAACAGGGTTACCCTGGTGAGCATAAATATGTGTAGCGGGGTGTTAAATTTAGGGGAAGTGTCTGAGTGGTAATCAGGCTCAGACACTGATTGTTAGGGTTTAATGGACCATTTCTGTCCATGGGAGATAGTGTTGGTGTGCAGTTCCCTGTGGCCTACAGGTGGCGCTGTTCCGTAAGCCAGGGTTGAATCACTGTGCCCTTTTTGTCCCCTCTCGGCAGTGGTACGGCGGGGCGGGGAACCTGCTGTGCCTGTCGGGAGAGGGTATAAAAGGGGGTGGCCATCTTCCATTGGGGTCGTTGTTCGTGGGTCTGCGCCCAGGCACCTTCAGCCTGGGTGCGTGTGTCATTTCCGGGTGCCCTAGGCCAGGAGGCCTGGTTCCTGTTCCATCCCAGACACCTTCAGTCTGGGGTGAGGTACTATTTTTGAAGGCCCAGGGTCCAGCAACCTTCGGGTCGGGTCCGCTAGGGATCGAGAGCTCCCAGGGTGCCGCCTTGCGAGGGGACCCGTATCTGAGATGAGGAGGCCAGGGAGGTAGCCCTTTCCGAAGACCCAGCGCAGAGTCGTGGTGACGGTGAGAGCCTCTGGTAACTCTCCGGAGGGATGGTTTTCTCCTTGACATGGGCCAAATACTTTAAGAAGGAATTTTTACCAGGTCAGTGGCAGTGACCCTACTCTTCAGGTCAGGGCAGTGACTTCATAGGGCAAGGCCCTATTCACCAGGTCAGTGGCAGTGACCCGTTCTCCAAGTCAGTGGCAGTGACTTTTATTCACCAGGTCTGTGGCAGAGACCAACCTCACGGTCTGTGGCAGAGATTGTGCGCCAAAACTGTTTGTGAAACCTGAACAGTCCGAGGAAATCATTTGAGTTTGTGCCTGGACCTCCTCCCACCTAAGCTATCCTGTGTCTTGTTCCAACCTGTCTGCTGTTAAAGAGACTATTTATTATCCAGTGTGAAATAAATATAGAAGTTGGATTTTCAGTTGGTGTGGACAGTTACATTACTGGGGAAAAATAAAGACTATTATTAGGAATAATTAGGCATCTATTCAAGGTACAGGCAAGGTAGAGGTAGAGGCAAGGTAGAGGTAGAGGCGAGAATCATCCTCGGGGAGGATTCAACTCCAGCCGCAGGCAGGCCCGAAAACTAACACCGCTCAACCTCCTCACACAGGAGGGTATGGGCTTGTGGTGCGGTGTGCCTCTCTCTGCCTGCGAAGGAGCCTAATTAAATGCAGGTGAAGACAGGGGTTTGTGCGCTACATATGTTTTTCCATCTGGAAAGTGCTGTTCATTTGTTGCTTACACTCTACAAATGTAAGGGGAATACAGAAAGATTTAGTGCATAAGGATTAGCTTCTAGGCATGGAATGGGTCTCCTAAAATTGCCTCCCTGATCCTGATGTGACACTCATATGAAAGATGGACACTTCCCCCAAGGTACAGGTAAGAGAGTCCCTAGGGATGTCAATTTGTAACACTGTGTTAAGCATGCTGGGCACTGGGTCTCAGTACTGTACTAAAGTTTGGCATTTCGAGAGCATGTGAAGTATTTCACCATGATCCCTCTTGCATCTAGTGCATATCAGGTCAATCTGTTTCCCAAACTCAAACAGTTGTTTTAGCAAATAGTGAGAACCCATATTTATATACAACTGTGATAATATAACCTTTGTGATGTATTCATTGAGAAGGTATAGACATTCAGTAGCATATCTTCCTATTCTTTTTCCTCCAAAGAGTTCACATTATGCTCCCACTTCAACCTTGCCTTGCAAGAGTAAGAGCATAGGCTTTCCCTCAATAACAGCTGATGGCAGTTTGAAATAAACCCCTTAGGCTTCATGTACACGGGAAGTTTTTACAACCTCTCCTGAACGATTTACCTTGACAGATAGTAACCCACGTTTAAAATGTCAGTTTTGCCGTGTTTACATGCTGCGTTTTGCCGCGCTTGCGTTTAGAAGCGTTTAAAAAAAATTGTCAAAAATTTAAAACGCTTGTAGAAGTAACGCGGCTAAACGTGAGTTACCATGTTTAGCCGCGTTCAGAAGCGTTTTGCGCTTGAAATAGCTCCTGAACCCATTTTTTGCGTTCCAAAAAAAGCCTCTAAACTCAACTGCCTAGAAACGACTGTAAATGACCCTGTGTACATGTACTGATAAGATAACATAGAGGAGAGTTCAGGAGCAGTTGAAAAAAATGTCCAACTGCACCTAAATGTACGTTTACTAGCAGCAGTGTACATGAGGCCAAGTGGTGCAGGAGCGAGCTACCAAGTTAAAGATAGGCATGGGACTCAGAGTAACTAGTTGATCTTTGTTATGGACTCCGACGTTTTCATTACTCTGTGGAGAATCACAGTCTATAAAAATTAACAGAAAAACGGGCTTGTCTAATTATTACCATTGCAGAGCAACGTAGCCAACAGAAGTGAATGGCCTTATTGGATTTAAGGGTTTTAAAGGATCAATAAAGAAATAAAAAATAAAAAAATAACAAACATGTTATACTTACCTCCGCTGTGCAGCTCGTTTTGCACAGAGTGGCCCCGATCCACGTCTTCTGCGGTCCCTCGGCATCTGTCTCGGCTCCTCCCCGCAATCACTCACCACCTATATGCGAGTGAGCTTGCATGGTGGTGAGTGATTGTGGGTGCTCTCCATTGATAAAGCCAGCGGCTATTGGCGCTCACTGTATCACTCGGCCCCCCCCCCGGCGTGCCGGGTCATTGGATGTGATTGACAGCAGCGCGAGCCAATGGCTGTGCTGCTTTCAATCCATCCACTGTAACCAATCAACGGCCAGGCCAAGCGGCGAAGAGGATGTCGGGGCGAGCGCAGGACTTTCGAGGGGTCAGGTAAGTAAAACGGGGGGACTGGGGGGGCCGGTTTTGTCAGATGTTTTTTCACCTTAATGCATAGAATGCATTAAGGTGAAAAAACTTTTACCTTTACAACCCCTTTAAGGATTACAAAATGCACATATAACTGTGAACTGTGAACTGTGAACTGAAGCTTAATGCAAACAACCAGTGTCTCAATGTTAAAAATCAAAGTTGTTGTAAAACCAGAAATTTGTCACGTCAGACCCTTCTGCTTTGTGTTAACCACCCTGTAGCCAGAGCTGAAAAAAACATTGCTTGGAGTCGTTCAGCTTGAACTACTGTGCTCTCTAAACAACAGGATTTTTCATTGACACAGAAAGTAAAGAGAAAATGCAAGCTGACTGGCTTACATGGTGGTGCTTTAAAAATTTTATGAGGCGTGACCCCCAAAACACATAAGAATATCAAGACTTCTGATTTCACTTTTACTTTACAAATTTTTTCATGCTTGCTCCATTATCTCAAGACAGGTTTACTTTAATGCAGTCTTAAGTGATAGCTAACAGTTCTTAGTTGCCAGTAATCTGGCACAAAATGGATTTTCCTGATGTTTGCAGTTATTGCACTTAGCAAATTTCACTAGGTATTAGCTAAGTCTACCACAGCAGTTAATGAAAAATTGGAGCACTATTAGCTTATACCTGGAATATTCCCCAAAGTCTTAGTGGGTCTCAGACTTTTTTCGGAATTTAAAAGCAATCCAGTAAGCATTTATTACTGTACTCTTCACTTCACAGACCCTAGTCGATTGCTTCCGCTCTGCCTTGTGTAATCAAAACTTGGTAAATCCTTAGAATAGAGCATGCGGAAATGATACAACAAAAAGTGGAACTGTTTAATCATTTTTTTATCCTCACCAAAATCTGTCATTTTTATGACTTAGGAGTGACAGTTATGGTGGATAGAAGTACTGTACTATTGCCACAGAAGCAAACACAACTTGTAATTGCAGGTGAGAGATAGTTTGTGTGTGCTCTAGAAAAAAAGACAACCTTCTCATTAGCTAAATTTGTTTTTTTTTATCAAAAGTATTAGTTACTATTTTTTAATAAATGTATTTAAAATGTATCTTCAAATACAGTTGAATTTTGAATAAAGTAAAAGAAGGTTAAAAGCCCCCTTTTTTGTTCTGTTCCATTGAAGAGATTTCCCCAAGTATAGGAAAATCCTCTATTATTTGTTACCAGAACTGATGTCTTTATTGTTAATGTTCCTCAGTATTCCTGTTCTGGTGACAATTGTTCAATTTTACATTTCCCATTGAAAAGGAATATTAGTTATTCTGGACGAACCATACTTCTTAATAGGTCTACCAACAGCGCCCTTGCAGATCTGGGAACACCATGATACACAAGACAGGTATATGCATCCATGTGGTATTCAACTTTACTGAAAAAGTCATACAGTATTTATTTGTTTACAGAACAAAAGAGAGGGGAGGGGCTGATTAATAATTACATGACTACGAAACAAAACAGGTTTTGTTCATCACTTAACAGAAGATGGATAACTGGTCATAAAGATTGCCTAAGGTTAAAAAGCCGGATTCCAGGCATTGAATGGGGTTTGTGTTGTTATACAAACATTCCTAAAGACCATACAGATTCAAATACAAGATTATCTGCTCAGAGAAAATATACAGTCCAAACAGGCAGATATTTGCGCTCTGAACCAAATGGAGTCCTGATAATTCATATATATTATTACAATGATTTCACCCATCACTTTCTGTTCTGGTGTCCATGTATCCAAAACTGCAAAAAGCCCAAATTAAATTAGTATGAAAGCTTCTGTAAAAAATTACATCCCCCATCTCCTAACACTTATCTGCTGAGTCCTTCATGATCCCTGCTTCACGGATGCTGAGTCCTTCATGATCCCTGCTTTTCCCCTGAACTTCCTGGTTGCATTTGGGAATTATTTGTAAGGGTTTAATTGGCTCCTGCAGATGTCTGTCAAGAGCTGGTAGGAATAAGCAGGGGTGTGGCTTGCCAGAAGCTGTATGCTTCAATATACACATATACACATACAGCCCTGTCCAGAAATGTGCATATATAGGTGTCTCTCTCTATTGAAGCTGGCTTTGCAAAAGCGATACCCGCGATGTGGCAGATGTGGCTCAGCAACCAGCCAGGAAGGAAGAATTTTTCAAGGAAGTAGACAATACATTATATGTACAGTATGTTTAGAACTCTGAATTTTAAAGGAGAAGTATGGCCAAAGCTAGTATGGCTATACTTCTGTAGGTCACAGGAGTGCACTTAGTTCTGCACTCCTGCGGCCTGTTTTAAGTTGACAGCAGGCTAAAGTCCACTGTTGGCTGACATAACACAGCTAGTCCAGGCTCTGTAAAGACTCCAACTATAAAATCAGGATCCACCCAGAAGCCTGGACCAGCACCTGGCTCAGCCTTTCAGTGATCCGCCTGGAGCCTGGCCCAGTTTTCCTGTCCCCTCCACAGCCTGGTGCTCCAGCATTGGAGGGGCAGAGCAGAGAGTGGTGACTAACAGTCTGCTCAGTGCGGAGGGGAGAACTTAGTGGTCAGCGGTGTTTGATCTCTCAGTTCTCACTGCAGAGCCAGCAGGGGACAGATGCAGCATTGGATTGATGCTGAATCTACCTGGTATAAATATATATATAAAAACATTTTTTAAGTCCATACTTTTCTTTTAAAAAGGGGGTTTAGTATCACTATAAAGTGGTTGAAGGCTAAAGAAGCTGAAGGCATTCTATGCATAGAGGGTAAAAACCTTCTGTGTGATGCTCCGCATAGCCCCCCTATTACTTACCTGGGATCCCTCTCGGTACAGCGATGTGCACCGATGTGTCTTATGAACGCATAGAGCAGGGCTCGGGAGTGAGCATGCACCAGTGCCCCCACAGCAAGCAGGTTGCTACTGGGGGCACTGGTCAAGGAAAAGGAGCCAGGTGCACCAGCAGGGGACCTGAAAAGTGGAGGATCAGGAGGGTAACTATAGCATGCTTTGTTTTTTTGTTTTGTTTTTTAAGTCAAACCTTTAATACCACATTAAGCCCAAATTTTTTTATAAAAAGGAGTAAGTTAGAACCTGGGTGAGGTTTACTGTATGCCTTCCTGTCATTGTGACACCTGCCCCCCTTATTTCTTTTTCTGGTATCACAATGTGGGGACACCTAGACACACAAAGAGGGGACCATGCCCCAGTGGACTCACAAACAACTGTAAACAAACTTAATAGACGTTCCCTTTCTTTCTCTTTCAGAACAAAATAATGGGTTAAATTATTAAAGGCAAATGGGCTGTTCACCTTGAGAGGGAATTTGCACTTTGCAAGGGAATTTCCCCCCAGAACTTAATAAACAAACTATGCTGACTTTGTCATCCAATAATTTGCACGCAAAAATGCATTTTCTTGTATTTTATGCACGTGCTTGGGTATTCTTCACAAAGGGATACTTCACCACATATAGTAAGCTTTGGGGAAATTCCTTATCAAAGTGCAACTTCCTTTGCAAATTGAACAACATTTTTGCCTTTAGTAAACCAATCCCATTCTGTGGGAAAAAAATAGCAAATAAAAAATAATAATATAGCATATACAGTACAATTGCCACACAAGTCATATTGTGATTGAACGTTATTAAAAATTACCTTTCCTTTTCAATTTGCAGCCTCTGTAATTTTATGTAAAATACAATGCAATATGGCTACCTGGAGGTGTTCTGTGCGCAGACTGTGTACAGAACGCCCACCAGAAACATAATTTACTGCTTGTGTGATTGGCTCACTGATTTTCCCAGAAGTCTACACTAAGATACAAGTCAGATTTTTGGTGACATGTGGACCGCCTGCAGGTGACAGGTAGACCGTGAACAGGTTCCTGTGCCGCCGACCCCCACCTTCTATGCTCCGGTCCTTGCCTTTGCTCCCTGCCGTCTACGCCGCGCCGTCCCATCTCTGTCTATCTCTCCTTCTGGCCTCTTCCTCAGGACTGAGGGCTGTGGGAGGAGCTGACCAAATGAACTAAACTGCTGGTAAATGGTTGCTAGGACATATGAAAATTGACTCTGCCACCTCTGTCCAGAACTGTGCTGCTTCCCCATCTTGGCTATGGAAAAGGGTAAGACACTGTTATGGGAGGGAAGGGGGCCACAGGTTACTGCTATAGGTGAAAGGCGGGCAGAGGACACCACTGTGTGTGTGTGGGGGTGTGATGTGAAGGGGGCAGAGGACACTGTTATGGGCAGGGTCCCCCCCCCATAGCAGTGTCCTTTACCATCCTTCACATCACCCCCCTGATCCCTGCATTCTGAGTGTAAAATTCACTTCTGATCCCTGAATTCTGAGTGTAAAACGCACTCCTGATCCCTGCATTCTGAGTGTAAAATGCACTCCTGATCCCTGCATTCTGAGCCCAAAGCAGTCCTGATACCTACATTCTAAACGTGAAACACACTCCTGAACCCTGCATTTTGAGTGTAAAACACACTCTCGATCCCTGCATGCTTAGCGTAAAACGCACTCCTGATCCCTGCATTCTGAGCGTAAAGCGCATTCCTGATCCTTGCATTCTGAGCGCAAAGCACTCCTGATCCCTACATTCTGAGTATAAAATGTACTCCTGAACCCTGCATTCTGAGTGTAAAATGCACTCATGATCCCTGCATTCTGAGTGCAACGCACTCTTTAACCCTGCAGTCTGAGCATATTGCACTCCGTAACCCTGCATTCTGAGCACAACACACTCCTTAACCCTGCATTCTGAGCACAACGCACTCCTTAACCCTGCATTCTAAATGTAATGCAATGGTGAACCCAGCGTTCTCTGTATAACAGACTCCTAAACCCTGCACTCGTGTAAGACTTATTTTATTTTAGTTCTGAGTAAAAATATTAAAAAAAAGTAAAAAAAAAAGGGGGGGGCTGGCTTACTGTCTTTTTTTTGGGGGGGGGGGGGCGGTGATCTTTGACTTCATTAGTGTTCTTCAAGTAGATCTCCATCTCTCCAAGGTTTCCTACCCCTCAGATAGAGAGTAGAGAAGGAGACAGAGAGGATAGATAGAGAACAGAATCAGAATAGAAGAGAAAAAAGAGGGAAAGGGGACTGGGAGAATTATTAATGGTTCTTATTTTCTTGGGTTTTTATGGTAGAATTGAGTTGCAGCAACCCATGCAGGAAAGACCTCATTTACCATGGTGTATAGACTGTGTCCATCTAGGGGTGACATTTATTTCCTCTCGGACTTGTCTGGCCGGTATTCAGAGCTGAGTCAGTGCTGTTAATTCAGAAAGTCATGCTGTGAACCACATGCAGCAAATCTGTAAGTGTACCAGAAGCTGATATAAAAGATACAGCAATTAAAAACAACGCAAACACCACAACACAATGCAATTAACTAGCTAGGATGCTTTGATATAGTTTCTGCTACAACAAATATATTGTTTTTTTTACAGTTTTTAGATATCCCCCAAAATAATTTAACTGTTTTAGGAATACATATTTTTTTTATTTTTTTTAAATAGAAATATAAAAAAACACGTAAATATGTTTGATATAGACAAGTTCAGGTCAGGTGACCCTTGCAAGTAGGAATAAGTAGACATGTGCACACTGAAATATTTCGTTTCGGAATTTCGTTTTCGTTAGAAAAAAAAATTTATTTAGTTACTCCCGAAATTCGTTTTTATTTATTTCGTTTTTCGTTAGAAATTGCATTCGTCCGAAAATCTGAATTAATTAAGGTCGAATCTGTCATTGAAGGCTTATGGTGTCTGTCGAATGTTCAAAGAAGATTCGACGGAGCAGCGAAACTGTACGACGCTGCAATCGTACATTTCCGGTCGAATGTTCCGCCTACAAGCTATAGATGAATTCTATTGTATGACTAGTAATAATTATATTTTTTAATTACTATTACTAGTCAACAATGTTCGGTTCGCACCAGAACCTGCGAACAGACAAAATGTTAGTGTGAACTTTAGAACCCTATTAAATACAATGGACTCGAACGTTCGAAATCTAAAGTGTTAATTATAAAGGCTAATATGCAAGTTATTGTCCTAAAAAGTGTTTGGGGACCTGGGTCCTGCCCCAGGGGACATGTATCAATGCAAAAAAAAGTTTTAAAAACGGCCGTTTTTTCGGGAGCAGTGATTTTAATAATGCTTAAAATGAAAAAATAAAAGTGAAATATTCCTTTAAATTTCGTACCTGGGGGGTGTGTATGATATGCATGTAAAGTGGCGCATGTTTCCCGTGCTTAGAACTGTCCCTGCAAAAAATTTCATTTTTGAAAGAAAAAAAGTCATTTAAAACTGACTCGCGGCTATTAATGAATTGTCGGCTCCCAGCAATACATACAAAAGTCATTGATAAAAAAAAAAAAAAAAGCGTGGGGGTTCCCCAGAATTCAATTACCAGGCCCTTCAGGTCTGGAATGGATATTAAGGGGAACCCCGCCGCAAATGTAAAAAAAAATTGACGTGGGGTTCCCCCAAATATCCATTCCAGGCCCTTTAGATCTGGCATGGATTTTAAGGGGAACTCCACCCCAAATTTAAAAAAAAATGGTGTGGAGTCCCCCTAAAAATCCATACTAGACCCCTTATCCGAGCACGCAACCTGGCCGGCCGCAGGGGAAGAGGGGGGATGAGAGAGCGGCCCCCCCTCCCTCCTGAACCGTACCAGGCCACATGCCCTCAACATGGGGAGGATGTCCCCATGTTGATGGGGACAAGGGCCTCATCCCCACAACCCTTGCCCGTGGTTGTGGGGGTCTGCGGGCGGGGGGCTTATCGGAATCTGGAAGACCCCTTTAACAAAAGGGACCCCCAGATCCCGGCCCCCCCAATGTGAATTGGTAAGGGGTACATTGTACCCCTACCATTTCACAAAGAAAGCGTAAAAAAATGTTTAAAAAAACACACAAACACCTTGAAAAAGTCCTTTATTTAAAAAAAAAACCAAAACATTCCAGCGGTGAAATCCAGTGTCCCGCGGCGATCCCGATGTCCAGCGCTGTCCTTCATTGGTTGTGCCTGAGCGGACCTGATGGGAAACTCCCTCTCAGTGTTTTAAATGTATAGACCCGCCCCTTCTAAAGTTCCCCATCAGGTCCGCTCAGCGGACCAGATGCGGAACATGAGAAGGGGCGGGTCTATACATGTATTACCAAAGTGAGAGCAGTTCCCCATCAGGTCCGCCCCCTCGGTATGTCGGACCCGCCTACGTCATTGGCTTGAGCGGGGAACTTCCTTCACTATGTAAATTTAAATTACACAGTGAAGGAAGTTCCCCGCTCAAGCCAATGACGTAGGCGGGTCCGACATACCGAGGGGGCGGACCTGATGGGGAACTGCTCTCACTTTGGTAATACATGTATAGACCCGCCCCTTCTCATGTTCCGCATCTGGTCCGCTGAGCGGACCTGATGGGGAACTTTAGAAGGGGCGGGTCTATACATTTAAAATACTGAGAGGGAGTTCCCCATCAGGTCCACTCAGGCACAACCAATGAAGGACAGCGCTGGACATCGGGATCGCCGCGGGACACTGGATTTCACCGCTGGAATGTTTTTGTTTTTTTTTAAATAAAGGACTTTTTCAAGGTGTTTGTGTGTTTTTTTAAACATTTTTTTACGCTTTCTTCGTGAAATGATAGGGGTACAATGTACCCCTTACCAATTCACATAGGGGGGGCCGGGATCTGGGGGTCCCCTTTGTTAAAGGGGTCTTACAGATTCCGATAAGCCCCCCGCCCGCAGACCCCCACAACCACCGGGCAAGGGTTGTGGGGATGAGGCCCTTGTCCCCATCAACATGGGGACATCCTCCCCATGTTGAGGGCATGTGGCCTGGTACGGTTCAGGAGGGAGGGGGGGCCGCTCTCTTGTCCCCCCTTTTCCCCTGCGGCCGGCCAGGTTGCGTGCTCGGATAAGGGGTCTGGTATGGATTTTTAGGGGGACTCCACGCCATTTTTTTTTAAATTTGGGGTGGAGTTCCCCTTAAATTCCATGCCAGATCTGAAAGGCCTGGAATGGATATTTGGGGGAACCCCACGTCAATTTTTTTTAAATTTGCGGCAGGGTTCCCCTTAATATCCATTCCAGACCTGAAGGGCCTGGTAATTGAATTCTGGGGAACCCCCACGCTTTTTTTTTTTTTTTTTATCAATGACTTTTGTATGTATTGCCGGGAGCCGACAATTCATTAATAGCCGCGAATGAGTTTTAAATGACTTTTTTTCTTTCAAAAATGACATTATTTGCAGGGACAGTTCTAAGCACGGGAAACATGCGCCACTTCACATGCATATCATACACACCCCCCAGGTACGAAATTTAAAGGAATATTTCACTTTTATTTTTTCATTTTAAGCATTATTAAAATCACTGCTCCCGAAAAAACGTCCGTTTTTAAAACTTCTTTTTGAATTGATACATGTCCCCTGGGGCAGGACCCGGGTCCCCAAACACTTTTTAGGACAATAACTTGCATATAAGCCTTTATAATTAGCACTTTAGATTTCTCCCATCGATTTTTCGAATTTGCCGCGAACACCCCAATTTGTTCGCTGTTCGGCGAACGGGCGAACAGGCAATGTTCGAGTCGAACATGAGTTCGACTCGAACTCGAAGCTCATCCCTACTAGTCAACCAACATTTGAATTCTTCTATAGCATATGGGCCGAGCATTTGACCGGAAATGTATGATTGCAGCGTCGTACAGTTTATCTGCTCCGTAGAATCTTCTTAGGACTTTCAACAGACACCATAAGCCTTCAATGACAGATTCGACGTTTGTATGTTTTTCGATGCTTCGTTGAATCTTCGTCGTTCATGTCGAATTGTCAAGTTAGTTCTAGCTATTTTACTGCTCCTCCTCTTTGGTTACAATCAGCCAATAACATTCATCATCATCATTTTTTTATTTTACTTCCCCCACCCAATTCCAGCAGTGATCTTTTCTCTCTATGTCGAATCTTTTCTCTCTATAATGTCGAATCTTTTCTCTCTATAATGTCGAATCTTTTCTCTCTATGTAGAATAATCTTGGACTAATAGAGTTAAGGTTAGGCACATTCGACCACAGGTTCGATGGACACAGATTGTTATTGTCAGCCTCATGTCGAATCTCCTATCTATATCGAACTGTTGTTGCAACGAAAACGAAAATTAAGCATTTGTTTATGTCGGATCTTTCGGTTTTCGGATTCTGCATTTTCGTTTTCGTTTGTTTAAACGATAACGAAAATACCTGAAATTCGGATGAAAATGCATTCGGACGAAAACGAATGCACATGTCTAGGAATAAGCAACAAAATTAATTTTTCATCAATTCCAATGGACTTCTTCACAATTTTGCCTAAGAAAAAAATAAAATTTTGCTCATCTCTCTAGGATTTAAAATGAAGATTTCACCAAAGTTGAAATACATTTTTCTAGAACCTTCTGCTTCCTATTTTGAGTTGCTTTAAAGCCAAAGGTTGGGCAGATAAAAAACATCAATAATTGCAATTAAGTTCTAATTACAACTTATTTTAAAAGCAGCTAATTTAAATTCATGAATTTGCCCTATACTATACAATACCCTGCACAGCAAAACTTATATTGGGCAAAGGAGGAACAGTCTTAGGAGCCAATTAGGCAGGGCTGGCCCAAGACATTGTGCTGCCTGGGTCCATAATGAAATGCTGCCCCCCACCCCCCCAAAAAATGACATACCATTATGTTCAAATCCAAGGGGTGGGCTAGGGCAGTACATGGACAGGCTAGTGTAGTACATGGACAGGCTAGGGTAGTATATGGACAGGCTAGGGTAGTATATGGACAGGCTAAGGCAGTATAGGGGCAGGCTTTGGTAATATATAGACAGGCTAGGGCAGTTGTCATCATGACACACAGAACTGCTGGAAAAAAAATCTTGGTCTGCAATTTGCTGGGTAAATAGAACAGGAGAGGCGGCCGTGGTTCAATTTGCTGCCGCTCTCAAAGTGCTGCCTGGGTCCAATTGACCCACTGGGATCCATGGTAGGGCCGGCCCTGCAATTAGGTGTTCTAAATGTACAGGCATGGCCAAAAGTTGAGAACGAAACAAATATAAATTTTCAAAAAGTCTGCTGCTTCAGTGTTTTAAGATCTTTTTTTCAGATGTTACTATAGTATACTGAAGTATAATTACAAGCATTTCATAAGTGTCAAAGGCTTTTATTGACAATTACAATAAAGTTTATGCAAAGAGTCAATATTTACAGTGTTGACCCTTCTTTTTCAATCAATTTCTGGGCCACATCCTTACTGATGGCAGCCCATTCTTACATAATCAATGCTTGGAGTTTGTCAGAATTTGTGTTTTTTTTTTTTGTTCACCTGCCTCTTGAGGACTGACCACAAGTTCTCAATGGGATTAAGGTCTGGGGAGTTTCCTGGCCATGGACCCAAAATTTTGATGTTTTGTTCCCCAATCCGCTTAGTTATCTCTTTTTCTTCTCCGGAGCAAGTCTTTATTCGATGCCTCAAACAATCGGAAAGGGGATTCATCAGAGAGAATGACTTTACCCCAGTCCTCAGCAGTCCAATCCCTGCACCTTTTGCAGAATATCAGTCTGTCCCTGATGTTTTTCCTGGAGAGAAGTGGCTTTTTTTGCTGCCCTTCTTGACACCCAGCCATCCTCCAAAAGTCTTTGTCTCACTATGCGTGCAGATGCACTCACACCTGCCTGCTGCCATCCCTGAACAAGCTCTGCACTGGTGGTGCCCCAATCCCGCAGCTGAATCAACTGTAGGAGACAGTCCTGGCATTTGCTGGACTTTCTTGGGTGCCCTAAAGCCTTCTTCCCAAATGCAGTGGAAATGTTTTTTATGGGATTGATTTCATTTTCATGGCAAAGAGGGACTTTGCAATTAATTGCAATTCTTCTGATCACTCTTTATAACATTTTGGATTATATGCAAATTGCCATCATAAAAACGGAGGCAGCTGACTCTGTGAAAATTAATATTTGTGTCATTCTCAAAACTTTTGGCCACAGCTGTAGCAGGGTGTTACAGAGAAAGGGGGGGTCAGGTGCAGACTTTTTTACCACAGTCTGCCTCCCCGAGGTGCACCGCTGGGTGACACCAGGCCAGACTGTGTCCCAGTGATCGCTCAGTACACAGAGAAACAGATGGTCATATAACTGCTGCTGTGCTTTGGCCACTGGAGGCAACCCTGCAGAGAAATTATGTGTTCTCTTCAGTGGGTTCCAGGTGGTCATCATGGGAAAGCCTATAGCTAATAAAGAATTCCAGCGAGATTGACAAAATCACAAGCGGGGTATTTCATGGGAATCCACATGGCATCCCAGTCTTAGTCCATAGGGTTCAATATTGAGTTGGCCCACCCTTTGCAGCTATAACAGCTTCAACTCTTCTGGGAAGGATGTCCACAAGGTTTAGGAGTGTCTCTATGGGAATGTTTGACCAATCTTCCAGAAGCGCATTTGTGAGGTCAGGCACTGATGTTGTACGAGAAGGACCTTGTTTGTGCACTAGTGCCAAATCATGTTGGAACAGGAAGGGGCCGTTCTCACAAAGTTGGGAGCATGAAATTGTCTATTTTGTACTTTAATTGTTCCCTTCACTGTAACTAAGGGGCCAAGCCAAACCCCTGAAAAATAACCCCACACCATAATCCCCCTCCACCAAATGATTTGGACCAGTGCAGGGTCCATAAAGACACGGATGAGCGAGTTTAGGGTGGAGGATCTTGATTGGCCTGCACAGAGTCCTGACCTCAGCCCGATAGAACACCTTTTGGGATGAATTGGTATGGAGACTGCGAGCCAGGCCTTCTCCTCCAACATCATTGCCTGGCATTTACAAATGCGCTTCTGGAACAATGGTCAAACATTTCCATAGAGACACTCCTAAACATTGAGAACAGCCTTCTCAGAAGAGTTGAAGCTGTTATAGCTGCAAAGGGTGGGCCAACTCAATATTGAACCCTACGGACGAAGACTGGGATGCCATTCATGTGCGTGTAAAGGCAGGTGTCCCAATACTTTTGGTAAAATACTGTATATTTGTAATGGCTATCATCTCTGAATTGTATTAAGTTTTTCTTGGCAGTGCATACATTTGCTAATAAACAGACCATACAACATAATCCCTTCCATTAGGTACAGACTCCTCTCATCCCAAACTCCCCAGTCAAATTTTTATGGCAGTTAACCAGACTGATTTAACAATCATGTCATCAACACACTAAGCCCTGCAAGTTTCCTAGTAAAATAAGTCAGCCTTTTGGGACACAAACAGTTTGTACTGGACAAGGACGAATCATGTTGGAGGATCCAAGTCAAATAAATCCAATGGCACATCAGTTTGTACTAAAGAGATTTTGAGGAGCAATTAAAATTTCCCTACAAAATAAAATGTTTTCTCACAATGTTCACACTCAATACATCATTAAACAAAAAATGGAGGCTTCCTCTACTGTCCTCCTTTTGAAAATGTCAGTTGTCTGACTTTTAATTAGGGATGAGCTCGGTGTTCGAGTCGAACATACGTTCGACTCGAAAATTGGCTGTTCGACCGTTTGGCGAACATCGAACGATTTGGGCCGTTCGCGCCAAATTCGAGTGACGCGAACGGCCCACAATACACTGCGCAATCGCAGTGCAATTCCGGCGCTGTGATTGGCCAAGCATGCACTGTGACCCCGCATGCTTGGCCAATCACAGCGCCGGCAGCTAGGAGAGCCATAATTGGCCACAGGCAGGTTGCCTGTGGCCAATTATAGCTCAGGGGGTTTAGCACACGCCCCACACTATAAAAGGCCGCCAGCGCGGCGGCCTTGTGTAGTGTGTTCCGGCGCAGGGAAAGAGAAGGATAGGCAGGAACAGTGTTGATATTCTTTGTGCTATTCTTGTGTGCAGGGAGAGAGAAGGATAGGCAGGGAGAGTGTCAGTGTCATATTCTTTGCTAAACCTTGTGTGCAGGGAGAGAGAAGGATAGGCAGGGGACAGTGTCAGTGTCATATTCTTTGCTAAACCTTGTGTGCAGGGAGAGAGAAGGATAGGCAGGGAGAGTGTCAGTGTCATATTCTTTGATAAACCTTGTGTGCAGGGAGAGAGAAGGATAGGCAGGGGACAGTGTCAGTGTCATATTCTTTACTAAACCTTGTGTGCAGGGAGAGAGAAGGATAGGCAGGGAGAGTGTCAGTGTCATATTCTTTGATAAACCTTGTGTGCAGGGAGAGAGAAGGATAGGCGGGGGACAGTGTCAGTGTCATTGTTGCTAAGCCTCCTGCACATTATACACCTGAAGTTAGCCCAATTTGCTGTGTTTTCCTGGTGTGTTACACCAACAGGCATGTGCAGCACTTACAGCGGGCGGAGTGTGCCTCCTGCACATTATACACCTGAAGTTAGCCCGTATTGCTGTGTTTTCCTGGTGTGTTACACCAACAGGCATTTGCAGCACTTACAGCGGGCGGAGTGTGCCTCCTGATCATATTACACCTGAAGTTAGCCCGTATTGCTGTGTTTTCCTGGTGTGTTACACCAACAGGCATTTGCAGCACTTACAGTGGGCGGAGTGTGCCTCCTGCACATTATACACCTGAAGTTAGCCCGTATTGCTGTGTTTTCCTGGTGTGTTACACCAACAGGCATTTGCAGCACTTACAGCGGGCGGAGTGTGCCTCCTGATCATATTACACCTGAAGTTAGCCCGTATTGCTGTGTTTTCCTGATGTGTTACACCAACAGGCATTTGCAGCACTTACAGCGGGCGGAGTGTGCCTCCTGCACATTATACACCTGAAGTTAGCCCGTATTGCTGTGTTTTCCTGGTGTGTTACACCAACAGGCATTTGCAGCACTTACAGCGGGCAGAGTGTTCCTCCTGCACCTTATACACCTGAAGTTAGCCTGTATTGCTGTGTTTTCCTGGTGTGTTACACCAACAGGCATTTGCAGCACTTACAGCGGGCGGAGTGTGCGTCCTGATCATATTACACCTGAAGTTAGCCCGTATTGCTGTGTTTTCCTGGTGTGTTACACCAACAGGCATTTGCAGCACTTACAGCGGGCGGAGTGTGCCTCCTGCATATTATACACCTGAAGTTAGCCTGTATTGCTGTGTTTTCCTGGTGTGTTACACCAACAGGCATTTGCAGCACTTACAGCGGGCAGAGTGTGCCTCCTGATCATATTACACCTGAAGTTAGCCCGTATTGCTGTGTTTTCCTAGTGTGTTACACCAACAGGCATTTGCAGCACTTACAGCAGGCGTAGTGTGATTCCTGTAAAATATACTCCTGAAGCTAGGCCTTATTGCTGGTTTTCCCATCTCCCTGCAGGCCATTAGAATGTCTGGAAGGCAAACAAGGAGAGGCAGACAGTCAGGAGCCAATAAAAGAGGGCAAGCAGGCTCTGTGTCTAGAGACAACAGTGCTGGTCGTGGACGCGGTGCATCGCCATCAGCACATGGCCATGGGACACGCTTGTCCTTTTCGGCAGCTGGACGTGTTGAGCCGCATCATGCCGAAGACTTGGTAGAGTGGATGACCAAGCCCTCCTCATCCTCCTCATCCTCTCTCACCCAGGCTCAGGGTACTGGCAAAGCAGCTGCCAAAGCGTCCTCTTCCCTGGTATCAATGTCATCATCAGTCACTCCTTCCCTAGACTAACCATGTCCTCCTGAGGAGTCCCCCGAACTGTTTGAGCACAGTGTTGGGTACATGCTCCAGGAGGATGCCCAGCGTCTCGAAGGGTCTGATGATGATACCCAGCTAGAGGAAGGCAGTAGCGTGAGAGCAGAGAGAGGGGATGCTCAAGAAGGACACCAATCTGGCAGTCATGTTCCAGCAGCTGCAGCATACTGCCAGATTGGCTCCAGTGATGAGGAGGGAGGGGATGATGAGGTCACTGACTCCACGTGGGTGCCTAATAGGAGAGAGGAGGAGAAGGATGAGGAGGAGGCACATCTCCAACGAGGCAGGATGCCCTCGGGGGGCCAGCGTAAGGGCAGCACACCGACGGAATCACACCGCAGAGCTCCACCTGTACAGGGCGCTGCCTCTGCCCGTTATTCAAAAAGTTCTTTGGTGTGGGCCTTTTTTGAGTCGAGTGCATCAGATCGCACAGCTGCTGTTTGCAACATATGTCTCAAGCGTATATCGCGTGGCCAAAACATCACCCGCTTGGGCACCACATGCTTGACCAGACATATGTTGACCGGCCATGCAGCTCATTGGCAAGCCTACCTTAAAGACCCACACCAAAGAACAAAGCGGACCTCTCCTTGCACCGCATCAGCTGGGATCTCCAACCCCACTATACCTTCAGTCCTCTCTGAAACCTGCACTGAGAGGAATGAAGGTGTAGAATTAGGTGTGTCACAGCCAAGTACTTGCGGGCACTCTGCTAGCAGTACACCGACGTCCGATTCTAGCAGGCAAATTTCCCTGCCCCAGCTGCTGGACCGTCGAAAGAAGTTCACTCCCAGCCATCCACATGCCCAGCGGTTGAATGCTAGCTTGGCTAAATTGCTAGCGCTTCAACTGCTGCGTTTTCAGTTGGTAGACTCGGCCCCCTTCTGTGAGTTTGTGCAATGTGCGATTCCTCAGTGGCAGGTTCCAAACGCCACTTTTTCTCACGGAAGGCGATTCCGGCTCTCTACCGGCATGTGGAAGGCAATGTCTTGGCCTCGCTGGACAGGGCGGTCAGCGGTAAGGTGCATATTACCGCTGACTCATGGTCCAGCAGGCATGGACAGGGACGTTACCTTTTTTTCACGGCCCATTGGGTCACTCTTTTGGCAGCTGGGAAGGATGCAGGACAAGGTGCAGTAGTGTTGGAGGTTGTTCCGCCGCCACGCCTCCAAAATGCTACTACTGGTTGTGACACACCTCTCTCCTCCACCCCCTCCTCTTCTTCTTCCTCCATGGCCTCTTCCTGTGCTTTGTCCTCGGAACCAGCGGTGCTCCGTAGGCGTTCAAGGGGCTACGCAAGTACGCAGGCAAAAAGATGCCATGCCGTGCTTGCGCTGGTGTGTTTGGGGGACAGGAGCCACACTGGGGCAGAGGCTCTGTCTGCTCTGCAGGGGCAGGCCGAGAGGTGGTTGACGCCACGCCAGCTTAAGCCAGGAATGGTGGTTTGCGACAATGGCACCAACCTCCTCTCCGCCCTCAGACAGGGACAACTGACCCATGTGCCCTGTGTGGCTCACGTCCTTAACCTGGTGGTGCAGCGGTTCTTGGGCAGGTACCCGGGCTTACAGGATGTCCTGAGGCAGGCCAGGAAAGTCTGTGTGCATTTCCGCAGATCTTATGATGCCAGTGCTCGCCTGGCTGAGCTGCAAAAGGAGTTGAACCTGCCCAAGAACCGCCTTATATGTGACATGCCCACCAGGTGGAACTCAACGTTGGCCATGCTGCAGCGGCTGCACACGCAGCAGAGGGCCATCAATGAGTACCTGTGCGACTACGGCACCAGGACAGGGTCAGGGGAGCTCGGGTTTTTTTCACCACACCAGTGGGGCATGATCAGGGATGCATGCACTGTCCTGGCACCATTTGAGGAGGCCACGAGGATGGTGAGCAGTGACAGTGCATGCATCAGTGACACTGTACCTCTTGTCCACCTGTTGGAGCACACGCTGCGTGGAATAATGGACAGGGCACTTGAGGCAGAACAGAGGCAGGAAGAGGAGGACTTCCTTGCCTCTCAAGGCCCCCTTTACCCAGACAGTGTTCCTTCTGTCCCACCCATCGCACAGGAAGAGGAGGAGGAGGAGGATTGTGTCAGCATGGAGGCGGAGCCTGGCACTCAGCATCATCAGCAGCAGTCTTTTAGGGATGATTTACAGTCCCAAGAAACCACTGGACTTGTACGTGGCTGGGAGGAGGTGGCTGCGGATCATGTCGTCCTTAGTGACCCAGAGGACTCCGGACCGAATGCCTCAGCTAACCTAAGCTGCATGGCCTCCCTGATCCTGCAAAGTCTGCGGAAGGATCCTCGTATTCTTCGGATCAAGGAGAGGCACCATTACTGGCTGGCCACTCTCCTTGATCCACGGTACAAGGGTAAGGTTGCGGACCTTATCTTACCGTCGCAGAGGGAGCAGAGGATGAGACAACTCCGGGAGGCCTTGCAGAAAGGTCTGTGCAACGCGTTCCCAGAGACTGGGAGGTTACAAACTCCTGGTCCTGGACAACGAGTTGCTGAGGCTTCGGTCAGTCAAAGAAGGAGCGGTGGGGAAGGTGACCATCTGACCGATGCGTTCAGACAATTCTTTAGTCCGCAGTCCCAAGGTATGATCGGTTCCAGCAACCATCGCCAGCGTCTGATATACATGGTGCAGGAATACCTAGGGGCAAGGTCAGACTTGGACACCTTCCCCACCGAAAATCCTCTGGCTTACTGGGTCTTGAGGATGGATCACTGGCCAGAGCTTGCACAGTATGCAATTGAGCTACTGGCCTGTCCTGCATCCAGCGTTCTTTCAGAACGCACATTCAGTGCTGCTGGAGGATTTGTCACGGATCACAGGGTGCGCCTGTCCACCGACTCGGTTGATCGACTGAACTTCATAAAGATGAACCAGTCTTGGATCACCACCAGCTACCAAACACCTGAAGCTGATATAACAGACTAATTTATTTTCAAATGTCACATCCCTTCAAGACTGATGCTGATGCTGAGAGACTGTCCTGTTATGTTGACTGACTATCCTCCTCCTCCTCAATGATCCGATTGATGATGATAGCTTGGAAGAACATTTTTGTTTCTGGGTGCCGCCACCAGTGGCTAAGGCCCAATTTTTCAGCCCCTGTTTAACAGGGGCGTGTTATTACAATTTTTTATGCAATGCTTTGCAGCAGGGCTCATTCATGCACTCCAACTAGTATCTGGGAGAGGTTGCAGTGTCGTGGCACCAGCACCAGTGCCTAAGGCCCAATTTTTCAGCCCCTGAGTAACAGGGGCGTGTAATTAAAATTTTTGATGCAATACTTTGCAACAGGGCTCATTGCTGTGCTCCAAGTACAGTATCTGTGAGGGGTTGCAGTGTTGTGGCACCAGTGCCTAAGGCCCAATTTTTCTGCCCCTGTTTAACAGGGGCATGTAATTACAATTCCTGATCTAATAATTCACAGCAGGGCCCATTCCTGCGCCCACCAAGAGTAACTGTGAGGCCTTACAGTGTTATGTCAACACCACCACCACCACCACCAAAGGCCCAATTTTTCAGCCCCTGTTCAACAGGGGCATGCAATTACAATTCTTGATCTAATAATTCACAGCAGGGCCCATTCATGCGCCCACCAAGAGTAACTGTGAGGGCTCACAGTGTTGTGGCAACACCAACATGTAAGGGGCAAATTTCAGCTGAGTATATACGGCAGGCCCCTACTTTCAAACATCTAACTTACAAACGACTCCTCCTTGCAAACGGAAGGGGTAGCTATGCCATTTTTCTTAAAGATTTTCATCCATATTACCGGGACCAGACATTACATTAAATGGCTTTTTTTTCTTTAGAAATGTAATTTTGTGCAGGGACAGTTCTAAACATGGGAAACATGTGGCACTTCACAGGCATACTTTAGACACCCCTCAGGTACGATATTTAAAGGAATATTTGACTTTTTTTTTTCACTTCATGCATCATTAAAATGACTGCTCCCGAAAAACGTCCGTTTTTAAAACTTCTTTTTGCATTGATACATGTGCCCTGGTGCAGAACCCGGGTTCCCAAACCCTTTTTAGGACAATAACATGCATAATAGTCGTTATAATTAGCACTTTAGATTTCGAACGTTCGCATCCATTGTATTTAATAGGGTTCTAAAGTTCGTGCAAAATTTCGGTCCGTTCGCGGGTTCTGGTGCGAACCGAACCCGGGGGTGTTCGGCTCATCACTACTTTTAATGCACTTTTTTTTAACCTATTCTCATCCCCTGATGACAAGCATGCATAAGGTGAGAAGTCCTTATCTGCCTATTTGTTGTGGGTCAGTAATTGCAAATATTAAAATCGTAAACCGATACAATAAAAAAAAAAACTCCCCTGAAAGACAATTGCAAAATATACCTGTATGCATCGCATACTAGTAGCACACTATGAAATACTTAAGCCCCATACACACGGTCGGACTTCCATCGGACTTTTCCCTGGATTTTTGTCCAAACGGAGTTGGCCGGGAACACCCATAGCATACACACCACAAGACTTTTCTGCAAACTTTCCCAAAACTTTTTGCAACATCACGTGGTTTTTCTGCTCTTTTCTGCTCTTTACCGCCACCCTTTGGTCAACTTCTGCTATTGTTGGTTGATTTTAACATTAGTTGTTTTGTCCATCGGACAAAAGTCCGATGGTTTTCTGTGCACACGGTAGGACTTTGCTCCATCTGATTTTTGTTGGGCAAAAGTTTGTCCATTTGCAGACCCAACTTTTGTCCGATGAAAACACAAAAAAAAAAAAATAAGTTTGTCCGATGGAGCGTACACACGGTCGGATTGTTGGTCCAACTTGCTCAAAATGAAGTTTGTTGGCCAAAAGTCCGGTTTAGGAGATATTTGTGAATGGGATTACACAGTTGTCTACGGTGCATGCACACCGCAGACAACGGCGCAGGCACGCTGTAAATCCCATTCACAAATCTGGCCTTGCCGGATTTGATGGGTCCCGCGCATGCGCGGAGTGACGTCTTCGCCGCTCCGGCCAATCACAGCGCTGGAGCGGAGATACCCGGAAGTAACCTTCCAGGGAGATGACTGCGGCCGGAGGGGGAGATGTGGACGGCTTCAGGGGCTTCAATCTAAGGTAAGTAATGCATAATGAGCTAGTATGCTAGTCATACTAGCTCATTATGGCTTTATCTTGCAGGTGTTTTTTTTTTTTTTTTCAGGGTTTACAACCACTTTAAAGATATTCATTTTACCTACAGGTAAGCTTTATTATAGGCTTGCCTGTAGGTAAAAATCACAAAGCGTACATTACTACCTCTTTAACTACTTCAACCCTGGAGGATTTGGCTGCCAAATAACCAGGCCACTTTTTGCGATTCGGCACTGCGTCGCTTTAACTGAAAATTGCGCGTTCCTGCGACGTGGCTCCCAAACAAAATTGACGTCTCTTTTCCCCCACAAATAGAGCTTTCTTTTGGTGGTATTTGATCACCTCTGTGGTTAACCACTGGAGGGCGAGGAAGGGGTTAAGTGTGTCCAAGGGAGTGATTCTAACTGTGTGGGGGCTGGGCTACATGTGACACGACACTGATCACTGCTCCCGATGACAGGGAGCAGAAGATCAGTGTCCTGTCACAAGGCAGAACAGGGAGATGCCTTGTTTACACAGGCATCCACCCGTTCTGCAGCTCAGTGACATGATCGCGGGACACCGGCGGACATCAAGAGCACGGGTCCAGCGGGCCCGGTCATGGAGCTCGCGGCAGGGGCGTGCGCGCGCCCGCACGCCACGAAATTCAAAGCGGCGTATATATATGTTGCTTTGCGCAGCCATGCCATTCTGCCGATGTATAAGTGCGTGAGCCGGTCGGCAAGCGGTTAAAGCAAGAGGTTCAGCGTGAGTGCAAGGCAATTCTCATTTTCATAAGCAATTCAGTGGTGGCAGCCTTCATGTTTCCCTTTTTATACATTACTAAACCCAAGAATAACATTTTAACATATTGCAGCTTACCAGTGCTGCCAGTCTGTGGCCACATTTGCTTTTTATCCCCTTGTTTTCACCTGGTGATCCTCATAGTTGTCATCCTATCCTAGGGTGACAACACTCACTCACTGTATTATATCTATGAAAGGGCAATGTTGCCATTCTAGTGAAGGACTACAGAATGCCTCCCCCTCTCCTAATACAGTGAAACCTCGGATTGCGAGTAACACGGTTAACGAGCGTTTCAAAAAATTAGCACTTTTTTTTAAAATCCTGACTCGGTTTGCGAGTGTTGTCTCGCAAAACGAGCAGAATTAAATCCACAGCGGTGTACAGCACCGCATTTGACCTGAGGTGCGGGCCCTGCGGGGGCGCCGGAGCCAATCGGAGCTGTTCGGAAATACTCCGTTCCCAAGCCTCTCCAAGGTTTTCCGAGTTTAGCCAAGCTATCCCATAGCCTTTCCAGGGCTCTCCGGCACCCCCAACCTCTGGCCACATGCGGTATTGCATGCCATAGAAGTTAATGCGGAACAAATTATTTTCATTTCCATTGACTTCTATGAGGAAACGCGCTTTGATATGCGAGTGCTTTGGATTACGAGCATTCTCCTGGAACGGATTATGCTCGTAATCCAAGGTTCCACTGTATCAATAACATAATGGAGGTGTTCTGTAGACCACAAAAGGTGAACTAAGCTGATAACTTATGGGGCTGATAGGCAAAGAGCACAGGAAGTTACAAGCTTACTGGATTTGCGGAAGGATCAACAAAACTTTTGTGTACTTATTGAACAGATATAACAAACCGCTTTCAATGGTACTATTAACAGACCATAAGAGAACAAGTAAGAGAACTCTTATAAAGTTTGGATTTGGATTTCTGTCTCCAGATCAATTACATATATAATAAATATGTGATCAATGAATATACCGTACAATACATACTGTATAGCTAATCTGGAACACATATATATATATATATATATACTGTATATATCTAGGCTGAAAACTTAGAAAACTATGGGATGCATTTTAGAACAGATGTGTCTGTAGCACTCATCACATGCACTGCTATAAATTCCATTTCCACTTCAGTCTTATTTGTAAGATGTACACAATGGAGCTCCACACCAAAGTAACCATTTCCAGCAGCTGTATAGCTACGTAGGCATCTGCTTGCCCATGGTAACTTGTGTAATACCATTATATTTAAGCTTTCCCAAGCCAGATGTAAAATATTAATACTTGGGTCATGTTAAATAAGATCATAGGTGACTTCTAAGAGCCTCAGACATTAGGGTATACAATATTCCACTTAGAAGTTTCCGTCATCGGGGATCATATAATGGTTTGTTTGAACTTCTCTGAATGTCTTTTTTTCCTATAGCAGATGTTGATGTATTCTGGTACTACATGAATATTTGATGATACATATGCATATACTGCACAGTGGTAATAGGCTGCCATCTAACTAGTAGATTTCAACTCATTAGAAGTGGCTGGTATAAAGTTTAGCCTCTGTAACTTTGTAAAAGTGCTTTCAATTTAAAACTCCTACAAAGAGGGATTACTACCCTCCTATCTGTGGCAGGAGTACTGCCATGGCTGTATATGGGTCTGTGGGTGATGGATATCTATTACAAGATCCTTCTCATTCTCCACTGGAACAAATCCTGATAAGTGAGTCCAGCCAGGCATTGCTGATACCAATGGTGCTGATAGAATAGTATGCCCTTGGCCTATGTACATAGGCACATGTGCAAAAGAATAGTATCAGGCAATATTACTATTGACCAAAAAGACTGACCAGACTAAAGCTGACTAATAGTATACACTGCTCAAATTATGGCAAATCCCTGCTGGCTAGGTCGAAATTTGAGAAGTGTATGGTCCTGCCAGCACCGTTCCAAAGTTCAATGTTCAATTTACTTTTGTTGAAAGAACCTTGTGGAAAATTGTCAGCTGAATAGTGCCTGCATCCAATCAGATGCCAGTAAAACGCTTCCTGTCCTAGGGTGACAACGTTTGCTCACTGTACTGTATCAGTAGAGGTAAAGCCTTGTCTCCCTAGGCTGCTCCCATGATTTGGACTACAGACACTTCCTCCTCTCCTCACATAGAGGGAAATACATTTTTAGTTCAATGAAGAGAGCTGATAACACTGTTTGAGATATTGTCAGAGAAATAGTGTTCAGAGAATAGGCCGTAGAAGTACTGGCAATCTTCAGTTCACGCTGACAGGGAGAGCCGATCGGCAGCTCTCCCTGTCAGCGTGTGGCCTCTTCCTGTCAAAGGGGGGGGGGGGGGTCTGCGCTGATAATCAGCACATTGATTATCAGTGCAGCCCCTATCAGATGTGCCCATCAGCTGACAATAAGTGCCCATCACCTGCCAGTCTGTGCCCCAGAAAGAACGCCTGCCAGTGCCCATAAAAGTGGCAATCAGTGCCCACAACAGTGCCAATCAGTGTCCATAAAAGTGTCAATCAGTGCCCCATCAGTAATGCCTGTCAGTGCCCTTCAGATGCCACTCATTTATGCCTGTCAGTAGCTCCTCATCAGTGCTGCCTATCCAGTAGGCTTGTGCAATTTGTTTCGTAACGAATCGAAATTCGTCCGAATTTAGCAACTTTCGGACATTCGGAAGCATTCGAATTTCCGAACAGAGCAATTACGAATAAAACCGAATCCGAAATAAATTATACCGCAAAATAGCGAATGCCCGAAGGTCTTCGGCATAATTCGTTATGAAAAAAGTTACGAATGTACGAATCCATTCGAAGCACAATAACACTCACTCTGCTCTCTGCTTCTCCCTCACCATGCTGAACTCCCTCTCAAAATGGTGTACAGGGGCGGAGGCTATAGCCGCATGAAAAAACGAAAGTAAAATACGAGATTTCAAATCCATTCGAAGCACAATAACACTCACTCTGCTCTGCTCTCTGCTTCTCCCTCACCGTGCTGAACCCTCTCAAAATGGTGTACAGGGGCGGAGCCTATAGCCGCATGTAAAAAACGAAAGTAAAATACGAGATTTCGAATCGTTACAAATAACCGCTATGTATTTAGAAAAGTACAAATCCATTCGAAGCACATTAGGCATAATAGGCAGCGTCGTTGTGAGAGAGACACGGAAAATTACGAATCAACGAACCCAAAAAAAGTTACGAAAGTAGGAGTTGTGTCCAGAATCAACGAAAAACAATGTACTCTACCGAAAGTACGAATTATAAAGCAACAAAAAATTCAACGAAAAATGTCGCTTGCAAAAATCCCGTCTAGCAAAATTACGAATGATTACGAATCAACAGGACCGGAAAGAAACGAACCGAAACGGAACAAATTTTTCCGTTGTGCACAAGTCTACTATCCAGTGCCACCTATCTGTGCCCATCAGTGCCGCCTATCAGTGCCATCAGTGCCCATCATTTTCTTTTTTTCAAATTTTTTTTGTTTGAAGCGCAAAAGATAAAAACCGCAGAGGTGATCAAGTACCACCAAAAGAAAGCTCTATTTGTGGGAAGAAAATGATAAAAATGTAGTTTGGGTACAGTGTTGCATGACCGTGCAATTGTCATTCAAAGTGTGACAGCACTGAAAGCTGAAAATTGTCCTGGGCAGGAAGGGGGGAAAGTGCCTGGTATTGAGGTGGTTAAGTGCCCAGTGGACAAGTGGTTAATAAATTCTCCCACCCTCCTTACCTTCCTCTCTGATCCAGCGATCTTCCCTCATGGCCGTGGCCCTGGCAAAATACTCTTCATACTGGTATAAATACCATTCATTCCTGTGAATAGCCATGCTCATGCTGACTTCCAATGGTCCCTTGGTGTAAAGCCTCGTACGCACGGCCGAAAATCTCGTCAAGAAAAAACACGTTGTTTTTCTTGACGAGATTCTTGGACAAGAAACTTGTCCCGGCCGAGTGTACAGACGCTCAATTCAAAGAACCCGCGGTTCTTTGAATGGAGCGAACGTGGTGACGTCATCGACTACGACGAGCGTGCGCTCGTCACATTCGATGCCGTCGCCGCCATCTTGCTACACCCTATCTATGCCTAGGAAGCTACCGCGCATGCGTCAAAGTCATTTCGAGCATGCGCGGGCTTCCCGGAGGACAGGTAAGTGTACACACACACAATTTTCTCATCGAGAAACAGGCTGACGAGAATCTCGACGAGAAAATAGAGAGCAGGTTCTCTATATTTCTCGTCGAGATTCTTGTCGGTTTTCTTGACGAGAAACCATACACACGAACGATTTTCTCGGCAAGAAAGCTCTCTCTGCAGTTTTCTTGTTGTTTCTTGCCGAGAAACTCGTTCGTGTGTACGAGGCTTTAGGCTTACCCATATAAGAGGATAGCCACATGCACTACCCTCTCCCAATGACATTCCACTTATAACCATTGCAGCACTATAGCCTTCAATTTTATAGCAAGTTATTTTTTTTATGTTTTTAGTGTCACGCAAGATTTTGCTAATTTATAATAAAATAGTGAAAGCAATAAGAATACCAAACATTAAAGGCCTCTATTATATGTAGCATCAGCACAATACTGGGATCTAAAAACTCAAGAATGCGGTATAATACATTCCTGTGGTTTTAGAGACAGTAAATGCAGTTTCAAAAGAACTGAAACTTTTATCTCTTCATTTATGAACGTTCCTGAGATTTTTTTATGAAATGTTTTGTTCCCTACATACATATATTTTAGCCTTGATTTTCCATTAATCCTCAAGAGACGATGAGCAAGCTACGTTTGGTGAAATGTAGAACGCATCCTGACCTATTTCTAGATACATCTCATACACACTCATTTTTAAACTTGAGTGAATTGTAGTTTCCTTTTTTTTTTTTTTTTAAAGGGACATTCTACTGAATACATTTTTAAAAACATTATAATAATATAAGATACAAATTAACGTATCTTTGTGTAGCGGGCATTTAAATTTGGGGGGTGGCATCTGGGTTATTCAACCCGGATGCACTAATTGTAAGTGTAGCGCCCCCCCTCACTCCCCTCTCTTTCTTCAGCTCGTCTGTCTCTTGTCTAGGGGTACCTTTCAGAGGGGAAGGGAGTGGGGACACCACGCCTGGCTTTCACCACAAGTGTCAGTGTTATATAAGCAAAGTTCTTTTACCTTCGGGTCAGCGCTGTGCACCTGGAGCCTCCATCGAGAGTTACCTTGAACAATGTCTGTCAGGAAATGAGCCCCACACCATTAAAGTTCAACACTCCTTTATTCTTCTTGAATGAACACAATCAGTTGAACTTCCTTGGTAGAAACAGAACAGAAAAGGAGGTGTGGATGCGAGTAGGCCCAGACACAATGTGTTCTCCACTTTCCTTCCTGAAAGTGGGTTGCGGTCTCCGAGCGAGGGGGAATTTCCTTCCAGGCGGTCTCCGATGAGAGACTCACCCGTCACTGGCAATCTGCTGCACCAGGTCTTCGAGTGAGGAGCTCCCCCCGGTCCATTACGCCTTCCGGATTCGGGTACCCACTCCCGGGGTTCCCTAGGATCTCCTTCCCTCGCAGAACTCAGTGTTGGGCACTGAGCTCCAGACCTCCATCTGAGTACCTCACCCCAGGCTAAAGGTGCCTGGGATGGAACGTGACCTCCGGCTATCCTCTAGGCCTAGGCCCGCCTAGAGAACCGACACGAACCACCGTCCGCAGGCTGAAGGTGCCTGGGACTCGACCCCGTGACAAAGATGGCCGGCCCCTTTATACCCTCTCCCAGCAAGCACGGCGGGTTCCCCGCCCCACCATACCGCTGCTGAGGGAGGACAAAAAGGAGGCGTGACACACAGCAATGATTCGACCCCAGCCCAGGGCGACAGCGCCACCTGCTGGGCTGCAGGGAATTTCACATCACCAATGTCTCTGTCAGGTTCAAATTTACACCCAGGAAAGTACATACCCGCTACACTCTCCCCCTGGTGGTTTGACATTGGTCCCCAGTGGTCGGAGTAAATCATGCTCTCAACGGCTGACATAATCCAATCCAGAGACCAACTAACAATTGCACAAAAATAAAACTTTTAGAAAAACTACCCAACTAAAACACTGTGTCTGAGCCCTGTAATAAAAAGGGAATAAAGACAGAAGAGAAGACAATAGCATAAAATCATAACTTTGAATCACATTTTCACATTTTACTTCCCCCCCCATCCTGACTAAGACCCACCCCATCCTCAGTGGTCTTGATGGGATGTTCTCCTGCAGAGGGAAAAGAAAGAAATCAACACACATAACCCTGACACCTGTATTCGTGTGAGAGAAAAGAAACTTCTCCGGGAAGAAATCCCTTTTCTCCAAAGAGTGAGTGCGTGAAAAGTGTTTAATGTTGCGCAACACTGCCACCTGGTGACAGCACCGTGGTAACTGCGCTCGTGGAACTTTCCTCTCTTCTTTGGCCCTATCTACCCAGAGTCCATGATCTCTTGCAGAAAGTGAAGAACAACAGGAACAGTCCTTCATTTCTTTGGGCACAAAAGCAACGGGCCCCCAGAAAGTTCAGCAGCATGATAAGAACGGAGTCTCTTCTCTCCTACAAGTAAAAACGGGGATGCGGCAGAACAAGTGGCTTCAAGTATTGATCCATGGTCTCCAGATGATACTCCACGTCTTCTCCTTCCTTGCGCCGGATCAACACCTTGTCTGCATGGATGTGCCGTCCCAACATCCATTCTGCCTTGCAGTCTTTAAAACGTTGAGAGGCCTTTGGAGAGCATGCCAGGTACCTGCGGGAGTGGGGAACCTGAAGGTGGGTCCACACAAAGTCATTGTACCAGCGCTCCCGGCACACTTCCACCTCATAGAGCAATTCCTTCGACAAGTACGGATACTCCCATCCGTAGTCCGCAGCAACCTTCTGGCCAAATAGGCATTGTAGTCTCGCCAAAGGAGGCATGGTAGCTTTGTCCCAGCCGTTTTCTGCAAACAGTTCATCTATTGTAACGTCATCTCCCATGTCCGAGAGCGAATCTAGGTCAGAGGTGTCACACTCCTCCGCAGGCAGGTACCCTGTAGTGGAGACCGAGCTTTCACCTCTTCCCACACACCAAATCTCTCCGCCAGGCTTACCTCGGCCTTTACTTGAAACGGTACGTCCGGAACTCTTGTCGACGGATCCATCCGGGCCTGGCGTAAGCGGGCAAGATGGTCCACCACAACCGCTGGTCGGGGCTACCATGCCGGTCTTTCTCTTCGGTGGTGGACGCTGCGAGACCGTGGTGACCGAGTCAGCATCCTCGGATTTCTCCCGTTTAATTTTTACGACCTCCTCCGTGGTCGCTGCAGTGTGCGCAGGGATGGCTGTCACAGCAGTGATTCCTCCTCTCTGAGTGGTGTTGCCCGTAGCACGGCCGGGGTAAATGGTTCTCGGCTTCTCAACCACCGGATCCACTTCGAACAGGAACTCCCCGCAGGCCTCACATCGCCCGAATGGCTTCAGCTGGCACACCAGTCCCGATCAGCTGGGACAAATCACACCCAGGGCCTCAACGTCCATGCACGAATACAGGGCGAATCGACCCCTTGGCTTTAGCCGGATCCCCGTATCTGTTACCGGAGCAGCAGCAGTCAATGTCGTGGTGGAAGGGTGAACTGGAATCCACGATGTATGTCCGAACATGGCGACCTGTTGCTGATCCATCGCACACTGCAAAGTTTTTGCGCCAACGTCCCACGTGTAGTCCTTCACACGTATTGGACTCCTCCCCTTTGCTCCAGTTCGCAGGCTTTTCTTCTTTTCTGTTTCTGAGTCACGCCCACAAACTAAGCGATGGGGGTGTGCCTGGTGGCGCAGTGCAATAGAAGCCCCCACGTGTAGTACTTCACACGGCTGAACTTCCCCATTTTTCCACTCTTCTGCGCGGGCCTTTCCCTTCATTGGGTCATGTCCACGACTTCAAGCAGGGATGCACTTCGGCCAATGAAGGCCTGCCTACTTGCGTAACTCTTCCAGCAGACACGTTCAATACTGTGGTGCACAAACACTATCCCGGACGAGCCCCCACGTGTAGCGCCCACCTCACTCCCCTCTCTTTCTTCAGCTCGTCTGTCTCTTGTCTAGGGGTACCTTTCAGAGGGGAAGGGAGCGGGGACACCACGCCTGGCTTTCACCACAGGTGTCAGTGTGATATAAGCAAAGTTCTTTTACCTTCGGGTCAGCGCTGTGCACCTGGAGCCTCCACCGAGAGTTACCTTAAACAATGTCTGTCAGGAAATGAGCCCCACACCATTAAAGTTCAACACTCCTTTATTCTTCTTGAATGAACACAATCAGTTGAACTCCCTTGGTAGAAACAGAACAGAAAAGGAGGTGTGGATGCGAGTAGGCCCAGACACAATGTGTTCTCCACTTTCCTTCCTGAAAGTGGGTTGCGGTCTCCGAGCGAGGGGGAATTTCCTTCCAGGCGGTCTCTGATGAGAGGCTCACCCGTCACTGGCAATCTGCTGCACCAGGTCTTCGAGTGAGGAGCTCCCCCCGGTCCATTACGCCTTCCGGATTCGGGTACCCACTCCCGGGGTTCCCTAGGATCTCCTTCCCTCGCGGAACTCAGTGTTGGGCACTGAGCTCCAGACCTCCATCTGAGTACCTCACCCCAGGCTAAAGGTGCCTGGGATGGAACGCGACCTCCGGCTATCCTCTAGGCCTAGGCCCGCCTAGAGAAGGTGCCTGGGACTCGACCCCGTGACAAAGATGGCCGGCCCCTTTATACCCTCTCCCAGCAAGCACGGCGGGTTCCCCGCCCTACCATACCGCTGCCGAGGGAGGACAAAAAGGAGGTGCGACACACAGCAATGATTCAACCCTAGCCCAGGGTGACAGCGCCACCCGCTGGGCTGCAGGGAATTTCACATCACCAATGTCTCTGTCAGGTTCAAATTTACACCCGGGAAAGTACATACCCGCTACATAAGGGAGTCTGACAACCTCTTTTGTGGTTCTTGGAGGACTCTGGTGATGTGAGATTCCCTGCACCCTACAGGTGGCGTTGTTGCCCTGGGTTGGAGGTGAACTCACATCGCAAGACTGTGCCTTTTTGTCCTCCCCTGGAGCTGGTACAGCGGGGCGGGGAACCCGCTGTGACGCAAAGGGAGAGGGGATAAAAGGGGCGGACGCCCTTACCACGTGGTGGTTGTGGTCCGAGGGTTCAGAGTTCGGAGTTGGAGGACGCGGCCGCACCCAGGCACCTTCAGCCTGGGTGCTCGCATTCCGGAGTTCCGGGCCCAGGTGCCCTTGACCTGGCCGGAGCGAGAGATGGAGTCCATCCCAGGCACCTTAATCCTGGGGTGAGGTACTATGGCCAAGGCCTAGGGCCCAGTAACTTTGACTGGGTTCCGCAAGGGTGGAGGAGTCCGAGGGGCCCTAAGGTGTTGAGACCCGTATCTGAGGTGAGGAGGCCGAGGAGTGTAACCCTTCCGAATAGCCTGGTACAGCATTAATCCGGTGACGGCGGGGCCTCTGGTAACTCTCTTGGAGGGATGTCTTCCCCCTGACAGGGGCTGCAGCGTAGCAAAGGTAACTCCAGTTCCTGTTCATTAGAGTCACTGGAAGAGACTCTGAAGCCAAAAAGTAAGTTTTACAGCCACTGTGCTTAGCAACCGTTGGTGAAACCTCAACGGTTTAGTTTCTTTGAGGATTGTGCCTTGACCTACTCCCCACCAATACTGAATTGTTCTATGGGTCTCAAACTGTCTGCTCGCAAAGGACTATTTGTTTGCCGTTATGGAATAAATACGTTTTGGACCTTTTCAGTGTGTGGTACTCCAATTACTGGGAGCAAAGGGGGTTATCAGCAGAACAGACTTGGCTCTGAGCATATACACAGCCCGAAGGTAATCTGGTGCTGGCCTTCACCTCTACATGCTGTAATCTAGAGGACATGGGCCGCGGCGCACCTTGCTCTCCCCTTCAAGGTACCCCTAGACTGGAGCCAGAGTAACCGCTAAAGAAGAAGATAGAGGGTGAGGCCGCTACACGTGGGGGCTCGTTAGTCCGGGATGTGTGTTTCGTGTATGGAGCTAAGAATGTCTGTGTTTGAACTTTGCTGCCCGGTGGAGTAGGTCGGCCATGTTGGCAAGCGCGCCATGAGGCACACCATAACTGCGCAGTTCGTGGGCGGGGAGAAGGGAAAGCCCGCGAACAAGTGCAGAGTATGGGAGGAGTCTGGCCATGTGGAAGTGGTCACACGGGGATTCCGGCGCGAGTTGGTCAGTGCGCAATGGAGCAGCAGACAGTCAGGATGACCTCAAGTACCCCGTGGATTCCGGTTCCTTACCCCACGAAGATGACTTCCTTTGCTGCCTCCATAACGGACACAGGAATAAGACTTAGGCCCCGAGGACGTTTGGCTCTGTATGTATGCAGAGACATAGAGGCCCTCGGTGTGATCTGTCCCGGCTGCTCGGGACTGGTGGTCAACTTGAAGCCATTCGGGCGATGTGAGGCCTGCAAGGAGTTTCTTTTTGAGGTGGAGCCATCCACAGAAAGGCCCCCGAGCCTTCCACCTCAACTGCCTCACAGGTACCGCCACTCCGGTAGGGGAGATCCAGGCCTTTGCGGAGATTTCTGTGCGCACTGACCAGGGCAAAGAGAGTTCCCAACCAGAGACTGAGAGAGGAAAATCAGAGGATGCTGCCTCGGTCACCACAAGCTCCCTGCTCCCACCTCCGAAAAGGAAAGTCGGCCTTGTACAGGCATCCTATGGTCGTTGAAGAGCTTTGCCCCGCCGCTTGCCTGGCCTGGATGGATCCGGAGGGAAGAGCCCTGGACATCCCTGTTCTGCTAAAGGCCCAGGTGAGCTAGGGGTTGGGACTGTGTGTGTGGTTGGAGGTGTCGGGAGTCCACTGTCGGTGGAGCCCATAAGGGAGGGTGATTCCGTATCTACTGGGAATTACCTGCCCGCAGAAATCTACGACACCTCTGACCTAGAGTCGCTGTCAGATGCCGGCGATGATGGCGAGATTGATGAGATTGATGAGGTCTTTCACCGCAAGGGTTGGTACAGGATGCCATTACTCGCGCTCCGTTCGCCAAGGGATCTGCCTATGTCTACAGGGGATAGTACACCCTGGGTGGAGGCCCCGGAGCCCGGGGAGAAATCTGGTCTCCTGCCTACCCTTCCATCCTCCGGATCACCTACTGCTTCATCCGTTCCGGTGACGGGAACGCAACGTTCATCACTGCGGGCTCCTAGGCCCAAGCCAACGGAGGTAGTTAAAGTACCTCGGCATCCTGAGTCCATCGTCCCGCCTGGAGAAGGAGAGCGGGCGACGATGCCACCTTTGGCCCGGCTACAGCGGCTCTTCTGTCAGAGAGTTGCCCGTGAATATGGGTGGGAGTACCCATACCTACCCCGGGACTTGCTTTTGAAGTGGAGGTCCTGTGGCAGCGATGATATGATGAGTTTGTCTGGGAAAAGCTCAAAGTGCCCCATGCTCGCCGATACCTTTCGTGCTCATCCCCCATGTCTAAGAAGTTCAAAGACTGTAAGGCGGAGTGGATGTTAGGTCGGCACATCCATGCGGACAGGGTGCTTATTTGTCGCAAATAGGGATGAGCTTCGAGTTCGAGTCGAACTCATGTTTGACTCAAACATTGCCTGTTCACCTATTCGCCGAACAGCGAACAAATTGGGGTGTTTGCGGCAAATTCGAAAAGTCTATGGGAGAAATCTAAAGTGCTAATTATAAAGGCTTACATGCAAGTTATTGTCCTAAAAAGTGTTTGGGGACCCGGGTCCTGCCCCAGGGGACATGTATCAATGCAAAAAGAAGTTTTAAAAACTGCATTTTTTTCGGGAGCAGTGATTTTAATAATGCTTAAAATGAAAAAATAAAAGTGAAATATTCCTTTAAATTTCGTACCTGGGGGGTGTGTATGATATGCATGTAAAGTGGTGCATGTTTCCCGTGCTTAGAACTGTCCCTGCAAAAAATGTCATTTTTGAAAGAAAAAAAGTCATTTAAAACTCACTCGCGGCTATTAATGAATTGTCGGCTCCCGGCAATACATACAAAAGTCATTGATAAAAAAAAAAAAAAAGCGTGGGGGTTCCCCAGAATTCAATTACCAGGCCCTTCAGGTCTGGAATGGATATTAAGGGGAACCCCGCCGCAAATTAAAAAAAAAATTGACGTGGGGTTCCCCCAAATATCCATTCCAGGCCCTTCAGATCTGGCATGGATTTTAAGGGGAACTCCACCCCAAATGTAAAAAAAAATGGCGTGGAGTCCCCCTAAAAATCCATACCAGACCCCTTATCCGAGCACGCAACCTGGCCGGCCGAAGGGGAAAAGGGGGTGACGAGAGAGCGGCCCCCCCTCCCTCCTGAACCGTACCAGGCCACATGCCCTCAACATGGGGAGGATGTCCCCATGTTGATGGGGACAAGGGCCTCATCCCCACAACCCTTGCCTGGTGGTTGTGGGGGTCTGCGGGCGGGGGGCTTATCGGAATCTGGAAGACCCCTTTAACAAAGGGGACCCCGAGATCCCGGCCCCCCCTATGTGAATTGGTAAGGGGTACATTTTACCCCTACCATTTCACGAAGAAAGCGTAAAAAAATGTTTAAAAAAAACACACAAACACCTTGAAAAAGTCCTTTATTTAAAAAAAAAAAAAAACATTCCAGCGGTGAAATCCAGTGTCCCGCGGCGATCCCGATGTCCAGCGCTGTCCTTTATTGGTTGTGCCTGAGCGGACCTGATGGGGAACTCCCTCTCAGTATTTTAAATGTATAGACCCGCCCCTTCTAAAGTTCCCCATCAGGTCCGCTCAGCGGACCAGATGCGGAACATGAGAAGGGGCGGGTCTATACATGTATTACCAAAGTGAGAGCAGTTCCCCATCAGGTCCGCCCCCTCGGTATGTCGGACCCGCCTACGTCATTGGCTTGAGCGGGGAACTTCCTTCACTATGTAAATTTAAATTACACAGTGAAGGAAGTTCCCCGCTCAAGCCAATGACGTAAGCAGGTCCGACATACCGAGGGGGCGAACCTGATGGGGAACTGCTCTCACTTTGGTAATACATGTATAGACCCGCCCCTTCTCATGTTCCGCATCTGGTCCGCTGAGCGGACCTGATGGGGAACTTTAGAAGGGGCGGGTCTATACATTTAAAACACTGAGAGGGAGTTCCCCATCAGGTCCGCTCAGGCACAACCAATGAAGGCCAGCGCTGGACATCGGGATCGCCGCGGGACACTGGATTTCACCGCTGGAATGTTTTTTTTTTTTTTTTTTAAATAAGGGACTTTTTCAAGGTGTTTGTGTGTTTTTTTTAAACATTTTTTTACGCTTTCTTCGTGAAATGGTAGGGGTACAATGTACCCCTTACCAATTCACATAGGGGGGGCGGGATCTGGGGGTCCCCTTTGTTAAAGGGGTCTTCCAGATTCCGATAAGCCCCCCGCCCGCAGACCCCCACAACCACCGGGCAAGGGTTGTGGGGATGAGGCCCTTGTCCCCATCAACATGGGGACATCCTCCCCATGTTGAGGGCATGTGGCCTGGTACGGTTCAGGAGGGAGGGGGGCCGCTCTCTCGTCCCCCCCTTTTCCCCTGCGGCCGGCCAGGTTGCGTGCTTGGATAAGGGGTCTGGTATGGATTTTTAGGGGGACTCCACGCCATTTTTTTTTTTATTTGGGGTGGAGTTCCTCTTAAAATCCATGCCAGATCTAAAGGGCCTGGAATGGATAATTGGGGGAACCCCACGTCAATTTTTTTTAAAATTTGCGGCGGGGTTCCCCTTAATATCCATTCCAGACCTGAAGGGCCTGGTAATTGAATTCTGGGGAACCCCCACGCTTTTTTTTTTTTTTTTATCAATGACTTTTGAATGTATTGCCGGGAGCCGACAATTCATTAATAGCCGCGAGTGAGTTTTAAATGACTTTTTTTCTTTCAAAAATGACATTTTTTGCAGGGACAGTTCTAAGCACGGGAAACATGCGCCACTTCACATGCATATCATACACACCCCCCAGGTACGAAATTTAAAGGAATATTTCACTTTTATTTTTTCATTTTAAGCATTATTAAAATCACTGCTCCCGAAAAAACGGCCGTTTTTAAAACTTTTTTTTGCATTGATACATGTCCCCTGGGGCAGGACCCGGGTCCCCAAACACTTTTTAGGACAATAACTTGCATATTAGCCTTTATAATTAACACTTTAGATTTTGAACGTTCGAGTCCATTGTATTTAATAGGGTTCTAAAGTTCACACGAACATTTTGTCTGTTCGCAGGTTCTGGTGCGAACTGAACAGGGGGGGTGTTCGGCTCATCCCTGGTCACAAAGATGGAGAGAACATTAATATAATGTGGAGACCTTCGATAAGCACTTGAAGCCCCTGTTCCTGCCGCACCCAAAGTTCCACCTTTAGGAGGAAAAGACTCCTGTATGCTCTGTTTGCCGTTTACTGCTGAACTTGCCGGAACACAAGGTCTGTGCCCTAGTTTTTTTTTGTATTTGGGCGTTTTACTCTTTGGAGAAATAGGAGCTGTTACTGTTTGTTCTCCCTCTTTCTCCCTGTACTGCAAAGAAGATAATGACTTTGGGGTGTAGTTAATGTAGACACAGTAAGAGAAGAAGGAAAGTTGTCTGGAGGATTCGGCTAAGTGTCATGACCGTGGCACTGTCACCAGGTGGCAGTGCTGCGCAACGACTGTTTTTTTTTTTTACACTTGCACCACCATACTCATTGGAGCAAATGGGCCTCTTCAAGGACAGGCCCGTTCATTCCAAGAAAACACACATTGTGGTAGGATGTTTTTTTTTTTCCCTTCTGCAGGAGATTCATCTGTCAAGGCTGCTGAGAATGGATGGTCCTTAGATAGCAGGGGGGGGGGGGGGGGATTGTGCATGTGTAAATGTCAGAAATGTTTTGTTGAAAGTTTTATAGTTTTACCGTTTCATGTTTTCCCTTTCCCATTCTAGGTCTTGGCACAATTCAGGACTAAATTGTGTAGTTTAGTTTCTGGGAGGAGCTTATGTCACCACCTTTGGGGATGTGAGTTTGGACCAGACACTGGGGACCAGTGTCAAATCACCAGGGGGAGAGTGTAGCGGGCATTTAAATTTGGGGGGGGGAGCATCTGGGTTATTCAACCCGGATGCACTAATTGTAAGGGAGTCTGAGAACCTCTTTTGTGGTTCTTGGAGGACTCTGGTGATGTGAGGTTCCCTGCGGCCTACAGGTGGCGTTGCTGCCCTGGGCCGGAGGTGAACTCACATCGCAAGACTGTGCCTTTTTGTCCTCCCCTGGAGCTGGTACAGCGGGGCGGGGAACCCGCTGTGACGCAAAGGGAGAGGGGATAAAAGGGGCGGACTCCCTTACCACGTGGTGGTTGTGGTCCGAGGGTTCAGAGTTTGGAGTTGGAGGACACGGCCGCACCCAGGCACCTTCAGCCTGGGTGCTGGCGTTCCGGAGTTCCGGGCCCAGGTGCCCTTGACCTGGCCGGAGCGAGAGATGGAGTCCATCCCAGGCACCTTAAGCCTGGGGTGAGGTACTACGGCTGAGGCCTGGAGCCCAGTAACTTCGACTGGGTTCCGCAAGGGTGGAGGAGTCCGAGGGGCCCTAAGGTGTTGGGACCCGTATCTGAGGTGAGGAGGCCGGGGAGTGTAACCCTTCCGAATAGCCCGGTACAGCATTAATCCGGTGACGGCGGGGCCTCTGGTAACTCTCTTGGAGGGATGTCTTCCCCCTGACAGGGGCTGCAGCGTAGCGAAGGTAACTCTAGTTCCTGTTCATTAGAGTCGCTGGAAGAGACTCTGAAGCCAAAAAGTAAGTTTTACAGACACTGTGCTTAGCAACCATTGGTGAAACCTCAATGGTTTCGTTTCTTTGAGGATTGTGCCTTGACCTACTCCCCACCAATACTGAACTGTTCTATGGGTCTCAAACTGTCTGCTCGCAAAGGACTATTTGTTTGCCGTTATGGAATAAATAAGTGTTGGACCTTTTCAGTGTGTGGTACTCCAATTACTGGGAGCAAAGGGGGTTATCAGCAGAACAGACTTGGCTCTGAGCGTATACACAGGCCGAAGGTAATCTGGTGCTGGCCTTCACCTCTACATGCTGTAATCTAGAGGACATGGGCCGTGGCGTACCTCACTCTCCCCTTCAAGGTACCCCTAGACCGGAGCCAGAGTAACCGCTAAAGAACCGCTAAAGAAGAAGAGAGAGGGTGAGGCCGCTACATTTGTAATTATTAATACATCAATAAATTTTTTTTTTTAAATACAAGCAGAGTAAGAACTTCAACCTGAAGTAGTTAAGATTGGCATACAAAAGTTATAAAATGTTTGTTGTAGTAAGTCGTATTTGAATAACATTTAAATTGTTAAAACAATTTTAAACAAAATATTGCTTTTTTGCCTCATTTCTTAATTACCGTATTTATCGGCGTATAACACACACTTTTTTTCCCTTAAAATCAGGGAAAAATCATGGGTGCGTGTTATACGCCGACCCCCTGCTGAAACGAGCGAGAGGAGCCGAGATACACAAAGCCGAAGTACACTCGGCTTTACTCGGCTCCTCTAGCAGTTCCGCCCACCTCCACTGATTGCGCCGCTGACATACAGAAAGCCGAGTGTACTTTGGCTAGTCTCGGCTCCTCTCGCAGTCCCGCCCCTGACTGTGAGCAGAGCCGAGTCTAGCCGAAGTACACTCGGCTTTCTGTATATCAGCGGCGCAATCAGTGGAGATGGGCGGGACTGCGAGAGGAGCAGAGTCTAGCCGAAGTACACTCGGCTCCGCTCGCTCCTCTCCACAGCGGAAATCGGCGCCAAATTTAAATATTGCAGAGACTGGCAAGGCTGCAAAGGCACTGGGCAAGGCAAGGCTGCAAAGGCACTGGGAAAGGGAAGGCTGCAAAGGCACTGGGCATGGCTGCAAAGGCACTGGGCAAGGCTGCAGATGGACACTGGGCAAGGCAGCAATGATGGACACTGGGGAAGGCTGCAGATGAACACTGGGCAAGGCAGCAATGATGGACACTGGGGAAGGCTGCAGATGGACACTGGGCAAGGCTGCAGATGGACACTGGGCAAGACTGCAGATGGACACTGGGCAAGGCTGCAATGATGGACAAGGCTGCATTTAAATGTAAGTTTTTTCCCTGAACTTCCCTCCTAAAAGTTTTTTTCCTTAAAATTCCCTCCTAAACTTGGGGTGCGTGTTATACGCCGATAAATACGGTAGTTGCATCTAAATAATGCACATCTCCTGCAGCCACACCCTGTCTACATTCCAGTGACGGCTGAATAGAATTTCTGACGGTGACAACAGTAGACCATACATGTGTAACAAGCATGAAATGAACACCTATCATTTCCACCAGAGGCTCTGTGATAGGGTGACAACATAGGAGCACAATTAGGGGACAGGAACAGAGCGTTGTCACCCTGTAATAAGATGCTGATGAAAAGGCACCTTCATGGCAGGATTACCAGGTATTATTTTAATGAAAGCTGCAGATTTTAAAATATTAAAGACAAATTTTGAACTTCGGATGTTAAAGCTTATATAAGATTTTAGTGATTGGGTTTACAGATACTTTTAAGCCATCAACAAGATTGAAGCTTGTTAAATGCTTTTTAAATGCTTGCTGAAGCTGATGTTTTAATGTTTTTTCCTTTTAACATTTCCATATTACACATCTTCACATTCTCATATCTTCTTAATACCAGCCGGGGCTGATAGTCCTAATTTTACCAACCAAAGTAAAATATTAGCCAGTTGGCAACCTTAATTATGTTTTAGCAGATATGAATAACTGACTGCAGACATATGATACGAGGTCAGAGAGAGTTACTTTGTAAAAAAAAAAAAAAAATGAGAGAGGGCGCCTCCATCTGAGTGTAAACAATGTTAAAATGATATAATAATATAAGAGTAATCCACTCAGAGCTGGTGAAGAAAAGATTGGCATATCATTAATAGAAAAGATGTCATCAGGAGAGTGGCAGAGATCGGCAGGCAAACGACTGGTGCATGCAGAGTTGGGCTGGGAAGCTGCTGGGTAGATGAAGAGGAGACCGCTGTAGCACAGGGAGCTGGAGCGCAAACAATCTGGCTTCTGTAGCGGCTTCCAGGAATCCTCAGTTCACCCAGCAACAATTGGCTCTGATTGGTGGTTACATCACTCCGTAAAGGGGCATGATTACACAATTCGGGGCTCTGCCTCTTTGTCAAACCATAGAAGCCAGATTGTTTGCGCTCCAGCTTCCTGCGCTACAACGGTCTCTTCTTCATCTACCCAGCAGCTTCCCTGCCAAACTCTGCACTCCCCAGTCGCTTGCCTGATGATCTCTGCCACTCTCCTGATGATATCTTTCCTATTGATGATATGGCAATCTTTTCTTCACTTTCTCTGATTGGATTACTTTTATATTATCTCATTCCTTTCTAACATGGTTTACACTCAGATGGAGGCGCCCTATTTGCATTAGTTTCACTCAAGACCTCTGTAGGGGAGCTGCCACCTTCACTAAGAGTGATTGTTTTATACATTTTATTTTCCACTTGGCACCTATCCTATATGTTTTTTGGGGTGTCACAGCAGGGAAACAGTTCAAACCCATTTTTTTTCTTAGTAAAAATAACTTGAAAGCAGCCCCCTTGTGAAAGCAATTAGACATGTGAACTGCCGAAAAATTCTTTTTTTTCGTTTTCGTTTTCTTCGTTCATTTGCTTTATTTGGAAATTCGGGAAATTCGGAATTCGGAAATTCTAAATTCCGAATTTCCGAATCCCGAATTTTCGAATTTCCGAATTTCCCAAAAAACGAATAAAACGAAAAAAAAACACATTTTTCGAATTTCCGAAAAAAGCGGAAAAAAATAATTTCCGTTTTTCGGAAATTCTAAAAATTCGTAATTCTGAAATTCTAAAAATTCGGAATTCTGAAATTCTAAAAATTCGGAATTCAGAAATTCAAAAATTCTGAATTCGGAAATTCCAAAAATTCGGAATTCGGAAATTCAACTTTCCAAATTTCCCATTTTCAATTTTTAGATTTTCGAATTTTAGATTTTCGAATTTTGCAATTTCGAAAATCCGAATTTCCGAAATTCCGAATTTCCGAAATCCGAATTTCGGAAATTCCGAATTTCTAAATTTCGAAAATCCGAAAATCCGGAAAATTAAAAATTCATAAATGCGAAAATTCGTAAATTGAAAAATTCGTAAATTCGTAAATCCGGAAATTCGAAATTTCGGAAATCCAAAAATCCAAAAATTTCCGAATAAACAAATCCGAATTTCGGAAATTCCGAATTTCTAAATTTCAAAAACCTGAAAATTCGGAAAATTAAAAATTCGGAAATCCGAAAATTCGTAAATTGTAAAATTCGTAAATTCATAAATCCGGAAATTCGTAAATTCGTAAATCCGGAAATTCGAAATTTCGGAAATCCGAAAATCCAAAAATTTTGGAATAAACAAATCCGAATTTCGGAAATTCCGAATTTCTAAATTTCGAAAATCCGAAAATTCGGAAAATTAAAAATTCGGAAATCCGAAAATTCGTAAATCGAAAAATTCGTAAATTCGTAAATCCGGAAATTCGAAATTTCGGAAATCCGAAAATCCAAAAATTTTGGAATAAACAAATCTCTCTAAATTCGTGAAAAACGAATTAGAAACTAAACGAATTGCACATGTCTAATAGCAATAAAGGTAAATGTGTTTTTTTTAACCACTTAAGGACCGTAAGGATTTTCCCCCTTAATGACCAGGCGGTTTTTTGCAATTCGGCACTGCATTGCTTTAACTGACAATTGCGCGGTCGTGCAACGTTATACCCAAACAAAATTTACGTCCTTTTTCTTCCCGCAAATAGAGCTTTCTTTTGGTCTTATTTGAACACCTCTGCATTTTTTTTGCGCTATAAACATAATAAAGAGTGACAATTTTGAAAAAAACAACAACAATATTTTTACTTTTTGATATAATAAATATCCAAAAAGAAAAACAAATATGTCTTCATTAGTTTAGGCCAATATGTATTCTTCTACATATTTTTGATAAAAAAATCGCAATAAGTGTATATTGATTGGTTTGCACCAAAGTTATAGCGTCTACAAAATAGGGGATAGATTTATGGCATTTTTATTAATTATTTATTTTTTACTAGTAATGGCGGCGATCTGTGATTTTTAGTGGGACTGCGACATTGCGGCAGACAGATGGACCCTTTTGACACTTTTTTGGGACCAGTGACATTTATACAGCGATCAGAGCTAAAAATAGCCACTGATTACTGTATAAATGTCACTGGCAGGTAAGGGGTTAACTCTAGGGGGCTATCAAGGGATTAAGTGTTCACTAGGGAGGTGTTTCTAACTGTGGGGGCAGTATAGTGACTGGAAGAGGAGAGAGATCGCTGTTCCTGATCACTAGGAACAGCAGATCTCTCTCTACTCCCCTGTCAGAATGGGGATCGGTTTGTTTTCATACACAGATCCCCGTTCTAGCTCTCTTTGGAACAATCACGGGTGGCTGGCGGACATCGCAGCTGTCGGCCACGCGCATCGGCGTACACCTACGACGATTCGCGCAGGGGAGCCAACCTGCCGATGTATAATGAGCGGTTAAAGTGTAAATATTAACATGCGTGTGACAAATTGTAAAAATTACCTGGATTTGAAGTGGTTAAAATGAATGTGCCTCTTATTCCGTTCACCTAAATCAAATGAGCGGCGTTGTCCTTAAATAAAAGGGTTTTTAGGTTCTAGTATGATTCTTGAATTGATTTCAATGTTTATATTATGTGACACTGGCATACAGCAAACTAGACTGCGCTTTGGTCCAGATTTCCAGCACGCGGCTCTCGCTCTCCTCGGATGATTGTGTTCAATTTTTGCAGTGTAATTGGAGATAGTGTTTCTCTTGTTGCCTTTATTGAGATTCTGAGATTAACAAATTGCTGCGCCAGCATAAATCTCTCTCTAGCTTTTTTTTTTTTCATTTAAAGCACAGCTTTCTCTATTTACCTCCAGGCCAATGACACTTTCTGTTGCTGCACTTCCTCTGGGAGATAAAAGTTTTGGTATCTTGGTGAAATACTGCAAGCTCGGCCCGATTCTACACACCGTCAGAGCAGCTTCTAATCTTGAGACATGGCAGGCATCAGGGACCTGTAGACTGTAAGACGATTGGAAAGAGGCCTGTGGGAGAAGAAACATGGAGTTTGTATTTTCACTGGAAGGACATAAGGATCATATTGCTCTGGCTTTTTTTTTTAAAAGAAAATCATATTGGACAATTACACTGACTGCAGCAAAAACAGGGCCTGTAGGTTGACATAGGTTGATCTGGCATTCTGGTTGTTATCTCACCAGACATTTAAAGAGCAATATAATTTGTTTGCATTGTCAACAATACATTCCTAGATAAGGACTGATAAGGAACAGGAAACAGGAGTCAAGGGAGATAAGAATGGACAGAAACCAGATTTGGAAATGATATATTATAGTCGACCACACACATTGGATGATGGTGGGTTGGTTGTTAAAATTAACCAGACAAAGGAAAAAATATTTATAGATAAAAAGTATCTAAACCCAAGAACAAAATTACAGCTTACCAATCTTTAGATGTGGTGGCTGCATTAGTATTCTTGTTTTTATTTTTTTCCCTTTATTTTCACCTGGGGTCTTGCCAATAACACACTTTCTGTTCTGGGGTGACAACATTCACTCACTGTACTGCATCTATAGAGGTACAGCGTTGTCACCCTAGGGCACAACTACACAAATCCTCCCCCTCTTCACTTATCCATAACATCAGGAGTGTTGTGTAGTCCTCAAAGACAGCTGGGAACAATCTTAATTATGAGCAGCAGAAGCAAAGAGCGCAGTATCGGCTCACAATTTCTGGCAGGATCAACAGGTGTTAGCAATTGGAGAAATATAACAAGTGTATATAACAGACTAAAAAGGACAACTAAAATTAGTTACCTATAATAACAAATCGAACAAGGCAGTGCTACATATAAATTGATACTATCAATTTAAAAATATGCTATGTCTAATAAAGCGCATGTGCAATAGCAGGGTTCAAATGAAATTTACAATAGGTGATTAACCCAAAGTCAATGTATGGTAATAGTCTTGTTAAGTCATAGATCTTATTTAGCACATTCTATACGGCGATCTACCACCAACACCTCCACTCGTGAGACTCCGGGGGGGGGGGGGGGATGGACCACCCCTTGTGTGAAAACTCTTAGCAGACAACTCTGGAAAATAAGCATCAATCAGCAATCTCGGATGTCACCTCTGCATGGATATCTCCTCACTCTCACTCTACAGTACAGGGGTTGGATCTCACACTAATGCACTCATCCAGAGGCAAAAGAAATAACATCCATTGCGTAATTCCGTTTAAAATGCTTTAATACAACCAGATCAAACCCCCCTTTTAAGAAATACACTTACCTTGTTTAAAATTATATAGGCATAACATCACAGAGACATCGGTATATGTCCAGACGGGGTAAGCGATCAGGCGGCGTCTCCTACCTCTCACTGTGCTGCTCACTTAGGATCGTGAAAGCCTTGTCCCAGTCTGCATACTGATGTCACTATTGGCAGTCGCTTGGCCCAAAATGACGCGTTTTGTCATCAACGACTCCATCTGAGGGTGTGGCCTAACGACGCGACGTGCCTAATGATGAATTGAAGGGCAAACATTTTACAATTTATTTTTTCATGTGATTATATTTTAAATTGATAATACACTTTGTCTATTATGAGAGGGAAAATAATGAGGTATTATATATAAATATATATAATATCGCCAGAAATCAAATGATGCTGGTCTATGCATTTGTGTTTGCAATATGCACCGAACGGATGACTCCTGCAACTTTTATATACTGACAGCTATGTTATGTGAGCCGGTCGGAAGCCATTTCAGGCGGCGTCTGTTACCAGGGCTAACATGGGGTTAACAGCTGGAGGTCCGCTAATTGCATATCCCTGGTCTATGTGATGTTATGCCTATATAATTTTAAACAGAGTAAGTGTATTTCCTAAAAGGGGGATTTGATCTAGTTGTATTAAAACATTTTAAACGGAATTACGCTATAGATGTTATTTCTTTTGCCTCGGGATGAGTGCATTAGTGTGAGATCCAACCACTGTGCTGCAGAGTAGGGATGAGCTTTATGTTCGGGTCGAACATGAGTTTGACTGGAACATTGCCCGTTTGCCAAATAGCGAACAATTTGGGGTGTTCGCAGCAAATTCGAAAGCTGCAGAACACCCTTTAAAAGTCTATGGGAGAAATCAAAAGTGCTAATTTCAAAGTTTAATATGCAAGTTTTTGTCATAAAATGTGTTTGGGGACCTGGGTCCTGCCCCAGGGAACATGTATCAGTGCAAAAAAAGTTTTAAAAACTAAAGTTTTTTCGGGAGCAGTGATTTTAATAATGCTTAAAGACGTGAAACAATAAAAGTGAAATATTCCTTTAAATTTCGTACCTGGGGGGTGTCTATAGTATGCCTGTAAAGTAGCGCATGTTTCCCATGTTTATAACAGTCTCTGCACAAAATGACATTTCTAAAGGAAAAAAAGTCATTTAAAACTACTCGCGGCTTTAATGAATTGTCGGATCCGGCAATACAGATAAAAGTCATTGAAAAAAATGGCTTTGGGTCTGGTATGAATATTAAAGGGAACCCCGAACCAAAATAAAAAAAGTGTGGGGTTTCCCCCCAAATTCCATATCAGGCCCTTCAGGTCTGGTATGGATATTAACCACTTAAGCCCCGGACCAATATGCAGCATAAAGACCAGGCCCTTTTTTTGCGATTCGGCACTGCGTCGCTTTAACTGACAATTGCGCGGTCGTGCGACGTGGCTCCCAAACAAAATTGACGTCCTTTTTTAACCACAAATAGAGCTTTCTTTTGGTGGTATTTGATCACCTCTGCGGTTTTTATTTTTTGCGCTATAAACAAAAATAGAGCGACAATTTTGAAAAAAATGCAATATTTTTACTTTTTGCTATAATAAATATCCCCAAAAAATATATAAAAAAACATATTTTTTCCTCAGTTTAGGCCGATACGTATTCTTCTACATATTTTTGGTAAAAAATCGCAATCAGCGTTTATTGATTGGTTTGCGCAAAAGATATAGTGTTTACAAAATAGGGGGTAGTTTCATGGAATTTTTATAAAAAAATTTTTTTTACTAGTAATGGCGGCGATCAGCGATTTTTTCCATGACTGCGACATTATGGCGGACACATCGAACTCTTTTGACACATTTTTGGGAGCATTGTCATTTTTACAGCGATCAGTGCAATAAAAATGCACTGGTTACTATAAAAATTACACTGGCAGTGAAGGGGTTAACCACTAGGGGCGCTGAAGGGGTTAAGTATGCCTAAGGGATTTCTTGTGGAAAAAAAAGTATGCCTAAGGGAGTGATTCTCACTGTTAGGGGTTGTGGCTACGAGTGACACGTCACCAATCTCCGCTCTGATTACGCAGAGCGGAGATCGGTGACAGTGTCAGTAGGCGAGCAGGGAGATGTTGTGTTTACACTAACATCTTCCCGCTCCATCCTTCCGTGAGACGATTGCAGGGATCCCCGCGGCGATCGAGTCCACGGGACCTGCGGTCTGACTCACGGGGATGACTGCAGGGTCGCGAGCGCGCCGGCGCGCGAGACAGGCAGTTAAAGGGCCACGTACAGGTACGTGATTGTGCCTGTACGAACCATTCTGCCGATGTATATATGCCGTAAGCGGTCGTTAAGGGGAACCCCGCGCCAAAATAAAAAAATGACGTGAGGTTCCCCCCAAAAATCCATACTAGACCCTTATCCGAGCACGCAACCTGGCAGGCCGCAGGAAAAGAGGGGGGGACGAGCTGTCAGGCTGGAGCACGTCATTCATTGGGTGCCTCCCATGGAGGCAGGATTGTGTGTGTCGTATCTTTGCTGGAGATCGAGAATGATTGCTGGAGATCGAGAATGGATGACATCGCTGGAATTTTTATTTTATTTTTTATTTTGTCCCAAGCTGTCTCCTGTGGTTTTTAACATTTTGACACTTTTTTTTGTGAAATGGTAGGGGTACATTCCTTACCAATTCATATAGGGGGGCTGGGATCTGGAGGTCCCCTTTGTTAAAGGGGGCTTCCAGATTCCGATAAGCCCCCTGCCCGCAGACCCCCATAACCACCGGGCAAGGGTTGTGGGGATGAGGCCCTTGTCCCCATCAACATGGGGACATCCTCCCCATGTTGAGGGCATGTGGCCTGGTAAGGTTCAGGAAGGGGGGCCACTCTCTCGCCCCCCTCTTTTCCTGCGGCCTGCCAGGTTGCGTGTTTGGATAAGGGTCTGGTAAGGATTTTTGGGGGGAATTCCACGCATTTTTTTTTTTAAAAATTGACGCGGGGTTCCCCCTTAAAATCCATAGCAGGTCTGGTATGGATTTTGAGGGAGACCCCTATGCCATTTTTTTTTTCATTTGCGCAGAGTTGCCCTTAATATCTATACCAGTCCTGAAGGGCCTGATATAGAATTTGGGGGGGACCCCTACGCATTTTTTTATTTTGGTTCGGGGTTCCCCTTAATATTCATACCAGACCCAAAGGGCCTAGTAATGGACTAAGGGGGGAACCCATGCCATTTTTTTTCAATGACTTTTATCTGTATTGCTGGGACCCGACAATTCATTATAGCCGTGAGTAGTTTTAAATTACTTTTTTTCCTTCAGAAATGTCATTTTGTGCAGAGACTGTTATAAACACAGTAAACATGCACTACTTTACAGGCATACTATAGACACCCCTCAGGTACGAAATTTAAAGGAATATTTAACTTTTATTGTTTCACTTTAAGCATTATTAAAATCACTGCCCCCGAAAAACTTTTTTTTTCATTGATACATGTCCCCTGGGGCAGGACCCGGGTCCCCAAACACTTTTTATGACTATAACTTGCATATTAACCTTTAAAATTAGCACTTTTGATTTTTCATGTTCGTGTCCCATAGACTTTAACAGTGTTCGCGTGATCGAACAAATTTTTTGCCTGTTCACATGTTCTGCTGCGAACCGAACCGGGGGGTGTTTGGCTCATCCCTACTGCACAGTGAGAGTGAGGAGATATCCATGCATAGGTGACATCTGAGATTGCTGATTATTATTATTATTTAAGGTACTTATATATTTACGCAGCGCTTTACATTTACACTTTGATGCTTATTTTCCAGAGTTGTCTGGTAAGAGTTTTCACATAAGGGGTGGTCCATCCCCCCCGGAGTCTCACAAGTGGAGGTGTTGGTGGTAGATCACTGTAGAGAATGTGCTAAATAAGATCTATGACTTAACGGGACTTTTACCATACAGTGACTTGGTAAAAGTCCCGTTAAGTCATAGTTATTTATTTTGCCTCTGGATGAGTGCATTAGTGTGAGATCCAACCCCTGTGCTGCAGAGTGACAGTGGGGAGATATCCATGCAGAGGTGACATCCGAGATTGCTGATTGATGCTTATTTTCCAGAGTTGTCTGGTAAGTTTTCACATAAGGGGTGGTCCATCCCCCCCAGAGTCTCACGAGTGGAGGTGTTGTGGTAGATCGCCGTATAGAATGTGCTAAATAAGATCTATGATTTAACAAGACTTTTACCATACATTGACTTTGGGTTAATCACCTATTGTAAATTTAATTTGAACCCTGCTATTGCACATGCACTTTATTAGATATAGCATATTTTTAAATTGATAGTATCAATTTATATGTAGCGCTGCCTTGTTTGATTTGTTTTTATATGTATTTGATACCTGCTGTTTAGCAGGTTAAATGGTAGCAGCTTCAGCCTTAATTGGCAACAATGGTATGATTAACCACTTAAGCCCCGGACCATTTGGTAGCTAAAGGACCAGAGGTGAATTCAGAATTTTGCACTGCGCTGCTTTAACTGTAAATTGTGCGGACATGCAATGTTGTACCCAAACGAAATTTGCGTCCTTTTCTTCCCACAAATAGAGCTTTCTTTTAATGGTATTTGATTGCCTCTGCGATTTTTACTTTTTGTGATATAAACGGAAAAAGACCGAAAATTTTGAAAAAAAATGATATTTTCTACTTTTTGTTATAAGAAAAATCGAATAAACTCAATTGTAGTCATACATTTAGGCCAAAATGTATTCAGCCACATGTTTTTAGTAAAAAAAATGTCAATAAGCGTATATTTATTGGTTTGCGCAAAAGTTATAGAGTTTACAAACTAGGGTACATTTTCTGAAATTTACACAGCTTTAAATTTATGACTGCCTATCTCATTTCTTGAGGTGCTAAAATGACAGGGCAGTACAAAACCCCCCCAAATGACCCCATTTTGGAAAGTAGACACCCCAAGGAAATTGCTGAGAGGCATGTTGAGCCCATTGAATTTTTTTTTTTTTGTCCCAAGTGATTGAATAATGACAAAAAAAAAAAAAATTACAAAAAGTTGTCACTAAATGATATATTGCTCACACATGCCATGGTTATATGTGGAATTTCACCCCAAAATACATTTTGCTGCTTCTCCTGAGTACGGGGATACCACATGTGTGGGACTTTTTGGGAGCCTAGCCGCGTACGGGACCCCGGAAACCAAGCACCGCCTTCAGGATTTCTAAGGGCGCAAATTTTTGATTTCACTCCTCACTACCTATCACAGTTTTGAAGGCCATAAAATGCCAAAATAGCACAAAACCCCCCCAAATGACCCCATTTTAGAAAGTAGACACCCCAAGGAAATTGCTGAGAGGCCTGTTGAGCCCATTGAATATTTTTTTTTTGTCCCAAGTGATTGAATAATGACAAAAAAATAAAAATAAAAAACAATTACAAAAAGTTGTCACTAAATGATATATTGCTCACACATGCCATGGTTATATGTGGAATTTCACCCCAAAATACATTTTGCTGCTTCTCCTGAGTACGGGGATACCACATGTGTGGGACTTTTTGGGAGCCTAGCCGCGTACGGGACCCCGGAAACCAAGCACCACCTTCAGGATTTCTAAGGGCGCAAATTTTTGATTTCACTCCTCACTACCTATCACAGTTTCGAAGGCCATAAAATGCCAAAATAGCACAAACCCCCCCCCCCCAAATGACCCCATTTTAGAAAGTAGACACCCCAAGGAAATTGCTGAGAGGCCTGTTGAGCCCATTGAATATATATTTTTTTGTCCCAAGTGATTGAATAATGACAAAAAACAAAAAAATTACAAAAAGTTGTCACTAAATGATATATTGCTCACACATGCCATGGTTATATGTGGAATTACACCCCAAAATACATTTTTCTGCTTCTCCTGAGTACGGGGATACCACATGTGTGGGACTTTTTAGGAGCCTAGCCGCGTACGGGATCCCGAAAACCAAGCACCGCCTTCAGGATTTCTAGGCACAAATTTTTGATTTCACTCCTCACTACCTATCACAGTTTCGAAGGCCATAAAATGCCAAAATCGCACAAAACCCCCCCAAATGACCCCATTTTGGAATATAGACACCCCAAGCTATTTGCTGAGAGGAATGGCGAGTATTTTACAGCTCTCATTTGTTTTTGAAAATGAAGAAAGAAAATATATATATATATATATATTTTTTTTCAATTTTCAAAACTTTGTGACAAAAAGCGAGATCTGCAAAATACTCACAATACCTCTCAGCAAATAGCTTGGGGTGTCTACTTTCCAAAATTGGGGCATTTGGGGGGGGGGGTTTTGTGCCATCTGGGCATTCCATGGCCTCCGAAACTGTGATAGGCAGTGAGAAGTGAAATCAAAAATTTACACCCTTAGAAAGCCTGAAGGCGGTGCTTGGTTTTTGGGGTCCCGTACGTGGCTAGGCTCCCAAAAAGTCTCACACATGTGGTATCCCCGTACTCAGGAGAAGCAACAGAATGTATTTTGGGGTGTAATTCCACATATGCCCATGGCATGTTTGAGCAATATATCATTTAGTGACAACTTTGTGCAAAAAAATTAATAAAAAATTGTCGTTTTTCCGCAACTTGTGTCAACATATAAAATATTCCATGGACTCGACATGCCTCTCAATATATAGCTTGGGGTGTCTACTTTCCAAAATGGGGTCATTTGGGGGGGGTTTTGAACTGTTCTGGCATTTTATACACAACATTAGGAAGCTTACATCCACTCTTCTAACCACTTGAAGACAAAGCCCTTTTTGACACTTTTTGTTTACATGAAAACATTTTTTTTTTTGCAAGAAAATTATGTTGAACCCCCAAACATTATATATATATTTAAAGCAAAGGCCCTACAGATTAAAATGGTGGGTGTTGCATTTTTTTTTCTACACAGTATTTGCGCAGCGATTTTTCAAACGCATTTTTTGGGTTAAAAAATACACTTTTTTTAATTTTAATTCACTAAAACACACTATATTGTCCAAATGTTTGATGAAATAAAAAAGATGATCTTAGGCCGAGTACATAGATACCAAACACGACATGCTTTAAAATTCCGCACAAACGCGCATTGGTGACAAACTACATACATTTTTAAAAGCCTTTAAAAGCCTTTACAGGTTACCCCAGTAGATTTACAGAGGAGGTCTACTGCTAAAATGATTGCCCTCGATCTGACCTTCGCGGTGATACCTCACATGCATGGTGCAATTGCTGTTTACATATGACGCCAGACCGACGCTTGCGTTCGCCATTGGGCAAGAGCAGGGCAGGACAGGGGTGCTTTTTTTTTTTTTCTTTTTTTTTTTATTATTAATTTTGCTTTTTTATTTTATTTTTAAATTGTTCCTTCCAAGTATTTTTTTTTTTTATCATTTTTATTGTTATCTCAGGGAATGTAAATATCCCCTATGATAGCAATAGGTAGTGACAGGTACTCTTTTTTTGAAAAAACTGGGGTCTTCTAGACCCTAGATTTTTCCTCTGCCCTCAAAGCATCTGACCACACCAAGATCGGTGTGATAAAATGCTTTCTCAATTTCCCAATGGCGCTTTTTATATCCGGGGGGGGATTCCCTCCCACTGCTTGTAAAAGCAGTCCAGAGGCTAATTAGCCGCTAGGATTGCTTTTACATGAAAGCCGGCCGCAGGCTGAAAAGAATGATACCAAGATGATACCTAAACCCACAGGCATCATTCTGGTATAAACATTCAAAGTCCAGCAACATACCAGTACGTTGCTGGTCCTTGTTGGACATGTATTGTAATCTTTTTATTTCATGCAGCCAGTTGGCTGAACGAAAAAAGAGATTGATCGGTGGGTATGCCCACCATTAGAATACCGCCCTTCATCCACCCACTTCCAATGATGGGCATACACGCACCATTTATATATGCCGAAGCATGGGGGCATCCTCCCGCAAAAAAGTTATGCCGCACACACATGGTCGGACTTTTCTACGGGCAAGCCTCCGTCGGAATTTCGACCGTATGTACACGGCATTAGGAGCAAAATCGCTCCTCCGCCCCTGCTGCCCCAATGCTTCGGCATATTTGCTTTTTTTTTTTAACTGTGGTGGTGAAATCACCTCCTACAGCACTGGAGTCGCAGGGATCAGGCCTGTCTCTGCGAACGCTGCAGTTATGTGTGTTTTTGTTTTGTAAGCGACAGTGATCAATCGATACTGCACTTGGGTGGCCTGGGCTGGACGGAGGGGCAAAACGCAGGTGCCAGCAGGTATCTGGGCTGATCCCGCTAACACTGCGTTTTTGGGAACCCTAAACTGCTGGGGACGCTAGTATAGATCTGATCAGATCAGATATTGATCTGTTCAGATACTATACCACTAAGGGGGTGTATGCTTCACGCGTGGGTGTTAGCGTTACTGGCACTAACCTGACGCTGCCTGGGGTGTGACTCAGACCCTCTCTGACGCTAAAACCTAATTGATATCACCCGCCGGGCGATCAGGGGGTTAAACCTTTATTGGGTTATATACACGGCGGGTGCCCTGACACTATAAAAAGCAAACTAACTAACCAGCGTCACCCGTAACACTTATATGGTGATCACTGGTGAAAGGGTTAACTAGGGGCAATCAGGGGGTTAAAACCTTTATTAGATAATATATGGGGGTACCTGACGCTATAAAAACCTGCGGCGAACCTAAAAAAAATTACCAGCTACCGATCTGCATCACCGACACTAAGACAGCGTTTAGAAAAACGATCGCTTAGTGACAGTGGTGATAGGGGGTGAAAGGGTTACCTGGGGGGCGATCAAGGGGGTTAAACCTTTATTAGATAATATATTGGGGTACCTGACGCTATAAAAACATGCGGCGAACCTAAAAAAAATTACTGGCTACGATCTGCATCACCGACACTAAGACAGCGTTTAGAAAAACAATTGCTTAGCGACAGTGGTGATAGGGGGTGAAAGGGTTACCTGGGGGGGGTGATCAAGGGGGTTAAACCTTTATTAGATAATATATTGGGGTACCTGACGCTATAAAAACCTGCGGCGAACCTAAAAAAAATTACCGGCTACCGATCTGCATCACAGACACTAAGACAGCGTTTAGAAAAACGATCGCTTAGTGACAGTGGTGATAGGGGGTGAAAGGGTTACCTGGGGGGCGATCAAGGGGGTTAAACCTTTATTAGATAATATATTGGGGTACCTGACGCTATAAAAACCTGCGGCAAACCTAAAAAAAATTACTGGCTGCCGATCGGCATCACTGACGCTAAGACAAAAATGATCGCTAAGCGACAGTGGTGATAGGCGGTGAAAGGGTTATCTGGGGGGTGATCAGGGGGTTAAACCTTTATTAGGGGGGGTTAGGGGGCTACACTGGACCTAAGACTAAACTTTGGTGACACTTTTACAGTCACAAATGTCGCTGATTGCAGTGATCACTAAATAAATGGTCACTGCAATCAGTGACACTGTGACTGGGGGCTGGGGGGGTGATCTGGGGGGTGATCTGGGGTGTCTGGGGGGGCCTGGGGGGGCGATTTATGTCCCTATGTGTCCTGGTGTCAGTGTAGTGTTGTGTGCACTGACCTGATGTCTTCTCTTGTACGGCGCTCAGTATATGTGAGCGCCGCACCAGAGATGACATCACTTCCTCCTGCTCCCTCTGTCTGACACAGACAGAGGGGGCATTTCCATTCGCCGGGAGCGATCGCGAGGGGGTGGCCAGAAACGAATGGCTGCCCCCTCATCCCGGAACGCTCACGGACACTTAGCCACCGCTCACTGTATAAGAGGGGGGTCCGATTGGACCCCCCAACTATACAAAGGCAATCACGTATGCTCTACGTGATTGTGCCTGTCGGTGCCATTCTGCCGACGTATATATACAGTGAGCGGTCGTTAAGTGGTTAATTGAGGGAGGTGTGTATCTGTATGTGTATATCTCCTTAATATGCATTTAATTTTGATGGTTCAAAGAATGTCAGGAAAAATGGTCGGCACTCAAACATGTTCACTTGATCGAACCTGTCCCTCTTTGAAAAAACTTTGGACACCCTTGATCTAAACAGACCTCTAATGTCTCTTTTTGAGGCAAATGGACTTAAAACATTGTGGATGAATGAGATAGGAGTCTATATAGACTCCTATTCATTCATAAAATTAAATATAGTAGTAAACAGTGTTTACTATATTTCATTCACACACTGACAAATAATAAACAGTTTACTATGTGTCAGTGATTAATAAATACAGAAGCGATTAGTACTGTTGTAGCCATGGCCAGTTATTATGCTTGTAAGTTAGAGACAACTTCTTTGTTAACATGGGGTTGGCTCCCTCTAGTTTATGCTGGACTCTATGTGTGTTTTTTTCTTTCTTCCTGTGTGAGGACTCAGAGCAAAGCATCATGGAACATGTAATTCAGAATGCGGAAGTGACACTGCCAGCAGGACTAATCTGAACTACAGAGAACAGAATGCTGAGTGCACCGAACAGACTGATAGGAGAGGATATAAAAAGGGCAGGCGTGGCCTAGATCGCTCTCTCTGGACACCGTTTTGACTCTGCCTGCAGGAGGTCTGTGTGACAGGGAGTGCTGATGATTTGCGGCCTACACAGTGGGGAGCCGGACAGCTATACATAGAGAGATCTCTGGGGACAGCATAGCTTCTTCAGTGCAGCGGACCGGAGTGTGTTTTCCGATTCATCCAGAGGCGTCTTCAAACCAGATTACAGTGAGCCGCAACGTGGTGCGGCCACCACCATCTTTACAGAGCAAAGACACAGAGAAAGAGAGTTCCGGCTGTAGTCTTCTCATCATCTTCACCGTGATCTATCCATCTGATGTTCGGAGTGGTGAGCGGGCATAGCCCTTGTGATAGATAAGGACATTACTGTTAAACAACACCTATACAGATTGGCTGGTGGTACTTGTAGTCCCACGGAATTTAAACTTACTGTTATACAGGCCACAGCCAATCTATGCTCAATGCACATTATTGTTTCCAGCAGCCACATCAGATGACATCTTTAGGATTACAATAAAGAATCTAACTTTGTAAACAAGGCAGATCCCCGTTCTGACAGGGGACAACATAGAGATCTGCTGTTCCTAGTGATCAGGAACAGAGATATCTGTGTTGTTCCAGTGAGCGCATCCCCCACACAGTTAGAACACACCCAGAATACCCACTTGCTAACATTACAGTGCCTTGAAAAAGGTATTCATACCTGAAATTTTCCACATTTTGTCATGTTACAACCAAAAACGTAAATGTGTTTTATTGGGATTTTATGTGATAGACCAACACAAAGTAGCACATAATTGTGAAGTGTAAGGAAAATGATAAACGGTTTTCAATTTTTTTTCACAAATAAATATCTGAAAAGTTTGGCGTGCATTTGTATTCGGCCTCCTTCACTCTGATACCCCTAACTAAAATCTAGTGGAACCAATTGCCTTCAGAAGTCACCTAATTAGAAAAATAGATCCAACTGGTATGTATTTTAATCTCAGTATAATTACAGCTGTTCTGTGAAGCCATCAGAGGTTTGTTAGAGAACCTTAGTGAACGAACAACATTATGAAGGCCAAGGAACACACAAGACAGGTCAGGGATAAAGTTGTGGAGGAGTTTAAAGCATGTTTAGGTTATAAAAAAAAATCCCAATCTTTGAACATCTCACGGAGCACTGCTCAATCCATCATCCGAAAATGGAAAGAGTATGGCACAACTGCAAACCTACAAAGACATGGTCGTTCACCTAAACTGACAGGCCGGGCAAGGAGAGCATTAATCACAGAAGCAGCCAAGAGGCCCATGGTAACTCTGGAGTAGCTTCAGAAATCCACAGCTCAGGTGGGAGAATCTGTCCACAGGACAAATATTAGTCATGCACTCCACAAATTTAGCCTTTGTGGAAGAGTGGCGAGAAGAAAGCCATTGTTGAAAGAAATTGGTGAACAAAAATATATCTAAATATATAACTTGCAGAGAAGTACATATAAAAGATAATAAAAAATAATTTAATGTGTGACGTGAAGTTGCAGCTGCTGTACACAAAGTGCTACAAATAGCACAACAAATAGGTAACTAAAAAGAATTACGGCACTCGCAAATAAGTAAATAAAATGCAGACATTAAATTAAACAATTCATAAACAATTAGTGAAAGTCCAAAAAAATGGTAATGAATGATGTGCTCTAATATTAAAGTGCAGTCATGCTCCAAAACTCAAGGTGTGCCACACTCCCTCCAGATTAAACAGCAAGCAAAAGCTGCCGGTGTGCGTTCCAATCGAAAACCGGAAGTGACGCCCCATGGATTAGGAACCGAAAATTACATCAAAGGTCCTTTGAAGACGCCCTGTGGGAGGGCGAAATGCATTGACGTAATTTCCGGTTCCTAATCCACGAGACGTCACTTCCGGTTTTTGATTGGAACGCACGCCGCCGGTGTTAGCTTGCTGTTTTAAACTGTTGCTGAATCCATGCCTATTTTTAACCTTCAGTTTGTAAGTACTTGTCCACTTGCGCATTAAATTCTTTGTTTAACAGTACTTCACTATGGTGCCTTTTCTTTTCATTATTTTGGGCATCATGATCCACATTTGATGGTTATAAATACTGGAGATCTTCTTGGTACACTGATGTGACTCAGCCATCCCTGGCCAACATCTCAAAGCCTGAACGACCCCCAGACTGAAATGCTAGGGGTCCATTCCATCCAGTGAGTGGGGACACAGGAGGGAGTGTGGCACACCTTGAGTTTTGGAGCATGACTGCATTTTAATATTGAAGCACATCATTCATTACCATTTCTTTGGACTTTCACTAATTGTTTATGAATTATTTAATTTAATGTCTGCATTTTATTTACTTATTTGCGAGCGCTTTAATACTTATTAGTTATCCGTTGTTGAAAGAAAGCCATAAGAAGTCCCGTTTGCAGTTTGTGAGAAATCATGTGGCCGACACAGCAAACATGTGGAAAAAGGTGTTCTGGTCAGATGAGACCAAAATTTTACTTTTTGGCATAAAAGAAAAACTATATGTGTGGCGGAAAACTAACACTGTACGTTACCCTGAGCACACCATTCCCACGGGAAACATGGTGGTGGCAGCAGTGGGGATGTTTTTCTTCAGTAGGAACAGGAAAGCTGGTCAGAGTGATGGGAAGATGGATGGAGCCAAATACAGGGCAATCTTAGAAGAAAATCTGTTAGAGTCTGCAAAAGACTTGAGATTGGGGCGGAGGTTCACCTTCCAGCAGGACAACGACCCTAAACATACAGCCAGAGCTACAATGGAATGGTTTATATCAAAGCATATTCATGTGTTAGAATAGCCCAGTCAAAGTCCAGACCTAAATCTAATTGAGAATCTGTGGCGAGACTTGAAAATTGCTGTTCACAGACGCTCTCCATCCAATCTGACAGAGCTTGAGCTATTTTGCAAAGAAGAATAGGCAGAATGTCACTCTCTAGATGTGCAAAGCTGGTAGAGACATACCCAAAAAGACTTGCAGCTGTAATTGCAGCATAAGGTGGTTCTACAAAGTATTGACTCAGGGGGGCTGAATACAAATGCACGCCACACTTTTCACATATTTATTTGTAAAAAATTTGGAAAACCATTTATCATTTTCCTTCCACTTCACAATTATGTGCCACTTTGTGTTGGTCTATCACATAAAATCCCAATAAAATATATTTACGTTTTTGGTTGTAACATAACAAAATGTGGAAAATTTCAAGGGGTATGAATACTTTTTCAAGGCACTGTATAGCTGAGTAGCACCCCTAATCCTCATCATGAATGTCCTAATGCAGACATGTAGTTCTGGGGGTAAAGGGATGTGACCAGGTCTATGAGATTACAAAGTGTACTAAACAGCCAGGTCAAACTCTGATGCCTACTGCCCAATCATTTTTAGATATGCTATAAAAAGAAGGGGATGTTAGAACAATGTCGATATGTCCGATAATCTATTCCAGTGACTTTAATTGGGCTTTAAGAAAAAACGTTTGTAAAAAGAAGAAAAACACAGCAAACTTTTTTTCTATTATATAGTCACACTTCTCTGCCCAGAACTCCAAGTAAACATTTTATAGCCGGAATGTATTTGTAAGTATAATGGCAAAATACAAATATAGATAAAAATGTGCAGGCATGACGTTTTTTCTCAAGTACTTTTCAATCAGCGTCAGACTGTGTGCGTTCTATTTACTGTGCACTTTCCGATTCACAGCTCAGGCCTTCTTCAATTCTCAGGATACACGGAGAGTGGCTTGCATCACATCTGGCTCCCAGCCCTGTGATAACAGTGCATAAAGCTTTTAAGGACAGGTCATCTATGTGGAGTTGAGACAGTTTCCGCTTGTCTGCTCACTTTATCCACTGTATCAACTGAGTCTTCAGTTTATTTTTATAGACTACTTCTTGATTCTCCAAGAGAGTTTAAAAGAGGGTGACCGCACTCTTCGAGAATTTAGATGATGAAGATGAAATAAAGATAAGCAACATTTTTGCCAGTTAAGAGCTGGCTCAGTATTTTACTAAACAGTTTTGGCATAGCTCCCAACTGTCCCTGATTTCGAGGGACTGTCCCAGATTTGGAACAAAGTCCCTCTGTCCCTCGTTCCTCATTTGCACCTCATTTTGGTGTGATCTATAACCACTTCAGCTCCGGAAGAGCCTTCCTGACCAGGCAATTTTTTGCTATACGGCACTACCTTACTTTAACTGACAATTGCGCAGTTGTGCGACGCTGTACCCAAATAATATTTTTGTCCTTGTTTTGCCACAAATAGAGCTTTCTTTTTGTGGTATTCTGCAATTTTGAAAAAAACAAAAACATTTTTTACTTTCTGCTCTAAACCATATCCCATAAAAAATTTAAAAATAAATAATTTTTTCATCAACTTTTTTTCCCAATAAGCGTATATTAATTGGTTTGTTCAAAAGTTAAAGTAAAAGTTATAGTATCTACAAACTATGGGATATATTTATGGAATTGTTAAGATTTTTTTTTTACTAGTAATGGGGGCAATCAGTAGACGTGCACTGCCAAAAAATGTGTTCATTTTTGTTTTCTTTTAATTAGTTTTTTGTTTTTTTTCGGAATTCGAAAATTTGGAATACGTAAATTAAAAAAATAGAAAATTCCTAAATTACTGAATTTTCGAAATTCCGAATGGATGAATTTTCAGATTTTCGAATTCCGAATTGTGTCTCCACTCTATGAAGGAGCAATGGGGGCACATTTGGACAGCAGCATTGTCAGATTGGCAGTCTAGGATGTAGTTTTATATGGACTTGACTAACAAATTAAAGTAGAACTTTGTGTTTCATTGGGGAGTTATACCTTCACTTCCTGTCCCACAACCAAGACAGGAAGTGAAAGGAAATATCTGCAAATTATGGGAATCTCTTGGGGACCCAGGTCACCAAACTAGCATGCCCATTGGAAGATTTCCCCTCTATTACTTTTCTGGGAACAACCCAAAATTTGGCATTTTCTTTTACTTTCACTTTCAATGATAATGCTAAACAGGACAAATAGAGAGGGTGAATCTCTCTAATGGGGGTACAGACAATAATAAAATCCTATGAATGGTGTGAGCCTCTGCACTTGTGGATGGGAGAGTCGGGAGGAAGTAGACAGGAGACATTGCAGCAGAGGAGGTTGCTGAGCGGATGCAGCAGATGTTTAAAGGGACCATAGGCATCTTAAAGGGACCAGCACCATATTATCCTGGGTATCTACAGTCAGGTCCATAAATATTGGGACATTGACACAATTCTAATATTTTTGGCTCTATACACCACCACAATGGATTTGAAATGAAACAAAAAAGATGTACTTTAACTGCAGATTTTCAGCTTTAATTTGAGGGTATTTACATCCAAATCAGGTGAACGGTGTAGGAATTACAACAGTTTGTATATGTGCCTCACACTTTTTAAGGGACCAAAAGTAATGGGACAATTGGCTGCTCAGCTGTTCCATGGTCAGGTGTGTGTTATTCCCTCATTATCCCATTTGCAAGGAGCAGATAAAAAGTCCAGAGTTGATTTCAAGTGTGCTATTTGCATTTGGAATTTGTTGCTGTCAACTCTCAATATGAGATCCAAATAGCTGTCACTATCAGGGAAGCAAGCCATCATTAGGCTGAAAAACAAAACAAACCCATCAGAGAGATAGCAAAAACATTGGGTGTGGAACATCCTTAAAAAGAAAGAACGCACCAGTGAGCTCAGCAACACCACGGAAAACAACTGTGGTGGATGACCAAAGAATTTTCCCTGGTAAAGAAAACACCCTTCACAACAGTTGGCCAGATCAAGAACACTCTCCAGGAGGTAGGTGTATGTGTGTCAAAGTCAACAATCAAGAGAAGCCTTCACCAGAGTGAATACAGAGGGTTCACCACAATATGTAAACCATTGGTGAGCCTCAAAAACAGGAAGGCCAGATTAGAGTTTGCCAAACAACATCTAAAAAAGCCTTCACAGTTCTGGAACAACATCCTATGGACAGATGAGACCAAAATCAACTTGTACCAGAGTGATGTATCTACTGAAAGTGGAGATCACTGGAGTACTTTGTAAACTAATTTATCCCATTACCAAAGGCTTGCATTAGTTCTTAATGAGGTAAGAGTTCTGTGAGCAGGGAATAGTTGCACAGTGGTGGAAACGCACTGTTTTATTCTGTAAGAATACACGTGAATGCTTCTCAACTAAAACAAGGTGGATGGCATTTGTTACGTTTGAAGACTGGATTTGATTCAGCTTACTTTCATGAACTCACTCAATATATTAGTATTTGCACTATTCTTCAGATTTTGATATATGGAATTGATGGAATGATTTTACACTATTGTATAGCTTCTATGAGTAAGCGTCAATTCGTGACGTGAAACGCGTTAGCCCAAAAAATTTGGATTTTTTTACCTGAAATTTTGGAATAAATAACTGTCTATACAGAGTGCGGCAGTCCACGGTTTCTTTCTTCTCCCACAGTTTAGCTGCTCCGTCAAATCTTCTTAGAGCTTTCGACAGACACCATAAGCCTTCAATGACAGATTTGACGTTTGTATATTTTTCGATGCTTTGTCGAATCTTCGTCCTTCATGTTGAATTGTCAAGTTAGTTCAAGCTATTTTACTGCTCCTCCTCTTTGGTTACAATCAGCCAATAACATTCATCATCATCATTATTTTTATTTTACTTCCTCCACCCAATTGCAGCAGCGATCTTTTCTCTCTATGTCAATTCTTTTCTCTCTATAACAGGGATATGCAATTAGCGGACCTCCAGCTGTTGCAAAACTACAAGTCCCATTATGCCTCTGCCTCTGGGTGTCGTGCTTGTGGCTGTCAGAGTCTTGCTATGACTCTTGAGATTTGTAGTTCTGCAACAGCTGGAGGTCCGCTAATTGCATATCCCCGCTCTATAATGTTGAATCATTTCTCTCTATGTCAAATCTTTTCTCTCTATGTAGAATAATCTTGGACTAATAGAGTTAAAGGGGTGTTCCAGGAAACCCCGGCCCAAAAAAAAAAAAAAGAAAAGCCAGCAGCTACACATACTGCAGCTGCTGGCTTTTAATAAATGGAGACTTACCTGTCCTGGTGTCCCTCGATGTCGGCACCACAGCTGATGTTTCACATCAGCTGTCGGGTGCTGCCGTCGCCATTGCGGGTAAGGGAACTTGCAAGACAAGGCCGCCAACTCAGAAACCATCCCGACAGAAGTAATGGCCACCAGAAAGGCAACTTTCTGAGAAAGTGTCAAATGAGGAATCTCTCTGATGTTCTCAAAGGGAGGTTTCTGAAGTACAGAGAGCACCAGAATAAAATCCCACGGAGGTAGTGGTGGTCGAACCGGAGGAGCCACATGTCGGACCCCTTGCACAGACCTACTCACCAGTGAATGTGCCGCCAAGGGTCATTGAAAGAAAACAGCCAAGGCTAAAATCTACCCCTTATTGGTGCTTAAGGCAAGTTTTTGATCCACTCCACGCTGTAAAAACAGCAGGATCCTGGAAACCGAATATGCCCGTGGACGCCATCCCATCTCTTCACACATAGAGATGTAGGCCTTCCACGTGCGATGATAGATCTTCCGAGAATATGACTTCCGTGCCCTCAGCATGATGGAAATAACTGAATCTGACAGGCCCCGGTCCCTTAGCACCCGACTTTCAACAGCCATGCCGTTAAAGCCAGCGACTGTAAAGCAGGATGAAGTATAGGACCTTGTGACAGAAGGTCCTCTCGCATCGGCAGTCGCCAAGGGGCATCCGCCCCCAGGCACACTAGGTCGGCGTACCAGGGACGCCGAGGCCAATCTGGGGCAATTAGAATCACCGGACCTTTGGACCTGGCCACAAACCTCAATACCTTCCAAATGAGTCAAGAAGCCAGGAGATCCACGTCTGGCGTGCCCCATCTCAGACAAAGGAGTCGAAACACATCCAAGTGTAGCGACCATTCTCCTTGGTCCAGCATCTGATGACTTAGGTAGTCCGCCTGCCAGTTTTCTATGCCCGGAATGTATACGTCCGATAGAGCCAGCACGCTCCGCTCTGCCCACCTCAGGATGTGAGCGACCTCCGATGCTGCACCCGAGCTTCTTGTTCCTCCTTGATGGTTGACATATGCCACCGCCGTGGCGTTGTCCGACTGGATCCTGACTGGACGCCCCTGTAGCCTCTGTGACCATGTGGAGAAGCACTGCCTGATCGCCTGAAGTTCCAGTACATTGATCGGCAGGCGGGATTCTTCCCGTGTCCAGCGACCTTGCATCGACTGAACACCCCAAACTCCCCCCAACCAGTCAGGCTGGCGTCCGTCGTGAACACCGTCCAGTGAAAGGGAAGGAACGACTGAAGGGCCGGGGATCTCAGCCACCAGACCAGGGAAGACCTGACTAGCTGGCTCACCCAGATTTGACAATCCAGGGACAACGGAGATTTGTCCCACTTGGACAGGATCTCCTTCTGCAAGACTCAAGTGTGGAATTGAGCATACGGTACTGCCTAGAAGGAGGCCACCATGAGACCCAGGACTCGCATGCAAAAGCGCACCGACTACCACCTGCGGGATGCCAACCGCTTCACCGCCGCCTGAAGAGTCTGCAATTTTACCAAAGGGAGAAAAACCTTCGCCTCTGATGAGTCCAGAAACAAGCCCAGGTATTCCAGGCACCGAGTCGGCACCAACACCAACTTCTGGAGGTTCAGTGCCCAACCAAATTCTTGAAGGGTCTGACTGGCAATTGTCACATCCTCCTCTAATTCTGAGTCTGAAGCAGCTATCAGAAGGAGGTCATCCAGGTAGCCCACGATATCGACTCCTCGCTGTCTTAGCAAGGCCAGGATCAGGGCGAGCACCTTGGTGAAAACCCTTGGTGCAGACGCCAGGCCAAAGGGGATAGCTACAAACTGGTAGTGATCGTCCCCGACTGCAAAACGCAGAAATCTCTGATGCCTGACATATATGGGGACATGCAAGTATGCGTCCTTGATGTCCAAGGATGCCAGAAAATCCCCTGGATGGAGTGCAGCGACCACATAGCGAACTGATTCCATCCTGAACCTTCGTACTTTTACAAAGGTGTAGGGCCTTGAGATCCAGGATTGCACGGACCCTGTCCGTTTTTGGGACCGCAAACAGATTGGAGTAGAATCCCTGAAACCTTTCCGGCAGTGGCACAGGTAATATTACCCCGCGCACCAGCAGGTCCTGCACTGCCCCAAACAGGGCGTTCCGACGAGCCGGAGGAAGATGAAGGTTGGAGGGAAAAAATCTGTTTCGTGGACAAGAAAGAAATTCTATCTTGTACCCTGATGAAACCACTTCGCAAAGCCACTGGTCGGAAAGCAGAGAGGTCCATCGAGCTGCAAACTCGCGAAGGTGACCCCCCACCCGAGAGCTGGGCAGGGGCAAACCTTCATGCTGTAGCAGATTTGTTCGCAGGCTTGTTTGGCTTGCGAACCCAGGGGCGCTTTTGTCCCTCAGCTGACCCTTTGTCGACCTGGGGACGCTTACCCGTGGGTCTAGAATGACGAAAAAAACGCTTCTGATCAGAAAAGGAGGGCCCTGGCCTACGGCAAGGCTCTTTACACTTTCTGGATTGTGGGAGCAGCGTGCTCTTACCCCCAGTGACATCCTTAATAATGTCGTCCAGCGAGGCCCCAAATAGCCTCCCTCCCTGGAAGGGCAAATCCGCCAGAGCCTTCTTGGAAGTCTGGTCCACGGACCAGCATTTTAGCCAAATCAGGCGACGCAATACCACAGCAGATACTGAGGCTCTGGAAATCAGGGGAGCTGTATCCAGGGCTGCTTCGCAGACATATTTAAGGCCGTGCACCAACTGGTCGGCCAATTCTACGCAGACCGGGAAAGTCTGTTGCTTCTCCAACTCCCGGTGCAACAATTTTGCCCATTCGGTGAGTGTTTGTGACACCAGGGCCGCAGCCAATACTTGCCACAATGCTGACCCCAGCATGGGGAACATGGACCGGGCCACCGCCTCGGCCCTCCTGTCTGCAGGGTCCTTAAATGCAGGGGTCCCCTCCACCGGAATCGTGGTCACCTTGTTTAACCTGGATACCGGGGGGGTCCACAACAGGGGGAGATGCCCATTTTTTCAGAAGGCTCTCCTCAAAAGGGTAACGGACCGCCATGCGTTTTGGGACCGAAAAGGTCCTCTGCGGTCGTTCCCATTCCTTGTCTATAAACTTATCAAAATAAGTAACATAAGGAAACACCTTAGTAGTGCGGGTCGGCTTGTTGGACCCAGAAGGGACCGGCTCCTCGGTAGATTCCGCAGCCGCATCCTCCAGCTTGAGGGTTTCCCGCACTGTGGTGATAAGTGCTCCAACAAGCGCCTTCTCCTGTGCTGACCCGGTCACAGAGTCTCCCTCACTGTCTGAATGGTCCTGGTCCACATACTCTGACCCCTCAGAACAGGGGTCCTATTTCACAGCCAGGCCCGAGTCTGAGTCAGAGCTTTCCCCAGAAGATGGTGGGGGAGGGGGCGTTTTTTACCCCCCCTTTTCCCACACACCGCCTCCACCCTGGCAACAAATGACTCCAGGACTGCTGACAAAGTGTCCATAGGTACCGCAGGTGCAGGGGCACCGGTTGCCATCACAGGAATGTCTGGGGAAGAAACGCCAGCTTCTGACGCCATGCTGACCCACTCACTTGACAGCCACTCAGGGACTAAGTCAAGGTACAAAAAAAGGCCCACTCTCCTAGCTGCCCAGACCGGGGGGTATTCCCAGAGGACACACTGCCCTGACCCAGGCACTGCCCAGTGCTGCCATCCGTTCCAACTCCCACACAGTTGCATGAGGTGTCTCTGAGGTGATCTGCTGTTCGCGTGGTTCAGAATGATAAACCAGCGCTAGAGGCCAAACCAATGTTGAAAGCCCCCAAAAAAATGGCCGCCGGCTGCCTCAGGAAAAAAAAGCACGTGCTACAAGAAAATGGCCGACCACTGTATTAGCCATAGAAACAGCACGGCTACAAGAAAATGGTCGACCACTGTATTAGCAATAGGAACAGCGCGGCTACAGGAAAATGGCGCCGGCGCATCCAAAATGGCGCAGATCGTTTCTGAGGTAAAAAATAAAGGCCACAATAAACTGGGTACCCGAACAGAGGCCACCCAAAAGGCAGACCACCCACACCTAGAGCGGACCCGGACATCACGCGCAGCCCCCAGCCAGGACCCAGAGCCCCCCCTCAGGGACCCCCCGGTGAGGTACACTGCAGGCCCAGAAAAGCATGGGGAGGAGGGAGGGAAGGGGAAAGAGGAAAGGGAGGACTAGAGACCCCCTAATCGACCACCCCAGGAACGTCCAGCTGTTCCGTCCTGCCAAGACAGGAGGAACCTTACTTACCCATCCCTGCGAGGACTGCTGGACGTGTTCCTGACAGATCCATCACTGAGCAGTACAGAGTGGCTGTCGGCCACGGTCCACTGTGACTGGACAGCAGTAGCCCGGTCATATGTGGGCCCCGTAGCATATAGCTCACCAGCCACCCCTGGAGCAAACGGGGTATGTCATGGCCGACCCAGCGTGTAGCTAAAGGCCTGCTCACGCTCGATGGCCCGACTGGGGAGACTACAAGGATCTATATTTTCCAGCCTATCACCCAGCCAGCAGTTGATAGTAGATCTCAGGATCAAAATAAAAATAAAAGTAAAAAGTTCTCCAGGACCAATGGGCCCCTAGGGAGCCAGGTCCTTCTCCTACACTAGGCAGAAAAAAAACTGAGCTGCTGAGTGCAGGGTGAGGGGTTATGACCATAGGGACCGCCCCCTGGGCGGGGCTGTTCAGCTTTGGTATAATGACATGTTTTTATATATCTAAAATGTCTGCCTAGTCCTTTCCTAATAGACGGAACCTAACCCATATGTCAAGACTTAAGGAAGCTGTGTCCGTCCATGGACGAAAGAGAAAAAAAGTTTTCCCTTTAGTTATACTTTAAAGCTGAACTCCAGCTGACACTTTTTAAGCAGTTACAGCAACATTTTTTTTTCCGTTTGGGATAAAAGTTTTACCTAAATGAATATCTCCAGATCACCAGTGAAAATAAATTGAATAAAGTCTAAAATAAAGGAGAAAGGAATGCATCCATGACATTTAAGAATTAGTAAACTGCAATATATTAAATTTTTGCTTTTTGGCTTAGATGAGCGGCCTGAGTGCGTAGAAATCTGCCTACACCTGATTTACAGGCTTGCAAAGTGGGGAAGTCTGTGCTCTCCTCTTCAGTCTATACAACTTTGTTTTTGCTTTTACTTCTAATATGTTCACTCAGATAATAAAACACATTAGAGTTCTACAGGCATCCTTGCTTTATTTTCCATTGCCTCCTTCTGTATTATTCTCTAATACAGACTGGCGTTGCATTTCTTTTCAATATCCAAAGATGCTGCTTAATGGATATGAATCAAAGGTTCTTTCCATTATATTCTCTGTTTTGCCACACACAGCCTTGTACTAAGAGATTCAGGAAGGTAATAACGGCTGCATTAAACAAAATGTAATTATGCAGATTCATTTCTTTTATTTAAACAAGTATTGATAAACTATTTAAAGCTCTTTCAGTATCGCTAGGTAAAGTAAAACATGCTTGCGTTCTTATTTAGTTTGCTGGAAAGTGCGCTATAGATCAAGGCTTCGGGTTTAATAATGGCTATTCTGGTGTGTGTGTGTGCTTTTTTTTTTTTCATGAGTTAAGACATTTAGCTCATTTTCAATCACCATCCAATAATATACTAATTTATTAAGTGCATGAGTGTTTTGAAGATGTTATGCCTCATAACATTTTGCAAGCCTATGTAACTTTTTTCTTCCCTCTGAAAAGCGATTAATGCAAATGTTGTATGGATGAATCATACAGGCATGAAATGACTTTGTTTATTGCTTTATGATTTTATCCAGTTTATGATATTTGTTTCAAATAGTGTTAGAAGTAAGTGTTTAATTCGACTTTTTATCATTAAACCTGAAATACGACTTGATCCGATAGTATAGAAGTGTAGCGGGTATGTGCTTTTCTGTTTGAATCTGGTGGGGAAACTGTGGTGTATGGTTCCCTGGGGCCCACCGGGTGGCACTGTCACTTTGGGCCCGAGGTTGAGCCATCGTTGCAGTGTCGTACCTCTTTTGGCCTCTCTCTCGGCAGGTGTATGGTGGGGCGGGGAACCCGCTGTGCTTGCTGGGAGAGGGTATAAAGGGGGCGGCCATTTTTGGTGGCAGGAGTCGAGTCCCAGGCACCTTCAGCCTGAGGGCGGTGGTTCGTGTCGGGAGTCTAGGCGGCCTAGGCCTAGAGGACGTTCGGAGGTCGTGTTCCATCCCAGGCACCTTTAGCCTGGGGTGAGGTACTTGGATGGAGGTCTGGGACTGAGTGCCCCGGACTAAGGCTCCGCGAGGGATGGACTTCCCAGGGGACCCTGGGAGTGGGTACCCGAATCCAGTGGCGTAAGGGACCGGAAGGGGTACTTACCTGAAGACCTGGTGCAGCAAATTGCCAGTGACGGGTGAGCCTCCGGAGACCGCCCGGAGGGATGTCTTCCTCAATTAGGAGCAGGAATCTACTTCTAGGAAGGAAGTAAGAGAGTTCATTGTGCCTGGGCCTACTCACATCTACACCCCCTTGTCTGTTCTGTTCGTTGAGGGAGTCCAACTGATTGTGTTCACTTTTACATTGAGAAGAATAAAGGAGTGTTGGACTTTATTGGTGTGGGGCTCATTTACTGGCAGACACTGTTCAAGAAACCAGGAGGAGGCTCCAGATGCAGAACACCGACCCGAAGGTAAAAGAGGATTGTCTCCCACTACATACACATCTGCAGTGGGAACATTGGCGTGGTGACCCCGCACTCTCTCCTCCAAGGTACCCCTAGACAAAAGCCAGAGACAGAAGAATTGATACTAGAGGGAGAGAGTGGAGGCCGCTACAGAAGCATTGAGAAACAATCAAATGTATAATGAAGTGTATGTCCATACAACATTATTTTTTAGTTTTGGAAAGAGTTAAGCCTCATACACACGATTGGATTTCCGCCAGACAAAGCGAAGGACTTTTGTCCAAAGGGCGTTGGCCGTGAACTTGTTCTGCATACAGACAGCAAAACTTTGTCAGCCAACAAATACGAAACTACGTGGTTTTTCAGCTCTTTAGCACCACCCTTTGGGCAACTTCTGCTAATATTGTGCTATGGTTAGCATTGCTACTGAGCATGCGTGTTTTTACTTTGGATTTTTTTCCGACGGACTAGCACACACACGATCGGATAATCCGACATCACACATTTGTTGTCGGAAAATTTTAAAGCATGCTATGATACATTTGTTGTCGGAAAATCCGACAACAATTGTCCGATGGAGCATACAAATGGTCTGATTTTCCGACAAAACCCTGCCATCACAGGAAAATATGATCGTGTGTATGAGGCTTAAGGAAGTAATAGAACCCCTGCTGGCTTTTTAGTGATTCCCAGGGCTCCATTAGAGAGATTTACCCTCACTTCCTGTCTCACTGTCAATGACAGGTGTTCCCTCCTTCCCCTACTGTACTAAAAACAATGGGTGCAGGAATTCACCCACCCCAGCCAACTCTCTGCCAGTGTTGCCAACCGTCAGTATTTTTACTGGCAGCCAGTAAAAAATGGTCACTTTTCTCCGGCCAGTAAATGCCAGTGAAAGGAAAAGTTGCCAGTAAAAAATATGGCTATGACGCTTGGTCCGGCTAAGACCATTTGAGCCCTCTACAGTGTGTTCGGGCAGCGCCGGTGGGGGCGCAGTCTGGTGGAATCAGTGCCTGAGCATTTTGTGTGATGTCATGGTGCAAGGGAGCTGAGCCGAGTGGCCAGAACCTTGTGTGAGCAAGGCAAGCTGTGAGCGGGACTGTCGGTGCTGTTTGGACTGAACGGACCATCTGGTGTGGAGAAAGACCATCACTGTGACTCAGGAGGGGACGTGTCGTGTCGGTGAGGTGTCATCATCATCTGTGCTGCTGCACACTGCTGTGCAGTGTCACTGGGAGAGTCAATTTCATGTGTGTGTGCCTGCTCCTTTTCATCATTTCTTGACCTCCTGAGTCCTGTCCCTGAGCTACTTACTGTACTTACTAGTAAATCTATCGTATTGACTATCATAAATAAAATAAGAAATATTTGTTTTTGCCTTAATATGCACCTTAACCGGTTCCCGACCGGCTCACGTCTTTTTATGGGGGCAGAATGGCACCCCTGCGTCAAACCCTGTATATATATGAGGTTCCCTCTAAGAGCCACCAGAGGGCACATGCTATTGCGTGCACGAGAGCTAGCACGGGAATTTATGTGTGTAAACACACAAATCCCTGTCCTGTCAGGGGAGAGGAGACATATCATTTATTCCTACTTAGTAGCAACAACGATATGTCGCCTCCCCTAGTCAGTCCTATCCCCATGCAGTTAGAACACACTGAGGGAACACACATTTAACTCCTTGATCGCCCCCTAGTGTTAACCCCTTCTCTACCAGTGACCTTTATACAGTAATCAGTGCATATTTATAGCACTGATCGCTGTATAAATGTCAATGGTCCCAAAAATGTGTCAAAAGTGTCCGATCTGTCCGTCGCAATGTCGCAGTACCGCTAAAAATCACAGATCACCACCATTACTAGGGATGAGCCGAACACCCCCCTGTTCGGTTCGCACCAGAACCTGCGAACAGACAGAAAGTTTGCGCAAACTTTAGAACCCTATTAAATACAATGAACTCGAACGTTCGAAATCAAAAGTTAGTGTTTGGGGACCCGGGTCCTGCCCCAGGGGACATGTATCAATGCAAAAAAAAGTTTTAAAAATGCCCGTTTTTCGGGAGCAGTGATTTTAATAATGCCTAAAGTGAAACAATAAAAGTGAAATATTCCTTTACATTTCGTACCTAGGGTGTGTGTATAGTATGATATAATGAATTGTCGGCTCCCGGCAATACATAGAAAAGTAATTGATAAAAAAAAATGTAAAAAATGCATGGGGGTTCCACAAATTCAATTACCAGGCCCTTCAGGTCTGGTATGGATATTAAGGGGAACCCTGCCGCAATTAAAAAAAATGCGTGGGGTTCTCCCCAAATATCCATACCAGGCCCTTAAGGTCTGGTATGGATTTTAAGGGGAACTCCATCCCAAATAAAAAAAAAAATGGTGTGGAGTTCCCCCAAAAATCCATACCAGACCCTTTATCCGAGCACGCAAACTGGCAGGCCGCAGGAAAAGAGGGGGGACGAGAGAGCACCCCACCCCCCTCCTGAACCGTACCAGGCCACATGCCCTCAACATTGGGAGGATGCTTTGGGGGTCTGTGACCCCTCAAAGCACCATGTCCCCATGTTGATGGGGACAAGGGCCTCATCCCCACAACCCTTGCCCGGTGGTTGTGGGGGTCTGCGGGCGGGGGGCTTATCGGAATCTGGAAGACCCCTTTAACAAAGGGGACCCCTAGATCCTGGCCCCCCCCTATGTGAATTGGCACTTTAGATTTCTCCCATAGACTTTTCGAATTTGCCGCGAACACCCCAAATTGTTCGCTGTTTGGCGAACGGGCGAACAGGCAATGTTTGAGTCGAACATGAGTTTGACTCGAACTCGAAGCTCATCCCTAACCATTACTAGTTAAAAAATAAAAATTTATAAAAATGCCATAAATCTTTCCCATAGTTTGTAGACGCTATAACTTTTGCGCAAACCAATTGTAGCACTACCCCCGTAGGAGCTGCTGGTTTAAAGTTTTGGGCCTACCGTTACCTTTTCTGTTCACCGCACTCGTGTCAGGGATCCTTCTTGAAGAACTTTCATAAATGTTCACACCAACACTTGGATACATTTTCTTCAAGGCTTTATTTTACCAGTTCCAACAGAGGGATAGGGGAGTTTCAGGTACTTTGCTTTGCGGATCACGGGCACAATCCTATATCCAGAGGACAACTCAGTTCCACGCTGGATTCAGCAACCACCGGATGGGCCTACTCTCACTGGCCTAGCAACTGGTGCGAAGCTCGTTAAAAGTCTCTGCCACAGACTTGATGAGTGCCGTCAAGTCGTTCCACAATCTTTTGCCACAAGATCGTGTAACCACACTGACACTTTGTAAAAAGTTCCTTCAAAAGTACATAGCTCACAGTGCCAGAATCTTTCAGCCGTCCGGCAGCACCGTGAGGCAAACTGACCAGAGTCCCCAATTGTTCTGCTTCTTCCCGCAGGCCAGACCGCGTAGGACCATCCCTGGACTACTAGTCCCCAGCAACTCCTGGGCCTACTTCTCAGTTGAAGAGCCTCGGGCCAGCAGGCCCCGAGACCGAAAATGTCTCGCACATCCCTGAGGCCAGGAGGGCCCTCAGGTCAGGATCCGACAACGACCCCCAGCAACGAACCCCCAATAGAGCGGTCTCTGCCTCTTAAGAATCCCCTCCCAGAATGCACAGCGGGTTGACCACGCCCCCTGAGCCACTTCTGGGAAAGGAATACCCAATACACCTAGCCTGCTGCATTTCCAACCCTGACCCGTGGTGACAGTGACACCTACTGTCAGGTGGAAAATGCGCAGCCCAGCTAGACTGAAACAGAGCCATTAATTTAATAATTCATAATTCTTTCTGAGCTGAACTAAAGCTCAGATAACTAAATTTAACATATAGCGTCTACCCAACAGGAGTAGGGCGCTACACAATCAATATACGCTTATTGGGATTTTTACCAAAAATATGTAGAAGAATATATATTGGCCTAAACTGATGAAGAAATTTGTTTTTTAAAAACATTTTTGGGATATTTATTAAAGCAAAAAGTAAGAAATATTTTTTTTTTCAAAATAGTTTTTTTGTTTATAGCGCAAAAAATAAAAACCACAGAGGTGATCATATACCACTAAAAGAAAGCTTTATATGTGGGAAAAAAAAGGATGCAAATTTTGTTTGGGTACAGCATTGCATGACCGCGCAATTACCAATTAAAGCAGTAAATTGTAAAAAGTGCTCTGGTTAGGAGGGGGGTAAAACCTTACCTTATCTTATTAGAACTAAGGCGCTGTCACAGGCTCTCCTTAAGAGAGCTTGGCTATGCTCATCTTGTTGATGGTTCCATCAACAGATGGGCAGCTAGGATAGCCAATCACTAAACAATTAGGGAGAACGAGCTGTCAAAGAATCCCTTGCTCTTGGAAGGTTTTGCAACCTATGAAGTTTTCTAGATTAATATTAATTAGCATCTACCGTATTGCTAATTAATGGTATTTAACCACTTCAGGACCGCCCCACGCAGATATACGTCGGCAGAATGGCACGGCTGGGCACATCAACATACAGGTACGTTGCCCTTTAAGAGCCCAGCTGTGGGTCGCGCGTGCGCCGGCGGCGGCGCACTCGCGACCCGGACCTGAGCTCCGTGACCGCCCCACGGGACCCGCGGACCCGATCGTCGCCGGTGTCCCGCGATCGGGTCACAGAGCTGAAGAACGGGGAGAGGTGAGTGTAAACAAACCTTTCCCCGTTCTTCTCCAAGGCAAGTCAGTGATCGTCTGTTCCCTGTCATCGGAACAGACGATCAGTGATGTGTAACGTGTAGCCATGCCCCCCTACAATAAGAATCACTTCTTAGGGTACACTTAACCCCTACAGCGCCCCCTAGTGGTTAACCCCTTCACTGCCAGTGTCATTTTCACAGTAACCAGTGCATTTTTATAGCACTGATCGCTGTGAAAATGACAATGGCCCCAAAAATGTGTCAAAAGTGTCCGATGTGTCTGCCATAATGTCGCAGTCACGAAAAAAATCACCGATCGCTGCCATTACTAGTAAAAAAAATAATAATAATAAAAATGCCATAAAACTACCCCCTATTTTGTAAACGCTATAACTTTGCGCAAACCAATCAATGAACGCTGATTGCGATTTTTTTACCAAAAATATGTAGAAGAATACTTATCGGCCTAAACTGAGGAAAAAAAATGTTTTTTTATAAATTTTTGGGGGATATTTATTATAGCAAAAAGTAAAAAATATGTCATTTTTTTCAAAATTGTTGCTCTATTTTTGTTTATAGCGCAAAAAATAAAAACTGCAGAGGTGATCAAATACCACCAAAAGAAATCTCTATTTGTGGGAAAAAAAGGACGCCAATTTTGTTTGGGAGCTACGTCGCACGACCGCGCAATTGTCAGTTAAAGCGACACAGTGCCGAATCGCGAAAAAGGGGCCTGGTCCTTATGCTGCATATTGGTCCGGGTCTTAAGTGGTTAACAGGAAAGTAATGTGGCTCCAGCCACAACCCTTAATCTGGACCCCGATATCCCATTACACACATTCAGCTGATGTGACTTAAGTCTCTAGTACACACGGCCGAGAATCTCGTCAGGAAAAAACCTGTCGTTTTCCTGACGAGATTCTTGACAAGAATCTTGTCTCGGCCGAGTGTACACACGTACGATTCAAAAGAACCGCCGTTCGTTTGAATGGCAGGAACGCGGTGACATCATCGTCTATGACGAGCGTGCGCTCGTCACATTTGATGCCGTCGCCGCCATCTTGCTTCACCCTACCTATGCCTTGGAAGCTACCGCGCATGCGTCTAAGTAATTTCGAGCATGCGCGGGTTTCCACGGCGACAGGTAAGTATACACACGCTCGGGTTTTTCTCCTCGGGAAACAGGCCGACAAGAATCCCAACGAGAAAATAGAGAGCGGGTTCTCTATTTTTCTCGTCGAGATTCTGGGCAGTTTTCTTGACGAGAAACCTGAAAGCCTCGTACACACGCACGGTTTTCTCAGCAAGAAAGCTCTCCCAGCAGTTTTCTTGTTGTTACTTGACGAGAAAACCGGCCGTGTGTACGAGGCCTTAGTGTTTACCGAAGTATGTTAGATAGAAGGATCACAACCTACCTTACACCCACTGTCTTTTGGAATAGTAGAATATCAGACAATCAGGATGAGCAAATATAATATTAATCCAGCAAACTTCATAGGTTTGGAAAACCTACCAAGAGCAAGGGATTTTTTGACAGCTCGTTCTCCCTACTTGTTTAGTGATTGGCTATCCTAGCATAGCCAATCTCTCTTAAGGAGAGCCTGTGACAGCGTCTTAGTTCTAATAATCCCTGCGGAGGTGAGGAGAGGAGAAGGGCGGATTAAGAAACAGAGGAGGATTTCAACTAAAAGAAGAAGCATCAGCACAAAAGACACATACTACTGACTGTAAGTTATGTCCCGTTGTGCTATTTTTTTCATTTTTTTTCTTTTGGCTGCACATAGCCTTTAATTAGTCCAGAGGTGCACAACCTGTGGCTCTCTAAGCCCTTTGATGTGGCCTTCCACCTCAAACCAGGGAAGCACACTACTTTTATATCTTTCAGATAGAACCAAAACATCTGAATGCAGGAGTTTTGGTTTCAGAAAGCCGCAGATGCACTGTGCTGCACCCTCAGTGCACGTAAACCACAGTGCATCAGTCTAAAAGTAGCCTTTTAGGGGGCTCAGGACAGCAAGGGCTCATTTACATTTGTGGTTGGGTGGTTGAGATGTATTTTTACTACACACCCCCAATCACTGCTGTAATGTCAGGAATCGCAATGGTGACCCCCCCCCCATGCTCCAGGGGGCCCATGGGGCCTCCCTGTCACATTCTGTTTTACAGTTGGATAGGAGTGGTGGCAGATACAGCAACTGATCCCCTCCATTTTTCTCCTGCAACCGCAGACAGCCAGCTTCTCCTCCTTTCCCTCCCACTGGCATTGAGCAGTTTTAAGAGGAAAATGTTCATTGTAATATTCAAAACAAAATAAATCGAGATTCTGAACAATTTCATTTCATTGTGGCCCGTGACCGGTTACCAAATCACTTAAGTGGCCCTTGCTCTTCAAATGGTTGAGCGTGAAAATCCCAGTAGATCAGCAATTTTTTAAATACTCAGACCAGCCCGTCTGGCACCAACAACCATGCCATGTTTAAAGTCACCTAAATCCCTTTTCTTCCCCATTCTGATGCTTGGTTTAAACCTCAGCAAGTCATCTTCACCACGTCTAGATGCCTAAATGCATTGAGTTGCTGCCATGTGATTGGCTGATTATTGCAGCAATTTATGTTACCAAGCAATTGAACAGGTATACCTAATAAAGTGGCTTGTGAGTGTATATCGTACAGCAATGTATCAGCTATGAAATGTATGCAGGGCTATTCCACTGTGCACCATTCTTGCCCACATTTTATATGTCTACACCAAAGCATGTCCCATATCAAACATTTTAGACAATTCAAGTGTTTTTACCAAAAACTATACAACATCAAGACCAACACATTGAATTTAAAAGCCAAACAAACTGATATTTCATTTTTGTGTGGTTACCTCCACATTTAATAACATGCTGTCTTATTTCATCTATTGGGAAATCCAGGTGCCAGATACTCCCATCAGAATTCCCAGTTTCACTCGACTGGCCTGGCCTTTATAAACCAGATGATGCCATTTCTGCATTATTCAGGACAAATGAAAATTATGGGGAACCCATCTGCAACAGAATGACAGATCCAGCTTTGTTGGAAGGAGAGGTGGAAGAAACTACTTCCAGAAAATCTCACTTTTCTCATGTGTAATAATTAACAAGTTGGCTGATGATTTAGCTCAGCTGTAGGCCACCTTTTATTGGTTTGTCCTAAACTCTGTCAATCTTACTTTTGCTGGACAGCTTGATCTGCTTATAGATTTGGAAACAAAAAAAGGTGAAATAGGGAAAAAAAGGAATTCATATATTGGAAGTAGCACCCACCTAGATTTGGATGCTTGGTAAATCTATTTTTTGTCTCCTTCTGTAATGGAGTAGTAATCACTTGCTCTAGTCTGCTCATAGTTTCACAGTCTCGGAATTTGATTGTTTCCCCCCAACTTTGTAAAAAATGTCCAGAGTTTAGGGCAGAAAATTCAAATAACTGGTCTAAATATTTATCATGCCTTGGCCAATCCCTGGGGAGGTGTGCCCAGAAGGTGGTCTGGGTGGTGTTAAATAGTCTGAAGTCATAAGGAGACTGTTCTTTTCCCCTTCTAAGAAGGTTCTGAGAACCTTAGGGGGCTGATTGTATGTGAAGTTTGTGTTTCGCGCTACTCAAGAGTAATGAAATAGTGACTAGAGTAACTATCAATGGCTGCAAAATCAATCTGTGTTCACTTGACACATAAACAGTGATATAAAGAAAAGGGGGGGGGGGATTTTGCGCTAAAGAAAAAGATATCACACATAAAACACTTCTGTGTCACATAAATCTAATGGTAAATAAATACCCAGTGATAATAGTGCAAATAAATGATATATACTAAAGTACAATCACCAGAATAAAGTGCAAGTGCATATATAAACTTAGCAAAATGTGCAAAAAAGTTCAATATTGCAATGGTTGCTGTTCAGGAAAGTCCAAATGGGTATTTAATCAATGGTTAATTCCAAAATTCTAGATGTTCCAAAGTGGTAGATGCAATCAAATGGTTCAAGTAATGCACGAATTGAAGTATTGAACCTGCGGTGAATCCTACACCTGTCTCCCAATGCTCTCACCTCATATACATGAATCACTGGCATATAAGATTTTCACTGGCAGGGACTAAGGTCTTATATCTCCTCTATTTCTCCTATTTCTTCTCCACTCTTAGATGATACTTGGATTGTATCCTCTACCAATCACGCTCTCTAAGAAAAGACAAGCGGGTGGGAGGGAAGGGGGGGGGGGGGGAGGAGAGGGAGACCAAGCTCCGATCGATGCAACCAGGGGAGGGACAGGAAATAAAGCCTCCAATAGTGTAGTATTTCAGTAAACAAAATGAGGCTTTATTAGATTAAAAATGGACTCTTACATCAATTAGGAAAACAGTCAGCATGTAGGAGGTAATCGGCGTGTATACCGCTATCTTACTGTTATCCTGCTGTCTTCCGATCTGTCCGTATGATGCCGCTATCCCCCCTACGGCGTTACGTCACGCACCTCGTGACTTCTTCAGGGGGCTGATTGCCTCTGCAGCACCGTATGGACCGAGTTGATGTTCTGCAGGGTCTCAGCTGTGGCAGAGCTGGAGCCCGGGGAATAATCTGGAGCTGATTGTAGGATTTCTCTACAAGGGGATTGGGTCTGGAAAGGGAAAGTCTCACTCACTGGACCATGTCTGAAGGAAGCTGAAAAGAGACAGCTGTCCCGGGGACTTGTTAGTAAAGACTCTAACTGACCCCCTTTTGACTATGCAGCACCCTAAAAATGCACCAGATTTGTATAGCTGTGCAGCCATGCAGGGTAACCAGATGCCTAAGAGACTTGCCTCATGGTCTTCAGCTGAGAGGCCTCAGACTGTTCCCTCCTCTCATCAATATTACTGAGTCTTTTGGATTATACCATGCCCCAAATCCCCTTCTGATAAAAGTTCTAAAAGCAAACAATTGTGAAAAAGACAACCCCCAGACTGTTCATTGGAGCTGGAGTGAATGGATTGGTGATTGGGTGACTGGCAGTATCTGTACTGTTGGTAAATATCATAAATAATATCATTGCTTGTATTAACTGCATGGCTGGGACAAGGGGTGGGTAGGAGGGGCAGCTGCCCTGGGCACTGTGGCATCATGTTGGGTGGGAGGGCACCATGAGGAGATTGGGAGGGGGGCTTCATGCTAGAAAGTGAAAATTTGGGGGGGGGGTAATTTGTGCTGGGAGGAGGGGGTTTTAATGGGGGTAGAAGGATGTGTACTTTTTTGGAGGTGGTATTTATGCTGGGAGGATTTGGGGGATGGGGGAACTTGTACTATTTATGCTTAGGGGGTAAGCATTCAGATAAGTGCTAATTTTTTGGGCTGGGGTGTATTTTTGCTGCCATTCATACATCTTTGGGGGAGCGGCGCAGTTTGGCAAGTGCGCCTGGGGCTCTAGATGATCTTGTCACGGCACTGATTAACTGAGATACAGTACTGTTATCAGAATGCCTTATTTTTCATGGTAGTGATTCTTTACATGGATTGCGTGTTGAATTTGTTAATTACAAAAAGGAAATGCTTCTGCATGAACAGAATATGACCACAGATCCTTGTGGCTCCATTCTTCCCAACACCTTGTCTATAGTTTATAGGTCTGATACACTACAATTTTTTTAAATAGACATTAACGTCTAGTTTCTATTTCAAGTATTCGTAACTTAAAAAGTAATTCTAATGCTCTCAGCCTCCTCCAATTTTCTTTTCTTTTTTGCTGCTGTGATATGATTTTCTGTTAGAAGGTGGCTACGCTTGTTCTCTATGGTCCCACGGTATGTAGGAATGTGGGCACTCCCATTTGTTTGCTCCTCAGATTGACTATTGATTATGGGATTTTTAGAGTGCATAGTGTAGTGCAACTCATGTGCACTGCTCATTCCAAACAACTGTAAAAGGGAAAGGGAGAGGTTCAGGGGCTCACAGAGGAGGCAAAAAAGCAGTGAAGCCTAGTACACACGACCGAGAATCTCATCAGGAAAAAACCCATTGTTTTTCCCTGATCAGATTCTTTACAAGAATCTTTTGCCGGCCGAGTGTACACACGCTCGATTCAAAAGAACCGCCGTTCTTTTGAATGGAACGAACGCGGTCACGTCATTGACTACGACGAGCGTGCGCTCGTCACATTCGATGCCGTCACCGCCATCTTGCTACACCCTACCTATGCCTAGGAAGCTACCGCACATGCGTCAAAGTCATTTCGAGCATGCACGGGTTTTCACGGCGACAGGTAAGCGTACACACTCTCGGGTTTCTCGTCGGGAAACAGGCCGACGAGAATCCCGACGAGAAAATAGAGAGCAGGTTCCGAAAGCCTCGTACACACGGCCGGTTTACTCGGCAAGAAAGCTCTGCCAGCAATTTTCTTGCTGGTTCTTGGCGAGAAAACCGGTCGTGTGTACGAGGCTTAAGAAACAATTTAATGAACAATAGATTTTAGGGCTATTAAGTAGCAGATGTGCATGAATTCTTTTTGAAGAATAAGGATATCGTTTAGTGTCACTTTAAGCAGGGCAATACATGAGAAAATTCATTTTCATGAGATTGTTTATTATTTTTCTCGGATTAATTATATTTTTGCCTAATTGATTTCTGGTGCAAAAGCAAGCAACAATTAGCTGAATGTGACTTTTCTATTAATAAATCTATAAAAGAGCAGGAGGAATGGGTATTTAATACGTGTTTAATGAGTAGTTACTGGATAGGCACTGTAGGCGTCAACAAATAAAAAAGAGCACCGGTCTTTAGAACCTTTTCTAAGCAGGAAACTGTAATTGCAAATGAGAAAATCACAGTTTACAGGGCAGTAGTTTATAGGGGAGCGATTCATGGGACAGCAGTCACAGAGCAACAGTTTATAGGGCCGCAGTTTCAAGAGCAACAGTGCACAGGACAGCAAGGGTGTACACAGCAAGGCACAGCAGATATACAGTGAATAAAATAAGTATTTATCCCCTTCGCAAAACATGACTTAGTACTTGGTGGCATTCACAGAGGTCAGACGTTTCTTGTAGTTGGCCACTATGTTTGCACACATCTTAGGAGGGATTTTGCCCCACTCCACTTTGCAAATCCTCTCCAAGTCATTAGGGTTTCGAGGCTGACGTTTGGTAACTAGAACCGTCAGCTTCCTCCACATACTTTCTATGGGATTAAGGTCGGGAGACTGGCTAGGCCACTCCAGGACCTTAATTTGCTTCTTTTTGAGCCTCTCCTTTGTTTCCTTGGCTGTGTGTTTTTGGTCATTGTCATGTTGGAATACCCATCCATGACCCATTTCAATGCCCTGGTTAAGGGAAGGAGGTTCTCATCCAAAATGTGATGGTACATGGCCCATCCAGCGACCCTTTGATGCAGGGAAGTTGTCCTGTCCCCTTAGCAGAAAATCCCCCAAAGCATAATGTTTCCACCTCCATGTTTTACAGTGGGGATGGTGTTCTTGGGGTCATGGGCAGCATTGTTCCTTCTCCAAACAAGACGAGTTGAGTTGATGCCAAAGAGCTTGATTTTGGTCTTCTCTGACCACAACACTTTCACCCAGTTCTCCTCTGAATCATTCAGATGTTCATTAACAAACTTCAGACGGTTCTGTACATGTGCTTGCTTGGGCAGGGAGACCTTGCGGGCGCAGCAGGATTTCAGTCCTTCATGGTGTAGTGTGTTACCAATTTGTTTGTTTTTTTGGTGACTATGGTCCCAGCTGTCTTGAGATCATTGACAAGATTCTCACATGTAGTTCTGGGCTTGATTCCTCACTGTTCTCATGATCATTGAAACTCCACGAGGTGAGATCTTGCATTGAGCCCCAGACCAAGGGATATTGACAATTATTTTGTGTTTCTCCCATTTGCGAATAATCATACCAACTGTTGTCACCCTCTCACAAAGCTGCTTGGCGATGGTCTTGTAGCCCATTCCAGCCTTATGTGGGTCTACAAGCTTGTCCCTGACATCCTTGGACAGCTCTTTGGTCTTGGCCATAATGAGGAGATTGGAATCTGATTGATTGATTGCTTCTGTGGACAGGTGTCTTTTATACAGGTAACAAGCTGAGATTAGGAGCACCCCCTTTAAGAGAGTGCTCCTAATCTTAGCTCGTTACCTGTATAGATGACACTTGGGAGCCACAAATCTTGCTGATTAATGGGGGATACTTATTTCACTCATTAAAATGCAAATCAACTTATAACTTTTTTGAATTGCGTTTTTCTGGGTCACAGTACAAGGGTTTAAAGACTCAGGCCTCGTACACACGGCCGAGATTCTCGTCGAAAAAAACATGTCGTTTTTTTCGACGAGATTCTTGGACAAGAAAATTGTCCCGGCCGAGTGTACACACGCTCGATTCAAAGAACCCGCGGTTCTTTGAATGGAGCGTACGCGGTGATGTCATCGACTACGACGAGCATGCGCTCGTCACATTCAATGCCGTCGCCGCCATCTTGGTATACCCTATCTATGCCTAGGAAGCTACCGCACATGCGTCAAAGTCATTTCGAGCATGCGCGGGCTTCCCGGCGAAAAGGTAAGTGTACACACACACAATTTTCTCGTTGAGAAACAGGCTGACGAGAATCTCGACGAGAAAATAGAGAGCAGATCTCTATTTTCTCGTCGAGATTCTTGTCGCTTTTCTTGACGAGAAACCATACACACAAACGAATTTCTCGGCAAAAAATCTCTGCCAGCAAGTTTCTTGCTGGTTTTTGCAGAGAAACTCGTTCGTGTGTACGAGGCTTCACACAGCATATTATGTCCAAACTATGTGGCTGACGGGTTGTGATTGGTGGAAGAGGTTCCAGGCAGAAGGATAAGCAGAGCAGGGTCTGGAAGGGGCCCTCTGGTGATGAATGTGCTAGTCCTAGAAGAGGTGTAGGGTCCTTGGGGCAGCAGAGAACACAAAGCAGAGGTGAGAAGGGCTTGATCACAGTCCCCACAGGCACAGGCAGCATTTGTGTACTCAGAAGGTCTCTCTTGCCCCATTCAGGTGTAATATATCTGAGTTAGGGCACAATTACGAAGCCAGATGCTTAGCATCAGGCTGCCATAGTGTTAAGATCCACCTAGCCACATCAAGAGCACAGCAAGAGCAATTCCTTTGTCTCCAGTAGGCACTGTCGCAGCACAGGAAGGGGAACAAGCTAGGCCCAACAGAACTCAAGGGTGCCTGGAGAAGGAACTGGGAAGTGTGCAAATCCACATGTTGGTCGTAGAGGGCATAGGTCTGGCTTGCGCCTCTTACACAGGTGGTGCGGGATGGCAAGAGCTGCATAGAAGGCACTTAGAAAAATAATGGAGTCTGTGGTGGCATGACAAGAAGATTTTCTCCTCAATCTGGAGAGGTTTCTTTTTACTTCCTGCTGTGTCTCCAGCACAAGATGTGATGAGAAATCTCCTGAATGGGACATGGACAGTAAAAACAATTGACAGGGGCTTTAGTTCTACCCTACTCTATCTAAAACTAAAAAGAAACGTTTTGGCTATAGATACTCTTCAAATTTCAACTTTCTGTATGCACACTATATTACCACAGTTTGATGAATTAGATTCTATATGTCAAAAGATAAATAACTAAAGCATACCTGTCAAAGTACAAAGTATGCTGACATAGAAATGGAACAGACATAGATGTATTTTTGAGCATACCAGAGTTAGGGGCTTTGGGGCACTGTAGAGGAAATTAAAGATATGTAGTGTTTGTAGAACTGAACTGTAGCCCCTGTGTATTGGTTTGATTACTGAGAGGTGCACTTTAAAGAGAAAGCTTTGATTGATTTTCTTCTGCTACTTGTAACTATGTAATGTATTTTCATATAAAGATCTAAAATAAAGAATTGAATAAAACAGACAAGGACTAATTTCCAGTATCACCTATAGGCTCCTGCAGCTGATCTTGTTCCCATTACTGACTTACTATGCTGGGTTCTGCACTGTCTGTGTGTGGAGGCAGACATCTTGTTAGTGAAGAAGGACTTTGCTTCCTCATGTCAAAGCTGCCCCCTTATGACTAGTGAGCTAATCACTTGTAGGGTAATGATCATGAAGCAGCAGGAGAGGTAGAGAAAGAATAAATAAATAAAGAAGCAGAGAGATCCTTGCACTGCAGGTCTTTAGGTACAGCTTCTTCTCCAGCAAGGAGAACAGTGATCATCACAGAAGTGAAATCACCAGATTTCACTTTGAATTGCATGAGATTAGCATTTAGAGGCAGCAGATTTATTACTGCAGATTTGCAGATATAAAACTTTGGGCAATTAGTGCCTAAGCACCATACAGTAAGTGTACTACTATTTTTCAGGAGGATTTCAAGACAAAGGGTAAATCTTTAGGGTACCACACAAGCACAATTACTAGATGTTCCCTAAGATAACAAATCTTTTTGAATTCAGGTCTACTTTAAAAAGAACAAAACTTTTGCTTTATAACTGCCTGCTGCCCCCTGAAACTTTAACAGATGACAAAATCCAAGCCATGTAGCAATATGGATTTCTTTGTGCTGCTGGATATAATATAACCGGCATTTAGTTAAGGTTTATGTACCAATTGCAATTATGCAATGCTCAAACCAGCTTGCTTTAATGCATGTTTTCTTGGATCCTCATATTCTTCATGTCCAGGAAAAGGTGACTATGACAGGGAAAAATTAAATATCATAGTCTATTTCCATAGCATTATATTGAAGAATTATGTATGTCAATCATATAGGATAATGCTGCCCTCAGGGCAATGAGTTAGTGATATCCCAGTGTAGCTCAGATATAATAAGATTCCCCCTGTAATATATCGACTTCACCAGCCTGAGTTTTGCATTGTGCAAACAGGATCTGTATTCATACTCGAAGCAGAAAATATGTGTATTCCATGTTATTTTAAGCAATGATTTAAAAACCAACATAAGAATCTAAACAGTTTTGAGGTTGTTATATGTAAAAATATTATGCAATAATGAAACTACCGGTATGTACAATTCATTAAAGGAAAAATGCTAGGCAATGAAGAAAATGTATACATGAATTGCTAATAAAATGTTTTCTGCACTATTTGTAACACATTCTGCAGATTTGGGCCAGAACAAAAGAAAGATACCCTACTGCTAGCAAGAACCAGCCTTTATACACAATATTGTTCTATCCAACAAAATCCCCCCTCCTGTTCAATCTTCCCTCTTAGACAGTTGTCACAACAACAGGTGGACCCTATTCCTGTAACAAGCAATAAAACCTAACAGAACTTTAACTAGGGATGAACTTGTGTAGTGGCGTTGCTATGGGGCTGCAGGGGGGATAAGGGCCACACATGGGTGACACCCGGCAGAGGGTTGGCACCATAGTCGTAGCATCAGGGGTCGAAACTGCAACCCCACCCGTGCTTAAGGGGGACCCATGCAGCCTTCCTCTCACATGTCACAGTGCCACCCATAGAGCAGAGTGTGGGTGGCGGGGTCACCTGAGAGGCTGGTATGTAAGGAATGTGATGGGACAGATCATGCCTCTCCCCACCACATAGGTGCCAGACAGGGCGGGGCAGCTGAGTATAGGAGGTGGTTTACATGCTGAGGGGAACCAAGTAGTGCACAGTTTGCAATTGGTACACGGACCGTCCCATCCCAGTGTCCTCTCTGTCCCTGCCCCTCTGTGGGCAGGTCTCCCTCTCCCCTTTCTTGTCTTCTCCCCCCACCTCTCCCTCCAGGTCAGTCCCCGCTGATCTTGCCTCACCTCCCTCTTCTCTTGGTGCCTTCCCGATCTGCCGTCAGTCAGGGGCGAGGGTACATGCTCTACATCTGGAGATGGATCAAGTGAGAGAAGGTAAGAGTGAAGCATAGCTGGAGGAGAGGTGGATGTGGAGGGACTGAGAGCATTCTACAATCCAGGACACAGGTCTCGGGGGCTTCTAAATATTAAGAGGGAATGAGACTTCCCTGGACTCCACCTGTACTGGAAGAGTCCCATGTGTGGGGGAGTGACAGGAGCCAGCATGGGAGGGGGAGGGCTGAGTCCAGGACATGCTGGGACTTGTAGTGTGCAGGCAGCAGGGGGACCCCTGTGTGACATAAAGGCACCCCAACAGTGGCATAGTGTCAGGGGTCGCAATGGTGGTGCAGTGTTATATGGGAAAACAATTATTGGGGGGGGGGGTGACACCAAGTTTTACCGCACCAAGTGACACCAAGCCTAGTGAAGCCACTGAGCTTGTGTTTATTCCAGACCAGATTGGAGTCTGAACTCAGAAGTCAGCTGCCATTCCTTGGTCAATGAGCTGTGGATATGGGATTCTCAAAGTGGTGGGGATTCTGGTCCCAATGTTGATTTAATATGGCCAAATATGGATCCAGACTTGGTTCCAGACAAACAAAAGCTCATCCCTAGTTTTAAACCTAATACATTTATAATCAAAACAAAAAAAAAGATTTTGGCTTTAAATTTGCTTTTAAGAAAGCTTTGTGGGACCTACTTATCAAGGCTTCAGTGACTGTCATCACACCACTGATGCCCTGTTGCAGGGGCCCTGCCACAAATTCTGTTTGTGGTTTTATAGGAGGGAATAAAACTGTTTGGATTTGATGTGTGCTGGTGACACTTCATGTACTGAATCTAAAAACATTGGTACTTATTAATTACTAGGGATGAGCATTTACAAGCCTTGGGCCTGTGGAGCCATAGGAAGGGCTGTGGATCTTGTAGTTCCCCTATATTGGGAGTCTAGCTTGACATAGGGTAGTGGAGTAAGTGTGCATCAATATTATTTTGTATTGAGAGCTCAGTGGTGAGACCGTTAGTTTTTTCGTTCACTTGGGACCCAGTCCTGTGATACTCAGAACTAGGTAAATCATAATAATGGCAGCTGGTGGTATATTTTTTGGTCGTCGGACGGTCACCAGCCTCGCACTTACCCCATCTAGGTCATGGGCAGCGCTTCCTCCGGGCGGCGGGCGGCATCTTCACCCTAAGTCTTCTCCTCCTCAGCTTTATGGCAGCTTCCCCTGCATATCCTCCTTCTCGGCGGCCAATAGGATATCTTCTCCTCTCGGCCAATCGGGTGACAGGTCTCAGGCCCCACTTCCTGATTGGCTGGGAGGAGAATGAGGAAGACAATAACAAATATTAATTCGCTATTGTCACACAACTGAGTGGGCTCACCCCAAGCTCACCCTTTTTGTTAAGCCATTTAGAGGCTCAGGCTCTACTCATGTGCTTCTAAAAAAACAAACAAAAAAAAAATCCTCATTGAAATCCATGCGTCTGGCAGCCTACATGTAGATTAGGGCCCGGGTGCCCCTGCGCCCTGTATGGACGAGCCGCTACTGCATCATAAACTAATAGACTTAAAGTGAATGTAAAGGAATAAAATGTATTTATAGAAAATAACAAACATGTCAAACATGTCATACTTACCTGCTCTGTGCACTGGTTTTGCACAGAGCAGCCCAGATCCTCATCTTTTTGGGTCCCCCACCGGTGCTCTGGGCCCCTCCCCCTTGCCAAATGCCCCCATAACAAGCCGCTTCCGAGACACAAAGAGCACAGCTCAGCCCCGCCTCACTGGTTGTGATTGACAGCAGCGGAAGACAATGGCTCCACTGCTACATCTCAGCCAATCAGGAGGGAGAGATCCGGCATACAAAACCTTGAGTCTTTACAACCACGTTAAAGTCATCTATTAGGACTTTCCAGACACAGTGTAAATCCCTCTAAACCTTCCCAAGGTCTTTTGATAACATGACTTCCTGAGGGTGTTTTTTTCTTGAATGTCCCTCCACGATCCCCAGGTTAGATGCTGTGGCAATGCCCAATTTTTGAATAGTGACATTTTAATAGTCTTTTGGCTGATGTAAGAGTATTTGGTTGATAAATATACACTGTCCCACAAAACTGAGTACACCCCTCACATTTTTGAAAATATTTTATTAAATTTTTTTTATGTGACAACACTGAAGAAATGACACTTTGCTACAATGTAAAGTAGTGAGTGTACAGCTTGTATAACAGTGTAAATTTGCTGTCCCCTCAAAATAACTCAACACACAGCCATTAATGTCTAAACTGCTGGCAACAAAAGTGAGTGCACCACTAAGTGTCCAAATTGGGCCCAAAGTGTCAGTATTTTGTGTGGCCACCATTCGTTTCCAGCACTGCCTCAACACCCTTAGGCATGAAGTTTACCAGAGCTTCCCAGGTCGTCACTGAAGTCCTCTTCCACTCCTCCATGACAACATCACAGAGCTGGTGAATGTTAGAGACCTTGCGCTCCTACACCTTGTGTTGGAGGATGCCCCACAGATGCTCAATAGGTTGCTTGGCCAGTCCATCACCATTACCCTCAGCTTCTTTAGCAAGTCAGTGGTCATCTTGGACATGTGTTTGGGGTCGTTATCATGTTGGAGTGCTTCCCTACGGGTCAGTCTCGGAAAGGAGGAGATCATGCTCTGCTTCAGAATGTCACAGTACGTGTTGGCATTCATAGTTTCTTAAATGAATTGTAGCTCCCCAATGCCGGCAGTACTTATGCAGCCCCAGACCATGACACTCCCACCACCATGCTTGACTGTAGGCAAGACACACTTTTCTTTGTACTCCTCACCTGGTTACCGCCACACACGCATGACACCATCTAAACCAAATACGTTTATCTTGGTCTCATCACCGGGAAGGGAAAATGGCTAATTGGGCCCAATTTGGACATTTTCACTTAGGGGTGTACTCACTTTTGTTGCCAGACATTAATGGTTGTGTGTTGTTATTTTGAGGGGACAGCAAATTTACACTGTTATACAAGCTGTACACTCACTACTTTTCATTGTAGCAAAGTGTCATTTCTTCAGTGTTGTCACATAAAAAGATATAATAAAATAATTTCAAAACTGTGAAGGGTGTACTCACTTTTGTGAGATACTGTATATATGCTTTATGTGTTCTCCTGATGAAGTGGACTTTGATTCCCGAAACACATTGAGAGTGCTTTTCCCTGTGGCCTTGTATGTAAGCAGGGCAGGGCCTTGTAAGCAGTTAGCACCCTTTTTTTAGTGAGGTCCCTTCCCTGGGTGGGTATGGTGGCTAGAAGTATCTAGTGCGATATATTCTAAAGCAGGGAGAGTCTGGGACAGAGAGTGATGGGGAAGGGCTGTAAACCTTAGCCTGAGGAAGTGGAAGAGGCAGGCCTGTAACAGACTCGGTAGAAGGGGCCTATGGGGGACCTGTATTGAGAAAGATGGAATTGTTGGCCATGGTCAGACATTCTTTGCTAATGCTGCATTTACACTGTGGTGAATTGTTGCTGCTGGACTTGAAGTTGTGGAGGTGAAGGTCATGATGTACAGAACTGTAATTACGTATTTTTCACAGTAAAAATCGTTAAAAGGCTGTATGTGTGCACATTCCTTTGTCTCCAGAGGTGGGCCACAGGCCAGGAGAATACGAGTAATCTAAGATGGTGGCATTTCTCCCTACGACAGGTGTCTGCATACCCAGGGCTGCTGTTAGAAATCACAGGGCTCTGAACAGCCTTCCTGACTGGGCCCCCCCAACCCTGCCTACACTCCACCCACCACCCTGGGGTGCTAAAAAACAGCCACACAGACTTTACTCCCCTACGCCCTAAAAATGAATAAAAGTCCCACTTCCTGGGCCCACTGTTGAACTGATGAGGCACAGGGAATTGTAATTTAAGCCCTGGTAAACAAGAAGGAGCGAGGGTGTGGTCTAGTAAACTCCATTTTTTCATTTAGGAAGAAATTAACAATAACGTTTCCCTGGGCCCCCCTGTTTAGCTGATGAGGTCTGGGCTCAATAAAACAGGACCAGTTGTATTGCCTTAACAGTGGACCTGTGCTTACCCTGTCCCAGTTCTGGGTATAAAAAAGGGTTAACGGGAGGTTTTGCTGGCAGTGGCGTCACTAGGGTTGGTGTCACCTGGTGCGGTATAACATGGTGTCACCCCCCCCCCCAATAATTTTTTTCACCCTAATAACACTGCATATATTGGCAACAGTAGTGCCGTTAATAACTATCAATCAACTAGCAAATTTGAATAACAAAATCATATGAAAATAATAGAAATCAAAGCTTAAACTGTTAAAGAACTGTATTTATTTTAACTTTAAACTTTACTGAATTAATAAATAAATAACACAAAAACAGGAACAAATATGAAAGCATTTAGTTAACATCTAAATCAAAACTTTGCTTTTCTAGCCTTGACAGCTGCAAAATTGTGAACAACATCATCAAAATCAATACATTTCGCTAGTTCACTTTCAACTGATAATATTGCAAGATCAGAAAGCCTTGCCTGTCCCATCGTTGAACGCAAATAGTTTTTTATCAGCTTCAACTTTGAAAAGCTCCTCTCACATGAAGCCACAGACACACAGATTGTCAGAAATATTTTTAGACATAGTGAAAGGGTTGGAAGAGATTCAATGAAGTCCCATTCTGCTATGAAGGTCAAAACTTGTAAAGCCGACCAATCTTTGACTTCTTCTAGGTTGATCTTGGCTGCTTTGAGATGTCTCCTCAGTCTGGGTATTTCCATTAACAGCTCACTCTCAGATATTTCGTCATAAAAAGTGGTCAGTTTTGGAATGGACACCTTTAATGTTTCTTCAGTTTCATATATGAGACTCTTTGCTTGAACAGCCTCAAACATGGCTGCAACTTCCATGATGGCTCTTATTCTGATCTGGAGTTCAGAATGGAAGCGATCAATGCACTCAAGCATTGCCCTCTTGTTCTCGTCTTGTAGACTTATGCCTCCAGCATCACGTGCCTGTTCCCCTGCCATCCTCTTCTTAAACCTGGCTCTTCTCTCTACGGCAATTCCATATTCTTTAGATTTTAAATGTGCCTGCTTAATTGCATGTTCCACTAGGTGACTGCGCTCTTCAAACAGAAAAAGTCTTAGTGACTCTAGCTTTGTCACCACCTTGTCCAGACTTAAGCCTTTGGTCTGCAGGTACTGTTGTGTAACATCAACTTCTTGAAGTACATCACCCCAGAAGTATAGGTAGCACAAAAATGTAAAATCACAGACAGCAGGCAGTAGACATTCTGCTGCTCCTCTTGTGTCCATATTTTCAGAAGGATCACAAAGCGCTTCGATTGCAGACACAAACATATTCAATTTTTCTTTTACTGGCTTAACTGCAGCATGATGAGCACTCCAGCGTGTTGTTGATAATCTTTTCACTGACACTCCAGTGTGAGACTACAGTGCAGTGTGATGATGTGACAGGCTGAGTCGCTCGCTGGCTCTGTAGGGTAGGGAGGAGGATTGGAATTTAGGAATAGGAAGAATAAGGAGCCGGAGGACACACACCAGGCGCGGCCGCGGCGCTGGAGGTGTTGTTCCAGGCTTCCAGCCCAGCGGGGTGAAATTAATCAATGAATGGGTCAGCTGTAAAAAAAAAAAAAAAAAAAAAAAAAAAAGGGAGGGTGTCACCCCTCTAGCGGGTGTCACCCGGGGGCGGACCGCACCCCCCTAGCAACGCCTCTGTTTGCTGGCCAGGTTGGCGGGAGCTGGCGAGGAATCATGGAGCTGCTAACAGGTTGACTTGTGTTTGGATGATCATACAAGTGTTATACCAGATCAAATTGTTAGGAGTAGCACATTTATTAGCTCTTAATAATCAACCATGCTTTGTTTTTTTCACAGTAATTTCATTTTATTGTAGCACTACCCCCAGTTAAGAGAGCCGCTGGATTTGTTTTCGGGCCCTGTGTAAAGCACCACCAACCCCCAGCAATCTGCTCGACCCACTCTGGCACAGCTAGTCTAGGGGTTATATTTGTATCACATTCATATAGTATTGCATGGAATAATCTCTTAGTAGTAAGACAACACACTGAGGCAAGAGATTAAATATAACAGTTTACTCTTATATTAAAGGTAGCATAGGCAGAACACAACACATGCAATTGGCTTGCAGAGCCCTGCAGAAATCAATACAGCATACAATAATGGCGCTGCGCAGTACTTCACCACGTGTAGCTATTATGGTATGCGCGCCCTATGGCGCACTAAACAATCTCTTAACTTCCCACCCCTGTCAGGCCTGACATGGAATAAATCTCAGTCACCTCCTATAGGGATTTCTTTGCATGCCAGCTTTCGGTGGTGCACTTGATGAATAGTACTTTGTAATCCACAACCAGGCAATAACTTGGAACACTATACTGGGGGGGGACACTTCAACTCTGTCCTGCTACCGGTCCCCCTGGGGAACAGCAGATAAACGAAACTGTGGGCCTATGCAGTCTATAGGCCTGAACTCGGCACAGTCTATTGGTCTGGGCAGGTGCCCGCTTACCACTCCGGACGCGATCCCAATCCGGAACGTCCACCCTGCTGTGTATCCGCACACAGCGTCTGCAACGATCGGGTCCCTGATCCAACTGATGTCCTCACTCGACAAGTCAGATGCCACCCAGGCTCCGCAGTGGGGTGGAAGGCTCCTTGGAAGTTGCGCAAGGCCCAGGCTTCAGGCCTTGCACTGTAGCAGATCCGCACAGGAAAAAACTCTTGCTTGTCCAAAGAGGCCGAGCTCCGCCTCGCATCCTCCTTAAATAACCCCTCCCATGAGTCTCTGCGATGGCTAACTGCACTCTGGGTGCCGAACAGGGTTCTGGGTAACGTAGTCCCGGGGCCTTAAAGGAGACCCCGCTACATTATTTATTACAGATATTTACATAGCGCCATTGTTTTCCGCAGCGCTTTACACATATATAGGGGGTTATTTAAGAAAGGCATATCCACTTTGCACTACAAGTGCGAAGTGCACTTGAAATTGCACTGAAAGTGCACTTGGATGTGCAGTCGCTATAGATCCGAGGGGGACATGCAAGGAAGAAAAAAAAATAGTATTTCTTGTTCATACATCACGGGACACAGAGCAGCATAGTCATTACTATGTGGGTTATATAGATTACCTTCAGGTGCTGGCACTGGCAACTTCCAAAACAGGAAGTACCCTCCCCTATATAAGCCCCTCCCATCCGGGAGTACCTCAGTTTTTTTTGCCAGTGTCTAAGGTGTTGGCCAAGGTTAACATGTATTCATCTGGGCTTGTGTACAGGTTCTCTGGGCCTTAGCAAGCTATTCCGGATCCGACCAAAAAAGCTTCATAGCTAAACGGTCGGTACCCGGGCCTTGCAGAGAAGAGCAGGGTTTTGCCTGTAATGCCTCTCTTAGGAGGGCTGGACCCTGGGATCCAGAGCTCTGGTCATACCCAAAACCAAGAGGCTATCTGTGCAGGGTGCTATACAGGTCCAGGGGAGTGGAATCCTTGGGAACCCGGTCCCTGAAGGTCTAGTACAATGCCTGCCGTGAGAGGTGAAGTTTGGGCTTCTGTGGACCAAACAAAGTCCTGCGGCGGGGAAAAGGTAAGTGGGGGCCCCTCAGGAACTTGGTTCTATTGAGGGGACCCCCAAGCCTAATATGTCTTTCTGCCTGTTACCTAAAGGGTATTCCCGCTAATAGCTGTATATGCCTAAGAAATCCTAGAAATGTTTTTTCATAAGGGAAGTTTTAAAAAAACTGTAAACCTGGAAATGTTTTTTCATAAAGGAGGTTTTAAAAAAAAAAAAAAAAAAAGACAAAGGTGCGGTACCTGTGTTTGTCCACTAGAGGCCGCTGTGGAACGTCTTTTTTCTTGGGACTATTCCTTCCATGGTGAAAGTCCAGGCAGATGAGTGAGCTCTCTATCAGGGAAGCTGCATTCCTCTGTCATGCTGCCAAGTAGTTTCCTTCCATCCCCGAGTCCTGGTGAAACAGGGACCCTGGCTCCTCTCCCTACATGGCGCCAAGAGTGCACACGTGCACGCGCGCGCGCGCGCACACATGCTTTCCTTTTATAAGGTTTAGCTTAAAAAAAGGGGGCGGAGCCTGGCGGATGACGCGCTCTGTGCGCCCAGCGCTTCTGCGCATGTGCGGGCGTCCCAGCAAGATAAAAGGACTCAGTCCACGCTGCTTGCTATGGACACAGAGCATGAAAAGGAGCTGGTAGCATGGTATAGGGGCTTACAGCGGGCGGTTGATACAGGCATCCCCAGAAAGACGCATTAGTAGACACCCACTGATGTACATAGCAGCAAATTGCATTAGACTATTTCAGTAAGGGGTGTATTGCGGCTGGAATACCTCAGCTTTGAACTAAGGAATATGCCGCCTAAAAAACTCCGAGATATACCTCTCAGGAAGTGTAGGGGGTCTCCATCGGGCTCTGAGGATCTGGAGCAGTCATCTGCACCCTCCTCCCCTGAGAAATCAGAGGTTAATACCCATAAGGAACCCCCGGGAGTGCCAGGTACTGCGGCTGTCCTCAGTCCACCTGCTCCTGCATATATAACAGAGGAGGTTTTTTCCTCAACTCTGGAGGGATTGGAGCAGAGATTGGCAGCATTGATCGCTTCTTCTCTACAGGAAAGAAAGCGCGCCAGATCTCCATCACCTCCATTAGAGTGCCTGTTGGCAGAGCAACAGTCCCAGGAAGGGACCGACCTACCTGAAGGGGATCAGGAGGAGGTTAGCTCTGTTTTTGAGGAATCGACAGTAGATGAACCATTTTCAGCATCGCAGACTGAAAGATTGTGGGTCCAGACCCTAACTGACATGGTTCGATCTGCATTTAAAATGCCTCTTGTTGAACCATCAACTACTGCTGTCTCCTCATTGGGGTCGCTAAAAGCTCCCCAGGTTAATTGCTCCTTTCCAATACATCCATTATTGGAAGGACTTATATACCCGGACTGGGAACATCCTGATAAACTATTTGTTCCGCCTAAAAGGTTTCCGGTGATCTATCCCATGGAGGAAAAGTTCACCCAGAGATGGAATGTTCCTACGGTGGATGCAGCCATCTCTTCTGTGAACAAATCACTGACATGTCCAGTAGATAATGTTCAAATGTTCAAAGATCCAGTGGATAAAAAATTGGAATCTTTATTAAAATCTGCTTTTTCCACAGCAGGGGCTGTTACACAGCCAGCAGTGGCAGCTATTGGGGTCTGCCAAGCTTTAAAGGATCAAATGAAAATGGTCCTGAGGGATTTGCCAGACCAGCAGGCCCAGGCTCTGGCTGATCTGCCTAGAGCATTATGCTTTGCGGTTGACGCCATCAAGGATTCTATCCATCAGGCCTCCCGCCTCACGCTGTCTTTGGTACATATGCGTAGGCTTCTGTGGCTCAAAAACTGGTCTGCTGAAGCTCCCTGTAAGAAGCTCTTAGTTAGCTTCCCATTTCATGGGGAACGCCTTTTTGGCGAAGACCTGGATAAGTATATCCAGAAGATTTCCAGTGGTAAAAGTACTCTCTTACCGAGTAAAAAAGAGGTCTAGGGGTCCATCTTTTAAGAGGACTACCTCTCCTATCCCTGCGACGTCTGCTACTAAGCAGTTCCGACGGCCTCCTCGGTCAAACTCAGGAGGTAAAAATCAGGGACAGCCACAGGGTAATAAAAAGCCCTGGATCCGAAGAGGTACTAAACCAGCCTCCAAGTCAAGCCTATGAAGGGCTGCCCCCACTCAAACGGGTGGGGGGAAGACTTCAGTTGTTCGCAGAGACCTGGCGGGAGACGATCAAAGACAGATGGGTGCTCTCCGCAGTAACTCTGGGATACAAGTTGGAGTTAAAAGAGTCTCCTCCGTCCCATTTTATGTGGTCAGGCATGCCAAGAGACCCTCTAAAAAGAGGGTCTCTCCTATTGGCGTTAGAACAACTATTGCTCCAAGGAGTAATTATGGAGGTTCCTATGGAAGAGTGGGGGTTGGGTTTCTACTCAAACCTTTTCACAGTCCCGAAGCCAAACGGGGACATAAGACCCATATTGGACCTAAAGAGTCTAAACAAATTTCTAAACGTCCGGTCTTTCCGGATGGAGTCGATCCGATCGGTCACCGCTGCCCTACAAGGGGAGGAATGGTTAGCCTCGATCGACATCAAAGATGCTTACTTGCATGTTCCCATCTTTCCAGGTCATCAAAAATTCCTACGCTTTGCAGTAGAAGGGCGCCATTTTCAGTTCAGAGCCTTACCATTCGGTCTGGCCACAGCACCACGAGTGTTCACAAAAATTCTGGCCCCACTGTTGGCCGATCTAAGAACACGGGGTGTAACGATAATGGCATACCTAGACGACCTGTTGTTGATGGACCACTCAGTTGCCAAGCTAGAAGTGGTAATTGTCGATACAATCAAGTATCTAGAGTCTCATGGTTGGGTCATCAACCTGGACAAGTCAGCCCTACAGCCAGTGAAAAACCTGGTATATCTAGGGCTACGGCTGGATTCAGACCAGAGGAAGATTTTCTTACCTCTAGACAAGGTATCCTCTTTGAGGGCCTTGGTCCGTCTGCTTTGTGCAAAAAGACAGCCGTCCATACGCCTGTGCATGAGGCTGCTAGGAAAGATGGTAGCATCATTCGAAGCTGTACCATACGCCCAATTCCACTCAAGGAATTTACAAAGGGCCATATTGTCAGCCTGGAACGGAAAAGTTCAGGCTCTAGACTTCCCGATGGCTTTGTCCCCTTCCGTTCGGAAGAGTCTCTGCTGGTGGTTGATCCCCCAGAATCTCCAGAAGGGAAAACCCTTCAGCCCGATATCTTGGAAGGTGGTCACTACAGATGCCAGCCTTATAGGCTGGGGGGCAGTACTGGAGCAATGGTCTCTCCAGGGCAGATGGTCAAATGTAGTAAAAACCCTGCCCATCAATCTCTTAGAGATACGAGCAGCCCGGTACGCCCTAGTAGCCTGGACATCCAGACTCCAAGGGTCCCCTGTCAGAATTCAATCAGACAATGCCACAGCAGTGGCATATATCAATCATCAGGGAGGCACCGGGAGTCGTGCAGCCCAGAGGGAAGTAAGTCACATCCTGGAATGGGCAGAAAAGCATGTCCCATGTATATCAGCTGTCTTCATTCCAGGGGTGGAGAATTGGAAGGCGGACTTTCTGAGTCGCCAACAGTTATGCCCAGGGGAATGGTCCCTTCATCCCGAGGTCTTCCGAGCAATATGTCAGCGGTGGGGAACACCGGATGTAGATCTGCTAGCATCCAGATTCAACGCAAAGGTGGACAGATTTGTCTCCCGGACAAGGGATCCCCTCGCTTGCGGCTCGGATGCTCTGGTGTTCCCTTGGGATCAGTTCAGACTGATATATGCATTCCCTCCGCTACAATTGTTGCCTCGACTCCTTCGCAGAGTCAGGTTGGAGAAGAAGCCGGTGATCCTGGTGGCTCCAGCGTGGCCCCGAAGGGCCTGGTACGCGGAGATCATCAAAATGTCTGTGGGGAGTCCTTGGACCCTTCCACGTCGTCCGGACCTGCTTTCGCAAGGACCGATATACCACCCTTCCTTACTAACTCTAAGTTTAACGGCCTGGCTATTGAATCCCACATCCTAAAGAAGAGAGGTCTCTCTAACTCTGTGGTATCAACTATAATCAATGCCAGGAAGCCTGTATCCAGGCAGATCTACTATAGAGTTTGGAAGGCGTACATCACTTGGTGCGAGGCCAGAAAATGGCATCCACGTAAGTACGTTATAGGCAGAATTCTGGACTTCCTGCAGTGGGCTGTAGACAGGAAGTTTGCCTTAAGTACTATTAAGGGCCAGGTTTCGGCCTTGTCAATACTATTTCAAAGGCCCCTGGCTATGCATTCACTTGTCAAATCCTTTATGCAAGGTGTGACTCGTATTATTCCACCGATTAAGGCTCCCATATGCCCATGGGATCTAAATTTGGTTCTGTCGGTTCTGCAGAAGCAGCCATTTGAACCTTTGCGGCACATTTCCTTGGTTCTACTCACCAGGAAATTGATATTTTTAGTAGCCATATGCTCGGCTAGAAGAGTGTCGGAATTAGCCGCCATGTCCTGTAAAGAGCCATATCTGGTTATCCATACGGACAGAGTAGTATTACGTCCTCACCCAGCCTTTCTTCCTAAGGTGGTATCGAGGTTTCACTTGAACCAGGATGTGGTTCTTCCTTCTTTTTTCCCCAAACCAAGCTCGGTAGAGGAAAAGTTATTGCATTCTTTGGATGTAGTAAGAGCAGTTAAAGCTTATCTAGAAGCCACTGCTCAGATTCGTAGAACGGATTCTTTGTTTGTTCTGCCGGAAGGCCCCAGAAAGGGTCAGGCAGCATCAAAATCTACTTTAGCCAAGTGGATTCGACAGGTCATAATACAAGCCTATGGCTTGAGAAGTAGACCGCCTCCGTTCAAAGTTAGGGCGCACTCCACGAGAGCAGTTGGAACTTCATGGGCAGTGCATCACCAGGCCTCCCTGGCGCAAATTTGTAAGGCCGCAACATGGTCTTCAGTACACACGTTTACTAGGTTCTACCAGGTGGACGTTAGAAGTCAGGAGGATGTCGCCTTTGGGCGCAGTGTGTTGCAGGCCGCAAAAGATCCTCATGCCTGATGGCGCCCAGCTTATGTATGGTGTATCCCCCCCCTCATGTGGCATTGCTTTGGGACGTCCCACATAGTAATGACTATGCTGCTCTGTGTCCCGTGATGTATGAACAAGAAAGTAGGATTTTTAAAACAGCTTACCTGTAAAATCCTTTTCTTGGAGTACATCACGGGACACAGAGCTCCCACCCCTCTTTTGGGGACACGTATTGCTTTGCTACAAAACTGAGGTACTCCCGGATGGGAGGGGCTTATATAGGGGAGGGTACTTCCTGTTTTGGAAGTTGCCAGTGCCAGCACCTGAAGGTAATCTATATAACCCACATAGTAATGACTATGCTGCTCTGTGTCCCGTGATGTACTCCAAGAAAAGGATTTTACAGGTAAGCTGTTTTAAAAATCCTACTTTTAGCTTGCACATGATTGGATGATAAAATCAGCAGAGCTTCCCCTCATTTCAGATCTATCCCTCAGATTTACAGCGACTGCACTTCCAAGTGCACTTTCAGTGCAATTTCAAGTGCACTTTGCACTTGTAGTTTGCACATGTAGTGCAAAGTGGATTTGCCTTTCGTAAATAACCCCCATAGTGTACATTCATATTAGTCCCTACACTCAAGGAACTTACAATTTAAGGCCCCTAACTCACATCCATACACATACTAGGGCCAATTTAGACAAGAGACAAAAGACAATAAGCCTACCAACAACATGTCTTTAGAGTGTGGGAGGAAATCGAAGGAAACCCATGCAGGCACAGTGAGAATATGCAAACTCCAGGCAAGTAGTGCCAAGGTTGGAATTCAGACCAGCGACCCTAGAGCTGCCAGGCAGAAGTGCTAATTACTTACCCAGTGTGCTGCCTATTTTATGTTCATATGTGAATCAAAGGATAATTGAATTTAAAAAAATGGTGTCTTAATATGTACCTAAAAAGTCCAGATGAAGTTGTGTGTATGTTCTCAAAATTCTGTATTTGATGTTGCCCCAGTCTGATGCGAATAAAACAGTGAAGGGCTTTGCCTCTGTTTATATTATTGATTACTATAGCACCTTCCTTACTATCCGTGATCAATAGTGTGCAGCTGTGGTTTATACCGCTAAACATCTTGGAGAACCCTAAACTTCAAGACACTCCAATATGCAAATTCCAAAGTTTCCTCGTTCTGATCCTTCTCAGATAATGGTACAAATCAACTTTACAATTAGGCTAGTGGAACTGTCCTATATATGAGAGTCTAAAGCCCTGTACACACGATCGGGTTTACCATTGAAAACAGTCCGATGGACTTTTTTCATCGGACAAACCCATCTGTCTTTTTTCCATCGGTGATTAAAAATAGAACATGTTTTAAATTTATCCGATGGAAAAAAAAAACTATAGCAAATTCGGATCGTCTGTGTGGAACTCCATCTGAGAAAAAACCCACGCATGCTCAGAATCAAGTCAACGCATGCTCAGAAGAATTGAACTTAATTTTTCTCGGCTCGTCGGAGTGTTTTACATCACGGCGTTTGGGACGGTCGGATTTTTGACTGAAGGTGTGTAGGCAATTTTATTCCATCGGAAATCCGATCGTGTGTACAAGGCTTTAGGCTCGGTTCACATATGTGCGAATTAAATTGTGGGCATCCAATTTACATGACATGCGAGTGTGACCGACTCTCAATGGAGCTGTTTCGCACATTCCAAAAGGGTCCTGTGCGTGTTTGGGTCCTGTACAGGTGTGAATTCAGACAAAAATTTGGACCTGATTCGCACCTAAACCAATGAACAGGAGCACATCGGACCCCCTGCTGTAAACCGTGGCCAGACATACGTGAACCCGGCCTAAAATAGTTGGTGGGCAACTCTGATCCTCTGGCTATTTTGGAACTATGTGTCCCATGATGCATTGCAAGACTGACAAGTTACTAGCGTGGCTCCCAGAGGCAGAGGCATGATGGGAAATCTGACAATTATTTCCAGACGCAGAGACATGATGGAATTTGTAGTTCTGCAAAAGCTCGAGGACCGCAGTTTCCCAGCCCTGGTCTAAAAGTTATTCTGCACAGGAATGCGTGCTTGCCTTCTGACATGGGTCTGCAAAGCATTTTTGACAAATCTGAACTGCAGACTTTGAATCTTGAATTGGAGTTTACAGAACATTTCTTCTCCAATTCCTCTATTCCATCTCCTGACCACTTTCACACACAACTCAGCAGAAAGTACTTCTTGAAAGATGGATGTAAGCGTTCAGCCATCATTTATTTGTAATGGATAGACAGAAGGGAAAACAGTTGCGATATGGTGACAAATGTTTCCAGTCACAGAACTGATACGATTATGCCCCGGCAATTCTCATGGGCAACATTAGGCTTTGAATTAGGTCAATGGAGAAGCAATAGCCCGAATGATATGAGCATGAAAGGAAGAAGGACTACTCGTATATATTATTATTATTGCCGGTTGTAGAGAGGCGATGCAATGTGTAACACTGAACAGCATTAGAACACAAACCTGATTAAATAACTCCAACATTGACATGGAGATAATGAAGGCTGGGCTGGAAAAAGATTTAATGGTCTGGATGAAAGTATAGGAGAGCACATATTTGTACAGACTTAATTTTCAAGTGGTAAAATAAATACAAAGAGAATGTTCTAGTACTCTCATAAAAGGCCCTTGAAATTTCCAGCATAGCTGCTAGGCAGCAGAGACATTTGCCACATTTATTTTGCTACTTGCTTTAGAGTTTTCTATTTTTAAAATATATATCAACGTAGTTAGGGCAGGCTTGAAATTTATATTGTGCAATAGATACCCCATGCAATAAATCCCCATGATTGTCAGTAAGCCTTTTTATGAAACTTGTGAAAATGCAGTCCCTGTGTTGGCTATTTCCTGGCCCCAAAGAATCACATGACAAGAGGCTGCAGTGCAGCCGAGAAACACTGTAAAAAAGACTTGCTAAGGGCCTGTGTCAATGGGAGTCTGTGTGAATGCAAAATCTGATTGAGCCTAGGTTCACGTTGCTGCGGGTTTGGAATCATGTGAGTTCAGCTGAATTTGCACGATTTCAACCCGGCAATGCAGTCCGACTTTGGGGGCGATTTGACAGACATCTGTACGGGTTCCTGCACAGATGTCTATAAAAATGGCCCCCGAAGTCGGCAAAAGTAGTACAGGAACTACTTTTGGGAGGCAATAGCCGCCGTTTTGGCATGTGATTTGACATGTTAAATCGCATGCCAAATTGTACCAACTTTTATTGAAGCAATGCAGCAACAGTTCACAAACATCCCAGTAGGAAGACTGCCCAACCAGGTGCATATTCCAGCCAGAATGACAACATCTGTAAAGAGGGGCAGAATGTGTCCTGACCGTCTCGTGCCCAATCAGGAAGGTGTCCAGAAGAGATGCGACCCTACACTTTCCCTCCTCGTTAGGAACCTTTCCCTACCGCTAGTACTATCCCTAACAAACAGGATACCTTTCCCTGCACTACCCACTTGCATAAAGTGCGCCAATCCTGGGTGTCAGGGTCTTAAATAGTATCTGCCTGACCCAAGATGGCCATCAGAGTCACATGGGGCCACAGCATCCAACCTGATCTCTTCCCCAGTGACCCAGGAAACAATAGAGGAACCAGGTTCCTCCTGACTTCCTCTCCAGCTGCAGTGCCACTGCGGTTGAGCACCACCTGCAGTGGAGGAAAAAAACTACACCTGCCTCCACTCCCCTCTCTTTAGCAGATGCTGTTCTCAGCATCCCAACAAGGTAACAATAGCTTGCAGAGATAATGAATCATGATGAACATTAAGGCAGGCAATAAACAATCAGCCAAAACAGTCAGAATATCTTGCAGGGAGCTGCCCCCGGTTGGAACGCAGAGGGTGTCGGCTTCCCTGATCCTCAGCAGGGTTACATGGAACATGTTCCTTAAAAAGTGGTGACTCAGGGGCCTCAGATGAGGGGTCAGATCCACTCTTGGCCTTTTCTTTACCTGAGCCGTAATTAGTTCCTCAGATGTGTCAGTACAGTCTGTGGTACTGGATGATGTCAGGCTCCAGGTCCTGGGCCGGCCACAGACTCGAGTACGCGTTGTGGCAGGAACCACTTGGTAGGAGCTTTATGTACCAAGGGAAGATCCACAATGTCAAACGCCTCTTGGTCATCAGTGGGCCCCCTGGAGCAGTTACTGCCTTGCACACAAGGTCTCAGCATGTTTCTATGCGGTCTCTTTTCAATGGGATCAGGCTCTAGGTCATAGACTGGGGTACAGGGGCGCTCCCACTGGGTCTCCAGCTGCCCCCCTAGCATGCTTGGTTTTCTTGATTAACACCAGGTCCAGAGGTTTCACATGTTCCTCATGATGATAATGTCGTTGAGGAAAATCAGTACTGTCTGAAATTGAAATCCCCAAAACACCTCTCCATTAGGCGCTGGAAGGGCATGCGGTTAAACTTAAACAGTCCTAGGGGTGTAATAAAGGCAGTCTTCTCCCCGTTTTGGTCCCCTACAGGAACTTGCCAGTAGCCAATAGTCAGCTCCAAGGTGGAGAAGAATTTGGCTTGCCCGAGTGCCATGAGAGATTTCTCCACCTGAGGAAGGGGGTAGGCTTCCCTGTGGTTGCAAGCGTTAAATTTGCGATAGTCCACGCAGAACCACAGACAGATGTCTTTCTTGCGCACCAGCACAACAGGTGCAGTCCAGGGGCTGCGACTTTCCTTGATCACTCCACCTTGTAGCATATTGTGGAGCAGTTCCTTGACTTATTGGCACAACGTTGGGGAATGTATCGATACCGCTCCCGAATGGGCGGCATATCCCCCGTGTGAATCGGAATGATATCCACATAGGATGAAACATGTCAGGCTGACCGATGCAAGCACGTTGAGAGCCACAGAGTTTTATATGTCATGATGTTCCTTTTTACCTGTAAGTAGACTACAATAAATATTGTGTGTTTTACCTCTACAGGCTTCACTATTGTTGCTTTTTTCCTCATATTGGGTAATATCCTGCTGGTGATCGCACAATATATCCATCTGTTTGTGTAAGTCCTGATGTCTTTCTGGTACTGATGACCTACCTATCAAGTTTGGAGTGTTGCATCCACCACTGACCTCTTGCATCATATGATTACAATGCCTGTTTTCATATCTTTCTGGTAAGCAGATTGATAGCACGTTGGTGTGGTGTGCTTTTCCTTTGCACATTGAAGTTTGGTGGAGGTTCTACATCGGTTTAATTCCATATTGATTTTTCACATGGACTATCACATATTTATATATAATTTTCACTAAAGCGCTGCATTTTGGACCTTTATACTTATGTAGCGGCCACCCCCACACCCCGTCTTCTTTAGCCTAGGGGTATGTCACGCGACAGGGGTGAGGTGCGCTATGGCCCATGTCCTCCCCACTACTTGCGGGCGAGGTGAAGGCCAATACCTAATGTTTCCTCGGGCCGGTGTCCTGAACATGTACCGAGTCTGTCGTGCAGAAACCACCAAACCACCCTTTGCTCCCATTAACAGAGTCCATACACCGATCACAGTCCAACGGTTAGATTTATTTCGTATCTTCAGTTACAGGGCAATGCGATGGCATAATACGGTGGAATGAGCAGGTCGAGGCACTATACTGATCTGGGTCCCTACACCCCCTATGCTATGACCAAGGGTTGTAGGAGTCTCGACATGAATACCTCCGTTGCGCTGCGGGCCTCTATCAGGGGAAGATGTCCTCCAAGGGAGTTACTGTAGGCCCATCCGTCACCGGGTTGACACTACACCGGGTCTTCGAACGAGTGACCTCCCCAGCCTCCTCACCTCAGATGCGGGTCCCCTCGCAAGGGGCGCCCTGGAGCAACTCCACCCTCGGGGGACCCAGTCGGAGTCACCGGGTCCCAGGCTTCCTCAATAGTACCTCACCCCAGGCTGAAGGTGCCTGGGATGGACTCCATCTTCGTCCCAGCCAGGCCTAGGGAGCCTGGGCCGGAACCTTGAACCGCCTGCACCCAGGCTGAGGGTGCCTGGGTGCGTGAAGAGATGATCCCCGAAGAAGACCTCGTGGCGAGGGCGTCTCCCCCTTTTATCTCCTCCCGTCGACACCACGGCGGGTTCCCCGCCCCGGCCGTACCATCTCCAGGAAGCGACAAAGAAGGGTAGCACTGCGGTAGTGATTCTACCCCGAGCCAGTAGGTACACTGACACCCACTGGTCGAAGAGAATATTACACCACCCAATCCTCCACGAATAAGAAAAAGGGGTCTGAACCCTAACATAATTACACACTTGGGTCACACTACTCCCCAAGTGTACCCCACTAAATTGAGGACCCCGCTACACACTCCCCCCTGTGATTTGACGCTGGTCCCCAGCGTCAGGTGCACACCCATGTCTCCCAAAGAGTGGTGACATGAAGTGGGCCCCAGAGGCTATCCCTCAAATTTCTGGATACTAAATGTGCCAAGACCTGCTCAAAAGGAAAAGGAGAAATATAAAACGATAAACATTTGTATAAAACATCTGTTCTGTGCACATGTACAATCCCTCCCATCGCTGTCTAAGAACCACCCCACTCTCAGTAGTCTTGACCGATGAATCTCCTGCAGAAGGGAAACAACAAAAAGAAAACACATCCTAACACTCTGTGTTAACTTGGCATGAATGGGTCCGTCAGCCGAGAGACCCGCTCACTCCAATAAGTAAGTAATGCATATGTAAAATTTTCAAACATTCGTTGCGCAACACTGCCACCTGGTGACAGAGCCGCGGTAATGACACTTGGTGAGATCTTCATTCTTCCTGCTTTCCTACTCTGACTCTACCCCAAAAGTCTCTGCCTTTGGCACATGAAGAAAAGGGAGAAAAAAAACACAACAGCTCCCAAGTCTCCAGTGAGTAAAAGAAAAGCCCAAATCAAAACAAAAGTAGGGCACAGTTCTAGGCGCCTGGGAATGTCTCATCCAGAAAGTTTCAACAGCAACAAGATAGGAGCTCACTCCTCCTATAAGTAGAACCTTGGATCCGGCAGAAACAGAGGCATCAGGTGCCCGTCAAACACTTCCACTGAGTACTCGACATCCTCTCCTTCTTTCCTACAGATGAGCACCTTATCAGCATGAATATGGCGCCCAAGTCTCCAATCAGCTCTGCAGTCCTTGAACTTTTTAGACACAGGCGGCGAACATGACAGGTATCGCCTGGCATGGGGTACTTTAAGCTTTTCCCATACAAACTCGTCTATTTCCCCGTCATCCCCACAGTCTGACAACGACTCTAGGTCGGAGGTGTCATACATCTCGGCGGGAAGGTAGTCTCTAGTAGACGGAAGGCTACCCTCCCTTTCGGGCTCCACCGGCTGTGAACTCCCGACACCTCCAACCAACACCGCAGTCCCAGCCCCTAGCTCACCTGGACCTACTGAAGAACTGGGATGTCCGGGACTCTCTTCTCTACCGGCGCCATCCAGGCCAGGCAAGCGGCGGGGTGAAGCTCGACCACGACCACAGGAGGCCTGCACCAGGCCTATCTTCCTCTTTGGGGGTGGCAGCAGGGAGTCTGTGGTGACCGAAGCAGTGTCTTCGGATTTTTCTCTCTCAATCTCTGGTTGGGCAGTCACTTCGCCCTGGTCAGCGCGTACGGGGACCTCCGCAGAGGCCTGGATCTCTCCCTCCGGAGTGGCGGTTCCTGTGATGCAATTGAGGCGTAGGGCCCGGGGCCTTTCCGTGTATGGTTCAACCTCAAAAAGGAACTCCTTGCAGGCCTCACATCGCCCGAATGGCTTTAGTTGGACCACCAGTCCCGAGCATCCGGGACAGATCACACCGAGAGCCTCCGTGTCTCTGCATGAATACAGAGCCAACTGTCCTCTGGGCCTAAGTCTTATCCCCGTGTCTGTCAGGGGAGCAGCAAATGCAGTCATCTTCGTGGGGTAAGGTACCGGTATCCACGGGGAGCTTGAGGCCATCCCGACCACTTGCTGTTCCATCACGCGCTGACCACGCGCCGGAGTCTCCCCGTGTATCTCCACACGTGGCCAGACTCCTCCCACAACTTGTACGTTTTCGCGGGCTTCCGCCAGCCTCCGCCCATGAATTGTACAGTCATGGGGTGCCTCGTGGCGCAGTGCATTAACAGTCCCCACATGTAGTACTTCACACGGCTGGACCTTTCCCTTTCTGCGCTCCTCTGCGTGGGCCTTTCCCGACTTAGGGTCATGTCCACAACTCCGAGCAGGGATGCACTCTGGCCAATCACATGGCCGACCCGCTCGGAACTCCTCCGGGCAGCAAAGTTCAAACACAGACGCTCTCAGTTCCATCGCCAAGACACACGATATCCCGGACGAGCCCCCACGTGTAGCGGCCACCCCCACACCCCGTCTTCTTTAGCCTAGGGGTATGTCACGCGACAGGGGTGAGGTGCGGTACGGCCCATGTCCTCCCCACTACTTGTGGGTGAGGTGAAGGCCAATACCTAATGTTTCCTCGGGCCGGTGTCCTGAACATGTACCGAGTCTGTCGTGCAGAAACCACCAAACCACCCTTTGCTCCCATTAACAGAGTCCATACACCGATCACAGTCCAACGGTTAGATTTATTTTGTATCTTCAGTTACAGGGCAATGCGATGGCATAATACGGTGGAATGAGCAGGTCGAGGCACTATACTGATCTGGGTCCCTACACCCCCTATGCTATGACCAAGGGTTGTAGGAGTCTCGACATGAATACCTCCGTTGCGCTGCGGGCCTCTATCAGGGGAAGATGTCCTCCAAGGGAGTTACTGTAGGCCCATCCGTCACCGGGTTGACACTACACCGGGTCTTCGAACGAGTGACCTCCCCAGCCTCCTCACCTCAGATGCGGGTCCCCTCGCAAGGGGCGCCCTGGAGCAACTCCACCCTCGCGGGACCCAGTCGGAGTCACCGGGTCCCAGGCCTCCTCAATAGTACCTCACCCCAGGCTGAAGGTGCCTGGGATGGACTCCATCTTTGTCCAGGCCAGGCCTAGGGAGCCTGGGCCGGAACCTTGAACCGCCCACACCCAGGCTGAGGGTGCCTGGGTGCGTGAAGAGATGATCCCCGAAGAAGACCTCGTGGCGAGGGCGTCTCCCCCTTTTATCTCCTCCTGTCGACACCACGGCGGGTTCCCCGCCCCGGCCGTACCATCTTCAGGAAGTGACAAAGAAGGGTAGCACTGCGGTAGTGATTCTACCCCGAGCCAGTAGGTACACTGACACCCACTGGTCGAAGAGAATATTATACCACCCAATCCTCCACGAATAAGAAAAAGGGGTCTGAACCCTAACATAATTACACACTTGGGTCACACTACTCCCCAAGTGTACCCCACTAAATTGAGGACCCCGCTACACTTATAAAAGGGGAAAAGGTATTTATATATTTTTTTTATATCTATACAAAAATGTTTTGACTTTAATTTCTATTTTAAACTGAATGGGTTGTTTTACAAGGTTATCATTTACAATCAGAAAGCTGCAATATAATACATGTTTGCTTTTGGGTTTAATACTGCTTTGTGAAAAGGTACTTGAATTGAATTTTCATTTTTTTTTTAAACCAGTTTAGTGTCACTTTAAACCAACCCTTGCCATTGTCGCCCCTGTTGGTTAGCTCGGTTTGGATGTGGATAAAAAAAAATCAAATCGAATATAATGAAAAAAAAAAAAAACTGACAGTTATTGGTAAACAATATTTGGCTTTTTTTTATTTTAAATCAGATCTTTTTTTTATTTTTATATGCAAACAACATTAACCACTTCAATACCGGGCTTTTTTTACCACATCAATACGGGGCCTATTCTGGCACTTCTCTCCTACATGTACAAATCATTATTCTTTTGCTAGAAAATTACTCAGAACCCCCAAACATTATATATGTTTTTTTAGCAGACACCCTAGGGAATAAAATGACGGTCATTGCAACTTTTTTTCTTGCACGGTATTTGCGCAATAATTTTTCAAACGCCTTTTTTTGGGAAAAAAAATGGTTTCATGAATTAAAAAATAACAAAACAGTAAAGTTAGCCCAATTTTTTGGGAAAATATGAAAGATGATGTTACGCCGAGTAAATAGATACCTAACATGTCACGCTTTAAAATTGCGCACACTCATGGAATGGCGCCAAACTTCGGTACTTAAAAATCTCCATAGGCGACGCTTTCATTTTTTTTACAGGTTACCAGGTTAGAGTTACAGAGGAGGTCTAGTGCTAGAATTGTTGCACGTGCTCTAACCCACGCGGCGATACCTCACATATGTGGTTTGAACGGCGTTTACATATGTGGGCGGGACTTACGTGTGCGTTCGCTTCTGATCGCGAGCTACCGGGGACAGGGGCGTTTTAATTTTTTTTTTATTATTATTATTTTTTTTTTATTTTACTTATTTTATTTATTTTTTACACTTATTTTACTTTTTTTTTATCACTTTTATTCCTATTACAAGGAATGTAATCATCCCTTGTAATAGGAATGTGTGTGACAGGTCCTTTTTATTGAGAGATGCGGGGTCAATAAGACCCCACATCTCTCCTCCAGGCTGGAAAGCATGAGATTGTGATTTTTTTTTCACTGATCTCATACTTACTAGCTGCAATGGCGGCTTTGTTTACATATGAGGACCCGGGCGTGACGTCATCACATCGCGCCCGGGCCTCCGACGATCACAGAGATGACTGGTGACCATCTGGTCACCAGTCATCTCTATGCTCGTCACGTAACCCACCACCGGCGCCGGACGATTCTCTCCGGGTCCCCGATGGCACGGAAGAGCCCAGAGAAGCACCGGATGGTGGCGGGAGGGGGGGGATGTCCCCTCCCGCCGCCTAAAAGATCGCTATGATCATTCTCATGGTGCGCAGAATCGCCGGCACAAGAAAATGATATCTGGGGGGGGCGTGTCCGGAAGCCGATCGGGGAAGACGTGCGGCCATTGAGCTCCGCAATTTTGGCTCCAATCTACGGCCATCCTCGCTACAGGCTTGGTGGGGGACGTTCCAAATCTACCCCCCCTTGTCCCTGAGGGTCCCCTACCTTCATCCCGGCCTGAGTTGTGCCTCCAGGCCAGCCGATCGGAGCCCGCCAGGTCCGCTCCACGCAGCCCAGGCCCACCGCCATTTTGAGGCCTACGAGACCTCCGCCGCTCCCCTGTGGAGCTACAGCTATCCCGCAGACGCCCGATACCCCCGCCGGGGCTTCGGTGGAGGTGGGGAACCTCTCGGTACGTTTGCCGGCCCGTGGTCGGCTCCGGAGTCTGGTAGCCATCTTGCGGCCTACAGGTCAGTCGACATCCTCCGGCCTGCATTGCCGCGATCGGCGGGGGAGACGACGCGGAGCTTGATCGCACCGGAGCCTACACTGGACTGACCTCTGTGCCTGTGAGGCCTCAGGAGTACCCCGGAGGGTTCGGTCCCACGGCTCTGGGAAAGTCTGCGGCTTTGGCCTACCACTGGAAGTCGGCGGCCATCTTGCTGCTCCCACTACACCCATTCGGCAGCAGACACCATCCTCCTTGTCTCCACTTGTAGAAGGCCACAGGAGGACCTCTGAGGACCTGATGTACGGACACCTTGAAGCCTACGGAGCCCCCCCTGTCAGGTACTGTGCTTTATAAAACCCCCGGTCATCTCCTACTCCTGCCCCTGGACCCCTGCCCCTAGGGGTGAACGGTTTCTTCCTACATTAGCCAGAGACTGTAGAGGGAGGGATACCAGAGGCCTATTACTACAAGTGTTCATTGACGTCTGGACACCCACCCTCACAAAACGCGAAAAGCTGCCTGTCCCTAATCCCCGTAACACTCCCATTGCAAACTTGCCTGTAGACTCTGTTCGTGACAAATACATAACGGCTATTTTGCTACATCCAGAGGGCCACCCTCCCCCTGTTAAACATACGCGGCGGACCGGTTGTGGACATATACTTGACGCAAAAATTATCCACCGGATACTCACTTAACATGAGTTTTGTTGGAAGGCGCATGCACGGCTTCTAGCCGTGGCGGACGTGTGAGGCCCCCGCCACCTCCCTGTGACTCCCACTGAACGTTCAACGGCTTTGATTTCTACGGGAGTCGTCTCCTCAGTTCCACGCGACAGCCACGTGCCCCATGGGCAAAATTGGAGACCAACGACACCACTACACCACAGTCTTCAGATCTCAGACTTCAACCACGATGGACCGCTTCCTGAATAAGCCTACATCCACAGCCTCAAATAATGATGACGGCGCACAAACCGGACTGGAGCAATCAGACTTAGACACAGGTACTACTTTTTTTGCCATTCTCCCCACCCCTGTACCGGGGCCATCCCCCCCGCTGACAGAAGAAGTTTTAGATGCCAAATTACAGTCTCTACTCCAGGCTATTACCCATAACATCGCACAGGAAGTCGGGAAGTTAGCGAAAGAATTACGGGGGGAAATTAGCCAGCTTGGAGAGCGCACTGATTCCCTAGAATACAAATTCGATGAGATGGTTCAATATGTACAGGTGCTTGAGGAAGATAATGCTGCCATAAAAAACACAGTTACTCAGCTCCAAGCCCAACAAGAAGACCTAGAAAACAGGGAATGCAGGCAAAACCTGAGAATCAGAGGTATCCCGGAGGCTGTCGAGGACAGAGACCTCCGCGCCTACCTTCTAAGCTTATTTAATGTGCTTGCTCCAAACATCCCTGACATAGACTGGCGCTTGGACAGAGCTCACAGATCATTGGCCCCTAAACCCCCGGCTGGCGCTAACCCAAGAGATGTGATTGTCAGATTTCATTACTATGATGGTAAAGAAGCTCTAACCATTGCAACCCGTAATCAACCCAGAATCGAGTTCAAAGGATCCAAGATCCAAATCTTCAGTGACCTCTCCCCGATTACTCTAGCTAGAAGAAGGAACCTGCGCCCGCTGACGCTACATCTTCAATCTCATAAAGTCGTATATCGTTGGGGGTTCCAATTCCGCCTTTCTGCATCTCGAGATGGCGTACAATACTCTCTCCGTGATCTTCAAGAGAGCGACACCTTTTTACGCAATCTGGGCATACCCCCGCTTCCTGATGAAGATCCAGCACCGCTTCCTGTTACTCCTAAACCGTTGACGGCTCCAAATCGCATTTGGACCCCGGTACGCCAGAAACCATCCAAGTCCACTCTTACGCCCCAGAGGCGTCATGCTTCAAGATTCCCAACCTGAACTTCCTTTTAAAAATGTCTGAGGTTCTGTATACCAAATTTAATTGGCCTCCGGTTGTTGTTTTTTTTTCTATGTTTTTTTTTTTGGTGTTTTTTGAGTGGCCATTGGCCCCTTAGTGGGTTTTTTTTCACATCCCCTGGCCCGGGGGATGCGTGGCTTGTCGCTTCACAGCCACCCTGGTTTATCGGTTCTATATATCTACTCCCTCAGTTTTATACTCCAGGATTCTTTGCTCTGGGAGGTGGCGGGGGTTCTCCCGTCTCCATGTCTGGGGGCTCTCGTGCTCCTCTTAATGACCCACGGCTTGGTCCTGGGTTCCCTGGAGGCAATCGGCCTTCCAGGTTTCTATTTAGTAGAAGTTAACAATTTTTTTTTTTGTTTGTTTTTTCCTTTTGTTTCTACATTTATTTTTTTCTTTCAGGTCTTTTTTTTGGACCTGCGGTTACTGTCTCAGTTAGCCTTAAGACGTCCCCACTGCAATGCTACCAATGTTTTATTTGTATCTGTGATATTTTATTTTTTTTCTATCCACAATGCACCATGGTATTTGTCATCCATTATATATTGTAGGCTATGTCTATTGGTTTTTTTCCAGACTGAATTGTCATGGCTCTAAAATTTTTGACATGCAATGTTAAAGGTTTAAACTCTATTCAAAAAAGATGGCTGGCTTTGAAAGAGTTTAAAGCTTCTAGAGCAGATGTAATCCTGATCCAGGAGACTCATTTCCGCACTGGAGGATCCTTTAAATTCGCTAGTAAACACTTTCCTAAGTCCTTTATAGCATCTGACCCATCCGGGAAGGCAGGTGTAGCTATTTTGATTAATAGATCATGCCCTTTACGAGTTAAATCTACCCACCTGGACCCCCATGGCAGATTTATTGTTCTAGACTGTTCCTTTCTCAATCAATCCCTTACTATTGTTAACGTGTACGCCCCCAATACAGGTCAGATTAAATTTTTATCCTCCATGTTTGAGATCCTAGACAATTTCTCCCAACCTTTCATGGTCATTGGAGGTGATTTTAATGTTACCATGTCACCTGGCAAAGACAGACACATATTGTTTCCATCCTCTTCCCCTGCCAGACCTGATCGCCTTTCTAAATCCTTTCGTAAGCTTATCAGAGCTAAAAATCTTTTAGATATTTGGAGGATTAAACATCCTACACATAAACAATACACGTTCTACTCACACTCCCACAAACTCTACTCCAGACTAGATCATTTTTTTATCTCTACTCCTCTCCTGACGTCCACGATATCCTCTGATATCAATCCCATATCTTGGTCTGACCACTCGTCTGTAAACCTTGACATTCTCCTCTCTTCGGTGTCTCCTAAAACCTGTCATTGGAGACTCAATGAGACGTTTCTCCGTATCCCTGACATTAAAGATCACCTATCTGCTAGCCTAACTGAATACTTTCAACTTAATGCTGGTTCAGTCTCGGAGCCCTCCACTTTGTGGGAGGCGCATAAGGCCGTCTTTCGGGGACATTGCATTGCTACAGGTTCCCGTCTTAAAAAAGATGCTGCATTTCAATATTCATCTATTATGTCTGAACTCCGTTCGGCGGAGAAGCTCTTGTTGTCATCCCCTACGGTGGCTGGGCTCCGGACTGTTGTTTCCTTACGGAATCGACTTAAGGCCTTGAAAATGGATAAAATTGACAAAGCTCTTTTATGGTCCAAACAAAAATTTTATGAATACTCAAATAAACCTCACAAAATGCTGGTAAATAGGCTGAAACCTCGCCCCTTTCAAACCTCCCCTGACTTTCTTAGGCAAACGGATGGAACACCCACATATTGCCCTCTCACTATGTCCAAAATCTTTGGTGAATTTTATCATCAATTGTACAACTGCCTACTAGGGATGAGCTTCGTGTTCGAGTCGAACATACGTTCGACTCGAACATCGGCTGTTCGATCGTTCGACGAAGATCGAACGATTTGGGCCATTCGCGCCAAATTCGAGTGACGCGAACGGCCCACAATGCACTACGCCATCGCAGTGTCATCCAGGCGCTGTGATTGGCCAAGCATGCACTGTGACCCCGCATGCTTGGCCAATCACAGCGCCGGCAGCGAGGAGAGCAATGATTGGCCACAGGCAGGATGCCTGTGGCCAATTATTGCTGAGGGTGTTTAGTACACGCCCCACACTATAAAAGGCCGCCAGCACGGCGGCCTAGTGTAGTGTGTTCCGGAGCAGGGAAAGAGAAGCATAGGCAGGGACAGTGACATTTATTTTTTTCTTGCTTAACCTGGATTCCTTTAGTTTAGGGAAAGAGAAGGATAGGTAGGGAGAGTGTCAGTGTGTTTTACTGTGCGAATCCTTGTTTCTTGGGACAGGGAAGGACAGTGAGGGAATTCTCCTTGTGCTATAGTGTGCTTTAAAAAAACATTTTTTCTAGGGACAGAAAACTATAGGTAGGAAGAGTGTCAGTTTCTTTCACTGTGATAATCCTTGTTTCTAGGGACAAAGAAGGAAAGTGAGGGAAATTCTCCTTGTGCTATAGTGTGCTTTAAAAAAACATTTTTTCTAGGGACAGAAAACTATAGGTAGGGAGAGTGTCAGTGTGTTTTACTGTGCAAATCCTTGTTTCTAGGGACAGGGAAGGACAGTGAGGGAATTCTCCTTGTGCTATAGTGTGCTTTAAAAAAACATTTTTTCTAGGGACAGAAAACTATAGGTAGGGAGAGTGTCAGTGTCTTTTACTGTGCGAATCCTTGTTTCTAGGGACAGGGAAGGACAGTGAGGGAATTCTCCTTGTGCTATAGTGTGCTTTAAAAAAACATTTTTTCTAGGGACAGAAAACTATAGGAAGGAAGAGTGTCAGTTTCTTTCACTGTGATAATCCTTGTTTCTAGGGACAAAGAAGGAAAGTGAGGGAAATTCTCCTTGTGCTATAGTGCGCTTTAAAAAAACATTTTTTCTAGGGACAGAAAACTATAGGTAGGAAGAGTGTCAGCTTCTTTCACTGTGATAATCCTTGTTTCTAGGGACAGGGAAGGAAAGTGAGGGAAATTCTCCTTGTGCTATAGTGTGCTTTAAAAAAACATTTTTTCTAGGGACAGAAAACTATAGGTAGGGAGAGTGTCAGTGTGTTTTACTGTGCGAATCCTTGTTTCTAGGGACAGGGAAGGACAGTGAGGGAATTCTCCTTGTGCTATAGTGTGCTTTAAAAAAACATTTTTTCAAAGGACAGAAAACTATAGGTAGGAAGAGTGTCAGTTTCTTTCACTGTGATAATCCTTGTTTCTAGGGACAAAGAAGGAAAGTGAGGGAAATTCTCCTTGTGCTATAGTGTGCTTTAAAAAAACATTTTTTCTAGGGACAGAAAACTATAGGTAGGGAGAGTGTCAGTGTGTTTTACTGTGCGAATCCTTGTTTCTAGGGACAGGAAAGGACAGTGAGGGAATTCTCCTTGTGCTATAGTGTGCTTTAAAAAAACATTTTTTCTAGGGACAGAAAACTATAGGTAGGAAGAGTGTCAGTTTCTTTCACTGTGATAATCCTTGTTTCTAGGGACAAAGAAGGAAAGTGAGGGAAATTCTCCTTGTGCTATAGTGTGCTTTAAAAAAACATTTTTTCTAGGGACAGAAAACTATAGGTAGGGAGAGTGTCAGTGTGTTTTACTGTGCGAATCCTTGTTTCTAGGGACAGGGAAGGACAGTGAGGGAATTCTCCTTGTGCTATAGTGTGCTTTAAAAAAACATTTTTTCAAGGGACAGAAAACTATAGGTAGGAAGAGTGTCAGTTTCTTTCACTGTGATAATCCTTGTTTCTAGGGACAAAGAAGGAAAGTGAGGGAAATTCTCCTTGTGCTATAGTGTGCTTTAAAAAAACATTTTTTCTAGGGACAGAAAACTATAGGTAGGGAGAGTGTCAGTGTGTTTTACTGTGCGAATCCTTGTTTCTAGGGACAGGGAAGGACAGTGAGGGAATTCTCCTTGTGCTATAGTGTGCTTTAAAAAAAAAATTTTCTAGGGACAGAAAACTATAGGTAGGAAGAGTGTCAGTTTCTTTCACTGTGATAATCCTTGTTTCTAGGGACAAAGAAGGAAAGTGAGGGAAATTCTCCTTGTGCTATAGTGTGCTTTAAAAAAACATTTTTTCTAGGGACAGAAAACTATAGGTAGGGAGAGTGTCAGTGTCTTTTACTGTGCAAATCCTTGTTTCTAGGGACAGGGAAGGACAGTGAGGGAATTCTCCTTGTGCTATAGTGTGCTTTAAAAAAACATTTTTTCTAGGGACAGAAAACTATAGGAAGGAAGAGTGTCAGTTTCTTTCACTGTGATAATCCTTGTTTCTAGGGACAAAGAAGGAAAGTGAGGGAAATTCTCCTTGTGCTATAGTGTGCTTTAAAAAAACATTTTTTCTAGGGACAGAAAACTATAGGTAGGAAGAGTGTCAGTTTCTTTCACTGTGATAATCCTTGTTTCTAGGGACAGGGAAGGAAAGTGAGGGAAATTCTCCTTGTGCTATAGTGTGCTTTAAAAAAACATTTTTTCTAGGGACAGAAAACTATAGGTAGGGAGAGTGTCAGTGTGTTTTACTGTGCGAATCCTTGTTTCTAGGGACAGGGAAGGACAGTGAGGGAATTCTCCTTGTGCTATAGTGTGCTTTAAAAAAACATTTTTTCAAGGGACAGAAAACTATAGGTAGGAAGAGTGTCAGTTTCTTTCACTGTGATAATCCTTGTTTCTAGGGACAAAGAAGGAAAGTGAGGGAAATTCTCCTTGTGCTATAGTGTGCTTTAAAAAAACATTTTTTCTAGGGACAGAAAACTATAGGTAGGGAGAGTGTCAGTGTGTTTTACTGTGCGAATCCTTGTTTCTAGGGACAGGAAAGGACAGTGAGGGAATTCTCCTTGTGCTATAGTGTGCTTTAAAAAAACATTTTTTCTAGGGACAGAAAACTATAGGTAGGAAGAGTGTCAGTTTCTTTCACTGTGATAATCCTTGTTTCTAGGGACAAAGAAGGAAAGTGAGGGAAATTCTCCTTGTGCTATAGTGTGCTTTAAAAAAACATTTTTTCTAGGGACAGAAAACTATAGGTAGGGAGAGTGTCAGTGTGTTTTACTGTGCGAATCCTTGTTTCTAGTGACAGGGAAGGACAGTGAGGGAATTCTCCTTGTGCTATAGTGTGCTTTAAAAAAAATTTTTTCAAGGGACAGAAAACTATAGGTAGGAAGAGTGTCAGTTTCTTTCACTGTGATAATCCTTGTTTCTAGGGACGAAGAAGGAAAGTGAGGGAAATTCTCCTTGTGCTATAGTGTGCTTTAAAAAAACATTTTTTCTAGGGACAGAAAACTATAGGTAGGGAGAGTGTCAGTGTGTTTTACTGTGCGAATCCTTGTTTCTAGGGACAGGAAAGGACAGTGAGGGAATTCTCCTTGTGCTATAGTGTGCTTTAAAAAAACATTTTTTCTAGGGAAAGAAAACTATAGGTAGGAAGAGTGTCAGTTTCTTTCACTGTGATAATCCTTGTTTCTAGGGACAAAGAAGGAAAGTGAGGGAAATTCTCCTTGTGCTATAGTGTGCTTTAAAAAAACATTTTTTCTAGGGACAGAAAACTATAGGTAGGGAGAGTGTCAGTGTGTTTTACTGTGCGAATCCTTGTTTCTAGGGACAGGGAAGGACAGTGAGGGAATTCTCCTTGTGCTATAGTGTGCTTTAAAAAAACATTTTTTCAAGGGACAGAAAACTATAGGTAGGAAGAGTGTCAGTTTCTTTCACTGTGATAATCCTTGTTTCTAGGGACAAAGAAGGAAAGTGAGGGAAATTCTCCTTGTGCTATAGTGTGCTTTAAAAAAACATTTTTTCTAGGGACAGAAAACTATAGGTAGGGAGAGTGTCAGTGTGTTTTACTGTGCAAATCCTTGTTTCTAGGGACAGGAAAGGACAGTGAGGGAATTCTCCTTGTGCTATAGTGTGCTTTAAAAAAACATTTTTTCTAGGGACAGAAAACTATAGGTAGGAAGAGTGTCAGTTTCTTTCACTGTGATAATCCTTGTTTCTAGGGACAAAGAAGGAAAGTGAGGGAAATTCTCCTTGTGCTATAGTGTGCTTTAAAAAAACATTTTTTCTAGGGACAGAAAACTATAGGTAGGGAGAGTGTCAGTGTGTTTTACTGTGCGAATCCTTGTTTCTAGGGACAGGGAAGGACAGTGAGGGAATTCTCCTTGTGCTATAGTGTGCTTTAAAAAAACATTTTTTCTAGGGACAGAAAACTATAGGTAGGGAGAGTGTCAGTGTGTTTTACTGTGCGAATCCTTGTTTCTAGGGACAGGGAAGGACAGTGAGGGAATTCTCCTTGTGCTATAGTGTGCTTTAAAAAAACATTTTTTCTAGGGACAGAAAACTATAGGTAGGAAGAGTGTCAGTTTCTTTCACTGTGATAATCCTTGTTTCTAGGTACAAAGAAGGAAAGTGAGGGAAATTCTCCTTGTGCTATAGTGTGCTTTAAAAAAACATTTTTTCTAGGGACAGAAAACTATAGGTAGGGAGAGTGTCAGTGTCTTTTACTGTGCGAATCCTTTTTCTAGGGACAGGGAAGGACAGTGAGGGAATTCTCCTTGTGCTATAGTGTGCTTTAAAAAAACATTTTTTCTAGGGACAGAAAACTATAGGAAGGAAGAGTGTCAGTTTCTTTCACTGTGATAATCCTTGTTTCTAGGGACAAAGAAGGAAAGTGAGGGAAATTCTCCTTGTGCTATAGTGTGCTTTAAAAAAACATTTTTTCTAGGGACAGAAAACTATAGGTAGGAAGAGTGTCAGTTTCTTTCACTGTGATAATCCTTGTTTCTAGGGACAGGGAAGGAAAGTGAGGGAAATTCTCCTTGTGCTATAGTGTGCTTTAAAAAAACATTTTTTCTAGGGACAGAAAACTATAGGTAGGGAGAGTGTCAGTGTGTTTTACTGTGCGAATCCTTGTTTCTAGGGACAGGGAAGGACAGTGAGGGAATTCTCCTTGTGCTATAGTGTGCTTTAAAAAAACATTTTTTCAAGGGACAGAAAACTATAGGTAGGAAGAGTGTCAGTTTCTTTCACTGTGATAATCCTTGTTTCTAGGGACAAAGAAGGAAAGTGAGGGAAATTCTCCTTGTGCTATAGTGTGCTTTAAAAAAACATTTTTTCTAGGGACAGAAAACTATAGGTAGGGAGAGTGTCAGTGTCTTTTACTGTGCAAATCCTTGTTTCTAGGGACAGGGAAGGACAGTGAGGGAATTCTCCTTGTGCTATAGTGTGCTTTAAAAAAACATTTTTTCTAGGGACAGAAAACTATAGGTAGGGAGAGTGTCAGTGTGTTTTACTGTGCGAATCCTTGTTTCTAGGGACAGGGAAGGACAGTGAGGGAATTCTCCTTGTGCTATAGTGTGCTTTAAAAAAACATTTTTTCTAGGGACAGAAAACTATAGGTAGGAAGAGTGTCAGTTTCTTTCACTGTGATAATCCTTGTTTCTAGGGACAAAGAAGGAAAGTGAGGGAAATTCTCCTTGTGCTATAGTGTGCTTTAAAAAAACATTTTTTCTAGGGACAGAAAACTATAGGTAGGAAGAGTGTCAGTTTCTTTCACTGTGATAATCCTTGTTTCTAGGGACAGGGAAGGAAAGTGAGGGAAATTCTCCTTGTGCTATAGTGTGCTTTAAAAAAACATTTTTTCTAGGGACAGAAAACTATAGGTAGGGAGAGTGTCAGTGTGTTTAACTGTGCGAATCCTTGTTTCTAGGGACAGGGAAGGACAGTGAGGGAATTCTCCTTGTGCTATAGTGTGCTTTAAAAAAACATTTTTTCAAGGGACAGAAAACTATAGGTAGGAAGAGTGTCAGTTTCTTTCACTGTGATAATCCTTGTTTCTAGGGACAAAGAAGGAAAGTGAGGGAAATTCTCCTTGTGCTATAGTGTGCTTTAAAAAAACATTTTTTCTAGGGACAGAAAACTATAGGTAGGGAGAGTGTCAGTGTGTTTTACTGTGCGAATCCTTGTTTCTAGGGACAGGAAAGGACAGTGAGGGAATTCTCCTTGTGCTATAGTGTGCTTTAAAAAAACATTTTTTCTAGGGACAGAAAACTATAGGTAGGAAGAGTGTCAGTTTCTTTCACTGTGATAATCCTTGTTTCTAGGGACAAAGAAGGAAAGTGAGGGAAATTCTCCTTGTGCTATAGTGTGCTTTAAAAAAACATTTTTTCTAGGGACAGAAAACTATAGGTAGGGAGAGTGTCAGTGTGTTTTACTGTGCGAATCCTTGTTTCTAGGGACAGGGAAGGACAGTGAGGGAATTCTCCTTGTGCTATAGTGTGCTTTAAAAAAACATTTTTTCAAGGGACAGAAAACTATAGGTAGGAAGAGTGTCAGTTTCTTTCACTGTGATAATCCTTGTTTCTAGGGACAAAGAAGGAAAGTGAGGGAAATTCTCCTTGTGCTATAGTGTGCTTTAAAAAAACATTTTTTCTAGGGACAGAAAACTATAGGTAGGGAGAGTGTCAGTGTGTTTTACTGTGCGAATCCTTGTTTCTAGGGACAGGAAAGGACAGTGAGGGAATTCTCCTTGTGCTATAGTGTGCTTTAAAAAAACATTTTTTCTAGGGACAGAAAACTATAGGTAGGAAGAGTGTCAGTTTCTTTCACTGTGATAATCCTTGTTTCTAGGGACAAAGAAGGAAAGTGAGGGAAATTCTCCTTGTGCTATAGTGTGCTTTAAAAAAACATTTTTTCTAGGGACAGAAAACTATAGGTAGGGAGAGTGTCAGTGTCTTTTACTGTGCAAATGCTTGTTTCTAGGGACAGGGAAGGACAGTGAGGGAATTCTCCTTGTGCTATAGTGTGCTTTAAAAAAACATTTTTTCTAGGGACAGAAAACTATAGGAAGGAAGAGTGTCAGTTTCTTTCACTGTGATAATCCTTGTTTCTAGGGACAAAGAAGGAAAGTGAGGGAAATTCTCCTTGTGCTATAGTGTGCTTTAAAAAAACATTTTTTCTACGGACAGAAAACTATAGGTAGGAAGAGTGTCAGTTTCTTTCACTGTGATAATCCTTGTTTCTAGGGACAGGGAAGGAAAGTGAGGGAAATTCTCCTTGTGCTATAGTGTGCTTTAAAAAAACATTTTTTCTAGGGACAGAAAACTATAGGAAGGAAGAGTGTCAGTTTCTTTCACTGTGATAATCCTTGTTTCTAGGGACAAAGAAGGAAAGTGAGGGAAATTCTCCTTGTGCTATAGTGTGCTTTAAAAAAACATTTTTTCTAGGGACAGAAAACTATAGGTAGGGAGAGTGTCAGTTTCTTTCACTGTGATAATCCTTGTTTCTAGGGACAGGGAAGGACAGTGAGGAAAATTCTCCTTGTGCTATAGTGTGCTTTAAAAAAACATTTTTTCTAGGGACAGAAAACTATAGGTAGGAAGAGTGTCAGTTTCTTTCACTGTGATAATCCTTGTTTCTAGGGACAGGGAAGGACAGTGAGGGAAATTCTCCTTGTGCTATAGTGTGCTAAAGCATTCCTCATCAACCATCTTTGAAATCCTTGTTTTTTTGGACAGTCAGGGAAATTGTCGTTGTGCTATTCTGTGCAAAAGCAATCATCCTCAACCATATTTAGAAATCCTTAAGTAAAGGGACAGAGAAGGACACCTGAAGGTAGCCCTTATTGCTTTTTTCCCATCTCCCTGCAGGCCATCTATTAGAATGTCTGGAAGGCAAACAAGGAGAGGCAGACAGTCAGGAGGCAATAAAAGAGGGCAAGCAGGCTCTGTGTCTGGGGGCAACAGTGCTGGTCGTGGACGCGGTGCATTGTCATCAGCACATGGCCATGGGACACGCTTGTCCTTCTTTTCGGCAGCTGGACATGTTGAGCCACATCATGCCGAAGACTTGGTAGAGTGGATGACCAAGCCCTCCTCCTCCTCCTCATCCTCTCTCACCCAGGCTCAGGGTACTGGAAAAGCAGCTGCCAAAGTGTCCTCTTCCCTGGTATCAATGTCAGACTCATCATCAGTCACTCCTTCCCTAGACCCACCATGTCCTCCTCCTGAGGAGTCCCCCGAACTGTTTGAGCACAGTGTTGGGTACATGCTCCAGGAGGATGCCCAGCGTTTCGAAGGGTCTGATGATGAAACCCAGCTACAGGAAGGCAGTAGCGTGAGAGCAGACAGAGGGGATGCTCAAGAAGGACACCAATCTGGCAGTCATGTTCCAGCAGCTGCAGCATACTGCCAGATTGGCTCCAGTGATGAGGAGGGAGGGGATGATGAGGTCACTGACTCCACGTGGGTGCCTAATAGGAGAGAGGAGGAGGAGGAGGATGAGGAGGAGGCACATCTCCAACGAGGCAGGATGCCCTTTGGTGGCCAGCGTAAGGGCAGTACACCGACGGAATCACACCGCAGAGCTCCGCCTGTGCAGGGCGCTGCCTCTGCCCGTCATTCAAAAAGTTCTTTGGTGTGGGCCTTTTTTGAGGCTAGTGCATCAGATCGCACAGCTGCTGTTTGCAACATATGTCTCAAGCGTATATCGCGTGGCCAAAACATCAGCCGCTTGGGTACCACATGCCTGACCAGACATATGTTGACCTGCCATGCAGCTCGTTGGCAAGCCTACCTCAAAGACCCACACCAAAGAACAAAGCGGACCTCTCCTTGCACCGCATCAGCTGGGATCTCCAACCCCACTATAACTTCAGTCCTCTCTGAAACATGCACTGAGAGGAATGAAGGTGTAGAATTAGGTGTGTCACAGCCAAGTACTTGCGGCCACTCTGCTAGCAGTACACCGACGTCCGATTCTAGCAGGCAAATTTCCCTGCCCCAGCTGCTGGACCGTCGAAAGAAGTTCACTCCCAGCCATCCACATGCCCAGCGGTTGAATGCTAGCTTGGCTAAATTGCTAGCGCTTCAACTGCTGCCTTTTCAGTTGGTAGACTCGGCCCCCTTCCGTGAGTTTGTGCAATGTGCGGTTCCTCAGTGGCAGGTTCCCAAACGCCACTTTTTCTCACGGAAGGCTATTCCGGCTCTCTACCGGCATGTGGAAGGCAATGTCTTGGCCTCGCTGGACAGGGCGGTCAGCGGTAAGGTGCATATTACCGCTGACTCATGGTCCAGCAGGCATGGACAGGGACGTTACCTTTCTTTCACGGCCCATTGGGTCACTCTTTTGGCAGCTGGGAAGGATGCAGGACAAGGTGCAGTAGTGTTGGAGGTTGTTCCACCGCCACGCCTCCAAAATGCTACTACTGGTTGTGACACACCTCTCTCCTCCACCCCCTCCTCTTCTTCTTCCTCCATGGCCTCTTCCTGTGGTTTGTCCTCGGAACCAGCGGTGCTCCGTAGGCGTTCAAGGGGCTACGCAAGTACGCAGGCAAAAAGATGCCATGCCGTGCTTGCGCTGGTGTGTTTGGGGGACAGAAGCCACACTGGGGCAGAGGTCCTGTCTGCTCTGCAGGGCCAGGCCGAGAGGTGGTTGACGCCACACCAGCTTCAGCCAGGAATGGTGGTTTGCGACAATGGCACCAACCTCCTCTCCGCCCTCCGACAGGGACAACTGACCCATGTGCCCTGTGTGGCTCACGTCCTTAACCTGGTGGTGCAGCGGTTCTTGGGCAGGTACCCGGGCTTACAGGATGTCCTGAGGCAGGCCAGGAAAGTCTGTGTGCATTTCCGCAGATCTTATAATGCCAGTGCTCGCCTGGCTGAGCTGCAAAAGGAGTTGAACCTGCCCAAGAACCGCCTTATATGTGACATGCCCACCAGGTGGAACTCAACGTTGGCCATGCTGCAGCGGCTGCACACGCAGCAGAGGGCCATCAATGAGTACCTGTGCGACTACGGCACCAGGACAGGGTCAGGGGAGCTTGGTTTTTTTTCTCCACACCAGTGGGGCATGATCAGGGATGCATGCACTGTCCTGGCACCATTTGAGGAGGCCACGAGGATGGTGAGCAGTGACAGTGCATGCATCAGTGACACTGTACCTCTTGTCCACCTGTTGGAGCACACGCTGCGTGGAATAATGGACAGGGCACTTGAGGCAGAACAGAGGCAGGAAGAGGAGGACTTCCTTGCCTCTCAAGGCCCCCTTTACCCAGACAGTGTTCCTTCTGTCCCACCCATCACACAGGAAGAGGAGGAGGAGGAGGAGGAGGATTGTGTCAGCATGGAGGTGGAGGCTGGCACTCAGCATCATCAGCAGCAGTCTTTTAGGGATGATTTACAGTCCCAAGAAACCAGTGGACTTGTACGTGGCTGGGAGGAGGTGGCTGCGGATCATGTCGTCCTTAGTGACCCAGAGGACTCCGGAGCGAATGCCTCAGCAAACCTACGCTGCATGGCCTCCCTGATCCTGCAAAGTCTGCGGAAGGATCCTCGTATTCTTCGGATCAAGGAGAGGGACCATTACTGGCTGGCCACTCTCCTTGATCCACGGTACAAGGGTAAGGTTGCGGACCTTATGTTACCGTCGCAGAGGGAGCAGAGGATGAGACAACTCCGGGAGGCCTTGCAGAAAGGTCTGTGCAACGCGTTCCCAGAGACTGGGAGGTTACAAACTCCTGGTCCTGGACAACGAGTTGCTGAGGCTTCGGCCAGTCAAAGAAGGAGCGGTGGGGAAGGTGGCCGTCTGACCGATGCGTTCAGACAATTCTTTAGTCCGCAGCCCCAAAGTATGATCGGTTCCAGCAACCATCGCCAGCATCTGATAAACATGGTGCAGGAATATCTAGGGGCAAGGTCAGACTTGGACACCTTCCCCACCGAAAATCCTCTGGCTTACTGGGTCTTGAGGATGGATCACTGGCCAGAGCTTGCACAGTATGCAATTGAGCTACTGGCCTGTCCTGCATCCAGCGTTCTTTCGGAACGCACATTCAGTGCTGCTGGAGGATTTGTCACGGATCACAGGGTGCGCCTGTCCACCGACTCGGTTGATCGACTGACTTTCATCAAGATGAACCAGTCTTGGATCACCACCAGCTACCACACACCTGATGCTGATATAACAGACTAATTGATTTTAACATGTCACATCCCTTCAAGACTGATGCTGATGCTGAGTGCCTGTGCTGTTATGTTGACTGGCTATCCTCCTCCTCCGAGTCCTCAATGATACGATTGATGATGATAGCTTGGAAGATCATTTTTGTTTATGGGTGCCGCCACCAGTGGCTAAGGCCCAATTTTTCAGCCCCTGTTTTACAGGGGCGTGTAATTACAATTTTTTTAGCAATAATTTGCCATAGGGCTCATTGCTGTGCTCCAAGTACAGTATCTGTGAGGGGTTGGAGTGTTGTGGCACCAGTGCCTAAGGCCCAATTTTTCAGCCCCTGTTTAACAGGGGCGTGTCATTACAATTTTTGAAGCAATACTTTGCAACAGGGCTCATTGCTGTGCTCCAAGTACAGTATCTGTGAGGGGTTGTAGTGTTGTGCCACCAGTGCCTAAGGCCCAATTTTTCAGCCCCTGTTCAACAGGGGCATGCAATTACAATTCTTGATCTAATAATTCACAGCAGGGCCCATTGCTGCACACACCAAGAGTAACTCTGAGGGCTTACAGTGTTGTGGCAACGCCACCACCACCACCACCACCACGAAAGGCCCGATTTTTCAGCCCCTGTTCAAAAGGGGCATGTAATTACAATTCTTGATCTAATAATTCACAGCAGGGCCCATTGCTGCACCCACCAAGAGTAACTCTGAGGGCTTACAGTGTTGTGGCAACACCACCACCACCACCACCACCACGAAAGGCCCAATTTTTCAGCCCCTGTTCAACAGGGGCATGCAATTACAATTCTTGATCTAATAATTCACAGCAGGGCCCATTGCTGCACCCACCAAGAGTAACTCTGAGGGCTTACAGTGTTGTGGCAACGCCACCACCACCACCACCACGAAAGGCCCAATTTTTCAGCCCCTGTTCAAAAGGGGCATGTAATTACAATTCTTGATCTAATAATTCACAGCAGGGCCCATTGCTGCACCCACCAAGAGTAACTCTGAGGGCTTACAGTGTTGTGGCAACACCACCACCACCACCACGAAAGGCCCAATTTTTCAGCCCCTGTTCAACAGGGGCATGCAATTACAATTCTTGATCTAATAATTCACAGCAGGGCCCATTGCTGCACCCACCAAGAGTAACTCTGAGGGCTTACAGTGTTGTGGCAACGCCACCACCACCACCACCACCACGAAAGGCCCAATTTTTCAGCCCCTGTTCAAAAGGGGCATGTAATTACAATTCTTGATCTAATAATTCACAGCAGGGCCCATTGCTGCACCCACCAAGAGTAACTCTGAGGGCTTACAGTGTTGTGGCAACGCCACCACCACCACCACCACGAAAGGCCCAATTTTTCAGCCCCTGTTCAAAAGGGGCATGTAATTACAATTATTGATCTAATAATTCACAGCAGGGCCCATTGCTGCACCCACCAAGAGTAACTGTCAGGGCTTACAGTGTTGTGGCACCAGCACCACCATCAAAGGCCCAATTTTTACTACCACTGTTCAACAATTATATGTAATTAAAATTCCTGATATAATAGTTGACAGCAGGGCGTTCCAGCACCAACCAAGAGTAACTGTGAGTGCTTACAGTGTTGTGCCAACACCAACAACTAAGGGGCCTATTTCTGCAGAGTATATACGGCAGGTCCCTACTTTCAAACATCCAACTTACAAACGACTCCTACTTGCAAACGCAAGAAGACAACAGGAAGTGAGAGGAAATCTACCACTAGGAAGGAAAATTCTCTCCTGTAAGAATAAATATGGGAGAAAGGTGTCTCCTCTGTACTGATGCTTTATCAGCAATCCTTGTTTCAAGAAAAACACCACATTTCAAAAACAGTTGTCATTGGGACGGAAAGTGAGGTGAAATGTTCTGAACAGGGGCACAGACAGCAAAACAAATGTTACAGGGGTGATAACCCTTACCTATGTTTTCCAAAAAGTTTAAAAATAGATTTTTGGGCTGGAGCTACACTTCAACAATGTACCTGTTCAAAATTACAAACAGATTCTACATAAGAACAAACCTACAGTCCCTGTCTTGTATGCACCGCCTGTATACGGCTGTTCAGAGTATATAGGGCCTTTTTTATTTTATGTGCGGGGTTCCCCTTAATATCCATACAAGACCCAAAGGGGCTGGTAATGGGCTGGGGTAGGGGGGGGGGGTCATGGGGTAGCTATGCCATTTTTCTTAAAGATTTTCATCCATATTACCGGGACCAGACATTACATTAAAGCCGCAAGCAGTTTTAAATGGCTTTTTTTTCCTTTAGAAGTGTCATTTTGTGCAGGGACAGTTCTAAACACGGGAAACACGTGGCACTTCACAGGCATACTTTAGACACCCCCCAGGTACGATATTTAAAGGAATATTTGACTTTTTTTTTTCACTTTATGCATCATTAAAATGACTGCTCCCGAAAAACGACCGTTTTTAAAACTTCTTTTTGCATTGATACATGTCCCCTGGTGCACAACCCTGGTTCCCAAACCCTTTTTAGGACAATAACATGCATAATAGTTGTTATAATTAGCACTTTAGAATTCGAACGTTCGCATCCATTGTATTTAATAGGGTTCTAATGTTCGTACGAACTTTCGGTCCGTTCGCGGGTTCTGGTGCGAACCGAACCCGGGGGTGTTCGGCTCATCACTACTGCCTACGTACGGATTCCAGGTATGAATTTACTCAAGAGAAATTTGATTCATTCTTCGAATCCCTACAACTACCTAAACTTTCACCCGCACACTTAGCCTCCTTAAACTCGACAGTTACACCCGAGGAATTAGAGGATGTAATAAAACATCTTCCCACCCAAAAATCTCCTGGCCCTGATGGTCTACCGTACTCCTATTATAAGACCTTTTTACCTATCATAAGCCCTCATCTGCTTTCCCTGTATGCTTCACTATTTAAAGGTACCATTCCACACCCACACTTTTTACATGCCCATGTTTCTGTGATCCCAAAACCGGGTAAAGACCCCTCCATCCCTGATAACTATAGACCCATTGCATTACTTAACTCTGATTACAAGATATTTACAAAAATATTGGCGAATCGATTGTCCCATTTCCTTCCCAGACTCATACACAAGGATCAGGTAGGCTTTGTGAAGACCAGACACGCAGGTGATAATACGAGACGCACGATCGATCTAATAGACCTATTGATCAAAACGTCCCGTCCAGCCCTGATACTGAGCCTTGATGCACAAAAGGCTTTTGACCGGCTCAGCTGGCCGTTTATGTTTGCTACCCTCTCCATATATGGGTTTGGAGGTCCCTTTATCGCAGCCTTGCACGCCCTATACTCATGTCCTTCATCCCAAGTACAACTATCCTCTTATCTGTCGTCACCCTTCTTATTGAGCAATGGTACCAGACAAGGATGCCCATTATCCCCCCTACTCTTCATCCTATGCCTTGAACCCTTAGCCGCGGCTATTCGCAACCACCCTGATATTCGTGGGGTCTTACTTCGCCAGAAAGAGTATAAATTAACCCTGTTTGCAGATGATATTCTGCTGACTCTGACTAGACCCCATACCTCTCTTCCAAATCTCATAGCGCTTTTGAATGAATTTAGTTCTATTTCGGGTTATAAAATTAACACCACTAAAACCGAAGCCCTACCAATACACATTCCACCCTCAGAACTCACAACTCTCACACAAAATTATTCATTTCATTGGTGCTCGGACTCCCTTAAGTATTTGGGGGTGAATTTAACCTCTTCATACTCCACTTTATATCAGGCTAATTACCCCCCACTCTTCCGAGACATTGATCGGCTCTTGCGACAATGGGATATGTATCCCATCTCTCTCTTGGGTCGCATTAATGTCCTGAAGATGTCTATTATGCCTAGACTTTTATACTTATTTGACACTCTCCCGATTCCCATTCCTATGTCCCAACTTAAAGCTACGCAAAGAGCATTTCTTAATTTCATCTGGCACTATAGGGCTCACAGGATTGCGGGCCCTGTAGTGCTGGCCCCTAGGGCAAGAGGTGGGTTGGGGGCCCCAGATCTCATTAAATATTATTACGCCACCCACCTCAAACCAATCATTGTTTGGTCCTCCAGAATGGCGCCTAGTGTGTGGGCAGAGATCGAAATGAGTGTCACTAGACCAGTACATCCATGCGCTATGATCTGGGCTAACCTGGATTCGTCTATAGGTCAACTTCGAAGTATTTGCCTAGGGCCAATGTTGTTCTCCCTCTCTGTGTGGAAAAAATGTTCACGCCAATTCTCTCTTGCATCCCCATGTCCACCGCTACTAAACGTGTTATTCAATCCTGACATCCCTGATAGCCTATCTTATATTCGCATGCTTCCGTGGACACAAGCTGGAATCTTTCAACTTCGCAACATTGTACACCCCCTCACTCGTACACTTTTGCCCTTTGCTGACCTACAGAGGAAATATCAGATCCCTAAACAATTGTTATACTCCTACTTCCAGATTAAACATTACTTTGCTTCTAAAACAGCTTCTCTGACTCTTGAAAAACCTACCCCGTTCGAACTTTTATGTGCTCAGGGACCATACCAGACCCATCTCATTTCTGATATCTACAAATATTTGCATGACGCTGCCTCACTCACTGACACATCCCATCTATACATGCACAAATGGTCCCAATTAATAGGCCGTCCCATCCCCCTTCCTCAATGGAGGACGATTTGGGAGGCTATTTCCAGGTCTTCACGATGTGTAGAACAAAGAGAGACGGCATACAAAATTTTATATTTTTGGTATAGAACACCTGAAATACTACATAGATATGACCCCACAACTCCTCGCGTATGTTGGAGATGCCGGGGTGACGTGGGCTCCCATTTCCACATTTTTTGGGAATGTCCTTTGATTCGCCCATTTTGGTCTTCTGTCCAGACCTTTCTACAGCAGTTGTTGGACGTCACTCCCCCATTAGACCCGGTTCATTTCCTTCTAGGCCTGCCGATCCCTGGTGCCCCCAAACATACCCAAAAATTGGCTACCTATATCATTTTAGCAGCAAAACGGGTGATACCCTCACAATGGTTGTCCCCTTCCCCGCCCACACTTCCACAAGTTCTTCAAATATTGGGACTGATCTGTAAAATGGAACGCCTCACTGCAATGGTGCACGACACTCTTCCTCAATTTTCGAAAGTGTGGGACGTTTGGGAAAACTCAGATCTCAATCCTAGTGGCACTTCCTTATCTTCCAGCGAGGAGACTTTATCTTGACCTTTATCCCACAATTAGAATGTAGAGGTTTTGTTCACTAATCCCTTTGAAGATTCCATGGTGCTTTCCCCCCCCCTTTTTTTTTTTTTGTTTGTTTGTTTGTTTTGTTTTTTGTGCTCTCACTCGGTGCGATACCTGCGTGGTGCCCTCGATTTCTGGGGGGGCGCCCTGGGTGTCTCACTGTCATCAGACCCAGTGAATACAATTTTGCTTACATGCGTTATATGATGTTTAGTTTTGTTTTACCCATTCACTGGCTACCTACTCACTCGCTCAATTCCTTTTGTACGGCTATTATTCCATGATAATTGTATGTTGGCAGTACTGGGATTTGATTGATACACTTTTATTACATGCTGTATGCTCTATTTTATAATCTGACAATCTTTTGTATCTGTTTTTTGTATACATGAAAAATTTCAATAAAAACTAAAATTGAAAAAAAAAAAAGAAAATGATATCTGAATGATGCCTCTAGCTGCAGGCATCATTCAGATATCCCCCCTCAAAGCCGAGGACGTCATATGACGTCCACCCAGGATGGGAGATCCCATCTGTGGACGTCATATGACTATGGGCGGTAGGGAAGTGGTTAAGACAATACAGACAAATTATACAAACAAAATCACATTAAACAAAACACAGCCCAAAAAAAAAGATTTTTTTAGCGTACCTGTATTACCACATCTAGCACAGGCTGGCTCAGATTTCAATCCAATTGCATACAGAAATTGGGGAGTTCTATAGACTCTATGAAGAATAAAGATCTGTGTCAGTCTGCGTGATGGAGAAAGATGCCTAATGCCTAACCCGGAAAACCTGCCAAAACTCCTTAATATATTTCATTACCGCCGGCAGGGATGAGCAGGTATTGGTCAAGAAAAAGGGAAGATCATCTGCATATAATGATATCTTTTCCTCCATATCTCCCCTAATCAAACCGGTAACATCGGAAGAGGCCCGCATAAGACATGCCAAGGGCTCTATAGCCAGGACAAAAAGCAGGGGGGACAGTGGACAACCCCTGCCTAGTGCCCCAGAAGAGTCTAAAACTGGGAGATTGGAGGCCATTGACCATAACCGATGCCACCGGAGCGGAGTATAACAACCGCACCCACTGGCAGGAGCCAGAGGCAAGCCCAAATCTTTCGAGGATGGCCCATAGGTATGGCCATTCAACACTATCGAAGGCCTTGATTGCGTCTAATGTCAAAAAGGCACGGTTTGAGCGACCCGGAGCGGAACCTGCATATTTAAATATGCGCGTCTGATATTGAATATTTGGCTTGTTAGTGATCATTTAGGCAAGCATTAGATTGTTTTTAAAGCTTTGCTAAGCTAATGACATCAGAATTATATTATCCTTTACAGTATAAACACACAAGGTTAACAATTACTTGTTTAAAGCACTAGGTATGGAAAAGAACTGCTAAACAAAAGTATTGAAAATCTCCTATTGATTTTCAGAATCATTATCTGCTGCAGAACACGACATGCAGCATAGATTTTCAAGCTGAAATACAGAAACGCTGGGTAATGCATTATATATATATATAAAAATAAAAATATAAAAACAATAGGGCGTGTATTTATATAAAAAAAAATCTTAGCAATTTGCCCAGTGAAAGTACATGTACATTCTATTTTTTCACACAAATAGAGCTTCCTTTTTGTGGTATTTAATCACCACAGTTTTTTTTTTTTTTTTACTAAATAAATTAATAAAGAAAGACCGAAAAAAAAAACTTTCATAGTTTGTTAGAAAATTTTGCAAATAGGTAATTTTTCTCCTTCACTGATGTGCGCTGATGAGGTTGCACTGATGGGCACTGATAAGGTGGCAGTTATGGGCATTGAGGGGCACTGATAGGCTGCACTGATGGGCACTGGTGGGCACTGATGAGGCTGCACTGGTAGGTGGCACTGATGGGCACTGATAGGTGGCACTGGTGGGCACTGATGAGGCTGCACTGATAGATGACACTGATGGGCACTGATAGGTGGCACTGATAGGCGGAACTGATAGATGTCACAGATGGGCATTGATAGGCGGCACTGATGGACACTGATAGGTGACACTGATAGGCAGCACTGATGGGCATTGGTAGGCAGCACTGATAGATTACACTAATGAGAAGGCACTGATGGGCACTGGTGGACACTGATTGGCAGCCCTGGTGGGCACAGATTGGCAGCATTTGTGGGCACAGATTGGCAGCACTGGTGGACATTGTTGGGACTGCACTGATTATCAGGACACTAATAATCAGTGCCTTAATTATCAGTGTACTTTTCCCTTTTACAGAAGCTGGTTATCAGCTCTCTTCTCTCTTCCTCACACTGTCAGTGTGTGAAAAGGAGTGCTGATAACCAGCTTCTGTTTACAACTGTGATCAGCTGTGATTGGACACAGTGATCACCCTGATTGTCTAAAGGACACTGTGATCACAGACTTATTTCTTATTTTTTTAGTTTTGGATAGAGTGGAGAGAGATCAGAACAGTTGTCCGTTTTTATTGTTGTCTGTGCCCCTGTTAGGAAGATCAACCCTCTCTGCCCCTCTCTGTTTGTCCTGTATACTGTTATCATTGAACGTTACAGAAAATCACAATGAGGGAATCGTCCAATGGGGACACTAGTTCGGGTGACCCTAGTGACACCCCAGGATTCCCTCCTTTTGGAGGTATTTCTTCTCACTTCCTGTTTTGGCTGTGCAACAGGAAGTGAAGAATAAGATTACAAAATATTACGGAACACAGATTACAAAAAAAGTGACTGGCTTATAACCCTCCCTAAAACAACAAGAAGGGATGGGGAGGAAGAGGCGCCAAGCCACCAATAGTGTAGCACTAAAAACAATGATAATGCACTCACAAACATCCAGGGCGACAGGCATATAATCTCGCTATATAAGTCCACTCAAGGGGTTCTAGTCCATGTTGAGGACGGATCTACCACGGGAGAGGATGCAGAAAGCCGGGTAGAAGCTGGGGGAACCACCACAAGGATAAAGAGCTGTCAAGAAGTTGTCAAACCTTGCATTAAATTGATGTTTGAGTGTTTTTTTACTGCATTCTTCATTATTGTACTCTTTGCTTTCTTAAGCAGATACACTAATTAGTTTGACAGACTAGATGCAAGGAAGACCAAGAGTCTAGCTCATCTTTCTGTAGTAAAAGCATGAAACTCTTTATCTCAGATGGTAGATCCGTTCTCACGGTGGCCTCAACATGGACTAGAACCCCTCGAGTGGACTTATTTAGAGAGATTACATGCCTGTCGCCTTGCTTGTGAGTGCATTATCATTGTTTTTAGTCCCGGTTCACACTGGTGAGATGCGGAAAACCCTGCGATTCAATGTCAGTTCCCGCATCACACCTGAATCGCACACTGGTTCACACTGACATCTGCAAACCGCTGGGGGTGTCAATATAAAGTTAATGACATCCCTAGATCAGTTCGCAGATCGCAGTGTGAACTGTCAAATGGTGCATGAATCAGATCGCATAGGTGTGAACACCCATGCGATCCCATTCCAGTGCGGACCACAGTTTGGTCTGAATGCAATGCAAATTCAGCCATACAATTTGTATAGCTGAATTTGCATCGCTTAGACATCCCATGTGATTTGCACCGCAATGCGGTGTGAATCACATGCAATGTCTGTAAACGCACAAGTGTGAACCCAGCATTACATGTTGATTGCTTAATAAACAGTGTTACACTGTTGGCAGCTTGGCGCCTCTTCCTCCTCATTCCTTCTTGTTTTTTTGGTGGTCGTGTCCCAGTTTACTTCAGAGACAGCCCCGCTTCCCCCAAACAGTGTAAGCCACAGACTTTTGATTTCATCTATTTAAGTGTTCTGCTCACCTCCGGGACTTTTTATTCTCAGTTTTACTTCCATTTTTTTCAAGAATTTAAATTTTTATACATCTATTCACACAATCGGGTTCTCCTGCATAAACAGATAATCTAGACCAGATTGGTACCATACACTGCTCAATTGTTTTTGCAACTAATATTGTCGTTTGTTGGCAACAAGTGCAGTGCTGAGTAAATAATTTAGTTTGCTGTTCTCATAATCCTCCCGACTCTATCCAAAATGAAAAACAACAACTGTTTTGCCTTTAGTAACACTTTAATGCATTTTTAAATGCAACACATATATTGTAGATTATTATTATCAGTGGTGGCTGGTGCCCCCCGCCAGGTCTGCACTTACCCCATTCAGGTCGTGGCTTCCCTGGCTTCTACTCCCAGCTAATCCGGTCTTAAGATCCGCCTCCTGTCCTGATTGGTCAGGAGGAGTAGCCAGAAGACAATAGCGAATATTGATTCGCTAATGTCACAAGTGGGTGGGTTCGGGGCACAGTACTCTGTGCCCTGAGCCCAAACTTTTTGAAGCCTCAGGCTCTAATCATGTGCGTCAAAAAAAAACAACTCATAGAAACCTATGAGTCTGGCGCCCCGCATAAAGATTAGGGGGGTGGCGCCCCAGCGCCCCTTATAGACTGGCCGCTGCTGATTATTATACAGGATTTATATAGCGCCGACAGTTTACACAGCACTTTAGAACTTGAGGGTAGACAGTACAAATACAATACACTTTAACACAGTAGGAATCAGAGGACCCTGCCCATTAGAGCTTACAATCTAAAAGGGAGGGTCGAGAGATAAAATAGGTAATAACTGTGGGGGGTGGGCTGATGGAGAAAATAAGTGTACAGTTGCTAGGTGGAGGCAGGATAGGCTTCTCTGAAGAGACTCGGGAGAAGTCCAGGAGGCAAACATGGGAGGAGGTGACGAGGGAGCTAGAGATCAGGGGGTCTTAGGAGGAGTGAAGAGAATGATTTGGTTGGTATTTTGAGACTAGGTTAATGGTGTAGCTGGGGGCCAGGTTGTACAGTAGATGGCTTTGTAAGTTGTTGTTAGTATCTTGATTTTAATTAGTTGGTTGAGTGGCAGCCAATGGAGAGATTTGCAGAGAGGAGTAGCTTAATTAGACTTTGTGTAAACCTCTTGTATCCCCCCCCCCCCCCTGCAGTATAAATCTGTGAGAGTGAGGGGCAGCAGCACTAGGTCCGCTACAGTGCCCTATGTCCTGACAAGAAACACACTGACAGAAAGAGAGAGCAGAGAAGTGAGCTCATCAGTCTACTGCTTCTACTTTACTGTCCAATCACAGGGTGGAGGCAGGGAGGTGACCATGCAGTATTGTAACTGTAGTATAACAAATTCTGTGGCTGGCTGTATTAATCTCCAAACTGGATGGGCAGAGACCCAAATGCTTGAGCAGATAAAAAAGCTATGTTATATTTATTTCAGCTGCGCATTTAGATATTTGTCTGGAGTTTAGCTACAACAAAATGCAATACAGTCCAACATCATCATAGGAATACACTATGTTCATTGGGCATGAGCTATTTCAGGCCTTTGTCGGTACGCACTAGATGTGTTCGTTTAATGCATACTTAGGAGGCCCTAAAGGAAATCGCTAAGTACAGTATCTCACAAAAGTGAGTACACTCCTCACATTTTTGTAAATATTTTATTATATCTTTTCATGTGACAACACTGAAGAAATTACACTTTGCTACAATGTAAAGTAGTGAGTGTACAGCATGTATAAAAGTGAATATTTGCTGTCCCCACAAAATAAAACACACAGCCATTAAAGTGATTGTAAACCCTTTAACACCACTTTATGCTACAGGTACGCCTATATTAAGGCTTACCTGTAGCTACCCAGGATATCTCCTAAACCTGCACGGTTTAGGAGATATCCCCTGTCCCCCGCATGTGCCGATGTCATCTGCGCATGGCACGGAGGCAAACTGAAGCAATGGCACCTTTTGCTTCAGTCCATGTGCCATTACTGGCGGCTCCTGTGTGCATGTGCGGGAGTGACATCATCGCGGCTCCAGCAAATCACAGCGCCGGAGCCGCGATACCCGGAAGTAAGCCCCGGGAGAGATGTCGGGGGCCGGAGGAGGAGACGAGGACTGCTGCGGGGGCTTCGATCTGAGGTAAGTAATATACAGTCAGGTCCATAAATATTGGGACATCGACACAATTCTAATCTTTTTGGCTCTATATACCACTACAATGGATTTGAAATAAAACGAACAAGATGTGCTTTAACTGAAGACTTTCAGCTTTAATTTGAGGGTATTTACATCCAAATCAGGTGAACGGTATAGGAATTACAACAGTTTGTATATGTGCCTCCCACTTTTTAAGGGACCAAATGTAATGGGACAGATTAACAATCATAAATCAAACTTTCACTTATTAATACTTGGTTGCAAATCCTTTGCAGTCAATTACAGCCTGAAGTCTGGAACGCATAGACATCACCAGACGCTGGGTTTCATCCCTGGTGATGCTCTAACAGGCCTCTACTGCAACTGTCTTTAGCTCCTGCTTGTTCTTGGGGCATTTTCCCTTCAGTTTTGGCTTCAGCAAGTGAAATGCATGATCAATCGGATTCAGGTCAGGTGATTAACTTGGCCATTGCATAACATTCCACTTCTTTCCCTTAAAAAACTCTTTGGTTGCTTTTGCAGTATGCTTCGGGTCATTGTCCATCTGTACTGTGAAGCACCGTCCAATGAGTTCTGAAGCATTTGGCTGAATATGAGCAGATAATATTGCCCGAAACACTTCAGAACTCATCCTGCTGCTTTTGTCAGCAGTCACATCATCAATAAATACAAGAGAACCAGTTCCATTGGCAGCCATACATGCCCACGCCATGACACTACCACCACCATGCTTCACTGATGAGGTGGTATGCTTTGGATCATGAGCAGTTCCTTTCCTTCTCCATACTCTTCTCTTCCCATCACTCTGGTACAAGTTGATCTTGGTCTCATCTGTCCATAGGATGTTGTTTCAGAACTGTGAAGGCTTTTTAAGATGTTGTTTGGCCAACTCTAATCTGGCCTTCCTGTTTTTGAGGCTCACCAATGGTTTACATCTTGTGGTGAACCCTCTGTATTCACTCTGGTGAAGTCTTCTCTTGATTGTTGACTTTGACACACATACACCTACCTCCTGGAAAGTGTTCTTGATCTGGCCAACTGTTGTTAAGGGTGTTTTCTTCACCAGGGAAAGAATTCTTCGGTCATCCACCACAGTTGTTTTCCGTGGTCTTCCGGGTCTTTTGGTGTTGCTGAGCTCAGCGGTGCGTTCTTTCTTTTTAAGGATGTTCCAAACAGTTGATTTGGCCACACCTAATGTTTTTGCTATCTCTCTGAAGGGTTTGTTTTATTTTTTCAGCCTAATGATGGCTTGCTTCACTGATAGTGACGGCTCTTTGGATCTTATATTGAGAGTTGACAGCAACAGATTCCAAATGCAAATAGCACATTTGAAATTAACTCTGGACCTTTTATTTGCTCCTTTTAAATGGGATAATGAGGGAATAACACACACCTGACCATGGAACAGCTGAGCAGACAATTGTCCCATTACTTTTGGTCCCTTAAAAAGTGGCAGGCACATAAACAAACTGTTGTAATTCCTACACCGTTCACCTGATTTGGATGTAAATACCCTCAAATTAAAGCTGAAAGACTGCAGTTAACGCACATCTTGTTCGTTTCATTTCAAATTCATTGTGGTGGTGTATAGAGCCAAAAAGATTAGAATTGTGTCGATGTCCCAATATTTATGGACCTGGCTGTATAATGAGCTAGTATGCTATGCATACTAGCTCATTATGCCTTTGTCTTGCAGGTTTTTTTTTTTTTTTTCATTTTTTTAATTGGGTTTACAACCACTTTAAAGTCCAAACCGCTGGCAACAAAAGTGAGTACACCCTTAAACACTTAAGCCCCGGACCATTTTGTAGCTAAAGGACCAGAGGTGTTTTCAGAATTTGGCACTGCGCTGCTTTAACTGGAAATTGTGCGGACATGCAATGTTGTACCCAAACAAAATTTGCGTCCTTTTCTTCCCACAAATAGAGCTTTCTTTTAATGGTATTTGATTGCCTCTGCGATTTTTATTTTTTGCGATATAAATGGAAAAAGACTGAAAATTTTGAAAAAAAATGATAATTTCTACTTTTTGTTATAAGAAAAATCAAATAAACTCAATTTTAGTCATACATTTAGGCCAAAATGTATTCAGCCACATGTCTTTAGTAAAAAAAAAGTCAATAAGCGTATATTTATTGGTTTGCGCAAAAGTTATAGCGTCTACAAACTAGGGTACATTTTCTGGATATTACACAGCTTTTAATTTATGACTGCCTATCTCATTTCTTGAGGTGCTAAAATGGCAGAGCAGTACAAAACTGACCCCATTTTGAAAGTAGACACCCCAAGGAAATTGCTGAGAGGCATGCTGAGCCCATTGAATATTTTTTTTTGTCCCAAGTAATTGAATAATGACAAAAAATAAAAAATGTACAAAAAGTTGTCACTAAATGATATATTGCTCAAACATGCCATAGTTATATGTGGAATTGCACCCCAAAATTAATTTTGCTGCTTCTCCTGAGTACGGGGATACCACATGTGTGGGACTTTTTAGGAGCCTAGCCGCGTACGGGCCCCCCAAAACCAAGCACCACCTTCAGGATTTCTAAGGGCGCAAATTTTTGATTTCACTCCTCACTACCTATCACAGTTTCGAAGGCCATAAAATGCCAAAATAGCACAAAACCCCCTCAAATGACCCCATTTTGGAAAGTAGACACCCCAAGCTATTTACTGAGAGGCATGTTGAGTCCATGGAATATTTTATATTTTGCCACGAGTTGCGGGAATATGACTACTTTTTTTTTTTTTTGCACAAAGTTGTCACTAAATGATATATTGCTCACACATGCCACGGGCATATGTGAAATTACATCCCAAAATACATTCTGCTGCTTCTCCTGAGTATTGGGATACCACATGTGTGGGATTTTTTGGGAGCCTAGCCGCGTACGGGGCCCCAAAAACCAAGCACCGCCATAAGGATTTCTAAGGGCGTAAATTTTTGATTTGACTCCTCACTACCTATCACAGTTTTGAAGGCCATAAAATGCCAAGATAGCACAAAACCCCCACAAATGACCCCATTTTGGAAAGTAGACACCCCAAGCTATTTGCTGAGAGGCATGGTGAGTATTTTAAAGCTCTCATTTGTTTTTGAAAATGAAGAAAGAACTTTTTTTTTTCTTTTTTCAATTTTCAAAACTTTGTGACAAAAAGCGAGATCTGCAAAATACTCAACATACCTCTCAGCAAATAGCTTGGGGTGTCTACTTTCCAAAATGGGGTCATTTGGGGGGGGGTTTGTGCCATCTGGGCATTCCATGGCCTCCGAAACTGTGATAGGCAGTGGGGAGTGAAATCAAAAATTTACAACCTTAGAAAGCCTGAAGGCGGTGCTTGGTTTTCGGGGTCCTGTACGCGGCTAGGCTCCCAAAATGTCTCACACATGTGGTATCCACGTACTCAGGAGAAGCAACAGAATGTATTTTGGGGTGCAATTCCGCATATAACCATGGCATGTTTGAGCAATATATAATTTAGTGACAACTTTTTGTACATTTTTTTTTTCTTTTTGTCATTATTCAATCACTTGGGACAAAAAAAAAATATTCAATGGGCTCAACATGCCTCTCAGCAAATAGCTTGGGGTGTCTACTTTCCAAAATAGGGTCATTTGGGGGCGGGTCTGAACTGTCCTGGCATTTTATGCCACACATCATCCACTCTTCTAACCACTTGAAGACAAAGCCCTTTCTGACACTTTTTGTTTACATGAAAACATATTTTTTTTTTGCAAGAAAATTACGTTGAACCCCCAACCATTATATATTTTTTTAAAGCAAAGGCCCTACAGAATAAAATAGTGGGTGTTGCATTTTTTTTTCCACACAGTATTTGTGCAGCGATTTTTCAAACGCATTTTTTGGGGAAAAAACACACTTTTTTTATTTTTAATGCACTAAAAAACACTATATTGCCCAAATGTTTGATGAAATAAAAAAGATGATCTTAGGCCGAGTACATGGATACCAAACACGACATGCTTTAAAATTGCGCACAAACGCGCAGCGGCGACAAACTACATACATTTTTAAAAGCCTTTAAAAGCCTTTACAGGTTACCACATTAGATTTACAGAGGAGGTCTACTGCTAACATTACTGCACTCGATCTGACCTTCGCGGTGATACCTCACATGCATGGTGCAATTGCTGTTTACATATGACGCTAGACCGACGCTTGTGTTCGCTTTTGCGCAAGAGCAGGGGGGGACAGGGGTGCTTTTTTTTTTCTTTTTTTTTTTTTATTATTTATTTTGCTTTTTTATTTTATTTTTAAACAGTTCCTTCCATATTTTTTATTTTTTTTACCATTTTTATTGTTATCTTGGGGAATGTAAATATCCCCTATGATAGCAATAGGCAGTAACAGGTACTCTTTTTTTTTAAAGAATTGGGGGGTTAGACCCTAGATCTTTCCTCTGCCCTCAAAGCATCTGACCACACCAAGATCGGTGTGATAAAATGCTTTCCCAATTTCCCAATGACGCCGTTTATATCCGGGGGGGGCATTCCCTCCCACTGCTTGTAAAAGCAGTCTAGAGGCTAATTATCTGCTAGGATTGCTTTTACATGAAAGCCGGCCGCTGGCTGAAAAGAATGATACCAAGATGATACCTAAACCCACAGGCATCAATCTGGTATAACCATTCAAAGTCCAGCAACATACCAGTACGTTGCTGGTCCTTGTTGGACATGTATTGTAATCTTTTTTTTCATGCAGCCTGTTGGCTGAACGAAAAAAAGAGATTGATCGGTGGGTATGCCCACCATTAGAATACCTCCCTTCATCCACCCACTTCTAATGATGGGCATACATTCACCATTTATATATGCCGAAGCATGGGGGCATCCTCCCGCAAAAAAGTTATGCCACGTACACACGGTCTGACTTTTCCACGGGCAAGCCTCCATCGGAATTTCGACCGTATGTACGCGGCATAAAAGGTTATGCCGCGTACACATGGTCTGACTTTTCCACGGGCAAGCCTCCGTCGGAATTTCGACCGTATGTACGCGGCAATAGGAGAAAAATCGCTCCTCCGCCCCTGCTGCCCCCATGCTTCGGCATATATGCTCTTTTTTTTAACTGTGGTGGTGAAATCACCTCCTACAGCGTTGGAGTCACGGCTTTATGTATCATGGGAGCAAACGCTGTTGCTTTCAAGATAAATAGAGCCGCGCTGCAACTGAATGGCGTACCTGCTAAGCAAATGATGGTTAACATTAAAACAAAGTAACATTACAGTACAACAGTAAGACCTTACCATACCATACCTGCAAAGCAAATACCAAAAAAAAAAACTAGTAAAAGATAAATAATTTTTTTAACGCAACCTGTGCCTAAAATATATATATGCCGAAGCATGGGGGCATCCTCCCGCAAAAAAGTTATGCCGCGTACACACGGTCTGACTTTTCCACGGGCAAGCCTCCCTCGGAATTTCGACCGTATGTATGCGGCATTAGGAGCAAAATCGCTCCTCCGCCCCTGCTGCCCCCATGCTTCGGCATATATGCTCTTTTTTTTAACTGTGGTGGTAAAATCACCTCCTACAGCACTGGAGTCACGGCTTTATGTATCGTGGGAGCAAACGCTGTTGCTGTCAAGATAAATAATTCCGCGCTGCAGCTGAATGGCGCACCTGAAAACAAAAAATTACATACCTGAAAAGCAAGCATGATAAAACATTGCAGAATAGAATACAGTAAAAAAGAGCAGAACAATAGAGAGAAAATAGAGAGAGAGAGAGACAAATGCCCCATACACACGATCGTTTTTCATGCCGTTAAAACTGCCATTTTTAAAAATGGCCCTGAAAAATGATCGTGTGTATGCTCCAGAGCATTTTTAACGGCGTGAAAAACGGCCATTAAAAATTTCGGACATGCTCTCTTTTTTCACGTCGTTTTTCATGTCGTTTTTTTTACCGACGTGAAAAACGATAGTGTGTATGCTTTCACGACGTGAAAAAAAACGCGCATGCTCAGAAGCAACTATGAGACGGGAGCGCTCGTTTTGGTAAAGCTAATGTTGGAAATGGAGATGGCACATTCGTCACGGTGGAATTAATAGCATCGTTTTAATGCTGCGCATTCCGTTCTTCTTTTGATAATGCTTAAAAATTACCTTCTTTTGATAATGACATTGAGAGTTATGCCAAACTTGTTTCTAAAGTAATTCCAAATTGCTCTAATGATTGTAAAATATTATTTCTAAGCCGCACCTCCCTCCTAAATAATACTAATAATAATAAAATAATGTAAATATCCTTTTTTTTTAATTCTATTTTACTATTGTCTTTTTAATTTTTGGGGCCTTGTTTTTTATTTTTTGGCTTAAATTATTCTTGTGTAAAGTTACCATACCAACCTTTAAAATGTGTCTCATTTGGCCTCAGGGAGGTTTGTGTCCTTTGATAATAACAATAATATTATTTGAGATGTCCCTGCCTGCTCCCTAGCAAGCTCTCTTTTGAAAAACAAATCACATAATCAAGTTTTTTAAGGCCAAAAAAAAAAACTTTATTTCGGAACATTAACAAATTAAAGGGGAAGGCAGCACTGGAGAGCCTGCTTGCATTTGTGCATCCCTTTGACCCCACAACAACCATCCAAGATGTGAAAACCAAAATAGAGATTAGATCCCCAAAAAAAAGGAGCCCAATCTTGTCTTGAGCTCCCAGAGGTCAGGAGCCACAGCAGATAAGTCCTATATGTCCCCAGTCTGTGGTACTACAGCAGGCATTATTTTCTCCTCTTCCTTGTAGCCTTCTCTCCAGCCTTCTCTGCAGCCTTGGTTGGTTTCTTCCTTGGAGGCTGGGGATCAGGAGGAGAGGTTGTGGCAGGAGGAGTAGTAGGAGGAGGAGGAGGAGGTGGAGGAGTAGGGACAACCTCCGTTATATCGGTGTACATGGTGAGTTCACCCAGCATGCCCTTATTGATGACTTTTAAAAGCAGGGTCTCACTATATATCTTTTGCCGCAAGTCCATTTGCCCTAGTTTTTGGGCGAGGACTGCGGCAAATCCCTCATCAACAGAGGGTGCCTCTCTGAGGGCCACTGTTGCCTCTCTGATGAAGGCCCTGGTTTCCTCCTCCACCTGCCTACCTCTCCTTGGCCCTCGTGGTTTAACTACCAGGGGAGGCATCTGGGCTCTTGTGCTGGGCCCAGCCTCCTCCTGGGTGCCACTGGGCCCAGCCTCCTCCTGGGTGCCACTGGGCCCAGCCTCCTCCTGGGTGCCACTGGGCCCTGCCTCCTCCTGATCCCCAACATCACCCTCTTCCTGGCTCTGCTCTGGCTGTAAAAAAAGAAAGGGACATTATTTATTTTGGCCCACCATCATTCACAGACATTGTTCACCTCTAGACATTATTGAAATCAATGCCAAAAGTTATGTCATTTTCATTGATTCCGCATCCTGGTTTTGTTGCCTTGTCCACATAAAATTAGGCCACTACTGTATCTTGCTCTTAAAAAACTTTATTGGTAGAAGTTTACATACCTAACAATACTAACATCTATTTAAATTCTACAATTTTGTAAGATATAAATATAGATATCAATACTTTACCTGGCTCCATATATCCAAATCTGCCTCCTCAAGGACCTGATCTTGATCCTCAGAGGAAGCCAGAGCAGGGTTGCCAGGAAGGCTGGAGGACTGGCTGCAGGGAAGGCTGGAGGGTTGGCTACAAGGAAGGCTGGATTGACCTCTGGGGGGAAGGGTGGAGAGAGATTCCCGCACTTCCAGCTGGTCATCCAGAAAAGAAAGCTTACTGTAGTACCACAGACTGGGTTTATAAACCTTATCTGCTGGAGCACCTGACCTCTGGGACCTCAGGACCATAGTCCTCTGGGTCCTGTATGTCCCTCTGATGGTCGCTATTTTGGTTTTCACATCTTGGAGAGTTGTTGTGGGTATCTTGGTTTGCACAAATGCAAGCAGGCTCTCCAGTGCTGCTTTCCTGGCGTCTTTATTTTTATTTGCGCCACTTTTGGTTTGCCATAGTATAGGTAGCTCTTGCCATTTGTCTATGAACTCCCCCATGAATTCCGGGTTTTTAAAAGTATTCATGATATCTGTAAAAGCGAGAAACAAAAAAATATATATATTTCAGGCAACATTCCTCAAATGTGCATTTTCTACATATTTTTAGCGCACAAATCTCCTCGTCTGATGAACCTCAAATACTTAAATTGTTAGGTACCTTCGTCAAGACGTTCGTTGCTAACTCCCTCTCCCACCAAATGAACGTATTTTCGAGACATGGATCTTCACTTGATATACACTGCGCATGCGTGAAACTCTGCACGCTTTCCCCGCCCCTGACGTTCGATATTGTACTTTCCCCGCCCCTTCTCGCTCGTAGTGCTTAACAAAACATGGCGGAGACACAGGTGGCTGAGATTACCTCTACAGAGGAGGAAATTCCAGAGGAGCCCAAATCCAGATCCAGGAGATATAAGGCATCCAACATGTCATTCGAGGAAATGGTGGAGATGGTCGCCATTTTAAAGAAGGAGGATTATGATGCCAAGCATGGGCCGTATAAAAGGCCTAATCTGGTCAAGTCAAAAATTATGGGCAAAGTGGTCAAAAGTCTTCACAAAAAATTTGGGGTGTGCAGAACGAAGGAACAGCTCAGAAAACAATGGTCTACTTCCGGTTCCGGCGCCGTATGGAGTAGCTGCCTCCCTCACTAGCTCCGCAGCTCGACCCCAAAAACCGGCATAAAAAAACATAGGACGCCTACCCTGACCATCCGCTCACCCCCCAGGTCATTCACGGCCATGACATGGACCGTTTTGTCGAAAAAAACGGCATTCGCTCATACGCGACCGCGGTGGCTCCACAGGCACACCCGCAAATCGAGGCCGCGGCTTCGGCCTACTCGGCTCCCTCCTCAGAAACTGCGCCTGCAATGGAGGTAAGCAGTGATTCGCTCACCTCCCCACCACAGCCTTCTCCTCCTTCACCTTCTGCTGGGGACGCCACCACAGAAAGGATTGCACAGGCTGTAGCAGCTCTCCTCACCCCCATGATAGCTGCCTCCATGGAGAAAGCTGTCAGTGCAGGCATGCAGCAGCTCAAGGCCCAACTAGGAGAACACTCCACTAGGCTCAATGAGGCAGAACACTGCATATCTACCTTGGAGGATGAACTGTACCAAGCCCAGGCCCTGGAACATGCTCAGGACAAAACCAATCAATTCATATTAGACAAGCTGGACGATTTGGAAAATAGGTCCAGGAGGTACAATCTGCGCTTTATTGGCATACCAGAATCTCTGCAACCATCAGCCCTCACGGATCTATGTGCAAGATGTATTCCAGAGTCCTTAGGCCTCCCCGGCCCCTGCACAGTGGAAAGGGCACATCGCATGGGACTTTTTAACTCAGATCGCAAGTCGCCACGACCGATTATCGCCAAATATCTAAATTACGCAGACAAAGCCTCCATTCTGCAAAAATTCCGGCAATCCAGATCACTCCAGATAGATGGAATGCAGATCTTGATCTTTGCGGACTACTCCATAGAAGTATCCAAAAAAAGGAAGGCTTTCCAGCAAGTCTGCACGGAACTGCACCGCCAACAAATCAAATTCACCCTGGCCTTCCCCGCCACCCTGCGGCTCAAAGCACCCAATGGAGACCAGCTTTCATTCCAAGACCCATCTGAAGCAGAAGCCTTCCTACGCTCTCTTCACTCGGGACCTCACCTCAGCCCCTGTCCAATCAACCGAGGTCTTGACCAAAGAAGCCTGCGTAAGGACTCTCCAAAAAGATTCAGGCCCTCGAAACCAGACCTGCGCCAATCCCTGCTCAGCTTAATCGACTAACACTCTTCGTCCATCTTCTCGGCTATAGCCACGCCTGACCCAACCGAACAGCCCTACCCCTGAGGCGAGACACCTCACCGGTCTCTCCTACCGACTTTGAAAACCAGACTTGCACTTTGATGGTAGGCCAGTCCCTTCCTTTCTCCTTGCTCTTTACATGTTTATGATAGTTATGTTTTTCTTTTTTTTTCTTTCTCTCTCTGCTTTTAAATTGCCGGTACAATTGTTTGTTCCCTCTGGCCTCCCTGCGTAGAGCCTTTATCTCTCTCCGTACACGATCCGAATCTGCTACATTGACCACCCCTGAAAACGTGGGTTTTCCTTTTGTCAAGGCTGCATTATTCGGGTCTTGCAATGGAGCTGGACTACACAGCGACTCCATGCGGAAAAAAGTGAAGTCCGTACGATATATTTTTTTTTTGTTCTTACTTTCACAACACCTCCCCCGATATCCCTCTTTTCTTTTACCTCACCCAAGCCAAGGTATGCTTCCAACACTGAACACTTCATCACCACCTCCCTGTTGCGTAGACAACTCACTGTCCCATACTACTCTCATAGCTCACTTCCGTTACCTACTTCGATCCTACCCTGCTACACCGGCCCAGCTCCTCTCGATTGACCCCCTACTATGAAAATAATCTCCTGGAATGTTAAAGGGCTTCGCTCTCCTAATAAGAGACTGAAAATTCTCCGCCATCTAAAAAGACTCAAAACAGACATTGCCCTCCTTCAGGAATCCCACCTCTCCGCTTCAGATTTCCCACGCATGAAAAAACTATGGGTGGGATCAATCCTCGGCTCCGAATCCCTGGGGCGCAAGGCAGGGGTCCTAATACTCATTCACAAAAATCTTCCATGCACGGTTGTCTCTACCCACTCAGATTCACAAGGGCGACTCCTATCGATTCATGTTCAGTTAGGGGTAAAAAACTTCATTATCTCTAACATTTACGCCCCTAATAACCCCCCCAAACATTTCTTTAGTGAACTGTCTACTTGGCTCCTTCGGGATCCGCTTATCCCACATGTTATCGGCGGAGACTTTAATACTATCCTTCACCCAATTGACGACAGGTCTTGCTCCAGAAGCCCCCGATCTCTACCTGCTCCCAGAGGTGTGACCCTCCTTGCCTCCACGATTGACTCCCTCCACCTTCATGACGTTTGGCGTCTCAGACACCCAGCTGACAGAGAGTTCACTTTTTACTCCAACCCCCACAACGTTTTCACCAGGATTGACTACATTTTCTGCTCTGACGACATTGTCCCCATGATATCGGAATCTGACATTCATGACATTGTCATCTCAGACCATGCTCCTGTTTCGATATCACTCGACATCCCCGACCTTCACCCAACCCCCAGACTATGGCGATTCCCCACATACCTACATAATAACTCTGACTTTTTACAGTACATAGAGAAATCATGGACCGAATACTCCTCGGCCAATGCTTTGCACCTAGATAACCCTAATTTGTTTTGGGAAGCTGGAAAATCCTTCCTGAGAGGTCGGATCATATCCTATGCCGCCTCTTTCAAAAGAAATGCCGTGGCAAATTACAAATTGGCTAGCTCCCGGCTACACCAAACCCAACGATCCCTGTACATAAAGGACTCCCCTGATAATAGGAAGGCTTGGCAAGTAGCTAAACGAGCCTTTGAATCGTGGGCAGACACCCTTGAACTGACGAAAAAAGCGCATATTGACGCCTCCCTACATAAATTCGGGAACAAAGCGGGGAAACTACTGTCCAGACTTTGCAAGGGTCCTCAACGCCCGACATGTATCTCCTCCCTCCGGGACGCTACAGGTTCTATCAGAACCTCGCAGCGAGACATCAACGAAGCTATGCTCCACTACTACTCATCCCTATACGCTGCCGATCCCATAGATAAACCGTTGGCACTCTCATTCCTTGAAAAAATATCCCTTACCAAAATCACTCCCTCACAATTAGAATGCCTGAACCTGCCCATATCCCTCTCTGAGATATCATTGGCCATCCGGAACCTAGCCCCTTCTAAAGCTCCTGGCCCTGATGGTTTCACAGGCGAATTTTACAAGTTACAGGATGCCTGTGGCCAATTATTGCTGAGGGGGTTTAGTACACGCCCCACACTATAAAAGGCCGCCAGCACGGCGGCCTAGTGTAGTGTGTTCCGGAGCAGGGATAGAGCAGCATAGGCAGGGACAGTGACTTTTATTTCTTTCTTGCTTAACCTGGATTCCTTTAGTTTAGGGAAAGAGAAGGATAGGTAGGGAGAGTGTCAGTGTGTTTTGTGCTTGTGCTATATTGTGCTTAAAAAAAACATTTTTTCTAGGGACAGAAAACTGTAGGTAGGGAGAGTGTGTCAGTTTCTTTCACTGTCAAAGTCCTTGTTTCCAGGGACCTGGAAGGACAGTGAGTGAATTCTCCTTGTGCTATATTGTGCTTAAAAAAAACATTTTTTCTAGGGACAGAAAACTGTAGGTAGGGAGAGTGTGTCAGTTTCTTTCACTGTCAAAGTCCTTGTTTCCAGGGACCTGGAAGGACAGTGAGGTAATTCTCCTTGTGCTAAATTGTGCTTAAAAAAAAACATTTTTTCTAGGGACAGAAAACTGTAGGTAGGGAGAGTGTGTCAGTTTCTTTCACTGTCAAAGTCCTTGTTTCCAGGGACCTGGAAGGACAGTGAGGTAATTCTCCTTGTGCTAAATTGTGCTTAAAAAAAACATTTTTTCTAGGGACAGAAAACTGTAGGTAGGGAGAGTGTGTCAGTTTCTTTCACTGTCAAAGTCCTTGTTTCCAGGGACCTGGAAGGACAGTGAGGTAATTCTCCTTGTGCTAAATTGTGCTTAAAAAAAACATTTTTTCTAGGGACAGAAAACTGTAGGTAGGGAGAGTGTGTCAGTTTCTTTCACTGTCAAAGTCCTTGTTTCCAGGGACCTGGAAGGACAGTGAGGTAATTCTCCTTGTGCTAAATTGTGCTTAAAAAAAACATTTTTTCTAGGGACAGAAAACTGTAGGTAGGGAGAGTGTGTCAGTTTCTTTCACTGTCAAAGTCCTTGTTTCCAGGGACCTGGAAGGACAGTGAGGTAATTCTCCTTGTGCTAAATTGTGCTTAAAAAAACCATTTTTTCTAGGGACAGAAAACTGTAGGTAGGGAGAGTGTGTCAGTTTCTTTCACTGCCAAAGTCCTTGTTTCCAGGGACCTGGAAGGACAGTGAGGTAATTCTCCTTGTGCTAAATTGTGCTTAAAAAAAACATTTTTTCTAGGGACAGAAAACTGTAGGTAGGGAGAGTGTGTCAGTTTCTTTCACTGTCAAAGTCCTTGTTTCCAGGGACCTGGAAGGACAGTGAGTGAATTCTCCTTGTGCTAAATTGTGCTTAAAAAAAACATTTTTTCTAGGGACAGAAAACTGTAGGTAGGGAGAGTGTGTCAGTTTCTTTCACTGTCAAAGTCCTTGTTTCCAGGGACCTGGAAGGACAGTGAGTGAATTCTCCTTGTGCTATATTGTGCTTAAAAAAAACTTTTTTTCTAGGGACAGAAAACTGTAGGTAGGGAGAGTGTGTCAGTTTCTTTCACTGTCAAAGTCCTTGTTTCCAGGGACCTGGAAGGACAGTGAGGTAATTCTCCTTGTGCTAAATTGTGCTTAAAAAAAAACATTTTTTCTAGGGACAGAAAACTGTAGGTAGGGAGAGTGTGTCAGTTTCTTTCACTGTCAAAGTCCTTGTTTCCAGGGACCTGGAAGGACAGTGAGGTAATTCTCCTTGTGCTAAATTGTGCTTAAAAAAAACATTTTTTCTAGGGACAGAAAACTGTAGGTAGGGAGAGTGTGTCAGTTTCTTTCACTGTCAAAGTCCTTGTTTCCAGGGACCTGGAAGGACAGTGAGTGAATTCTCCTTGTGCTATATTGTGCTTAAAAAAAACATTTTTTCTAGGGACAGAAAACTGTAGGTAGGGAGAGTGTGTCAGTTTCTTTCACTGTCAAAGTCCTTGTTTCCAGGGACCTGGAAGGACAGTGAGGTAATTCTCCTTGTGCTAAATTGTGCTTAAAAAAAACATTTTTTCTAGGGACAGAAAACTGTAGGTAGGGAGAGTGTGTCAGTTTCTTTCACTGTCAAAGTCCTTGTTTCCAGGGACCTGGAAGGACAGTGAGGTAATTCTCCTTGTGCTAAATTGTGCTTAAAAAAAACATTTTTTCTAGGGACAGAAAACTGTAGGTAGGGAGAGTGTGTCAGTTTCTTTCACTGTCAAAGTCCTTGTTTCCAGGGACCTGGAAGGACAGTGAGTGAATTCTCCTTGTGCTAAATTGTGCTTAAAAAAAACATTTTTTCTAGGGACAGAAAACTGTAGGTAGGGAGAGTGTGTCAGTTTCTTTCACTGTCAAAGTCCTTGTTTCCAGGGACCTGGAAGGACAGTGAGTGAATTCTCCTTGTGCTATATTGTGCTTAAAAAAAACTTTTTTTCTAGGGACAGAAAACTGTAGGTAGGGAGAGTGTGTCAGTTTCTTTCACTGTCAAAGTCCTTGTTTCCAGGGACCTGGAAGGACAGTGAGGTAATTCTCCTTGTGCTAAATTGTGCTTAAAAAAAAACATTTTTTCTAGGGACAGAAAACTGTAGGTAGGGAGAGTGTGTCAGTTTCTTTCACTGTCAAAGTCCTTGTTTCCAGGGACCTGGAAGGACAGTGAGGTAATTCTCCTTGTGCTAAATTGTGCTTAAAAAAAACATTTTTTCTAGGGACAGAAAACTGTAGGTAGGGAGAGTGTGTCAGTTTCTTTCACTGTCAAAGTCCTTGTTTCCAGGGACCTGGAAGGACAGTGAGTGAATTCTCCTTGTGCTATATTGTGCTTAAAAAAAACATTTTTTCTAGGAACAGAAAACTGTAGGTAGGGAGAGTGTGTCAGTTTCTTTCACTGTCAAAGTCCTTGTTTCCAGGGACCTGGAAGGACAGTGAGGTAATTCTCCTTGTGCTAAATTGTGCTTAAAAAAAACATTTTTTCTAGGGACAGAAAACTGTAGGTAGGGAGAGTGTGTCAGTTTCTTTCACTGTCAAAGTCCTTGTTTCCAGGGACCTGGAAGGACAGTGAGGTAATTCTCCTTGTGCTAAATTGTGCTTAAAAAAAACATTTTTTCTAGGGACAGAAAACTGTAGGTAGGGAGAGTGTGTCAGTTTCTTTCACTGTCAAAGTCCTTGTTTCCAGGGACCTGGAAGGACAGTGAGGTAATTCTCCTTGTGCTAAATTGTGCTTAAAAAAAACATTTTTTCTAGGGACAGAAAACTGTAGGTAGGGAGAGTGTGTCAGTTTCTTTCACTGTCAAAGTCCTTGTTTCCAGGGACCTGGAAGGACAGTGAGGTAATTCTCCTTGTGCTAAATTGTGCTTAAAAAAAACATTTTTTCTAGGGACAGAAAACTGTAGGTAGGGAGAGTGTGTCAGTTTCTTTCACTGTCAAAGTCCTTGTTTCCAGGGACCTGGAAGGACAGTGAGTGAATTCTCCTTGTGCTAAATTGTGCTTAAAAAAAACATTTTTTCTAGGGACAGAAAACTGTAGGTAGGGAGAGTGTGTCAGTTTCTTTCACTGTCAAAGTCCTTGTTTCCAGGGACCTGGAAGGACAGTGAGGTAATTCTCCTTGTGCTAAATTGTGCTTAAAAAAAACATTTTTTCTAGGGACAGAAAACTGTAGGTAGGGAGAGTGTGTCAGTTTCTTTCACTGTCAAAGTCCTTGTTTCCAGGGACCTGGAAGGACAGTGAGGTAATTCTCCTTGTGCTAAATTGTGCTTAAAAAAAACATTTTTTCTAGGGACAGAAAACTGTAGGTAGGGAGAGTGTGTCAGTTTCTTTCACTGCCAAAGTCCTTGTTTCCAGGGACCTGGAAGGACAGTGAGGTAATTCTCCTTGTGCTAAATTGTGCTTAAAAAAAACATTTTTTCTAGGGACAGAAAACTGTAGGTAGGGAGAGTGTGTCAGTTTCTTTCACTGTCAAAGTCCTTGTTTCAAGGGACAGAGAAGGACACCTGAAGGTAGCCCTTATTGCTTTTTTCCCATCTCCCTGCAGGCCATCTATTAGAATGTCTGGAAGGCAAACAAGGAGAGGCAGACAGTCAGGAGGCAATAAAAGAGGGCAAGCAGGCTCTGTGTCTGGGGGCAACAGTGCTGGTCGTGGACGCGGTGCATTGTCATCAGCACATGGCCATGGGACACGCTTGTCCTTCTTTTCGGCAGCTGGACATGTTGAGCCACATCATGCCGAAGACTTGGTAGAGTGGATGACCAAGCCCTCCTCCTCCTCCTCATCCTCTCTCACCCAGGCTCAGGGTACTGGAAAAGCAGCTGCCAAAGCGTCCTCTTCCCTGGTATCAATGTCAGACTCATCATCAGTCACTCCTTCCCTAGACCCACCATGTCCTCCTCCTGAGGAGTCCCCCGAACTGTTTCAGCACAGTGTTGGGTACATGCTCCAGGAGGATGCCCAGCGTTTCGAAGGGTCTGATGATGAAACCCAGCTAGAGGAAGGCAGTAGCGTGAGAGCAGACAGAGGGGATGCTCAAGAAGGACACCAATCTGGCAGTCATGTTCCAGCAGCTGCAGCATACTGCCAGATTGCCTCCAGTGATGAGGAGGGAGGTGATGATGAGGTCACTGACTCCACGTGGGTGCCTAATAGGAGAGAGGAGGAGGAGGAGGATGAGGAGGAGGCACATCTCCAACGAGGCAGGATGCCCTTTGGTGGCCAGCGTAAGGGCAGTACACCGACGGAATCACACCGCAGAGCTCCGCCTGTGCAGGGCGCTGCCTCTGCCCGTCATTCAAAAAGTTCTTTGGTGTGGGCCTTTTTTGAGGCTAGTGCATCAGATCGCACAGCTGCTGTTTGCAACATATGTCTCAAGCGTATATCGCGTGGCCAAAACATCAGCCGCTTGGGTACCACATGCCTGACCAGACATATGTTGACCTGCCATGCAGCTCGTTGGCAAGCCTACCTCAAAGACCCACACCAAAGAACAAAGCGGACCTCTCCTTGCACCGCATCAGCTGGGATCTCCAACCCCACTATAACTTCAGTCCTCTCTGAAACATGCACTGAGAGGAATGAAGGTGTAGAATTAGGTGTGTCACAGCCAAGTACTTGCGGCCACTCTGCTAGCAGTACACCGACGTCCGATTCTAGCAGGCAAATTTCCCTGCCCCAGCTGCTGGACCGTCGAAAGAAGTTCACTCCCAGCCATCCACATGCCCAGCGGTTGAATGCTAGCTTGGCTAAATTGCTAGCGCTTCAACTGCTGCCTTTTCAGTTGGTAGACTCGGCCCCCTTCCGTGAGTTTGTGCAATGTGCGGTTCCTCAGTGGCAGGTTCCCAAACGCCACTTTTTCTCACGGAAGGCTATTCCGGCTCTCTACCGGCATGTGGAAGGCAATGTCTTGGCCTCGCTGGACAGGGCGGTCAGCGGTAAGGTGCATATTACCGCTGACTCATGGTCCAGCAGGCATGGACAGGGACGTTACCTTTCTTTCACGGCCCATTGGGTCACTCTTTTGGCAGCTGGGAAGGATGCAGGACAAGGTGCAGTAGTGTTGGAGGTTGTCCCACCGCCACGCCTCCAAAATGCTACTACTGGTTGTGACACACCTCTCTCCTCCACCCCCTCCTCTTCTTCTTCCTCCATGGCCTCTTCCTGTGGTTTGTCCTATGAACCAGCGGTGCTCCGTAGCCGTTCACGGGGCTACGCAAGTACGCAGGCAAAAAGATGCCATGCCGTGCTTGCGCTGGTGTGTTTGGGGGACAGAAGCCACACTGGGGCAGAGGTCCTGTCTGCTCTGCAGGGCCAGGCCGAGAGGTGGTTGACGCCACGCCAGCTTAAGCCAGGAATGGTGGTTTGCGACAATGGCACCAACCTCCTCTCCGCCCTCCGACAGGGACAACTGACCCATGTGCCCTGTGTGGCTCACGTCCTTAACCTGGTGGTGCAGCGGTTCTTGGGCAGGTACCCGGGCTTACAGGATGTCCTGAGGCAGGCCAGGAAAGTCTGTGTGCATTTCCGCAGATCTTATAATGCCAGTGCTCGCCTGGCTGAGCTGCAAAAGGAGTTGAACCTGCCCAAGAACCGCCTTATATGTGACATGCCCACCAGGTGGAACTCAACGTTGGCCATGCTGCAGCGGCTGCACACGCAGCAGAGGGCCATCAATGAGTACCTGTGCGACTACGGCACCAGGACAGGGTCAGGGGAGCTTGGTTTTTTTTCTCCACGCCAGTGGGGCATGATCAGGGATGCATGCACTGTCCTGGCACCATTTGAGGAGGCCACGAGGATGGTGAGCAGTGACAGTGCATGCATCAGTGACACTGTACCTCTTGTCCACCTGTTGGAGCACACGCTGCGTGGAATAATGGACAGGGCACTTGAGGCAGAACAGAGGCAGGAAGAGGAGGACTTCCTTGCCTCTCAAGGCCCCCTTTACCCAGACAGTGTTCCTTCTGTCCCACCCATCGCACAGGAAGAGGAGGAGGAGGAGGAGGAGGAGGAGGATTGTGTCAGCATGGAGGTGGAGGCTGGCACTCAGCATCATCAGCAGCAGTCTTTTAGGGATGATTTACAGTCCCAAGAAACCAGTGGACTTGTACGTGGCTGGGAGGAGGTGGCTGCGGATCATGTCGTCCTTAGTGACCCAGAGGACTCCGGAGCGAATGCCTCAGCAAACCTACGCTGCATGGCCTCCCTGATCCTGCAAAGTCTGCGGAAGGATCCTCGTATTCTTCGGATCAAGGAGAGGGACCATTACTGGCTGGCCACTCTCCTTGATCCACGGTACAAGGGTAAGGTTGCGGACCTTATGTTACCGTCGCAGAGGGAGCAGAGGATGAGACAACTCCGGGAGGCCTTGCAGAAAGGTCTGTGCAACGCGTTCCCAGAGACTGGGAGGTTACAAACTCCTGGTCCTGGACAACGAGTTGCTGAGGCTTCGGCCAGTCAAAGAAGGAGCGGTGGGGAAGGTGGCCGTCTGACCGATGCGTTCAGACAATTCTTTAGTCCGCAGCCCCAAAGTATGATCGGTTCCAGCAACCATCGCCAGCGTCTGATAAACATGGTGCAGGAATATCTAGGGGCAAGGTCAGACTTGGACACCTTCCCCACCGAAAATCCTCTGGCTTACTGGGTCTTGAGGATGGATCACTGGCCAGAGCTTGCACAGTATGCAATTGAGCTACTGGCCTGTCCTGCATCCAGCGTTCTTTCGGAACGCACATTCAGTGCTGCTGGAGGATTTGTCACGGATCACAGGGTGCGCCTGTCCACCGACTCGGTTGATCGACTGACTTTCATCAAGATGAACCAGTCTTGGATCACCACCAGCTACCACACACCTGATGCTGATATAACAGACTAATTGATTTTAACATGTCACATCCCTTCAAGACTGATGCTGATGCTGAGTGCCTGTGCTGTTATGTTGACTGGCTATCCTCCTCCTCCGAGTCCTCAATGATACGATTGATGATGATAGCTTGGAAGATCATTTTTGTTTATGGGTGCCGCCACCAGTGGCTAAGGCCCAATTTTTCAGCCCCTGTTTTACAGGGGCGTGTAATTACAATTTTTTTAGCAATAATTTGCCATAGGGCTCATTGCTGTGCTCCAAGTACAGTATCTGTGAGGGGTTGGAGTGTTGTGGCACCAGTGCCTAAGGCCCAATTTTTCAGCCCCTGTTTAACAGGGGCGTGTCATTACAATTTTTGAAGCAATACTTTGCAACAGGGCTCATTGCTGTGCTCCAAGTACAGTATCTGTGAGGGGTTGTAGTGTTGTGCCACCAGTGCCTAAGGCCCAATTTTTCAGCCCCTGTTCAACAGGGGCATGCAATTACAATTCTTGATCTAATAATTCACAGCAGGGTCCATTGCTGCACCCACCAAGAGTAACTCTGAGGGCTTACAGTCTTGTGGCAACGCCACCACCACCACCACCACGAAAGGCCCAATTTTTCAGCCCCTGTTCAAAAGGGGCATGTAATTACAATTCTTGATCTAATAATTCACAGCAGGGCCCATTGCTGCACCCACCAAGAGTAACTGTCAGGGCTTACAGTGTTGTGGCACCAGCACCACCATCAAAGCCCCAATTTTTACTACCACTGTTCAACAATTATATGTAATTAAAATTCCTGATATAATAGTTGACAGCAGGGCGTTCCAGCACCAACCAAGAGTAACTGAGTGCTTACAGTGTTGTGCCAACACCAACAACTAAGGGGCCTATTTCTGCAGAGTATATACGGCAGGTCCCTACTTTCAAACATCCAACTTACAAACGACTCCTACTTGCAAACGAAAGAAGACAACAGGAAGTGAGAGGAAATCTACCCCTAGAAAGGAAAATTCTCTCCTGTAAGAATAAATATGGGAGAAAGGGGTCTCATCTGTACTGATGCTTTATCAGCAATCCTTGTTTCAAGAAAAACACCACATTTCAAAAACAGTTGTCATTGGGACGGAAAGTGAGGTGAAATGTTCTGAACAGGGGCACAGACAGCAAAACAAATGTTACAGGGGTGATAACCCTTACCTATGTTTCCCAAAAAGTTTAAAAATAGATTTTTGGGCTGGAGCTACACTTCAACAATGTACCTGTTCAAAATTACAAACAGATTCTACATAAGAACAAACCTACAGTCCCTGTCTTGTATGCACCGCCTGTATACGGCTGTTCAGAGTATATAGGGCCTTTTTTATTTTATGTGCGGGGTTCCCCTTAATATCCATACAAGACCCAAAGGGGCTGGTAATGGGCTGGGGTAGGGGGGGGTCATGGGGTAGCTATGCCATTTTTCTTAAAGAATTTCATCCATATTACCGGGACCAGACATTACATTAAAGCCGCAAGCAGTTTTAAATGGCTTTTTTTTCCTTTAGAAGTGTCATTTTGTGCAGGGACAGTTCTAAACACGGGAAACACGTGGCACTTCACAGGCATACTTTAGACACCCCCCAGGTACGATATTTAAAGGAATATTTGACTTTTTTTTTTTCACTTTATGCATCATTAAAATGACTGCTCCCGAAAAACGACCGTTTTTAAAACTTCTTTTTGCATTGATACATGTCCCCTGGTGCACAACCCGGGTTCCCAAACCCTATTTATGACAATAACATGCATAATAGTTGTTATAATTAGCACTTTAGAATTCGAACGTTCGCATCCATTGTATTTAATAGGGTTCTAATGTTCGTTCGAACTTTCGGTCCGTTTGCGGGTTCTGGTGCGAACCGAACCCGGGGGTGTTCGGCTCATCACTAATTCAGAATATGTTCAGGCCTTCGTATAAATTATAGCAAAAGTGAAATCCTTCCCATAGGCTCACGCCCTGACCCTCCATGGATACATCACTCTATCTTCAAGGTAGCACATTCCCATATCACATATCTAGGGATCAAAATAGGGAAAACACCTTCCTCTCTCTATCATCTCAACTATCCCCCTCTACTCACGAAAATATCTCAGGAACTTGATAATTGGATGGATCTGCCTCTTTCGCTCTTGGGAAGATGTCACCTGGTGAAAATGGTCAGCTTTGCTCGTTTACTTTACCCACTCCAAACTATACCACTGCTTCTACATCATAAGCATACAAAAGTTCTCAACGCAGCCATCTCTAAATTCCTTTGGAAAGGTAGGCGACCGCGTATAGCCCTCCAGAAATTATATCTTCCCAGGCGCGAAGGGGGTATTAGTCTTCCCAATGTTAGAACCTATAACCTAGCTTGCTTACTACGGACAGGTCTAGACTGGATAGCCCAAGCGTCCCGCTACTCCAATTATGCCTTGGAAACCCAAATGGCACACCCATACTCCCTAGTAGCTCTCCTCCACTGCAAGTGGAAATCTGTTCCAATACCATTCCAACATAACCTTTTACTAAGAGACACGGCCATTGCATGGAGAGAAGTCAGAAAAAGCCTGCATCTTTCGCCCTTCATATCCGGCCACCTTCCAATTCAAGGCCACCTGAGTTTCAGCCCAGGCCTAGAGCAACACCCCTTTGCCACCTGGCATCGGAAAGGACTTACGAAATTTTCACAACTCTGTGATCCGGAGACAGGTCGTCCCATAAATTTCAAATCCCTAGCCGACACGTTCTCACTTCCACAATCCCACGCTTTTCACTATGGACAATGTGTAAGTTTCCTGAAGAATGCATGTAGACACGATAACAAACGGTTCAAAAATTCTATCACGGAAGTCCTCCTTTCGGAAGGTTCGTATAAGATCTCAGATATATATCGACCTCTGCTACTAAAAACAACGTCATCCCTAGCTTCCTCATCAGTGGCCAACTGGACCAAAGACTTCCCAGACACAGAGCTGGTCAACAAACTATTACAGGGCCTTAATACTATACATAAACTGATCCCCAACGAAATTTGGAGGGAAACTCAGCTGAAAATTGTGCATCGTGCCCACATTCCCTTTCTCTATGCCAACCAATCACAAACCTCTTCTTCATGCCCTCTCTGCCGTCAACTCAAACCTTCCCTGACGCACCGCTTCTGGTCATGCCCCCACATATCCGTCTTCTGGGATCAAGTCCTGGCTTACATCTTCAAAGTGACCCTGATGAAACTACCTAAGGACCCATTCCTCCTCATCTTTGGTTACTGGGACCCTTTGTTGCTGCCATGGTCCCCAAAGGCCCCCCTTTCACATAAAGAATGGTCTTTGATATGTCTACTACTCGCCAGGAGAGCCATCTTGAAAAATTGGATATCCAATATTCCCCCGAATACTTCACAAGTCAAAAAGGAACTTCTGCTGCTTCTTTTCAAAGATAGACTAAATACAGACTTCTCGCTTGACACTGCTAAACAACGTTTCTACCACAGATGGCAAGCATATTTGGTCTATGCGCACTCCCCTGAAGACCGGGCAAACCTCGAACTGTTTTCATTCTCCTATTACGGGCCACCCCTCCCATCACCTCCAGTGTCTCTACTCTCCACCCCCGGGTGACCTATCTTGATGGGACTAAATCTAAATCTGAATCTGAATATATATGGTGAGATGCACTCTAGATATTTCCAGTGCAATTTGATGTCTACCTCCTTGATACCTCTCATAATGGTAGCTTGGTGTCTACTTCCACCCTCCCCCCCCCCCCATCATCCCCCATCCCTCCCGTTTTTTTTCTTTTCTCTTTCTCCCTAGGTTTTTGGTTTTGTTTTGTTCTGTTCTCTGCCTTCCAGTTTTCCTAGGGTCCTCCCTAGTTCCAGGATCCATTCATTTATCCTCCCCCCTTACATAGGGATGTTTAGCTTTGAAAGCTCTTACCTCCTACATTGTTTATTCATCCCTTGCATGGGACCTCATTCTTTTATCTCCTAGGATGCGTATTGTTATCTATGCATTATTGTCTTCTCTTATCAAATTTACTGGTTTGACGCAACTATTGATATGTAAAAATATAATTACTTCTATTGCTGTGATAAGCTGTATGACTTTTACCTTCAATAAAATCTATTTAAAAAAAAAAAAAAGAAAACGATGGTCTGATCTGAAGTTGCGGGAGCCCGACCAATACAAAAGAATCAAGAAAGTTTTAGGAAAAAGTAAGTTATTTTTGAATATTTTCCATGGTACATATTATTTACTTGTATTCTGTCGAGTATTTTTTACTTTCATATAGTACAGTGAAAGATACCATCTTTCAGGTTCGTCCGCACAGTAAACGGACGTATTAAACCTCTTTCTCTGTACAGTTCCTCAAACGATGTTTTAGGATCATCCAGTGTGAACACCCATGTATTTTATTTTATTTGGGGGAGTAAATTTTGGCATCACTTATTTTTTCGGTGCTAATCCAAAGGACATTTGTTTGTTTGAAAAAAGGATATGCATGGTAATGTTAAGGGAGTGAATGCTCAGCAGCTGATGAAACATCTGAACGCAGTAGTACAAGTGTGGGCCTAAAGCCAAAAAGCTTGAGGGTGTCACACACAGGTGATCCTGTGTAGATACTTTGGGGTGTTACAATGTGTCAAATTTGTGTTTTAAAAGTATATGCTATGGTTTTGGCTATGTATCCAATCATTTGTCCCGGTTGGCACAGGGGGTACATTTTAAAATGGAGCAGGCTTCAAAAGAATGATTACAAAGTATTTTATCATGTTTACAGTAGGTGCCGCCGATATTGTGTTTCTATCGCGCTCCCATCGCCGAGATTCTCGGCGACAGGAGTGCCGAGATGTCGGCAGCAGGGTGGCGACACGTGTCGCGCTCGCTGCAATGGCGAGGAGACGCGACACTGTATTGAGCGGGGATCCGACGCGGATTTCGCCAATACCAGGCACTGCGTTTGGTATGAATCCTGAGCGGGAACTCCACGCCAAATTTTAAAGAAAAAAAACGCGTGGGTTCCCCCTCCAGGGGCATACCAGGCCCTTGGGTCTGGTCTGGATTTGAAGGGGAACCCTACGCCGAAAAAACGGCGTGGGGTTCCCCCTCAAGATCCAAACCAGACCCTTATCCGAGCACGCAACCTGGCAGGCCGCAGGGGAAGAGGGGGGGACGATGGCGGCCCCCCCTTCCTCCTGAACTGTACCAGGCCACATGCCCTCAACATGGGGGGTTTGGTGCTCTGGGGCAGGGGGGCGACCCGCGCCCCCCCCACCCCAGAGCACCCTGCCCCCATGTTGATGAGGACAGGGCCTCTTCCCGACAACCCTGGCCGTTGGTTGTCGGGGTCTGCGGGCGGGGGGCTTATCGGAAACCGGGAGCCCCCTTTAATAAGGGGGCCCCCAGATACCGGCCCCCCACCCTATGTGAATGAGTATGGGGTACATCGTACCCCTACCCATTCACCTGGTGGAAAATAAATGGAAATAAAAACACAACACAGTTTTTAAAAGTATTTTATTGCACCGCTCCGGAGGTCTTCTTCCGACTTCGGGGGTCTCCGGTGTCGTCGCCGCGTTCTCCGGTTCTTTCTTCTGCCGGGCCTCCGCTAACTTCTTTTTAGCTCTTTTGCTAACGGAGGCCCGGTCTTCTCCGTCGTCTTCTTCTTCTTCTCCCGCTCTCCGGTTCTTCTCCCGCTCTCCGGTGTTGTCGCCGCGTTCTCCGGTTCTTTCTTCCGCCGGGCCTCCGCTAACTTCTTTTTAGCTCTTTTGCTAACAGAGGCCCGGTCTTCTCCGTCGTCGCCGTCGGCGTTTCTTCTCTCTTCTCCTCCTCGATGTTGACTCGTCGCTTCCTCTCGCAGTAATGGTAAATCTTCGGTCCGCAGAGATTAATCTATTCTTCACATGACGTCACAGTCACATGCTCCGGGGCACATGTGCACATGACGTCACAGTCACATGCTCCAGGGCACATGTGCACATGATGTCACAGTCACATGCTCCGGGAGCATGTGACTGTGACGTCATGTGCACATGTGCCCCGGAGCATGTGACTGTGACGTCATGTGAAGAATAGATTAATCTCTGCGGACCGAACATTTACCATTACTGCGAGAGGAAGCGACGAGTCAACATCGAGGAGGAGAAGAGGGAAGAAACGCCGACGGCTACGACGGAGAAGACCGGGCCTCTGCTAGCAAAAGAGCTAAAAAGAAGTTAGCGGAGGTGCGGCGGAAGAAAGAACCGGAGAACGCGGCGACGACACCGGACAGTGGGAGAAGAACCGGAGAGCGGGAGAAGAAGACGACGGAGAAGACCGGGCCTCCGTTAGCAAAAGAGCTAAAAAGAAGTTAGCGGAGGCCCGGCAGAAGAAAGAACCGGAGAACGCGGCGACGACACCGGAGACCCCTGAAGTCGGAAGAAGACCTCCGGAGCTGTGCAATAAAATACTTTTAAAAATTGTGTTGTGTTTTTATTTCCATTTATTTTCCACCAGGTGAATGGGTAGGGGCACGATGTACCCCATACTCATTCACATAGGGTGGGGGGGCCGGTATCTGGGGGCCCCCTTATTAAAGGGGGCTCCCGGATTCCGATAAGCCCCGCGCCCGCAGACCCCGACAACCAACGGCCAGCGTTGTCGGGAAGAGGCCCTGTCCTCATCAACATGGGGGCAGGGTGCTCTGGGGTGGGGGGGCCGCGGGTCGCCCAGCTGCCCCAGAGCACCAAACCCCCCATGTTAAGGGCATGTGGCCTGGTACGGTTCAGGAGGGAGGGGGGCCACTATCGTCCCCCCCCTCTTCCCCTGCGGCCTGCCAGGTTGCGTGCTCGGATAAGGGTCTGGTTTGGATCTTGAGGGGGACCCGCACGCCGTTTTTTCGGCGAAGGGTTCCCCTTCAAATCCAGACCAGACCCAAGGGCCTGGTATGCTCCTGGAGGGGGAACCCACGCCGTTTTTTTCTTTAAAAATTGGCGTGGAGTTCCCGCTCAGGATTCATACCAAACGCAGTGCCTGGCATTGGCGGGAATCCGCGTCGGATCCCCGCCTATCGGCAATGCGTGTCGCTCATTGTGAAAGGAACATTTTTTCCTTTCCTGATGACGAGACAGCTCGGCGCTGGCTCTCGCGACGGAGCTCATAGGGTGTCAATATCGCCTCTAGAAGCGGCGATATTGACACAATATCGGCGGCACCTACTGTAGTTTAATTGAAAAATTGAGTCGCTACTAATGAAACTATTCCTTTTATTTCAATCTCCCTAGGGATTCGAAAAGCTACCTCAGATGAGCCGATAATTGCAACACCTACAACAATACTCCCAGAACCCCAGGATGGAGAGGAACGTGATGTTGTGGAAGTGGAAAGTGGCACCAACACAGGTCAGAGAGAAACCAGACACATGCATGTTAAATAGATGTAGGCCTACATATTCTATCCTACATATTTATTTTTACATTTAGGTGCAGTTCTGGCCGAAGACCCCAAAAAGTTGACACATCACAGGGCCCAGATTCTGATCCAATACCTCATGGTTTTATAAGGTTTTTTGTTGTTTTACCCTCTAATGACTAGCACTTGTTTAGCTTTTTCACAATTTTTATGAATATAGTTTGTTTATGCATGGCTGGTCATGCGTTTTAATACCCCAAAAATTAAGGGAACATCCACATTTCAAAGGAAGTTTCCCACCTAAAAAAGAAATAAAGGTATTTTTACATTCAAAATAATTGTGGCTTCATTATGTAAATGTGGTGCTGAGTGAACTAATCAATGTTTTGTGTTTACACTGACAATGAAGGCTAATTAAGAATGTTAAATACACATGGCAATACAAGTGCACTAGGTAAACCTACATGAAACATAAAACATTATACAATTAAAACACCAAACCAATCTTTACTCCATAAAATAATTTTTTTTTTTGAATAACATTTTTAAAGATTTTCTGGCATTTCAATGGCCCCCCTACCCATAAAATATTCAACATATTGGTTACGGACCTCACGTCCGGTTGGGGGGGCCAAGCCAGGACGGCCAGGTTCCAGGGCCACTAAAGTTTCTGTATTGAGTAAAGAGGCCTCAGGCCCACTCAAAGCTATATAACTGTTGGAATGCACCCGTAGGAAATTATGAAGCACACAGCAAGTCATTACCACATGGTTCCATTTGTATGGGGCAAGGTGGATGGAGGTCAGGAAGAGGCGAAATCGGCTGGCCATGATGCCAAAGGCATTTTCCACCACCCTTCTGGCTCTGGCCAGCCGATAATTGAACACCCTCCTCTCAGGGGTGAGGGTGCGTTGCGGGAATGGCCTCATCAAATGGGGTCCCAGGCCAAACGCCTCATCCGCCACAAAGACAAAAGGTAGTCCCTCCACATTCTGCTCCGCTGGTGGCAAGGCCAGCAGATCCAAAAGGAGCCATTTCCCAAACTCCGTCTGGCCAAATACTCCTCCATCAGACATCCTGCCATTCTTGCCAACGTCCACATAGAGGAACTCGTAGGTGGCCGACACCACTGCCATCATCACGACGCTGTGGAACCCCTTATAGTTATAATAAAAGGATCCCGAATGGGGTGGTGGGACGACCCGAACATGTTTGCCGTCAATGGCTCCTCCACAGTTCGGAAAGTTCCATCGCTGGGCAAACTCGGAAGCCACATTCTGCCATTCATGTGGCGAAGAAGGGAACTGTGGAATTAAAGAAATAAAAAATTAATACTTTGAGCCAGAAACATTGAAAGCTGATTTCATACCAACATTCATGGCCAACATTGGTAGAAACTGTAATAAAAAAAAGATTAGTAAGCAACAACAAACCTAAAAAATAAAATAACAATTTTGGGGGGGGGGGGGGGTTGAAGATGAGTTGGGAATATCACAAATGAAGGCTGTAGCACTCTGTATGAAGTTAAAAAAAATGAAACATTCCTAGGCAATCTTTAGGGTGCGTTTTGAGAAAAGCACTACGATGGAACATAGAATAAAATACATGGAAATGACTAGGCAAGGTAGGTATGGCCCCAGGATAGCATGCTGGAGAGGTTAGGTAAGCCAAATTTACAGGTAGGCCTCAAACCCAATTTTTTTTATATTAAAACATGGGGAGAAAGGGGACATTCCCTGCAGCTAAGAATCATGTGAATTAGGGACTGCTAATAAAGCAAAATAAAAAGTATCCAAAACAAAAAAACATACAATGTGAAGTTATTTTAGAAGAACACTTACCTTAATATAGTCCTCCTGCAAAACTTGAAGGATGGCAGAACAAGTCTCTGGTATAATGATCCCCAGAGCCTGGGGGGATATGCCTGTGGAGAACTTAAGGTCCTGCAGGCTTCTCCCAGTCGCCAGGTATCGCAACGTGGCGATGAGCCTCTGCTCAGCACTGATGGCTTCCCGCATTACGGTGTCCTGCCTGGTAATATAGGGGGACACCAAAGCCAACAGATGCTGAAATACGGGGTCAGACATCCTGAGAAAATTCCTGAAATCATCAGGATTATTTTCCCTGATCTCCCGCAACAAAGGCATGTGACAGAATTAGTGCCGCTGGAGCAACCAATTCTTGGTCCATGAACTCCTCCTGACCCTGCTCATGGCATGGAGTAGGGATACAGCATGAACCCCTGCACCAACTACAGCACGAACTCTACGACGAGTATGTAGGCGCAACATGGCTAGATAACGGTCGGCTGAACAGAACGAACTAGAAGAACGCACGGAAGAACAGCAAGGCCTATGAAGAACAAGCTAAAAAACACGAACGAGCAGAGCAGACCGCACTGAATAAACAGATACGAACTGACTACAAGCAGTGCAAAACAGATACGAACCCACAAGCACAAACTGAACTCCCGAAAACGATCTTCAAAGCACGAAGACTGAAAAGCGCGAATCGTCTCTCACCAAACTTTTACTAACACGCGGTAACACGGAATTAGCTAAAGCGTCCCAAAGGGTGGCGTCATTAGAACGGAACTTCCCCTTTATAGTGCCGTCGTACGTGTTGAACGTCACTGCGCTTTGCTTGATCGCTTTTTTAAATGATCATGTGTACGCAAGGCAGGCTTCAGAGGAAACATGAAAAAAAAACGAGGAGAAAAACGTCGGTTTAAAAAATGACATTAAAAATGATCGTGTGTACGCGGCTAAAGAGAGAGAGAGAGAGAGAACAATAAAACAACAACTATTTTTTTTTTTTTGTGTTTTTTGTTTTTACGTTTTTTTTTTCTTTTTTACACTTTTTTTTGTAACTTTAACAACTGTAATGGTTCGGGTCTCTCAAAATGCGATGGCATCTTGGGAGACCCTGTGTAAGTGTGTCCTAGTCTGTGAAATGCTGTATCCTACGCTAAAACTTCACTTTTGAGTGGAAGCGTTCAAAACATTCACCAATGCAAAGACCAGGATTGTCAGGACAGAGTGGACAAAAACAACGGGTGTCACGCCTAAATCCGCGCTTGCTACAGACACAACATCTTTTTTGGGGGGTTCGTTGGGTAGGGGTACTCTGGAGGACATACGGATAATGCCTCTCATGCAGCCGGCTTACTGCATTTGGTAGAGGATGGTGAGGTGCAGAATCGCCTGGATACAGGAGTTCTGTGACTATCTCATTCTGGAAGTTTAGAAGAGATAAAGTCCCGCCTGAAGCTCTGTATAGCACATGAGCATTCAGCAAAGCCAATTGGAATAAGGATAGAGACACTTTTTTGTACCAGCGTCTCGCCTTACGGTCAATTAGATACAGCGCCAACACCTGGTTGTTGAGGTCCACCCCTCCCATATTTTTGTTATATTCGTGGACACAGAGGGGTTTCTCCACAACACCAGTCGCCGTACGAATTTGGACTGTCGTGTCTGCATGAAGGGAGGTAAGAAGGAAAACATTCCTCTTTTCCCTCCACTTCATAGCGAGCAAGTTATTACACTTCAAGCAGGCTCTCTCCCCCAGCCTAAGATGGGAATCTACAAGCCGCTGGGGAAAGCCCCGGCGATTAGGTCGCACGGTGCCACATGCTCCAATCTGATGATCAAACAAGTGACTAAACAGTGGCACGCTCGTGTAATAATTTTCCACATACAAGAGGTACCCCTTTCCGAATAAGGGTGACACCAAGTTCCACACTATCTTGCCAGCGCTCCCTATGTAATCCGGGCAGTTGACCGGCTCAACCTGACTGTCTTTTCCCTCATAAACCATAAAGCTCCATACATAGCCTGTTGCCCTGTCACAGAACTTATAGAGCTTGACCCCGTATCTGGCACGCTTGCTGGGAAGGTACTGCTTGAAAGACAAGCGGCCAGAAAATTTAATCAGGGACTCATCAACGCAGACAACTTGATCGGGAATAAACAAGGCTGCAAAACGTTCGTTGAAGTGGTTTATGAGGGGCCGAATTTTGTAGAGCCGGTCGTATTCAGGGTCTCCACATGGACGACAAAGTTCATTGTCGTTGAAGTGCATGAACCGCAAAATCTGCTCGTATCGTTTCCTGGTCATGGAGGCAGAGAACACGGGCATGTGGCCAATTGGGTGCGTGGACCAATAAGCACGCAATGACGGGAATTTATGTGTGCCCATGTTGAGGGAAAGACCCAGAAAGGTCTTAAATTCGGAAACCGTAATTGGTTTCCAATCTTTGGCAATGGAAGGCAACTGGGGACTAGCGGCGATGAATTGACCAGCATATAAATTACTCTGGTCCACAATAGATCTATAGAGATCTTCCGTGAAATACAGCGAATAAAAATCAATTGGCATAAAATCAGCTGTTTCCACCTGAATACCGGGTTGGGCAGTGAATGGGGGAAGTAAGGGTTCTGCAGAAGTGGTGGGGACCCAATCAGGATAGGCAAATTCTGCAGGAAGGGCACTATGGGCATGACGGGCCTGCCTTTGTCTTCTTGGTGGCAGCGGGACACTACTTGTGCTTGCCACCTTGCCAGCTTGAACTGCACTTATGGGACTCGCCACGTCACCACGTGATACTGCAGTGCTGGATGTACGCCCAGGCTGTACTAGGCCTCTGGTGCTTGCCAATTCACCAGAAGGAATAGCGGCGCTAGTACTACTCTGCTCCATGATACGAGAGACCTGCGGTTTTTGCTCCTCAACAACCTCAGAAGATCGGGATCGGGTACGCCTGACCTTAGCAGGGACCTCATCTTCGTCGTCAGAGCTATCTGATATGGAGCCGCTGACTTCACTGTCTTCTACGGGAAGATATTCTGAGCCTAAATCTGACAGATGCGTGACCTCCTCTTCACTATCTGTCATGCTCAGAATCTCGTAGGCCTCTTTACTAGTGTACCTTCGTCTTGCCATTTTGGGCTCTAAATTTAGGGGTACACTAGTAAGATTCACAGGTAAAAAAGCACCTGACTGTCAGCAAATGTATCAAACGCTTAAAAAAAAAACTGTTAGTGATCGCAGGGATCAGGACTGTCTCTGCGAACGCTGCAGTTATGTGTGTTGTGTTTGGTAAGTGACAGTGATCGATCGATACTGCACTTGGGTGGGCTAGGCTGGGCTGGGCTGGGCGGAGGGGCTAAACGCATGTGCTAGCAGGTATCTGGGCTGATCCCGCTAACACTGCATTTTTGGGAACCCTAAACTGCTGGGGACGCTAGTATAGATCTGATCAGATCAGATATTGATCTGTTCAGATACTATACCACTAAGGGTATGCTTTGCGCGTGGGTGTTAGCGTTACTGGCACTAACCTAACGCTGCCTGGGGCGACGCAGACCCTCTCTGGCGCTAAAACCTAATTGATATCAGCCGCCGGGCGATCAGGGGGTTAAACCTTTATTGGGTTATATACGGCGGGTGCCCTGATGCTATAAAAAGCAAACTAACCAACCAGCGTCACCCGTAAAACTTATATGGTGATCACTGGTGAAAGGGTTAACTAGGGGCAATCAGGGGGTTAAAACCTTTATTAGGTTATATATGGGGGTACCTGACGCTATATAAAAACCTGACGGGTAACCTAAATAACTAACTGGCTAACCAGTGTCACCAGTAAAACTTATACGGTGATCACTGGTGAAAGGGTTAACTCTAGGGGCAATCAGGGGGTTAAAATAATATATGGGGGTACCTGATGCTATAAAAACCTGCGGCGAAACTAAAAATAAATAACTGGCTATCTAGGGCACCACCGGCACTAAATACAGCGATCGGAAATACGATCGCTTAGTGACGCTGGCGTTAGGGGGTGAAAGGGTTACCTGGGGGGCGATCAAGGGGTTAAACCTTTATTAGGGGGGGTTAGGGGGCTACCCTGGACCTAAAGGGGCCTAAACCTAACTGCCCTGCAACTTTTTACTGTCACAAATGACACTGAATGCAGTGATCAGTAAATAAATGATCACTGCAAACGGTGCACTGTGACTGGGGGTACTGGGGGTGATCTGGGGGGTGATCTGGGGGTGACTGGGGGGTGAAAAGTGTGCCTACGTGTACTGGTGTCAGTGGGCTGTTGGTGCACTTACTGTGAGATGTCTTCTCTCCTCGCGCCAGATCGAAAAGACAGCCACGAGGAGAGATGACATCACTTCCTCTGCCTGTGTTTACATTACACAGGCAGAGGAAGGTTTTCATTCGCCGGGAGCAACCACGAGGGGGTGGCCGGAATCGAACGGCCGTCCCCTCATCACGGATCGCTCCCGAACAAATAACCACTGCAACTATACAAAGGCAGTCACGTACCGGCACGTGATTGTGCCTGTCCGTGCCATTCTGCCGACGTATAATTACAGTGGGCGGTTGTTAAGTGGTTAAGTGAGGCCGCCATTATTTTCCAGCACTGCCTTAACCCTCTTGGGCATGGAGTTCACCAGAGCTTCACAGGTTGCCTCTGGAGTCCTCTTCCACTCCTCTATGACAATGTCACGGAGCTGGTGGATGTTAGAAACCTTGCATTCCTCCACCTTCCATTTGAGGATGCCCCACTGATGCTCAATAGGGTTTAGGTCTGGAGACATGCTTGGCCAGTCCATCACCTTTACCCTCAGCTTCTTTAGCAAGGCAGTGGTTGTCTTGGAGGTGTGTTTGGGGTCGTTATCATGTTGGAATACTGCCCTGTGGCCCAGTCTCTGAAGGGAGGGGATCATGCTCTGTTTCGGTATGGCACAGTACATGTTGACATTCATGGTTCCCCTAATGAACTGTAACTTCCCAGTGTCGGTGTTGTGATGAGAAATGCCCCCTGTCGAATAATGCCCACCCTGTACTGCGCATGGGAAGCATTTGTGTAGTACGGAGCCGTCGAAATCCGCAGAACATTAGAATATGTTCCCGATGCACGTGCAAGTCTATTTTGTAATGATGGGCAGTGCTGTTAGGATGGGGGGCGGAATTCGTCACGAAAATCAAACATCTCCTAAACAAATATATCTCTGCTATTCTTCCTACACGTGTTGCCCTTTTCGTGAAAAATTCCACCCCCATCTTAACAGCACTGCCCATCATTACAAAATACCCCTTCTGTTGCCATCCACCCCTCACACGCTCCCATCATGAATACGTCCGCCCCTTGCAGAGTTGCACGAGCATCGGGAGCATGTGGCACAATGTCGTCTGCGCAGGCACCGTGTACAGCTGATTCTAAATTGCGATGTTCGGACACTTTCGGCGGCTCCGTACTGCGCAAGCGCTGCGCCTGCGAAGTACCGGGCGAGCATTATTCGACGGGGGCCATTTCTCATCACAACACCGGCAGCACTCATGCAGCCCCAAACCATAACACTCCCACCACCATGCTTGACTGTAGGCAAGACACACTTGCCTTTGTACTCCTCACTTGGTTGTCGCCACACACGCTTGACACCATCTGAACCAAATAAGTTTAACTTGGTCTCATCAGACCACAGGACATGGTTCCAGTAATCCATGTCCTGTGGTCTGCTTGTCTTCAGCAAACTGTTTGCGGGCTTTCTTGTGCATCATCTTTAGAAGAGGCTTCCTTCTGGGATGACAACCCTGCAGATCAATTTGATGGAGTGATCACTGATCAGGCTGACCCCCCATCCCTTCAACCTCTGCAGCAATGCTGGCAGCACTCATACGTCTATTTCCCTAAGACAACCTCTGGATATGACACTGAGCACGTGCACTCAACTTCTTTGGCCGACCATGGTGAGGCCTGTTCTGAGTGGAACCTGTCCTGTTACACCGCTGTATGGTCTTGGTCACTGTGCTGCAGCTCAGTTTCAGGGTCTTGGCAATCTTCTTATAGCCTAGGCCATCTTTATGTTGAGCAACAATTATTTTTTTCAGATCCCTAGAGAGTTCTTTGCCACGAGATGCCATGTTGAACTTCCATTGACCAGTATGAGAGAGTGAGGGCGATAACACCAAATTTAACACACCTGCACCCGATCATACCTGAGACCTTGTAATACTAATGAGTCATATGACATCGGGGAGGGAAAATGGCTAATTGGGCCCAATTTGGACATTTTCACTTAGGGTAGTGTACTCACTTTTGTTGCCAGTGGTTTAGACATTAATTGCTGTGTATTGAGTTACTTTGAGGGGACAGCAAATTTACACTGGTATACAAGCTGTACACTTACATTGTAGCAAAGTGTAATTTCTTCAGTGTTGTCCCATGAAAAGTTATAATAAAATATTTACAAAAATGTGAGGAGTGTACTCACTTTTGTGATATATTGTATATAAAAACTGTACAAACTAACATTGCCTGGCTCTGGGGTTGTCACCCTCCTCCTTGTTTTGATACCTTGTTAACCACTGACCTGGAACTTCATCAAATCCGTGATGTCTGAACTCGTGCCTGGCATGCTTGTTCCAGGTCAGTGACTTAGTAAACAGTGATGCCAGGATCAAGATGACAGCTGTGGAGTCTGCCCCTTAGAACAATGAGTCAACAATGGCAGCTTCTATACTTCTATACTCTAAGGCAGTGTTTCTCAACTCCAGCCCTCGAGGCGCACCAACAGGTCATGTTTTCAGGATTTCCATTATTTTGCACAGGTGATTTGATCAGTTTCACTGCCTTAGTAATTACCACAGCCATTTCATCTGAGGGAAATCCTGAAAACATGACCTGTTGGGGCGCCTTGAGGACTGGAGTTGAGAAACACTGCTCTAAGGAGGTATCCTATACTCTCCTCAGGTCTGCTAATGAGCTAGCATAATATATTCCTCTTTCAAAAGCATGTTACTATTATTATTATTATTTATTCATCATGTGGGACATAAAATAGTACAGAAAAATTAGTACACATAAGAACAAAACCATTATGTTACCATTCACTAGGAGGTAGCAGGCTTCTTTGAGATTATGATCAATATTACGTATGCAAATATATGCACATGGCGTGGAATAAATATGAATATGTTATGGGTAATTTCACAAATAAGGTTAATTTTGTCATTGTTTGGCTAGTCACAGGTTATCATGGTATGTTATTATCATTTATTATAGAACACCAGTTATAATTCAATAGTGCAATGCATTTAAGTACGTCGACAAGCAATGTAATTTACATTAAAGAAGGCAAGAACAAAGACAAAAGAAGCTCAGGCATTAAATACCTGATTGTGTTAGACATTTTAATGATCTCAGCTGTAGATGACAAGTGGCACATAATGTATGAGTTAAAAATGAGTAAAAATAAATGTTTGTCTTGGTGTTATGTGCCAGGAGCAGCAGGGGTAATATACCAAGGCAGCACCAAAAAGACTATCTTTCCAACCTATGGTGCTGCCCAGGACCCATATTAGGACAATACAGACAACCCCCCACCTTCTACCTCTATAATCTATTATGACCACATACAGTCTCCCCCCTTCAACCCAACGACATCCCCCACCTCAACCACACTGCATGTTCTGCCCACGTGCAACCTAGTTGAACCCATTCACTCCATACATAAATCTTTCTAACCCACACGCAGTCTTCCCTATTCTCAGCTGTTTCTTCACGATATTGCTCACATCAAGAACAAAGACACTGATGTATAGATATAATTGTTTCTAAAATACCTTGCTCCAGATGTCCAAATCCGGTTCTTCCAGGATGGCTGCCTCCTCTTGCTCCAGAGAAGGCTCAGGTTGGCTGCAGGGAAGGCTGGAGGGAAGACTGGACAGTGATGGCCTTGCCTCAAGGTGGTCGTTCAGAAAGGACATCCTGCTGTAGTACCACAAAGTCGGGACATATACATCAGCTGCTGCTGATCCTGACCTCTGAGAAGCCAGGACCTTAAAGCGCTCAGTCCTGTATGTGCCTCTCAAGCTCCCAATTTTACTATCCACCTGTTGTGTGGTTGCTGTGGGTATCCTGGTGTGCACAAATGGGAGCAGGGTCTCCAGCGCTCTTTTTCGATTATGGGGTTTTTGGTCTCCCACAGAGCGGGCAGCTCTCTTACCCGATCTATAAATTCCCCAAGAAACTCTTTGTCCAAAAATGCATTCATTTTGTCTGCAAGACAAAACACAAGACAAAATTAGTAATGTCAGTCAGTCTAAACTCAAGTAAATCTTCATCCCCATATATATCCTCAAACAATCTCTATGCAGTATAGGCCAACGATTTCTCAAAGTATAAAAATCATACCTTCGGTCTGACGTTCGTCACTTTTCCTCCTCTCTTCGCACACAGAACGTAGTAACGTCACATGTGTGTTAGCTTTATATACACTATTCATGCGTGAAACTCCACACACGTCGCCCGCCCATGACGTTCACATTATCGACTTTTCCCCGTCCCTTCTCTTTCGGCGCGCAGACGATATGGCAGAGTCACAGCAGGTGTCTGCTAATTCCTCTAATAACGACAAGACAAGCCCGGAGCATGAAACGTCACGATCAAGGAGGAGATTCAAGGCATCTAATATGACCTTCGCAGAGATGGCGAAGATTGTGGACATATTGAGAAAGTCGGATTATGATGGAAAGCATGGGCCGTATACCCACACTAATCTAAGGAAGGCCAAAATCATGAAGAAAGTTGTGAAAAGTCTGATAAAGGATTTCGGGGTATGACAATCAAAGGAGCAGCTTAGAAAGAGGTGGTCTGACCTGAAACTGAGGGAGCTGGAGCAGTTAAGGAGTATTAAGAGAATGCTAGAAAAAAGTAAGTACTTGTCTTGTGTTCATATTATTGTATTTCAGAACTTGCATGTTGCTCCATGTTGTTGCTTTTTACTATTGGACCTTAGAAAATTACATCTCGCAAAATTTAGTGGGCACAGTAATCGGTCGTTACAGACACATCTTTCACCCACTACATACAATGTTTTTAGAAGATACAGGGTTAAAATAATTTTGACATGCCTGTTTTTATTCCATAAATGATATTACATTGTTGTCTAGATGATGTGTTTGGAACTAGAATGAAATGCAAACTTCATTCACAGTGTAAAGGAGAGGACACTCAGCAGCTGTTTACACATCTGCACTCTGGAACACTATAGTGTGGGCCACCAGAACAACCTTTTTAGAGTGCACCCACAACGGTTCTTCAGTGTATTCTTGGGGTGTCTCCAAGTGTGAAACTTGTCCCAAAAAGGTGAAAAGTCAAGATTTGTTTATTTTTAAATAATGTCTTCAGCTTGTAACTCTGCCCAAACAGACACTTGTACCCCACTTCCAAGCAATGTATCATGTTCCTATTTTTCCCCTAAAAGATCTGTGTGCTAATTATACCTTTTGTTTCATTATCATAGGGGAGAGAAGACTGGGAGGCCACCACTCCAGGGAGAACAGGAACCCCACACCACAGAGAGAACCCCAACCTCAGCAAGAACCTCAACCTGAGGATGTGGAGGAAGTAGAAGTGGAGGAAGGAGAAGTGGATGATGTGGTGGAAATTGTCACCACAACAGGTCAGTGTCTGTCACCACAGCTTCAGGTAAGAGATGTAGGCCTGCAGAGTTATATTACAATTTTTACATTTTTTTAGGGGATGAACATGTTGTTGATGAAGAAAGTCCTTGTTTCTCATGTGATAGTGCCCAAAGAATCATCCAGCAAGTGATGGAGTGTAGTAGTGAACTGGACATAATTAAGAAAAGGATGAATGTTATGGAGCAAACATTTAAGGACATCATTGGGGCGAATTGAATGAAGCACAAACCCCCCTTTTTCTAGTTTTCTACTTTTATTTCAAAAACGTTGCACTTTTACAATCAAGCCAAAATTTGAAGGTGCACACAGTGTGTCAACATGTGCTATCTGCCATCAGGGGATATCTATGTACGGGTTTTGTGGGTGCAACCCCTTCCTCGCATCTCAAGTAGGTGAAAGGAAGAAGGGGTTGCACCCCCAAAACACGTCCATTGATCCCCCATGATGGCAGATAGCACATGTTGACAATAGGGATCAGGAGGGAAATACCCCTTTTTAAAAACCCTAAAAATTGTGTGCATCTTCAAATTTTGGCTTGTTCATGGGTGACAAAACCCCATATTATGAAGGGCAGATAGAGACATTTTACAAAACCGAGAATGTCTGATATTGCCTAGAGGTTTACAATGTTGGATTTTGTTGTATGGAAATGTGAGTTTTGTATTTTATTGCCAAAAAAAAAAAATGGCCTGTTTATGGCCCAAAAAAAAAAAAAATCTTTTATAACACCAAAAATGTTTAATTTACCATGTGTGAATGTGCACAGAGTAACATTTTTGAACAACAAAGTGCAGCTTCTTTATCAAATCCGCTATAACCTTTGTTGTGTATATTTTTGGTGTTACCAGTGAAATGGTTGGTATTTACTAAAGGAAAATACACTTGGCACTACAAGTGCACTAGGAAAAACTAGGAGACAGCTAAAAGAAACACAAGCAATACATCCAAAAATCAGATTAAAGCAGAATTTTATTTTTGGGTTGTAAAAAGGTTTTATGCATTGGGATGGCCCCCCTACCCGTGAAATACTCTACATATTTTTGCCGAACCTCACGGGCGTTTTGGGGGGGGCAAGCCAGGACGGCCAGATTCAAGGCCCGGCAAAATATTGTCCCCCAAAAGTCCAGCCTCAGGCCATATAATTTGGGGATTTTCTGCGCAAATAATTGTGCAGCACGCAGCAACAGAATACTATATAGTTAATTTTATACTCCACCAAGTTGATCGATGTCATAAACAGACGGAACCGGCTGGCCATTATCCCAAAGGCATTTTCCACAACTCTTCGGGCCCTGGCCAGCCGGTAGTTGAATACCCTCCTCTCTGGGGTCAGGGTCCTCTGGAGAAATGGCCTCATGAGATGCTGTCCCAGTCCAAAGGCTTCATCACCCAAAAACACAAAGGGGAGTCCTTCCACATTCCCTGCATCTGGTGGCAATGCAAGGTCGTCACTCTGTAGACAGAGGGCAAACTCCGTCTGGGCGAAGGCTCCCCCATCGGACATCCGGCCATTCTTCCCCACATCAACATAGAGGAACTTATACTGTGCTGACACCACCGCCATCAGCATGATGCTATGAAACCCCTTGTAGTTGAAAAAATATGACCCAGACCGGGGTGGTGGCATGATGCGGACGTGTTCCCATCTATTGCCCCTCCGCAGTTGGGGATGTCCCACTGCTTTGCAAAATGGGATGCCACAGTCTGCCATTCCTGTGGCGTGGAAGAAAGCTGTGGAGTCAAATGAGATAAACAAATATTAGGACTTTTGCACATAACATTGCAAGCAGATTACACAAAAATACATTCTTGGCCAACATCATTAGAACTTTTATTTTAATGAGTTTTTAAATACAAAAATAGAAGGCCCAATTATCAGATTGATCACCCCCTCTGATGGGACATTGTAAAACATTTTTGGGGGGGTTAGATGAGTTTGGGAACCCCAAAAAAATTAAACTAATTTTAAGTGAAAATATACATTTGTAGACATTTTAGGGGGTGTTTAGGGGGGGGGGGTGGGGTAAAGCACTACAATGGAGCTTACAAAATACATTGGTAAGTGACTAGGCTAAGTGTGTTTGGGCCCAGGATAGCATGCTGGAGAGGTTAGTGAAGGAAAATATGCATGTAGGCCAAAAAAGAGGCATTAAAAGCTTACGGCATGCATGGGGACAAAGGGGACATTCACAGCATAATAAAATCATGGTAATTAGGGAAGGATGAAAGAAATACAATACATTAGCATACATTAAATACATAGAATGTGATGTTAAAGGAGAAAACTTACCTTAATATAGTCCTTCTGCAGGACTTGGATGATGGCAGAACAGGTGTCTGGGATAATGATGCCTGTCGTGAACTTCAGGTCCTGCAGACTTCTCCCAGTCGCCAGGTATCGCAACGTGGGGATGAGCCTCTGCTCAGCAGTGATGGCTTCCCGCATAACAGTGTTCTGCCTGGTAATATAGGGGGTCAGCAAAGCCAACAGATGCTGAAAAACGGGGTCAGACATCCTAAGAAAATTCCTGTAGACATCAGGATTATTCTCCTGGATTTCCCGCAGCAGAGGCATGTGACAGAATTGATCCCACTGGAGCAACCAATTCTTGGTCCATGAATTCCTCCTCACCCTGTTCATGGACTGGTCTTGGTCCAAGACAAGCAGACCAACACCAAGTGCCCGCACAGCACGAACTCTACGACGAGAACGTAAAATGGCTAGAAGACGTCATCTGATCAGAATGTACTAAACAGAACGCACTTAAGAACAGCAAGGCCTATAAAGAACGACCTGAAATTCAGAAACGAGCTGACAAGAACACACTGTAAAACAGATACGACCTGACTACACGCCGTAGAAGACAAGATACGAACCCACAAGAACAAACTGAACCACAGAAAAAGAAATGAAAGCACGAAGACTGAAAAGCGCGAATCGCCTCTCCCCAAACTTTTACTAACATGCGGTAACACGAGATAAGCAAAAGCAGCCCAAGGGGTGGCGCCATTGGAATCGAACTTCCCCTTTATACTGCCGTTGTACGTGTTGTACGTCACCGCGCTTTACAACGACGAGATTTGGAATTGACAGTGTGTATGCAAGGAAAGCTTGACAAGAATCCCATCAAGCTTGACAAGAATCTCATCGAGAAAAACAACATTTTTTTTTACGACGAGATTCTCGGCCGTGTGTACTAGACTTTACAGGAATTCATTTCCCTTCCTAGGGGTAGATTTCCTCTCACTTCCTGTTGTCTCCCTCCGTTTGTAAGTAGGAGTCGTTTGAAACTCGGATGTTTGAAAGTAGGGGCCTGCCCTATGTACTCTGCAGAAATTTGGGCCTTAGGTGTTGGTGTTGCCACAACACTGTAAGCCCTCACAGTTACTCTTGGTGGGCGCTGGAATACCCTGATGTGAACTATTTTATCAAGAATTGTAATTACATGCCATTGTTGAACAGTGGCAGAAAAAATGGGCCTTTGGTGGTGGTGGTGGTGCTGGTGCCACAACACTGTAAGTCCTCACAGTTACTCTTGGTGGGCGCTGGAACGGGCCCTGCTGTGAAATATTATATCAAGAATTGTAATTACATGCACCTCTTGAACAGGGGCAACAAAATTGGGCCTTTGGTGGTGGTGGTGGTGTTGCCACAACACTATAAGCCCTCACAGTTACTCTTGGTGGGCGCAGGAATGGGCCCTGCTGTGAAATATTAGATCAAGAATTGTAATTGCATGCCCCTGTTGAACAGGGGCAAAAAAATTGGGCCTTAGGCACTGGTGCCACAACACTGCAATCCCTCACAGATACTCTAGTTGGAGCGCAGGTATGAGCCCTGCTGCAAAGTTTTACAGCAAAAATTGTAATTACACGCCCCTGATAAACAGGGGCAGAAAAATTGGGCCTTAGGCACTGGTGCCACAACACTGCAACCCCTCACAGATACTCTAGTTGGAGCGCAGGAAAGAGCCCTGCTGCAAAGTATTGCATCAAAAATTATAATTACACGCCCCTGTTAAACAGGGGCTGAAAAATTGGGCCTTAGGCACTGGTGCTGGTGCCACAACACTGCAACCCCTCACAGATACTCTAGTTGGAGCACAGTAATGAGTCCTGCTGCAAAGAATTGCAGCAAAAATTATAATTACACGCCCCTGTTAAACAGGGGCAGAAAAATTGGGCCTTAGGCACTGGTGGCGGTGAACAGAAACAAAAATGTTCTTACAAGCTATCAACATAAACAGGAGGAAGAGGATAGTCACTCAGCATAACAGGATAGTCACTCAGCATCAGCATAGGCAGTCTTGAAGGGATCTCACATTAAAAAAAAAATGATTTGGTTACATCAGCATCAGCATCAGGTGCTTAGTAGCTGGTGATCCAAGACTGATTAATTTTTATGAAGGTCAGTCGATCGACCAAGTCGGTGGACAGGCGCACACTGTTATCGGTTACAAAGCCTCCAGCAGCACTGAATGAGCTTTCCGAAAGAACGCTGGATGCAGGGCAGGCCAGTATCTCAATTGCATACTGTGCAAGCTCTGGCCAGTAAACCATCCTCAAGACCCAGTAACCCAGAGGATATTCGGTGGGAAAGGTGTCCAAGTCTGATCTTGCCCCTAGGTATTCCTGCACCATGTGAATCAGACGCTGGCGATGGTTGCTGGAACCGATCATACCTTGGGACTGCGGACTAAAAAATTGTCTGAGCGCATCGGTCAGACGGCCACCTTCTCCACCGCTCCTTCTGTGACTGACCAAAGCCTCAGCAACACGTTGTCCAGGACCAGGAATTTGTAACCTCCCAGACTCTGGAAATGCGTTGCACAAACCTTTCTGCAAGGCCTCCCGAAGATGTTTCATCCTCTGCTCCTTCTGCAATGGCTGGATAAGGTCCGCAACCTTACCCTTGTAACGTGGATCAAGGAGGGTTGCCAGCCAGTAATGATCCCTCTCCTTGATACCACGAATACGAGGATCCTTTCGCAGGCTTTGCTGGATCAGAGAGGCCATGCAGCGTAGGTTTGCTGAGGCATTCGGTCCGGAGTCCTCTGGGTCACTAAGGACGACATGATCCGCAGCCACCTCCTCCCAGCCACGTACAAGTCCATGGGTTTCTTGGGACTGTAAATGATCCCTTGAAGATTGCTGCTGATTCTGAGTGCTAGGCTCCACCTCCATGCTGACACAATCCTCCTCCTCCTCCTCCTCTTCCTGTGTGATCGGCAAGCCGGCATGAACACTGTCTGGATAAAGGGGGCCTTGAAAGGTATGGAAGTCCTTCTCTTCATCCCTCTGTTCTGCCTCAAGTGCCCAGTCCATTATTCTACGCAGTGTGTGCTCCAACAAGTGGACAAGAGGGCCAGTGTCACTGATGCATGCACTGTCACTGCTCACCATCCTCGTGGCCTCCTCAAATGGTGACAGGACAGTGCATGCATCCCTGATCATGACCCACTGGCGTGGCAAAAAAAAACCAAGCTCCCCTGACCCTGTCCTGGTGCCATATTGGCACAGATACTCATTGATGGCCCTCTGCTGCGTGTGCAGTCGATGCAGCATGGCCAACGTTGAGTTCCACCTGGTGGGCAAGTCACAGATTAGGCGGTTCTTGGGCAGACTTGCCCACAGACTTTCCTGGCCTGCCTCATGACATCCTGTAAGCACGGGTACCTGCCCAAGAACCGCTGCACCACCAAGTTAAGGACGTGAGCCAAACAGGGCACATGGGTCAGCTGTCCCTGTCGGAGGGCGGAGAGGAGGTTGGTGCCATTGTCGCAAACCACCATTCTTGGCTTAAGCTGGCGTAGCGTCAACCACCTCTGAGCCTGCCCCTGCAGAGCTGACAGAATCTCTGCCCCAGTGTGGCTCCTGTCCCCCAAGCACACCAGCTCAAGCACTGCATGGCATCTTTTTTCCTGCATACTTGCGTAGCCCCTTGAATGCCTACGGAGCACCGCTGGTTTCGAGGAAAAATCAGCAGAGGAAGTGGCCATGGAGGAAGAAGAGGAGGAGGGGGTGGAGGAGAGAGGTGTGTCAGAATCACCACTAGTAGCATTTTGGAGGCGTAGTGGCGGAACAACCTCCAACACTACTGCACCCTGTTCTGCATCCTTCCCAGCTGCCAGCAGAGTCACCCAGTGGGCCGTGAAAGATAGGTAACGTTCCTGTCCATGCCTGCTGGACCATGAGTCAGCCATAATATGCACCTTACCGCTGACCACCCTGTCCAGCGAGGCCAAGACATTGCCTTCCACATGCCGATAGAGAGCCGGAATCGCCTTCCATGAAAAAAGGGGCGTTTGGGAACCTGCCACTGAGATTCCGGACATTCCACAAACTCACGGAAGGGGGCAGAGTCTAGCAACTGAAAAGGCAGCAGTTGAAGTGCTAGCAATTTAGCCAAGCTAGCATTCAACCACTGGGCATGTGGATGGCTGGAAGCGAATTTCTTTCAGCGGTGCAGCAGCTGGAGCAGGGAAATTTGCCTGGTACAATCGGACGTTGGTGTACCAATAGCAGATTGCCCGCAAGTACTTGGCAGTGACACACCTAATTCTACACCTTCATTCCTCTCAGTGCAGGTTTCTGAGAGGACTGAAGGTATAGTGAGGTTGGAGATCCCAGCTGATGAGGAGCAAGGAGAGGTCCGCTTTGTCCTTTGGTGTGGGTCTTTTATGTATGCTTGCCAACGGACTGCATGGCAGGTCGACATATGTCTGGTCAAGCATGTGGTGCCCAAGCGGCTGATGTTTTGGCCACGCGAGATACGCTTCAGACATATGTTGCAATAGCAACGGTGCGATCTGATGCACACGTCTGAAAAAAGGCCCACACCAAAGAACTTTTGGAATAACGTGCAGAGACAGCAGCGCATGCGGAGCTCTGCGGTGTGATGCAGTCAGTGTGCTGCCCTTAAGCTGCCCCTGGAGGGCATCCTGCCTCGTTTGAGATGTGCCTCCTCAACCTCCTCTCTCCTATCAGGCACCCATGTAGAGTCAGTGACCTCATTATCCCCTCCCTCCTTGTCACTGGAGCAAACCTGGCAGTATGCTGCAGCTGGGGGAACATGACTGCCAGTTTGCTGTCCTTCTTGGGCTCACGTTACTGCCTTCCTCAAGCTGGGTACCATCATCAGAGCCTTCAAAACGCTGCGCATCCTCCTGCAGCATGTACCCAACACTGTGGTCAAACAGTTCGGGGGACTCCTCAGGATATGGTGGGGCTAGGGAAGGAGTGACTGATGCCATTGAGCCAATGGAAGAGGCCGCTTTGGCAGCTACTTTGGCAGACAAAGTACCCTGAGGCTGGGTAAGAGAGGGGATGAGGAGGACGGCTTGGTCATCCACTCTACCAACTCTTCAGCATGTTGCGGCTCAACATGGCCAGCTGCCGAAAAAAAAGGATAAGTGTGCCCCACGGCCAGGTGCTGACAAGGATGCACCGTGTCCATGACCAGCACTGTTGCCTCTAGACACAGAGCCTGCTTGCCCTCTTTTATTGGCCTGTGTGTGTCTGCCTCTCCTTGTTGGCCTTCCAGACATACTTTATTTGATGTATTGGAATAGTTACACAATGAATTGTCTGCAGTCAGCTTTAGCTGCCCACTGTGCCCAGTATACAGTACACTGACTTAATATACTGCAGCTTAGCTCAACTGCCTGCCTGTATTATTAGGAATAGAACAGGAATGGTCTGCAGTCAGCTTTAGCTGAACACTGTGCCCAGTATACAGTACACTGACTTCATATACTGCAGCTTAGCTCAAATGCCTGCCTGTATTATTAGAAAGAGAACAGGAATGGTCTGCAGTCAGCTTTAGCTGAACAATGTGCACAGTGTACAGTACGCTGACTTAATATACTGCAGCTTAGCTCAACTGCCTGCCTGTATTATTAGAAAGAGAACAGGAATGGTCTGCAGTCAGCATTAGCTGAACACTGTGTCCAGTGTACAGTACACTGACTTAATATACTGCAGCTTAGCTCAACTGCCTGCCTGTATTATTAGAAAGAGAACAGGAATAGTCTGCAGTCAGCTATAGCTGAATACTGTTCCCAGTGTACAGTACACTGACTTCATATACTGCAGCTTAGCTCAACTGCCTGCCTGTATTATTAAAAAGAGAACAGGAATGGTCTGAAGTCAGCTTTAGCTGAACACTGTTCCCAGTATACAGTACACTGATTTAATATACTGCAGCTTAGCTCAACTGCCTGCCTGTATTATTAGGAATAGAACAGGAATGGTCTGCAGTCAGCTTTAGCTGAACACTGTGCCCAGTATACAGTACACTGACTTCATATACTGCAGCTTAGCTCAACTGCCTGCCTGTATTATTAGAAAGAGAGCAGGAATAGTCTGCAGTCAGCTTTAGCTGGACACTGTGCCCAGTGTACAGTACACTGACTTAATATACTGCAGCTTAGCTCAACTGCCTGCCTGTATTATTAGAAAGAGAACAGAAATGGTCTGCAGTCAGCTTTAGCTGAACACTGTGCCCAGTGTACAGTACACTGACTTAATATACTGCAGCCTAGCTCAACTGCCTGCCGTTATTATTAGAAAGAGAACAGGAATGGTCTGCAGTCAGCTTTAGCTGAACACTATGCCCAGTATACAGTACACTGACTTCATATATTGCAGCTTAGCTCAACTGCCTGTCTGTATTATTAGAAAGAGAACAGGAATGGTCTGCAGTCAGCTTTAGCTGAACACTGTGCCCAGTATACAGTACACTGACTTAATATACTGCAGCTTAGCTCAACTGCCTGCCTGTATTATTAGAAAGAGAACAGGAATGGTCTGCAGTCAGCTTTAGCTGAACACTGTGCCCAGTATACAGTACACTGACTTAATATACTGCAGCTTAGCTCAACTGCCTGCCTGTATTATTAGGAATAGAACAGGAATGGTCTGCAGTCAGCTTTAGCTGAACACTGTGCCCAGTGTACAGTACACTGACTTAATATACTGCAGCTTAGCTCAACTGCCTGCCTGTATTATTAGGAATAGAACAGGAATGGTCTGCAGTCAGCTTTAGCTGAACACTGTGCCCAGTATACAGTACACTGACTTCATATACTGCAGCTTAGCTCAAATGCCTGCCTGTATTATTAGAAAGAGAACAGGAATAGTCTGCAGTCAGCTTTAGCTGAACACTGTGCCCAGTATACAGTACACTGACTTAATATACTGCAGCTTAGCTCAACTGCCTGCCTGTATTATTAGAAAGAGAACAGGAATGGTCTGCAGTCAGCATTAGCTGAACACTGTGTCCAGTGTACAGTACACTGACTTAATATACTGCAGCTTAGCTCAACTGCCTGCCTGTATTATTAGAAAGAGAACAGGAATAGTCTGCAGTCAGCTTTAGCTGAACACTGTTCCCAGTGTACAGTACACTGACTTCATATACTGCAGCTTAGCTCAACTGCCTGCCTGTATTATTAGAAAGAGAGCAGGAATAGTCTGCAGTCAGCTTTAGCTGGACACTGTGCCCAGTGTACAGTACACTGACTTAATATACTGCAGCTTAGCTCAACTGCCTGCCGTTATTATTAGAAAGAGAACAGGAATGGTCTGCAGTTAGCTTTAGCTGAACACTATGCCCAGTATACAGTACACTGACTTCATATATTGCAGCTTAGCTCAACTGCCTGCCTGTATTATTAGAAAGAGAACAGGAATGGTCTGCAGTCAGCTTTAGCTGAACACTGTGCCCAGTGTACAGTACACTGACTTAATATACTGCAGCTTAGCTGAACTGCCTGCCTGTGTTATTAAAAAGATAACAGGAATGGTCTGCAGTCAGCATTAGCTGAACACTGTGCCCAGTGTACAGTACACTGGCTTAATATACTGCAGCTTAGCTCAACTGCCTGCCTGTGTTATTAAAAAGATAACAGGAATGGTCTGCAGTCAGCATTAGCTGAACACTGTGCCCAGTGTACAGTACACTGACTTAATATACTGCAGCTTAGCTTAACTGCCTGCCTGTATTATTAGAAAGAGAACAGGAATAGTCTGCAGTCAGCTTTAGCTGAACACTGTGCCCAGTGTACAGTACACTGACTTAATATACTGCAGCTTAGCTCAACTGCCTGCCTGTATTATTAGAAAGAGAACAGGAATGGTCTGTAGTCAGCTTTAGCTGGACACTGTGCCCAGTGTACAGTACACTGGCTTAATATACTGCAGCTTAGCTCAACTGCCTGCCGTTATTATTAGAAAGAGAACAAAAATGGTCTGCAGTCAGCTTTAGCTGAACACTGTGCCCAGTATACAGTACACTGATTTAATATACTGCAGCTTAGCTCAACTGCCTTCCTGTATTATTAGAAAGAGAACAGGAATGGTCTGCAGTCAGCTTTAGCATATATATATATGTAGCGGGTATTTAAATTTAGGAGGAGCATCTGGGTGGTAGTATGACCCAGATGCACCGATTGTTAGGGAATTTGGGACCATTTTCTGTTTGTGGAGGACTTCAGTGGTGTGCAGTTCCCTGCGGCCTGTGGGTGGCGCTGTCGCTCTGGGCCGGGGTTGAACCATCACTGCAGTGCTGTTCCCTCTTTGTCCTGTTTCGGCAGCGGTACGACGGGGCAGGGTAACCTGCTGTGCCTGTCGGGAGATGGGATAAAGGGGAGAGACGCCCTCAACACAAGGTTCAGAGTCGGAGGTCACAGCCGCGCCCAGGCACCTTCAGCCTGGGTGCCGGTGTTCCGGAGTTCCGGGCCCAGGTGCCCTTGACCTGGCCGGAGCGGTAGATGGAGTCCATCACAGGCACCTTCAGCCTGGGGTGAGGTACTGCGGAGGAGGCCCGGGGCCCAGTACCTTCTACTGTGTTCCGCAGGGGTGGAAGAGTCCGAGGGGCCCTAAGGTGTTGGGTGCCCGAATCTGAGACGAGGAGGCCAGGGAGCGTAGCCTCTCCGAACAGTCCGGTGCAGCATTTGCCGGTGACGGCGGGGCCTCTGGTAACTCTCTTGGAAGGATGCCTTCCCTCTGACAGGGGCTGCATTTAGTGAAGGTAATTCTGTTCCTGTTCTATACGGTCAGTGGCAGCGGCTGTGCGCCATAACCATTGGTGACACTACAATGGTTAGTTCTATTTGAGGATTGTGCCTTGACCTACTCCCCACTTTTACTGAACTGTTCTTTGGGTCACAACCTGTCTGCTGTTAAAGGACGATTTATTGCTGTCAGAGAATGAATAAGAGTTTGGACCTTTTCAGTGGTGTGGAACTCCAGTTACTGGGAGCAAAGGGGGGTCATCTGTAGAACGGACTTGGCTCTGGGTTGTACACACGACCCGAAGGTAAACAGGTGTTGGCTATCACCTCTGCACATAGGAGGACATGGGCTGTAGTGTACCGCACCCCTCCTCCCTAATCCCCCTAGACCAGACAACAAGCCGAGAAGATGAAGGGGTGAGAGGGGTGAGGCCGCTACATATATATATATATACAAAGCGTGCAGTGCATATATATACTAAATATACTGGATCTAACTAGCTCAATCAACTGCCTGCCTGTATTTTCCTTTCCTCTGTATTATTAGTAGGAATAGATTAACAGGAATGCTCTGTAATGAGATCTAGCTAAACTGTATACAGTACATATATATATATATATATATATATATATATATATATATATATATATATACAAAGCGTGCAGTGCATATATATACTAAATATACTGGATCTAACTAGCTCAATCAACTGCCTGCTCAACCTAGCTATTGCTAACTGAAATAGAACAAAAAATCTCTCTCTCTCTCTCTCTCTGTCTCTGAACGCCGCCGGAACACACTACACAAGGCCGACACGCAGGCGGCCTTATATAGTGTGGGGTGTGTACCTACTCCCCTGAGCCATGATTGGCCAAAGGCACCCTTCCTTTGGCCAATTATGGCTCTCTGTGCTGACGGCGCTGTGATTGGCCAAAGCATGCGGCCAATTGGCCAATTATCAGCCAGCAATGCACTGCGATGACGCAGTGCATTATGGGCCGTGACGCGCAACTCGAATTTGGCGCGAACGGCCCCATATGTTCGTAATTCGGCGAACGGCCAACCAGACAATGTTCGAGTCGAACATGCGTTCGACTCGAACACGAAGCTCATCCTTACTGATTACCTTAATCTTCTCCTCTGCAGCAACACTGGCTTATTTTTCCTTCACTTCCCTGCTACTCCATTTGGCTACCATGACCAGGAAAAGCCACCCTGTGTAAAACTGGCCATGAATTTTGGCTGAATGAAAGAAATCTATACATGTATGACCAGCTTAAGCTAATAACTTCTCAAGCCCTAGCTTACACAGGGCCACCGATTTTAATCATGTGACAGTGCTGGTGCTTATGATTGCTATAATTGGGAACACACTGGATCTTTCCCAGAGACTCCAGCCAATCAGTTTGCCTGTGACTCCACCACTAATAGGCTTTCAAAAGAAGTGATAGCAGCATCGCTACTTCTGTCATCTGGGAGCAAGGACCATTGTGCTGGGAAGGAAGAGAGAGCTAAGAAAAATATGGGTTGTGCTCTCTCCTCCATCAGCTCCTCCTTCTTGTTCAAATTTGTTTATTGAATTTTATCAAATTACAGAGAAATAATAATAAAAATAAATAAATAAATAAAGCAACAATCACAGTAATCACTACAATAGGTTCAAAATTAGCATATGAAATCATATATATATCATGGATCAAGAGACAATTGCTTCACTCAATAATCAGAGTGAGTTACTTCACTTAGTCTAAATAAAGTGTAGACTCAGAATGAGAAATACAATTGAAGCCTTAAAGGTAAACACCTAAGGAGGATAAAGAAATGTATTAAAGCCTCAAAAGGTATGAGACAGAATGATCGCTACTATATAACTCTTAAAAATCAAGAATCTGTGCCTAAAAAAATTGAGAGGAGCATATGTAGGTATACTTGTTGAACCTATATATACATGAAAAATTTAAAATAAAACCACAAAAAAAAAAACAACCATATAAACAAGTTGAGAAAAAAAGAAGGGGAAGAGCAGGAAGAAGAGAAGAAGAGAAGGAGAAGAGGAAGTGACAGGAAGAATCCCCAGGGATAAATGCATCAATAGCCATTTGCTTATAGATAGTTACTGCGAGAGAGTGTAAAACATCAAGGCATCAACAAGGTGTCATCAAAGTTTGGTGGCAAAAACTGAGTTATCCATGGTTGCCAAATATCTTTAAAGGAATTTATTTTATCTTGAATTATGGCTTCCATTTTGGCATGGACCATAGCTTGGTTAATTCTATGCTTGGTTTCATTTAATACCAAATTGTCAGTTCTCCAGGCTTTAGCTATGGTCTGTTTCGCGGCTGTTGTGATCAGGGCCGGCCCTACCATGGGACCCGATGGTACCATTGTACCAGGCGGCACTTTTAGGGGGGCGGCAAATTGCCGCCTGCCCGCCATCCCATTCCGCCCGTTCCTCTCCCCCACTCCACCTTTCACTGTGAAACAGCAGCAGCGGCATTGTAAAGAATACACTGTGCCTGCGGCTGCGGTGTGTGTTCTGGATTTAAAAAACTCCTTTCTGTCTCTTCCCCCTCCCTCCAGTCTCATGCAGTGCGGGGTCCCTGTTATCTCTGACTCAACCTCCCCCCCCCCAATCACCAGTGCGGAGTGTTGTGAGAACTGGGGGGCGGAGCTCACTGTCTCCTGTCAGGCTGGCCAGAGGAAGGGAGGAGGTGAGCTGATTTTTTCTGGGAGAAGTTTTCTAGGGTGGATAGTAGTTGCTTTCAAGGTGGTTTTTTCTTCAGGAGATGCAGTGAAGGGTTAACAGAAGTTGACAGAAGAATCGGAGGAGATAGTGAGTTTGAGTGTGGGGGGGGGGGGGGGGGAGGGGGGTCTGCAGCAGCCCGATCACATTTGACAGATCACTTCTAAGCATGAAAAGTCTGTGCAAACATCCTCCAATCCAATTGTTCAGACTAGATAATGTGAAGTCATTTATAACCATTCATGTAACCTGTATATATGTGGTGAGTTCACACCTCTGATTGTACAGACTCAGAGCCTGGATACCACAGGGTTATATGAATGGTCATACATTACCTTCACATTATCTGGGTATACAGAGTGCTGGGAGCTCCATTACATAGATCTGTAGTACTGTTGTATGATTTATTGTTGTATGTTTTTAGTGGATGAGTTTTTTTTTTATTATATACATCGCTATCTGACCACTTCTCAGCCCCCAACTCCCCCCAGCTTGCATCACCCCCCCCAGACCACTTCATACAGACGTCACTCAGAGCTGCTTCCTACCCCCCCCCCCCCCATCATTTCATGGTCACTTTCCTTCCCCTATCTTCCCAACATCACTCCCTGGTCACCCCATAGACACAGCAAGAAATCCCTCCCCATTCTGCCACCGCCATACCCTCCGAAGTCCTCTCCTGTACCAACTGCACCCATCATACCCTCCGAACTCCTCCCCTGTACTAACTGCACCCATCATACCCTCCGAACTCCTCTCCTGTACCAACTGCACCCATCATACCCCCTGAACCCCTCCCCTGTACTAACCGCACCCATCATACCCTCCGAACTCCTCCCCTGTACTAACTGCACCCATCATACCCTCCGAACTCCTCTCCTGTACTAACTGCACCTATCATACCCTTCACACTCCTCTCCTGTACATACTGCCCCCCTCATACCCTCCAAACTCCTCTCCTGTACATACCGCCCCATCATACCCTCCACACTCCTCTCCTGTACAAACCGCCCCCCTCATACCCTCTCAACTCCTCTTCTATACATACTGCTCCATCATACCCTCCACACTTCTCTCTTATGCATACTGCCCCCATTATACCCTCTGCACTCCTCTCCTGTACATACTGCCCCCATCTTACCCTCTGCACTCCTCTTCTGCAGAACCCTGTGCATTCAGATGTAAAGGGGAACTCTGCAGATTCAGATCTAAAGGAGAACTCTGTTGACTCTGATATAAAGGGGGACTCTTGTGATTAACTCCATATGATTAGAAATTTTATTTAATCACAAAAATATATGTACAGGGTATACTAAATAAATAAAAAAATAGCTGTGCATTGCTTTGTACAGAGGTAATGAATTTAATGTACTACAAAAAAATATATATATTGGCGTGTGCTGCTAATGTGTTCGGGTTTGGCTTGACGAAAAGGTGGCAACCCTACTCTGCACTGTGAGGCAAATTGTCGCTAACCCGTTCCGCCCGCTCCGCTGTGAGGCAAATTGACGCCCGCCCGCCAGCCAGCCCGCTCCGCTCCCCGCGCGCTCCATTCACCTGGGCGTTGGGCCAAGGTGAATGGAGCATGCGGGCAGAACAGAGGAACAGTCAGCGGGCGGGACAGTCAGCAAGTGAGCGGGCTTGCTGGCCAAACAGCGGGCGGGGGAGCAGAGAGATGACATCATCTCTCACTGCCCGCCCTGCATCACTGCAGTTCCGCCCCCACTGTGCGGGCAGCAGAGAGATTACATTAGCTCTCTGCTGCCTGCCTTTACTCTGGGACACAGCAAGTGACAATCTGCAACGTGTGGCAGGTGACGTTGTGGCAAGTGACAATCCGCAATGTGTGGCAGGTGACGTTGTGGCAAGTGACAATCTGCAACGTGTGGCAGGTGACGTTGTGACAAGTGACAATCCACTATGTGTGGCCGGTGACATCGCGGCCGCCGGCTACGCACAGGTCCTTTTATACTCCTATATACATGTATAGAGCCATGACAGGTCCTCTTTATACTCCTACATACATGTATAGAGCCATGGCAGGTCCTCTTTATACTTCTATATACATGTATATAGCCATGACAGGTCCTCTTTATACTCCTACATACATGTATAGAGCCATGACAGGTCCTCTTTATACTCCTACATACATGTATAGAGCCATGACAGGTCCTCTTTATATTTCTATAAACCGTATTTTTCCGTGGATAAGACGCTATTTTTTCCTAAAATAATAGCCTGTAAATCGAACAGCGTCTTATACACGGTTGGTCAGCCTGGGAGACATCCGCGAAGGTGCGTCGCGGCCCATAGCTTGTCAAGTGGCTTTCTCCAATCACGAGCCGTATGTTACTGACGTCAGCTAAAGCTGGGGGTGGAGGTGGAGAGTGAGCAGATGCGATCCTGTTGGAAGTGGAGATGCACAGATGCAACAGGGACCGGAGTGTTCTGGGACCAAGATGTCAGAAAATAATAAAAGTAAGTGATTGTCTTACTCTGCCAAATCAAACCAAATGTAGCCAGCTATGCAAAAAAGAGCGTGGGAATAGAGCTGCAGAGAAACAGTTTGGACTTGCCTCCGCAGAGTGTATGATAGACAGTGGAGAAAACAGGAAGAACAACCCCTGCATAATATACTAGTATTTAAACGTTACCTGCGGTAATTACTAAATAAAAATGTGTTCTGTTTTACCTATGTGTAAAATATTGATTTCTTAATTTTGGGTTGGAAAAGTGGGGGGCGTCTTGTACATGGGGGCGTCTTATAGACGGGGAAAATACGGTACATTTATAGAGCCATGACAGGTCCTCATTATACTTCTATATACATGTATAGAGCCATGGAAGGTCCTCTTTATACTCCTATATACATGAATAGAGCCATAACAGGTCCTTTTTATAGAGCCATGACAGGTCCACTTTAGTTATCATGATATAAAATGATGGATGTGGGGGCATTTTGGTGGGCGTGATTTTTATTTATTTTTTTGGGGGGGGGCAGCATTTCATTCTTGGTACCAGGCAGCACAATGTCTTCGGCCGGCACTGGTTGTGATCTGCAATAAAAGTTTAAATTGTTTATAGGTGAGTGTTGCCGGTTTGAGATTTAAGAGTGCTATTGAAGGTACTGGAGGGATGGATATTGCAAACAAGGCTGAGAGTATGAGAAATATATCACTCCAGAACTTTTGAACTACCGGACAATCCCACCAAGTGTGTAGATAGGAGTCAAGATCACCACAGCCACGAAAACATAATGAGGAGTAATTGGGGGCAAATTTTGCAACTCTGGAAGGGACCAAATACCAGCGGGTGAGTACTTTGTAATTAGTTTCCAAAGCTGTTATGTTTTGTGAGGAGGATTTTGTATTATTCCAGATTGCAGCCCAATCAGATATTTCAAGATTAAGATTGAGATCTGCCTCCCATTTAGCTACATAAGAAGGAGGGTCAGAAACAGGTTTAGTGATGAGTTGAGCATTAGACATGTGCATTCGTTTTCGTCCGAATGCATTTTCGTCCGAATTTCAGCTATTTTCGTTATCGTTTTAACAAACGAAAACGAAAGCACAGAATCCGAAAACCGAAAGATCCGACATAAACAAATGCTTTATTTTCGTTTTCGTTGCTACAACAGTTCGATATAGATAGGAGATTCGACGTGACGCTGACAATAACAATCTGTGTCTATCGAACCTGTGGTCGAATGTGCCTAACCTTAACTCTATTAGTCCAAGATTATTCTACATAGGAGAGAAAAGATTCGACATTATAGAGAGAAAAGATTCGACATAGGAGAGAAAGATTCGACATAGGAGAGAAAAGATTCGACATAGGAGAGAAAAGATTTGACATAGGAGAGAAAAGATTCGACATAGGAGAGAAAAGATTTGACATTATAGAGAGAAAATATTCGACATAGGAGAGAAAAGATTTGTTATTCTAGAGAGAAAAGATTCGACATAGAGAGAAAAGATCACTGCTGGAATTGGGTGGGGGAAGTAAAATAAAAATAAAGTTGATGATGAATGTTATTGGCTGATTGTAACCAAAGAGGAGGAGCAGTAAAATAGCTAGAATGACGAAGATTCGACAAAGCATCGAAAGTTAGAAGATTCGACGGTGCAGCAAAACTGTACGATGCTGCAATCGTACATTTCCGATCAAATGCATCCGCCCATAGTCTATAGAAGAATTCTAATGTTGGTTGACTAGTAATAGTAATGAATAAATATAATTATTACTAGTCATACAACATTAGAATTCTTCTATAGCTTGTGGGCGGAACATTCGACCGGAAATGTATGATTGCAGCGTCGTACAGTTTCACTGCTCCGTCGAATCTTCTTTGAACATTCGACAGACACCATAAGCCTTCAATGACAGATTCGACCTTAATTAATTCAGATTTTTGGACGAATGCAATTTCTAACGAAAAACGAAATAAATAAAAACGAATTTCGGGAGTAACTAAATAAAAAAAAATTTCGGCCGAAAACGAAATTCCGAAACAAAATATTTCAGTGTGCACATGTCTATTGAGCATAGAGGTTAGAGATCAGTCCAATTGCATGGGGATCATTTTTACATGTGGTTTCGAAGTGTGATAATTTATTAAGTTTGGTTCTGCTTTGGATACAGGGTGTAAAAAAGTTTTTAATCTGCAGATATCTAAAAAGCTCAGAGTTTGGAAGACCATGTTTTTCACATAAATCTGGGAACAGTATAAAGGTAGTCTGGGACAGCAGGTCATGAAGATGGATTAATTTAGAGTTAGTCCAGGCTTTAAAAGATTTGGGGAATTTCCAGGCAGGATAAAAAAGGGGATTTTTAATAAATGATAAAAGTGGAGTGTGAGGAGATTGTAGCTCATTTGTTATTTTAAATCTGTTCCAAATAGTTAATGAGTTTTTGGTAACTGGGTTAGTGATTCTTTTATGATCAGAAGGTCTCAGCCATAAAAGATTGGAGATAGAATAAGGATCGCAATCTATTGATTCTAGAGTTACCCAAAGAGGAATTTCCGAGGTTGCATGGTATTTGGTTAATTGTGCTAGTTGGGCCGCGTAGTAGTAGGTAGATAAATTAGGAAATCCCAGACCACCTTTACATTTAGGGAGGTAAAGAGTATGTTTAGGTAAACGGGGTTTAGATGTACCCCAAACATATTTTGTTATTCTACTTTGTAGTATTCTTAAGAAGTATGCCGGTAGAGAGATGGGTAAAACTCGAAAAAAGTACAGAATTTTGGGAAGTATAGACATTTTAATAATATTCATTTTACCTATCCACGATATAGGAAGAGAAGACCAATGTGTTAACAAAGAGGTGATATGGCGTAATATAGGTGGGTAATTGGCTGAGAAGAGTCCTGTAATATGAGACGTAAGGTTGATTCCCAGGTAGGGTTGACGTGTAGTGGACCAGGAAAAGGGAAGGGATACCTGTGCTTGTTGTAATTCTGAGGAAGATAAGTAGATATTGAGTGCTGAGGATTTTTGCAGATTGACGTGCAAACCTGAAATACGGGCAAATTGGTCTAACTTCTGTATTAAGTTAGGAGCAGAGATATGGGGAGAGGACATAAAAAGTAAAATGTCGTCAGCAAATAAGCAAATTTTATGCTGATGTCCAGCTATCTCAAGGCCTTTAATAGATGGATCAGAACGGATAGATTGAGCTAAGGGTTCAACGAGAAGGGCAAATAGAATTGGGGAAAGAGGACAACCTTGACGGGTTCCTCGAAGGATGTTAAATAGGTTGGATTTATAACCTGCATATTTCACATAGGCTTTGGGGTGGTTATACAGTGACGAGATCCAACTAAGGAAGTGGGGGCCAAATCCCCAGCGTTGTAGGACAAATTGGAGGTAGGGCCATGATACAGTATCAAAAGCCTTTTTGATGTCTAGGGATAACAGGCAAAGAGGTATCCGTCTTTTTTGGGCAATATGGGTAAGTAAGGCCACTCTACGTACCGCATCACCAGATTGGCGTTTTGGGATAAAGCCTACTTGGTCCTTGTGGATTAAAGATCCTATTATATTATTTAAACGTGTTGCCAAAACTTTCGCTAAAAGCTTTATGTCCAAATTAAGTAGAGAGATGGGTCTGTAATTGGAGGGAACTGATTCATCTGAATTTGGTTTCGGGATCATGGAAATAATAGCTGTCAGTGTTTCAGGTTGGAAGGAATGCCCAGAGAGTATAGAATTGAAGGCTTCGGTCAATAGTGGGGTTAATATATGTGCAAATTTCTTATAATACATGGCTGAAAAGCCGTCTGGCCCTGGACGTTTATTTAGCTTAAGAGATTTTATTGCCATGTTAATTTCATCAGTGGTTATAGGGCTTTCAAGGCTATCCCGGTTGACCAAGGGAATAGATGGAAGTGTGATGTGGGAAAAAAAGGAATCTGCAGAGGCCTGATTTAGGGGTTCTTCTTTATTGTATAATGTGGCAAGATGTTTTTGGAAAGTGTGAAGAATTTTTACTGGGTTACTGGTGTAGGTGTCGTGGGACAAGTTTAGACGTATCGGTTTGGAGGAGTGTATTGATTTTTTAAGGGCCCGGGCAAGGAGTGTCGTAGGTTTATTGGCTTTAAGATAGAATGAATGCCTATATTTACTTAGCGTTTTAACAGCAGAGTTTGAGAGCAAAAGGTCAAGGTCTAGACGTGCTCTATCCAGGTGTGATTTCGTAGTAGGATTAGGGTTTGCCTGAAAGAGTGCATGGGTTGAATTAAATTCTGCCTCCAGTTTATGTTGGAGCAGCCGTTTTTCCTTTTTGAGGTATGAGGCTTTTTGAATACATGCTCCACGGAGCACTGATGTATGAGCCTCCCACAATGTCAGAGGAGAGATATCAGAGGTTTTATTAAAAGAAATATAATCTTTTAAGGCTGTCTCTAAATCTGCATAGTGGGATGGGTGGGATAGCATGAAGTTATTTATCTGCCAAGTGGGGTCTTGTGCTTTTGGAATTGCAGAGGTGAATGAGGTTAACACTGCACTATGATCAGTCCATGTGAAGGGTATAATGGAGGAAGGGAGAAGTTCAGGGGCCATAGGTACATTTATAAGTATGTGGTCTATTTGGGAGAGTGAATTGTGAGGATGTGAGTAGAAAGTAAATTGTCGCTTAGCTGGGTTTGCTTCTCGCCAGGTATCTAATAAGTGATGTTGCTGGAGTAATTGTTGAAATGTGCTTTTACGGGAGATAGGTGTGCTAGGAATAGGGGATTTGTCTAAAAATGGATAAAGGACTTGATTCGAATCTCCACAAATTAGTAGCGTGCCAGTTTTATGAGTTTCAACTACCTGTAACAAGTGAGAGAGGAAGGATGAAGGGGTTTTATTTGGGGCGTAGTATGACACCACAGTAACTGGAGAGTCAGTTATATGCCCAGTAAGTATGAGATACCGCCCTTCAGGATCTTTGATCTCTGTCTGAAGTGAGAAGGGAGTTGTGCGATGAAACGCTATCAGTACACCACGCTGCTTTGTGTCAGCCGAGGCTGTAAAAACCTGAGGGTATAGAGAGCCAAAATATTTAGGAGCGGAATTTTTTGTAAAGTGGGTCTCTTGGAGACAAATTACATGTGCCTTTATTGAAGCTAGTGAGCGAAATGCTTTTGTGCGCTTTTGAGGTATGTTGAGGCCTTGCACATTCAAAGATAAGACATTTAAGGGGGCCATTCACATATCAAGAAATCAATATAAACATACAATATATATGCAAAATATTTAAATATACTTACCCCGGGGAGGAGCTGAGTTCTAGAAGAAAAGATAGAAAAGATGGAAAAAGAAAAGATAGGAAGAAGAATCATATAAGCATTTAATGATAAATCAAGTATGCAGAGAATAATTAAAAATACGGCGTACTGGGCGAGTAGAAAATACAAACCCAGAGGCCAAAAATCTATCCAAGGAAGCCCCTCCAAAAACAGATAGGAGGAGAAACCCAGGGCAGAGTAGTGGGGAGAGCAGTAACTAGCTCTCAGGACCGCAACAGCCACTTAATCATTTATTGAAAAAAAGAAAAATGAAGAAAAAACTTTTAGCACCCGTCTATATATAAAAAAAATATATATATGTGGTGTAGGGTAGATTCAAGAGAAAAAAAAATTATGTAACAGCGAACTTGCTTAAATAGGGATGAACTATACAGTAAGTAATAGTGTTGATAATGGCCGATAGGCCTTCACAAAAAAAGGGGGGGGGGAAGGAAAATTGAGCAATCTCAGAGCTCCCGTGGAGAGAAGTTCCAAAATAAAACATGAAAAAGTTGTTTCTCAGCCCATAGTGTCTGCAGGATTCCTGTCAGGCGAGTTGAAGCGAAAGCGTTTAGTAGGACTGTGATGATTTCCATTGCTTTTGGAGTTAGAAGTTTCATTTTCTTTGTAGGATGCAGTTTGCTTGTGTAAAGTATCTGACAAGGAGAATGATCTGTCCAATAGGTGAAGGTCCTGTAGTACCTTTTGCAATTCGTCAGCAGATTTACATCTATATTTTGAACTTAGATGTGTAAACGTATGGAAAATGGAAAACCCCATTGATATAATATTTGGTTTTGCTGTAGGATCTGAAGGAGGGGTTTCAGTGCCCGTCTTTTAGCAACCGTAGTTGGAGACAAGTCAGTAAAAATTTGATATGGATTGCCTTGGAATATAAGAGAGTCTTTTATACGGGCTGCGGCAAGAAGCTGTTCTTTTGTACGGAAATAGTGAAGTTTCACTATAATGTCGCGCGGTGGTCCTGTAGCTTTGAGAGGAATCAGAGCCCTATGAATTCTGTCTATCTCCAGGCGGTCAATAGTGATTGATGGCTGCAGCTCCTGAAATAGGGCAGTTACTGTGGACTGGAGATCAATAATTGCCTCAGGAATTCCACGAATGCGCAAGTTTGAACGACGGGCCCTATTCTCAAAGTCTTCTAAACGCGAGTTTAGGATGAGATTTTCTGCTTTTAAATCCTCTAGTTCATGCAGGTGGGACTGTACATCAATTTCCATGTGATCTACTCTATCTTCTAGGTCAGAAGTGCGCTGACCTAATTCCCTAATTTCCTTTGACAAACTGCTTGTGATGTGATCTGAAGTTTTCTTAAGTGCCTTCTGAAGCATCTTTTCAAATTGCTTTAATATGTTTGGGTTAATGGTATCTGTGTTGGTGACCTGTACTGGGTCAGTATATTCATAGTCATTATCATTATCTGTGTCATTCTCCACAAGAGCAGCCTGGGACCGCTGTTTCTGCTGTCTTTGTTTAGCAGTTTGTGAGGTGCTTGTGTGAGGAGAAGGGGGAGGTGCCATTTTCAATGCTGCTCTGGGCTGACTGACTTTGAAATTAGATGTTTTCCTGTTCAAGCGGGCACCCCTTCTAAACATAAATAGACTCTTTTGTCTCACCAGCTGTTCCCACACCTGGTTCCACCGGGAACCGAGCTTAACGGGCGCTTTATTCGGCTGTGGAGTCCTGAGAGTCACGGAGCTTCAGCAGGGCATGTCTGTCTCCGCTGGCGCCGCCCTGCCCCCCAGCTCCTCCTTCTGATCACATGTGTCTTATGGAACACAAACTCAAGCACGGAGCATCGCACAGCTGCATCAATGGTGAAGATTGCGGTGCTTATCAACATGTTACACCCTAAATATGGGTGTAACATGTAACATGTTGCTAAAGATAGATATAGCCTTTTCATATGGTCAGTGGTTATATTAGAACACATTGCTGAAGTCCAGCATGGCACAGTAAAACTTATAAAACATGTCACTTTTAGCAGGTGGACGCAGCACAATTTAAGTGAATTGGATCATGCCACAACCATGTCTCATCCACGTATAATGGACATAGTTATGGCCCAGTGTGGCAGGCTTTCTATAGTTAAAACAGATGTTTAGAAGGTGACATATTGCCTCCAAGCCACCTGTCAACTCCCCTCACTAGAAATTATTTTCAGATGGCCAGTAAACAATTCTACACCTAAACAAAACCTAAAGGGGTGGGGGGGGGGAGAGGGCAGACTGAGCTCCAGTTAGGGCCATACCTCTGCAGAGCTGTTGCTATCAAACCACATAGTCCCATATTTAGCTGTGGTGTACCAGGTATGGCACTATTTAACCATTGCTTCCATTTTAGCATCCCCCCTTTCCCTAATCTCAAACTCACCAGTTTTGGAAAGTTCCAGGGTATGGTGATTGGTCCTGTTTTATTTGTTCAATGTAAATTTTGATGTGTTTCCTCAAAAGAAGACCCAATAGTGTGAATGGGGCTGGGTCTTCAACAAACCAAACCTCCACTGTGCAAATGAGATTCACTGCAGTCAACCCAGTCTCCAGTGCAGGTAAAAAAGATACACCAGTCTAGTGCTCAGACCATCGGCCCTGTAGACAAGTGTAGCGGGTATGTACTTTTCAGAATGTTTAATTCGGGTGAAGACATCAGTGATGTCTAGTTTCCTGTGACCCAGCAGGTGGCGCTGTCACTTTGGGCCGGGGTTGAACCATCACTGCAGTTCCGTACCCTTTGAGACCTCTCGCAGCGGTTGTACGGCGGGGCGGGGAACCCGCTGTGCTTGCTGGGAGAGGCTATAAAGGGGGCGGACATCTTCGCCACGAGGTCCGAGCCCCAGGCACCTTCAGCCTGAGGGCTGCTGTCCGCGGTCGGTGTCCAGGCGGCCTAGGCCTGGACACCTGGAGTTCGGGAGTCACCCCAGACACCCTCAGTCTGGGGTGAGGTACATCACTTCAGGCCTGGGGCCCAGCTTCTTCCACTGGGTCCCGCCCGGGAGGAATCGTCCTAAGTTGCCCACAGTATTGGGTACCTGAATCCAGGCGTAACGGACCGTGCAGGTGACCTTCCCATAGATCTGGTGCAGCATATTGCCAGTGTCGGGACAGGGCCTCCGGAGACCGTCGGGATGGATGTCCATTCCAAACAGGGGCTGTATTCACACGGAAGGTGGTCCATGTTCTAAGGTCGGTGGCAGAGACCGTTACATTCAGGCCTGTAGCAGGGGCTGCAATAGTTCACTCGGTAGGTGGCAGCTACCAACTTCACGGTCAGTGGCAGAGACCGTGCGCCAAGCCTATTCGCACGCAAAAGGAATAGGAGAGTTGATTTGTGCCTGGGCCTACTCGCATCCACACCCCTGTCTGTCTGTTACAAGAGTTCAACTGATTATGTTCACCCTGGCAAATGGAGAAATAAAAGAGTGTTGGACTTTTAATGGTGTGGGGCTCTATTACTGGCAGACACATCTCCACGGAAGAAGCAGAGGCTCTGTATGCAGAGAACAGACCCAAAGGTAATTTAAGTGACTTTGCTTAACCCTCATACACATACGAGGTAAGAGCTTGGCGTAGTGTTCCTGCACTCTCTCCTCTCCCAGGTACCCCTAGACAACAGCTATAACTGATAAAGCTAGAGAGAGAGAGGTTTAAACAGTGAAAGGCCAGAAAAAGTCGACACATGGCAGGATTAAAATAAAAGTATGAAGGCTTTATTAGAATATAGGGTTAACATCTAAATAATCAGACCCGCTTACATGTGTCAGCCTTGCAGCCTTAGACTAAGGCCACAAGGCTAACACATGTAAGTAGGTCGTGAGCAATATGTAAGTGGGTCGTGTGCAAAAAGTGATGACTTTCACTGGACTTTAATAGACCTTGGTTGTGTCTCACCAATCCCAAACCTGTGGGACCTTGCATTGGCTAGAATCTCTCTGCCTACAGTGGACAGGAGCTTCCTGCCTGATGTCAAATTAGATAAATTCAGCAGATACAGTATTTAATGGTCATTTTGTCTACGAGAGATATAAAGCAGCCACACAGTCTTTAGCACCTGGATAATGTAATCAGCCCTGATAAGCATAATACATTACCTAAAATTAGACGTAGATTGATTCAGGAGTGTTTTAACTATGCTCTCCATAAATGCAGATTATACCGCTTGATAAGTGCTTCATGTTTTAAAAAGAAATAGGATGGTATTGACATAGATTGCACAGAAATTCATGGTTATTAAATTTCAAAATCATTTAAACAGTGTTAAAGCAACTTCCAGAGACAAACATTAAGCATGCATATGTATTCAGTCCATTAGAACTAATTGCTGCTATATGTCAAAGTGTGATATATATTACAACAGGAAGTGAACATGTTTATTCACATGGAGGTAGGAACATTCCTATTCACTATAGCAAATTCAATATTCAGAATTATGTGCCAAAGGTTATTCTATGTATATTTGGATTATTACATTTATCCTGTATTTTCAAAGGTCCCAACATTTGGCCAATCTGCATGGGGTGTAAAGATTAAAGATTACAGTGTAAAGATTACATCCATAGGTGGGCACTGTTTAGACTGACATGAGTTCTCTTTGGCTCAGCTGCTGATTAGCTAACCTGAGTAGAGACATCAGCATCACTACTTTTTAAAGTGTCCCTGTCAGCATAAGGTCAATTGTAAGTAAAACATACTTGCAGAAAAAAGCTTATACTATCCTTTAGGTGGCTAGTTTCTTGAAAAGCTACCTCTATACCCCTCACTGACCTCTTCACGTATTTGACCAGTTGGATGGATTAAATACCCGTTTTCCCTGCCACTCCCTGTGCTTCCTCCTGCCCACAGGAGAAACCAAAGTGCACAGTGGGGGAGAAGATTAATACTTGCAGAGATTAGTGAGCAATGACGTGGCAGCTTTTTAAGAAATAGACATCTGGAAAAATAAAAATATACAGTACTATCTTGTTTTTGCAGGCATGTTTTACATTCAAGTGTCCCTTGCTGACAGGGTCACTTCAAAAAACGTAATGTCTATGTAAAATGTAATGTACATTGGTAATCAATGTAAATACCATTTTTATGTTAAGTGGTTAACGTCATGCCCCTTTACTTCGATAGTCATTAGTGTCTGTCCCTTTAAATTGGTGGTCGTTTGAAAAATACCCCCCACTTACATTTCTGAGCAGTGTATTGACATATTGATGGCCAGTAGGAAGAAGAATGGCTCCTTACATTAGTGGTCACTCAGTGGCAGAAAGAATACCACTTACATTGTTGGTTAGAGGTAGAAAGAATCTTCCCCTTACATTAGTGGTCAGTGAAAAGTAGAACACCCCCTCCCCGACATTGGTTGTCAAATATAAGTAGAATGTCCCATACATTGATGATTAGTAGGTATAAGAATGCCACCCTTACACTGGTTGTCAATCAGAAGAAGAATGCCTCTTTACATTGATAGTTGCAGAAAGAATACTCCCGTTCCCCTTACATTGATGGTCAATTGAAAGTAGAATGCCCCTTACATTGATGGTCATTATGTACAAGAACGCCATTCCTTACATTGGTTGTTAGTTGGAAGAAAAATGCCCCTTACATTGGTGGTCAGTGGCAAGAAGAATGCCCCCTTACTTTATTGCATAACAGGCCACTTTAGCATTCCTCAAGTGTTACTGCAGCCTGTAGGGCAGGCTGCTGAAACTTCCTCCATGTTCCCCTTCTTGTTGGGCACCAAGCAATGGTCACATGAGAGGCCTGCCCTGAGGTGGGTTCTTCTGGGCTACACTAGGCACTTAGAACAGGACACTACCTTACACATGGGGTACCTTTGCCTAAACAGACAACTAAACACCACCACCACAGTCACTGATGCATTTTGGAGGAACACACAGAGCCAATGCCCTCTGCATCTGTCAAGCATATCACCAATACCTCAGTCCCAGTAACTGTATGGACCCCACGCCTGCACCTCTTTTAACACTTCTTTTTTGGTACCCGTGTACAGCTTGGAGACCTCAATGGTGCTATAGGAGATGCACCTACTCATGTAAAGAGTGCTGACAACTCCTCCTGCAAGAAGCTATCCCACCTGCCACATGTACACTTACGACAGGCTGCTTGAGAAACCGTTATTACCCTAGGTAACCACTTGTATCTTCACACTGTATTACCTCTCACACTGATGTCTTCATACCCCAATGTGCTTAGTTGACCTGCACTATGAACTATATGTGCCAGTAACTTAAATTACACCCCTTTGGGTAACCTCAGACCAGGCAAAAGCAACGTTTCAAAATCTTTACTTAGAAAACAGGGCATGAAAGTCAAACACAAGTAACAATCTTTTCCTAAACAAATCCCTAACTTAGGCTTGTGGCTACGCCAGCGTACCTGCACAGGCGGGAGTCCATCTTTGGCAGAGTCCATGGTGGAAGTATCCAGGATTGACAGCTTCTGGGTGGACTGCAAATCCCAACAGTCCCCTTAAGCTGTGGAAGGGTTCTAATGCCAGATATTCCTTAGTTGCCCCTCTAGTCTTGGCATATCAGCAGACTAGCAGGATGGACTCTGGCAACGGGGGCTACAACAACCACAAACTTTCAGTAAGCTTCTTGTGCGCTCATTACCTTCCACTTCAGCTACAGGCCTCAGTCTGCATCCCTGTCCCTTTTATGATATAAAGAACCAGTGGGTCAGACCCAGGAAACACAATTAACACTAACCCTCCCGACTGGGGCAGCATGAGACTACTTGCCTACAAGCCTGAGGTATATTCTGCTGCAAAGTTTTGTTGGTTTCCATCCAGGAATGCCTTTGAATTCATCTATTTTTTACAATCATCTATGCTGTACAAATAAACTCATGCTTAGTTCTTTGTAAAGTAACATTTTAAAGCCTGTTTTTCTCAGAGGAGCTCTCCTAGAAATGAAATTATATAAACGGTACATCAAAAAGGATCTTAGCCTTCAGGTTAAGCTGCAGATCAACTACAATTTAATAATGGTAACATTTTCTGTTATCTTGTAGACACTGTGTTTTCATCTTTAAAGACATACACGTGCTTTATTTTTTTTCTGAGAGTAGAGAATGGAGGTATTGATATACTTCTGTCAACTGGGAAATCAATAAAATACCTTAATAACAAAATTAAATAAAAATCTAAGGTTTAGGATCCACACAGTTGTACTTTCTGAAGAAGCTCCAGGAAGTTTTATAACACTTGCTGGGCACGTTCACCACAGGATCAATACATTCTTTAGAGCTGTGCAGGTCAAATACATAGGAAAAAATGCTTGTTATTTGTCAGGTGTAACATGTGAGTCAATATCTACCAAAAAGCTGAAAAACAGACAATGGAAAATGTTTTGCCATAAAATATTAATGACTGGGGGATTACCATCTACACCTATTGCAGCAAACAAACCGTTCTTAACTGGATCCTGCAGTCTCCATGAGTACCAGCGACACCATAAAAACATTCTAAGAATTATTTTATCTTTGATTGCATTAACAATATTTATTCTTGGCCATAAAATCTGTATACAAGCGGCACGTTGGCACTTTGACACTGAAGTGAATTCCTCGCATACCTCAAGGTTTTTCTTGGGCAGTATATATGAATAAATGAAGGAAATAGAGATTAAAGTTGACTGTTTGTTTTACAGGCGTGTTTTTGATCTGAGGAAGGGATGAGGTTGGTCATGTAACACTGGACTTTAAAAACTTAAAAGAGAAGTCAAAGTTAGGCCATTATGGACCAAACACATTTTTGCTAGAAGGGACTGGCACTGCTTAAGCTGGCCATAAGCCTGTAGATTTTTAAAAGAATGTTCTTACGTACCTTTGTACAAAAAGCACATTCGACGATGTGATGAATGTTGCTTGAAAGTAGGTCAAAATTCAAAAATTTGGTAAGAAAGGGACTTAAAATAAATAAATAAAAACCACATACGCTTTTAGAAAATTGTTTGTTTGAAATGTTTTCTATTCTGCCCCTTTTAATTTTCCTTTCACTGCAGTAGAAAATGAACCCACTGATGATTAAAAAATCAAACAAAGGTTCTTAAAACTAAATATTTCAAACTAAATTCTACTAGTGTATTGCCAGCTTTAGGCTGTAGTATACTGTAATACCTTTTGCTATGTGCAGCACTGTGTTCCAGCAGCGGTACAAGACTCTTCTCCTATACTGATGAATATAGGGAGAGCCAGTTGCACCACATCACTGCCATTTAGGGGAAGTCTTGTATTTTTTCAATGAGCGTAGGGCTCCATCTGATTGGCTAAGGGGGAAATTGTACCGTCATCCACCTTAAGGCTCCATGCACACTGGATGCTAAAAAAAAGCTATAAAAAACGCCAGTAGCTTTGCAGGGAGCCTTTCAATGTTTTTTAGCGTTTTTGCAATAGCGTTTATTAGCGTTTTTCAGTGTTAGCGTTTTTTAGCTTTTTTTTTTCAATGGATCAAAAAACGCAAAAAAACGATGGCGAGCTGCGTTTTTGAGTGTTTTTGAGCGTTTAGTATCGTTTATTAGCGTTTTTCAGCGTTTTGCGTTTTTTATTTTTTTTTCCGCCGAAAAATGGCACTTGAACGCAAATTTCTTGCGTTCAGGAAAAAGCCCATAATCTCCACTGCTCATTAACGCTAAAAAACGTCCATGTGTGCATGGACACAGGCTAACATAGAGTGCAGTTTATGGGCTTTTAAAAAAAAAAACGCCCAAACGCCAATAAACTGCCGTTTATGAGCTTCAGTGTGCATGGAGCCTTAAACCTTGGCCAATTGGAGGGAGTTTTGTATTCATGGAAAAAATGTGGTATAACCAGCACTTTTTATGTCCGGCAATAGAAGGAAAGTCTTTGGTACTGCTACCAGAACATAGTGCTACTTACTGTACATAGCACAAGCTACTATACTACTGAATATTACAGCCTTTGCAGTAGCAATTCCTGGCATGCAAAAAATGTGTTTGGTCTAAGCTGGCCCAAGTGAATTGTCTAAAATACCAAGGAACCTGTAATTCTCTGTCAGCCTGATGCACACACTCTTCTAGTTCACCATTGGACTGCCTATCTGACACAGGAAATGCTGTTGCTGGTAAGATCTTGAGTAGAGTTGAGCGGGTAGCTGGATATTCGGGTCCGGCGGGTTCGGCCGAACTTCGGAAAAAAGTTCGGATTCGGGACCGAACTTTAACCCGAACCCGGACCCCATTGAAGTCAATGGGGACCCGGACTTCTGACGACTAAAAAGGCTCTAAAAATGTAATGGAAAGGGCTAGAGGGCTGCAAATGGCAGCAAAATGTTGTTAAGAACATGGCAAGTGCTCTGCAAATAAATGTGGATAGGAAATAATTTAAAAGAACATAAAAAAAAAAAAAAAAATATGCTGGAGGCCCGATTTTCAGCAGAAGAGGTACAGGAAGTCATTAAGAACCTCAGAAACTCAACGGCACGATGCGACACATATGGTGGGAATGCCCCAGAATACGCCCTTTCTGGAATAAATTATTTAATTTAATGGATAAGCTAGTGGGAAAATAAAATACTTTGAAATAAAAATGTAGCGGGGTGCTAAATTTAAGGAAAGTGTTTGAGTGGTAAATAGGCTCAAATACCCTAATTCTGTAGGATTCATGGACCATTTTGTCCTCGGGGGACAATATTGGTGTGCAGTTCCCTGCGGCCTACAGGTGGCGCCTTTTGTGTCCCCTCTTGGCAGTAGTACAGCGGGGCAGGGAACCTGCTGTGCATGCCAGGAGAGCATATAAAAGGGGCAGACCTTTGGCCTGGGGGCTGATGTCCAGTGGGGTCCGCGCCCAGGTGCCTTCGGCCTGGGTGCATGTGTTCCTGTTCCATCTCGGGCACCTTTAGCCCGGGGTGAGGTACTATCCTGGAGTTCTTGCTGCCCTGGGTATGGAGGCCTAGGGGCGGGAGTAAAGCCTGGAGTCCAGAGCCGCCTCGTGTAGGGGACCCTGTTCCAGGGAAGGGAGGATCATTCTGATGGACCGATGCGGGAGTCACGGTGAAGGAATGGTCTGTTGACTCCCTGGAGAGATGTCTTCCCCTTGATATGGGCTAGGTTCGTAGAAGGAGAAGCTCAAGGTCACCTTGACTGTATCAGAGGCCTTATTCAACCGGCCCGTGGCAGGGGCCTTATACACCCTGGTCTGTGGCTGAGACCAAAGTTCTCCAGGCCCGTGGCAGGGGCCTTATACACCCTAGTCTGTGGCAGAGACCAAAGTTCTCCAGGTCTGTGGCAGGGGCCTTGTACACCCGGTCTGTGGCAGAGACCAACCTCAATGTCTGTGGCAGAGACCGTGCGCCAAAAACTGTTTGAGAAACCTAAGCAGTGAAGTGAATGTGCTACGTTTGTGCCTGGACCTCCTCCACACCTTAAGCTGTCCTGTTTCTTTGCTCTAACCTTTTCTATCTGAGTACAGTTTATTTTGCCATGAGAGAATAAGAGTTGGAGTTTCAGCTGGTGTGGACATTGACTTTACTGGCAATTAAAGGACTTGCCTCTACCTACAGTAGAGGTGAGAATCATCCTCTGGAGGAGTTTTGACTCCGGCTGTGGACACGGCCCGTCAAGTACACCGCTCAACATTTTTATATAGGAGGATACGGGCTGGTAGTGCGGTGTGCCTTTCTCCCTCCTGTGAAGAGCCAACAACATAAAGGCAGGTAAGGGGGAAAGGATCTGTGCGCTACAAAAAAATAAAATAAAAATTTGAATCTTGGCCTAGCAGGACGAGGTCCATATGGAGTAAGAGGTTGAGGTGGCGGTGGATGTGGCTGTGTAGGTGGAAGCGGCGGTGGAGGAGGACGAGGTAGCCAACACTGGTTCAAAAATACAACAATGGCTGGGTAAGGCCGGTCATGTGTCGAATTCTGTCCCCTGTCGAATAGTGTCCGCCCTGTACTGCGCTTGCTGAGTATGTAGGACAAGGGGATTTCAAAAATCTCCCAAGACTAACGGCGCCTGCGTGTTGAGTTCAGGTGAAGGCCACACCATCCGTGGTTCAAGCCGAGCCAAGCAAGGCCGCGATCGAAGCGAGCCCGTGAGGGGCCCTGTTACTATGTGCTACCGTATGTCCTCTTGGATGGTGGGGCTTGAACCTGCACTCACAGCGCAGGCGCCGTTCATCTTCGGAGATTTTGTGAATCTCCTTGTCCTCTGTACTGCGCAAGCGCTGCGCCTGCGCAGTACGGGCCGGGCACAATCCGATGGCCGGACAGTTTGTCACAACACCGGTATACATGTCTATTCTGCACAAGGTACGGACAAGTCCTGTGGGATCCATGCCTGGTTCATTTTAATGAACGTGAGCTTGTCCACATTGGCTCTGGACAGGCGGCTGCGCTTGTCTGTGATAACGCCCCCTGCCATGCTAAATACACGTTCAGATAATACACTGGCTGCAGGGCAGGCCAGCACCTCCAAGGCATAAACGGCAAGCTCAGGCCATGTGCCCAATTTGGAGACCCAGAAGTTAAAGGGGGCAGACCCGTCATCCAGTACGTGTAGGCCTGTGGACACATACTGCTCAACCATGTTGGTGAAATGCTGCCTCCTGCTAAGACGTTCCATCTCAGCTGGTGGTGCTGGTTGTTGTGGCGTGCTGACAAAGCTTTTCCACATTTCGGCCATGCTAACCCTGCCTTCTGAGGTGCTGCCGGTGCCCCGGCTGCGTTGGCGACCTCTTCCTCCTCCTCTGCCTTCGCCTTGTGCTTCCACCGTACGCCCGCTGTCAGGTGGGAATGCCACCAGCAGCGCGTCTACCAGCGTGCGCTTGTACTCGCGCATCTTACGATCCCGCTCCAGTGAGGGAATTAAGGACGGTACGTTGTCCTTGTAACGGGGATCCAGCAGGGTGGCCACCCAGTAATCAGCACCAGTTAAAATGTGGGCAACTCGGCTGTCGTTGCGGAAACACTGCAGCATGTAATCGCTCATGTGTGCCAGGCTGCCCAGAGGCAAAGAAAAGCTGTCCTCTGTGGGAGGTGTATCGTCTGTGTCCTCTGTATCCCCCCAGCCACGCACCAGTAATGGCCACGAGCTGGTCTGAGTGCCACCCTGCTGTGAACATGGCTCCTCCTCCTCCTCCTCCTCCTCCATCTCCTCCTCCACCTCGTCATCCTCCAGAACTGTGCCCTTTCTGCCGGACAATTGTGTACCTGGCGTTTGTTGGTGCAGGAACCCACCCTCGTAGCCACTTGTGAAAGACTGCCCTGAAAGCCTTTGAAATGATCCCGCTTCCTCCTCCTCCTCCTCATCCTCCTGTGCCACATCCTCTTCCATCATCGCACGAAGCGTTTTTTCAAGGAGGCATAGAACTGGGATAGTAACGCTGAGAACGGCGTCATTGGCACTGGCCATGTTGGTGGAGTACTCGAAACAGCGCAACAAGGCACACAGGTCTCGCATGGAGGCCCAGTTATTGGTGGTGAAGTGGTGCTGTTCCGCAGAGCGACTCATGCGTGATTGCTGCAGCTGAAACTCCACTATTGCCTGCTGCTGCTCGCACAGTCTGGCCAGCATGTGCAAGGTGGAGTTCCACCTTGTGGGCACGTCACATATGAGGCGGTGAGCGGGAAGGCCGAAGTTACGCTGCAGCGCTGACAGGCGAGCAGCAGCAGGGTGAGAACGCCAAAAGTGTGCACAGACAGCCCGCACTTTCTGCAGCAGCTCTGGCATATTGGGGTAATTTTTAAGGAACCTCTGGACCACCAAGTTCAGCACATGCGCAAGGCAAGGGATGTGCGTCAAACCGGCTAGACCCAGAGCTGCTACGAGATTTCGCCCATTATCGCACACCACCAGGCCGGGCTTGAGGTTCACTGACAGCAACCACTCATCGGTCTGTTGTTCCATGTCCCTCCACAACTCCTGCGCGGTGTGGGGATTTTCCCCCAAACAGGAAAGTTTTAAAACTGCCTGCTGTCGTTTACCCCTGGCTGTGCTGAAGTTGGTGGTGAAGGTGTTACGCTGAATGGATGAGGAGGCGGTAGAGGATGAGGAAGCGGAGAAGGAGGAGTTAGCAACAGGAGGCAAACTGAAGCGCCCTGCAATCCTCGGTGGTGGAAGGACATGCGCCAAACCGCTATCTGCCTCAGGCCCAGCCGCCACTGCATTTACCCAGTGTGCTGTTAGGGAGATATAACGTCCCTGACCGTGCTTACTGGTCCACGCATCCGTAGTTAGGTGGACCTTGCCACAGATGGCGTTGCGCAGTGCACACCTGATTTTGTCCCCCACCTGGTTGTGCAGGGAAGGGATGGCTCGCCTGGAAAAGTAGTGGCGGCTGGGCACGACGTACTGCGGGACAGCCAATGCCATCAGGCTTTTAAAACTCTGCGTCTCCACCAGACGGAATGACAGCATTTCAAAGGCCAGGAATTTTGAAATGCTGGCATTCAGGGCCAGGGATCGCGGGTGGCTAGGGGGGTACTTCCTCTTCCGCTCCAATGTTTGGGAGATAGAGAGCTGAACGCTTCCATGGGACATTGTGGAGATGGTTGGTGACCCAGGTGGTAGTGTTGCTGGCAGATCCTCTGTTTGCGGGGTGACAGGTGCCACTGTCACTACAGAGGTGGATGAAGAGGCCGAGACTGCAGCAGAAGAGGAAGCAGGAGGAGCCAGAGACCTTTCTTGGTTTTTGAGGTGTCTACTCCACTGCAGCTCGTGCTTTGCACTTAGATGCCTGGTCATGCAGCTTGTGCTCAGGTTGAGAACGTTTATGCCTCGCTTCAGGCTCTGATTGCACAGCGTGCAAACCACTCGTGTCTTGTCATCAACACACTGTGTGAAGAACTGCCACGCTAGGGAAGTCCTTGGATCTGGCTTTGGTGTGCTCGGTCCCTTGCTGCGTTGGGCAGTAGCAGATGTACTGTCTAGGGGACGAATGCTCCGTTTTTGCACCCTGCTCCCTCTTCTGCTGTGCTGGTGGCTCTGTGCGACCACCGCCTCTTCCTCCGAACTACACTGGCCACCTGCATAACGTTGATTCCATGTGGGGTCGAGGACCTCATCGTCCTCCACATCATCTTCCACCCAGTCTTCACCCCTGCCCTCCATGTCTGTCTGCACAATTGCGAAAGCAGCAGCAGTTGGCACCTGTGTTTCGTCATCATCCGAGACGTGCTGCCATGGTCCTCCCATGTACCCATCATGAAACATAAGTGGTTGGGCATCGGTGCACTCAATCTCTTCCACTTCTGGGGCAGGGCTAGGTGGATGGCCCTGGGAAACCCTGCTAACAGAGTCATCGAAAAGCAGAAGAGACTGCTGCATGATTTGGGGCTCAGACTGCTTGGCTGATTTGCAAGGGGGTGAGGTGAAAGACTGATGGACATGGGCTTCAGGTGCCAACTCTGATCTTTCATCAGAAGAGTGGGTGGGAGACAATGTGAAGGAACCCGAGGCACTGTCAGCAACCCAATCTACTATTGCCTGTACTTGTCCTGGCCTAAACATTGGTACAGCCTCATTAGGCGCGACAAAATACCGCCGCAGGCTCGGTCGCCTACTCACACCTGAGGAAGGTGTTTCACTTGTGCGTGTAGCTGGCACAGATCCACCACATCCTCTCCCTGCAACAGGAGCTCCACCAGCAGCACCACGACCGGGGCCACCACGTCCCTTTGACCTTCCCCTCATATTTTCCAAATTTAGGATCTTGCCCTAAATGGCGTTTTTTGGAAGACCACAACACACCCACAGTATTTAACCGCTGAAACGCACAGCTACAGAACTGCAGAAAATGCTATTCAAAAAAAAAAAGGTTGTTTTTTTTAGTATAGCACAGTACAAGGAAAATATATAGAAATTGTTTATTTCACACACCTCCAGATGTGTATTTCACACTGCAAAATATTTTCTGTGGCCCTAAATGGCGTTTTTTGCCAGACCACAACACACCCACAGCACGTAACCGCTGAATCGCACAGCTACAGAAAATGCTATTCAAAAAAAAAGGTTGTTTTTTTTAGTATAGCACTGTACAAGAAGAATATATAGAAATTGTTTATTTTACACACGTCCAAGATGTGTATTTCACACTGCAAAATATTTTCTGTGGCCCTAAATGGCGTTTTTTGGAAGAGCACAACACAACCACAGTATTTAACCACTGAATCGCACAGCTATAGAAGTGCAGAGAATGCTATTCAAAAAAAATGTTGTTTTTTTTAGTATAGCACTGTACAATATATAGAAATTGTTTATTTTACACACCTCCAGATGTGTATTTCACACTGCAAAATATTTTCTGTGGCCCTAAATGGCGTTTTTTGGAAGAGCACAACACAACCACAGTATTTAACCACTGAATCGCACAGCTATAGAAGTGCAGAGAATGCTATTCAAAAAAAATGTTGTTTTTTTTTAGTATAGCACTGTACAATATATAGAAATTGTTTATTTCACACACCTCCAGATGTGTATTTCACACTGCAAAATATTTTCTGTGGCCCTAAATGGCGTTTTTTGGAAGAGCACAACACAACCACAGTATTTAACCACTGAATCGCACAGCTATAGAAGTGCAGAGAATGCTATTCAAAAAAAATTTTGTTTTTTTTAGTATAGCACTGTACAATATATAGAAATTGTTTATTTTACACACCTCCACATGTGTATTTCACACTGCAAAATATTTTCTGTGGCCCTAAATGGCGTTTTTTGCCAGACCACAACACACCCACAGCACGTAACCGCTGAATCGCACAGCTACAGAAAATGCTATTAAAAAAAAAAGGTTGTTTTTTTTAGTATAGCACTGTACGAGAAGAATATATAGAAATTGTATATTTTACAAACCTCCAAGATGTGTATTTCACACTGCAAAATATTTTCTGTGGCCCTAAATGGCGTTTTTTGGAAGAGCACAACACAACCACAGTATTTAACCACTGAATCGCACAGCTATAGAAGTGCAGAGAATGCTATTCAAAAAAAATGTTGTTTTTTTTAGTATAGCACTGTACAATATATAGAAATTGTTTATTTTACACACCTCCAGATGTGTATTTCACACTGCAAAATATTTTCTGTGGCCCTAAATGGCGTTTTTTGGAAGAGCACAACACAACCACAGTATTTAACCACTGAATCGCACAGCTATAGAAGTGCAGAGAATGCTATTCAAAAAAAATGTTGTTTTTTTTAGTATAGCACTGTACAATATATAGAAATTGTTTATTTCACACACCTCCAGATGTGTATTTCACACTGCAAAATATTTTCTGTGGCCCTAAATGGCGTTTTTTGGAAGAGCACAACACAACCACAGTATTTAACCACTGAATCGCACAGCTATAGAAGTGCAGAGAATGCTATTCAAAAAAAATTTTTTTTTTTTAGTATAGCACTGTACAATATATAGAAATTGTTTATTTCACACACCTCCAGATGTGTATTTCACACTGCAAAATATTTTCTGTGGCCCTAAATGGCGTTTTTTGCAAGAGCACAACAACCCCAACAGTATATAACCGCTGAATCGCACAGCTGCAGAGGCCAGAGAATGCTTTTTAAAAATAATGTTGTTTTTTCACACACCTCCAGATGTGTATTTCACACTGCAAAATATTTTCTGTGGCCCTAAATGGCGTTTTTTGGAAGAGCACAACACAACCACAGTATTTAACCACTGAATCGCACAGCTATAGAAGTGCAGAGAATGCTATTCAAAAAAAATGTTTTTTTTTTAGTATAGCACTGTACAATATATAGAAATTGTTTATTTTACACACCTCCACATGTGTATTTCACACTGCAATTTATTTTCTGTGGCCCTAAATGGCGTTTTTTTGAAGAGCACAACAACCCCAACAGTATATAACCGCTGAATCGCACAGCTGCAGAGGCCAGAGAATGCTTTTTAAAAATAATGTTGTTTTTTCACACACCTCCAGATGTGTATTTCACACTGCAAAATATTTTCTGTGGCCCTAAATGGCGTTTTTTGGAAGAGCACAACACAACCACAGTATTTAACCACTGAATCGCACAGCTATAGAAGTGCAGAGAATGCTATTCAAAAAAAATGTTTTTTTTTTAGTATAGCACTGTACAATATATAGAAATTGTTTATTTTACACACCTCCACATGTGTATTTCACACTGCAATTTATTTTCTGTGGCCCTAAATGGCGTTTTTTTGAAGAGCACAACAACCCCAACAGTATATAACCGCTGAATCGCACAGCTGCAGAGGCCAGAGAATGCTATTCAAAAATAATGTTGTTTTTTCACACACCTCCAGATGTGTATTTCACACTGCAAAATATTTTCTGTGGCCCTAAATGGCGTTTTTTGGAAGAGCACAACACAACCACAGTATTTAACCACTGAATCGCACAGCTATAGAAGTGCAGAGAATGCTATTCAAAAAAAATTTTGTTTTTTTTAGTATAGCACTGTACAATATATAGAAATTGTTTATTTCACACACCTCCAGATGTGTATTTCACACTGCAAAATATTTTCTGTAGCCCTAAATGGCGTTTTTTGGAAGAGCACAACACAACCACAGTATTTAACCACTGAATCGCACAGCTATAGAAGTGCAGAGAATGCTATTCAAAAAAAATGTTGTTTTTTTTAGTATAGCACTGTACAATATATAGAAATTGTTTATTTTGCACACCTCCACATGTGTATTTCACACTGCAAAATATTTTCTGTGGCCCTAAATGGCGTTTTTTGCCAGACCACAACACACCCACAGCACGTAACCGCTGAATCGCACAGCTACAGAAAATGCTATTCAAAAAAAAAGGTTGTTTTTTTTAGTATAGCACTGTACAAGAAGAATATATAGAAATTGCATATTTTACACACCTCCAAGATGTGTATTTCACACTGCAAAATATTTTCTGTGGCCCTAAATGGCGTTTTTTGGAAGAGCACAACACAACCACAGTATTTAACCACTGAATCGCACAGCTATAGAAGTGCAGAGAATGCTATTCAAAAAAAATGTTGTTTTTTTTTTAGTATAGCACTGTACAATATGTAGAAATTGTTTATTTTACACACCTCCAGATGTGTATTTCACACTGCAAAATATTTTCTGTGGCCCTAAATGGCGTTTTTTGGAAGAGCACAACACAACCACAGTATTTAACCACTGAATCGCACAGCTATAGAAGTGCAGAGAATGCTATTCAAAAAAAATGTTTTTTTTTTTAGTATAGCACTGTACAATATATAGAAATTGTTTATTTCACACACCTCCAGATGTGTATTTCACACTGCAAAATATTTTCTGTGGCCCTAAATGGCGTTTTTTGCAAGAGCACAACAACCCCAACAGTATATAACCGCTGAATCGCACAGCTGCAGAGGCCAGAGAATGCTTTTTAAAAATAATGTTGTTTTTTCACACACCTCCAGATGTGTATTTCACACTGCAAAATATTTTCTGTGGCCCTAAATGGCGTTTTTTGGAAGAGCACAACACAACCACAGTATTTAACCACTGAATCGCACAGCTATAGAAGTGCAGAGAATGCTATTCAAAAAAAAATGTTTTTTTTTTTAGTATAGCACTGTACAATATATAGAAATTGTTTATTTCACACACCTCCAGATGTGTATTTCACACTGCAAAATATTTTCTGTGGCCCTAAATGGCGTTTTTTGGAAGAGCACAACACAACCACAGTATTTAACCACTGAATCGCACAGCTATAGAAGTGCAGAGAATGCTATTCAAAAAAAATGTTTTTTCTTTTAGTATAGCACTGTACAATATATAGAAATTGTTTATTTCACACACCTCCAGATGTGTATTTCACACTGCAAAATATTTTCTGTGGCCCTAAATGGCGTTTTTTGGAAGAGCACAACACAACCACAGTATTTAACCACTGAATCGCACAGCTATAGAAGTGCAGAGAATGCTATTCAAAAAAAATGTTTTTTTTTTTAGTATAGCACTGTACAATATATAGAAATTGTTTATTTCACACACCTCCAGATGTGTATTTCACACTGCAAAATATTTTCTGTGGCCCTAAATGGCGTTTTTTGCAAGAGCACAACAACCCCAACAGTATATAACCGCTGAATCGCACAGCTGCAGAGGCCAGAGAATGCTTTTTAAAAATAATGTTGTTTTTTCACACACCTCCAGATGTGTATTTCACACTGCAAAATGATTTTCTGTGGCCCTAAATGGCGTTTTTTGGAAGAGCACAACACAACCACAGTATTTAACCACTGAATCGCACAGCTATAGAAGTGCAGAGAATGCTATTCAAAAAAAATTTTGTTTTTTTTAGTATAGCACTGTACAATATATAGAAATTGTTTATTTTACACACCTCCACATGTGTATTTCACACTGCAATTTATTTTCTGTGGCCCTAAATGGCGTTTTTTTGAAGAGCACAACAACCCCAACAGTATATAACCGCTGAATCGCACAGCTGCAGAGGCCAGAGAATGCTATTCAAAAATAATGTTGTTTTTTCACACACCTCCAGATGTGTATTTCACACTGCAAAATATTTTCTGTGGCCCTAAATGGCGTTTTTTGGAAGAGCACAACACACCCACAGTATATAACCGCTGAATCGCACAGCTGCAGAGAATGCTATTCAAAAAAAAGTTGTTTTTTTTTTTTAGTATAGCATAGTACAAGAAAAATATATAGAAATTGGTTATTTCACACAACTAGAGATATACACTGCAAAATATTTTTTTTGCCCAAAAATAGGTCTTTTTTGCGCACAACAAAGTGCCTTTTTTTTTTTTTTGCAACAGCACAATAAAGTGCCTTTTTTTTTTTTTGGGGCCCAAAAATGGGTCTTTTTAGCAAAAGCACAATAAAGTGCCTTTTTTTTTTTTTTGTTTTTTTTCTGCCCGAAATGGGTCTTTTAGCAAGAGCACAATACAGCCACTAAATGGAATAGGTGTATCACTCAACGTAATGCAGTGCTGGTGCACTGAGCTTGCAACACAAACAGATAAACCTATGCAGATCGCTGAGCTATTATATCTCTCAATCTGGACTCCTATCTAAATCTCTCTCCCTGAAAGCACAAACAGGATCCTGCCCCTACACTACACTACACTGTCTCTCTATCTTTTCTATCAGTAGATTGCAGAATCAGGACTAACTCCTATCATATAATTCTCTCCCTCACAGCAACAGCAGCCAGGATCCTTTCCCTACACTGTCTAAAAGCAGAGTGACGATCTGTGCTGTGTGCCTCTTGCTTATATAGAAGCTGGTCACATGCTGGGTCACATGTTGCACTGACCAATCACAGCCATGCCATTAGTAGGCATGGCTATGATGGCTTCTAAGGGCACACCAGCTAATCAAATGGTGATTGGCTGGCCCCTGAAGCATTTCTAACTGCGCCATTAAATTCCCGAATCCGGACCCGAACCCGGACTTTAGCGCAAAATCCGGGTCCGGGTCCGGGGTCGGGAAAAAGCCAAAATTCGGTACGGACCCGAACTTTACAGTTCGGGTCCGCTCAACACTAATCTTGAGTAGTGTTGAGCGGACCCGAACTGTAAAGTTCGGGTCCGTACCGAATTTTGGCTTTTTCCCGACCCCGGACCCGGACCCGGATTTTGCGCTAAAGTCCGGGTTCGGGTCCGGATTCGGGAATTTAATGGCGCAGTTAGAAATGCTTCAGGGGCCAGCCAATCACCATTTGATTAGCTGGTGTGCCCTTAGAAGCCATCATAGCCATGCCTACTAATGGCATGGCTGTGATTGGTCAGTGCAACATGTGACCCAGCATGTGACCAGCTTCTATATAAGCAAGAGGCACACAGCACAGATCGTCACTCTGCTTTTAGACAGTGTAGGGAAAGGATCCTGGCTGCTGTTGCTGTGAGGGAGAGAATTATATGATAGGAGTTAGTCCTGATTCTGCAATCTACTGATAGAAAAGATAGAGAGACAGTGTAGTGTAGTGTAGTGTAGGGGCAGGATCCTGTTTGTGCTTTCAGGGAGAGAGATTTAGATAGGAGTCCAGATTGAGAGATATAATAGCTCAGCGATCTGCATAGGTTTATCTGTTTGTGTTGCAAGCTCAGTGCACCAGCACTGCATTACGTTGAGTGATACACCTATTCCATTTAGTGGCTGTATTGTGCTCTTGCTAAAAGACCCATTTCGGGCAGAAAAAAAACAAAAAAAAAAAAAAGGCACTTTATTGTGCTTTTGCTAAAAAGACCCATTTTTGGGCCCCAAAAAAAAAAAAAGGCACTTTATTGTGCTGTTGCAAAAAAAAAAAAAGGCACTTTGTTGTGCGCAAAAAAGACCTATTTTTGGGCAAAAAAAATATTTTGCAGTGTATATCTCTAGTTGTGTGAAATAACCAATTTCTATATATTTTTCTTGTACTATGCTATACTAAAAAAAAAAAAAAACTTTTTTTTGAATAGCATTCTCTGCAGCTGTGCGATTCAGTGGTTATATACTGTGGGTGTGTTGTGCTCTTCCAAAAAACGCCATTTAGGGCCACAGAAAATATTTTGCAGTGTGAAATACACATCTGGAGGTGTGTGAAAAAACAACATTATTTTTGAATAGCATTCTCTGGCCTCTGCAGCTGTGCGATTCAGCGGTTATATACTGTTGGGGTTGTTGTGCTCTTCAAAAAAACGCCATTTAGGGCCACAGAAAATAAATTGCAGTGTGAAATACACATGTGGAGGTGTGTAAAATAAACAATTTCTATATATTGTACAGTGCTATACTAAAAAAAAAACATTTTTTTTGAATAGCATTCTCTGCACTTCTATAGCTGTGCGATTCAGTGGTTAAATACTGTGGTTGTGTTGTGCTCTTCCAAAAAACGCCATTTAGGGCCACAGAAAATATTTTGCAGTGTGAAATACACATCTGGAGGTGTGTGAAAAAACAACATTATTTTTAAAAAGCATTCTCTGGCCTCTGCAGCTGTGCGATTCAGCGGTTATATACTGTTGGGGTTGTTGTGCTCTTGCAAAAAACGCCATTTAGGGCCACAGAAAATATTTTGCAGTGTGAAATACACATCTGGAGGTGTGTGAAATAAACAATTTCTATATATTGTACAGTGCTATACTAAAAAAAAAAACATTTTTTTTGAATAGCATTCTCTGCACTTCTATAGCTGTGCGATTCAGTGGTTAAATACTGTGGTTGTGTTGTGCTCTTCCAAAAAACGCCATTTAGGGCCACAGAAAATATTTTGCAGTGTGAAATACACATCTGGAGGTGTGTGAAATAAACAATTTCTATATATTGTACAGTGCTATACTAAAAAAAAAAACATTTTTTTTGAATAGCATTCTCTACACTTCTATAGCTGTGCGATTCAGTGGTTAAATACTGTGGTTGTGTTGTGCTCTTCCAAAAAACGCCATTTAGGGCCACAGAAAATATTTTGCAGTGTGAAATACACATCTGGAGGTGTGTGAAATAAACAATTTCTATATATTGTACAGTGCTATACTAAAAAAACAAAATTTTTTTTGAATAGCATTCTCTGCACTTCTATAGCTGTGCGATTCAGTGGTTAAATACTGTGGTTGTGTTGTGCTCTTCCAAAAAACGCCATTTAGGGCCACAGAAAATATTTTGCAGTGTGAAATACACATCTGGAGGTGTGTGAAAAAACAACATTATTTTTAAAAAGCATTCTCTGGCCTCTGCAGCTGTGCGATTCAGCGGTTATATACTGTTGGGGTTGTTGTGCTCTTGCAAAAAACGCCATTTAGGGCCACAGAAAATATTTTGCAGTGTGAAATACACATCTGGAGGTGTGTGAAATAAACAATTTCTATATATTGTACAGTGCTATACTAAAAAAAACAAAATTTTTTTTGAATAGCATTCTCTGCACTTCTATAGCTGTGCGATTCAGTGGTTAAATACTGTGGTTGTGTTGTGCTCTTCCAAAAAATGCCATTTAGGGCCACAGAAAATATTTTGCAGTGTGAAATACACATCTGGAGGTGTGTGAAATAAACAATTTCTATATATTGTACAGTGCTATACTAAAAAAAAAAACATTTTTTTTGAATAGCATTCTCTGCACTTCTATAGCTGTGCGATTCAGTGGTTAAATACTGTGGTTGTGTTGTGCTCTTCCAAAAAACGCCATTTAGGGCCACAGAAAATATTTTGCAGTGTGAAATACACATCTGGAGGTGTGTAAAATAAACAATTTCTATATATTGTACAGTGCTATACTAAAAAAAAAAACATTTTTTTTGAATAGCATTCTCTGCACTTCTATAGCTGTGCGATTCAGTGGTTAAATACTGTGGTTGTGTTGTGCTCTTCCAAAAAACGCCATTTAGGGCCACAGAAAATATTTTGCAGTGTGAAATACACATCTTGGAGGTGTGTAAAATATACAATTTCTATATATTCTTCTTGTACAGTGCTATACTAAAAAAAACAACCTTTTTTTTGAATAGCATTTTCTGTAGCTGTGCGATTCAGCGGTTACGTGCTGTGGGTGTGTTGTGGTCTGGCAAAAAACGCCATTTAGGGCCACAGAAAATATTTTGCAGTGTGAAATACACATGTGGAGGTGTGTAAAATAAACAATTTCTATATATTGTACAGTGCTATACTAAAAAAAACAAAATTTTTTTTGAATAGCATTCTCTGCACTTCTATAGCTGTGCGATTCAGTGGTTAAATACTGTGGTTGTGTTGTGCTCTTCCAAAAAACGCCATTTAGGGCCACAGAAAATATTTTGCAGTGTGAAATACACATCTGGAGGTGTGTGAAATAAACAATTTCTATATATTGTACAGTGCTATACTAAAAAAAACAACATTATTTTTGAATAGCATTCTCTGGCCTCTGCAGCTGTGCGATTCAGCGGTTATATACTGTTGGGGTTGTTGTGCTCTTCAAAAAAACGCCATTTAGGGCCACAGAAAATAAATTGCAGTGTGAAATACACATGTGGAGGTGTGTAAAATAAACAATTTCTATATATTGTACAGTGCTATACTAAAAAAAACAACATTTTTTTTGAATAGCATTCTCTGCACTTCTATAGCTGTGCGATTCAGTGGTTAAATACTGTGGTTGTGTTGTGCTCTTCCAAAAAACGCCATTTAGGGCCACAGAAAATATTTTGCAGTGTGAAATACACATCTGGAGGTGTGTGAAAAAACAACATTATTTTTAAAAAGCATTCTCTGGCCTCTGCAGCTGTGCGATTCAGCGGTTATATACTGTTGGGGTTGTTGTGCTCTTGCAAAAAACGCCATTTAGGGCCACAGAAAATATTTTGCAGTGTGAAATACACATCTGGAGGTGTGTGAAATAAACAATTTCTATATATTGTACAGTGCTATACTAAAAAAAACAACATTTTTTTTGAATAGCATTCTCTGCACTTCTATAGCTGTGCGATTCAGTGGTTAAATACTGTGGTTGTGTTGTGCTCTTCCAAAAAACGCCATTTAGGGCCACAGAAAATATTTTGCAGTGTGAAATACACATCTGGAGGTGTGTGAAATAAACAATTTCTATATATTGTACAGTGCTATACTAAAAAAAAAAAATTTTTTTTGAATAGCATTCTCTGTACTTCTATAGCTGTGCGATTCAGTGGTTAAATACTGTGGTTGTGTTGTGCTCTTCCAAAAAACGCCATTTAGGGCCACAGAAAATATTTTGCAGTGTGAAATACACATCTGGAGGTGTGTAAAATAAACAATTTCTATATATTGTACAGTGCTATACTAAAAAAAACAACATTTTTTTTGAATAGCATTCTCTGCACTTCTATAGCTGTGCGATTCAGTGGTTAAATACTGTGGTTGTGTTGTGCTCTTCCAAAAAACGCCATTTAGGGCCACAGAAAATAATTTGCAGTGTGAAATACACATCTTGGAGGTGTGTAAAATATACAATTTCTATATATTCTTCTTGTACAGTGCTATACTAAAAAAAACAACCTTATTTTTTTGAATAGCATTTTCTGTAGCTGTGCGATTCAGCGGGTTACGTGCTGTGGGTGTGTTGTGGTCTGGCAAAAAACGCCATTTAGGGCCACAGAAAATATTTTGCAGTGTGAAATACACATGTGGAGGTGTGTAAAATAAACAATTTCTATATATTGTACAGTGCTATACTAAAAAAAACCAAAATTTTTTTTGAATAGCATTCTCTGCACTTCTATAGCTGTGCGATTCAGTGGTTAAATACTGTGGTTGTGTTGTGCTCTTCCAAAAAACGCCATTTAGGGCCACAGAAAATATTTTGCAGTGTGAAATACACATCTGGAGGTGTGTGAAATAAACAATTTCTATATATTGTACAGTGCTATACTAAAAAAAAAAACATTTTTTTTGAATAGCATTCTCTGCACTTCTATAGCTGTGCGATTCAGTGGTTAAATACTGTGGTTGTGTTGTGCTCTTCCAAAAAACGCCATTTAGGGCCACAGAAAATATTTTGCAGTGTGAAATACACATCTGGAGGTGTGTGAAATAAACAATTTCTATATATTGTACAGTGCTATACTAAAAAAAACAACATTTTTTTTGAATAGCATTCTCTGCACTTCTATAGCTGTGCGATTCAGTGGTTAAATACTGTGGTTGTGTTGTGCTCTTCCAAAAAACGCCATTTAGGGCCACAGAAAATATTTTGCAGTGTGAAATACACATCTGGAGGTGTGTAAAATAAACAATTTCTATATATTGTACAGTGCTATACTAAAAAAAAACAACATTTTTCTTGAATAGCATTCTCTGCACTTCTATAGCTGTGCGATTCAGTGGTTAAATACTGTGGTTGTGTTGTGCTCTTCCAAAAAACGCCATTTAGGGCCACAGAAAATATTTTGCAGTGTGAAATACACATCTGGAGGTGTGTGAAATAAACAATTTCTATATATTGTACAGTGCTATACTAAAAAAAAAAACATTTTTTTTGAATAGCATTCTCTGCACTTCTATAGCTGTGCGATTCAGTGGTTAAATACTGTGGTTGTGTTGTGCTCTTCCAAAAAACGCCATTTAGGGCCACAGAAAATATTTTGCAGTGTGAAATACACATCTGGAGGTGTGTAAAATAAACAATTTCTATATATTGTACAGTGCTATACTAAAAAAAACAACATTTTTTTTGAATAGCATTCTCTGCACTTCTATAGCTGTGCGATTCAGTGGTTAAATACTGTGGTTGTGTTGTGCTCTTCCAAAAAACGCCATTTAGGGCCACAGAAAATATTTTGCAGTGTGAAATACACATCTTGGAGGTGTGTAAAATATACAATTTCTATATATTCTTCTTGTACAGTGCTATACTAAAAAAAACAACCTTTTTTTTTGAATAGCATTTTCTGTAGCTGTGCGATTCAGCGGTTACGTGCTGTGGGTGTGTTGTGGTCTGGCAAAAAACGCCATTTAGGGCCACAGAAAATATTTTGCAGTGTGAAATACACATGTGGAGGTGTGTAAAATAAACAATTTCTATATATTATACAGTGCTATACTAAAAAAAACAACATTTTTTTTGAATAGCATTCTCTGCACTTCTATAGCTGTGCGATTCAGTGGTTAAATACTGTGGTTGTGTTGTGCTCTTCCAAAAAACGCCATTTAGGGCCACAGAAAATATTTTGCAGTGTGAAATACACATCTGGAGGTGTGTGAAATAAACAATTTCTATATATTGTACAGTGCTATACTAAAAAAAAAAACATTTTTTTTGAATAGCATTCTCTGCACTTCTATAGCTGTGCGATTCAGTGGTTAAATACTGTGGTTGTATTGTGCTCTTCCAAAAAACGCCATTTAGGGCCACAGAAAATATTTTGCAGTGTGAAACACACATCTGGAGGTGTGTGAAAAAACAACATTATTTTTGAATAGCATTCTCTGGCCTCTGCAGCTGTGCGATTCAGCGGTTATATACTGTTGGGGTTGTTGTGCTCTTCAAAAAAACGCCATTTAGGGCCACAGAAAATAAATTGCAGTGTGAAATACACATGTGGAGGTGTGTAAAATAAACAATTTCTATATATTGTACAGTGCTATACTAAAAAAAAAAACATTTTTTTTGAATAGCATTCTCTGCACTTCTATAGCTGTGCGATTCAGTGGTTAAATACTGTGGTTGTGTTGTGCTCTTCCAAAAAACGCCATTTAGGGCCACAGAAAATATTTTGCAGTGTGAAATACACATCTGGAGGTGTGTGAAAAAACAACATTATTTTTAAAAAGCATTCTCTGGCCTCTGCAGCTGTGCGATTCAGCGGTTATATACTGTTGGGGTTGTTGTGCTCTTGCAAAAAACGCCATTTAGGGCCACAGAAAATATTTTGCAGTGTGAAATACACATCTGGAGGTGTGTGAAATAAACAATTTCTATATATTGTACAGTGCTATACTAAAAAAAAAAACATTTTTTTTGAATAGCATTCTCTGCACTTCTATAGCTGTGCGATTCAGTGGTTAAATACTGTGGTTGTGTTGTGCTCTTCCAAAAAACGCCATTTAGGGCCACAGAAAATATTTTGCAGTGTGAAATACACATCTGGAGGTGTGTGAAATAAACAATTTCTATATATTGTACAGTGCTATACTAAAAAAAACAACATTTTTTTTGAATAGCATTCTCTGTACTTCTATAGCTGTGCGATTCAGTGGTTAAATACTGTGGTTGTGTTGTGCTCTTCCAAAAAACGCCATTTAGGGCCACAGAAAATATTTTGCAGTGTGAAATACACATCTGGAGGTGTGTAAAATAAACAATTTCTATATATTGTACAGTGCTATACTAAAAAAAAAAACATTTTTTTTGAATAACATTCTCTGCACTTCTATAGCTGTGCGATTCAGTGGTTAAATACTGTGGTTGTGTTGTGCTCTTCCAAAAAACGCCATTTAGGGCCACAGAAAATATTTTGCAGTGTGAAATACACATCTGGAGGTGTGTGAAATAAACAATTTCTATATATTGTACAGTGCTATACTAAAAAAAAAAACATTTTTTTTGAATAGCATTCTCTGTACTTCTATAGCTGTGCGATTCAGTGGTTAAATACTGTGGTTGTGTTGTGCTCTTCCAAAAAACGCCATTTAGGGCCACAGAAAATATTTTGCAGTGTGAAATACACATCTGGAGGTGTGTGAAATAAACAATTTCTATATATTGTACAGTGCTATACTAAAAAAAAAAACATTTTTTTTGAATAGCATTCTCTGCACTTCTATAGCTGTGCGATTCAGTGGTTAAATACTGTGGTTGTGTTGTGCTCTTCCAAAAAACGCCATTTAGGGCCACAGAAAATATTTTGCAGTGTGAAATACACATCTGGAGGTGTGTAAAATAAACAATTTCTATATATTGTACAGTGCTATACTAAAAAAAACAACATTTTTTTTGAATAGCATTCTCTGCACTTCTATAGCTGTGCGATTCAGTGGTTAAATACTGTGGTTGTGTTGTGCTCTTCCAAAAAACGCCATTTAGGGCCACAGAAAATATTTTGCAGTGTGAAATACACATCTTGGAGGTGTGTAAAATATACAATTTCTATATATTCTTCTTGTACAGTGCTATACTAAAAAAAAACAACCTTTTTTTTTGAATAGCATTTTCTGTAGCTGTGCGATTCAGCGGTTACGTGCTGTGGGTGTGTTGTGGTCTGGCAAAAAACGCCATTTAGGGCCACAGAAAATATTTTGCAGTGTGAAATACACATGTGGAGGTGTGTAAAATAAACAATTTCTATATATTGTACAGTGCTATACTAAAAAAAAAAACATTTTTTTGAATAGCATTCTCTGCACTTCTATAGCTGTGCGATTCAGTGGTTAAATACTGTGGTTGTGTTGTGCTCTTCCAAAAAACGCCATTTAGGGCCACAGAAAATATTTTGCAGTGTGAAATACACATCTGGAGGTGTGTAAAATAAACAATTTCTATATATTGTACAGTGCTATACTAAAAAAACAACATTTTTTTTGAATAGCATTCTCTGCACTTCTATAGCTGTGAGATTCAGTGGTTAAATACTGTGGTTGTGTTGTGCTCTTCCAAAAAACGCCATTTAGGGCCACAGAAAATATTTTGCAGTGTGAAATACACATCTTGGAGGTGTGTAAAATAAACAATTTCTATATATTCTTCTTGTACAGTGCTATACTAAAAAAAAACAACCTTTTTTTTTGAATAGCATTTTCTGTAGCTGTGCGATTCAGCGGTTACGTGCTGTGGGTGTGTTGTGGTCTGGCAAAAAACGCCATTTAGGGCCACAGAAAATATTTTGCAGTGTGAAATACACATCTGGAGGTGTGTGAAATAAACAATTTCTATATATTTTCCTTGTACTGTGCTATACTAAAAAAAACAACCTTTTTTTTTTTGAATAGCATTTTCTGCAGTTCTGTAGCTGTGCGTTTCAGCGGTTAAATACTGTGGGTGTGTTGTGGTCTTCCAAAAAACGCCATTTAGGGCAAGATCCTAAATTTGGAAAATATGAGGGGAAGGTCAAAGGGACGTGGTGGCCCCGGTCGTGGTGCTGCTGGTGGAGCTCCTGTTGCAGGGAGAGGACGTGGTGGATCTTTGCCAGCTACACGCACAAGTGAAACACCTTCCTCAGGTGCGAGTAGGCGACCGAGCCTGCGGCGGTATTTTGTCGCGCCTAATGAGGCTGTACCAATGTTTAGGCCAGGACAAGTACAGGCGATAGTAGATTGGGTTGCTGACAGTGCCTCGGGTTCCTTCACATTGTCTCCCACCCACTCTTCTGATGAAAGATCAGAGTTGGCACCTGAAGCCCATGTCCATCAGTCTTTCACCTCCCCCCCTTGCAAATCAGCCAAGCAGTCTGAGCCCCAAATCATGCAGCAGTCTCTTCTGCTTTTCGATGACTCTGTTAGCAGGGTTTCCCAGGGCCATCCACCTAGCCCTGCCCCAGAAGTGGAAGAGATTGAGTGCACCGATGCCCAACCACTTATGTTTCATGATGGGTACATGGGAGGACCATCGCAGCACGTCTCGGATGATGACGAAACACAGGTGCCAACTGCTGCTGCTTTCGCAATTGTGCAGACAGACATGGAGGGCAGGGGTGAAGACTGGGTGGAAGATGATGTGGAGGACGATGAGGTCCTCGACCCCACATGGAATCAACGTTATGCAGGTGACCAGTGTAGTTCGGAGGAAGAGGCGGTGGTCGCACAGAGCCACCAGCACAGCAGAAGAGGGAGCAGGGTGCAAAAACGGAGCATTCGTCCCCTAGACAGTACATCTGCTACTGCCCAACGCAGCAAGGGACCGAGCACACCAAAGCCAGGTCCAAGGACTTCCCTAGCGTGGCAGTTCTTCACACAGTGTGTTGATGACAAGACACAAGTGGTTTGCACGCTGTGCAATCAGAGCCTGAAGCGAGGCATAAACGTTCTCAACCTGAGCACAAGCTGCATGACCAGGCATCTAAGTGCAAAGCACGAGCTGCAGTGGAGTAGACACCTCAAAAACCAAGAAAGGTCTCTGGCTCCTCCTGCTTCCTCTTCTGCGCAGTCTCGGCCTCTTCATCCACCTCTGTAGTGACAGTGGCACCTGTCACCCCGCAAACAGAGGATCTGCCAGCAACACTACCACCTGGGTCACCAACCATCTCCACAATGTCCCATGGAAGCGTTCAGCTCTCTATCTCCCAAACATTGGAGCGGAAGAGGAAGTACCCCCCTAGCCACCCGCGATCCCTGGCCCTGAATGCCAGCATTTCAAAATTCCTGGCCTTTGAAATGCTGTGGTGGAGACGCAGAGTTTTAAAAGCCTGATGGCATTGGCTGTCCCGCAGTACGTCGTGCCCAGCCGCCACTACTTTTCCAGGCGAGCCATCCCTTCCCTGCACAACCAGGTGGGGGACAAAATCAGGTGTGCACTGCGCAACACCATCTGTGGCAAGGTCCACCTAACTACGGATGCGTGGACCAGTAAGCGCGGTCAGGGACGTTATATCTCCCTAACAGCACACTGGGTAAATGCAGTGGCGGCTGGGCCTGAGGCAGATAGCGGTTTGGCGCATGTCCTTCCACCACCGAGGATTGCAGGGCGCTTCAGTTTGCCTCCTGTTGCTAACTCCTCCTTCTCCGCTTCCTCATCCTCTACCGCCTCCTCATCCATTCAGCGTAACACCTTCACCACCAACTTCAGCACAGCCAGGGGTAAACGACAGCAGGCAGTTTTAAAACTTTCCTGTTTGGGGGAAAATCCCCACACCGCGCAGGAGTTGTGGAGGGACATGGAACAACAGACCGATGAGTGGTTGCTGTCAGTGAGCCTCAAGCCCGGCCTGGTGGTGTGCGATAATGGGCGAAATCTCGTAGCAGCTCTGGGTCTAGCCGGTTTGACGCACATCCCTTGCCTGGCGCATGTGCTGAACTTGGTGGTCCAGAGGTTCCTTAAAAATTACCCCAATATGCCAGAGCTGCTGCAGAAAGTGCGGGCTGTCTGTGCGCACTTTCGGCGTTCTCACCCTGCTGCTGCTCGCCTGTCAGCGCTGCAGCGTAACTTTGGCCTTCCCGCTCACCGCCTCATATGTGACGTGCCCACAAGGTGGAACTCCACCTTGCACATGCTGGCCAGACTGTGCGAGCAGCAGCAGGCAATAGTGGAGTTTCAGCTGCAGCAATCACGCGTGAGTCGCTCTGCGGAACAGCACCACTTCACCACCAATAACTGGGCCTCCATGCGAGACCTGTGTGCCTTGTTGCGCTGTTTCGAGTACTCCACCAACATGGCCAGTGCCAATGACGCCGTTCTCAGCGTTACTATCCCAGTTCTATGCCTCCTTGAAAAAACGCTTCGTGCGATGATGGAAGAGGATGTGGCACAGGAGGATGAGGAGGAGGAGGAGGAAGCGGGATCATTTCAAAGGCTTTCAGGGCAGTCTTTCACAAGTGGCTACGAGGGTGGGTTCCTGCACCAACAAACGCCAGGTACACAATTGTCCGGCAGAAAGGGCACAGTTCTGGAGGATGACGAGGTGGAGGAGGAGATGGAGGAGGAGGAGGAGGAGCCATGTTCACAGCAGGGTGGCACTCAGACCAGCTCGTGGCCATTACTGGTGCGTGGCTGGGGGGATACAGAGGACACAGACGATACACCTCCCACAGAGGACAGCTTTTCTTTGCCTCTGGGCAGCCTGGCACACATGAGCGATTACATGCTGCAGTGTTTCCGCAACGACAGCCGAGTTGCCCACATTTTAACTGGTGCTGATTACTGGGTGGCCACCCTGCTGGATCCCCGTTACAAGGACAACGTACCGTCCTTAATTCCCTCACTGGAGCGGGATCGTAAGATGCGCGAGTACAAGCGCACGCTGGTAGACGCGCTGCTGGTGGCATTCCCACCTGACAGCGGGCGTACGGTGGAAGCACAAGGCGAAGGCAGAGGAGGAGGAAGAGGTCGCCAACGCAGCCGGGGCACCGGCAGCACCTCAGAAGGCAGGGTTAGCATGGCCGAAATGTGGAAAAGCTTTGTCAGCACGCCACAACAACCAGCACCACCAGCTGAGATGGAACGTCTTAGCAGGAGGCAGCATTTCACCAACATGGTTGAGCAGTATGTGTCCACAGGCCTACACGTACTGGATGACGGGTCTGCCCCCTTTAACTTCTGGGTCTCCAAATTGGGCACATGGCCTGAGCTTGCCGTTTATGCCTTGGAGGTGCTGGCCTGCCCTGCAGCCAGTGTATTATCTGAACGTGTATTTAGCACGGCAGGGGGCGTTATCACAGACAAGCGCAGCCGCCTGTCCAGAGCCAATGTGGACAAGCTCACGTTCATTAAAATGAACCAGGCATGGATCCCACAGGACTTGTCCGTACCTTGTGCAGAATAGACATGTATACGGGTGTTGTGACAAACTGTCCGGCCATCGGATTGTGCCCGGCCCGTACTGCGCAGGCGCAGCGCTTGCGCAGTACAGAGGACAAGGAGATTCACAAAATCTCCGAAGATGAACGGCGCCTGCGCTGTGAGTGCAGGTTCAAGCCCCACCATCCAAGAGGACATACGGTAGCACATAGTAACAGGGCCCCTCACGGGCTCGCTTCGATCGCGGCCTTGCTTGGCTCGGCTTGAACCACGGATGGTGTGGCCTTCACCTGAACTCAACACGCAGGCGCCGTTAGTCTTGGGAGATTTTTGAAATCCCCTTGTCCTACATACTCAGCAAGCGCAGTACAGGGCGGACACTATTCGACAGGGGACAGAATTCGACACATCACCGGCCTTACCCAGCCATTGTTGTATTTTTGAACCAGTGTTGGCTACCTCGTCCTCCTCCACCGCCGCTTCCACCTACACAGCCACATCCACCGCCACCTCAACCTCCTACTCCATATGGACCTCGTCCTGCTAGGCCAAGATTAAAATTTTTATTTTATTTTTTTGTAGCGCACAGATCCTTTCCCCCTTACCTGCCTTTATGTTGTTGGCTCTTCGCAGGAGGGAGAAAGGCACACCGCACTACCAGCCCGTATCCTCCTATATAAAGAGGTTGAGCGGTGTACTTGACGGGCCGTGTCCACAGCCGGAGTCAAAACTCCTCCAGAGGATGATTCTCACCTCTACTGTAGGTAGAGGCAAGTCCTTTAATTGCCAGTAAAGTCAATGTCCACACCAGCTGAAACTCCAACTCTTATTCTCTCATGGCAAAATAAACTGTACTCAGATAGAAAAGGTTAGAGCAAAGAAACAGGACAGCTTAAGGTGTGGAGGAGGTCCAGGCACAAACGTAGCACATTCACTTCACTGCTTAGGTTTCTCAAACAGTTTTTGGCGCACGGTCTCTGCCACAGACATTGAGGTTGGTCTCTGCCACAGACCGGGTGTACAAGGCCCCTGCCACAGACCTGGAGAACTTTGGTCTCTGCCACAGACTAGGGTGTATAAGGCCCCTGCCACGGGCCTGGAGAACTTTGGTCTCAGCCACAGACCAGGGTGTATAAGGCCCCTGCCACGGGCCGGTTGAATAAGGCCTCTGATACAGTCAAGGTGACCTTGAGCTTCTCCTTCTACGAACCTAGCCCATATCAAGGGGAAGACATCTCTCCAGGGAGTCAACAGACCATTCCTTCACCGTGACTCCCGCATCGGTCCATCAGAATGATCCTCCCTTCCCTGGAACAGGGTCCCCTACACGAGGCGGCTCTGGACTCCAGGCTTTACTCCCGCCCCTAGGCCTCCATACCCAGGGCAGCAAGAACTCCAGGATAGTACCTCACCCCGGGCTAAAGGTGCCCGAGATGGAACAGGAACACATGCACCCAGGCCGAAGGCACCTGGGCGCGGACCCCACTGGACATCAGCCCCCAGGCCAAAGGTCTGCCCCTTTTATATGCTCTCCTGGCATGCACAGCAGGTTCCCTGCCCCGCTGTACTACTGCCAAGAGGGGACACAAAAGGCGCCACCTGTAGGCCGCAGGGAACTGCACACCAATACTGTCCCCCGAGGACAAAATGGTCCATGAATCCTACAGAATTAGGGTATTTGAGCCTATTTACCACTCAAACACTTTCCTTAAATTTAGCACCCCGCTACATTTTTATTTCAAAGTATTTTATTTTCCCACTAGCTTATCCATTAAATTAAATAATTTATTCCAGAAAGGGCGTATTCTGGGGCATTCCCACCATATGTGTCGCATCGTGCCGTTGAGTTTCTGAGGTTCTTAATGACTTCCTGTACCTCTTCTGCTGAAAATCGGGCCTCCAGCATATTTTTTAATTTTTTAATTTTTTTTATGTTCTTTTAAGTTATTTCCTATCCACATTTGTTTGCAGAGCACTTGCCATGTTCTTAACAACATTTTGCTGCCCTCTAGCCCTTTCCATTACTTTTTTAGAGCCTTTTTAGTCGTCAGAAGTCCGGGTCCCCATTGACTTCAATGGGGTCCGGGTCCGGGTTCGGGTTAAAGTTCGGTCCCGAATCCGAACTTTTTTCCGAAGTTCGGCCGAACCCGCCGGACCCGAATATCCAGCTACCCGCTCAACTCTAATCTTGAGGCAAAATCTTTGCAATAAAAAAAAAAAAAAAGTATCTGTTTCAGAAAACTGTATATGGCAAGGCATGATCTCAAACATATTGGAAAATATAGTAGCAGTAGTTACCTGGACATTATATTTTGTTCATTTTGTTCATTTGGCTGGGTCACTATGGCCTCCAGGGCCTCTCGGACAACCCCGGTCTCTTTATTTACTTTTTTCCTATTGAATGTAGTTCCATTCTTATGCTGCAATTCATCTGTAAACGTTGGAGACTCCCACCTGCCACCTTTCTGAGACTTTCATGTTTTTTTTTTGTTGGTAGTCACTTGATTTACAGATTGTCATTTTTTGGGTGCTTATTGATGTTATGCAGACCTCATTGCATTACCACAGATTTTGCAAGTCTGTCTATTCATGTGACCTTGCTATGCAATATATTACCACGTGTATGAAAATGCAAATTTTTGTTAAATAAGGGAATAAAAAAAAAAGAATATGGAGAGTGCATTTGTTTTACCTCCTATAAATGCCAACTGCTAGATCTTGTTAGGTAATCTTTTTCGGATCTTTATCTTCCTTTCTTCTATATATACATTATTTACTTCCGCGCTTCCTAAAGACTTCCCAGACTTAATGGGGACTACCTTCATTATAACTATACGATCAAGCCCAGCATTGTATTAAGGAACACCGTACACCCAGCATGTGTTTTATATCTGCAAACTACTTAGTGAGTATTTTCCAGAAGAATAAGCTCCTGGTGGAAATATATGGGGATGCCCTATTTAAAAAAACAAGCTGCCTGTAATTTAACCACAAACTCTATGCAAATAGTTTTTTCTTTTGGACAAGGTAGAAAATGGTTTGAACACCAAAGACATGTTGGTAGGTTAATTGGCCACTGTCTAAACTGGCCTTAGTATGTGTATGTATTAATGTGGGGTTTATTTTACATTAGATTGTAAGGTTGTACCTTAGGTTGTAAGCTACTTGAGGGCAGAGACTGACGTGAAAGTACAATATATATGTGTAGCACCCTCCTAGGTAGGTGCTAGAAGAGAGTATAGTTTTTGGTCTTTCTGCTTACCAGGAAGATGGTCAGGTTAACTTAGAGTGCTCTCTGCTTACCAGGGAGCAGGATCTAATGGTTAGGTCTGCTCATTGTGCTCAGGTGCAGCTCAGCTTGTCTGAATGTCCCACACTGGTCCAATAGGGAGGCATATTGGACAGTGGGAGGGGACCTGGCAAGTGAGGGCACAGGTGTTTGGTACAGCCCTTGCTATTGGCAGAGGAAAGTACCTTAATGCATGCTGGGATACTGTATAAATGCCAAGGGCAGATGTGCTCAGAGTCTTTCAGCTGGAGAGCAGGGTCCTGGAGGGAGGGGGTGGCTGCCCCTCCTCTGTAGAAGTTGTCATGTGGCCTTGGGCAGTCGACCTAAGGACCTGAAGTCAGAGAGGAGTTGAACCCAGAGGTCCTGCAGAGCTGACTGGAAGGGGGACACCAGCAAGGATCTGATTCTGCCTACAGTGAGTACAGATTTGTGTCTTTGGGGCCTGTCCTGTGAGGGCCACCCCTTTAGCTAGAAGAGTCAATGATGGGTGTCAGTCAAGGGGATGCTAGAGAGTGTTCTTAAGATAAAGTAGTTGCATCAAGTCTGCTGCTAGAGAGAGAGCAAGAAGACTTCTTCCATACATGTGGCAGTATGATTAAAGCAGTGTGTTTGCTTCTACAAATCTTCTAGTAAGGCCAAGTGAGAGTTGTCCTTAACTATTGCGAATAGTTCAAGTTGGAGTATCCTACTATTCCCTTCTCCCATCCGAGTTCCAAAATAAATATACAAAAACACAAATACCCCGAACTGATCATTGAATAACGAGCAGGGGGGGGGGGTAAGAGAAAACCCCTAGCAACTGGCTGCAGGTAACCAGAGAGTGGCCTAAGAAGTCAACACCCAGCAAGCCCTACGTGGACAGTGCTACATATGTAAAGCACTGTGTAAATTGTCAGAACTATATAAATACCTATAATAAATAGATAATAGATACACCCCTGTCAAGTTTTTGAAAGTTATTGCAGTCTGTATTTCCACTGGATAGATTAATCTTCTCTATTTGTCCTGATGAGCACTGTCAACTGATCACTCAAAAAATCCTGAATTTTACAGTTGTCACCAAACCAAGGGATGATAGTAAATCTTCCAGTGAAGACACATGTTCTGATGGTAACTGTCTAAAAGCGAAGATTTTATCTCACTTCCTGTTCCATTTCTAGGGCAGGAAGTGACAAGAACTCTCCCCAATGGCACACAGACAGTAGAAAATGTCAACTTACGGAAGTTTTAACCCTTCCCTATTCTATCCAAAACCAAAAAGAAAAGTTTTGGCTAAACAAGAACAGCCTTGAATTGGTAATATGAGCAAAGGCAATAGCATATTTATACAGAATGAAATGTAAAGTATTTTTTTTTTTTATAACATTCAATGAAAAATTAGCTTGTCTTTTTTTCTAATTATTCAAATTGCCTTACCCTTTTGTCTTGTCTTAAGATATAAAATTGGAAGATAATTAATGATGTTTGTATAAACTGTATCTTGAGGTGATTCTATGATAAAATAAATGAATTTGAACAAGTAAGGCCATGTGCACTGTAGGCTTATTTTACTTTATTGTGATACATAGAATGTATCATTATATTTAATACTAAACTGTGACATTTGAATGACCTTTTCACCATATAATATTTCTGTAAAGATGAGATCACTGTTATAATGCTTTTAGCACACGATACCGAATGCTTGTAAAAAGACACTTCTGCTCTCAAATGAGGCAAAAAAAGAAAAACAAAAAGATAAAAACAAATAATACAGATAAAAAGTGATGTATTATATTTCATCTCCCATGAAAATAATTTACAAAACCTAAAAAAATTCAATTTACAAACAAATAAACACAATACATAAAACAGAGATCACACTTTTGGTAAACTCTAAAGCCGCGTACACACGATCGGTTTTACCAATGAAAACAGTCCGATGGATTTTTTTCATCGGACAAACCGATCGTGTATGGGCCCCATCTGTCTTTTTTCCATCGGTGTCAAAAAATAGAACATGTTTTCAATTTTTCCGATGGATAAAAAACCGATAGCAAATTCCGATCGTCTATGGGCAAGTCCATCGGTAAAAAAACCCACGCATGCTCAGAATCAAGTCGACGCATGCTCAGAAGCATTGAACTTAATTTTTCTCGGCTCATCGGAGTGTTTTACATCACAGCGTTTGAAATGGTCGGTTTTTTGACTGATGGTGTGTAGGCAAGACTGATGGAAGTCAGCTTCATCAGATTTCCGATGCAAAAATCCATCGGTTTAAAAACCATAGGAAATCCGATCGTGTGTACAGGGCTTTAGCTGACACTTTAACCAGTTGACCTCCGGAGGATTACCCCAATTCATGACCAGGCCATTTTTTGCTATACGTCACTGCGTTACTTTAACTGGCAACTGCGTGGTCATGCAACGCTGTACATAAATTACATTTATGTCATTTTTTACCCACAAATAGAGCTTTCTTTTGGTGGTATTTGAACACCACTGGGTTTTTTTATTTTTTTGCGCTATAAACAAAAAAAAAAACTGAGTTTTTGAGAAAAAAAAACTATATTTTTTTCTTTCTGCTATAAAACATATCCAAAAAAATTGATAATAAAAAATAAAATGTCTTCATAAATTTAAGCCAATATGCATTCTGCTTCATATTTTTGGTAAGGAAAATCCCAATAAGCGTATATTGATTGGTTTATGCATAAGTTATAGTGTCTACAAACTATGGGATATATACTGGAATTTTTATTTAGTTATTTATTTTTTATACTAGTAATTGCGGCGATCAGCGACTTATAGCGGGACTGCAGTATTGCAGCGGACAATCTCACACTAAGGCCCCTTTCACACGGGTGGATAGAATTCAGCTTTTAGCTGCGGATAGATTAAGTTATCTACTGCAGCTAAACTCAGACAATGCATTCCTATGTCCCCATTCACACACTGCGTTTAGCAACGGTTTCATTACATGGGGTTTGGTGCGGATAGAATTTTTTTTTTTACTGCGTCCAGGAACGATTTATTGCAGCTATCTGCAGCTATCTGTAGCTATCTACAGGTAATCTTAGTGTACTATGTCACCTGCAGATAGCAGCGACAACAAGGAAAGAAAAACAACAGAAAGCAATGGAACAGTGAAACAGAAATGGCAAGAATGTTCCAACGCAGCTAAACGTGGCTAAACGCAGCCGCACGTAAACGCAGCTAATCGCAATGTACAACTGCAAGTGAACGCTGTGCCAGGATTCTCTGAGTTTCAAAATAACAAAACATGCTTTTAACTGCGGCAGAACAGCCGCCCGTGTGAAAGGGGCCTAACTGACCCTTTTTACACTTTGTGGGAACCAGTGCTAAACATATGCACTGTCAATGTACTAATGATACTGGCTGGGAAGGGGTTAAACATCTGGGGCAATTAAAAGGGTTAATTGTGTGCCTAACCAGTGTTTTTGTGTGTAAAGTGTGCTGCTTTCACTAAAGGATGTTCTGGATTTTATTCCCTGCTTTGCACGGAAACAAAATCCAGCACATATCCGCTGACAGGACGGAGCTCTGCCTTGTTTATATATGCAGAGCTCCATCCAGTGCGTCTCCTCACCGATCAGTGGGTGCTGGAGGTCATTGATTGGCCGGTATCCTGTGATCGGCTTCTGCTGTGACTAATCACAGCAGAAGCTGTGTGCTGACGGCACGCACACGCGCCCCTACCTGAAAGTGCAGAATCAAGTATATATACAAGATCTTGCACTGAGTGGCAGACTTGTGGCAGTAAAACTACAATAGGGTGGTCGGCAACTGGTTAAAGCCTATTTCCACTTTTGCAGTCAAATTTGAGAAAACTCTACTTTTTATTATTGTTTGTGTCTTCCCATTTACACAGCATGCCTAAAAAATATATACATATTTTTTTTATTTAATTTTTTTATTTTTTATTAATATTCCTTACCTATTAGATGTTTCTTTGGACAAGTTGTCATGGCTGACTGCAAGCTTCTTTGATCAATGTCAGAGTGAGTCTGTTCCATATACTTAAATGTTTGCTTTGGGAACAAATTTACTTTTAAAATACAATGGGGAAAACATATTTTGGTACATTATATAGGTCTTAATTTTTATTGTTATTGGATGATATATTTTGTCTACTTTTACATCAGAACTTTCTGCTATCACTCAATAGACCGATTCATCAAGCCATGCTAAAAGCACATAGCATTAGTTATAGGGCAGGTTTAGTATGTCTAAAGGATACTTTATGGTTCCTTAATTGCTATTGGAGCTTCATGCATCAGGGCTTACAGTATACATAAACCTGTGCTTAAGATTTTTTTTTTTTCTTTTTAAATAGGAGAAAATGATTTATTGCAAATTTTAGAATGTGACCAAAAATATGCAAGCTGCATAGAAATTAGCGGAGGAATGTTTGAGAATATTTATCCAGAAAGGCATCCTCAAATTAAGACATAAATCAAGGTCTAATGGGACGGGGTCCCCATTATGTCATATAGAGCTTATATTATTTCAAAAATTGAGACCAAAAACCTTGGATTTGTGGACAAGACCAAAATAAATGTAAAAGTATGCCTTATGTTTTACGGCACTAGAGACTTATGGGTAAGTTATTCATAAATCTAGCCAGCTGTGAAGATGCTTAGTAAGATCTGTGGAGGTTATATAAACTTAGGAGGTATTTAAAAACGTAAAAAAAAATGTTCATGGATCCATTTGTAAAGCATACACTAGCTTCTTGATTCTTGATAGAAAATACTTATTTTGTAAAATCACCCCTAAAATCAAATATTTGTTGCTGAAGAAAACCCAGATCGAAAAAAAGAATGAAGTGGATGAATATATCAAATTTGTCTTGCTGAGAAGTTAGCATAGGAAGCATTCGTTAAAATTACAGAATTGTCACTTGCCCTATTGAATATTGGACTTGATGTTTTCCCTGTTAATCTGAGAATTCTCATTTCTTCTTATTACTGCTAGACATAGCACTGTTAGGAAATTGATAGACTCTTCCTCTCCCAATCTTTCCAATGTCATCATTCATTTAAATATGTCATCTTTATATGAACAAATGTGCACATATAGACATAATAAAAAGTAAAGTTTCATTCTGAGTAAAGCCGATGGTTAAATAATTATTATTATACAGGATTTATATAGTGCCAACAGTTTGTACAGTGCTTTAAAAAATAAAGGGATGCAGTATAGTCACAATACAATTGAATACAATAATTCAACATATTCCTTCGAATTATAATGGCTCTTTAGAAAAAGTAACATATGCTCATAATAGTTCTTATCGAAGTGTATGTAAACCCAAATCCTTAATTTTAAGCAGATATAGAACACACAAATGAATGAAGCTCTGTAATTGTTAAAGGGTAACTCCACTTGCGTGGGGAAAAAAAATAGCAAATAAATAAGATTGCGACATTAAAGTGATACTAAGCCCAGGTTCACACTGGGTCTGCGGGAGTGAAGCCGTGCAAGTTCAGCTGAACTCGCACGATTTCACTCCTGCCTGTCAGTCCCGATTTCGGCCGCGATTACAGGGACATCTGTGCAGGTTTCTGCACAGATGTCAATGTAAATCGCGGCCCGAAATTGCAAAAAGTAGTACAGAAACTACTTTTTGAAATCGGTGCAGCGCCGCAGATGCGGCGTCGCACCGATTAGGACGGTGCCATTGCCCGCAATTTGTGACAAATATCGCCGATTTGACAGGTTTGCCACCGTCCTGGTACGCGGTGATTGGCCTCTCAGTCCAGATATTGGCCTCTCAGTCCAGGTCTTCCTATTGGCTGGACCCCCTCACAATTTCTTATGCCCCATTACATATTGTTGTCATATATTTATTATATTTTTTTCTATCTTACAACAGATATAACGTTTGTGCATCTGCCCCTGATGAAGCGAGTAGAGCTCGCGAAACGCGTAGGGCTTACCTGATGCCTCACATGTCTGACTTGTCTAGTACCCGTGCTCACCGCAGTTTACTTATACTATATGTTAACATTCTATGTATCGTATATGAACTATTTTATTGTGTGCACCATTTTACTGGTCTACCTGTACATGAAACCTATACCATTGTTATCCTATGGATGTATTGTAATTGTTTTATATCTATGTTTTGTACCCATGCTGTATACTTTGGCTACTATGCCTGGCGACGCATACTCTTTGCTGTCTCCATTTTGGTATTCAACTATGTTGTTGCGAATAAATAGATTTTATTACAACTTCCTTGCCAACATGTGCCTATCTCTTCTACCTCATATAAAGTCCCAGGGCGATTGCTTTTTCTCTTTTTGGTTCATATAGGGATGGAGGTGTTTGAGTGGTTGCATCAGTCCCTATTCTCCTCTTTTTTTGTTTCATATACTGGGTGGAAGACACCCACTAAGCCCAACAATAGGTCTGCTGCAACTTTGGCCATGTTTGCATCTCTCTACTTCCAGTTTAGCACTTTGTGGCCAGTTGCACCAGTATACTGCCACCGTGGGGTTAATTTCTGGGCTACCTGTCCTGTCTCGTTGATCTCCATGGGCGGTGGTGCATTTCTGTTCCGGTTCGGGGGTTGCATTGTGTAAAAGGGAGGTATTTCTGACCTCCTGCTGTCCCCGCTTGTCTCTATGGAGGGGCGGGGCCACCTACGCAACGGCACCATGTTCTCCACGCCCACGGATGCGGCGTCCTTTGACGCCGCTGCTGCGGGCTGTGTGGAACATCTCGGATGTGCTGCAAATGGCGTCGATCTAACGCCGGCATGCGGACATCCGTACATGGTGTTGGGGGCGGAGCTACTGGGCTTGCCGTGTACATATCCGGATGACTGTGGGGCTGTTACCTACATTGGCGGTCTGGCAGCCTGGCGTTTCTCCCACATTTCTGGGGAGCAATGGAAGTGATCTGGTGGCTGTACAGCTGCCAGTTCACTTGCATCTGAAATCAAACATATGTCAGCAGGGCCACTGATAATGCAGTACAGCCAGCCCTCCTGTACTGGGTCGGGGCCCCAACAGTTCAAAAGGGGGGCCCTGACACCTGCTGAGCAGGAGGGCCGGTTGAACTGTCTTATTGCAGACACCAATCTTCTTCAGCCTTCCCCTGCAGCGTGGCCAGCTTTTCCACTTCTTTCTCCCTCTGACTGCACTGCAGGGGTATTGGTTCTAGCACATGCACCCCTTCTATTTGCTGTCTGGGCCACCCTGTTTGTCCCTTTCCCAAGCAGCGCTGCCGACTTCTCTCCTCTCCTTGTCCAGCTGCTGAGGGCACAAAGGGGGATGTTTCTGGGTGGAGAGTGGGGGAAGGGCCAGTAAATATGTAATTTACTGGTCACTTCCATTCCTGAATTAACACAGTGAGTGATCAACACCAATCACGCATGTGTCCATTCATCACTGAAGCATAGGAAACTGTATTTACTATGTTTCCATTTTTGAATGAGCAGAAAGCCCCAGAGTGCTTCCCATTCATCCATCTGTGCAGCTGAAGCTGCAGAGAAAGGGACTGATAAATCCGATGTCCTCAGTAACTTTCCGGGGGCCCTGCCAGGTAGGTTTATGAGGCCCTGTGTTTTCTAACAGCAGCTTTGTATGTCAGTAGCAGCAAAATGGTTAAATGTAGGCAGTGTAAGTCCAATCTATAAGATAAACCTTGCGCTTGTTTGCATATAAATCGGAGCTGCTACACCTAATTAAAATGAATACCAGATCTAAAATAATAGCCAACAAATAGAAAAAAGTGCACTGTCTCCTTACATAACGATACATTCAAATGGTAAAAACATGTGTATGTGATAAAAACTTATTGCATAGCGAAAAAGCTCATCAACATTGTGCAAATAAATCAATAAAATATTGAATTCATTGGTAATATATCACAAATATAAGAGTAAACTTGATGTATCAACACATGACTTTAAAAACAGTTCATTAATAACTCTTTAACAAAAATCTAAAATCTTAAGAAGTCCATCCATGTGCAAAGCAAAGTACTCTGTGCTCCAGTATAAAAAGTGCTCCAGTGCTCAAGGTGCTAGTAAGATAATGTGGCCTCTTACCAGACCACAATGATCTCAGGTTATAGAGATCAATTACACTTGTATAGCTTGGAAGAGCCAACGCTCTCACCTTTGGATATCCACACAGCTCAGTGACCCCAACGACCAGGATTAGAAGCAAAGTACCCAGCATATAATAAATACCTGATGATCAAGCTCCGACACGTGTACATCAACTACAAAAAGGGAGAAGTCTCAAAGCGCAACTCTAAAACACTCACACCATGGGAGGCTTTTATTATATGCTGGGGACTTTGCTGCTAATCCAGGTTGTTGGGGTCACTGAGCTATGTGGAGATCCGAGGGGGAGAGCGTTGGCTCTTCCAAGCTTTACAAGCAAAATTGATCTCTATAACCTGTGATAATTGCGGTCTGGTAAGAGGCCCCATTATCTTACAAGCACCTTGAGCACTGGAGCACTTATTATACTGGAGCACTTATTATACTGGAGCACTTTGTTTTGCACATGGATGGACTTCTTAAGATTTTTTTTATTTTTGTTTTTTAAGTGATTAATGAACTGTTTCTAAAGTCATTTGCGTATACTTCGAGTTTACTGTTATATTTTTGATATATTAGCATGATTTATTTAGTTTAATTTGCACAATTTTGATGAGCTTTTGCACTATGCAATAATATTTTTTCACATACACATGGGTTTACCATATGAATTTATTGTTATTTAAGGAGACAACACACTTTTTTCTATCTGTAGACAGTGTAAGTACCTGAATTTGGCCTGGTATCAGGCTGCAGTGTGATTGAAGAAGCAGCACAAGGAGCCATCAGTTTATTTGCTAACAAAGAAGCATGCTGATAGGAAGAGAAAACAGAGTGACAGAGAGATAAAATAATCAATGTGCTGTTTCTCCTTTCACTGTCCAGTCACAGACTGGGGGGGGGGGGGCAACCTGGGCACAGAAAAAGTGTGCTAAATAATGATGGCAGAAAAAAATTCTGCAAGGAAAATCTCTGGAACGAAAGTGATTATTGTAGCAAAAGCTGCAATATTCTTCTTTTATTTTTCATGGGCTAATGTTTTTCTTTAACACCTTCAGTACCGAACACAGTGCAGTCACAGTCCTTGCACAGTATTGGTGAGCAATAAAAAAAGGACATTTCAATGTATGTCTAGGCATTACCCAATCATAAAAATATTTATAATTGCAAGTATTTTTACTTCATATTTTCTTTATTAGATGAAGACTCACCATAAATTGGGTGGTTACTTTTTTTTCTACTAGTCAAACATATTGGCACAAAAAGAAGAAGAAAAAGATAGTAGGCAAACATGTACATTGCAGTTGTCTGCAATTATACAAAAAGTATAATATTCCTTCACATCTATAAGCAGTAAGTCTATAAATATCATACACTTAAAGTGATTGTAAAGTCTCTTTTTTTTTTAAATGACAAACATATTATACTTACCTTCTCTGTGAAGTGGATTTGCACAGAGCAGCCTGGATCCTCCTCTTCTCGGGTGGTCCCTCTTCTGAGCTCCTGCCCACCCCCCCCGTTGAGTGCCCCCACAGCAAGCAGCTTGCTATGGGGCACCCGAGCCGAACCACAGCTCCGTGTGTCCATTCAGACACGGAGCTGCGGTTTGGCCCCATGCCCCTCTCTCCTAATTGGCTAACTGACTTTGATTGACAGCAGCGAGAGTCAATGGCTCTGCTGCTGTGTCTCAGCCTATCAGGAGGAAGGGTCCCGGATGGCCGAGGGACCTCACTGGATAGAGATGGGTCTCAGCAAGGGTGGCCCATCCATTAAGGGGGCACGGGCGCCGCCCCCTATTCATGTATCCGGTCCCTGTGCAGAACACCGGACGCATTAATTCCAACGGGGGGTTGTTTTTTTTAAGCACCTAATTAGAGCAGAGGCTCTAATAGGCTTCAAAATAGGGTGAGCTCAGGGTGCAGAGAATGCAAACGAGCCCAACCAGGTATGTTACAATAGCGAATGGATATTCGCTATTTGTAACACTGAACCTCCTCCCGACCAATCAGGAAGCGGGTCTTGAGACTGATTGGCTGAATGGACAGGCGAACCTATTGGATGCCTAGGAGGAGGGGAGGAGAGGCACGGAGGAAACCGCCGTGATGGAGAAGAGGACGCAGGGGTCTCTGCCAGCTGCCCGATGCCCGTTGCCCGCCACGCGCCACTTAAATGAGGTAAGTGCCGGACCGACCGGCAGACAGTGGGTGGGTACCGCCAGCTAGCCACCCGGAGGGGTTTGCCACCCCCCCAGAAAAGAAGCCACCAGCCACCACTGGGGCTCAGACAAGTATTAGGGGGCTGAGGGGGGCTGCTACACACAGAAGACTTTTTAAAAAACCTTATGCCTTTACAATCCCTTTAGGCCTCATGCCCACGGACGTTTTTACAGCCACGTTTTTGAGAGTTTTTTACAGCTTAAAAACGCCTGTCCATGTTAGTGTATACATTTTTTGACTGTATCTTTTTCGAAAAAAAAATATATAAAAACGGCGGAGCTCAAAAACGCCACTGCGGTGTTTTTGCGCGTTTTTGAGAGTTTTTCAACGCTTCGCGTTTTTTTATGCCTAACGCCGATGCCGCGGAACGCACTAGTCCTGTTTTTTTTTTTTTACAGCTTAAAAACGCTTATGCCATTTGCAGCTCAAAAACGCCTAGGTAGGCATGAAGCTATAGACTAACATGGACAGGCTTTTTTAAGCTGTAAAAAACGCTCAAAAACGTGGCTGTAAAAACGTCCGTGGGCATGAGGCCTTAAAGTTACTTCACACGATCCAAGTGCGGCAGATCCAACACTGAGATAGCACAATAGTGTAATAAAACAATAATTAAAAACAGTTCTGCAATTTGGGTGACTAATTTATCATTTCCTTTCTAAAGCTATACTAATATAATATGCATATTCTAATATAACATTTCCTTTTTCGTAGATAGATATTATAAAAATCCCTTTCAGTGCTACTTTCTATATTTCAAACCCAAATGGGCAACAGCATAGTTCAATCTTCCTTTTTGGTGACTACAGTTAAAATTGGCAGTTTGTTATAAAAAAAAAGTGTAAAACAAACACATTTTGTGAATCCACAAGTCTTGAACATTTATTTCCTTATTGCTTAGATTTCCTCCATCCATAATAGGGTTAATATATTTCTCCATCCATAATGGGGTTAATATATTTCTCATACTGTGAAGATTTACAACATTAAAGTCCCCTGATTGACCTACACAAGGAAATAGTTTTCCCACATTTATCACAACCTTGGTTAAGCAAACTGTTCATGTCCTAAGTATCAACCGAAATACACTTTGGTTGTTAATGGAACCATTCGGTCATAATCTGTATACCCTTGGAGGAATTCTTTCTCATCCATGGAATGCCATTTGTCCCATTTTATACAGCGACTCCATCCTGAATTGTATACTCACATCCATCACCCGATGTGACAAGAGAATCAGCCAGCTTAGCTGTTGTATCATAATCTGGTTAAATTTTCTGCGCAGAGGGACAAAAAACTGGCGTATAAACTGCACTGAAAGATCTTACTTGTACTCCGAGGAACTTCCCCATCCATCCATCCATCCATCCATTCCTCTATCCACTTATTCATCCATGCATGCCCCATAATTATATTTATCTCTGTAAAGCCCTGTACACACGATCGGTTTTACCGATGAAAACAGTCCGATGGACTTTTTTCATCGGACAAACAGACCGTGTATGGGCCCCATCAGTCTTTTTTCCATCGGTGAGAAAAAATAGAACATGTTTTAAATGTATCCGATGGAAAAAAAAACGATAGCAAATTCCGATCGTCCGATTCCATCGGAGAAAAAAACCCACGCATGCTCAGAATCAAGTCAGCGCATGCTCAGAAGCATTGAACTTCATTTTTCTCGGCTCATCTGAGTGTTTTACATCACAGCGTTTTGGACGGTTGGATTTTTGACTGATGGTGTGTAGGCAAGACTGATGGAATCCATAGGAAATCCGATCGTGTGTACAGGGCTTTATTGTACCTTGTGTTTTCATCAATCCTTTTGAGATACACGTGTCGCTGATTTACAGTGACAGTGCAAAGTGTATGAGTGTATACAGTATGTCTGGGAGACTTCTACCACTCCTCCAGCCTCCAAATTCTCAGGCCATGCGGCTCCTAGGTGCGTCATCAAACTTATTTTTTATAGACATCTGCACTGCCGAAAAATTATTTGTTTTAGTTTAGTTTCATTGTTTGTTTTTTTTCATTTTTTGGGTCATTCGTTATGATCGTAAATTCCAAAAATTTGAAGATCCGTAAATTCCAAAATCCGTAGATTCGTAAATTTTTAAATTAGAAAATTTGCAAATTCGTAAATCCGTAAATTCGAAAACCCGTAAATTCAAAAATTTGTAAATTCACAAATACAGAAATTCGTAAATTCACAAATACAGAAATTTGTAAATTCACAAATACAGAAATTCAGAAATTCAAAAATTTTGAAAATTAGTTACGAAAATTTGTCACGGAAATTCGTTGCGAAAATTTGTCATGGAAATTCGTTACATTTCATTCGTTTAGATACGGCATTCGTTATTTCGGATAAATCGTCAATTCGTATTTGTTACGTTCACTAACAGCCAAATTTGAAAGGAAATTCAAATACCTATAATTTAATTGTTAGTAATAGTTAAGTTATTATTAGTTAGTTGTTATTTCAGATTTTCTAATTTTCTTTAGAATTTTCGGTTATTTTCGGATTATGGAATTTTCTTATTTTTGAACTTTCGGATTTTCTATTTTTTTATTTTGAATTTCCAAATTTTAGACTTTTTTTCAGATATTTACATTATCGGATTTTCGAATTCCCGAATTCCCGAATTTGCAAATTTTCAAATTTACGAATTTTCAAATATTCCAAATTACGAATATTCAGAAAGATTTGTTAAACGGGTTTTCGCTAATTCGGATATTTCCGTATTTACGAATTTGGTAAAATATTAATTCGAAACGAATTGCACGTGTCAAATTTTTTTCCAGAACAAGAATTCATCAAAGCTGTGAGTATAGGATTGTGTATATGGAAATGTTCTCTTTATTTATTTATTTTTTCTGTTGGTTGAACTAGCTGGACGTGTAACAACTACAATGAAATCACCACACTACTCAAGTGCAAAATATGTGATATCCCCAAAAATTATATGTCTCATACATGAAGGAAAAAAAAAAAAATATATATATATATATATGTGTATATAGTGCTAGGTTGCCGCTATAAACTGACGTGTTCCTGCCAGTGTTGCCAACCATCAGTATTTTTACCTGCAGCCAGGAAAAAAAGCTGGCACTTTTCTTCTGCCAGTAAATGCCAGTCACAGGAAAACGTTGCCAGTAAATATGGCTGTGATGGCCGGCTCAGAACTGTGCATGCGCAGTTCTGGTCTGGGGCCAGCCGAGTGCCTGCTACAGTGTGTTCAAGTAGCGTTGGCTGGGGGCGGGTCTGGCAGGGGTGGTGCCTGAGCATGTTGTGTGATGTCATGGTGCAAGGGAGCTGAGTGGGCGGAGCTTTGTGTGCGGGTCTGTGGGACGGTAACAAGGCAAGCCGGGTGCGGGACTGTCAGTGCTGTTTGGACTGGAGGGGACTGAAGGGACCACCTGACGTGGAGAGAGACTGTCACTGTGACTCAGGAGGGGACGTGTCGTGTCGCTGAGGTGTCATCATCATCTGTGCTGCTGCACACTGCTGTCAGTGTCACTGTGAGAGTCAATTTCATGTGTGTGTGAGCCTTCCATTCTAATTTCTTGCCCTCCCATGTCCTGTCCCTGAGCTTTAGAACACCTTTAGAAATCTATTTACCTAGAAAAATAGTGACGCGTTTAATACTTATTTTACCCGCTGTATAACACGGGGGAATGGGCATGTATTGTGGAGATGTACTGAATATGTTTTTTATTTTACCCTGATATACACTTCATTCAAATAATTATTACTAGAATGGTATAGGGTGCCCTCCTTGCTTTTTTTATATTTGCCTTCACATCTATTTTCAAACACTTGTCATTCTTCATTCCAATTACACATAAGATGTACCCGGGTTGGTAGTATCACATGTTTGATGTGACTGTTTCTTTCTTGTAATCCTGCTTATATATTTTTTAATGTCCCTCATGCTGTTAAGTTCTTTTGTGATAGTACAATGAAAGGTTTGCTTGCATCTCTTTATATCCGTCCTCATTGTTTTTTACGATTTTAAGTTTATATCATTTTAGCTTATGCAACCCACATGTTGTTATTTCAGTTTCTCAAATAGGTTTTTCTTACATGTTTCTTATTACCTATTTTAATATTTTCTGCTGCTATATCTCTATATATTCTTCTTATCTGTACTAGTATAATCACAAGCAAACTTTATGTATCCCTGGTGCTTATGAGGTAATGTCTATTTCAGACACATGCCTTGACTGCCTGTTTTTCTTGCTGTGAAATCATAAAAAAATAAAAGAAATCTATGGTCATAGCATAAACTTTTATTTTATAGCATCAGCATTGTAATAACAATACACAGGCACTAGTTATTTTTAAAAATCCAATATAAGCTTGCTTCAAAAATCTCCTTTCATGCTGTGAGTGTTGCCTGTCTGCTGGTCGTCTCTTTCCACAACTTCCTGGATTTCCTGCATGCTTTTCAGCTTCTGCTGTGCTGTTTACTTTCAATTTCTAAGGACTATATATCCCATGGTACCTTGCTGCCTGCAAGCAGAAATTCCTGTACTGACTCTGCCTCCTGAAACTCCTCCTCTCAGCACCTCTGTAGTTCAGAAGGCAGGCTCTGTGAAATTTGTGACACAGCAGTCATAGCAGCAATTCAAGGCAGTAAAAGTGGTGGGGTCTTCGCAATGTAAGTTTACAAACTTCAGGATTGTTTAGATTCACAAGAGTAGGGTAGAAATAAGTGAAATGCAATGTAGAAATGAATATATGATTTTACATTTTGATCACAGAAATGCTTTAATAAATGAAAGATATGAAAGAGTCATACCACATGCAATGTTTTTTTCTATTGCATACCCCAGTATATGTGGTAATCATTGTATTCAGAATATATTTCTACTTGTGTTTGCTTTGCAGTTGTGTAACTAAGTGCACTTTATCCACTGATGATTGGAAATTCAGAGTGTTATTTGTGAAAATCTAGCTATAATTCTGGAAATTTTTGAATAATTGTAAAATAACATCAGCAGGAACCCTCGGTCCCTCCGCGTGGGCGTCATATGACGTACTGGGCTTCCCGGGCGGCTAGGGGGGACATCGCCGCATCGCTCAGGACCCGGTGCGCGTGCCTGGCGGCCGTGATGTCCCTCAGTTACTTTCTTCTGGGGATGTGGTCTGGTATCACTGGAAAAGGTGTCTGGAAGATGTAGTATCAGAAGGAGGCATCCAACTATCGATGGACATTAGTGAGTACAGACTGGGGAGAGAGATCACTGAGACTGTGTGCTGTTGCTGCTATCCCTCGTAGTGCTACAGTCAGCGTCGTTAAAAAAGAAGACATTGTGCCTGGTGTCCTGAAATAGCTTAGTCCATTACCTGCTTATGCAGAGACTCTGTTCACAATAATAGGAGGTAGATTGGTGTCCTCAAATGCTACTAGAATTATTGGAGTATCCCACAGTTACCCTACTCCTCTCCAAGTTCTGCAATAGCACATCAGAAAAGCATATCCTTTGACCGTTCATTGAGCGAAAGGAGTGACAGTGACTGTGTGTCTGGCAGCAGGTGTGGGGAAAAGACCCTTGGGACCTAAACTGCTCCTACGGAAGTAAGTGCTTCATATCTTCTTTCTGTTGAAGATCTGCAGCCTCCATCAGGTTCTTATCATTCATCACTTCTGGGATTGTTGGATACCTGTATCCCCTGTTGGATGCTTTGGTACCTTCCACTGACCCCTACATCACTGCTTGGACCTGTAGTGATGTAGAGACCATAGGATGGAACCACAGCGTGTAGTGGGGGACTAAGGCGCTCAACACCCCCAGAAATGTTCAATGCTGCTATTAGTATTTATTTTTGGAGACAACAGTGGAGCTTTAAAGTTATGTATATCATTAAAGAAAAGATAACATTTTTATGCTATATTTTGTCTCAGATGTTTATGAATAGAATATGAGCTTCCAAAACTTTGTTTCCTTTGCTGACTCACTTTCCCTCCGGATCAGACCAGTTTTGCTTTTATAGGTCCCAGAAGGTTTATTTATTTTTCTTTGTACAAAAATAAATTGAAATCATACTGACTGGCATTCATAGAGATATTGAGTAGATAACCACATATCTTCTGAACTAGAATATTTAAAACAGCAGGAGCTCTAATACTGGAGAATACTGAGATGCATGGATGCGTCCAGATCACTGTTGAGGGATTTCCGGAAAATCCCATCAGCTGAAATGCATTTTTCTCACAGAAGTCAAGTGTTTTATTCTTGCGTTCTCATGAAAGTGGCCTAAATATATTAATATGTAATGGTCCTTACAATGATTGGAGTTTACTTGAGGACACATTGCTTGGAATATAGTATTAAAACTTTTTTTTGTCTTCCATATTTTAGAGATTTGTGAATCTGTTATCCAAAAAGAAAACTGTTACCACATATGGCAAATTGGACAGAACACAGATTAGCGAATATCTGCCAAGAAATGAGGAAGGCTTCAACTTCCTACTGAACTCATAAAACTAGCTTGACCAGATTGTGTAAAACAGCACCTGCAAAATAGTACTGAGGTGTAACACTTCAAGGTCATGTATGGTGAATGCATATATAATGAAACAATGACATCTTGTGCATATAAATATAGAAAAATGTCTGCCACTATGAAAATGCAGTAAGCGACAGGTGGAGAACCTGTTTCAGCACTAAAAGGGTCCCTAAAATATCAGAACAGGCATGCCAAGGGAGGGGAGTATTTAGAGATGACTGGGTTTTGGACAAAAATGACATTGACATTGGAGATTGACAGGACAATTGCCTAATGGAAACAACAGTGGTACACTGTCTACAGATAGATGGTATTTGAATAGGCAGATAACCCACACAGTCCAACCTGGGTGAGTAAATTGCCAGGAGGTTGGAGGTTGTTCTGTGGTTGTAATAAGTCATAACAAATGCCTAATGAGGGAAACCCCTGTTGATGAATAAATGTTCCATGCTATCCATTTGGTGCTAATCTTTACAATATACAGAACATTCTGTGTACTGTATATAAGCAATCCCAAGGGCAGCCACTGCATGAAGTAAATGCCTGGGTACTCACTCATATATTCATAGAATTTTTCAGGACACTAAAAAAAGTATCGCGGACAGTACTTAATTTTCTCTGTCACAATTGCACTAATACGGCTACAATTACGTCATATATTCATACAAATCCAAAGCAGGTATAGAGGCACTCAGGGGTCTTGCAGCAGCAATATCATTTTATTGTCAATGTTTCAACAGAGCTCAGTCTGACAGAGTTCCTATATACTGTATACACAGTGTGTATATATATATATATATATATATATTGTGACAGCAGGAAGGTAAAGTCACCTGGTTGCATCCAGGGGGGTAGATATATTTCGCCCAGATTCAGGCTTTACGCCGATTTATACAACTAGGTGGAGAGTTGTATAAGGCTAGTGGGCTCATGGATGACTCATACCTCTAGGGAGAGGGCTGGGCGTCGTACAGACAGGGAGTTGATGAGATCAGCTGAACCTTGTCAGCTCATTTAGGCCTCTATAAGAAATCCCAGCTTCATTAGATGTTAGCTCATGCCTGGAAGCAGACCTGTGTGGACTGTCTAGGGAGAGTGAACCCCTGTGCGGTGAGAGAAAGCCTGTGTGGCTATATTTTGCTTGGACATTTAAAACCAGGGACTTAGGGACTGGGACAGCACTAGGCTGATCCCAGTTGTTAGTTAGGAAACCTGTAAGTTTAGTCAGAGGTCAAGTTGACCAGGATTTATTTTGTTTATGTTTTTTTTGCCTTGCTGTGTTTTTGTCACTGTAAATAGAAAATAAACCGCACCTTTTTGATTTTGAAAACCACAACCTCCGTCTGCTGGGCCTGTTTTTGGGTGGGGAGCCCATCCCGGGGGTCACACATACCCGCTGCCGAGCTAACCCCCTCACAGTTGGTGGAGAACCAGTGGCAGTTTTTTTTTAAGCCAGCATGGAGGAGATACTGAAACAGCTGGCTCTAGCAAATGCCAATCAACAGCAGACAAATGCAGGTTTGCAAAGGAGCCTTGCAGCCCAGCAGCAAGCTCATCAACAGAGCCTTGCAACTTTACAACAGAGTCTGGAGGCTCAGCAACAAGCCCAACAGCAATCTGAGGCCCGCTTCATAGACCTGTTGCAGAAGCAAGAGCAGAGACTACAACAACAGATGGAAGCAGTAATGCAGCAACGTCCGCAGACCAGTGAGGAAAGCCGTCCCACTAATACCGCGTCCTTTGGGGTGAGTCGTTTATTGACAAAAATGACTGGAGAGGATGATCCAGAGGTATTTTTGACCACATTTGAAAGGACCGCTGAAAGAGAAAAGTGGCCTGAGGAGCAGTGGGCTGGACTAGTGGCTCCTCTGTTATCTGGTGAATCGCAGAAAGCTTACTATGACCTAGAGCCTAACCAAGCAAAAGACTATGTGATGCTAAAAGCTGAAATATTGGCAAGGCTGGGTGTCACCCTGGCTGTCCGGGCTCAGCGTGTGCATAACTGGACTTTCCAGCTTGGAAAACCCCCCAGGTCTCAAATGTATGATCTCATTCACCTGAGCAGAAAGTGGCTACAGCCAGAGACTTTGTCCGCACCAAAGATTGTGGAACGTGTTGTAATGGATCGGTTTTTGAGAGCTCTTCCTACTGCCATCCAAAAGTGGGTAAGCCATGGAGACCCAGAGACGGCCGATGGTCTTGTGGATCGTGTGGAGAAATACTTGGCTACAGAGAACCTGACGGCCTCTTCCAGAGACACTCGGACTTTCCACCCTAAGACCAGACCATCCCCAGGGGCGGATAAGAGGATTCCAAGGGGTGAGGGTGGAGAGAGTGAGAGGGTGGGAGCTCTACCCCAAGTTTGGCGAGAACAGCCTGGGAAATCAGCGGCTCAAGAGGCCGCAAGAAGGATCGTTTGCTACCGCTGCCGGCAAGCGGGACATATTGCAGCAAATTGCCCGGTTGTGGAGGAACCCATGCAGTGTGACTTTCTGACGGGCAGACGTCAGTCGCTGTGTGCGACAGTCGCATGCACTGCCATTCGGGGAACTGAGAAACATTTATGCAAAATGTGTATTAATGGTAGAAATGTTGTGGTATTGCTGGATTCAGGTAGCCTTGTGACCCTGATAAAGGCTGAGTTAGTTAAAACAGAGGTCTCTGGGAATAGCAAGGTAGCCGTTATTTGTGTGCATGGGGACACCCGAGAGTATCCAGTGACTACAGTGTGTTTCGAGACCCCCAAAGGTCCCCTCTCTCATCCAGTGGGCTTAGTATCTCAGTTACCGCATGACGCCATTGTGGGAAGGGATTTTCCGAAGTTCTGGGAACTGTGGGATGATCCTGAGCCCCCCACTGGTGCCCCTATGTACCAGGAATGTGATAGCCAGAACTCCCCTGAGAGTGGTGAGGACTCTCCGGAATTTCCCTTGTCAGTATTGGCAGGGGAGACTCAAGAAACTGGAGAGGAGCCCACCTCCTCAGACGAAAACCTACCGTCTGTGGAGTTTTCTGATCTTGAGGTTCACAGGGAAAACTTTGCCACAGAACAGTTGAAAGACCCCGCCCTAATAAAGGCACGGGAAAACGTAGTGAAAATAGATGGCGAGTTAGTGAACCCAGATAATACCGGCACTTACCCATACTTCAGCGTAGAGAAGGACCTACTGTATCGGGTGGCAAAAAGGGCAGAAGAAACCGTTGAGCAGCTTGTGGTGCCCAAACCTTACAGGAAGTTGGTGTTGGAGTTGGCCCATGGGCACATTCTTGGAGGTCATCTGGGGACAGAGAAAACCCGAGAGAGGGTATTACAGAGATTCTATTGGCCTGGGGTGATGAAGGACATAGAAAATTATTGTTCCTCCTGCCCTGTGTGTCAGAGGTCGGCCCCGATGCCACATTTCCGTAGCCCGCTGGTCCCTCTACCCATCATTGAGGTCCCGTTTGAGAGAATCGCAATGGATTTGGTAGGTCCTATAATCAAGTCCGCTAGGGGGCACCAGTACATATTGGTTATAATGGACTATGCCACCCGTTATCCAGAAGCGATCCCTCTCAGAAATACCTCGGCCAAAACCATAGCCAAAGAGCTATCTCTTGTTTTCAGCCGGGTGGGTATTTGTAAAGAACTGCTTACGGACCAAGGTACACCCTTTATGTCCCGGGTTATGAAAGAGCTGTGTAAATTGTTCAAAGTGACGCAATTGCGTACATCTGTGTATCACCCCCAAACCGATGGGCTGGTTGAAAGATTCAACAAAACCCTAAAACAAATGTTGAAGAAAGTGGTGGATAGAGATGGAAGGGATTGGGACTGTCTACTTCCTTATTTGATGTTTGCTATTAGGGAGGTGCCCCAATCCTCTACGGGATTCTCCCCCTTTGAGTTACTGTATGGGAGACACCCAAGAGGGCTGTTGGATATTGCCAAGGAAACTTGGGAAAGTGAGAGTTCTCCCCACAGGAGTGTGATTGAGCATGTCGCCCTGATGCAAGATCGAATTGCACAGGTAATGCCCATCGTGAAGGAACATTTGGCCCAAGCGCAGTTGGCACAGCAGAGAGTGTACAACCGTGGAGCCAAGACCCGTACCTTTTCCCCGGGGGATAGGATATTGGTACTTGTCCCTACGGTTGAAAGTAAATTCCTTGCCAAATGGCAAGGCCCCTACGAGATAATGGAAAAAGTGAGCGAAGTGAATTACAAGGTCAGACAACCAGGAAGGCGAAAGCCCGAACAGATCTATCACGTTAATCTGTTGAAAGCCTGGAGGGATAGAGAGTCCCTAGTCGCAGACACTTGGTCACCAGCTCAAACTGGTTGCGTGATTCCTGAGGTTGGAATCGCAGCCACCTTGTCACAACCCCAACAACAGGAGGTTAAGGAGTTTGTGCTTCGCAACAAGGAGGTATTCTCTGAGCTGCCGGGACAAACATCTGGGGTAGAGCATGACATTATTACCCCGCCCGGTGAAAGGGTGAAGTTAAAACCCTATCGGATCCCAGAGGCCCGACGGGAGGCAATACGGGAGGAAGTACAGAAAATGCTGAACTTAGGGGTGATAGAGGAGTCCCAAAGTGATTGGTCTAGTCCCATTGTGTTGGTGCCTAAACCGGATGGGAGCTGGCGATTTTGTAACGATTTTCGTCAGTTGAACAAAGTTACAGAATTTGACACCTACCCCATGCCACGTATAGATGAGTTGATCGACCGGCTGGGAACAGCCCGATACATGACGACTCTTGACCTCACAAAAGGGTATTGGCAAATCCCCCTGGCCAAGTCGGCCAAAGAGAAAACCGCATTTGTAACCCCAGACGGGGCGTTCCAATATAAAAGAATGCCGTTCGGGTTACAGAATGCGCCGGCCACATTCCAGCGGAAAATGGACCAGATGCTGAGGCCCCATCGGAAGTATGCTGCGGCTTACCTGGATGACATAATTGTCCATAGCACAGATTGGGCCTCACATCTGCCAAAAGTGCAAGCAGTCCTGGACTCTGTTCGGGAAGCAGGGTTTACGGCTAACCCCAAGAAGTGTACCATTGGGCAGGAGGAGGCCAAATATCTTGGGTACACCATTGGGAGGGGAGTAATAAAACCCCAACTCAACAAAGTCGAGGCCATCCAGAGTTGGCCACGTCCCAACAGCAAGAAGCAGGTACGAGCCTTTCTGGGAATCGCTGGGTATTATCGGCGATTCATTCCCCACTTTGCTTCTAAGGCTGTGCCCCTTACCAACCTGACGAAGGGGAAAGGGTCGGTCATGATTAAATGGACCCCCGAGGCTGAGGCAGCATTCCAATTCTTGAAACAAGCCTTATGTAGCCAGCCAGTGTTGTACTCACCCGACTTCTCTAGAGACTTTGTCGTACAAAGTGATGCGTCAGATGTGGGGTTAGGAGCAGTATTGTCCCAGGTCTGGAACGGGGAAGAGCACCCAGTCATTTACCTCAGCAGGAAGTTGAAGTCCCATGAGGTAAATTACGCCACCGTTGAAAAGGAGTGTTTAGCGGTGAAGTGGGCTCTAGATTCCCTTCGGTACTACCTGCTAGGTAGGCACTTTGACATGGTAACGGATCACGCTCCGTTAAAGTGGATGGCTCAAAACAAGGAAACAAATAGAAGAGTGAATAGGTGGTTCCTGGCCCTCCAGGAATTCAACTTCACAGTAAAGCATCGCCCTGGCGTTCAAATGGGGAATGTGGATGCTTTGTCTCGAGTACATGAATGCCTGATTGCTGGTGTTCCAACCCCGAGGTTAAAACAAGAGGGGGGGGTATGTGACAGCAGGAAGGTAAAGTCACCTGGTTGCATCCAGGGGGGTAGATATATTTCGCCCAGATTCAGGCTTTACGCCGATTTATACAACTAGGTGGAGAGTTGTATAAGGCTAGTGGGCTCATGGATGACTCATACCTCTAGGGAGAGGGCTGGGCGTCGTACAGACAGGGAGTTGATGAGATCAGCTGAACCTTGTCAGCTCATTTAGGCCTCTATAAGAAATCCCAGCTTCATTAGATGTTAGCTCATGCCTGGAAGCAGACCTGTGTGGACTGTCTAGGGAGAGTGAACCCCTGTGCGGTGAGAGAAAGCCTGTGTGGCTATATTTTGCTTGGACATTTAAAACCAGGGACTTAGGGACTGGGACAGCACTAGGCTGATCCCAGTTGTTAGTTAGGAAACCTGTAAGTTTAGTCAGAGGTCAAGTTGACCAGGATTTATTTTGTTTATGTTTTTTTTGCCTTGCTGTGTTTTTGTCACTGTAAATAGAAAATAAACCGCACCTTTTTGATTTTGAAAACCACAACCTCCGTCTGCTGGGCCTGTTTTTGGGTGGGGAGCCCATCCCGGGGGTCACACATACCCGCTGCCGAGCTAACCCCCTCACAATATATATATATATATATATACAGTATATATGTATATAATGTATGATTATGCCCCAGTAGGGGCAAAATATGCTAGATGGAGGATCCTGGGACCCATAAACCATAAACTATGATTGAGACCCTAAAGGGAGTGTAAATTGTTAGAGGAAGAATCCTGGGTGAAGTGTATGTGTTTGTGCATGTCCTTAAAGTGGTTGTTAACCCACTTTTACAAAATCCTCCCATTCTCTCTGTGCCTGTGTAATGTAAAAAATCTGCCGATCTGTACCTATATAAGCTTGACTCCGGTGCTCAGCTGACTTGTCAGCTCTCTTCTCTCTCGGCTCACAGTTCCAGTGGGCAGAGTTGAGCCCTCCCACTAACGTCAGACGGGGAATAGGGGAGATTGAGAGCTGATGTGAACACCAACAATCAGCTGAGAGCCGGGATTACAGCTGAATGAATGGGATTCGATTTTTTACATTACACAGGCACGGGGACACTTATTATAATGGTACAGAGGGGATTACAGCATTTAGCTGCAGATATGAGAACAGCAGCAGTGGGGGGGGGGGGGCATGGGTACGAGCAGACAGAGAGGGGAGGGGAGATGAGGACAGAGGAACACAGGAGAGCAGGCTGCGGCTGACGGATGTACGCTGACTCCAGCCAGTGTCAGGGCTCAGCATCCCTGATATATCTGAGTCAGCGTAAAAGGGGGAGGGTATAGCGAGACAGGATCAGCCAGGTATTTCAGGTGTTACAGGGGGCCAAATTACCAAGCACAAGCACTGTGCTGTATAACATGTTTTAAGGGAATAGGATCCTTTTTTTCCAGAACGGAAGTGGAAGCAGGTACCTGTCAAATTCGGATACCTGCCCCCCCTCCCCAAAAGCTGTGTTTCACAAACAGGAGCTGGGGAGGAGGACTTGAAGTGGCAGTTCCACTTTTGGGTGGAACCCCGCTTTAAGATAAAAAGCCTTCTGTGTGCAGCAGCCCCTCTTATGCCGCGTACACACGACCGTTTTTAATGTCATTGAAAAAAACGACATTTTTCTCGACGTGATTTTTCGTGTTTCCTCTCAAGCCTGCCTTGCCTACACACTATCGTGAAAAAAAATTCTCGAGAAAAGCGCGGTGACGTACAACACGTACAACGGCACTATACAGGGGAAGTTCTATTCGAATTGCACCACCCTTTGGGCTGCTTTTGCTGATCCTCGTATTAGTAAAGTTTAGTGAGAGCCGATTCGCGCTTTTCAGCCTCATGCTCTTCAGTCCGTTACAGCGTGACGAATGTGCTATCTCCGTTACGAATGTTACTTTTACCAGAAGGAGCGCTCCCGTCTCATACTTGATTCTGAGCATGCGCATTTTTCTTCCCCTCGTAAAAGCATACACACTACCGTTTTTCACGACGTTAAAAAAAACGACGTGAAAAACTAGAGCAGGTTCTAATTTTTTTTAGGCCATTTTTCACGTTGTTAAAAATGTTCTGGAGCCTACACACAATCGTTTTTAATGACCAATTTAAAAAATTGCATTTTTCACGCCATGTAAAACGGTCGTGTGTACGCTGCATAATACTTAAAAAAAAAATGGTGTTTCTCCATTGAACTTTGAGAAAATGGCCGCCCCATTAGTGTAAATGGTAAGACTATTTAAAGACAATTCTGTGCCTTCCTGTATTTCCCTGATGAAGTCACGTGTGGTGTGACGTCACCTGTAGGGACGGAGAGGCATTTTCATTGAGGATATCAGACGAGCTTGCTGCTCGTAGGATACAAGGATCTATTTTTTTTTTTTTTTTGTGAGTACCCTTATTGTTTTATGAATAAAATTACAGATTACTTGAACGTACTACACCATCTGGGATTTCCCTTTGTTTTTACTTCCTTGCTGCTGCCAAGGGACAAAGACATAGTACTGGCCTAGGACCTCCAGGGAACTACGATCACCCCAGGTTTATACTAAATGCGGTTGTCTCTTTACCGCAAGGTAAGAGGCCAGTCTCACTAGAGTGTATTCTTCACGAAGAGATTGACACCACTCCAGCACTGTGTTCTGTACACCTGCACACTGGAACAGATTTATTGCACAGAGAAAGGAAATATTTGTTTGCCGTTCACTCACAGCTTGATTGTAATTTGCACTTTGGACTTGATTGGACTACATTTTTTATTGTTTACAGGCATTTATTCTCTGTCCCATCCACATTTATTGTGGTTACACCTTATTATCCTTTTTTGCACTTTGCACAGGAAGCCATATTATCCCTTTTGCACTTTACACAGGAAGCCATATTATTGCTCATATTGCTCACCTTGCACACCGTCATTGCAGTTGTTTGCACATTTTTGCATAGCTTGCACATTCCTTGTGTTTTATTGCACTTTATTTTGAAGATTGCTATCTATGTATGCATGTAGCATGTCATCACTTTATTGTATATTGTTTCATATATTTATCAGATTTATTAATATTTGTAGTATCTTCATTTTGCACTACAGTTATACACTAGCCTTAGTGGCCCTATACTGATTAGGGATAGTGCAGCACCAACCTCCACTTTTGTCTAGTGCTCTATGGGTATGGTCTGACCCCTTCCGGTGCCTGCAGCAGTCCCCTGAATTTCCACTCTATTTGGTAGCGCAGGAATAACATTTACCAATTCCCTCTAATACTTACCTGAGCCCCATCTCTATCCAGCAAAGTCCACTATTGCCTTGGCCATCCAGGACTCTACCTCCTGATTGGCAGAGACACAGCAGCAACGTCATTGGCTCCTGCTTCTGTCAATCAACTCAGTTAGCTAATCAGGAAAGAGAGGGGTCGGTGTCGATCCCTGGCTCCGTGTCTGAATGGATGCACAGAGCTGCAACTTGGTTCGGGTGCCCCCATGGCAAGCTGGTTACTGTGGGGGTACTCAACAGGAGGGAGGAGCCAGGGACCCAAGAAGAGGAGGATCTGGGTTGCCCTGGGCAAAACCACTGCAAAGAGTAGGCAAGTATAACATGTTTGTTATTTTAAATTTAAAAAAAAGAGACTTTACAATCACTTTATGGCAGTCCATTTATTTTTAACACCTCGGCACGCCTAAAACCAAATCTGATCCTTATTATGCAATGCAACAAACAGATTGTGGAGATTTCCCCTTACATTTTATTGTGTCTCCAGGATGGGCAGTAAAGGGAAATCTGCCCACTAAAGAACAGGTGGCAAACAATTACAGGTAACTGAAAAAAAAAGTTTTGCCCAATCATCCAGAATTAATTTACAATATTAGCTTTTATAGTGAACATAATCTTCTTGCAATGGGTATAGTTGGCCTTTAGTGTTGATTATGAGATCACTATTAGTGCTGCAGGTGGTTTAAGAAGGCTTGGGATTACATTGACTTCTCATGTGATTTTTTTTAGGCAGCCCAGAGACTTAAGCCAAGCTGTCTGTCAAATCTGAGTACAAGAGGTCACAACAACATCTGTCGGCTTCCTTCCCAGTATATTTTCACATACGTTTTTTGCTTTGGAAGCAGTCCTACAAAACGTTGTTATTTATATGAAGATCTAACTAATAGGATCCCAAGAGCTTTCAGTTATGAGTTGAACTCTTCACTTCTGTAATGTTCATCCCCTCTGAAGGAATATTGAAGATTCATTTATAATCGTGATCTTGCTGCAAATAATATCTGGATCTTTCAGGCTAGAAAACCGTTATTCATACATGAGCATCAAGCAGTCAAGCTGATGACCTTTTACAGTGGGTGGATTCCACAGCCCTTTTCATTGTCAGAAAACCAGAATAAGAAGAAAACCATATGTATATTTTCTATTTTGAATTTTATAGCTTCATTTAATGCCCAAGTGCAGCCAGAACTTTTTAAAAGTTTTTGTATAGTCTTGGAAAAGTTAATTATGTGCATTTTTATTCAGAATGTAATGCGTTCAATTAATGTCCAAATTTTTTAAAGTTTTTGGATATTCTTAGAAAAAGTAACTATTTCTGTCAAATGTTTGTTATTGTTGAGGAGATTTCTCACCTTTCCCTCTAGTAGCCAGATATACAGCATACAGTTTATCTATATCTATCCATCTATCTATCTACTGTATATATATATATATATATATAGTGCCTTGAAAAAGTATTCATACCTCTTGAAATTGTCCACATTTTTTCATGTTTTCTTCTGAGATTTTCGGGTTTTCTTCTAAGATTGCCCTGTTTTTGCTCCATCCATGTTCCCATTACCTCTAACCAGCTTCCCTGTCCCTGCTGAAGAAAAGCATCCCCACAACATGATGCCACCACTATGTTTCACGTTGGGTATAGTGTGTTTAGGCTGATGTGCAGTGTTAGTTTTCCACCTCACATAGCATTTTGCTTTTAGGCCTATCTGACCAGAACACCTTCTTCCACATGTTTGCTGTGTCCCCCACATGGCTTCTCGCAAAATGCAAATGGGACTTCTTATGGTTTTCTTTCAACAATGGCTTTCTTCTTGCCACTCTTCCACAAAGGCCAGATTTGTGGAGTGCTCAACTAATAGTTGTCCTGAGCTGTGGATCTCTACAGGTCCTCCAGAGTTACCATGGGCCTCTTGGCTGCTTCTCTGATTAATGCTCTCCTTACCCGGCCTGTCCGTTTAGGTGGACAGCCCTGTCTTGGTAGGTTTGAAGTTGTGCCATACTCTTTCCATTTTCGGATGATGAATTGAACAGTGCTTCGTGAGATGTTCAAAGCTTGGGATATTTTTTTATAAATCCTATCCCTGCTTTAAACTTCTCCACAACTTTATCCCTGACCTGTCTGGTGTGTTCCTTTGGCTCCATGATGCTGTTTGTTCACTAAGGTTCTCTAACAAACCTCTGGGGGCTTCACAGAACAGCTGTATTTATACTGAGATTAAATTATACACAGGTGGACTCTATTTACTAATTAGGTGACTTCTGAATGCAATTGGTTCCACTAGATTTTAGTTAGGGATATCAGAGTAAAGGGGGCTGAATACAAATGCACACCACAGTTTTCAGATATTTATTTGTAAAAAATTTGGAAAACCATTTATCATTTTCCTTCCACTTTACAATTATGTGCCACTTTGTGTTGGTCTATCACATAAAATCCCCAAAAAAATACATTTACCTTTTTGGTTGTAAAATGACAAAATGTGGAAAATGTCAAGGGGTATGAATACTTTTTCAAGGCACTATATATATATATATATATGTAGCGCTACCCCCAGTTAAGAGAGCCGCTGATATTGATTTGGGCCCTGCAGTGCACCACTGTCAACCCCCGGCAATCGGCTCTAACCTCCCGTGGCACAGCTGGTGATAGAGAGATAGGACCGCGTGATCGCAACTGTTGGTGACGCAGTCCTATAACAAACATACACAGAATATACTTTAAAACTCCTATTAAAGTAAGCGGAACTGACACCAAATGTACTTTACCCAGATATTTTACTGAGGCTAATGGGCAAGTAATAAACAACAGTATAACAAGTTGCAGATCCCTGCAATAAACAGTAATAAAGATAAACAGAGTAATCAGAATAATAAAGTATTGCTATGCAACTCTAGCGCTGCCCTTTTACAGCTACTTCCCCTCATGGGTAGACTAACACCCAGCAATGTCTACCTATGCAGTCAGGCCTGACTGATCTAAATGGAAGTTCAGTGAAACAATATTTGCTAGCAATCTCTCGGTGGTGCACTTGAAGAACAACTTTGTAATCCCAACGAATAGTAAAGATAAAGTATCTGTCTTTAAACAGCTCTCACCACCTGGACAAGTCCAAGTCCGTTTCCTCCATCGATTCGTCTAGGAACAGGAATCCACCGACATCCAAGTCTTCAATCCTTCTGGTGTACTGCAGCAAGGAGGATTAGATGTCTCTAAGGCTCTGCTAGGCTGGCAGAGGGCTCTTTGGAAAGGAGCACACGGCCCGGGCTTCAGGCCTTGTGCACACAGCAGTTCAGCACAGACATCCTCTTGCTAGGAGAGAGGGGTCCAAAGAGAGCGACCAAAACTCCGCCTCCCCTTTATAAAGTCTGCCCCAGCAGTCTCTGTTCTGGAGCAATGCACCCTGGGTGCTGCAAGATGTACTGGGAGATGTAGTCTCTTTCTCTCCTCTGCTTTCACTTCCAGTAATGTCTCTTTACTTCCTCCTGACTCACCTCTCACCTGGAACTTCTTATCTCTCTGCATTAAAGGGGAACACCCCGCTACACACTCCCCCCACTTGAACTCTTTGGTCCCCAAAGATAAACTTCAACAAATACTGTTTACCATTTTGGACAATGTCGAGCATGATGTTGGCATAGGGAATTCCCACCAAAACTTTGGGATGGAACTCTCTTGCCCACAGGTCACACTACCATGAGTGGCCTGCCTAACTGTGCCAGAGAGTGAGCTGGGGTTGCCCTCCACCAAATGGACGGTGGAAGGATCAGGTTGTTCAACACTTCTCCTAGCCGTTACAACAGAGTCCTCTGAGCTCGTCCCCATTTGGGGGTAAGTTAGTTTCTTGGGAGGCCTGATGACTCTGCGAGCCCTCTGCTCTCTTGGTGCTTTTGACTCTGGCACCACAGGCTCTTCTTCAGGAGTAAGTTCAGGTAACATTGCTGGTTCTGGAACCTCTGATTCAGAAGTCGACTGACGTATGGAATCTCTAGAATCCTCCTCTGTGCAAGTGTCAGGAACATCTTCCCAGTAATCAGCTGAGGGACTGAAGGGTATGAATTCAGTAGCCTCCGGATTCAGCATTGCATCTGGGGTATCCCCTCCATTTGGGAGATCTATGGCGGATGTTCCCAGAGTCGAGGGAGGCCACAGCCAGTCCAGTTCTCCACCTTCTTCTGTACTCAATTGGGAGGCCTCCCCATCTTTGGCTCGAGAGGTCTGGGACCGAGTGTTCGGCCTAGGAATATCCAGGATAAAGGCCGGTTCAGGGGAGTCTCTCACGGGAGGTATTCTGACTGCCTCAGCAAGTGGGAGCAGGTGGTTCCGATGCCACGTCTTCAGTGGACCCACCTTTCCTTCTGGCTTTAGTTTGTAGACAGGCAAACCGGGCAACTTCCTACAGACAACATAGGGCTCAGATCTCCACCTGTCGGCAAGCTTGTGTTTTCCAGGGACCCCCAGATTGCGTAGCAGTACTCGGTCCCCGGGCTGCAGATCTTGCACTCGAACCTTCAGATCAAAATTTCTCTTGTTGCGGGCCCCCCTTTGATCCGAAGCCGCCTGGGCTTGTTCATAGGCCACCTGTAAGCTACGTCTAAGTCTGTCCACGTATCCCTTGTGGGATGTAGCTGAGGTATTGTCTATAGAAGTGCCAAAGGCCAGGTCCACAGGTAGCCTTGCTTCTCTCCCAAACATAAGTCGATAAGGTGAGTAGCCAGTGGCGTCACTTGTGGTACAGTTATAGGCATGTACTAGGGCTGATATGTGCTGACTCCAGTGTTGCTTCTTCTCTGTTTCTAAGGTTCCCAACATGTTGAGCAGGGTCCGGTTAAATCTCTCCGGCTGAGCATCTCCTTGTGGGTGGTAAGGCGTGGTTCTGGTCTTCTTTATTCCTAATGAATCCAAAAGTCTTCGGATCAACCGACTCTCAAAGTCCCTTCCTTGATCTGAGTGGAGTCTCTGTGGTAGTCCGTAATGGACAAAATACTTCTCCATAAGTATCTTGGCCACGGTGGATGCCTTCTGGTCTTTGGTTGGGAAAGCTTGAGCATAGCGGGTGAAATGGTCGGTTATTACCAGAACATTCCCCAATCCACTCAGGTTGGGTTTGAGGCAGAGAAAGTCAATGCATACCAGATCCATTGGGCCTTGACTCTGTAAGTGGCCCATTGGGGCAGCTTGATGGGGTAGGGTCTTTCTCTGAATGCATCGTGCACAGGAATGGCAATACTCCTCTACTTCTGCCCTCATGCAGGGCCAATAGAATCGATTTCTGACAAGCTGGAAGGTCCGTTCTGCCCCTAGGTGACCATGATGGTCATGCAGGGCAATTAGTACAGTCTCTCGGTGCTTCTCTGGAAGAAATAACTGCCACTTATCTTCTGAGTCATCAGAGGGGCCCCTTCGGTAGACCACTCCCTGATGTACCTGTAGCCTGTCCAATTCCTTCCTCAACAGGCGAGCCTCCTTTGAGGGGTGATGTAGGAATTTGTTGGGATCCTGATTCTCCAGGGCTTCGAGGACCAATCTCCCCATGTGGTCTTCCAATTGGTCACACCTCAACTCCTTCTTGGACAGTCTCGGTAGGTTGTCTTCCTCCAGTTGAGTTACCCCACAATAGTGTTTGGGGACTCCTACCATGGTAACCCCTATTTCTTCTGCTCTGGAGCCTCCTCTGGCTTGGAATTCAGCCCCTTGACAAAGGGCCCGCACCCCGTCCGGTGCCACTTGGGTCCAATCTTCCCAGTCATTTGTCGTGGCATGAGACCTCCGGGACAGGGCATCTGCATCCCTATTTCCGGCTCCTGGTCTGTACTTCAGACTGAAGTTGAATCCAGACAATGCGGCCAACCACCTGTGTCCGGTGGCATCTAGTTTCGCGGTGGTGAAGAGGTAGGTCAGGGGGTTGTTGTCTGTCTTCACAGTAAACTCTGCCCCATACAAGTAGTCTTTTAGCTTGTCTACTACCGCCCATTTGAGGGCCAGGAATTCCAGCTTATGAGTGGGGTAATTCTTTTCTAAGGGGGTCAGGCTCCTGCTCACATAGGCCACTGGTCGCAGTTGTCCTTCATGTTCTTGGTAGAGTACACCACCTAGACCCTCATGGCTGGCATCCACATGTAATTCATAAGGTCTGGTAGGGTCGGCGTAGGCCAGGACTGGGGCAGTGGTTAAGCTCCTCTTCAGAGCATGAAAGGCCTCTTCACACCTTGGGTTCCACTGATCTTGAACTGACTCACCAGGCCTCCTGGGCCCTGAGTCATCCGCTTCCCCTTCTGCCTTTAGCAATTCATTCAACGGGCGGGCAATCCGAGCAAACCCCTCCACAAACCTCCTATAATAGGAGCAGAACCCCAGGAAGGATCTGAGCTCTGTTACTGTGGTGGGTCGTGGCCAGGAAGTGACTGCTTCCAACTTCTCAGGATCTGTGGCCACCCCTTCTTCAGACACTATGTGCCCCAGATAGTTCACAGAAGACTGGTAGAACCGACACTTCTCGGGGGAAAGCTTAAGTCCCTCTTCGCTGAGTCTTCTCAATACTTTCTCCAACCTGGCTTCATGTTCTTCCAAGGTTCTTCCAAAGACAATGACATCGTCCAAGTACACAAGGACTTCTATAAGATTCATGTCTCCAACAGTCTTCTCCATAAGGCGTTGAAAGGTAGCAGGAGCTCCAGACAGACCCTGAGGCATCCTATTGAATTCGAAGAATCCCACCGGGGTTATGAAGGCTGTCTTCTCCCTGTCTTCTGGGTGCATAGGGATTTGATAGTACCCACTCTTGAGGTCCATCACACTGAACCATTTGGCTCCAGACAAACTTTGTAGGGCATCTTCTATCCTTGGCGTGGTGTATTGGTCAGGGATGGTTCTCCTGTTGAGAGTCCTGTAATCGATACAAAGCCTCAACGACCCATTCTTCTTTCTGACCACCACGATTGGGGAGGCATAGGGACTTCTAGACTCCCGGATCACACCAGTCTTCTTTAGTTCTACAAGTTGTTCCCTCAGATCCTCCAGATCTGCCAGGGGGACCCGCCTGACCCTCTCTCGGAAGGGCTTATCTTCTTGGAGGCGGATCCGATGGGTGGCACTTCTTGCACACCCCACATCGAATTCATCTTCGGAAAAGATCTTCTCCCACCTGGTCAGCTGGGCCTTGGCTCTTTCTTTCCAAGCCCTGGGTAGGTTCGGGTTTTCCACGGACAGTTTCTCCCAAACATCTCCTCCGTCACCCGTCCCCTTGACTTCGGACCAAGTGACCGGGGCAGCAGGGCTCACCTGACCAAGCAACACTCTGGCAGGGATCTCCATGGGTCCTCCCGTAGTGTTCCTAACACTCACCAGAACTCTGCCATGGGCCTTCTTCAGGGCCTTGAACGGAATCACTTCTGGTATCACTTCCAGGCCTGAGGACTCTTCCCTTGGGTCTGATTCCAGCATGACAAAGGGGCCAGGTTGTTCCCACGAAAGCTTCACAGTGGCCCTAAGACAGGTTACTTCTCCGGGCTGTAGCACTACTCCTTCTCTGCCAAGTCTCCACACCTTCCCTATCCCCTCTCCCGGGGTCTTCTGCTCTAAGACCAGTCGTTGGTAGGCCGTCTTTAGCATGGGATGGATTTTGGTGGCTGAATGGTTTCTCTCTTTCACTAGAGGGGTCAGGAGTCTCCTGACTAGATCCGTGTTTGTCCCAATGATCAGGGAAATCTTGCTGGCTCCAGGCGGCCGGGGACACACAACTGCCAGGGTGTCAAACACTTCAGCCTTCCCAGCCACGGATGGGTCGAAAGTCATCTTTATGGGCAGGTACCCATCATAAGGGAAACTCTGGGTTCCAAGTCCCCATATCTCCAGCTCTTCTATCTTCTGGATAGGCAGATGACTCAAGTGCCTATCATAGAAGTCCCGGTATAGTAAAGTCACCTGTGCTCCGGTGTCCAAAAGAGCTTTAGTATAGACTCCTTCCACTTGAATGGGCACAGTAGGAGACGGGCCCACCAGTTCCTTTGGGTATGGCCGGACTGGGGTCACCTCTTTTTTTTTTTTGCTTTCGACCCTTGCTCTACTCCTTTTGGACTTTAATTTTTCCTGAGCCTGGCATGCATTGACTTTCTCCCTCTCAATGGGGGCACAAACCCGCTGAGGGATGTTATTGTTCCTTTTAGGTGGATGTTCCTTCTTTGGGGTGCTGTACTTCCACTGAGGGGTCTTGCCCCCTCCCTCTGGAGTACATCTTGGTGGGGGTGTACTATACCTCCTCCTAGGAGTTTTGTCTCCTCCATTCTTGGTCTTTTTTTTTAGTTTGGAGCGCACTGAAGATGATGGGCACCCGGTTGACTCCTTCACCGGGGCCCTTTGGCGTTTCCCGCCGGCTTGCAATTATCTGTTCTCTTCTTCTTTGGGCTGGAGCATACGTTAGCAAAGTGGCCACTCCCTCCGCAGTTATAGCAAATCACCTCTTCTCGGTCCTGTAGGGAGGCCGGTGCTGAGGTGTTCGGGAACAACTCCTTTCTTGGGCTTGGTTTCTCTCGTCTTCTCTGATCTTTCTCCATCAAAGAGGTCAGCATCTCCAACACTTGGGCCATTTGCGATTTCAGAGTGTCAACCTCCGCATCTCTTTCTGGGCTCTTGACCGAATGGACCAACACTGGTACAGGTGTGACATTCGCCTTGGCCACCTGCTGATCATCCTGCAGCGCCTCTTCGTCCCTAATAATTTTTATTAGATCAGAGTAGGTTAGTGACATTCCTCCTCCTGAGGTTTTCAGGTGCAGCCAGACCGGGTCTGAGCGCCGCGCTCCCCTCATGATCTGCTTCATGCGTGCTTCATCTGCATCTTTGGGCAGCATTCCCTTCTTCAGTACAATCTTGCATAACTGCCTGTTCAGCCTTCTAACATATTCTGACAGTTTCTCATTCGGCTGCTGGAGAGTGTGTTCAATTTGATAAATCATCTCTGACACCTTCTCCAGCTGACCAAACTCTTCCTGCAGCATGGCCAGGCAATCTTGAGCTGTACAGTTTTCATTTCCAAACCGGAAGCTCTTCACCGATTCTGCCGCGGCACCTTTCAGACTTTCTAAGACTCGCTGTCTCTTCTGTGCCTCAGGCACCTCCCATGCTTCTACTGCCTGCAATGCCTGTTCCACCCAAGTGTCAAAATCTTCCTCCCCCGCAGGGACGGGGAGCTTCCCTGAGAAGGTGCTAAGCTTCCGGTAACCGGCCTCCACATGCACCGTACTGCTTTTCTGGCACTTAATTACAAGGTCTCCTAGAGCATTCAACAATTCAGGCCCTATAGCGGCCAGCGGTGATCCCGGGCTTAATAGTTCCTTAAGCTTTTCTGCTTTAGGGGATAGTGGTGGAGATAATTGTGGGAGTGATGGCTTTGGTGTCTGAAACCATTCTTCCTTCACTGGCAGCGTATGTATCAAGTGATAGATCTGATTATCTATGGCTTGTATACTCTGACTTTTAAAATGCTCTGGGATTTCGTTTTTCCATTCTACCAGTGCGTATGTAAACGAGATCACTGGATCTGGCCTAAAATCCATCACCCATGCTTTGTGGCTCGGAGACAGTAACAATACGAGCTGTTTTATCTCCTCTTCCTTCCATCTTTCCCCCGGGAGTACAATGACTACCGCCGCGGTTGGATCGGCGCCAATCGCTGCGCACCACTGTGACATTGCCAGCGGGTCCATGCTGGTACTTCTGACCGGCTTGATTGCAGCGTGCAACGTACAAGGATCCCGGACTCGAGCCCCCACGTGTAGCGCTACCCCCAGTTAAGAGAGCCGCTGATAATGATTTGGGCCCTGCAGTGCACCGCTGTCAACCCCCGGCAATCGGCTCTAACCTCCCGTGGCACAGCTGGTGATAGAGAGATAGGACCGCGTGATCGCAACTGTTGGTGACGCAGTCCTATAACAAACATACACAGAATATACTTTAAAACTCCTATTAAAGTAAGCGGAACTGACACCAAATGTACTTTACCCAGATATTTTACTGAGGCTAATGGGCAAGTAATAAACAACAGTATAACAAGTTGCAGATCCCTGCAATAAACAGTAATAAAGATAAACAGAGTAATCAGAATAATAAAGTATTGCTATGCAACTCTAGTGCTGCCCTTTTACAGCTACTTCCCCTCATGGGTAGACTAACACCCAGCAATGTCTACCTATGCAGTCAGGCCTGACTGATCTAAATGGAAGTTCAGTGAAACAATATTTGCTAGCAATCTCTCGGTGGTGCACTTGAAGAACAACTTTGTAATCCCAACGAATAGTAAAGATAAAGTATCTGTCTTTAAACAGCTCTCACCACCTGGACAAGTCCAAGTCCGTTTCCTCCATCGATTCGTCTAGGAACAGGAATCCACCGACATCCAAGTCTTCAATCCTTCTGGTGTACTGCAGCAAGGAGGATTAGATGTCTCTAAGGCTCTGCTAGGCTGGCAGAGGGCTCTTTGGAAAGGAGCACACGGCCCGGGCTTCAGGCCTTGTGCACACAGCAGTTCAGCACAGACATCCTCTTGCTAGGAGAGAGGGGTCCAAAGAGAGCGACCAAAACTCCGCCTCCCCTTTATAAAGTCTGCCCCAGCAGTCTCTGTTCTGGAGCAATGCACCCTGGGTGCTGCAAGATGTACTGGGAGATGTAGTCTCTTTCTCTCCTCTGCTTTCACTTCCAGTAATGTCTCTTTACTTCCTCCCGACTCACCTCTCACCTGGAACTTCTTATCTCTCTGCATTAAAGGGGAACACCCCGCTACATATATATATATATATATATATATATATATATATAATTATAAATATATATATATATATATATATATATATATATATATATATATATACAGGGCTTTTTTTCAGGGGGAACTTGGTGGAACTCACCCACCTTTGGCTCAGACCCTTTGGTGCCTGCTCACCACAATCACTTGTAAACACAGGAAGTCCGGTTTCTGTGTTTACAAGTGACAGCTCTGCACTCTGTGTGTAACCCCCCTGAACTCTGATTCTCCCATCATTGATCAGAAAATCGTTTGTTTTTCAAAAAATTTCCAACATGTCAGATTCCTCAAATTTGATTGCAGCATGAAAATCGTCTGTTGCTGCAGCCCACTAACGGTGCGAAATTCGTACGAAAATTCTTTGATACGATTTTCTAAAGAAAATTCTTTCGAAATTCGAACCGCGTATGGCCGCCTTAAGTGAACTTCTCTCCTTTTTATCTGCTTTCAGGTGTGATTTTTATATTGCCCACACCTGTTATTTGCCCCAGGTGAGTTTAAAGGAGCATCACATGCTTGAAACAATCTTATTTATCCACAATTTTGAAGGGGTGCCAAGAATTTTGACCAGCCCATTTTTGGAGTTTTGTGTGACATTATGTCCAATTTGCTTTTTTTCCTCCCTTTTTTGTTTTGTTCCAATACACACAAAGGGAATAAACATGTGTATAGAAAAACGTGTTACTGCAATACTTTTCTGTGAGAAACTTGATTTTCCCCAAAAAAATTCTGGGGTGCCAACAATTTTGGCCATGACTGTATATATATATGTAGCGGGGTCCCTATTTAGGGGGTCGATGTGCTTAAATTTAGGGGTGACCTGAGCGGTAGTCTTCTAATTATTTGGACTCCTCTGCTTTGCTGCTGTGTCACCTGGCGTGCAGTTCCCCTTTAGGCGTACAGGTGGTGTTGTCACTTGTATCCGGGGTTGAACCACAGGTGATGGAGTGGCTTTTGGATGTCCTCTCTCGGCTGCCGTGCGGTGGGCGGTTCTGGCCTGCTGTGCCTGCCGGGAGAGGGTATAAAAGGGGCAGACGCCATTGTTCGGAGAGTAGAACCCGGGGACCTGTACCCGTAGGTGTGTGCCCCTCTAAGGGGGGGGGGGTGCGCCCAACTTTGACTAAGGAGTCTTGGGCACCTTCAGCCCGAGGCTGTGGAGTTCCAGGTAGGCCCAGAACCTTTAACTGCGTCTACAACCAGAAGGGAAACCCAGGGAGCCCAGGTGAGGGCGACCGCTCTGACATAGAGGAAACCGGGGGAGGATCGGTCCCATTAAGGAGGCGAGTAATACAAGATTGCTGTCTTCCTTTTCTGCGCAGACTGCCCTTGCTGGGTGTAGTTACTAAAGGAGGGATCTCCTTGACTTTGTCCTTGGAGGGGACTAAGTCACTGTTCGAGCTTCATGCCGGCTGCTAGTGCCATTAAGTGACTATCTGGGTGAGCTGTACCCACTCGGGACCGAGTGGCGACGAAGCCAAGAATCTGCCTGAATCTATTCTATTCTGCTAACCCCTTTCCTCTCTTCAACTTTCTGGTTACTCAAGCAAATAAGAGAAAATAAACTCTTGTTGGAGTTGAAGTGTTGTGTGGACATTGACCTTCTTTGGGAAAGGTAAAGACTTGCCTCTATAACCTAGAGGGAAGAACCAGTGAAAGGAAGCAACTCGCTGCGGGACCCAAATACATAACACCGTCCGACCTCTAATCCAGAGGATGCGGGCATGTGGCATGGTGTGTCTAATCCCCTAAAAGGAAGGTCAGGGGGAAAAGGATCTGTGTGCTACATATATATACATTAAACATTTATTAAAAGTCCAAAACACACCAGAAATGTTAGTTTAAAAGTTCCTTGCCTAATATGTTGTTCATTTTCTACTAGCTGAGCAGAAATAGTTTACAGCGTATATGGAGAGCAGGGAGGAGGTTTGGTTTCACTACTACCTAGAACGTTTATGAATTCTTAACTTTTTGCCAAAGACTTTGCAGGCCCTCCACCAGAATTAAGGTGCACAGTCTTTGCCCATAGTCAGATGAGTCACAAAAGCCAATAATTTGGATGACCTACATTTCCATTTCATTATGACATGAGTGAACATGCGTTGCATTAAAGCAACCCATTAATTTAATGCCTGTAGAAACAGATGCATATAGCATTTTTAGCCGTGTACCACACCACAATTACTCCTAATTGCAAAGTATGTAAGTAGGCATGGTGCATTGGGCTGCCATTCACAATAGCAAAATTCAGAATGAATGGCAACACATCGTGCCAGAGCATGTTACTACAACACAATTGTGTGAATAGGCCCTCAAATATTAAAGCAAGTAGGTAAGCGTGACAGCCAGGCAGCTAGCATTTTGAGTTAGGATCAGCAATAGTAGCTTCCACCTTTCTCCCCATGACTGGTTTTCTTTAAATGATATGTAAAGGCAAAACCTATTTTACATTTGGATAGAGTAGGGTGGGGGTTAAACTCTTTCTGTGAGACAGAAAGTAAGGGGAAATCCAGAATTTCTGAGCTGTCAATAGAGTAAGAGATGAGGATACATCTTCCAATGGGGACACCTGTTACATGAACAACTTTCTATGGGGGGCATTCTCCTCTCTTTGGGAGTTTTTTTCCAGCCTTCTGTTGCTTCAGAAGGTTAGAGAAAATGTTCCTGATGTTACATAGTCTGCAAAAAATATACTTATAGGATTTTAACCCTTCCTGTCTCTGGGCAAAACAAAAAAGGTTTTTGCTATATATTCAATTGGTACACAGACTGCAAAATATAAATTGATGGGGCTTTAGCTCTTCCTTTCTTTATGCAAAAGCTTTGGCTAAACATACATTTGGATCGTGGAGAACTTTAAACAAGCATTTAAACAGCATTCAGCTGAGAGCAAATAAAAGATAAAATGCAGAATTATGTAGCAACATTATCTTCTCAGAAAGAGATGCAAAATATGTGCATACCAGAAAAGTAGATAACTACATCACATAATTCATAAATACATCTGTCTCCTTGATCCCACTGGAAGCAATTTTGAAGTGATAGAAAGCTAGAAAGCTATAGAACTTTTTGGTACCCTGGTTTTAGTCGCAAAGCTCCCCTGACAATCTCTTCCAATCAATCATAGAAATGGTAAAGAGTATCAGCAGAGCACTGTGATCCCGGAGGAACTCTACAAGATCCATGAGGCATGGAAGATGAATGATTTGTTGGCTCTTAATGGTAGATATTACAGACCCTTATTGTGTACATGGAATAAAGATCAAATAAATGAAAAGAGGATTGCTGGGGAAAATATCAGATCAGTTTATATTACCTTGTTGTTGCCTGTGTACAAAGAGACTGCAGCATTTATACGTATCATCCCTAGCTCAACATCTGTGTAGAGCATCTTAGTAGATGTTGATCCTGGATAGGGATGAGCTTAGAGTTCGACTCGAACATCGGCGGTTCGATTGTTAGACGAAGATCGAACTTTATGGGCCGTTCGCGCCAAAGTCGAGTTGCGCGTCACGGCCCATAATGCACTGCATCATCGCAGTGCATTGCTGGCTGATGATTGGCCAAGCATGCACTATGACCCGCATGCTTCGGCCAATCAGAGCGCCGTCAGCACAGAGAGCCATAATTGGCCAAAGGCAGGGTGCCTTTGGCCAATCATGGCTCAGGGGATTAGGTACATGCCCCACACTATATAAGGCCGCCTGCGCGTCGGGCTTGTGTAGTGTGTTGCGGCGGTGTTCAGAGAGAGAGAAAGATTGTCATTTTATTTCAGTTAGCTAAATTGAGCAGGCAGTTGTTTCAGCTAGTTAGATCCAGTATTCCAGTATATTTAGTATATACAGTATATGCATTGCACGCTTTGTGTATATATATATATATATATATATATATATATATATATATATATATATATATATATAGATATTAGGGCTGTTACTGATTAAAATTTTCTTGTTTGATTAATCAAATTTTTTTTTAATCGATTAATCGACTAATTTCGATTAATTATAACGCACATACAGATCCAACTACTTTTAGCTGATCTCCTTGCAGGCTGATTTCCAGGGCAGCTACCAACCACTGGAAAAATGGATAGCAGGATACAAAAAAAACACAAAGGCAGCGCTCAATGGGAATAGCATTAAAACTTTTATAGTCTTCAAGTAGGTAACAAAATAAATATTGCACTGGAGATAAAATCGATGTAGCTACATAAACTGTAAAAATGGTGCGAGTAATACCAAACAGTAGTAAAAGCAGTCATAAAAACATGTAGCTAAGGATGATACTGGTATAAAAATGTGTACAACGATACCACTGCTGAATCCAGATGAGGAGGGGCTAACATCAGTCCGTCGGCATGTAGATGTCCCGTGAAGGGAACTATCACAACTCCCAGTTTATGGCTGTAGAATCCCAGGTTGATAGAGGGAAGTGATAGAGGGAAGTGTAACAGCCCATGCGTGTGGCAGATAGTAAGGTCCCGCCAGCATGCAGATATGAAGGCACAGCAAAGGAGCCCTTCAGATGGACACGGCAAGGCCCGCCGGTGTCTGTGGCGTCACCGGATCTCCGACGGAACTCCCTGAAGACCCGGAATTTTGATCGATCAAAAGAATTTTGATCGATCAAAAGACTTAATCGATTAATCGAGGAATTAATAGTTAATTTCCACAGCCCTAATATATATATATATATATATATATATATATATATATACTGTATACAGTTTAGCTAGATCTCACTGCAGAGCGTTCTTGTAATTCTCTTTCTAATAATACTACAGGCAGGCAGTTGATTCAGCTAGCTGCAGTATATTAAGTCAGTGTACTGTATACTGGGCACAGTGTGCAGCTAAAACTCACTGCAGACAATTCATGTTATTCTCTCCTAATAATACAACAGACAGGCAGTTGATTCAGCTAGCTGCAGTATATTAAGTCAGTGTACTGTATACTGGGCACAGTGTGCAGCTAAATTTCACTGCAGACAATTCCTGTTATTCTCTTCCTAATAATACTACAGGCAGGCAGTTGATTCAGCTAGCTGCAGTATATTAAGTCAGTGTACTGTATACTGGGCACGGCGTGCAGCTAAAACTTACTGCAGACAATTCCTGTTATTCTCTTCCTAATAATACTACAGGCAGGCAGTTGATTCAGCTAGCTGCAGTATAGCTAAAACTCACTGAAGACAATTCCAGTTATTCTCTTCCTAATTATACTACAGGCAGGCAGTTGATTCAGCTAGCTGCAGTATATTAAGTCAGTGTACTGTATACTGGGCACAATGTGCAGCTAAAACTCACTCCAGAAAATTCCTGTTATTCTCTTCCTAATAATACTAGAGGCAGGCAGTTGATTCAGCTAGCTGCAGTATATTAAGTCAGTGTACTGTATCCTGGGCACTGTGTGCAGCTAAACCTCACTGCTGACAATTCCTGTTGTTCTCTTCCTAATATACTACAGGCAGTTGATTCAGTTAGCTGCAGTATGATCAGTGTGTATATATATATATATATATATATATATATATATATATATATATATATATATACATCCCAGCTTTGTGCAGCTACATCTGGCTGAAAGCCATTCCTTGTGTACCTATTCCAATACATCAAATACAGTATGTCTGGAAGGCCAACAAGGAGAGGCAGACACTCACAGGCCAATAAAAGAGGGCAAGCAGGCTCTGTGTCTAGAGGCAAAAGTGCTGGTCATGGACACGGTGCATCCTCATCAGCACGTGGCCATGGAGCATGCTTGTCCTTTTTTCCGGCAGCTGGCCGTGTTGAGCCACAACATGCAGAAGAGTTGGTAGAGTGGATGACCAAGCCATCCTCATCCTCCTCAACCTCTGTCACCCAGGCTACCTTGGCTGCCAATGCAGGTGCCAAAGCGGCCTATTCCATCGGCTCAAGGTCATCATCAGTTACTCCTTCCCTAGCCCCACCATCATGCATGGAGGAGTCCCCCGAACTGTTCAACCACAGTGTCGGGTACATGCTGCAGGAGGATGTGCAGCATTTTGAAGGCTCCGATGATGGTACCCAGCTTGAGGAAGGCAGTAACATGAGCCCAGAGAGAGGGGGTGCCCAAGAAGGACAACAAACTAGCAGTTATATTCCCCCAGCTGCAGCATACTGCCAGGTTTGCTCCAGTGATGAGAAGGGAGGGGATGATAAGGTCACTGACTCTACCTGGGTGCCTGATAGGAGAGAGGGGGAGGAGGAGGAGGCACATCTCCAATGAGGCAGGATGCCCTCCAGGGGCCAGCTTAAGGGCAGCCAACCGAATGCATCACACCGCAGAGTTCCGCATGTGCAGGTCGCTGCTGACTCTGCGCGTTTTTCCAACAATTATTTTTGATACGTGTGCAGCAGTTCGCACCATTGCTATTTGCAACATATGTCTGAAGTGTATCAAGCGTGGCCAAAACACCAGCCACTTGGACACCACATGCTTGACCAGACTCATGGTCCAGCAGGCATGGACAGGGACATTACCTGTCTTTGACGGTGCACTGGGTGACTCTGCTGGCAGCTGGGAAGGATGCAGGACAAGGTGCAGTAGTGTTGGAGGTTGTTCTGCCACCACGCCTCCAAAATTCTACTAGTGGTGATTCTGCCACACATCTCTCCTCCACCCCCTCCTCTTCTTCTTCCTCCATGGCCTCTTCCTCTGCTAATTTGTCCTCGGAACTAGCGGTTCTCCGTAGGCATTCAAGGAGCTACGCAAGCACGCAGGCAAAGAGATGCCATGCGGTGCTTGAGCTGGTGTGCTTGGGAGACAGGAGCCACACTGGGGCAGAGATTCTGTCAGCTTTGCAGGGGCAGACTCAGCCAGGAATGGTGGTTTGCGACAATGGCACCAACCTCCTCTCCGCCCTCTGAAAGGGACACCTGACCCATGTGCCCTGTTTGGCTCACATCCTTAACTTGGTGGTGCAGCGGTTCTTGGGCAGGTACCCGGGCTTACAGGATCTCCCGAGGCAGGCCAGGAAAGTCCGTGTGCATTTCCGCCAGTCATATAATGCCAGTGCTTGGCTGGCTGACCTCCAAAAGGAATTTAATCTGCCCAAGAACCGCCTCATCTGTGACATGCCCACCAGATGGAACTCAATGTTGGCCATGCTGCAGCGGCTGCACATGCAGCAGAGGGCCATCAGTACCTGTGTGACTATGGCACCAGGACAGGGTCAGGGGAGCTTGTTTTTTTTCGCCATGCCAGTGGGTCATGATCAGGGATGCATGCACTGTCCTGGCACCATTTGAGGAGGCCACGAGGATGGTGAGCAGTGACAGTGCATGCATCAGTGATACTGTCCCTCTTGTCCACCTGTTGGAGCACACGCTGCGTGGAATAATGGACAGGGCACTTGAGGCAGAACAGAGGGAGGAAGAGGAGGACTTTCTTACCTCTCAAGGCCCCCATATCCAGACAGTGTTCCTGCGGGCCTGACGATCACACAGAAAGAGGACAACAAGGAGGAGGATTGTGTCAGCATGGAGGTGGAGCCTAGCCCTCAGCATCAGCAACAGTCTTCAAGGGATCATTTACAGTCCCCAGAAACCCATGGACTTGTACGTGGCTGGGAGGAGGTGGCTGCGGATCATGTCATCCTTAGTGACCCAGAGGACTCTGGACCGAATGCCTCAGCAAACCTATGCTGCATGGCCTCCCTGATCCTGCAAAGCCTGCGAAAGGATCGTCGGATTCGTGGTATCAAGGAGAGGGATCATTACTGGCTGGCAACCCTCCTTGATCCACGTTACAAGGGTCTTGAGGATGGGTTACTGGGTCTTGAGGATGGATCACTGGCCAGAGCTTGCACAGTATGCAATTGAGCTACTGGCCTGTCCTGCATCCAGCGTTCTTTCGGAACGCGCATTCGGTGCTGCTGGAGGCTTTGTAACCAATCACAGGCAGGGTGCGCCTGTTCACCGACTCGGTCGATCGGCTGACCTTCATAAAAATGAATCAGTCTTGGATCACCAGCTGCCAAGCACCTGATGCTGATGTAACCGAATAATTATTTTTTGAATGTGAGATCCCTTCAAGACTGCCTATGCTGATGCTGAGTGACTATCCTGTTATGCTGAGTGACTATCCTCTTCCTCCTCAATGTTCATGTTGATAGCTTGTAAGAACATTTTTGGTTCTGGGCACCGCCACCAGTGGCTAATGCCCAATTTTTCTGCCCCTGTTTAACAGGGGCGTGTAATTAAAATTTTTGCTGCAATACTTTGCAGCAGGGCTCATTCCTGCGCTCCAACTAGAGTATCTGTGAGGGGTTGCAGTGTTGTGGCACCAGCACCAGTGCCTAAGGCCCAATTTTTCTGCCCCTGTTCAACAGGGGCATGTAATTACAATTCTTGATCTAATATTTCACAGCAGGGCCCGTTCCTGCGCCCACCAAGAGTAACTGTGAGGGCTTACAGTGTTGTGGCAACACCACCACACCGTCCACCACCAAAGGCCCAATTTTTCTGACCCTGTTCAACAGAGGCATGTAATTACAATTATTGATCTAATATTTCACAGCAGGGCCTGTTCCTGCGCCCACCAAGAGTAACTGTGAGGGCTTGCAGTGTTGTGGCAACACCAACACCTACGGCCCAAATTTCTGCAGAGTATATAGGGCAGGCCCGTACATTCGAACATCCGACTTACAAACTACTCCTACCTACAAACGGAGGGAGACAACAGGAAGTCAGAGGAAATCTACCCCTAGGAAGGGAAATTCTCTCCTGTAAGAGTTAATATGGGCAAAATATGTCTTCTCTCCACTGATGCTTTATCACCAATCCTTGTTTCCCTAAAAACCCCAAATTTTCAAAATCCAATTGTCATTGGGACAGAAAGTGAGGTGAAATCTTCTGAACAGGTGCACAGACAACAAAACAAATGTTACAGGGGTGATAGCCCTTCCCTATGTTTTCCAAAAAGCTTAAAAATAGATTTTTTGGGCTGGAGCTACATTTAAAAAATGTACCTGTTCCAAATTACAAACAGATTCAACTTTAGAACAAACCTACAGTCTCTGTCTTTCTTGGGACCGCCTGTATACTGCCGTTCAGAGTATATAGGGCCTGGAGGCCCCACGCTTTTCCTTTTTTTAATTTGGTGCGGGATTCCTCTTAATATCCATACAAGACCCAAAGGGGCTGGTAATGGGCTGGGGGGGGGGTACCATGCCGTTTTTCTCAATGATTTTCATCCATATTGCCGGGACCAGACATTACATTAAAGCCGCAAGCAGTTTTAAATGACTTTTATTCCTTTAGAAATGTCATTTTGTGCAGGGACAGTTATAAACATGGGAAACACACACCACTTTACAGGCATACTATAGACACCCCCCAGGCACGATATTTAAGGAATATTTCACTTTTATTTTTTTCACTTTAAGCATCGTTAAAATCACTGCTCCCGAAAAAACTGCAGTTTTTAAAACTTTTTTTGCATTGATACATGTCCCCTGGGGCAGGACCCGGGTCCCCAAACCCTTTTTAGGACAATAACTTGCATATTAGGCTTTGAAATTCACACTTTTGATTTCTCACGTTCGAGTCCCATAGACTTTAACGGTGTTCGAAAGTTCGCGCAAACTTACGGTCCGTTCGCATGTTCTGGATGTGAACCGAACCGGGGGTGTTCAGCTCATCCCTAATCCTGAATGATGCCTGAAAAAAATGGCACATTCCTTATAGGTATAAAGAAAGATAAAGTCAAAGGTGTCATCACGTGGGGTACTGTGATCCCTTTGAGAAGTAATAACCTTGTAGAACGTAAATAAACAAGAACATGTGGATGTGTGAAAGGTAAGTCTGTCATAAAGGAACAAGGAAGAGAGACTCTGAGAGACTTGTCTTGCGCTAAGTGAGTTGGTTGTGGCTATATAATGAGAGTTTAGGGTGTGGGTTGGCTGGTATTAATGAAGACTATGTCATATGGTAATCTACTTCTTTGCATACATGCTCAAAATGGTACAAATATACAGTATACTTGAGTTATAAACAATCTAGCCCTTTCCTCATTGCTGTTAAAGTAACACATAAAAATGGTTATATCGCTAGTTTTATAGCATTGGTCAAAGTCATATTCTGGTTAATATACAATTTTGAATGACATGGTTGATAAAGGCTGACGTTTAACAATATATGGGAATGCTTTAGTTCTACATTTCACACAACGTTCCTCATAATAACGAAGCTCCGGTCTACGCTTCTCACTTTTCAGATGTTTCGTATGTTCAATTTTGGTATCCCTGGAATTTGAATATTTCTATTTTGCTTATTCTGACTTTGCTTAAAGGCACACTAAAGGTACACGTTTTTTCACCTTAATGCATCCTATGTATTAAGTGAAAAAACATCCGACAATACCGGCCCCCCCAGCCCCCCTGTTTTACTTACCTGAGCCTGTTCACCTGTTGCGCTCGCCCCCGATGTCCTCTTCGCCGCTTAGCCTGGTCGTTGATTGGCTAGAGTGGATGGATTGAAAGCAGCGCAGCCATTGGCTCACGCTGCTGTCAATCACATCCAATGATGCGGGGGCGGGGCCAAGTGATACAGTGATTGGCTTTAGCTGCCGGCTGTATCACAGGAGCACGCCCGCAAGAACTTACCACCATGTGAGCCCACTCACATGAAGGTGTTCAGTTCTTGCGGGGGGGAGCCGAGACAGCCGCAGAGGGACCCCAGAAGACTAGGTTCGGGGCCACTCTGTGCAAAACCAGCTGCACAGTGAAGGTAAGTATAACATGTTTGTTATTTAAAAAAAAAAAAAAATCTCTTTACAACCCCTTTAATGTTCAACTGCAATGTATCCACCAAAATGTTGAGCAGTACTGTTGAATTGAATATTAATAAACATTTTGTACAAGAAAAATTTAATAAATTTAGATTATACTTTCTCTGTGCTCTGTGGTCTTCTACAACAAATGGTGGAGAATGCGGCACTTAACACTGATTTATTTACTGGACCAGGTGGCTAAGCTCTGAAGAATGGGACAGACACTCTTGCCATATGTAAACTTTTATTACCTACCTTGATTTCTCTAGGATCCAGTGGCTTTGCACAACAGGTGTCTCAATCTCTCTTGTGCAGTGATAAATTTGTTTGTTTAGCACTAGTGTTGTGTATTTAGAAATGTGTGCAGCCTCCTGCTTGCTAGAATTAACCCACGCGTGTGAATGCTGAATGTAGCTGAACCGATGTAAACTATTGTGGGATGATTTTGTAACCACAACATCTGCTTCATTTACTAGGTTTCCCAATAACCATGCTAATTGTTTATGTGGTTTGGGGTTCGCTTCTCGCTGGAACACTTAGACACCACGTAGTTGCAAGACAAAAATAAAGACTGGGTTGTCAGGGCCTGGACTTAAACCCAGGACCTCTGCTGTGTCTGGCAGTAACTCTTCTCACTGAGCTACCTGAGGTGCTGGACAGCACCCTTTCTGATCCATTGGACAAACCATGCCTTGTGCCTTGACTTGTGCTGAATCTTAAACTTATTGCTTCTCCCATGAACTTCCTGATTTAAGCCATGTCTCTCCACTTCCTGTATGCCAGATTATTGTGCTCTCTCAGCCAGTATCTCACTCTTATCTTCTCTGCTGCTGTCCATATTTTTCTACCACTCGTTATCAACCCTTGGCTTGTTCCTCGACTATGCTTTTGCTTGATCCCAGCTTGCATCTTCTCATTACTGACCTTTTGGCTTGTTTACTGACTACTACCTTACCTGCTTAATCCACAACTGGACCCCAGATTGCTCACCTCCTGGTGTGGCGATCCTGGGCACTGCGACCTGGTGCTAACACGCAGCAAAATCCATCTCCTTAATTAGGTGCACTGGTTAACACTGTTTAGTACTTAGACTCTGCACCTCAGGTGAACCCGTGTCATCCACTGCTATAGAAACTGGTCTTCGAACCTGACCCTTGATTGCGACACTGGGAGATATTTTTTTAGGGACTAATATCAATTATGCCATTTGAGGTGGTAGTACAAAAGTACATTTAAATGGTGGTGGTATTCTGAAATCCACGAGGGGAGGAAAGAATATGTAGTGGGTCAGGTGAACCTTTGGTTTGTGCTATACTGTCGGTGTAGCAGGACTAGCAGAAGACTTGCAGGAGGGAGGGGAAATTATGTGAGCACACCATATAGCCCGTGAGCAGGTGCACTGCCAAAAGTAAGTTCCATTTTGGCAGTCAGAGTGGAGAAGCTGTTTATGAAATTTAGAGCCTCAGAGAGGTGTCAGTGTCTTCCTTGTGCTTTACTGTTTGCCCCCTCTTTGCTACAGGTCTGCTTACAAACAAAATGTGCATACTTTATCCAGTGTTGAACAAAAAGTGAGTCAGGAAGGAAGCAGATATTTATATATTTTAAAGGAGAAGTCCAGCCAAAGCTCATTTGGCTGGACTTCTCCTATGGATCACAGGAGTGCAATTCGTTTTTAGCAGAGAGCGGGCTGAAGTCCGCTCTCTGCTGACGTCACGGATTTCAGTCCAGGCACTGCGTCATCCCGACAATGGGAGTCTGGATCTGCCAGGTGCCTGGACTGACACCCGTCTCAACCTCTCGGTGAGCCGCTGAGAGCCTGAGACGGCCGCTCCCCGCCCCTCCACAGCTCAGCCCTGCGGTGAGCGAGGAGGGAGAAGAGCGGAGAGCTACTGATTGACAGTCAGCATCTCTCTGCTCGGGGAACTTTGAGAACCGAGCCATTGGCGGTGTTCGATCGCTCGGTTCTGAGTGCAGAGGCGCTGGGGGACAGATGCAGCATCGGACCGATGCTGCATCCACCTAGGTAAGTATGAAACTGCAAAAAAATTTTAAAATCCCATACTTCCCTTTAAGCTAGTTTCTTTTTAATGAGATAAGAGTTGTGAGTCGTGCATGCTGTATGTGTTTGTTCTGAGTAAGGCCCCATGCACACGAGACGCTGTTATTTGCTGTTGAACGCGCGTTCAGAGGCAGTTGGACGCTTTTTTCAACTGCTCCTGAACCCATTCAATGTTATCCTATGTGTCCATGCACACACTCTCGTTTTTTGGCGTTTACAAGCAGTTGCGTTTAACCTCGTTTTTCCAGAAGCAAAAAAATGGGTTCAGACGCAAAAGTTTTCACGTTTCAGACGCTAAACGCTGCTAAACGCGGCTAAACGCGGTACCGGCGTTTTGCCGCGTTTGCGTTTATAAGCGTTTTTAAAGGTGACCTATTTTTTAACATTAGAAATCTCAAAAATGATGGCAAATGATGAAAAACTATTAAAAAATATAAAAGAAAACTGTAATTGCTTGCATCGCATTGTGGACAATCCACAACTTGTGGCAGGTAAAGTGGCAAGTGGACAATCAACAACTTGTGTCAGGTGATGTGGCCAGGTGACGTGGCCAGGTGACGTGGCAAGTGGACAATCCACAGCTTGTGGCAGGTGACGTGGCCAGGTGACGTGGCAGGTAACGTGGCCAGGTGACGTGGCCAGGTGACGTGGCAAGTGGACAATCCACAACTTGTGGCAGGTGACGTGGCCAGGTGACGTGGCAGGTGACGTGGCAAGTGGACAATTCACAACTTGTGGCAGGTGATGTGGCACGTGATGTGGCCAGGTGACGTGGAAAGTGGACAATCCACAACTTGTGGCAGGTGACGTGGCTAGATGACGTGGCAGGTAATGTGGGCAGGTAACATGGCTAGGTGACGTGGCCAGGTGACGTGGCAAGTGGACAATCCACAACTTGTGGCAGGTGACGTGGCCAGGTGACGTGGCAAGTGGACAATCCACAACTTGTGGCAGGTGACGTGGCCAGGTGACGTGGCAGGTGACGTGGCAAGTGGACAATTCACAACTTGTGGCCAGGTGACGTGGCACGTGATGTGGCCAGGTGACATGGCAAGTGGACAATCCACAACTTGTGGCAGGTGACGTGGCCAGGTGACGTGGCAGGTGACGTGGCAAGTGGACAATCCACAACTTGTGGCAGGTGACGTGGCCAGCTGACGTGGCAGGTAACGTGGCCAGGTGACGTGGCAGGTAACATGGCCAGGTGACGTGGCCAGGTAACGTGGCAAGTGGACAATCCACAACTTGTGGCAGGTGACGTGGCACGTGATGTGGCAAGGTGACGTGGCAAGTGGACAATCCACAACTTGTGGCAGGTGACGTGGCCAGGTGATGTGGCCAGGTGACGTGGCAGGTGACGTGGCAAGTGGACAATCCACAGCTTGTGGCAGGTGACGTGGCCAGGTGACGTGGCAGGTAACGTGGCCAGGTGACGTGGCCAGGTGACGTGGCAAGTGGACAATCCACAACTTGTGGCAGGTGACGTGGCCAGGTGACGTGGCCAGGTGACGTGGCAAGTGGACAATTCACAACTTGTGGCAGGTGATGTGGCACGTGATGTGGCCAGGTGACGTGGAAAGTGGACAATCCACAACTTGTGGCAGGTGACGTGGCTAGATGACGTGGCAGGTAATGTGGGCAGGTAACATGGCTAGGTGACGTGGCCAGGTGACGTGGCAAGTGGACAATCCACAACTTGTGGCAGGTGACGTGGCCAGGTGACGTGGCAAGTGGACAATCCACAACTTGTGGCAGGTGACGTGGCCAGCTGACGTGGCAGGTAACGTGGCCAGGTGACGTGGCAGGTAACATGGCCAGGTGACGTGGCCAGGTAACGTGGCAAGTGGACAATCCACAACTTGTGGCAGGTGACGTGGCACGTGATGTGGCAAGGTGACGTGGCAAGTGGACAATCCACAACTTGTGGCAGGTGACGTGGCCAGGTGACGTGGCCAGGTGATGTGGCCAGGTGACGTGGCAGGTGACGTGGCAAGTGGACAATCCACAACTTGTGGCAGGTGACGTGGCCAGGTGACGTGGCCAGGTGATGTGGCCAGGTGACGTGGCAGGTGACGTGGCAAGTGGACAATCCACAACTTGTGGCAGATGATGTGGCAAGTGATGCGCTAAATACAAATACACTGCTGCTCTCTCAGCTGCTGCTACTCACTCTGGTCTCACAAACTGGCTGAAATGGTTAAAATTTACTGTTTTTTGAGCTTAGGGAGGGTCTATGATGAAACGCTTATAAACGCAAACGCGGTTAAACGCCGCTAAACGCGGCCGCAAACGCGGCAAAACGCGCGTTTATAAACGCCGGTTTCAGCGTTTAAAAACGTGTGTTCAGCAGAGTTTGCACCTGCGTCTCATGTGCATGGGGCCTAAGTGGAGTTTGGTTATTGGTAATAAAGTAGACAAAATTCTGTTCATATTCTCTGCTTTTTCACTGAGCTGATAGCTCACCCCATCCCCACACCTTATTGATATTGAGTGCATTCTGTACAATGCACATTGAATATACCGTTGCGAGCCTTCTTAAGAGTTGCTGTACCTTTTTGTTGTCTTGCAGGAAAAAATGTGTCTGGTTAAATAATGTGATGGTAAACAGTGTTATTTATTAATGTGAAAAAAAAATTTATTCAAATTATTCAATTCTAACCTTATGAAGTGAACTAATACAGTACATCTTTGTATGGATATCCTTAAGAGAAATGGTATGCTGTGTTAAATTCAAATGTAGTACTAAATTTATATGAGCGCATTAAACATCTTTTGGTATTAAGAAAATGTTAATTTGAAGGGGTAAAGGTTTTGTAAAGCATCTTCTTGAGTAACGCATTTTCTTGAGTTGTTTATAACCTTGAGTTATGGGTAACCTTTTGCTTCCAGGTGAGAAGCTGAATTGTTTTTTTAATGAAATCTTTTTAATTGGGTTATTTTTCAAATGGTTGAATTGCCTGTTTATGTGTTTGTTGATTCTTAAATCTCACATGGCAAAGTAAGTGTTTTTTCCATCTCTTCTAAATGATCTGTAAATTAGATATACATTTTGAATGGTTATGTACATGTTTTGCTAGCTTTCCCATTTTTGTGTAATTTTTTTTTACCTTAAAGTGATTGTAAATGATCACCTTGTAAAACAACCCATTCAGTTTAAAATAGAAGTTAAAGGCAAAACATTTTTGTATAGATGTAAAATGGCATTCTTGAGGACTGCTTGGATTTACCTGTTCTTCTGCATCCCCATGACCCTGTGAACATTCCAACCCACCTGACACTCTGGGTTCAGACATCTTCCACAACACCTTTAAATGACACGTCACACAAGTCAAATATGTTTATATTATATACACTTTTACTGGAGTAAGTAATGTGGTATTGATACACAGAAGAGGGGAATTGGTCAGCCGAGTGCTGGATAACAGCCCAGACTCAGAAGAATAATTTCCCTAAAAGCTTAAAACAGTTCAACAGCACAATTTACATATATGTACAATAAGTTACCACTTAAAGCATAACCTGTAAAGGCAGTAAAAAGTTAGCTATCTAGAACAGGCAATCTCACACTAAAGGGGAACCCCAGGCCGGCCTATTCAACCTTTATATCCTAATGAGAGAGCAGACAAAATAGGGGATAGGGTAGGGTCCTTTAAATAGTAATAACAGCAGTGTCCAAGATGCAGGCCTGATAGTCTTCACCGGCAGTCGGAGCTCATTAGATTGTATCAAATAAGACACAGTAATGTGGTAACAGCCGAAGGGATTAAACAGGCTAATGATACTCCTTGAAGTGGTTTTAAGTAAAGGTGTCTATGTACAGTAATGAAATAAAGTGTTCCCAAGGTAAAGGTGTTGTACACAGTGTTCAGATAAAGTAGCAAGGAAGGGTTGCAAAGGATGGGCAATTGCCCTCTTACCAATGACCGCGATCCTATAAAAGACATCCTGCAGCAAAATGATCAGCAATGACCCACGGCTAATGGATGCAGGCGACTGTAGTGTAGATCTGCTGGGTGGGTGCCGCGTGAATGTCCAACGAACAGCAGGCAGGCTTAGGCCCTCCAGGGCCGGGTTGTAATCACTCGATCACCGCGTGATAGGCCACAGCCTCTCTCCCTGCACAGGAAGATGTGTGCACAGCAAGGCCCAGGAAAAAGAGAGCACGGCGCTGATCTCCGGACCCTTTTATAGTTCCTCCCAGGACTCTCTTCGGTTTGTAGCAAGGATCCCTGGGATGTGTAGTCCAGATGTCATATCACACAAAGGAAACACCGGTCTGATCCCACAATCCTTTCTGGTCGGGCTCACAGATGTGATGACAGTCACTGGCGCCCAGCACTAGAGGGATATGTCTATAGGTGAAGAATGATGGGAAATTGTACCATATTATGTCCACATCACTACATCGATATATAAGATACATTATAAATACCCTTTTTTTATAAGTAATAACATTCCCCAAGCTGGAGGGAGGAGAAACAGCATTACACCAAGCTTCCCGGTGAATGGCTGTGCAGCAAGGGCGTGTCAGGACAAGTCTGATCATTGGAGAGCACACTGAATTCCCAGCATAGCTAGAGAACTGACCATGGTGTGCACTCCTGCGTAGTGTGGTCAGTTTTTAATAGTAAAGCAGAGGGACTGGCAGGAACTCCAGTGATTTTACATATAGGAAGCAATACAAAGAGAACAGGATACTTTGTCCTACAAGTACAGGGTACAGCAGGCACATATCAAGAATATGACGTTTTGGGTAACAAACACTTTAAGGTAAAAAAAACCTTCTGAGTGCAGCTCCCCCTTTATCCCCCAGCTCCCCCCCCCCTTTATACTTACCTGAGCCTGATCCAGCGATGCGCACATAAGCAGAATCTCCATTGACTCCCATTACTTTCAATCACAGCCAGTGAGGAGGTAGCAGGGATGGGGCCGAGCCACGCTCTGTGTGTTAATGGACACACAGAGGTGGCTCGGGAGTGAGCCTCCATGAATGCACCCATAGCATGCGGCTTGTTATGGTGGGCACTCAGTAGGGGGAAGGAGTCAGGAGCACCAGTGAGGGACACCAGAAGAGGAGGATCAGGGCTGCTCTGTGCAAAACCATTGCACAGAGCAGGTAAGCATAACATGTTTGTTTAAAAAAAAAAAAAAACATTTACAATCACTTTAAAGGTAAATTCTTTTTGGTTAAAATTAAAATGATGCTATATTTACTATATTGCACAGAGAGGTCACTTACCTCCTCTTTTGGCAGTCACCATGTCTGCTCCTCCTTCCTCTAGATGCCTCCGTAGCAAGCCAGGTGCTATGGAGGCACCCATGTGCACACGCTCCCAAGCTGGGCTATGTGCATCCATTGATACACACAGCGCCAGTAAGTCACACCCCCTCTTCCTCCTCACAGGAGCTTGATAACAGCAGTAGTCTATGGCTCCAGCTACCCTTGATGTTGCTTGTGAAGCCAGGAAGTGAGGGGAGCAGTGCTGCAGCCAAGACAGCGCTGGAGCGGTGACAGGCATCAGGCAAGTGTTTAGGGATAGGAGGGGGCATTTTTTACCCTAATACCTCCTCCTCTTCTTGGGTCCCTTTTTGCTGCTCCTGGCCCCTCCCTCCTGTCGAGTGCCCCCACAGCAAGCAGCTTGCTATAGGGGTACCCAAGCTAAGCTGCAGCTCCGTTGTTTCCATTCGGACCCACCCCTTTCTCTCCTGATTGGCTAACTGACTTTGATTGACAGACTGCTGTGTCTCAGCCAATCAGAAGGGAGAGTCTCGGATAGCCGAGGGACTTGTGGACATTGCTGGACTGAGATGGGGCTCAGGTAAGTATTAAGGGGTGCTATATCTTGGAGTCTCATATCTTGGCAGGTGATTGGCTGTCTGGCTGGCTGGATGGATGCAGTGTTCCTTGCAGAAGCCCCAGCCCCAGCCCAGCCCGAGATGATGGTCTCCACTTTACGAGAGGCCAAGTTCTTTTTGCAGCACTGATGTAGCACAACCATGTAAAATGCAGAACTTCGCTGAAACAAGGGATTGGGGGGAGAACTTCTAGACACCACAAAGTTCAAGAAAACTTGGCTGTATGAGAGTGCCTGATGTTAGCTGTATTCCGGGCTTGGATTTCACACACCCACTATTCATAGCTCGAGAGCGGAGCTTTGGTCTTGGTCTGTATATTACATGCTTACATTTTACAACTGTCTGGTAAGCAGATTGGATTTCCATGTGGTGTGGTGTGCTTTCCCATACACATTAAAGCTGTTGACGCGTTTATCAACTCTCCCTTTTTGGATCTACTGTTTATTTAGGCCCCTTTCACACTGTGTATACCGCTCCTTTACTGCTCCTTCCCATTGAAATCAATGGGACACCGTGGCTATACCCCCCGCAAATCGCTGCTGTAGCAGCGGTTTGCGGGCGGTATTAACCCTTTTCCGGCCGCTAGCGGGGGTTAAAACCGCACCGCTAGTGGCCGAATATCGCGGTAAAAACGATGGTATAGCGGCGCTATACCGCCAGCGCACCTGCCTGCCCCAGTGTGAAAGGGGCCTTAGCGCCGCATGTGGACTTTTAAGTATTAGGGGGTGCTGGGGAGGCTGCTGCACACAGAAGGCTTTTTATCTTAATGCATAGAATGCATTAAGATAAGAAACCTTCTGCCTTTACAACCTCTTTAAGGTAAAAAATCTTTTGACTTTAGAATCACTTTAAAGAGATTGTAAAGTTTTTGTTTGTTTTTTTAAACATGTCATACTTACCTCCTCTGTGCAAAGGAGGTAAGTAGGAGCCCCGATTCTCCTCTTCTGGTGTCCCCCAAAATGCATTAAGGTGAAAAACCTCAAGGGTTTACAACCCCTTTAAGTTCAGCCAAAAACTGTTGCCAGTGGTTGATTGGTGATTGTGACAGGGGTCACTTTGGGCACAGGGTGAGCAAGAAAATAATGGACATTAAGAATATGTCTTGGATTGCTTACAGTGATTTTTTTGATCTCTCCAATAAATAATCTTTATTTGCTGCAGTCTTTTCCGCATAATGTTAAATCATCATTTCTGGCCCTAGTTATCTGCATCTTTACCCATACGATTTAAGCCATCCACCTGACCTGTGTTTCCTGTATAGGAAATATATTCAGCATATATACAGTAAAGAGGGCAAAAATAATACATAATATAAAAACTATAAATATTCAAAAGCACATGCAGTCATTCTTTCCACAGTAGCCTATTATATTTGCAAAAAATAAAAACAAACTCTTCTAAGAGTAGGAATGTCAATGCATTAAAATAAACAGCAGCCGTGAATGTCAACCATTGTGTCCTGTGCGAGAAATATCACATTGTGTGCAACAGGAATACGTTTACATAAGTTAAGAATCATTTCTGAGAATCTAGCATAATTCTAAATATCACAATAGAATAGATTATCATTAGCTTGCCTTTTGAACTGTTTTCTATCTTAAAGGAACTATTATTAGCATTAACTCAGCTGGCTGAAGCTTGTAACAGGAAAAAAAAATGTACTTTTCTTAAAACTGAACTCAAGGCTTCCTTAACTACTTGACAGCCACAATCTAAAATGGCCGGTTCACACCAGAATTGCACAGGAATGCGGTGTGTGCATTCCCCCACAATGCAATTCAGCAGCGCCATTCATTTGAATGGGCTGCAAATTGTACCCAAACACACAAAAAGTAGTGCATGTACTACTTTTGAAAAATGTGCCACAACAAATCGCAAAGTACTGCAGTACCATGCGATCTGGTGCCCACAAATGCACTCTGTTTTTGATCTGTGTTCAAGGTGCCGTTACAATGTATTGACCCTTGCATAGGGTTGCCACCTGTCCGGGATTCGTAATGAAAACTCACTTACAGCAGGGTCGATATCATATAGCGGTACCGATGAATAACAAATGCGGCGTCTCGTGTTCCTATGTTCGTTCGTTCCTGTGTCATCTACTGCCCCTCCTCTCGTTCGGATATTGCGTGATGACGTCAGCGGCCCCCTACGCGTTTCGTCACTAACAGGACATCAACTGGGGATTGGCCTCACATTTAATTGCCTGGGTCTGTGATTTCAGGATTTGAAGGAAACAGATTGACTGTTGTTAAGTCAGATCAGTTCCCATTCATGCCTGAGTGCATAGGCCACTCTAGACATATTTAAGTTGTTTGACTGTGTTATTTTGAATTCTGCTCTTTGGGTTTGATTAACACTATTAAATACCACAGTTTGCCATTCTTGACTCTTTGTTTGATTGTGGAAAGTCTCCCAGTAAACAAACTTCCTGTTCACTACATTTGTGTCTGTTTTACTGTGTTTGAAAGTACACTGTTTGCTAGGTGTGCCAGAGGGGCTGAGACAGTTCTATGGGGTTCTTCTGAGCATTTTATGCCTATGATTAAGGCTATATACCAAAATGTGTAAGCCCTGTATAATTTTGTACCACACCTGGATTCATTGCGGAAGATCGAGCTGCTGGCTTTCCTTTATCTACATGTTTGCTCGAGTGATAGGAGGATACTACAGGCAAGTGCACTGACCACTCACCACCTCTGGGAATTACTACAGGTGTTTTCTACCATATTTAAGTTCAGAAAAGGTCTTAAACAGCATGTTTGTTTTTATGAATAGATTTCCTATCATGTGTATCCTCCTGAGCAGCCCCCTGATTCTTCTTGGGACCATATATCTGCTCTGTTTATATCCTCAATAGTTTGGGCAGCTTAGTTGCAGTACTGGGGTCCTCGTTTCAAATCCAGTCAAGACACTGTCTGCAAAGGGGTTTGCATGTTCCCCTTGTGCTTGTGTGAGTTTTCTCTAAGTACTCGTGTTTCCTCCCACACTCTAAAGCAGGGGTCTCAAACTGGAAGCCCTCCAGCTGTTGCAAAACTACAAGTCCCATGAGGCATTGCAAGGCTGACGGTTACAAGCATGACTCCCACAGGCAGAGGCATGATGGGACTTGTAGTTTTGCAACAGCTGGAGGGCTGCCAGTTTGAAACCAGTGCTCTAAAGACATGCTGGTAAGTTTATTGGCTGTTGTCTAAAATTGGTCCTAGTATGTGTGTGCATATAAGATTGATGTTAATGTACAGTATGTAAAGTTCTGTGTGATTTGGAGGCATTATATAAATACCCGTATTAAAATAATCGCTCCGATGCTGCAGCTGACTCTGTCGGCTCTAAGCCCGAGAACTGAGCGATCATATGACCACTAATTTCTCAGTATTTACTAAGCAAAGAGCAGTGACTGTCAGTGATCTGGCTCTCTGCTCTGCCTCTCCAGCATTCATTGGAATGCTGGGCTATTCAGGGGGTGGGAGCAGCTGGCTCAGCCTCTCAGCAGTGCGCTGAGAGGCTGAGCCAGCTGCTGGTCAGGCATCTGGATGGATCCCGACATCATTGTTGGGATCCTTCCACAGCCTGTACAGACTCTATGACATCAGGGCTTTAGCCTGCTGTCATCAGAATCTGGGTCACAGGAGAGCATCCAGTAGAGAAGTATGGCCAAAAAATGTTTTTCTATATTTAAAACTTTATATAAATGTGCAGAGGGGTAAAATCCATATTGGGTAGTGACTCACTTGGCTATGAATTTAGCTATCCCCTTACCTATACGAAGCCAAAAGAAATAAAAAAGATCCAGTGAATGGCCTTTAGTATTGCCCTTATTACCCTTCTACCCCATGCAATAGTCATAGGCCTAGACATTAGGCTGCTGTCTGAGCGGGACGTGTAGGTTATTGCGCCCTGCAGTTTGTGGAAAGTACTACTTTATACATAATTGGCTACATGAAAAATGGTACTAATGTATTAAATTATCATCATCATCATCATTACACAGCTCAGCCCAGGCAAATGATCATGTTACCTTAACCTTCAATATAAGAATCTATTTATAATTCTGAAGACCTGCCATCCACATCAGAACACAAGCACTCTCAAGGTTCTGTTCTGTAAGGTATTGTCGAGCAGGTTCCCCATTGCATAGCCCGTTACCATAGCAACAAAGGAAAATAAGAATCCTATTACTTAGACCTACCTCAATCACAAATGTAAATTTTACTGAAAGTACAATCACAGTTGCCAGAGAAAAAACCATTCGTTGACATGAAAAAACCTGAGAAAATTATATTAAATTGGACTGTGTATAATAAGGGTTGTTATGTCCAAAATAGTTCTAAAAATGTAGTTTTCTTAGTTTCTATTTGAGATTACTTTAATATAAACCAGGCAAAACTTTATAATACTTTGAAGTCTTAATAAAAGTACTGCAAACTGTTCTCATCTCATACTTCCAAAGTCTGATAATGCAATCTTCTTAGCAGTATTGCTAGAAAATAATTTTATTTTACATGTATCTTAAATTCGGGAAATTGTTGAAAAGTATTACATGTATGAACTGGTATCCCCAATAGAATTACTAATTCTTACACAAAATAACCCCCCCCCCCCACAACAACAGGCAATAAAAGGGGAGTTGTTTAACCACTTGACCCCCGGAAGATTTACCCCCTTCATGACCAGGCCATTTTTTGCGATACAGCACTGCGTTACTTTAACTGACAATTGCATGGTGATCCGACGTTATACACAAATATAAATGTATGACATTTTTTACCACAAATAGAGCTTTATTTTGCTGGTATTTGATCACCACTGCGTTTTTAATTTTTTGCACTATAAACAAAAAGATTTACAAATTTTGAAAAAAAGCAATAATTTTTACTTTCCAAATAATAAAAAAAAAAATCTAATTTCTTATTTGATTGATTTACTGAAACGTAATAGCGTCTACAAACTATGGTGCGTATTTATGGGTTTTTTTTTTATACTAGTAATGGCGGCGATCAGTGACCTATAGCGGGACTGCGATATTGCTCAGGTGGGAGAATCTGTCCACAGGACAACTATTAGTCATGCACTCCACAAATCTGGCTTTTATGGAAGAGTGGCAAGAAGAAAGCCATTGTGGAAAGAAAGCCATAAGATGTCCCATTTGCAGTTTGCGAGAAGCCATGTGGGGGACACAGCAAACATGTGGAAGAAAGGTGCTCTGATCAGATGAGACCAAAATTATACTTGTTGGCCTAAAAGCAAAATGCTATGTGTGGTGGAAAACTAACACTGCACATTACTCTGAACACACCATCCCCACCGTGAAACATGGTGGTGGCAGCATCATGTTGTGGGGATGCTTTTCTTCAGCAGGGAAAGGGAAGATGGTCAGAGTTTATGGGAAGATAGATGGAGCCAAATACAGGGCAATCTTAGAAGAAAACCTGTTAGAGTCTGCAAAAGACTTGAGACTGGTGTGGAGGTTCACCTTCCAGCAGGACAATGACCCTAAAAATACAGCCACAGCTACAATGAAATGGTCTAAATAAAAGCATAATTATGTGTTAGAATGGCCCAGTCAAAGTCCAGACCTAAATCCAATTGAGAATCTGTGCCAAGATTTGAAAATTGCTGTGTACAGACACTCTCCATCCAATCTGACAGAGCTTGAGCTATTTTGCAAAGAAGAATGGGCAAAAATGTCACTCTCTAGACATGCAAAGCTGGTAGAGACATCCCCAAAAAGACTTGCAGCTGTAATTGCAGGAAAAGGGGTTCTACAAATTATTGACTCAGGGGGGCTGAATACAAATGCAGGCCACACTTTTCACATATTTATTTGTAAGAGATGTTGAAAAACATTTTCCTTCCACTTCACAATTATGTGCCACTATCAGGCTAAGTACTTACCGAGGCCGAGATGCCGAGAGTGGTTCACCCTTGCACCCAAGCGCACTCCGCCCCCTGGAGGTGAGACAGGGAGAGGACAGCACAAGGGAGCACTGGCCACCAGCAGGTAGAGGTGTCTTGCTGAAGAATCTAGCAGGGCTGAGTCTGAAGAACAGGCCAGGAGTCAAACACCAAGGGTAGACAGGGTCAAACAGCAAACAGTAGCAAGGGCACAAGTCCGATTAGGAGTTTAGCAGAAAACTCCAGACTAGTCAGGTTAAGCAAGAAGTCCAGGGTACAGGCAGAAGGTAGAGGGCTGGAGACAGGCAGCAGATCCGGGTCACAGGCCGAGGGTCAAGCACAAGGAGAGAGGTAGAAGTCCGTTTAGCAAGCCAAGGGGTCAGGTTCAGGAGAAGCAGAAGCGTAGTCAAATCCGGTCTGGGTCACAGCAGGAGAACTTTAACTTATTTCAGGCACAAGAAAAACACAGCAAAGCTGACAAACCAGCAACCAGATAGTGTTACTGCGTCTGTTTAAATAGGCCCGCCTGTAGTCCCATTGGCGAGCTATTGCGCACGCGCATTCGTCGTTGCGCCGGTGCGCGCACCCGAGCACGCCGAAGCGCCGCCGCGCACGCGCATGCGCCGATGCGCCGTTTCGCCGCGCATGCGCACTGAGCGCAGATTGGTGACAACAGACGGGGAATTTCCCTGACAGTGCCCCCCCACGAGGGGCGGACTCCGGACGCCCAGACTGGCCATTAGTTCCGGATGTTCTTGGTGGAAGGCTCGTATTAGGCGAGGAGCATGCAAGTTCCTGGATGGTTCCCAGGAGTTGTCCTCCGGGGGGTACCCTTTCCATTTAATTAAGTATTGTAACTGTCTGCCTTTTTTCCTACAGCCCAGGATGGATTCCATCTCAAATTCCTTTTCCCCATCTACTTCAACTGGTGGAGGAGGAGGTCCATCTCTTCCAGGAAAGGCGTTGGGAATGACGGGTTTTAATAAAGATGAGTGGAACACTGGGTGAATCCTATAGGAATCAGGTAATGCTAGTTCAAAAGCCACAGGGTTAATAGCTCGTTTGATCTTGAAGGGCCCGATAAATCTAGGGCCGAGCTTTCGAGAGGGAATAGGCAATCTGAGGTTGGCGGTGGAAAGCCAAACTTTTTCCCCGACTCTGAACGCTGGGTTTTCCTTCCTCCCCCGGTCATAAAATTTCTTGTAGGATCCTTGGGCATTCCGCATCATCTCCTGGAGTCTTTGGAAATTCGCCTGGACAGAGGCCACTCGGTCCTGGACCGCGGGAACAGGGCTCTCGGGGATGTTTTCAGGGAGGAAGGAGGGATGAAAATCGAAATTGGCCCAAAAGGGGGTTTGATTGGTAGCAGAATGTATTGAATTGTTATAGGCAAACTCTGCGTAAGGAAGTAGAGATGCCCAGTCATCCTGGGAAGCAGAGCAGAAACAACGGAGGTATTGCTCCAGGGTCTGATTGGTTCTTTCTGTCTGGCCATTGCTTTGGGGGTGGTACGCAGACGAGAGGCAGGTTTTGACTTCTAGTGACTTGCAGAGTTCCTTCCAGAATTTCGAAGTGAACTGGACACCTCTGTCGGAGGTGATACTCTTTGGTATGCCGTGAAGCCTGGTTATCTCCTTAAAAAAGATTTGAGCAGTATCCATGGCTGAAGGTGTCCCAATCATCGGTAAAAAGTGAGCCATTTTTGAGAGGCGGTCCACAACGACCAGAATCGTGGTAAACCCTCCGGAGGAAGGCAAGTCCACGATAAAGTCCATGGACACGTCTGCCCAAGGGCGCTCAGGAATGGGTAAGGGCTTGAGCAGGCCCCAACTCTTGGTGTTTGACCCCTTGTTACGCTGACACTGAGTGCAGGAAGCGACATAAGACTTACAATCTTGCCTCCAGCCTGGCCACCAGAAGGAGCGGGAGACAAGTTCCGACGATTTACGTGCTCCGAAGTGACCTGCCAGTTTGAGATCGTGGAAGGTCCTCAAGACCAGCGGTCTTGTTTCCAAAGGGATGAAAATCTTGTCCTGGGACCAGAATAGGCCGTCCCGCTTTTCCAGGGAGGTAGTGACCGGATCAGAGCAGAGCCCGGAAGCGATTTTAATAGAGGTGAGTAGATCGGCCCGGGGAATCAACAGAAAGTTCTGAGCTGACAGAATGGTGCCCGGTTGGGCCGACTGAGGGGTTTCCGGAAACATCCTGGATAGCGCATCCGCCTTCCCATTCTTGGAGCCGGGTCTATAGGAAATGTGAAAGTTGAACCGGGTGAAGAAAAGGGCCCAACGGGCCTGCCTGGGGCATAGACGTTGAGCTGTTCTTAGGTACTCTAGATTTTTATGATCTGTGAAGATCATGATGGGGTGTACTGCCCCCTCCAGAAGGTATCGCCATTCCTCCAGTGCAAATTTTATGGCCAGTAATTCCCGGTCCCCTACATCATAGTTTCGCTCCGGGGGAGTCAACTTTTTAGAGGCAAAGGCTACTGGATACAGGAGAGCCTTGGGGCCTCGTCTTTGAGAGAGGATGGCTCCGATGGCTGTCTCAGAGGCGTCCACTTCCAGGGTGAACGGCAGTAGAGGATCCGGGTGTTGAAGTACTGGTGCTGAAGTGAAGACGTCCTTGAGGCGGGAGAAGGCCTTTTGAGCTTCTGGAGACCAGTGAAAACGGTTATTTTGCCGGGTAAGTTGGGTTATTGGGGCTACAATGGAGGAAAAGCCGACGATGAATCTCCTATAGAAGTTGGCGAAGCCTATAAACCGCTGTACCCCCTTCTTGTCGGTTGGGGCTGGCCAGTCCTGGATGGCCTTCACCTTCTGCGGGTCCATCGCGACCCCATCGATGGAAATGATAAAGCCGAGGAACTGTACTGTGGTCTTTTCGAACTCACATTTCTCAGCTTTGAGGTAGAGTTTGTGCTTCCGAAGGATGGTGAGGACCTTCATGACATGAGCCCGGTGGAGTTCGATGTTGGTGGAAAAGATGAGGATATCATCCAGGTACACTACTAAGAAGTCGTCAAGGTGCTGTCTGAAAATATCGTTGACTAGGTGTTGGAAGGTGGCTGGAGCATTACAAAGTCCGAACAGCATGACCGAATACTCAAAGTGTCCGAAACGAGATCTGAAGGCGGTTTTCCACTCGTCTCCGGCCCTGATTCTGATAAGATTGTAGGCCCCCGTAGATCCAGTTTGGAAAAGACCCGAGCAGATCGGAAGCGCTGAAATAGCTCCGGAATAAGGGGTAGTGGGTACCTGTTCTTAATGGTTATCTTGTTTAGGTCCCGGTAATCGATACAGGGTCTTAAGGACCCGTCTTTCTTTTCCACAAAGAAGATTCCTGCACCGGCTGGAGAGGAGGAAGGGCGAATAAATCTTTTCTGGAGGTTTTCATCAATATAAGCCTTGAGGGCATTCAACTCGGTTTCGGACAACGGAAAGATAGGTCCGAACGGAATTTTAGAGCCCGGCAAGAGATCGATAGGGCAATCATAGGGCCGATGAGGTGGTAGATGGTCGGCTTGCTGCTTATCGAACACGTCCCGGAATTCTAGATAGACTGAAGGAACATGCTGTAGGTTGTCCGGCTTGGCAATCATGGAAGCGCAGGCCGTAGAGGCAGAGGCAAGACAGTTCTGGGAACAATAGGAGGAGGTGAAGCTAACCTCTTTCTTCACCCAATTTATGAGGGGCTCGTGTGCCTGTAGCCAGGGAAGGCCCAGGATGATGGGGAACATCGGGGAAGGTATAAGGTCTAACCGGAGAAGTTCTTGGTGACCCGAGTCAGAGATGGCAAGGATAGGTTTGGTTTCCAGCGTGATCAGCCCTGAACGGGGCAAGGACCCATCCGCTAGGTGGATCTGAAGGCAGTGGTCCTTAGGTTGAGTGGGGACATGGAATCTTGAGGCTAAAGCAGAGTCCAGGAAGCAGCTGCAGGCTCCGGAATCAATAATTGCCCGGAGGCGGATTGCCCCTTCCGGCAGCTGTAGAGACACAAAGAGAATGACATAAGACTGAGGGTTGTCAAAGAGTTGATAGTTTAAAGTGTCTTTAGAGATAGACTTACTAGGTCTTACGGGGCAGTTGAGGAGGAAGTGGCCGGCACCCCCGCAGTATAGGCACAGGTTGGCCTGGCGCCTTCGCTGTTTTTCCTCAGGAGTCAGGGGAGCCCGAACCATCCCGAGCTGCATGGGTTCTGGCTCAGGAAGAGGTGTGACTGCAGGCGCAGAGGTTGGTGGGTAGTGAGGTACAGTCCTGGATGGAGGCCAGTTGGGACGAGGAGATTGAAATCGCTCCGCCCGTCGTTCACGCAGACGCCTATCGAGTTGTATGGCGGATTGGATCAGGTTCTCCAAGGTAGTGGGGGTTTCGATCCTGGCCAGCTCGTCCTTGAGCATCTCAGATAGTCCCTGGCGGTATTGGTATCTGAGGGCCGCCTCATTCCATTTGGTGTCGGCGGACCATTTCCTAAATTCCGACGTATAGTCTTCCACCGGTCTTCTCCCCTGAGTTAGGCTATGGAGGACGGACTCGGCCGTGGCTGATCACTGAGGATCATCGTATAGTTGAGCCATATTTTCAAAAAATTTCTCTACTGAGTCCAATATGGGGCTCTGTTGCTCCATCAGGCCATGGGCCCAGGCTTGAGGGTCATCCGTTAAGAGAGAGATGATAAACCCCACTTTTACTGCTTCCGAAGAGAAGGTCCTTGGTTGGAGGGCAAGGTAGAGGGAGCAGGCGTTTTTAAAGGCCCGGTATTTTTTGCGGACACCCGAAAAACGTTCCGGAATAGGGACCCTGGGTTCAGGGGTGGCCATCACTACTGTAGAACTCGTAGGTACTTGGGAGTTGGTGGCAGTGTTGGCAGAGGTGGCAGCTGAGGGGGCTGGTCCTAGGAGACCAGTGAGCTGTTGAAGACGGCCATCAATCTGAGTGTATCCCTTTTGGAGTCTTTGGACGGTGTCCGTTAAGGTGGAGACCTGCTGGCAGAGGGTGTCAAATGGGGAACGCACTCTGTCGGCCTCAGACATCTGGCTGGTTTGTACTATCAGGCTAAGTACTTACCGAGGCCGAGATGCCAAGAGTGGTTCACCCTTGCACCCAAGCGCACTCCGCCCCCTGGAGGTGAGACAGGGAGAGGACAGCACGAGGGAGCACTGGCCACCAGCAGGTAGAGGTGTCTTTCTGAAGAATCTAGCAGGGCTGAGTCTGAAGAACAGGCCGGGAGTCAAACACCAAGGGTAGACAGGGTCAAACAGCAAACAGTAGCAAGGGCACAAGTCCGATTAGGAGTTTAGCAGAAAGCTCCAGACTAGTCAGGTTAAGCAAGAAGTCCAGGGTACAGGCAGAAGGTAGAGGGCTGGAGACAGGCAGCAGATCCGGGTCACAGGCCGAGGGTCAAGCACAAGGAGAGAGGTAGAAGTCCGTTTAGCAAGCCAAGGGGTCAGGTTCAGGAGAAGCAGAAGCGTAGTCAAATCCGGTCCGGGTCACAGCAGGAGAACTTTAACTTATTTCAGGCACAAGAAAAACACAGCAAAGCTGACAAACCAGCAACCAGATAGTGTTACTGCGTCTGTTTAAATAGGCCCGCCTGTAGTCCCATTGGCGAGCTATTGCGCACGTGCATTCGTCGTTGCGCCGGTGCGCGCACTTGAGCACGCCGAAGCGCCGTCCTGCCGCGCACGCGCATGCGCCGATGCGCCGTTTCGCCGCGCATGCGCACTGAGCGCAGATTGGTGACAACAGACGGGGAATTTCCCTGACAGCCACTTTGTGTTGGTCTATCACAGGGGCCTTTAAACTTTCTAAACAAAGGGCCAGTTTACTGTCCTACAGACTTTAGGGGGCCGGACTGTGGCTATTGGGAGTAGAAAAGGTCCTGACGTCAGTGGGGGAAAAAAATAATGCCCCATCGTTTGTTTCAGTGGGAGTAGTTGTGCCCCAGCATTGGTGTCAGTGGGAGGAATTGTGTCCCACTTTTGGTGTCATTAGGAGGAATTATGCTCCATCATTGGTGCCACTTAGGGAGAAATTGTGCCCCACTGTTGGTGTCATTGGGAGGAATAGTGCCCCAAGGGCCAGATAAAAGCAAGAAAAGGGCTGCAACTGGCCCCCCGGCTGCAGTTTGGAGACCACTGGTCTATCACATAAAATCCCAATAAAATACATTTACATTTTTGGTTGTAACATGACAAAATGTGGAAAATTTCAAGGGCTATGAATATTTTTTCAAGGTACTGTATGTGATTCTGCACAGGAGGACCACCCTATAGCAGATTAACTACGAAAGTGGTAAATGGAACGAAGCGGTGCTTATGTGGCACAGTTTTTTTTCATGTTTTAAAGCTGAACTCCAGAAAGGTAGCTGTATGCACAGATGAACTACTAATAAGCCTATCTATACATACAGTCGTATTTGGCAGAGCAGGAGATACAATTTTTCTCTGCTGCAATTAAAGTAGTATTAAACCCTGAGCATTTTTTAGTCTAGCACACTGAGTAAAATAAAATAAACCTTCTCCGGTAAACTGTTTAGTAAAATTCTTACCCCTGCATAAATACCTTATGTTTTGGGTTACAACTGTACAGACGGTCCCCTAGTTACAAACATCCGACTTACAAACGACTCCTACTTACAAATGGAGGGAGACAACAGGAAGTAAGAGGAAATCTCCCCCTAGGAAGGAAAATTCACTCCTGTAATAGTTATTAAGGGAAAAGGGTACCTCCACTAAAGCTCTATCACCAAGGCTTGTTTCCTCAACAACCCAACAATTTCTAAATCCAATTGTCATTGGGACAGAAAGTGAGGTGCAATCTTTTGAAATGGGGCACAGAGAGCAAAACAAACGTTACAGGGGTGTTAACCCTTCCCTATGCTATCCAAAAAGCTTAAAAATAGTTTTTTTGGCTGGAGCTACACTTAAAAAAAGTTACCTGTTCCGGCTTACAAACAGATTCAACTTAAGAACAAACCTACAGACCCTATCTTGTTTGTAACCCGGGGACCACCTGTATGTACTAAATGTTTTCTATAAAAGCCTATATTTATTGCCATTGCAGTGTTGCATGTAATGATGAATCAGCTAATGTTTTTGATAATAGAGATATTACAATTTGCTCTACTAAGAGGCATCATTTGCTTTGTTTCAAGAAAACCTGATTTACAACTGCCTATTTAGTAGCATAAAATGTCTCGATACTCTTGTAATTGATGTAATTAAACCACTACAAAAAAATTCACATCCAGATTGACCATCCCACCTAATGGTGTTAAAATAGAAAAAAACAAGGTGGTGGGAAAAAAGTAACCAGTAAACTGCAATATATTTAATTTTTTGGGGTTTATTACCAATTTAATTAAGTCAGCCTCCATATCTTCATTTTCTTATTGGAAAGTACCATTTCACTTTTGTGTGCAGTAAAAATTCAATAACATTTCCCAGACACAAACCAAAATGGATTGTGCATTTTTGAAACAGCAAGTTTTGACTTTGATATTCAAATTTGTATTAAAATAGTAGCCAAGTTATGAAAAATAAAAATCTTTTGAAAGTAAAATAGTAGCCAGGTTTTTAAAGCATTCAAATAACTAAAATTTGGCACTATGTTCAGCTGTCTGAAATATTTACAAAGCATAAATGGCCCGAAATCACATTCTGTCAATAGTCCCTGTTTTGCTTTGAGAGGGAATGAGATTGTTTCTTTTGCCTCTGGTCAAAAATAGAGGTGATAATGCTGATTATGCAGCTGTAACTAAGGAAGAGCACATATTTTCTCTAGAGCCAAAATAATTAAGCAAGAACTTTTACTCCTTCGGTTTAATTTCCCACGGATGTAAGGGAATTATATTACACTCTATTTTGTAAAAAAAAAATATGAGTCTCTTGTGAGCAGAGTCTCTAAAAACCATTTATATTATTAAACATCACCAAAGGTTGCCAATATTTCTTAACGCAATATGGCTTCATTTATAAGACAGAGAGCAATGTTGGGAGTGCAGTAACCAATCGCAAACAGTCAAAACTATCATCCACAGAACTGACTTTGGACACCCAACGGAATGCTGTGTTTTCCAGCTTTTTGCACTTGTCTTGCATCCCTTTATAAAATAGACTTGTGTATGTTTATGCCTTATCAGGCAAAATTCATAAAATTTTAAAATAAAAGATTATGGTTGTTCTGATATGTGTCATAGTAAGAAAGTGGGCTTTGGTTACACTAGAGGTACTTACCAAGGATCCGTTGAAATTAAACCAAATCAGAAGCATGCTTTATGGCCTACCAATTAGTCTTCTTGTCAGGACTGGGATCTGTACCTCCAACATTGGCTGCCTTCAGCAGTAGATCTTCTTGCTGAGCCACCTGAGATGTTGGACAGTTTGATCCCTTAGAAAAATCTTGCCCTGTCTCTTGTTTGAGTAAAACCTCATCTGCAATATGCAGTTCAGTTTTGGGCACCAGTTCTAAAAAAGGATATTGGGGAACTGGAGAAAGTGCAGAGAAGGGCAGCCAAATGTATAAGAGGCATGGAGGAGCTCAGCTATGAGTTAAGATTAGAGGAACTGAATTTATTCACTCTTGAGAAGCGGAGATTAAGGGGGGATATAATCAACTTGTACAAATATATAAGGGGTCCATATAGTGAACTTGGTGTTGAGTTATTCACTTTACGGTCAACACAAATGACAAGGGGGCACTCTTTACGTCTAGAGGAAAAGAGATTTCATCTCCAAATATGGAAAGGTTTCTTCACAGGAAGAGCTGTGGAAATATGGAATAGACTCCCTGCAGAGGTGGTTCTGGCCAGCTCAGTAGATTGCTTTAAGAAAGGCCTGAATTCTTTCCTAAATGTACATAATATAACTGGGTACTGACATTTATAGGTAAAGTTGATCCGGGGAAAATCCGATTGCCTCTCAGGGATCAGGAAGGAATTTTTTCCCCTGCTGTAGGAAATTGGATCATGCTCTGCTGTTTTTTTTTGCCTTCCTCTGGATCAACTGTGGGTATAGAATTGGGTATATGGGATTGTATGACATTTTATATATATATATATATATATATATATATATATATATATATATATATATATATTTATTTTTTATGGTTGAACTGGATGGACTTGTGTCTTTTTTCAACCTGACTAACTATGTAACTATGTTTCTGGTGAACTTTAAACTCTTTGCTTCTCCTATGAACTTCCCGATTTAAAGCGGAGTTCAACCCACTTTTACAAGGTGGTCTAAAACTAAAGACCACCCCTCCACCCCTCGTTTTTGGATATCGATTTATTTATTTTGTCTTTCTTACTTTTTTAGAAGTATATAGTGTACTTTCATCCTAGCGACGCAGTACATCATGTCCTCTTCTGCGGCAAGCCCTTCTCCTTTTCCCCCGCTGCCTTCTGGGACCTGTGTGTGTCCCAGAAGACGAGCTGGCCATTCACAAAGCGCAGAGTGACTCACGCATGCACAGTAGGAAACCGGCTGTGAAGCCTGAAGGCTCCACTGCCGGTTTCCCTTAGGTGGAAAAGCGTGGAAAAGCGGCGCCGGCAGCCTCGGGGGGCTGACATTGCGGGCTCCCTGGACAGGTAAGTGTCCTTATTAAAATTCAGCAGCTACAATACTGTAGCTGCTGACTTTTTAAAACAAATGTTTGCGGCTGGAACTCCGCTTTAAGCCATGTCACTGCACTGCATTGATTGACAATTATTGTGTCCTTAGCCAGTATCTTGCTCCTTTGTGTACCTGCAGCTGTCCTTATCTCCACTACTACTTGTTACTGAACTTTGGCCTGTTCCTCAACTACTCTCCCACTTGATCCCAACATGCAACCATTTGATATCGACCTTTGTCTTGTTCCTTGACTTCTGCTTGATTCCAACCTGCAACTACATGTTACTAACCTTTGGCTTGTTTACTGACTATGGAAAATTTTGTATAGGAGAAACTATTAATGAGTTTGAGTTAATCCTGTGATTTCCTACCACATCCCAAATTGTAGAAAGAAAGAGGAAGGCCCCAGGGGATTGTACGGGCAGGAAGTCAAAACAGGATAACAGAAGGTGGAAAATTTTGTATAAAAAATTTAATTTTAATAAGAAAAATATATATAAAGACATATGTGATAAAACCAGTCATGGAATACACAACATGATACAAGAATACAGCCGCTCAATGGTCGCAATACACAATATACTGATAACAATCAGAAAAAAGTGATTACGGCAACAACCCTACATGTTTCAGAAAAGCATAAAAGGCATATTGTTCCTATTATGATGGGTATACTTCCTTCTTCAGGGGTTTTGAATGCGAGCTTGCTGGTTAGGGATGAGCCGAACACCCCCGGGTTCGGTTCGCACCAGAACCTTCGAACGGACCGAAAGTTCGCGCGAATTTTCGAACCCTATTCGTTATAATGGACGCGAACGTTCGAAATCAAAATTGCTAATTACAACGGCCAATATGCATGTTAATGTCATAAAACAGGTTTGGGGACCCGGGTCCTGCCCCAGGGGACATATATCAATGCAAAAAGAAATTTTAAAAACTAAAGTTTTTTCGGGAGCAGTCATTTTAATGATGCATAAAGTGAAAAAAAAAAAAGTGAAATTTTCCTTTAAATATGGTACCTGGGGGGTGTCTAAAGTATGCCTGTGAAGTGGCATGTGTTTCCCGTGTTTAGAACTGTCCTTGCACAAAATGACATTTGTAAAGGAAAAAAAGAAGCCATTTAAAACCACTTGCGGCTTTAATGTCATGTCTTGTCCTGGCCGCCATATGGCTGAAAATCCTTGAGAAAAATGGCATGGCTACCCCATCACCCCCCCCCCCAGCCCCTTTGGGTCTTGTATGGATACTAAGGGGGACCCCGCACCCAAAATAAAACCCTATACCTACAACCCTATATACTCTGAACAGCAGTATATAGGTGGTGCAAACAAGACATGGACTGTAGGTTTGTTCTTAAGTAGAATCTGAACAGGTACATTATGAAGTGTAGCTACATCCCAAAAAAATCAATTTTTAAGCTTTTTGGAGAACATAGGAAGGGGTTATCACCCCTGTAACATTTGCTGTCTTTGCACATCTGTTCAGAACATGTCACCTCACTTTCCGTCCCAATGACAAATGTTTTTGGAAAAGTGGGGTTTTAATTGAAACAAGGATTGGTGATAAAGCATCAGTAGAGAGGAGATACCTTTTTCCCAAATTAAATCTAACAGGATAGAATTTTCCTTCCTAGGGGTAGATTTCCTCTCACTTCCTGTTTTCTCTTGCCGTTTGCAAGTAGGAGTCGTTTGTAAGTTGGATGTTTGAAAGTAGGGGCCTGCCGTATATACTCTGCAGAAATTTGCCCTATTAGATGTTGGTGTAGCCACAAGACTGGTGGGCACAGGAATGGGCCCTGCTGTGAGTTAATAGATCAAGATTTGTACTTGCATGCACCTGTTGAACCGGGCAGAAAAATTGGGCCTTTGGTGGTGGTGGTGGTGGTGGTGGACGGTGTTGCCACAAGACTGTAAGCCCTCACAGTTACTCTTGGTGGGTGCAGGAATGGGCCCTGCTGTGAGTTATTAGATCAAGATTTGTAATTGCATGCACCTGTTGAACAGGGCAGAAAAATTGGGCCTTTGGTGGTGGTGGTGGTGGTGGACGGTGTTGCCACAAGACTGTAGGCCCTCATAGTTACTCTTGGTGGGCGCAGGAATGGGCCCTGCTGTGAACTATTAGATCAAGATTTGTAATTACACGCCCCTGTTAAACAGGGGCTGAAAAATTGTGCCTTAGGCATTGGTGCTGGTGCCACAACACTGCAACCCCTCACAGATACTGTACTTGGAGCACAGCAGTCACACCTGTTGCGAAGCATCTTTTTAAAAAATTGTAATTACACGCCCCTGTTATACAGGGGCTGAAAAATTGTGCCTTAGGCACTGGTGCTGGTGCCACAACACTGCAACCCCTCACAGATACTGTACTCTGAGCACAGCAATGAGACCTGTTGCAAAGCATTGCCTAAAAATTGTAATTACACGCCCCAACAGGGGCTGAAAAATTGTGCCTTAGGCACTGGTGCTGGTGCCACAACACTGCAACCCCTCACAGATACTGTACTCTGAGCACAGCAGTCACACCTGTTGCGAAGCATCTTTTTAAAAAATTGTAATTACACGCCCCTGTTATACAGGGGCTGAAAAATTGTGCCTTAGGCACTGGTGCTGGTGCCACAACACTGCAACCCCTCACAGATACTGTACTCTGAGCACAGCAATGAGACCTGTTGCAAAGCATTGCCTAAAAATTGTAATTACACGCCCCAACAGGGGCTGAAAAATTGTGCCTTAGGCACTGGTGCTGGTGCCACAACACTGCAACCCCTCACAGATACTGTACTCTGAGCACAGCAGTCACACCTGTTGCGAAGCATCTTTTTAAAAAATTGTAATTACACGCCCCTGTTATACAGGGGCTGAAAAATTGTGCCTTAGGCACTGGTGTGGTGGCATGGATCATTGAGGAGGAGGAAGAGGATAGTCAGTGAACATAACAGGACAGTCACTCAGCATCAGCATAGGCAGTCTTGAAGGGATGTGACATTATAAATTATTCCGTTATATCCGCTTCAGGTGTCTGGTAGCTGGTGGTGATCCAAGACTGATTCATTTTTATGAAGGTCAGTCGATCAGCCGAGTCGGTGGACAGGCGCACCCTATGATCGGTGACAAATCCTCCAGCAGCACTGAATGTGCGTTCGGAAAGAACGCTGGATGCAGGACAGGCCAGTAGCTCAATTGCATACTGTGCAAGCTCTGGCCAGTGATCCATCCTCGGGACCCAGTAAGCCAGAGGATTTTCGGTGGGAAAGGTGTCCAAGTCTGACCTTGCCCCTAGGTATTCCTGCACCATGTATATCAGACGCTGGCGATGGTTGCTGGAACCGATCATACCTTGGGGCTGCGGACTAAAAAATTGTCTGAACGCATCGGTCAGACGTCCACCTTCCCCACCGCTCCTTCTGCTACTGACCGAAGCCTCAGCAACTCGTCGTCCAGGACCAGGAGTTTGTAACCTCCCAGTTTCTGGGAACGCGTTGCACAGACCTTTCTGCAAGGCCTCCCTGAGATGTCTCATCCTCTGCTCCCTCTGCGACGGCAAGATAAGGTCCGCAACCTTACCCTTGTACCGTGGATCAAGGAGAGTGGCCAGCCAGTAATGGTCACTCTCCTTGATCCGAAGAACACGAGGATCCTTCCGCAGGCTTTGCAGGATCAGGGAGGCCATGCAGCGTAGGTTAGCTGAGGCATTCGGTCCGGAGTCTTCTGGGTCACTGAGGATGACATGATCGCCAGCCACCTCCTCCCAGCCACGTACAAGTCCACTGGTTTGTTGGGACTGTACATCATCCCTAAAAGACTGCTGCTGCTGATGCTGAGTGCCAGGCTCCACCTCCATGCTCACACAATCCTCCTCCTCCTCCTCCTCTTCCTGTGTGATGGGTGGGACAGAAGGAACATTGTCTGGATAAAGGGGGCCTTGAGAGACAAGGAAGTCCTCCTCTTCCTGCCTCTGTTCTGCCTCAAGTGCCCTGTCCATTATCCCACGCAGCGTATGCTCCAACAGGTGGACAAGAGGTACAGTGTCACTGATGCATGCACTGTCACTGCTCACCATCCTCGTGGCCTCCTCAAATGGTGAGAGGACAGTGCATGCATCCCTGATCATGCTCCACTGGCGTGGGGAAAAAAAGCCAAGCTCCCCTGACCCTGTCCTGGTGCCGTAGTCGCAAAGGTACTCATTGATGGCCCTCTGCTGCGTGTGCAGTCGCTGCAGCATGGCCAACGTTGAGTTCCACCTGGTGGGCATGTCACATATTAGGCGGTTCTTGGGCAGGTTCAGCTCCTTTTGCAGCTCAGTCAGCCGAGCACTGGCATTATAAGATCGGCGGAAATGCACACAGACTTTCCTGGCCTGCCTCAGGACATCCTGTAAGCCTGGGAACCTGCCCAAGAACCGCTGCACCACCAGGTTGAGGACGTGAGCCATACAGGGCACATGGGTGAGCTGCCCCTGTCGCAGGGCGGAGAGGAGGTTGGTGCCATTATCAGAAACGACCATTCCTGGCTTAAGCTGGCGTGGCGTCAACCACCTCTCGGCCTGCCCCTGCAGAGCTGCCAGAACCTCTGGCCCAGTGTGGCTCCTGTCCCCCAAACACACCAGCGCAAGCACGGCATGGCATCTTTTTGCCTGCGTACTCGCGTAGCCCCTTGTACGCCTACGGAGCACCGCTGGTTCCGAGGACAGAGCACTCGAAGAGGACATGGAGGAAGAAGAAGAGGAGGGGGTGGAGGAGAGAGGTGTGTCACAACCAGTAGTAGCATTTTGGAGGCGTGGTGGCGGAACAACCTCCAACACTACTGCACCTTGTCCTGCATCCCTCCCAGCTGCCAATAGAGTGACCCAATGGGCCGTGAAAGAAAGATAACGTCCCTGTCCATGCCTGCTGGACCATGAGTCAGCGGTAATATGCACCTTACCGCTGACCGCCCTGTCCAGCGAGGCATGGACATTGCCTTCCACATGCCAGTAGAGAGACGGAATCGCCTTCCGTGAGAAAAAGTGGCGTTTGGGAACCTGCCACTGAGGAACCGCACATTGAACAAACTCACGGAAGGGGGCCGAGTCTATCAACTGAAAAGGCAGCAGTTGAAGTGCTAGCAATTTAGCCAAGCTAGCATTCAACCGCTGGGCATGTGGATGGCTGGGAGTATACTTCTTTCGACGGTCCAGCAGCTGGGGCAGGGAAATTTGCCTGCTACAATCGGACGTCGGTGTACTGCAAGTACTTGGTTGTGACACACCTAATTCTACACCTTCAGTCCTCTCAGAGCAGCTTTCAGAGAGGACTGAAGATATAGTGGGGATGGAGATCCCAGCTGATGAGGAGCAAGGAGAGGTCCGCTTTGTTCTTTGGTGTGGGTCTTTTATGTGTGCTTGCCAACGAGCTGCATGGCAGGTCGACATATGTCTGCTCATGCTTGTGGTGCCCAAGCGGCTGATGTTTTGGCCACGCGAGATACGCTTGAGACAAATATTGCAAATAGCAGTGGTGCGATCTGATGCACTCGTCTCAAAAAAGGCCCACACCAAAGAACTTTTGTGATAACGTGCAGAGGCAGCGCCCTGCACAGGCGGAGCTCTGCGGTGTGGTACAGTTGCTGTGCTGGCCTCTAGCTGGCCTCCAGGGGGCATCCTGCCTCGTTGGACATGTGACGCTGCATCCTCCTCCTCCTCCTCCTCTCTCCCTTCAGGCACCCACGTGGAGTCAGTGACCTCATCATCCCCTCCCTCTTCACCACTAGAGCAAACCTGGCAGTAAGCTGCAGCTGGTGGAACACTACTGCCAGATTGCTGTCCTTCAGCATCCCCTCTCTCTGCGCGCACACTACTGACTTCCTCAAGCTGGGTATCATCATCCGAGCCTTCGAATCGTTGGGCATCCTCCTGGAGCATGTACCCAACACTGTGCTCAAACAGTTCGGGGGACTCCTCAGGAGGACATGGTGGGTCTAGGGAAGGGGTGGCTGATGATGCCATTGAGTACGCGTTGGCAGCTGCTCTGCCAGTACCCTGAGCCTGGGTGAGAGAGGATGAGGAGGATGAGGAGGGCTTGGTCATCCATTCTACCAAGCCTTCGGCATGATGCGGCTCCACATGTCCAGCTGCCGAAAACAAAGACAAGCGTGTCCCATGGCCACGTGCTGATGACGATGCACGACCACGTCCACGGCCAGCACTGTTGTCTCTAGAAACAGAGCCTGCCTGCCCTGTGTTCTTGCCTCGGCACGCTCTGCCTCTCCTTGGCGGTCTTCCAGCCATTGTAGTCGGTAGTGTATATAGTATAAAAAATAGAACTCCTATGTGTGCTCACAACACACTGTAGGTCCTATGGGTGCTGACACTAACACACTATAGGTACTATGTGTGCTGCTGACAAGAAAATATAGGAGCTCTGTTTGCTGCCACTAACACACTACAAGTCCTATGGGTGCTGCTGAGAAGAAAATATAGGAGCTCTGTGTGATGCCACTAACACACTAGAAGTCCTATGGGTGCTGCTGAGAAGAAAATATAGGAGCTCTGTTTGCTGCCACTAACACACTAGAAGTCCTATGGGTGCTGCTGAGAAGAAAATATAGGAGCTCTGTTTGCTGCCACTAACACACTAGAAGTCCTATGGGTGCTGCTGAGAAGAAAATATAGGAGCTCTGTGTGATGCCACTAACACACTAGAAGTCCTATGGGTGCTGCTGAGAAGAAAATATAGGAGCTCTGTTTGCTGCCACTAACACACTAGAAGTCCTATGGGTGCTGCTGAGAAGAAAATATAGGAGCTCTGTTTGCTGCCACTAACACACTAGAAGTCCTATGGGTGCTGCTGAGAAGAAAATATAGGAGCTCTGTTTGCTGCCACTAACACACTAGAAGTCCTATGGGTGCTGCTGAGAAGAAAATATAGGAGCTCTGTGTGATGCCACTAACACACTAGAAGTCCTATGGGTGCTGCTGAGAAGAAAATATAGGAGCTCTGTGTGATGCCACTAACACACTAGAAGTCCTATGGGTGCTGCTGAGAAGAAAATATAGGAGCTCTGTTTGCTGCCACTAACACACTAGAAGTCCTATGGGTGCTGCTGAGAAGAAAATATAGGAGCTCTGTGTGATGCCACTAACACACTAGAAGTCCTATGGGTGCTGCTGAGATGAAAATATAGGAACTCTGTGTGATGCCACTAACACATTAGAAGTCCTATGGGTGCTGCTGAGAAGAAAATATAGGAGCTCTGTTTGCTGCCACTAACACACTAGAAGTCCTATGGGTGCTGCTGAGAAGAAAATATAGGAGCTCTGTGTGATGCCACTAACACACTAGAAGTCCTATGGGTGCTGCTGAGAAGAAAATATAGGAGCTCTGTTTGCTGCCACTAACACACTAGAAGTCCTATGGGTGCTGCTGAGAAGAAAATATAGGAGCTCTGTTTGCTGCCACTAACACACTAGAAGTCCTATGGGTGCTGCTGAGAAGAAAATATAGGAGCTCTGTGTGATGCCACTAACACACTAGAAGTCCTATGGGTGCTGCTGAGAAGAAAATATAGGAGCTCTGTTTGCTGCCACTAACACACTAGAAGTCCTATGGGTGCTGCTGAGAAGAAAATATAGGAGCTCTGTTTGCTGCCACTAACACACTAGAAGTCCTATGGGTGCTGCTGAGAAGAAAATATAGGAGCTCTGTGTGATGCCACTAACACACTAGAAGTCCTATGGGTGCTGCTGAGAAGAAAATATAGGAGCTCTGTTTGCTGCCACTAACACACTAGAAGTCCTATGGGTGCTGCTGAGAAGAAAATATAGGAGCTCTGTGTGATGCCACTAACACACTAGAAGTCCTATGGGTGCTGCTGAGAAGAAAATATAGGAGCTCTGTTTGCTGCCACTAACACACTAGAAGTCCTATGGGTGCTGCTGAGAAGAAAATATAGGAGCTCTGTTTGCTGCCACTAACACACTAGAAGTCCTATGGGTGCTGCTGAGAAGAAAATATAGGAGCTCTGTGTGATGCCACTAACACACTAGAAGTCCTATGGGTGCTGCTGAGAAGAAAATATAGGAGCTCTGTTTGCTGCCACTAACACACTAGAAGTCCTATGGGTGCTGCTGAGAAGAAAATATAGGAGCTCTGTTTGCTGCCACTAACACACTAGAAGTCCTATGGGTGCTGCTGAGAAGAAAATATAGGAGCTCTGTGTGATGCCACTAACACACTAGAAGTCCTATGGGTGCTGCTGAGAAGAAAATATAGGAGCTCTGTTTGCTGCCACTAACACACTAGAAGTCCTATGGGTGCTGCTGAGAAGAAAATATAGGAGCTCTGTTTGCTGCCACTAACACACTAGAAGTCCTATGGGTGCTGCTGAGAAGAAAATATAGGAGCTCTGTGTGATGCCACTAACACACTAGAAGTCCTATGGGTGCTGCTGAGAAGAAAATATAGGAGCTCTGTTTGCTGCCACTAACACACTAGAAGTCCTATGGGTGCTGCTGAGAAGAAAATATAGGAGCTCTGTTTGCTGCCACTAACACACTAGAAGTCCTATGGGTGCTGCTGAGAAGAAAATATAGGAGCTCTGTTTGCTGCCACTAACACACTAGAAGTCCTATGGGTGCTGCTGAGAAGAAAATATAGGAGCTCTGTTTGCTGCCACTAACACACTAGAAGTCCTATGGGTGCTGCTGAGAAGAAAATATAGGAGCTCTGTTTGCTGCCACTAACACACTAGAAGTCCTATGGGTGCTGCTGAGAAGAAAATATAGGAGCTCTGTTTGCTGCCACTAACACACTAGAAGTCCTATGGGTGCTGCTGAGAAGAAAATATAGGAGCTCTGTGTGATGCCACTAACACACTAGAAGTCCTATGGGTGCTGCTGAGAAGAAAATATAGGAGCTCTGTTTGCTGCCACTAACACACTAGAAGTCCTATGGGTGCTGCTGAGAAGAAAATATAGGAGCTCTGTTTGCTGCCACTAACACACTAGAAGTCCTATGGGTGCTGCTGAGAAGAAAATATAGGAGCTCTGTTTGCTGCCACTAACACACTAGAAGTCCTATGGGTGCTGCTGAGAAGAAAATATAGGAGCTCTGTGTGATGCCACTAACACACTAGAAGTCCTATGGGTGGTGCTGAGAAGAAAATATAGGAGCTCTGTTTGCTGCCACTAACACACTAGAAGTCCTATGGGTGCTGCTGAGAAGAAAATATAGGAGCTCTGTTTGCTGCCACTAACACACTAGAAGTCCTATGGGTGCTGCTGAGAAGAAAATATAGGAGCTCTGTTTGCTGCCACTAACACACTAGAAGTCCTATGGGTGCTGCTGAGAAGAAAATATAGGAGCTCTGTTTGCTGCCACTAACACACTAGAAGTCCTATGGGTGCTGTTGGGGTGCAATGCTGTGCTAACAGCACTGCGGTTGGTACTACTGCAATACTGTACTAACAGTAAGCACGCACCAGACTAATCCCCAGCAGCAGCTAATAACACACTAACTGTGCAATCAGCAGCAATGAACGATCAATGACTTAGGTAGCAATGGTTTAGCAAAGAAATAGCCAATGGTTTAGCAAAGAAGAGCAAATCTTTCAGTATCAAGCAAAGACAGAATCAGCAGACTAATCTCTCCTAAAGCCGGAACTCATGTGACCGGGGCCGATGGCGTGGCGGCCTTTTAAATGGTGGGGCGTGTACTAAAGCCCCTGAGCTGTAATTGGCTACAGGCGTCCTGCCTGTAGCCAATTATTGCTCTCCGAGTTTCGGGCGCTGTGATTGGCCAAGCATGCGGGGTCACAGTGCATGCTTGGCCAATCATCAGCCAGCAATGCACTGCGCCGGCCGCGCCGGCCGCAATGCATTGCGGGGCCGCTCGCATCACACGAATGTGATGCGAACGGCCCAAATAGTTCTGGGCTCGACGAGCGAGCGAACGCCCGATGCTCGATTCGAACATGGGTTCGAATCGAGCACCGGGCCCATCCCAATTGCTGGTATATTTCTATAGAGATAAACATAGATATACACAAATAAGTAAACAAAGTAGTTAGATGATAATGAAAATCCCAACCAATAGGGATAAACAAAGAAAAGAAGAAAAGAAAAAAAAAGAAAGAAAGACGAAAAAAAGAGAAAAAGAAAAAAGAAAAGAAAAGTAAAAGGAGAAAAAGATGAGAAAAAAAGAAAAACAAAAGGGAAGAAAAAAGAAAAACAAAAGCAAACATGTATGCCCCAAAAATACATTTAGTATGTACTTACAAATCATGTGTTCCTTACAAATGTAGGATGCACAACATTATTGCAAATGGATGGTGTTCAGGTCCAGACAAAGCAATAGCCCAAAAAATGTGCTTAGTAGAAACTTACAAGCTTTATTTTTCTATTTTTTTCATCTTTCTTTCTTTTTCTTTTTCTTTTTTGTTCTTCTATTTGTTTATCCTTATTGGTTGGGATTGAGCAGCTGTATTCTTGTATCATGACTGTATCATGACTGTTTTTATCACATATCTCTTTATATATATTTTCTCTTATTAAAATTCAATTTTTTATACCAAATTTTCCACCTTCTGTTATCCTGTTTTATCTTCCTGCCCGTACAATCCCCTGGGGCCTTCCTCTTTCTTTCTGTTTACTGACTAGGCTTCTACTTGATTCCTACTTGCTATGTCTGCTGCTGGACACTCGGCTTGCTCTCCTCCTGGTCCTAAGGACTGTGACCTGGTACTAATATGCAGCAAAACCCATCTCCACCATCAGAAGCTCTAGTGAATACCGGTTAAGTCTTAGCCCCTGCACCTCGGGTGATGTTGTGTCATCTGCCAGGGTGACCTGCTTGTGTACTTATCTAGCTGGTTGGTAGGAGCCTCTCTACTGCTATAGCTACTGGTCTCTGAGCCTAACCTCTGATGTGACACTCTTTACCCTTTTGACTTGTATTGCCTACCACAAAGTTTTCTTGGTAAAGTTTGGGAAGATCTTTTGTGGCAAAAACCCGAAAAATATTCTTGTAATTTTGAGATTGTAGTGCATATCTACACCCTGGAATTGATGAATATTGCAAATAATGGTATTAAGATTCAGGCATTTCTGCAAACAATCACAGCAGACCTGGAGAACCCCTTGCTTTCTAGTTTAGCAGACAAGCTGGTGTATGTTTGAACAACTTACCTAGAGCTTTCTACCTCATGGATATAATATGCATAGACCCATTCAACTTATTTCTAGGGGATCCCAGATCCAATTTAAAATGTATATATTGTCAGAATTTTAAATTGATTATCGATTATCTCAGACCTATATTAATTTGAATGATCTTCAAATAAAAAATAAAAAAAACTTAAAGAATTCCACACCTATACTTCCTTGAATTTTGTGACACACATTCTCTATGTACAATAAATATGCACTGCTGTGTCACACATTTCACAGAGCCTGCCTTCTGATCTACAGAGGAGCTAATAGGAGGAGTTCCAGGAGGCAGAGTCAGTACCGGAATCACAGCTTGCAGGCAGCAAGGCACCATGGCATACCATGTAGCCCATTAAAATCAAAATAAACTAAAGGAATAAGCAGCAGAGAAGCTGCAAAACATGCAGGGAATCCAGGAAGTTGTGGTAAGAGATGGCCAGCAGACAGGCAGCACTTACAACATGCAAGTATATATTTAATTATTAAATATCACTATTGCTTGTATTTCTCTTACAATGCTATAGCCATAAAAAAAAAGTGTATACTGTGACCATAGAACTCCTTGAATAAAAACCCTAATGATCTCAAAACAGATGGAAGACATAGATGTTGATAATTTATAGAACCAACACACCTCCAGACACCTTACAAGAATATGAGATTGGAATCAGTATTGGCACAATAGAAGACTGTACCGCATTGGAGACAGGCTTTGAGGTAGTGCCATTTCAGCAATAACATTGACAGCAAAAAAAAAACAATCCCGCACCATATCAAACAGCATCCCAATGTAACATTAACTTAACAACTTTCCCTAAAATAAGATTTTTTTTTTTCACGCTGTTTCTACCTCCTTACACTCATACAAATCAGCCCTGAGGTTTTTCCATGTGTCAAAGTCTTCGTCTTTGCAGGGTGGTCTTGCAATCACATACCCCTTTTTTTTTTTTTTTTACACAGACATGACATTTAAGTTGATACTATTCTATTCTCTCACCAGAAGTATCTAAGAATTTAACATTATTTTCCATTCACAAATTTTAATCAGCGGCGCTTTTCGGCCGCTAGAGGGGTGCTTAACCCCCGCTAGCGGCCGAAGAAGGGGTTAAAAACGCACGTGTTGCGGTGCTTCCGAAGCGCTTTTCATTGGAATGGGCAGGGGCGTTTTGGGAGTGCTGTATATAGCGCTCCCAAACCGCCCCCAAAGATGCTGCTTGCAGGACTTTTTCTAACTTCCTGCAAGCACACCGTCCCAGTGTGAAAGCACACAGACTTTCACATTCAGGCAGCATGGGAGGCAGTTTTCAGGCACTTTACAGGCGCTATTTCAAGTGCTAAAACGCCTGAAAACTGCCTTAGTGTGAAAGGACTCTAAAGCCTCGTACACACGACCGAGTTTCTCGTCCAAAAACGACAAGAAAACTGCTGGGAGAGCTTTCTTGTCGAGAAAAACGTTCGTGTGTATGGTTTTTCGTCGAGAAAACTGCCGTGAATCTCGACGAGAAAAATATAGAACCTGCTCTCTTTTTTCTCGACCGGATTCTCGATTTTCTCGTCGTGTTTCTCGTCGGCCTGTTTTGCGATGAGAAAAACGTTTGTGTGTATGCTTTTACGAGTCTTCCAAAAGCGCACATGCTCAGAATCAAGTATGAGACGGGAGCGCTTCTTCTGGTAAAACAAGCCTTCGTAATGGAGATAGCACATTCGTCACGCTGTAACGAACTGAAAGCACGAAGACTGAAAAGCGCGAATCGTCTCTTCCCAAACTTTTACTTCACACGCGTAAACACGAGATCAGCAAAAGCAGCCCAAGGGGTGGCGCCATTGAAATCGATCTTCCCCTTTATACTGCCGTAGTACGTGCTGGACGTGACCGCTCAGAACAACGACGAGATTTGGAATTGACTGTGTGTATGCAAGGAAAGCTTGACAAGAATCTCGTCAAGCTTGACAAGAATCTCGTCGAGAAAAACAACGTGTTTTTAATGACGAGAAACTCGGTCGTGTGTACAAGGCTTTAGAATTCAATCATCCAGAGCAACTTTCTCCATGTACCTCCAATTGTTAATGTCCAGCTCCCAATATCAGCAACCATGTATGTAGTAGACATGTGTAATTTGTTTTGTTTCAAATTCGTTTTTCTAATAGAACAAAAATTCGAAAAAACGAAAATACGAAATACGAAAATTCGAAAGAACGAAAGTCCGAAAATAAGAAAGAACTAAAATAAGAAAATAAGAACGAAAATCAGAAAATAAGAACGAAAATCAGAAAATTCTAAAATAAGAACGTGTTTTTTTTGGGCATCTGTGTGCAAGAGGTCTAAAACAGATTATTAGAGATGTTATTTAACCACTTCAATACCAGGCACTTACACCCCCTTCCTGCCCAAGCCAATTTTTAGCTTTCAGGGCTGTCGCTGTTTAAATAACAATTGCGCGGTCATGCTACACTGTACCCAAAAAGACTGAAAATTTTGAAAATAAAAATAAAAAATATATTTTATTTCTGTTATAAAATATTGTAAATAAGTAAGTCTTCTCCTTCACTGATGGGCACTGATAAGGTGGCACTGACGGGTACTGATAAGGTGGCACCAATTAGGTGGCACCAATGAGGTGGCACTGATGGGCCCTGACGATGGGTACTGATAGGCGGCACTGATGGGCACTGGTAGGTGGCACTGATGGGTGGCACTGATATGCAGCACTGATGGGCATTGATAGGTGGCACTAATGGGCACTCATGGGTGGCACTGGGGGGCACTGATGGGCTCGGATAGGTGACACTGATGGGCACTGAAAGGCTGCAATGATGGGTACCTATGGGTGGCACTGATAGGTGGCACTGCTGGGCACTGATGGGCACCGATAGGCAGCACTGCTGGGCACTGATGGACACTGATACATGGCACTGTTGGGCACTGATATGCGGCACTGATAGGCATCCCTGGTGGCACTGGCATTTGCAAGCATTGTGGATGGGCACAGATTGGCAGATGCCTGGGCATTGATTGGCAGCTGCCTGGTCACTGATTGACATATCCCTGATGGTCTAGGGTGGCATACCTGGTGGTCCAGTGTGGGTGCCCATCCCTGGTGGTCCTGGCGGCATCCTGGTGGTCCTGGGCGGGCATCCGAGAGGTGCTGCACTGATAAACAATCAGCACAGACCCCTCCTGTCAGGAGAGCAGCCGATCAGCTCTCCTCTAATCGCGTCTGTCAGACGCGAGTGAGGAAAAGCCGATCAACGGCTCTTCCTGTTTACATCATGATCAGCCATGATTGGACACAGCTGATCATGTGGTAAAGAGCCTCCGTTGGAGGTGTAGCGGTGTGTCAGATTGACATGCCACACCACCGGGCTATAGGCTGGGCGGGAAGTGGTTAAAGGAATTTTGTATTTCTAACGTTTCCTTTTGAGCATTATTAAAATCTCTGTTCCCTGCCAAATGGGATTTTAAAACATTTATTTTGCTTTGGTACATGGTCCCAGAGCAGTGTCCAGGCCCCTATGTTGTTTGTATTACAATCCCTTGCCTATTAGCTTGGAAAATGGCCGTTTCTTGTTTTTAATATTCAACTGTGGAGTTTGGATTCAGCACCCCAGACTTCAGAGATAAAACAACAGTTTACTAACAACTAAAACAAAATTGACACAAAAACTTGGGATACTTGCAAACTCACAATACACATCCCTTAGATAACTGTGAATCCGTCTAGTCTCTCTCTTGCTAGCTGAAGTGAGAAAACAACTTGGTCACTCTTAACAAAATCCCTAAAAGTTGATTGATGTATTTTTTTATATACTTTGCACATTTTTCTCTCTACTTTTCTCATTTTCTTTTATAGCTACATCTCTTTTTAACCTTTCCTATTATCCCTCTATACCCCAAATCTGAGACTCCCGGTTCTCTTTGTCTGCCTTATCTTTTGGCTTACTGCTTTTCACTCATTTCTACTTCTACCTCTATACAAAAAAATGCCTACTTTCGATTTAATGTACTCTTCCGAATCCTGACACATCGAGTCAATATCTTTCTGCTTATCAACACACAAACAAGCTATAAAAGTTACAAAACTGTCATTAAACCAAAGGGTTTTCTCCTGATTAAAAGGATCACTAATGTGATAGATAGTATTTATAGGTCATATTCAGATAACTATAAGAGGTAAAAATTATTCATGATATTAGTCAGAGCATCATTAAAATTTTTCAACTTCATTCCATATGTTGTAATTTAAAATGTTCTCCATGTACATGCAGACTCAGCTGTCCAGCTGAAGTGACAGAGACAAGGGTTCAGACATCCTATACCACTGCCAGGGGCGATTAAAGCATATGTAACGATGACCGTTTAATTTTTGCTCATTTTTTGGTCTGGTAAATATACCATTGAAAGCATTTTGTTATATTTACTTAATATGTGATTTGTAGTTGTAACAAATTTCCTGTTCTAGGGTGGCAATAGGGATTCAGTTCAGGTTTGCTGTTGATGGGTTTACTGTAAATCCTACATGTGTGCCGACCTGGTGAAATAGTGCATTATGTTTATATGGCCAATTACTGCATTGCCTGAACTTTGAACTTAGGTCAGCTGGAATAGAATGGCCAATAGTGGATAAGCCAGTCTCCTCACTATAAAAGGGTTGGGTCACAGCAGCCATATTGACATTGGGCTTTAGTTTGATAGGGAAAGCAAATGGGGCATTGCTGACAAAAGTAGATAGGAAGAGATTAGTGTCAGGTTTGTAGGCACTGACAGGTCTCTTATAGTGGATGTAAACCCTTCTTTAATGTCATTTAGATATCAAAATGTTGTTTTACAATTTTCCATTATTACATCTTAAAGCTGCTAAAATCCAGCAGCCTTTTTATGGCCTGTCTCTGCCCATATGCAATACAGTGATAACAGGCTGCATGTGTTTTTTCACAGGGCAAATTTTCTTATGTATGACTGGCTGCAAATGTTTTTGCTTAGAGTTGTTGATCAAAAAAACTAAACTTATGGCCCTGACTTCTGATACTTCTGGGAGGTGTGGGTGATGACACTGTCCCTCAGCACTGTCTTTTGGGATGAATGGGTTCTTGTAATTCAGCCCATTGCAGGAGTTTTGGAGCGCTCAGCTATCCAAGGAGGCAGTGGTGAAATATGGTGACATCACCCACGTCTGTCCCCGAAACATAGGAAACCAGAGCCAAGATATTTTATTTTAGTGGTTAAGTTTACATTGCTTTAAGAAAATATACTTGGGCTCTTTAATTTGCAGTGCAGAGGTGCCCTGCATGTGTGCACAGATCTGTACAACCAACAATTCTTTAAAGGACCTGTCAGGGGGATTCCATACACAGACATCCAATACAGATGATCAGATCATTGGGCTGCACTTAAGGAATCAGGAACAGAGTAAGTGAAAATATATATATTTATTGAAGATAAAGACACACGTGAAATCAAACAACAGCAAACCATAAACAAGAAATGAATACAAGAGAACACAACAAACCCCAAAACAACCTAATCTAACTATCTAACTAATATATACAAGTAAAGGGAACACACATACATAAACAAGGCAGGGACAAGAGACAAGGGGAGCAGAAGGCCAGGTACTGGGAGCAGTCAGCAAGGGGGAGCTGGAAGCTGGTATCAGGGGACAGGTCTCGGGGGACAGGTCTCAGGGGACAGGATACAAGGAACAGAGTCCAGGACAAGGCAGGAAACGGATCAGGTTCAGGCAACGGATCAGGCTTACAGAAGGAATTCTGGAGCATTGAGCCTTGGTTAAGGGCGGGTTTATATAGTCCAGCAGACCCAGATCAGGTGTGTTTGATGGCTGGTGGAAAGTCTTGGTGGGGAGACACCCGCTGGTGGCCACCAGAACTACACCCACTGGTGCCGAATGCAACAGTGCCACCAGCAGGTGAGCCCAGTAATGACACCATTCCTGACAGGACCAATATCTTTATGTAACAATTGACTAAAAGCTAGGTCTTCCATTGTCAACAGCTTAGCTAATTTTACTTAAATTTGGGTCTTTTTAATTTTTTTAGATTGTACTTTTTTGCTTGGGAGGATGGGAGCGCATCAGGCAGTTGTTGCAGACAGTACGATCAACAGCTGCCTTTTTTGCGGCACCTCTCTGCATCCTTGGAAAAAAAAATTCAAACATGATGCACCCAAAACACCACACATTCTCACCTCAGGTGCACTGCAACCCCCTGCTGTATTTACATATACTGTACCTAAAAACTGTGTAATCTTTATCTATTTAAATGTATGCATAATGCATTTATCTTTTATCAGTAACATCTGCAGTGGGGTTTGGTAGTCCTCTTTTATTTAGGTTTGATTTGTTTTATTAAAAGTCAGCTTCTCAGTTACAAATCCCCCCAATTGAGTTGAAAAAAGTGCAGCAGGGAAAGCTAGTACCTCAAGAAAATATTGGGCCACCTCCAGCCAGTGGCTCAGCCTTGACACCCTGTAGTCTATTGGAATGAACACTTGTAAACGTTTTATCTACAGCCTCGCTGTCACTACCCATGTTTGCTTGATTAGGACAGGGGTGGTATGTAAAATTATATAAAAACTTAAATGGGACAATGTTAATGTGGGCCGTGTGGGCCAATGTTAAAGTGGACCCTGAACCCCTCTTATATTACTAGCAGGTGAAGTGAAAACATGACATACAGGCGATAGGCAGGTTGGGACATTTTTTAATACTGCTTCAGCAAAATTTGCTGTGGAAAGATTGTCTTTCAAATACAGTAGGGTGGGTGTTGGTGGGACCTGGACACTGGGAGAGAGTGGACACCCTATGATTGTGAGATTGTATGCTGAGTTTTGCTTCTGCTTGATTTTCTTATTTTGTCCTCATAGAAAGAATTTACAGGTTAAAAACAATGAAGATGGGATAGAAAATGGATCTTCTACTTAATTTGTCAGACCCAAATAATTTGGTTGGGTACCTGTCCCCAGCTTCCAATATTTTTACCAAGTCTGCACTGACAGCTCTGGCCATGTTTGCTTGAGTTGGGAAGGGGCAGCCTTACAAAGATTTTTTTTTAATTGTAAATATGTAAATGAAATGCGCATAGAAAACATAGTTTTGGCAGCTGTAAATACTGTATGTTATTGAGGGGGTTTCCAGTCTTGAACTTGAGGAAGGGGGCTATTTTTACCAGTTCTTCATCATGTGTGATTCAGTAGCTATATTCTCCCTAAAGCCTCTCCTCATGCATCACATAGAAGAAGAATGAGGTGGAGGAGCAAAAGATGAAGGTGGATGGAGAGGAGGATTAGCAGGAGGGGAAGGTGAAGGAGAATAAGTTGAAGGAAGAATGGGAAGGTAGAGTAGAGTGAGGAGGAGATGGAGGAGAAGTAGATGGAGTAGGAGGAAGAGGTGAACGAGGAATGGGACGAGGAGTAGAGAAGGATGAGTAGGGGGAGCAGAACATGTGAAAGACAAAGTACATGTGTGAACTTTCTCAGTCAAAGGGTGGCCAGCAGATTAGTGTCATTGTAACACATGAACATACATGGCTACAGATGGTGCGGGGTCAGCCAACTCTCAGTGTGGGCCTGGAGAAGAGCCAGTAGCTCTTGCCCTGTGTGGCTCCAGTCCCTCGGATATACAGGTCCTTCTCAAAAAAATTAGCATATTGTGATAAAGTTCATTATTTTCTGTAATGTACTGATAAACATTAGACTTTCATATATTTTAGATTCATTACACACAACTGAAGTAGTTCAAGCCTTTTCTTGTTTTAATATTGATGATTTTGGCATACAGCTCATGAAAACCCAAAAATCCTATCTCAAAAAATTAGCATATTTCATCCGACCAATAAAAGAAAAGTGTTTTTAATACAAAAAAAGTCAACCTTCAAATAATTATGTTCAGTTATGCACTCAATACTTGGTCGGGAATCCTTTTGCAGAAATGACTGCTTCAATGCGGCGTGGCATGGAGGCAACCAGCCTGTGGCACTGCTGAGGTGTTATGGAGGCCCAGGATGCTTCGATAGCGGCCTTAAGCTCATCCAGAGTGTTGGGTCTTGCGTCTCTCAACTTTCTCTTCCCAATATCCCACAGATTCTCTATGGGGTTCAGGTCAGGAGAGTTGGCAGGCCAATTGAGCACAGTAAATACCATGGTCAGTAAACCATTTACCAGTGGTTTTGGCACTGTGAGCAGGTGCCAGGTCGTGCTGAAAAATAAAATCTTCATCTCCATAAAGCTTTTCAGCAGATGGAAGCATGAAGTGCTCCAAAATCTCCTGATAGCTAGCTGCATTGACCCTGCCCTTGATAAAACACAGTGGACCAACACCAGCAGCTGACATGGCACCCCAGACCATCACTGACTGTTGGTACTTGACACTGGACTTCAGGCATTTTGGCATTTCCCTCTCCCCAGTCTTCCTCCAGACTCTGGCACCTTGATTTCCGAATGACATGCAAAATTTGCTTTCATCCGAAAAAAGTACTTTGGACCACTGAGCAACAGTCCAGTGCTGCTTCTCTGTAGCCCAGGTCAAGCGCTTCTGCCGCTGTTTCTGGTTCAAAAGTGGCTTGACCTGGGGAATGCGGCACCTGTAGCCCATTTCCTGCACACGCCTGTTCACGGTGGCTCTGGATGTTTCTACTCCAGACTCAGTCCACTGCTTCCGCAGGTCCTCCAAGGTCTGGAATCGGTCCTTCTCCACAATCTTCTTCAGGGTCCGGTCACCTCTTCTCGTTGTGCAGCGTTTTCTGCCACACTTTTTCCTTCCCACAGACTTCCCACTGAGGTGCCTTGATACAGCACTCTGGGAACAGCCTATTCGTTCAGAAATTTCTTTCTGTGTCTTACCCTCTTGCTTGAGGGTGTCAATGATGGCCTTCTGGACAGCAGTCAGGTCGGCAGTCTTACCCATGATTGCGGTTTTGAGTAATGAACCAGGCTGGGAGTTTTTAAAAGCCTCAGGAATCTTTTGCAGGTGTTTAGAGTTAATTAGTTGATTCAGATGATTAGGTTAATAGCTCGTTTAGAGAACCTTTTCATGATATGCTAATTTTTTGAGATGGGATTTTTGGGTTTTCATGAGCTGTATGCCAAAATCATCAATATTAAGACAAGAAAAGGCTTGAACTACTTCAGTTGTGTGTAATGAATCTAAAATATCTGAAAGTCTAATGTTTATCAGTACATTACAGAAAATAATGAACTTTATCACAATATGCTAATTTTTTGAGAAGGACCTGTATGAGCTACAACATACCATGGCAGCTTTTAGCTAGGAAAATTGCATATGCTCTAGGCGCCTGGGAAGACTGCTGGATTCAAAGAGCCAGAGATCAAGAACAGTGAGGAGGAAGGGGTACAGGCGAGTCCCCTGTCAACATCAGCAACGCACATAACAGTAAGTACCACCAGTTTCAGTGGTGTTCCCCATCTTGAATTTTTCACAGTGTTGCCAGATGGATTGGGGTGGCTGCTTCTTCCAGTACTCTGATATTTGTTCCTGCCTGGCCCACGGCAAAATTTTCTCTCGCTACTGTTCTGCCTCCCCCTCAAAACATTCCTCCTTTACAATCAGCGGTGCCCACACCTCATCATCCACCTCGTCGTCATCACTGGAACCTAGTTTTCACTAAGCTCCAGTTTCTGGAACGTTACTGTTTCTTGCTGTTCCCTGCCTGATTTCATCTGGCTGCTGTGTGGCTGAACCCTCTTTCTCTTTCCTATTTAACTGGTAATGCGTTAAGGACATAGCCAGTTGCTTCAATCTCCTTTTAAAGGATGTTTCTTGCTCAATTTTATTATGTTCATCAAACCAAGATCAATGCATGGATTTCTAACCAAGGAGTTTTCAGCATTGTCTTCTATCCTAAACAAACAACATTAAAGTGATTGTAAAGGTTGTTTTTAAAAAACAAAACAAAAAAAACAAGCATGCCATACTTACCTGCTCTTGCACAGAGCAGCCCTGATCCTCTTCTTCTTGAGTCCCCTACCCACACTCTGGGCTCCTCCTCTTCTCTGTGTGCCCCCATAGGAAACTGGTTCCTATTGTGGCGCACATGCAGGCTCGATCTATTGACACACACAGTGTGGCTCAGCCCCGCCCCCTTCTCCTTCATCACTGGATTTGATTGACAGCAACAGGAGACTATGGCTCCTGCTGTTGTAATTTATTCCAGTGAGGCAAGAGAGGAAGAGCAGCGCCACTGCTCTCAAGCTCATTGCTGAATTGAGATCAGAGGTATTTGGGTCGGGTGGGGAGTTGACAATAAAAGTTTTTTTACCTAAATGCAAAGAATAGATTATGGCAAAAACCTTTACAACCAGTTTAGCGCTGCTGCTCTGACATTATAATTCAGGCCCTGGTATGACTCTTCCAGACAATCCTCTCACCAACTTTGTGCGTAAACCTGAAAGTTTCCTGTGCTGATTACAACCTGTCTCCTAGCTGCAGCCCTCCTAACTCTTGGGCAGAGACCACTTCTGCCTGCCAGGATGGAGTCCCAAACCATAGTCATGATTCTATGAAAAGTCCAGCACACACCTGCCCAATTAGTGTGCTGGTGGTGCCTAAAATCAGGACCCAGGATTGGAGACTTCATCTCACCCAAGTCTCTATGAAGTCTCCAGGCTCAAGGTCCAAAACTGTGTTTTACAAAACCACTGAGGAAACTGAAAAGCCAGTTTCCTCTGAATGAAACAAGCACCCTGAAGCCCCTCAACCTGCTTGGATGAGAATCCTGGGTGATAGAAAAAATTTTTACACAGTGGCAGGGCACAGCACTATCAATATATATATATATATATATATATATATATACTGTATATATACAGAATATACAGTGAGGGAAAAAGTATTTTATCCCCTGCTGATTTTGAATGTTTGCCCACTGACAAAGAAATGATCAATCTATAATTTTAATGATAGTTTTTTAAGGGACAGAATAACAACAAAAATATCCAGAAAAACACATTTAAAAAAGTTATAAATCGATTTGCATTTTAAAGAGTGAAATAAGTATTTGATTCCCTATCAATAAGCAAGATTTCTGGCTCCCAGGTGTCTTCTATGCAGGTAACAAGCTGAGATTAGGAGCACTGGGAGTGCTCCTAATCTCAGCTTGTTACCTGTAAAAAAGACTCCTGTCCACAAAAGCAATCAATCAATCAGATTCCAATCTCTCCACCATGGCCAAGCCCAAAGAGCTGTCAGGGACGAGATTGTAGACCTACACAAGGCTGGAATGGGCTACAAGACCATCACTAAGCAGCTTGGTGAGAGGGTGACAACAGTTAGTGAGATTATTCATAAATGGAAGAAACACAAAATAACTGTCAATCTCCCTTGGTCTGGGGCTCCATGCAAGATCTCACCTCATGGAGTTTCAATGATCATGAGAATGGTAAGGAATCAGCCCAGAACTACACAGGAGAATCTTGTAAATGATCTCAAGGCAGCTGGGACCATAGTCTCCAAGAAAACAATTGGTTACACACTATGTCGTGAAGGACTGAAATCCTGCAGTGCCCGTTAGGTCCCCCTGCTCAAGAAAGCACATGTACAGGCCAGTCTGAAGTTTGCTAAAGAACATCTGAATGATTCAGAGGAGAACTGGGTGAAAGTGTTGTGGTCAGATGAGACCAAAATCAAGCTCTTTGGCATCAACACAACTCGCTGTGTTTGGAGGAGGAGGAATGCTGCTTATGACCCCAAGAACATCATCTCCACCATCAAACAGGGAGGTAAAAACATTATGCTTTGGGGGTGTTTTTCTGCTAAGGGGACAGAACAACTTAACCGCATCAAAGGGACGATGGATGGGGCCATGTACCATCAAATCTTGGGTGAGAACCTCTTTCCCTCAGCCAGGGCTTTGAAAATGGGTCATGGATGGGTATTACAGCATGACAATGACCCAAAACACACAGCCAAGACAACAAAGGAGTGGCTCAGGAAGAAGCACATTAAGGTCTTGGAGTGGCCTAGCCAGTCTCCAGACCTTAATCCCATAGAAAATATGTGGAGGGAGCTGAAGGTTCGAGTTACCAAACGTCAGCTTTAAAACCTTAATGACTTGGAGAAGTGGGACAAAATCCCTCCTGAGATGTGTGCAAACCTGGTGGCCAACTACAAGAAACCTCTGACCTCTGTGATTGCCAACAAGGGTTTTGCCACCAAGTACGAAGTCATGTTTTGTGAAAGGGGTCAAATACTTATTTCACTCATAAAATGCAGATCAATTTATAACTTTTTTGAAATGATCAACCTCTGCAGCAAGTCAGTAATCATGTGATCAAATCATTCAGCTGACTCCTCTTAGAAACTTTGCAGGGCTATGGCAGGCATAGAAGACGATGGGTATAAAATTGGGTAGCCAAGATAAACACCAAAGTTTGCCTCAGCCACTGTAATTGTCTTGTTTAATAGGCACATCAACAGATTTGGTGTAAAAAAAAAAAAAAAAACGAATGGATTTAATTTTTATTATCTAACTGTTTTAAGTTAATATGTTTTTAAACAAATGTTTTCTCAGGTTCTGGGGTTATAGTGTACATCATAGTATTTCCTCCTTGAAACAACTGTGCCCTAAAGTTGCTACAAGTTGCACTGTGCAAGACCGTCATTGATGTCAAGCAGCCCACAAAGACTCCTCTATGCACCTTATTGACCAAAGGGATACGGTAAATGCGTGATCGTGCAAAGGAGAAGAAAAACAACATTTTAATGTTATCAAGAAAATAAAGAATGTCCAGTAGCTATTATATGGATGGCAAAGAAAAAGTTAATTTTGACAAAAAAAAAACACCTTATATAATACTTCAGTTTGATATTTATGTATTTGTAAGAGACTGCGAATCATCACATGGGAAATAGAATAGATACACTTTATCCACTCTGCATGATGAGTTGGTTAGCAAGTGATTCACATAATATTGTGCCGATAAATCATATTATAGACCTGTTGACATTCATTAAACTATACATTGTTTTACTTTTTCCCTGCCTTGTAGCTGCCAATGACCTATGGTGATAACCGCCAACAATATGCTACTATAAATCCGCTGAACGGAGAAACAACACTTCTGGGACCCCCTTCCTGAATTTATATCTCCATATTTTATAACAGTTAAAGGGAGTCTCATAACTGCATGCCAAAATAAAAGTAAGGGGAGATTTAGTACTGACATCTTGGCTTCATTTATCAGACAAGCATGATTCTTTCTTACATAGGGACAGTCACATTGATCTATGGACAACTGTGAAAAAGGCACAATACAAGGTACTACCATGTTCTTTTTAATAATGACAGGAAACTGTCAAAACAACTTTTTGTTTTCAGTAGGGAGAACTGCAATGCCTTACAGAAAGGAGGATAATTTTTTACAGTGAAAAACGTTATACTGATGACAGTGGGGAACTTGAAGAGTATAACTTGATATTTATTTATCTTTAGCGATGAATCCATTGGTTAGTTGAATCAGGGCTCCCACTGGATTGGGCTGATCCGTTGCAAGCAGATGCTTAGACAGATCATCAGTTCATCACCTGTGAAATGCTCTCCTCGTGATCTGTAGTGCTGCTATTTTTTTTTTTTAGGTGAAACTTTGCTTTACAAGTAAATGTTTAATCCATGACAAAGGATCCTCAGAGCCCAGTGGGTTTTCTACACAGATAAATAAACAGTATTAACGTTTGGAAACTTTCTGGTTGAATCCTTGGAACAATTTACTTGGACTCATTCAATGGGTGTGTGAATTTCAACTTTTTTGTTTTTATTGAAATCATGTTTATTACATTTTTTTTTGCAGATTTTCAGATTTAGGAGCACATGGGCAGGACAGTTATCACATACCTGGAATGGGAACCCGAGAAGACCAGACCAGCCCCTCTTATTGATCCAGTCCAAGCACCACTGGGTAAGAAGTCAGGGAGTGTAGGCACAAAGTTCTGGCACTAGTGCTGGTAAATGATTCTGGTATCACTGGTACTTGAGAGCACTGTCGTCAAGTGATAGAAAGATGAAGGGGTACCTCCAAGGATATGGAGAAAAGTAAAAAAAAAAAGAAAAAACAAATACAGAGATCCTTATAGTGTAGTAATTTAGAGAAAGTTCAAAACAATGAAGAGAGGATAAAATACATACTCCCATATGTAAGGTTGCTAAACTCCCTTAGGCTAAATTTACACTTGTGATAGTAATTGTGGGTGCGGGACAGTGCATAAATCTCACTTGTTCCTGCACCCTCCGCCACCCACAGCCAAACAGTACGGCTTTTTTGCAGAAGTGATGGGTTGTTTATTCATTCTTAACCACTTGCTTAGTGAGCACTAAGGATGAGCTTCGAGTTTGAGTCAAACTCATCTTTGACTCAAACATTGCCTGTTCGCACGTTGGGCGAACAGCGAACAATTTGGGGTGTTCGCGGCAAATTCGAAAAGTCGTGGAACACCCTGTAAAAGTCTATGGGAGAAATCTAAAGTGATAATTTTAAAGGCTTATATGCAAGTTATTGTCATAAAAAGTGTTTGGGGACCCGGGTTTAAATAAAAAAAAAATGGTGTGGGGTTCCCCCCAATAATCCATACCAGACCCTTATCCGAGCACGCAACCTGGCAGCCCACAGGAAAAGAGGGGGGACGAGAGAGCAGCCCCCCCTCCTGAACCGTACCAGGCCACATGCCCTCAACATGGGGAGGATGCTTTGGGGTATGGCACAGGTGGGCACTGATAGGCAGCACTGATAGGTGGCACTGATGGGCACTGATAGGCACTGGTAGATGGCACTAATAGGCAGTACTGATAGGTGACACTGATGATGAGGCACTGATGGGCACTGATTGGCAGCGCTGGTGGGCACTGATTGACTGCACCGGTGGGCACTGGCAGGTGGCACTGGTTAGCACTGATGAGCAGCACTGGTGGGCACTGATTGGGACCAATGTCCCTGTACCCAAAGCTGGTTCCTGGCTTCCTTCTTTTCTCCTCACACTGATCGTGAAGAGAAAAAAAACGATAACTAGCTTCCGTTTACTTTCCGTGATCAGCTGTCATTGGCTGACAGCTGATCACGTAATAAATGGCTGCTGTGATTGGCCCTTTCTGTGATCAGCCTAGTCCGAAACACTCAACAATCATTGAGTACACCGCCCGCACACCACAGGGGGCATGCAAGCATCACGATCATGGGATGACATCTATTGATGCCCTCTTGGCACTGGAACCCCACGCTGTAGCCATCTTTCGGCTATAGGGCGAGCAGAAAGTGGTTAATGGCCTAGGAAAAAGGTTTATGTCTCAGGAGAGCCTGGTGGATCACTTGGAGGACATTCTTAAATTTGGGAATGTGCTTATGATGTTGCTGGGTCAGCTTAAAGATTCTGACACTGTGAAGCTGGACATCGATTTCCATCTGGAGGGTCTGTAAGTAACACTCACCTCCTTAAGCGTTCTGCAAAAAAACTTTAAAAACACAAAAGTCACTGGCACCCAATCTCCTTTCTCAGTCCCCCCAGTTTAGCCATGGATATAGAGCCCTGGGGTGAAATGCTAGTCCACCTCTGCCTCTGCAGGTGCAATCCTGTCTTTGGGGTGTCAGAGGGGTGCTACAAAAGTATAAAAATATAAAATACATGCTAGGGGGCATCCAAGGGGGAGGAGGAACTAAGGGCTTGGAAATGGACTTTACAGAGGCAGCAGAATTTTCTGGAGTAGTTTAATTACAGATATTTAAGATTATCCATGCCAAAGAGAGATCGTTTGAAATGCAATGACTTGAATTACAATAAACAGTTTTCTTATGCCTGTCACCACAGGAAGTCTTATAGCAGAGGAAGTTTAATAAAAGCGGAAACCATTATTTCAGATGTACTTTGCTCTACTGTAAATCTTTACTAATCAAACACTTTGTTTAAAAAATATATTCAGTTGCATTTCTCATGACTTTAATTGCTTTTCTTGTATTTACTTTGGTGCTTGTTCTCACAATCTCCTGCAGTCTCTTCCCTATTACCTCTCAGATGCCCATGTATGTTAAGCCCAGCTGGGACACAAGATGCATTTTTGAGAACACCAATTCTCTATATACACTTTTGTGCATCTGTCTAACATTTCCTCCCAGTTATGTACAAAAATGAGATGGAACTGCAGGAAGCCATGTGAATTTAGCCTTACTCCAGCATTTACACTGCATGAACCTGATCCATATTATTCAATGTATAACACTTTTGTTAATTTTTTTTGTTTTGCTGCTCCTGAATTGTACAGCCAAAAAAAAAAATGTAAAAGCTTGGCATAATTCACTAAACCAATTTTTTTCAGGAACTTTTTTAATGAAAGCAATTAAATAGAGTCAAGCAATGCTGCTCTGTTAATTTATTGTGAATCTAAAATGCAAAAAAAAAAAAGCAATTTAAAGCCATTGAGTAGAGAAAGCAGGCAGATGGCCTATTGTGCCATCGTATAAAAGCAAATGTATTTGTTTAGGTAGAACCTCTTAGGTTTGATAAAAAAGGCATGTCTTGTTATTGCATAAATACCTCTGTAATGCCGTGAATAAAAGAAAAGCAGATATAAGAAGAGCATGATGTTAAAAATTAAAATGAAGGTACAATGGAAACTTCTGAAATAAAAGTTATTAAAGCTAGGAGACCTGAACACAAAGATTTTCAGGTTAAAGTATGCAGGTCTGTTTTCTACAGAGTACATGCAGGTAATATGCCAGCTGACATTATTCTAATTAGGTTTATCTGCTAGTTGTTAGGGGACCAAAGCAGATGACATTTAATCGTTTACGCTCAGTATATAAAGCCATATCTTTTTTCTTTGTTTTGAATAGAGTGAGGAAGGGAAAGAATCCCTGTCAGGTTTGTACTGCTATCTCGGGCTCCGTTAACCCCTTCACGCCAACATTACGCAAATATGTGACCTTTCTGCAGGTCGGTCTTAACACAGAGCGGCTGCATATTTGCATATCACATTGTACATAAAGCTGCTCCGAAAGCATGTGCCCTGCGAGCTCCCGTCACAGTGACCAGCAACTAATGCAAAGCTCCCGATTGCTACTTGCGATCAGGAGCTTTCCGATCATGTGACCGCTGTGACTGCCAATCACAGCGGTCACATGATCATAAACCCCGCCCCGGCTCCCGGCATCTGAACCCCCTTAAAGGGCTGGGAGGCGCCGGTACAAAGGGGTTAAAGAATTTTCCCCCCATTTTCCATCCACCTGCATTCGCTCCAGCGTTACTTGCACATCATTGCTCTGGATCAGTTTCCTAATAGTGACAATTATAGATCATAATTTTGCAATGTGTGTCAGAATAACCGCTTTTAGTCTCAATCAGGAGCACATGTGATAGAGCAGAACTGGAGAAACCCAAATGGGAGACATAGTAAAGAGGGTCAGAAATGGGGCCTTCATGGCAAGGTCACTGGGTAAAGATGCAAATTTAATAAGCTGCATGTAAAGGGTGAGAAATAGGGGTGGGGAATAGGTGGGATATTATAGTCCAGTAGACAGGGCTGGTAACACTGGTAAAATTTCAGAGCAGCAAAGGTACTGTGCTTTGGGCCCAAACAGCCCAAGTTAGGAGCACAGTGGAGTTCCTGCAGATCAACAAATACGTTCCTGAACTTGCTGCATTTTTATAGAAAACATGGGGAAATCTGTATATATTGCTGTATATATATATATATATATATATATATATATATATATATGTTTAATTTTTCCCTGGCATACCCATTAAAAGTCACAGGAGGTTAAAGAGGGTGGGACTAAGCACTGACTAAGGCTCCATGCAGACTAGCTTTTTTTTTTTAAGCTCCCAGGAGCTGTTATTAGCATTTTTTTCTGCTCCTAGAAGCTAAATAGTGTTAGGGGAGATTTACTAAAACTGGAGAGTAAAGATCTGGTGTAACTCTGCATAGAAACCAATCAGCTTCCTTTTTTTTTTTTTTCAAAGCTTAATGAACAAGCTGAAGTTAGATGTAGAGATGTACAGAACTATTCGCCGGCGAACAGTTCCCGGCGAACATAGTTTGTACGCGTTCGCCGCGGCCGGCGAACATATGCGATGTTCGGTCCGCCCCCTATTCATTATCATTGAGCAAACTTTGACCCTGTACCTCACAGTCAGCAGACACATTCCAGCCAATCAGCAGCATACCCTCCCTCCCAGACCCTCCCACCTCCTGGACAGCATCCATTTTAGATTCATTCTCAAGCTGCAGTCTTAGCGAGAGGAGGGACAGTTTAGCTGCTGCTTATTTTATAGGGAAAGCTAGGCTAGGCAAGTGTATTCAGTGTTCACTCCACTCCTGAAAGACTCATCTGATCTCTGCTGTAAGCACAGCGTCCTGACAGCACCCCAAAAAGCCCTTTTTAGGGCTGGTAAAACACCAGTCTGCTTTTTTGTTTTTTCCTGGACAGCATCTATTTTAGATTCAGTCTGTACTTAAGCTGCAGTGTTAGCCAGAGGAGGGACAGTTTAGCTGCTGCTGATTTTATAGGGAAAGCTATAGGCAAGTGTATTCAGTGTTCACTCCACTCCTGAAAGACTCATCTGATCTGTGCTGTAAGCACAGCGTCCTGACAGCACCCCAAAAAGCCCTTTTTAGGGCTGGTAATACACCAGTCTGCTTTTTTGTTTTTTCCTGGACAGCATCTATTTTAGATTCAGTCTGTACTTAAGCTGCAGTGTTAGCCAGAGGAGGGACAGTTTAGCTGCTGCTGATTTTATAGGGAAAGCTATAGGCAAGTGTATTCAGTGTTCACTCCACTCCTGAAAGACTCATCTGATCTCTGCTGTAAGCACAGCGTCCTGACAGCACCCCAAAAAGCCCTTTTTAGGGCTGGTAAAACACCAGTCTGCTTTTTAGTTTTTTCCTGGACAGCATCTATTTTAGATTCAGTCTGTACTTAAGCTACAGTGTTAGCCAGAGGAGGGACAGTTTAGCTGCTGCTGATTTTATAGGGAAAGCTAGGCTAGGCCAGTGTATTCAGTGTTCACTCCACTCCTGAAAGACTCATCTGATCTGTGCTGTAAGCACAGCGTCCTGACAGCACCCCAAAAAGCCCTTTTTAGGGCTGGTAAAACACCAGTCTGCTTTTTTGTTTTTTCCTGGACAGCATCTATTTTAGATTCAGTCTGTACTTAAGCTGCAGTGTTAGCCAGAGGAGGGACAGTTTAGCTGCTGCTGATTTTATAGGGAAAGCTATAGGCAAGTGTATTCAGTGTTCACTCCACTCCTGAAAGACTCATCTGATCTGTGCTGTAAGCACAGCGTCCTGACAGCACCCCAAAAAGCCCTTTTTAGGGCTGGTAATACACCAGTCTGCTTTTTTGTTTTTTCCTGGACAGCATCTATTTTAGATTCAGTCTGTACTTAAGCTGCAGTGATAGCCAGAGGAGGGACAGTTTAGCTGCTGCTGATTTTATAGGGAAAGCTAGGCTAGGCCAGTGTATTCAGTGTTCACTCCACTCCTGAAAGACTCATCTGATCTCTGCTGTAAGCACAGCGTCCTGACAGCACCCCAAAAAGCCCTTTTTAGGGCTGGTAAAACACCAGTCTGCTTGTTTTTTTTCCCCGGCACAGTAGCTTACATAAAAAAAAACACAACAGTTTTGACTGCAGTAGATGAGCAGTCAGTTGCCTGCCAGCGTGTGTGTCAGACCTACAGTGTCTACTGTGCCAACTTCTGCCAGTGCACAGTGCCACTCATATCTGGTGTCACAGTAGCTTGCACGCATAGTACAACTAAACTAATCTAAAAAAAATGACAGGCAGAGGCAGGCCACCCCGCAGGGGCTGTCGTGGTCGTGGTGCTGTGATTCCCTTTGGCCCAAGAATAATGCCCAGTGTTCAGGGGCCACGTACCCTGAACTCGAAAAGTTCTGAGGACATTGTTGACTGGCTAACACAGGACAGCCAATCTTCTACAGCTTCCGCTCGGAACCTTGACGCACCATCCTTCTCCAGCTCAGCTTTGGGCACCTCTCAAGTTCCCACTCGCCCGCCTGCCACCACCACTAACACTAGCACCACAGTTGCTTCACTTGATCTGTCAGAGGAGTTATTTACACATGAGTTGGAAGAAATGAGTGATGCGCAAACATTATTGCCAGAGGATGTAGATAAAAGGGATATGTCTCAGTCAGGCAGCATTACACACATGGATGTACGGTGTGATGATGATGATGTTGTACCCGCTGCTGCTTCCTTTGCTGAGTTGTCAGATACAAGTGAAACGGTTGATAATGACGATGTGGATGTCACGTGGGTGCCCGCTCGAAGAGAAGAAGAACAGGGGGAAAGTTCAGATGGGGAGACAGAGAGGAGGAGGAGACGAGTTGGAAGGAGGGGGTAGGTCGTCGCAAGGAGCTAGTGGCACAGTCAGACAGCATGTATCGGCACCCGGGGTCAGCCAGACAGCACGCCAATCAACGCATGCTGTTGCCACCACCAGAATGCCGCCATTGCAAAGCTCAGCAGTGTGGCATTTTTTTTGTGTGTCTGCCTCTGATAACAGTGATGCCATTTGCAACCTGTGCCAAAAGAAACTGAGTCGTGGGAAATCCAACACCCACCTAGGTACAACTGCTTTGCGAAGGCACATGATCTCACATCACAAACGCCTATGGGATCAACACATGATGACGAGTACAAGCAGCACACAAGCTCAAAGCCACCATCCTCCTCCTGGTCCAGCATCTTCAGCCACGTCAACCACTGCTGTCCTCCTTGCCCCCTCTCAACCATCTGACACTACGTCTCTCGCCTTGAGCAGTTCCTGCTCATCTGCCCACAGTCAGGTGTCTGTCAAGGACATGTTTGAGCGTAAGAAGCCAATGTCACAGAGTCACCCCCTTGCCCGGCGTCTGACAGCTGGCTTGTCGGAACTCTTAGCCCGCCAGCTTTTACCATACAAGCTGGTGGAGTCTGAGGCCTTCAAAAAATTTGTAGCTATTGGGACACCGCAGTGGAAGGTACCCGGCCGAAATTTCTTTTCACAAAAGGCAATCCCCAACCTGTACTCTATTGTGCAAAAGGAAGTCATGGCATGTCTGGCACACAGTGTTGGGGCAAGGGTCCATCTGACCACTGATACCTGGTCTGCAAAGCACGGTCAGGGCAGGTATATCACCTACACTGCTCATTGGGTAAACCTGCTGACGGCTGCCAAGCATGTAATGCGTGGCTCTGCAGAGGAGTTGGTGGTGACACCACCACGACTTGCAGGCAGGCCTGCTGTCACCTCCTCTACTCCTCCTACTCCATCCTCTTCAATAACCTCCTCGGCTGAGTCCTCTTCTGCTGCTGCGTCTTGCTCCACATCAACAGCACCCCCCCAGCTCCCCAGGGGCTATTCCACATCCCGGATACGACAGTGTCACGCTGTCTTGGGGTTGACTTGCCTGAAAGCAGAGAGTCACACCGGACCAGCACTCCTGTCCGCCCTGAACGCACAGGTGGATCAGTGGCTGACTCCGCACCAACTGGAGATCGGCAAAGTGGTGTGTGACAACGGAAGCAATTTGTTGGCGGCATTGAATTTGGGCAAGTTGACACATGTGCCGTGCATGGCACATGTGTTAAATCTGATTGTACAACGCTTTGTGCATAAGTACCCAGACTTACAGGATGTCCTCAAGCAGGCCAGGAAGGTGTGTGGCCATTTCAGGCGTTCCTACACAGCCATGGCGCACTTTTCAGATATCCAGCGGCGAAACAACATGCCAGTGAGGCAATTGATTTGCGACAGCCCGACACGTTGGAATTCAACACTCCTAATGTTCAACCGCCTGCTCCAACAAGAAAAAGCCGTCAACGAGTATTTGTATGACCGGGGTGCTAGGACAGCCTCTGCGCAGCTGGGAATTTTTTTGCCACGTTACTGGACGCTCATGCGCAATGCCTGTAGGCTCATGCGTCCTTTTGAGGAGGTGACAAACCTAGTCAGTCGCACTGAAGGCACCATCAGCGACATCATCCCATTTGTTTTCTTCCTGGAGCGTGCCCTGCGAAGAGTGCTGGATCAGGCCGTAGATGAGCGTGAAGAGGAAGAGGAAGAGTTGTGGTCACCATCACCACCACCAGAAACAGCCTTGTCAGCATCGCTTGCTGGACCTGCGGCAACGCTGGAAGAGGAGTCTGAGGAAGAGGAGTCAGAGGAGGAATGTGGCTTTGAGGAGGAGGAGGAAGACCAACCACAGCAGGCATCCCAGGGTGCTCGTTGTCACCTATCTGGTACCCGTGGTGTTGTACGTGGCTGGGGGGAAGAACAGACCTTCAGTGAGATCAGTGAGGACGAGGAACAGGACATGAGTAGCTCGGCATCCAACCTTGTGCAAATGGGGTCTTTCATGCTGTCGTGCCTGTTGAGGGACCCTCGTATAAAAAGGCTGAAGGAGAACGACCTGTATTGGGTGGCCACGCTACTAGACCCCCGGTATAAGCAGAAAGTGCCAGAAATGTTACCGAATTACAGGAAGATGGAAAGGATGCAGCAGTTCCAAAATAAATTAAAAAGTATGCTTTACACAGCGTATAAGGGTGATGTCACAGCACAACGGGAATCTAACAGGGGAAGAGGTGAAAGTAATCCTCCTCCTACCACGACCATGCCGGCAAGGACAGGACGCTTTACAGACGTATTGTTGATGGAGGACATGCGGAGCTTTTTAAGTCCTACGCATCGCCACAGCCCTTCGGGGTCCACCCTCAGAGAACGACTCGACCGACAGGTAGCAGACTACCTCGCCTTAACTGCAGATATCGACACTCTGAGGAGCGATGAACCCCTTGACTACTGGGTGTGCAGGCTTGACCTGTGGCCTGAGCTATCTCAATTTGCGATAGAACTTCTGGCCTGCCCCGCTTCAAGTGTCCTTTCAGAAAGGACCTTCAGTGCAGCAGGAGGTATTGTCACTGAGAAGAGAAGTCGCCTAGGTCAAAAAAGTCTAGATTACCTCACCTTTATTAAGATGAATGAGGCATGGATCCCGAAGGGACTGACAGTGGGCGATACATTTGACTAAAAAAGGCCTGATGAGATGAGCTGCCTTGGGCTAAAAATGGTCCACAAGCCGCAATGTTTTAGGGCACTTTCTGCCTGAAAAACATAATTTTTTCTGGCCGCTGCTACAGCAGCGGCTGCAACAATACCTAATTTTACAGGCATGTGTACATGCCTAATTTTTCTGGCCTCTGGTGCTGCACTGTGGCTGCAAAAAAAACAAACAAAAAAACACATACCTGTGTCAATTCCCCTTCTTGATCATTACCTTGTTGTGGTGAAGGGGCTTGCGTATCACAATGAAGCGACCACCTCTATGAGTGTGTTGGCAATGGCGTTGTTGGCACACCCCAGATGGTAAGGTCGTTGCTTCATTATGAACAGACCAAAAGCGATCGGCTTGATAATTTTGCATAGAAAAAACATAAATTTTCTTTGTGATCATCTAAGGTGATCATTAAAGCCTTGCGGTTGTGCAAATGGACTGTTTGCAGTTGTTTGCGGTGCGTTAAACGGGGAGTTTGGTCTGTCCGAGTTTGGTCTGTCACTGTGAAGCGGGCGTAACCCTTACACTACCTGATCGATACAACATCATACCTGATGTTTTAAAGCACGTTATTCCAAACACATTAGGAATGTTAGGTGATTTATGCCCTTTATGGATTAAAACCTGACTCTGCGTCAACTACGTAATTTTCCATGGGAGTTTTGCCATGGATCCCCCTCCGGCATGCCACAGTCCAGGTGTTAGTCCCCTTGAAACAACTTTTCCATCACTATTGTGGCCAGAAAGAGTCCCTGTGGGTTTTAAAATTCGCCTGCCTATTGAAGTCTATGGCGGTTCGCCGGGTTCGCCCGTTCGCGAACATTTGCGGCAGTTCGCGTTCGCCGTTCGCGAACGGAAAATTTTATGTTCGCGACATCACTAGTTAGATGCTGATTGGCTACAATACACAGCTGCACCAGGTTCTGAGTACCCCAATTTTAGTAAATCAACTCCTATGTGTCCATGCACACTACTTAAAGCTATTAGCATTTAAGCTTCAGTGTATAGACGAAGAAAAAAATGCTTTTTTGTAGAGTTTCTTGGAGCGTTTTTCCAGCAGAAATGCTCCTAAACACTGCTAAACACTGCTAAATTCTCCTAAATTCTACCTAGGCTCCGTGCACACGAGCGCATTTTTAAGCTCTAAAAGCTGTTATTAGCAGCTCATGGAAACTAAATAATATTATCCTATGTGTCCATGCACACTACATTAGTAGAAAAAAAATTGTTTTGTAGAGTTTTTTGGAGCGTTTTTGCAAAAACGCTGAATACTCCCAAATGCTCCTATCTGCTTCTAAATGCTACTAAAATGCTCCTAACAGCTTTTTTTTTAGCTTTTTTTTTTCATGTACTAGCTTCTAGGAAGAGCAGAAAAAAAATGCTAATACCAGCTTCTAGGAGCGTAAAAATAAAAATGCTAGTGTGCATGGAGCCTAATGCCGCGTACACACGATCACTTTTCTCGTCGGGAAAAATGACATTTTTTCCTCTTGGATGTGAAAAACGGCCGTGTGTAGGCTCTCCAGCATTTTTCCAGACGAGAAAAACGGCGAGAATCACGACAAGAAAAATTAGAACATGCTCTAATTTTTCTCGTCACGAATCACAGCATTTTTTTCCACGGCAGTTTTCCCATAGGGAAACACTGCTAGGGAGCCTACAAACGGCCGGTTTTCTCGACCGAGAGAAAACATGTCGTGAAAAACAGTCGTGTGTAGGGGACCAAGCCGGTTCTCGTTTTTCCCTTCGGGTTTCACGGCGATGTTCTCACCGCAGTGAAACTCGATCGTGTGTACACGGCATAAAAGTTTTTAAATGTTTCAAAAATCTACTAAAATACTATTAGAAGCTGGCACAAAAATGCTATTTTCAGCATTTTTCATCCAGCGTTTTATTTTTTGTTGGAGCCTTAAGGAACTGCAAAAATGCTAATAAAATGCTAAAGGTCCTCAACGCTCAAAAATGCTACTAGAAAAACTTTTAACAGCGTTTTTTGCAGCTTTCTTTTAGCTTAAAAAAACAAAACGCTAGTGTGCATGGAGCCTTAAAGTGTATGTAAAATCAAGCAATGAACTTCTCCTATTGCCTAAGTTTGTTAAGCGCCATACACATGGGCCGAATGCCGGGCAACATCAGCTGGTTCAATAAAAACCACCCGATATTCAACCCATGTGTATGGGAGACGGTCCGTTTGGCCCGCTTCTGTTGGACGAGCATGCTGGAGAAACAGCAGCCAACTGGCTCCCGATCAGCGCTCTTAGCCAATGGTTAAGTGAGCTGACCGGAGTGTTGAACGGAAAAAACTCTTGTTTTCCAATCTGAACTGTATTATACCACATGAGGAACACCAAGGGGCTGATTCAACCTGGGGTAAAGAAATGAGCACTAATGTGGATGTTATTGCCCATACTAAAAAAATCATATTTCTTGTTTGTTTTCTTTGTTTGTTCAAAAGGTGAAACTTGATTTGTTCATTAATTGATTGTTATAGGCAACAACCTTTCTTTTGCTCCATTTTTGTTCTTCTGCATCCCCCGTAGGAGAATGTTGCCAAATAAACAGAATCCAACTTTCATCTGTAATTTTCTAAAGTATAGCAGCAAATATAGAGTTAAAAGTGTCGTTTTCATTAGAATGGAATAAATCCAGCATTACAATGATACTTCGTACAGTATTTGTATTCATTTGGCAAAAATAATGTTGTTTGTAAAGACTATTTTTCTGAAACGAATGGCCTTCCCATTCATCACCTTACAGCACAGAGCTGCCAATGAAGCTCTATACAAGGACACAGAGAGATTTTTCATGAAATGTGCTGTTATTATTAGAAAATTCATGTTTTTCTGAATGTTGCATTGACATTGTACATTTCTTCTTTTCTTTCATACATGATAACCTCAAGGTCTTCTAGCTGAAAAGTCCAGTGTTTGTATATCTCCACTGCTTACTACAGTCAAGGTTAAAAAAGAAAATTTCGATTTTTGTTACCTAAGGGCCAAAAAACATATTCTGTATATCTCTGCAGAACACGTACATTTTATTATGTTAAATCCATTTACAAATGCTGCAAGTACAGAAAAATACCTGTTAACCTGGCAGAAATCCATTGTACTCCAAACTTCTTAATTGGACTGACAACACAATGTTTTGCTGTGTTGAATCCCAACCAGTGTTGTCAGCCCTGCCTGCTGAACTAGAGAACTCAAGCTATTTCTCAAAACAAGAAAAAGGCAAAAGAAAAAAAAAATGCTGGAAAATTCTCCACAGAGTGAGAACACAGGCTGGGTTTACATTTTTGTAATGCCCAGACATACCCTTTTATTACAGATCTAAACTTTAAGGGGGGTCTATATTTGAAACATGTGCTGTATGAAAGTCCCAAGCATTTTCATAGCTGTCATAGATAATCCCTACAATTTGCCTAATGTGTTTATTTCCTGTGACGCCATCAGGGGGGGACAGCCCATAAACATGTAGGGGTTCCAGACATCCCAAGGAGCCTAGGCCAAAACCAGGGACAGACTGACCATTCAGATTGGGTCAGTAGGGGGGCCCGTGAGAGGCTCAGTCTGCCCCTGGAGGTGACCACACATTACGATAAGAGGAGGGTTAAGCCCATAGGAAGCAATAAGCCATTGCATCCCTGCCAGTGGTTGATGCAGCGGTGGGAGAGGACTCAGATGCTGGCTGGGATGAGGGAGGGATAGTGGACTCATGGGGATGAAGACAGCAGCAACACCCGAGAAACAAAAGCTGTCACATGCATTGCTCAGGTGTGATTTTGGGCCATTCTTCCACACAGTCTTCAAATCTTGTCGGTTCCATTGGCCTCTTTTATGAACTCTGATCTTTAGTTCTTTCCATAGATTTTCTATTGGATTCAAGTCAGGTAATTGGCTAGACAATTTTAGCAGCTTTATTTTCTTTCTTTGAAACCTATTGAGAGTTTCCTTGGCTTTGTGTTTGGGATCATTTTCTTGCTGAAATGTCCACCCTTGTTTCATCTTCTTTAACCTGGTAGATGGCAGCAGATTTTTATCAAGAATGTCTTGGTACATTTTTCCATTCATCCTTTTTTTAATGATATGAAGTTTGCCAGTACCGTTTGCTGAAAAACAGCCCCACACGCCATGATGTTCCCACCTCCAAACTTCACTATTTTGGTATGGGGGTGTTTTTGTGGTGATGTGCAGTGCCATTTGACCTCTAAGCATGGTGTGTATTATAGCATCCAAAGAGTTCAATTTTGGTCTCATCTGACCAGACTATATTCTCCCAGTATTTCACAGGTTTGTCTAAATGTTGTGCAGCAAACTTTAAACGAGCTTCCACATGTTTTTTCTTCAGCAATAGAGTCTTGCGTGGTGAGTGTGCATACAGGCCATGGTGGTTGAGTGCATTACTTATTTTTTTCTCTGAAACAATTGTACCTGCTAATTCCAGGTCTTTTTTGGGCTCTCCACTAGTGGTCCTTGACTCTTGGACAACTCTTTTGATAAGTATTTTCACTCCTCTGTCAGAAATCTTGCAAGAGGCACCTGGTCGTGGCTGGTTTATGGTGAAATTATGTTCTTTCCACTTCCGGATAATTGCCCTGACAGTGCTCACTGGAACATTCAGAAGTTTAGAAATCCTTTTGTAACCAATGCCATCAGTGTGTTTTGCAACAATAAGGTTGCAAAGATCTTGAGAGAGCTCTTTGCTTTTATCTATCATGAGGTGTTTCTTGTGTAACACCTTGGTATAGAGACGCCTTTTTATAGGCCATCAGTTGAGACTGAACCAGCTGATATTGGTTTGTACTGACAAGGGGCAGGATTGCTTTCTAATTACTGATAGATTTCAGCTGGGATCTTGACTCTCCATGCTGTTTTGCACCTCCTTTTCTTCAGGTGTTTAATACTTTTTCCTGTGCAATTCCATTTTATTACATGTAGCGCCCTGCTCCTGATGACCAGGCACTATGTTTAAATTTAGTGGGTGTCTGAGCTGGTAGTTAGCTCAGACTTTGATTATTAAGGCTAAATCAGCTTCTGTTCCGGCTATGGCTGTGCTTAGAGGGATTTCCCATTGTTTGCCTGAAGGTGGCGTTACCACCACAGGCCAGTGTTGGAACACAGGCAGGCCAGAGTGTATTGGGTATTTTTCCCCGGGAACAGCTCAGTGGGAGTGGTCTCCCCACGTGACATGCTGGGGAAGGGTACTTATGGGGCATACGCCATTTCTTTGAGGCTCTTTGCCTTGTGGCCTTCCTGGCTCGAGGTATGTGATAGTCAAATGTAAGCCGCGGAGCCATGTTGGCCGGAGGCTGTATCTCTGCCGGGTAGGCCCAGTTGTCCTGACTGGGGCCTGCACTTTGAAGGGGATCCTGTGCTGTCTGTCCTGTGGGAGGAAGCCGCTCAGTGGAGAAAACCAGGGGAGGACCTGTCCTGGAGAGGACCAAGCGAAAGGCTGGGGTCTTGGGGAAGGCCTGGTGACCTTATTGGAGGATGCACCGTAGCTTATGTTACCTTACAGTGTGCCGGGTTGGCTTAAAGGCTCTAAAACTGTAAGGCTGGATCTCCGGATGCTAAATCCTGTGGCAGAGGATTCTTGAACAGTTCATCTTTATCGTCTTAAAGTCTGTGGCAGAGACTGTTGTTCTTCATTTTGTTTGTGCATCATCCCAGCTGCTAGGCTAGTGAGAGGGGCCTATCCGGGTGGGCAATACCCACTTGAAGGAGAGTGGTGAGTGTGACTTTTTTGAAGCTTAGAAGTTTTCCCCAGTGATCTGCATCGTGTGCCTGAACCTTCCCCCGACTCTCCATCCCTCTACCTGTGCAAGTTTGTGTGAAATAAAGCCTAACGAAAAGGATTTATAACTTGGGTGGACATTGAACTTTCTATAGACTCTCATCCCCTTGACAACGAATGGTGAGGTAATGTGCAAGGCCCAAATCTAAACCAGCAGCTCCTACGGGGGTAGTGCTACACGTGGGGGCTCGAGTCCAGGATTTGCCGTTACCTCTCGCAACTCAAGAAACTATTCACCGGGAGTTTGTGCTACAAAGAGGGCTCTGGACTTTGTATTTCTTTAAAGAGGGGGGTTGGTTTGCGGATCGCTTCTTGGCCGCGTGGACTGTGGGCGGAGCCAAGAAAGGAAAAACCCGCAAACTACGTGACTGAAGAAGCAAGTGGGAGGAGTTCCCGCCTGCTTGCTGCGTGAGACGCTACATGTGTATCCAGCACCCAGAGAAACGGAGTACCGCCATGTCTTCAGTGCTATCATTGCAGTCTGCTTTTGGGCCCAGAATGTTTCCTGTGGGTACCGCTACAAGTGCCATGGTGCCGGGAACCGCGCTGACGGACACTGGCATTCGATTAAAGCCGCATGGGCGGTTCATGCTTTACACGATCAGTGATGTGGAGGCGTTGGTTATGCTGTGTAACAGGTGTGATGGACTGGCCATGCACCCCTGTCCATTTGTTCGATGCCTACGATGCGGGGAGTACCTGTTTTCTGTGGAGCAACCCATCATGCTGCCCTGCGCCTACAAAGTGGATTGGGCTACGGGCAACGTAACAGAAGAAGCTGCTGCCTTCGACCAAATCGTCCGGCCCATGTCCGCCACATCTGCTGCTGTGAGTAATCCTGAAGGGAATGTTGCTTTTACCATTGGGAGTGGGTCGCCAGTGGACACCACTACCACTGTTACTTCAACTGTATCCACCTTCGCTGCACCTGTCTAGAAGAAGGTGGGATACATGAAGGCCTCCCGTGGCCGCTGTAGAGGCCTACCCAGAGACCACCGGAAGCGGACCCCGAGAGAGGTGATATCCCCGGGAAGTTCACGTCAAGAACCGGTAAGACATCTGAGGAAAAAGTACCTGGGACTGTGCGCAACTGTTTGCCGGCAGAGTGGGGGGACTCTGAGTTAGACTCCCTGTCGGACACTAGAGATGATGACTTGTTCGAGACCATGTCTCAGGAGTTGTTGTGGAGCAACATGGAGGATGTTGCCTCAGTGCATAGTTTTTCGGAGTTGACAACTATGGATTCCGGGGAGACAACACGTAGTGTGGAAACCCCAGTTGCTGTTAATAAAATCCTGCCTAAAGTCACTAGTTCGTATGGGTCAGGAAAACTATCTGTGAATCCTATGGTGCACAAGTCCCCAGTTTCTTATGTGCCTCCCGGATATGAAAGTGCCAGATCTTTGCCTGGGCTTGCTCGGTCACAAAGATTATTAAACAAGCGGGTGGCACTGAATACGGATTGGCGTTACCTTATGTTCCCAGGGATGTCATGCAAGAGATCAAGGCCAACAGAGAGAAATGGTAGGGTGAAGTTGTTTGGGACTACCTTGAAGTACCTAAGCCATTCCGGAAAATAGGCCATTCCTTTACTATTGATGAACGTTTCAAGGGATGCCTACTACACTGGAGTTATGGTAGACATATCCACGCTGACAAAGTGGTTATCTGCTGGCCTGGAAAGGACAACTACGTTTATTTTATCACCACTGTGGACAAAAAGTGGAAGCCACTGACTCTGCCTGACCCCCGATTTTAATGGTGATCATTCATAGTGACGGCTTTGGTTGTCACTTTTATCAAAAAATAAGATACCCCTTGCTTTCTATTAAAGGACTGTGGGGCATCTAGCTAAGTTAGTGCTAGGTTACCAGGAAAAACGTCAGAGTCAAGATTTCTCACCCGGATTCAGCACTTAAAAATTGAGGACTCTGACATACAGTATTTCTGCCACTAGGTGGTGGGGGTTTCGTTTAAACAAAACTAGATTATTTTTCTTTTTTTTTGCACTTGGCACTCGCAGCTAGTAACATGTGTATAGAGAGAGAGAGGCTAATTTCTCCAGAAGTGAGGCTCTGCTTCTCATTTGTATAGAGAGACATTTTATACCATTGTCTATGTTTGTTTGTTTTGTTTTTCAGGTATGATTGGATCTTCTATCAAGCCATCGGAGAATGGGTGGGTTAGATAGAGAGATAGGAGTATTGGGAGGTACATTGGTGTGATGTTATTGTGTGTGTAACATGTTAAAGTTTGTGTCTTCTTGAATTATTTTACCCTTCCCTTCCCCATCCAGGTTTTTTTTGTGGAGGTTCAGGTACTGGTCCTCAGGATTGAGGGCCATATTTTTTTTCCCAGGCACTGGGGACAGAGTCTTGTTGTAGTGGGGGGAGTATGTAGTGCCCTGCTCTTGATGACCAGGCGCTATGTTTAAATTTAGTGGGTGTCTGAGCTGGTAGTTAGCTCAGACTTTGATGATTAAGGCTTAATCAGCTTCTGTTCCGGCTATGGCTGTGCTTGGAGGAATTTCCCATTGTTTGCCTGAAGGTGGCGTTACCACCACAGGCCAGTGTTGGAACACAGGCAGGCCAGAGTGTATTGGGTATTTTTCCCCGGGAACAGCTCAGTGGGAGTGGTCTCCCCGCTGGGCATGCTGGGGAAGGGTACTTAAGGGGCAGACACCATTTCTTCGAGGCTCTTTAAACTTGTGGCCCTCCTGGCTCGAGGTATGTGATGGTCAAATGTCATCTGCGGAGCCATGTTGGCCCGAGGCTGTATCTCTGCCGGGTAGGCCCAGTTGTCCTGACTGGGGCCTGCACTTTGAAGGTGATCCTGTGCTGTCTGTCCTGCGGGAGGAAGCCGCTCAATGGAGGAAACCAGGGGAGGACCTGTCCTGGAGAGGACCAAGTGGAAGGCTGGTGTCTTTGGGAAGGCCTGGTGACCTTATTGGAGGATGCACCGTAGCTTATGTTACCTTACAGTGTGCCGGGTCGGCTTAACCACTTAAGCCCCGGACCATTTGGTAGCTAGAGGACCAGAGGTGAATTCAGAATTTTGCACTGCGCTGCTTTAACTGTAAATTGTGCGGACATGCAATGTTGTACCCAAACGAAATTTGCGTCCTTTTCTTCCCACAAATAGAGCTTTCTTTTAATGGTATTTGATTGCCTCTGCGATTTTTATTTTTTGCGATATAAACGGAAAAAGACCGAAAATTTTGAAAAAAAATGATATTTTCTACTTTTTGTTATAAGAAAAATCGAATAAACTCAATTGTAGTCATACATTTAGGCCAAAATGTATTCAGCCACATTTTTTTAGTAAAAAAAATGTCAATAAGCGTATATTTATTGGTTTGCACAAAAGTTATAGAGTTTACAAACTAGGGTACATTTTCTGAAATTTACACAGCTTTAAATTTATGACTGCCTATCTCATTTCTTGAGGTGCTAAAATGACAGGGCAGTACAAAACCCCCCCAAATGACCCCATTTTGGAAAGTAGACACCCCAAGGAAATTGCTGAGAGGCATGTTGAGCCCATTGAATTTTTTATTTTTTTGTCCCAAGTGATTGAATAATGACTAAAAAAAAAAAAAAAAAAAAAAATTACAAAAAGTTGTCACTAAATGATATATTGCTCACACATGCCATGGTTATATGTGGAATTTCACCCCAAAATACATTTTGCTGCTTCTCCTGAGTACGGGGATACCACATGTGTGGGACTTTTTGGGAGCCTAGCCGCGTACGGGACCCCGGAAACCAAGCACCGCCTTCAGGATTTCTAAGGGCGCAAATTTTTGATTTCACTCCTCACTACCTATCACAGTTTCGAAGGCCATAAAATGCCAAAATAGCACAAAACCCCCCCAAATGACCCCATTTTAGAAAGTAGACACCCCAAGGAAATTGCTGAGAGGCCTGTTGAGCCCATTGAATATAATTTTTTTGTCCCAAGTGATTGAATAATGACAAAAAAAAAATAAAAAATACAAAAAGTTGTCACTAAATGATATATTGCTCACACATGCCATGGTTATATGTGGAATTACACCCCAAAATACATTTTTCTGCTTCTCCTGAGTACGGGGATACCACATGTGTGGGACTTTTTAGGAGCCTAGCCGCGTACGGGACCCCGAAAACCAAGCACCGCCTTCAGGATTTCTAGGCACAAATTTTTGATTTCACTCCTCACTACCTATCACAGTTTCGAAGGCCATAAAATGCCAAAATCGCACAAAACCCCCCCAAATGACCCCATTTTGGAATATAGACACCCCAAGCTATTTGCTGAGAGGAATGGCGAGTATTTTACAGCTCTCATTTGTTTTTGAAAATGAAGAAAGAAAATATATATATATATATTTTTTTTTTTTTCAATTTTCAAAACTTTGTGACAAAAAGCGAGATCTGCAAAATACTCACAATACCTCTCAGCAAATAGCTTGGGGTGTCTACTTTCCAAAATGGGGTCATTTGGGGGGGTTTTGTGCTATCTGGGCATTCCATGGCCTCCGAAACTGTGATAGGCAGTGAGAAGTGAAATCAAAAATTTACACCCTTAGAAAGCCTGAAGGCGGTGCTTGGTTTTTGGGGTCCCGTACATGGCTAGGCTCCCAAAAAGTCTCACACATGTGGTATCCCCGTACTCAGGAGAAGCAACAGAATGTATTTTGGGGTGTAATTCCACATATGCCCATGGCATGTTTGAGCAATATATCATTTAGTGACAACTTTGTGCAAAAAAAAAAAAATTGTTGTTTTTCCGCAACTTGTGTCAACATATAAAATATTCCATGGACTCGACATGCCTCTCAGTATATAGCTTGGGGTGTCTACTTTCCAAAATGGGGTCATTTGGGGGGGTTTTGAACTGTTCTGGCATTTTATACACAACATTAGGAAGCTTACATCCACTCTTCTAACCACTTGAAGACAAAGCCCTTTTTGACACTTTTTGTTTACATGAAAACATTTTTTTTTTTGCAAGAAAATTATGTTGAACCCCCAAACATTATATATATATTTTTAAAGCAAAGGCCCTACAGATTAAAATGGTGTGTGTTGCATTTTTTTTTTTCTACACAGTATTTGCGCAGCGATTTTTCAAACAAATTTTTTGGGTTAAAAAATACACTTTTTTTTATTTTAATGCACTAAAACACACTATATTGCCCAAATGTTTGATGAAATAAAAAAGATGATCTTAGGCCGAGTACATAGATACCAAACACGACATGCTTTAAAATTTCGCACAAACGCGCATTGGCGACAAACTACATACATTTTTAAAAGCCTTTAAAAGCCTTTACAAGTTACCCCAGTAGATTTACTGCTAAAATGATTGCCCTCGATCTGACCTTCGCGGTGATACCTCACATGCATGGTGCAATTGCTGTTTACATATGACGCCAGACCGACGCTTGCGTTCGCCATTGGGCAAGAGCAGGGCAGGACAGGGGTGCTTTTTTTATTTTTTTATTATTAATTTTGCTTTTTTATTTTATTTTTAAATTGTTCCTTCCAAGTATTTTTTTTTTTTATCATTTTTATTGTTATCTCAGGGAATGTAAATATCCCCTATGATAGCAATAGGTAGTGACAGGTACTCTTTTTTTGAAAAAACTGGGGTCTTCTAGACCCTAGATTTTTCCTCTGCCCTCAAAGCATCTGACCACACCAAGATCGGTGTGATAAAATGCTTTCCCAATTTCCCAATGGCGCTTTTTATATCCGGGGGGGGCATTCCCTCCCACTGTTTGTAAAAGCAGTCCAGAGGCTAATTAGCCGCTAGGATTGCTTTTACATGAAAGCCTGCCGCAGACTGAAAAGAATGATACCAAGATGATACCTAAACCCGCAGGCATCATTCTGGTATAAACATTCAAAGTCCAGCAACATACCAGTACGTTGCTGGTCCTTGTTGGACATGTATTGTAATCTTTTTATTTTATGCAGCCAGTTGGCTGAACGAAAAAAGAGATTGATCGGTGGGTATGCCCACCATTAGAATACCGCCCTTCATCCACCCACTTCCAATGATGGGCATACACGCACCATTTATATATGCCGAAGCATGGGGGCATCCTCCCACAAAAAAGTTATGCCGCACACACATGGTCGGACTTTTCCACGGGCAAGCCTCCGTCAAAATTTTGACCGTATGTACGCGGCATTAGGAGCAAAATCGCTCCTCCGCCCCTGCTGCCCCAATGCTTTGGCATATTTGCTTTTTTTTTTTAACTGTGGTGGTGAAATCACCTCCTACAGCACTGGAGTCGCAGGGATCAGGCCTGTCTCTGCGAACGCTGCAGTTATGTGTGTTTTTGTTTTGTAAGTGACAGTGATCGATCGATACTGCACTTGGGTGGCCTGGGCTGGACGGAGGGGCAAAACGCAGGTGCCAGCAGGTATCTGGGCTGATCCCGCTAACACTGCGTTTTTGGGAACCCTAAGCTGCTGGGGACGCTAGTATAGATCTGATCAGATCAGATATTGATCTGTTCAGATACTATACCACTAAGGGGGGTGTATGCTTCACGCGTGGGTGTTAGCGTTACTGGCACTAACCTGACGTTGCCTGGGGTGTGACTCAGACCCTCTCTGACGCTAAAACCTAATTGATATCACCCGCCGGGCGATCAGGGGGTTAAACCTTTATTGGGTTATATACACGGCGGGTGCCCTGACACTATAAAAAGCAAACCAACTAACCAGCGTCACCCGTAACACTTATATGGTGATCACTGGTGAAAGGGTTAACTAGGGGCAATCAGGGGGTTAAAACCTTTATTAGATAATATATGGGGGTACCTGACGCTATAAAAACCTGCGGCGAACCTAAAAAAAATTACCAGCTACCGATCTGCATCACCGACACTAAGACAGCGTTTAGAAAAACGATTGCTTAGCGACAGTGGTGATGGGGGTGAAAGGGTTACCTGGGGGGGCGATCAAGGGGGTTAAACCTTTATTAGATAATATATTGGGGTACCTGATGCTATAAAAACATGCGGCGAACCTAAAAAAAAATACTGGCTACGATCTGCATCACCGACACTAAGACAGCGTTTAGAAAAACAATTGCTTAGCGACAGTGGTGATAGGGGGTGAAAGGGTTACCTGGGGGGCAATCAAGGGGGTTAAACCTTTATTAGATAATATATTGGGGTACCTGACGCTATAAAAACCTGCGGCGAACCTAAAGAAAATTACCGGCTACCGATCTGCATCACAGACACTAAGACAGCGTTTAGAAAAACGATCGCTTAGTGACAGTGGTGATAGGGGGTGAAAGGGTTACCTGGGGGGCGATCAAGGGGGTTAAACCTTTATTAGATAATATATTGGGGTACCTGACGCTATAAAAACCTGCGGCGAACCTAAAAAAATTACTGGCTGCCGATTGGCATCACTGACGCTAAGACAGCGATCAGAAAAATTATCGCTAAGCGACAGTGGTGATAGGGGTGAAAGGGTTATCTGGGGGTTAAACCTTTATTAGGGGGGGGTTAGGGGGCTACACTGGACCTAAGACTAAACTTTGGTGACACTTTTACAGTCACAAATGTCACTGATTGCAGTGATCACTAAATAAATGGTCACTGCAATCAGTGACACTGTGACTGGGGGCTGGGGGGGTGATCTGGGGGGTGATCTGGGGTGTCTGGGGGGGCCTGGGGGGGGGCGATTTATGTCCCTATGTGTCCTGGTGTCAGTGTAGTGTTGTGTGCACTGACCTGATATCTTCTCTTGTACGGCGCTCGGTATATGTGAGCGCCGCACCAGAGATGACATCACTTCCTCCTGCTCCCTCTGTCTGACACAGACAGAGGGGGCATTTCCATTCGCCGGGAGCGATCGCGAGGGGGTGGCCAGAAACAAATGGCTGCCCCCTCATCCCGGAACGCTCCCGGACACTTAGCCACCGCTCACTGTACAGAAGGGGGGTCCAATTGGACCCCCCAACTGTACAAAGGCAATCACGTACACTCTACGTGATTGTGCCTGTCGGTGCCATTCTGCTGACGTATATATACAGTGAGCGGTCGTTAAGTGGTTAAAGGCTCTAAAACTGTAAGGCTGGATCTCCGGATGCTAAATCCTGTGGCAGAGGATTCTTGAACAGTTCATCTTTATCATCTTAAAGTCTGTGGCAGAGACTGTTGTTCTTCATTTTGTTTGTGCATCATCCCAGCTGCTAGGCTAGTGAGAGGGGCCTATCCGGGTGGGCAATACCCACTTGAAGGAGAGTGGTGAGTGTGAATTTTTTGAAGCTTAGAAGTTTTCCCCAGTGATCTGCATCGTGTGCCTGAACCTTCCCCCGACTCTCCATCCCTCTACCTGTGCAAGTTTGTGTGAAATAAAGCCTAACGAAAAGGATTTATAACTTTTGTGGACATTGAAGTTTCTACAGACTCTCATCCCCTAGTCAACGAATGGTGAGGTAATGTGCAAGGCTCAAATCTAAACCAGCAGCTCCTACGGGGGTTGTGCTACATACACATAACTTAATTTCTGAACATATTTGTTTTGGTTTCTTTGTATGTATGGATTGCATGGGTTGGTACTGACATGTGATAAAAATGTCATGTCAATAGCACCTTTAGAAATATATTTACATAGAAAAATGGTGACGTGTTCAATACTTTTTTTTACCCGCTGTACATTCAACTGTTCATTTATCTTTTTGCCTACACTTACAGTTTAACATTTGAATTTTTTTTGTATCCATAACATATTTGGCCAATAAGACCCTTCCCAGGAAGCTTCCTGATTTGGTGGATGTTATACCCAAGCTCTTTTTTCTATATACTTTGAATAAATGTATGAAGAAAACCTGTGCTATATTTGCCAAACGTATTCATGTATGCATATATCTAAATCTGCAAGTTATCTTGATGAATGAAAAGGAAAGATTTGCATAAAAAATTCTGTCTGAAATTCACAAATCATCCAAAAACAATTTATTCTTAATATGCACCCACTATGTATTTATGCATGAGCCTCATTTAGTAAATTTTGTTTTAGCGAACAGCATGGTTTTGCATTAATTTGTGTATGTGGTGTGATCCATCAAACTTTTCTGGAGTTTTTTCTTTTAGGAGGCATCACCTGCTTAAGCTGAATGATGTGCCAAGAATAGCTACAAGCCCCCTAATTTCTGTACCTTTATTCCCTATGCTGCCTGAATCTCCCCTCTTAGTGCTCCGTGTTCCATTGATTGCTACCCCTTAAAGTATATGTAAACCCTCACCTTGTAAAACAACCCATTCTATTTAAAAAATAAATGAAATGCAAAACTTTTGTGTATACATGGACAAACAAAAAAAACAAACGTTTTTTCCCCCTCTTTTATAAGTGATCACATAATCTCTGTTCTGTGCTGCATACGGAGCTCAGAGAGGTGGGGAACGAGAAACAGCAGCACACTGAACTTCCCAGTCAATGGATGTGCAGGGCGGGGGGGAGGGGTGTCAAGACAAGTCTCATCGTTTGAGGAGTGCATTGGCCATACTATGTTCTAGTTCTTAGTCTGTTTAGTTTTTAATAGGAAAGCAGAGCGACTGGCAGGAACACCAGATATTTCACACAAAGGACCTTGCAACACATGTGACCTATCTGACCCCTACACTGACCCCCTGACACATACACTGACCCGCTGCCCCCTACACTAACCCACCTGACAATTACACTGACCTGACACATACACTGACCCCCCCTTACCTGAAAAATACACTGACCCCCCCCCTTACCTGAAACATACATTGACCCCCCTTACCTGACACATACACTGACCCCCCTTACCTGACACATACACTGACCCCCCCTTACCTGACACATACACTGACCCCCCCTTACCTGACACATACACTGACCCCCTGTCCCCTACACTAACCCACCTGACAATTACGCTGACCTGACACATACACTGACCCCCCTTACCTGAAAAATACACTGACCCCCCCTACCTGAAACATACATTGACCCCCCTTACCTGACACATACACTGACCCCCCTTACCTGACACATACACTGACCCCCCCTTACCTGACACATACACTGACCCCCCTTACCTGACACATACACTGACCCCCCCTTACCTGACACATACACTGACCCCCCTTACCTGACACATACACTGACCCCCCCTTACCTGACACATACACTGACCCCCCTTACCTGACACATACACTGACCTACTTACCTGACACATACACTGACCCCCCTTACCTGATACATACACTGACCCCCCTTACCTGACACATACACTGACCCCCCCTTACATGACACATATACTGACCCCCCTTACATGACACATACTGTACACTGACCCCCCTTACCTGATACATACACTGACCCCCCCTTACCTGACACATACACTGACCCCCTTACATGAAACATACACTGACCCCCCCTTACATGATACATACCCTGACCCCCCTTACATGAAACATACACTGACCCCCCTTACATGAAACATACACTGACCCCCCTTACATGAAACATACACTGACCCCCCCTTACATGAAACATACACTGACCCCCCTTACATGAAACATACACTGACCCCCCTTACATGATACATACACTGACCCCCCTTACATGAAACATACACTGACCCCCCCTTGCATGAAACATACACTGACCCCCCCTTACATGAAACATACACTGACCCCCCTTACATGAAACATACACTGACCCCCCCTTACATGAAACATACACTGACCCCCCCTTACCTGACACATACACTGACCCCCCTTACATGAAACATACACTGACCCTCCCTTACATGAAACATACACTGACCCCCCCCCCTTACATGATACATACACTGACCCCCCTTACATGAAACATACAGTGACCCCCCCTTACATGAAATATACAGTGACCCCCCTTACATGAAACATACAGTGACCCCTCTTACCTGAAACATACACTGACCCCCCTTACCTGACACATACACTGACCCCCCTTACATGAAACATACACTGACCCCCCCCCTTACATGATACATACACTGACCCCCCTTACATGAAACATACACTGACCCCCCTTACATGATACATACACTGACCCCCCATTACATGAAACATACACTGACCCCCCCTTACATGAAACATACACTGACCCCCCCTTACATGATACATACACTGACCCCCCTTACATGAAACATACACTGACCCCCCCTTACATGAAACATACACTGACCCCCCCCCTTACATGATACATACACTGACCCCCCTTACATGAAACATACACTGACCCCCCCTTACATGATACATACACTGACCCCCCTTACATGAAACATACACTGACCCCCCCCCTTACATGAAACATACACTGACCCCCCCTTACATGATACATACACTGACCCCCCTTACATGAAACATACACTGACCCCCCCTTACATGAAACATACACTGACCCCCCTTACATGAAACATACACTGACCCCCCTTACATGAAATATACAGTGACCCCCCCCCTTACATGACACATACTGTGACCCCCCTGACTCCTACTTCCTGCACTACTCAAACACACACCTCCCCCTCACACAGCATGTAGATCGATCCGTCCTCCTCCTTACCTCTGCTCTTTGGTGCTTTGTCAAACATCATCAGGGCTCTGCTCAGGGGCCAGGCTAGAGCCATCCATCCGCTCCACGGAGTCCCCGCCAGGGCCAGGCCAGCGCCGCCAATGCCATCCACCCGCTCCATGGAGTCCTCGCTGGGCGGGAGGTCAGCTACTCCTCTCAATGCTCCCTTCTTCATCCCTCCGCTGCACACAAAAGACACACAGTGCCGCACCAGAGGGACAGGCTGGAGCAAAGGAGTCCCGGAGCAGCGCTGTGTGATTATACCTGTCTGAGGACTGAGGAGATGTGACAGCCGTGGCGGCACACTGAATAGGGCCATCGATCAGGAGAGGAGAGCCTAGCTCACAGAGGCTGTGGTTGCACCCTAGGTGGTAGAGTGCCCCTAGGCGGCTGCCTACTTCGCCTAGTGGTAGCGCCAGCCCTGATTGCGTGGTCATGCAATGCTATACCCAAACATAATTTGTGTCATTTTTTTCCTCACAAATAGAGCTTTCTTTTGGTGGTATTTGATCATCTCTGCATTTTTATTTTTTTTGCGCTATAGACAAAAAAGACTGTCATATTTGAAAAAAAAAAAACTATATGTTTTACTTTCTGCTGTAAAACGTATCCAATACATTTTTCTGCTTCATATTTTTGGTAAAACAAATCCTAATAAGCCTATATTGATTGGTTTATGTGAACGATATAGCGTGTACGAACTATAGTATACATGTATGAATTTTTTATTTATTTTGACACTTTGTGGGAACCAGTGACACTAATACAGTGATCAGTGCTAAAAATATGCACTGTCACTGTACTAATGATACTGGCTGGGAAGGGGTTTAACATGTAGGGCAATCAAAGGATTAACTGTGTGCCTAGCCAGTGTTTTTGTGTACACAATGTGGTGCTTTTTCTGTGGGAAGAGTTTGATTCTAGTCCCTGCTTTGCACAAACCCAAAATCCATCCCTTCCCCCTGTCAGAATGGCGATCTGCCTTGTTTACATAGACGGGTGCCAGAGGACATCGAGTGACCGACACCCAGAGATCGGCTTCTGCTATGAAGAATCACAGCAGAAGCGGCGCGCATGTGCCCCCTGGAGGCGTAAGTGCAGGATCACGTATACAGTATATACGTGATCCTGCTCAGAGTTTCTGCCCCATAGTAGTAAAACTGTTATAGGGTGGTCAGCAAGTGGTCACTAGGCAATGCTCTCCCCCAGCTAATCTCATTGTTAGTTTAAAAAAATATATTAAAAGCTCCAAATACCCAGCATACAGAAGACTGCTGCAGGGTGGGGACATCATGAAAAGGTAGTATGGGCACAAAGTGCCGCTCTGGATTCATCTGTCATTACATACCACTCGGCACATTCATTCTTATGCCCAGAGTAGGGATGAGCTTCGAGTTCGAGTCGAACTCATGTTCGACTCGAACATTGCCTGTTCGCCCGTTCGCCAAACAGCAAACAAATTGGGGTGTTCGCGGCAAATTCGAAAAGTCTATGGGAGAAATCTAAAGTGCTAATTATAAAGGCTTATATGCAAGTTATTGTCATAAAAAGTGTTTGGGGACCCGGGTCCTGCCCCAGGGGACATGTATCAATGCAAAAAAACTGCAGTTTTTTCGGGAGCAGTGATTTTAATAATGCTTAAAGTGAAACAATAAAAGTGAAATATTCCTTTAAATTTCGTACCTGGGGGGTGTGTATGATATGCATGTAAAGTGGCGCTTGTTTCCCGTGCTTAGAACTGTCCCTGCACAAAGTGTCATTTCTGAAGGAAAAAAAGTCATTTAAAATTCTCTTGCGGCTATTAATGAATTGTCGGCTCCCGGCAATACATACAAAAGTCATTGATAAAAAAAAAAAAAAAAAAGCATGGGGGTCCCCCAGAATTCAATTACCAGGCCCTTCAGGTCTGGTATAGATATTAAGGGGAACCCCGCCGCAAATTTAAAAAAAAATGTGTGCGGTTCCCCCAAATATCCATACCAGGCCCTTCCGATCTGGCATGGATTTTAAGGGGAACTCCACCCCAAATTTAAAAAAAAATGGCGTGGAGTCCCCCCAAAAATCCATACCAGACCCTTATCCGAGCACGCAACCTGGCAGGCCGCAGGAAAAGATGGGGGGACGAGAGAGCGCCCCCCCCTCCTGAACCATACCAGGCCACATGCCCTCAACATGGGGAGGATGTCCCCATGTTGATGGGGACAAGGGCCCAATCCCCACAACCCTTGCCCGGTGGTTGTGGGGGTCTGCGGGCGGGGGGCTTATCGGAATCTGGAAGACCCCTTTAACAAAGGGGACCCCCAGATCCCGCCCCCCCTATGTGAATTGGTAAGGGGTACATTGTACCCCTACCATTTCACGAAGAAAGTGTCAAAAAATGTTTAAAAAACACACAAACACCTTGGAAAAGTCCTTTATTAAAAAAAAAAAAAATTAATAAAAAAAAAACATTCAGGTAGGGTTCAGGAGGGGGGGCGCTCTCTCGTCCCCCCCTCTTTTCCTGCGGCCTGCCAGGTTGCGTGTTCGGATAAGGGTCTGGTATGGATTTTTGGGGGGACTCCACGTCATTTTTTTTTACATTTGGGGTGGAGTTCCCCTTAAAACCATGCCAGATCTGAAGGGTCTGGTATGGATATTTGGGGGAACCCCACGCATTTTTTTTTTAATTTGCGGCGGGGTTCCCCTTAATATCTATACCAGACCTGAAGGGCCTGGTAATTGAATTCTGGGGGACGCCCACGCTTTTTTTTTTTTTTTTATCAATGACTTTTGTATGTATTGCCGGGAGCGGACAATTCATTAATAGCCGCGAGTGAGTTTTAAATGACTTTTTTTCCTTCAAAAATGACATTTTGTGCAGGGACAGTTCTAAGCACGGGAAACATGCGCCACTTCACATGCATATCATACACACCCCCCAGGTACGAAATTGAAAGGAAAATTTCACTTTTATTTTTTCATTTTAAGCATTATTAAAATCACTGCTCCCGAAAAAACGGCCGTTTTTAAAACTTCTTTTTGCATTGATACATGTCCCCTGGGGCAGGACCCGGGTCCCCAAACACTTTTTATGACAATAACTTGCATATAAGCCTTTATAATTAGCACTTTAGATTTCAAACGTTCGAGTCCATTGTATTTAATAGGGTTCTAAAGTTCACGCGAACATTCTGTCTGTTCGCAGGTTCTGGTGCGAACCGAACAGGGGGGTGTTCGGCTCATCCCTGGCCCAGAGACATATTTTTCTGGGTGGCTGAAGGCCGCTATGAATATGAACTAATTATATGAGTAAATTGGATCCCCAAAACAGTGCTGAACGTAAGTATTCCAGAAGGTTGTTGCCACTTAGAAGGGTGGAGCGGAACATTTATCCACTTCCCTACTGTGCACGAAAACCCCCTTCCTGCCCAAGCCATTTTTCAGCTTTCAGCGCTGTCACACTTTGAATGACAATTGCGCGGTCGTGCGACGTGGCTCCCAAACAAAATTTGTGTCCTTTTTTTCACACAAATAGAGCTTTCTTTTGGTGGTATTTGATCACCTCTGCGGTTTTTATTTTTTGCGCTATAAACAAAAGAAGAGCGTCCAGTTTGGAAAAAAAAACACTATTTTTTACTTTTTGCTATAATAAATACCCATTTTTTTTTTAAATAAAATTTTCCTCAGTTTAGGCCGATACGTATTCTTCTTCATATTTTTGGTAAAAAAAAAAAATCGCAATAAGCGCGTATTGATTGGTTTGCGCAAAAGTTATAGCGTCTACAAAATAGGGGATAGATTTATAGCATTTTTATTTTTTTATTTTTTTATTAGTAATGGCGGCGATCTGCGATTTTTTATTGTGACTGCGATATTGCGGCGGACACATCGGACACTTTTGACACATTTTTGGGACCATTCACATTTATACAGCGATCCCTGCTATAAAAATGCATTGATTACTGTATAAATGTGATTGGCAGGGAAGGGGTTAACCACTAGGGGGCGGGAAGGGGTTAAATATGTTCCCTCAAAGTGTTCTTACTGTGGGGGGAGGGGACTGACTGGGGGAGGTGACCGATGGTTGTCCCTATGTACAAGGGACACAGCATCGGTCCCCTCTCCCTCACAGGACGTGGATCTCTGTGTTTACACACAGAGATCCACTTTCCTGCTCGTTTCCCGGGCAATCGCGGGTGCCTGGCGGCAATCGCGGCTGCCAGGCACGCGCACCGGGGCCTTGTGAACGCGACGGGCGCGCGCGCCTCCTAGCTCGTTTTAAAGGGAGGACGTCATATGACGTCCTCCCAGAACGAGAGTATCCTCCGTCCGCCGTCAATTGACAGTGGGCGGGGGACAAGTGGTTAAAGAACAACCTCCATTAAAGTGAAGTTATCTTTTAATGCTTTTTTGTGATCACTAATAACATTGTTTCTTGTATTTCCCAAAGATGTCTTGTTGTCCTTTAAACTTTATAACAAGGAAAAACGCTTTCCCTCACTTCTGTTCTCAGTCAGAATGTAGTCTCACTAAGGCTACTTTCACACTGAGGCGCTGGATGCGCTGGCGGTATAGCGGCGCTATTTTTAGAGCAATAGCGCCTGCAAAGCGCCTCAGTGTGAAAGAGGCCTTATTTATTTACAACAGACTGACCGGAGAAACATCACCTACTGCAATAAGTACCTTCACTGGTTTTCCTCTAAACACTGGGCTTGCATTGTTAGATATAGATTATCTGAAGTGCCAGATTCTCAATCAAAAGGAAGAAAGCTCCACTAATGTGTTGAGAAAGCTATACAGTGCTCCACCCACAATCAAATTACACATTTAACAGATTTAACCTTACTACCTAAAATTGCATTTTTGGTAAATTGATGAGGAAGATGCCTCACCACTGATGGTTGATACTTACTTTTTGAGAGAGAACCAAGATGTAGTAGACAGGCTGCTGGATTCTGGTCAAGTGTTATGCCAGTAAGATCCTTAGTTATAATATTTATATTTTGCCAGTAGGGGCGTATTTCATGGCATGTCCAGAATATATGGAAGAGCGCTCCCCTATCTTTTCCAAAATGCCAGCAGATAGGGTCTGCATTTGGAAACATATGATGCAGTTTCTCTGGTGATCTATACCACCTAGTCATCAACTTATATCCTGATTCTTAAGGGGATATGGATGATTTATGTACAAAATAGAACATAAAATCTCTCTATTCAACGGAAACTGTTGTGTTTAAGTCTCTTTCCCATGCGGCAATATAAGGTGGGGTGTAATTTTCTGAAGGTGCAGTCAATTCTGCATATGCCCTGGAGAGACACCGCCTACCAGTTTGTCCAGACATACATAGTTGCTCAAAAGTAGTGGGCGTGTCTGCTGTCATTGGGTCGAATCATAGTGACCTAAGGTATTGTCTTATTTGGATTGCCTGCCATAGTGGAAGGGCTAGTGTGAGCATTAATTGGATATCAGTTATAGATTCCCATCCTCTCGGGTGCCTAAAGTCTTGTATTCGAAACTTGTTATTTTTTTTTAAATAAATTGGAGGAGTTTAAGATCTGATATCTCTGGTAGAAAATCTGAGTTCCCAATCACTGGTATCATATTTGTCATCTGTAGATAATGTATTATTCTTGGTTTGACTGAACAGGCAATTTTATATGTAGTGCCTACAATAGGGTGTTCCTTTACTTGGTTTGGAAAAAAAATTCTCATTCATGGAATGGCATTGAGGGGGATGGGCGTGATAGATTTTTCGATAGGTATCCAGTGCTTTACTCTCGTAAGATTACACCAATCCAGAATTCTGGATAGATGTATTGCCTGGTAGTATCGAATTGGGTCTGGAAATCCTATACCCCCACTTTTTTTGGGCATGATAAGTATATCTGCCTTGATCCTAGGTGGGCAATCAGCCCATAGAAATTGTATGAACTTGTTATAAAAAAATGATTGGGACTGTCATCGGAAGAGTTTGAAAAAGATACAGTAACCGGGGCAGTACATTCATTTTTAGAATACAATTTTTCCCAAACCACGTATGTGTCAAGTTTCGCCATCGCCATCGCCTAAGGTCATTTCTTATATTAGCAAGCAATTGGGGGAAATTATACTGGAACGTGTTTGTTATCTGCTTAAGGACTGCCGCACGAACTTATACGTCGACAGAATGGCACGGCTGGGCAAGTGGGTGTACAGGTACGTCCCTTTAATTTGCCACTGTGTGGTCGCGACCCTGTTGCGAGCTCCGTGACCGTTCCTGCGGGACCCGTGGACTCGATGTCCACCAGTGTCCCGCGATCGGATCACAGAGCTGAAGAAAGGGGAGATGTCAGTGTAAACACAACATCTCCACGTTCTTCTTAGTGACATGTCACTGATCGTCTGTTCCCTTTCATCGGGAACAGCGATCAGTGATGTGTCACTCGTAGCCACGCCCCCTAACAGTTAGAATCACTCCCTAGGACACACTAAACCCCTTCAGTGCCCCCTACAGGTTAACCCCTTCACTGTCAGGGTCATTTTTTACAGAAATTAGTGCATTGTTATAGCACTGATCGCTGTAAAAATGACAATGGTCCCAAAATGGTGTCAAAAGTGTCTGATGTGTCCGCCATAATGTCGCAGTCACGATAAAAATCGCTGATCGCCGCCATTACTAGTAAAAAAAAAAATATTAATAAAAATGCCATAAAACTATCCCCTATTTTGTAGACGCTATAACTTTTGCACAAACCAATCAATAAACGCCTATTGTGATTTTTTTTACCAAAACTATGTAGAAGAATACTTATCGGCCTAAACTGAGGAAAAAATTAGTTTTTTTATATATTTTTTGTGGATATTTATTATAGCAAATATTGCATTTTTTTTTTAAATTGTCGCTCTATTTTTGTGTATAGCGCAAAAAATAAAAACCGCAGAGGTGATCAAATACCACCAAAAGAAAGCTCTATTTGTGGGAAAAAAAGGACATCAATTTTGTTTGGGAGCCACGTCGCACGACCGCGCAATTGTCAGTTAAAGCGACGCAGTGCCGAATCGCAAAAAGTGGCCTGGTCTTTGGCCAGCCAAATGGTCTGGGGCTTAAGTGGTTAAAGAGTGTTTTAGATATATTCCCAGATACTTAAGTCTTTCTGTTGCCCATTTAAACAGGAAATTTAGTTCTAAATTCTAGCTTCTGGGATTGTTAGATTCATTGCCTCAGATTTTTCTAGATTAATTTTATAGTTTGATAGTTGTGAGTAACAATCAAATTCTCTGATCAAGTTAGGTAAGGATATTTCTGGGTTGGTAATAAAAAACAGTAGGTCATCTGCAGATAGCTGAAACAGCAAATGCCAGCAGGAACAGCAGACACTGGGCTGGTGGGCAGCAGGCAACAGTAGGCAGCGACTGATAGCTGGCACAGAAAGACTGGTGGGCCACAGTAGAGGAAGCTCTAGCAGGAGCCAGGCCGATGCATGCACGGCAGGTGAGAGACCGGATGCGTAGTCAAACAAGCAAAGGAAAACAGATGTCACCAGCACACCAGGATCTCCAGAGTAGATCCATGACTCTGGACCTACTCTGGAGAACCTGGGTGTGCTGGTGACAATTGTTTTGCTTGACTTGACACGGTTCCAGCCGTTGGTCGCTATAGCACCCATTTATCTGCACAGCCATTTCTACAGGAATGTTTGCGTTGGGAATAGTACATTGGAAGTCAAACAAGCCAGATCAGCAACAGATGGTCAGATGCAGGCATAGACGGCAGGCATGGAATGGTCAAGGTACAGGCAGAGTTTGGCAACACAAGATCAGGCAGATGGGGAGAAGGCAGAGGCAAAGTCCAGATACAGGCCAAGGTCAAGGCAGGTAGCATTCAAGCGAAGCCAGGAGCAAGCTGAGTAAGCAGAATCAGATTCAGGAACAGAGGTAAAGCTGCAGATCAGACAACAATGGACTAGTGCAGCTGCTGCACTTATATAGGTCTTTTGGCGCCAGCATTAACGACGGACACGTGTGTGCATGCAGATAGCCATACGCATCTGCATGCAAATATTCGTGCCTGGCAAGAAGGGCACCTACAGGACCGTGCTTGTGCATGCGCATTTGCCTCTAAACTTCAGCTGTGCTATGGCCAGCATGTCCCACTCACCGACACTGAGTTCAGGGGTCAAGAGTAGAGTTGAGCGGACACCTGGATGCTCGGGTTCGACGGGTTCGGCCGAACTTCGGAAAAAAGTTCGGGTTCGGGACCGAACTTTAACCCGGAACCCGGACCCGAACCCGAACCCCATTGAAGTCAATGGGGACCCAGACTTCTAAGGACTAAAAAGGCTCTAAAAAAGTAATGGAAAGGGCTAGAGGGCTGCAAATGGCAGCAAAATGTTGTTAAGAGCATGGCAAGTGCTCTGCAAACAAATGTGGATAGGGAAATAACTTAAAATAACATAAAAAATAAAAATAAAAATAAAAATATGCTGGAGGCCCCCTTTTCAGCAGAAGAGGTACGGGAAGTCATTAAGAACCTCAGAAACTCAACGGCATGATGCCACACATATGGTCGGAATGCCCCAGAATATGCCCTTTCTGGAATAAATTTTTCAATTTAATGGATAAGCTAGTGGGAAAATAAAATACTTTGAAATAAAAATGTAGCGGGGTGCTAAATTTAAGGGAAGTGTTTGAGTGGTAAATAGGCTCAAACACCCTAATTCTGTAGGATTCATGGACCATTTTGTCCTCGGGGGACAGTATTGGTGTGCAGTTCCCTGCGGCCTACAGGTGGCGCTGCCATGGTAGGCTAGGGTTGAACCGCCGATACAGTGCTGTGCCCTTTGTGTCCCCTCTTGGCAGTAGTACAGCGGGTGGGGAACCTGCTGTGCATGCCGGGAGAGCATATAAAAGGGGCAGACCTTTGGCCTGGGGGCTGATGTCCAGTGGGGTCCACGCCCAGGTGCCTTCGGCCTGGGTGCGTGTGTTCCTGTTCCATCTCGGGTACCTTTAGCCCGGGGTGAGGTACTATCCTGGAGTTCCTGCTGCCCTGGGTATGGAGGCCTAGGTGCGGGAGTAAAGCCTGGAGTCCAGAGCCTTCGTCTGGAGTCCGCTAAGGGTCGAGGAGTCTTAGGGTGCCGCCTCGTGTAGGGGACCATGTTCCAGGGAAGGGAGGATCATTTTGATGGACCGATGCGGGAGTCACGGTGAAGGAAGGGTCTGTTGACTCCCTGGAGAGATGTCTTCCCCTTGATATGGGCTAGGTTCGTAGAAGGAGAAGCTCAAGGTCATCTTGACTGTATCAGAGGCCTTATTCACCCGGCCCGTGGCAGGGGCCTTATACACCCTGGTCTGTGGCAGAGACCAAAGTTCTCCAGGTCCGTGGCAGGGGCCATGTACACCCGGTCTGTGGCAGAGACCAACCTCAAGGTCTGTGGCAGAGACCGTGCACCTAAAACTGTTTGAGAAACCTAAGCAGTGAAGTGAATGTGCTACATTTGTGCCTGGACCTCCTCCACACCTTAAGCTGTCCTGTTTCTTTGCTCTAACCTTTTCTATCCGAGTAGAGTTTATTTTGCCATGAGAGAATAAGAGTTGTAATTTCAGCTGGTGTGGACATTGACTTTACTGGGAATTAAAGGACTTGCCTCTACCTACAGTAGAGGTGAGAATCATCCTCTGGAGGAGTTTTGACTCCGGCTGTGGACACGGCCCGTCAAGTACACCGCTTAACCTCTTTATATAGGAGGGTACGGGCTGGTAGTGCGGTGTGCCTTTCTCCCTCCTGCGAGGAGCCAACAACATAAAGGCAGGTAAGGGGGAAAGGATCTGTGCGCTACAAAAAATAAAATAAAAATTATAATCTTGACCTAGGAGGACGAGGTCCATATGGAGTAGGAGGTTGAGGTGGCGGTGGATGTGGCTGTGTAGGTGGAAGCGGCGGTGGAGGAGGACGAGGTAGCCAACACTGGTTCAAAAATACAACAATGGCTGGGTAAGGCCGGTGATGTGTCGAATTCTGTCCCCCGCCTGCGTGGTGAGTTCAGGTGAAGGCCACACCATCCGTGGTTCAAGCCGAGCCAGGTGAGGCCGTGCCCGAAGCGTGGCGATCGAACCGAGCCCGTGAGGGTCCCTGTTACTATGTGCTACCGTATGTCCACTTGGATGGTGGGGCTTGAACCTGCACTCACAGCACAGGCGCCGTTCATCTTCGGAGATTTTGTGAATCTCCTTGTCCTCTGTACTGCGCAAACGCTGCGCCTTTGCAGTATGGGCCGGACACAATCCGATGGCCGGACAGTACATGTCTATTCTGCACAAGGTATGGACAAGTCCTGTGGGATCCATGCCTGGTTAATTTTAATGAACGTGAGCTTGTCCACATTGGCTCTGGACAGGCGGCTGCGCTTGTCTGTGATAACGCCCCCTGACGTGCTAAATACACGTTCAGATAATACACTGGCTGCAGGGCAGGCCAGTACCTCCAAGGCATAAAGGGCAAGCTCAGGCCATGTGCCCAATTTGGAGACCCAGAAGTTAAAGGGGGCAGACCCGTCATCCAGTACGTGTAGGCCTGTGGACACATACTGCTCAACCATGTTGGTGAAATGCTGCCTCCTGCTAAGACGTTCCATCTCAGCTGGTGGTGCTGGTTGTTGTGGCGTGCTGACAAAGCTTTTCCACATTTCAGCCATGCTAACCCTGCCTTCTGAGGTGCTGCCGGTGCCCCGGCTGCGTTGGCGACCTCTTCCTCCTCCTCTGCCTTCGCCTTGTGCTTCCACCGTACGCCCGCTGTCAGGTGGGAATGCCACCAGCAGCGCGTCTACCAGCGTGCGCTTGTACTCGCGCATCTTACGATCCTGCTCCAGTGAGGGAATTAAGGACGGTACGTTGTCCTTGTAACGGGGATCCAGCAGGGTGGCCACCCAGTAATCAGCACCAGTTAAAATGTGGGCAACTCTGCTGTCATTGCGGAAACACTGCAGCATGTAATCGCTCATGTGTGCCAGGCTGCCCAGAGGCAAAGAAAAGCTGTCCTCTGTGGGAGGTGTATCGTCTGTGTCCTCTGTATCCCCCCAGCCACGCACCAGTGATGGCCACGAGCTGGTCTGGGTGCCACCCTGCTGTGAAAATGGCTCCTCCTCCTCCTCCTCCATCTCCTCCTCCACCTCGTCATCCTCCAGAACTGTGCCCTTTCTGCCGGACAATTGTGTACCTGGCGTTTGTTGGTGCAGGATCCCACCCTCGTAGCCACTTGTGAAAGACTGCCCTGAAAGCCTTTGAAATGATCCCACTTCCTCCTCCTCATCCTCCTGTGCCACATCCTCTTCCATCATCGCCCGAAGCGTTTTTTCAAGGAGGCATAGAACTGGGATAGTAATGCTGAGAACGGCGTCATTGGCACTGGACATGTTGGTGGAGTACTCGAAACAGCGCAACAAGGCACACAGGTCTCGCATGGAGGCCCAGTTATTGGTGGTGAAGTGGTGCTGTTCCGCAGAGCGACTCACGCGTGATTGCTGCAGCTGAAACTCCACTATCGCCTGCTGCTGCTCGCACAGTCTGGCCAGCATGTGCAAGGTGGAGTTCCACCTTGTGGGCACGTCACATATGAGGCGGTGAGCGGGAAGGCCGAAGTTACGCTGCAGCGCTGACAGGCGAGCAGCAGCAGGGTGAGAACGCCGAAAGTTCGCACACACAGCCCGCACTTTCTGCAGCAGCTCTGGCATATTGGGGTAATTTTTAAGGAACCTCTGGACCACCAAGTTCAGCACATGCGCCAGGCAAGGGATGTGCGTCAAACCGGCTAGGCCCAGAGCTGCTACGAGATTTCGCCCATTATCGCACACCACCAGGCCGGGCTTGAGGCTCACTGACAGCAACCACTCATTGGTCTGTTGTTCCATGTCCCTCCACAACTCCTGCGTGGTGTGGGGTTTTTCCCCCAAACAGGAAAGTTTTAAAACTGACTGCTGTCGTTTACCCCTGGCTGTGCTGAAGTTGGTGGTGAAGGTGTTACGCTGACCGGATGAGGAGGCGGTAGAGGATGTGGAAGCGGAGTAGGAGGAGTTAGCAACAGGAGGCAAACTGAAGCGCCCTTCAATCCTCGGTGGTGGAAGGACATGCGCCAAACTGCTATCTGCCTCAGGCCCAGCCGCCACTGCATTTACCCAGTGTGCTGTTAGGGAGATATAACGTCCCTGACCGTGCTTACTGGTCCACGCATCCGTAGTTAGGTGGACCTTGCCACAGATGGCGTTGCGCAGTGCACACCTGATTTTGTCCCCCACTTGGTTGTGCAGGGAAGGGATGGCTCGCCTGGAAAAGTAGTGGCGGCTGGGCACGACGTACTGTGGGACAGCCAATGCAATCAGGCTTTTAAAACTCTGCGTCTCCACTAGACGGAATGACAGCATTTCAAAGGCCAGGAGTTTTGAAATGCTGGCATTCAGGGCCAGGGATTGCGGGTGGCTAGGGGGGTACTTCCTCTTCCGCTCCAATGTTTGGGAGATAGAGAGCTGAACACTTCCATGGGACATTGTGGAGATGGTTGGTGACCCAGGTGGTAGTGTTGCTGGCAGATCCTCTGTTTGCGGGGTGGCAGGTGCCACTGTCACTACAGAGGTGGATGAAGAGGCCGAGACTGCAGCAGAAGAGGAAGCAGGAGGAGCCAGAGACCTTTCTTGGTTTTTGAGGTGTCTACTCCACTGCAGCTCGTGCTTTGCACTTAGATGCCTGGTCATGCAGGTTGTGCTCAGGTTGAGAACGTTTATGCCTCGCTTCAGGCTCTGACTGCACAGCGTGCAAACCACTCGTGTCTTGTCATCAGCACATTGTGTGAAGAACTGCCATGCTAGGGAACTCCTTGGACCTGGCTTTGGTATGCTCGGTCCCTTGCTGTGTTGGGCAGTAGCAGACATACTGTCTAGGAGACGGACGCTCCGCTTTTGCACCCTGCTCCCTCTTCTGCTGTGCTGGTGGCTCTGTGCGACCACCGCCTCTTCCTCCAAACTACACTGGTCACCTGCATAACGTTGATTCCATGTGGGGTCGAGGACCTCATTGTCCTCCACATCATCTTCCACCCAGTCTTCACCCCTGCCCTCCCTGTCTGTCTGCACAATTGCGAAAGCAGCAGCAGTTGGCACCTGTGTTTCGTCATCATCCGAGACGTACTGCTATGGTCCTCCCATGTACTCATCATGAAACATAAATGGTTGGGCATCGGTGCACTCAATCTCTTCCACTTTTGGGGTAGGGCTAGGTGGATGGCCCTGGGAAACCCTGCTAACAGAGTCATCGAAAAGCAGAAGAGACTGCTGCATGATTTGGGGCTCAGACTGCTTGGCTGATTTGCAAGGGGGTGAGGTGAAAGACTGATGGACATGGGTTTCAGGTGCCAACTCTGATCTTTCATCAGAAGAGTGGGTGGGAGACAATGTGAAGGAACCCGAGGCACTGTCAGCAACCCAATCTACTATCGCCTGTACTTGTCCTGGCCTAAACATTCGTACAGCCTCATTAGGCGCGACAAAATACCTCCGCAGGATCGGTCGCCTACTCGCACCTGAGGAAGGTGTTTCACTTGTGCGTGTATCTGGCACAGATCCACCACGTCCTCTCCCTGCAACAGGAGCTCCACCAGCAGCACCACGACTGGGGCCACCACGTCCCTTTGACCTTCTCCTCATATTTTCCAAATTTAGGATCTTGCCCTAAATGGGTGTTTTTGGAAGAGCAGAACACACCCACAGTACGTAACCGCTGAATCGCACAGCTACAGAACTGCAGAAAATGCTATTCAAAAAAAAATGTTGTTTTTTTAGTATAGCACAGTAGGAGAAAACTATATAGAAATTGTTTATTTCACACACCTCCACATATGTATAACACACTGCAAACTATTTTTTGTGCCCCTAAACTGCGTTTTTTGGAAGAGCAGAACACACCCACAGTACGTAACTGCTGAATCGCACAGCTACAGAACTGCAGAAAATGCTATTCAAAAAAAATGTTTTTTTTTTGTATTGCACAGTAGGAGAAAACTATATAGAAATTGTTTATTTCACACACCTCCACATATGTATAACACACTGCAAACTATTTTTTGTGCCCCTAAACGGTGTTTTTGGAAGAGCAGAACACACCCACAGTATGTAACCGCTGAATCGCACAGCTACAGAACTGCAGAAAATGCTATTCAAAAAAAATGTTGTTTTTTTAGTATAGCACAGTAGAAGAAAACTATATAGAAATTGTTTATTTCACACACCTCCACATATGTATAACACACTGCAAACTATTTTTTGTGCCCCTAAATGGCGTTTTTTGGAAGAGCAGAACACACCCACAGTACGTAACCGCTGAATCGCACAGCTACAGAACTGCAGAAAATGCTATTAAAAAAAAATGTTGTTTTTTTAGTATAGCACAGTAGGAGAAAACTATATAGAAATTGTTTATTTCACACACCTCCACATATGTGTAACACACTGCAAACTATTTTTTGAGCCCCTAAATGGCATTTTTTGGAAGAGCAGAACACACCCACAGTACGTAACCGTTGAATCACACAGCTACAGAACTGCAGAAAATGCTATTCAAAAAAAATGTTGTTTTTTTAGTATAGCACAGTAGGAGAAAACTATATAGAAATTGTTTATTTCACACACCTCCACATATGTATAACACACTGCAAACAATTTTTTGTGCCCCTAAACTGCGTTTTTTGGAAGAGCAGAACACACCCACAGTACGTAACCGCTGAATCGCACAGCTACAGAACTGCAGAAAATGCTATTCAAAAAAAATGTTGTTTTTTTAGTATAGCACAGTAGGAGAAAACTATATAGAAATTGTTTATTTCACACACCTCCACATATGTATAACACACTGCAAACTATTTTTTGTGGCCCTGAATGGCTCTTTTTGCAAGCGTACATTAACCACTTCAATACCATGCACTTATGCACCTTCCCGCCCAGACCAATTTTCAGCTTTCAGTACGCTCACACTTTGAATGACAATTACTTAGTCATGCTACACTGTATCCAAACTAATTTTTTATCATTTTCTTCTCACAAATAGAGCTTTCTTTTGGTGGTATTTAATCGCCACTGGGTTTTTTATTTTTTGCGATATAAGCAAAAAAACAGCAATTTTTAAAAAAAAAAACACTTTTTTTTAGTTTCTATTGTAAAATTTTGCAAATATGTAATTTTTCTTCATAAATTTGTGCCAAAATGTATACTGCTACATATCTTTGGTAAAATGAACCCAAATTAGTGTATATTATTTGGTCTTTGTGAAAGTTATAGAGTCTACAAACTATGGTGGCAATCACTGAAAATTTATCACATCTGATCACGCCTGATGTACTGAAGGGATATCTCATTTCTTGAGACACTAACAAGCGAGGAAAGTACAAATACCCCAAAATTACCCCTTTTTGGAAAGTAGACAGTCCAAGGTATTTACTAAGAGGCGTGGTGAGGTATTTGAAGTTGTATTTTTTTCCCACAATTCTTGGGAAAATTTAATTTTTTTTTTATTTTTATTTTTTTTACACAAACTGGTCATATTAACAGTTTTTTTCTCTCACACAGCATATGCATAATTGCAACTACACCCCAAAATACATTCTGCTACTCCTCCTGAGTGTAGCGATACCACATGTGTGAGACTTTTACACAGCCTGGCCATATACAGAGGCCCAACATTGAAGTAGCACTTTCAGGCGTTCTACAAGCATAAATCGCACATATCCTTTCTCAACCACCTATTACACTTTTGGAGGCCCTGGAGCACCAGGACAATGGAATTTTCCACAAAATGACCCCATTTTGGAAAGCACACACCCCAACGTATAATCTATGAAGCATTATGAGTCTTTTGAACGGTTCATTTTTTTCCAGAAGGTTTTGGAAAATGTGGAGAAAAAATGAAAATGCATTTTTTTTACACAAAGTTGTCCATTTATAAGATATTTCTAACGCATAGCATATACATAGCAAAAATGACACCCCAAAATGCATTCTGCTACTCCTCCTGAGTATAGCGATACCACATGTGTGAGACTTTTACACAGCCTGGCCATATACAGAGGCCCAACATTGAAGTAGCACTTTCAGGCGTTCTACAAGCATAAATCGCACATATCCTTTCTCAACCACCTATTACACTTTTGAAGGCCCTGGAGCACCAGGACAATGGAATTTTCCACAAAATGACCCCATTTTGGAAAGCACACACCCCAACGTATAATCTATGAAGCATTATGAGTCTTTTGAACGGTTCATTTTTTTCCAGAAGGTTTTGGAAAATGTGGAGAAAAAATGAAAATGCATTTTTTTTACACAAAGTTGTCCATTTATAAGATATTTCTAACGCATAGCATATACATAGCAAAAATGACACCCCAAAATGCATTCTGCTACTCCTCCTGAGTATAGCGATACCACATGTGTGAGACTTTTACACAGCCTGGCCATATACAGAGGCCCAACATTGAAGTAGCACTTTCAGGCGTTCTACAAGCATAAATCGCACATATCCTTTCTCAACCACCTATTACACTTTTGAAGGCCCTGGAGCACCAGGACAATGAAATTTTCCACAAAATGACCCCATTTTGGAAAGCACACACCCCAACGTATAATCTATGAAGCATTATGAGTCTTTTGAACGGTTCATTTTTTTCCAGAAGGTTTTGGAAAATGTGGAGAAAAAATGAAAATGCATTTTTTTTACACAAAGTTGTCCATTTATAAGATATTTCTAACGCATAGCATATACATAGCAAAAATAACACCCCAAAATGCATTCTTCTACTCCTCCTGAGTATAGCGATACCACATGTGTGAGACTTTTACACAGCCTGGCCATATACAGAGGCCCAACATTGAAGTAGCACTTTCAGGCGTTCTACAAGCATAAATCGCACATATCCTTTCTCAACCACCTATTACAATTTTGAAGGCCCTGGAGCACCAGGACAATAGAATTTTCCACAAAATGACCCCATTTTTGAAAGCACACACCCCAACGTATAATCTATGAGGCATTATGAGTCTTTTGAACGGTTCATTTTTTTCCAGAAGGTTTTGGAAAATGTGGAGAAAAAATTTAAATGCATTTTTTTTACACAAAGTTGTCAATTTATAAGATATTTCTAACACATAATATGTACATAGCAAAAATTACACCCAAAAATGCATTCTGCTACTCCTCCTGAGTATGGCGATACCACATGTTTGAGACTTTTACACAGCCTGGCCACATACAGAGGCCCAACATCCAAGTAGCACCTCCAGGCATTCTAGCAGCATTAATTGCACATATCATTTTCTGACTACCGATCACATTTTTGAAGGCCCTTCATATATCTAACACATAGCAGGTACATACCAAATAACAAAAGATTACCTGTGGTTTTAGAAGTGCAGTGGTCCACAGAGGAGAGCATCGGTCCAGGCAGCAGGCAGGGATGAGGTCAGCGACAGCAAAAGCAATCATCCAGGCAGCAGGCAGGAATACTGTCCATAGTTCGCACAGGCAGAGATACTGTCAGCACAGCCAGAGCACAGCCAAAGCACAGGTCCAGGTAGCAGGCAGAGGTGTCCTATCCTATCCTATCGATGATATCTTCGATATATTGGAGGTAGTGGAGTCTGTGATTTTGAGTTGCTTTTTGGTAGCAGACAAACAAATTAAAAAGGGCCATGTGAAACAGGTGAAATGCAACTTTTTTTGTGCCAATAATGGGACTTTCTGGTTGATAAGTAGGGCTGTAGCATCTGGTCGTTTAAATCCACCCCCCCCCATGTACAAATTGTAGTCGTGGACACATTCAGGCTTTACAATGGAGCCGCGTCTTCTTGGGATCTCCACCATGGTGTCATTGTGGATCGTAGAGAGGATGTGGACATCTTTCTTGTCCCTCCACTTCATGGCCAACACCTCCTCGTTCCTCATGGATGCCGATTCTCCAGGTCGCAATTTTTTTGTCAATAAATTTTGTGGGAATCCCTTCCGTTTTTTTTTTAAGGTACCGCAGGCCGGGGTTTGTTTACTGTAAAGGTGGCGAAAAAGGGGCAGGCTGGTATAATAATTATCAACATATAAATGGTAACCTTTTCCGAACAGGGGGTATGCCAACTCCCAGACAATTTTCCCACTGGTTCCAATATATGTGGGGCAATCACGGGGCTGGAGCTGGGAGTCTTTGCCTTCGTAGATCCTGAATTTGCAGACGTATCCAGTGGCTCGATCACATAATTTATTTAATTTTAACCCATACCTGGCTCTCTTGCTTGGTATGTACTGCTTGAACTGCAGTCGGCCGGTGAAATGTACGAGGGACTCGTCCACACAAATTTTTTGGTCTGGGATGAAAACGTCTTCAAATCGCTGGGAAAAGGCATTGATTAGGGGGCGTATCTTGTACAATTTGTCGTAGTTGGGATGATCTCGGGGAGGGCACTGTGAATTGTCATTGAAGTGGAGAAAGCGCATAATCATGTCGTATCTTTTCCTGGACATGACAGCGGAATATATGGGCATGTGTTGGATGGGGCGTTTGGACCAATATGAATGGACTTCGTTCTTTTTTGTAAGCCCCATATTGAACATAAGGCCCAAAAATAATTTAAATTCCTCCAATGTTAGACGCCGCCACTGGAACATGCGGGCGTAGGAAGAATTGGGGTTGGCAGCAATAAATTGGGATGCATACAGATTCGTTTGATCCACTATATTCTGCAGCAAATCTTGTGGGAAAAATAAACAAAAATAATCAAATTTAGAAAAATTTGTAGTGTCGGGCTGCACTCCTGGCTGTGCGGTGAAAGGGGGGATGATAGCGGATCCTGAGTTGGCAGGCAACCATAAGGGGTTTGCCAGGGCATCGGGAAGGTAGGATTGGGGCTGGATTCTTCAGGTTGGGCGTGCATTTCCATTGCTTGTACTGGGCTCCTCTTCCTGGGGTATGGCGCTGCTGGTGGTGGGCAGTTCTCCTGATCTTGGTGCTGATCTTGGTGCTGATCTTGGTGCCGATCGCATTCTTTTGGGAGGGACGGTTTCCTCCGGGGACTCGGACTCTGAGCCACTATCCTCCACTGGCTTGTATTCCGAACCAGAATCGGATAATGGGAGCTCCCCGCTGCTCTCATCATCCGACATGGCAAGAATGGCATATGCCTCCTCAGGTGTGTAAACCCTTTGGGACATTATGGCAGTGCTTATTGGTGGGCCTGTGTAATGGTACTGCTGGTGGTAGTGGTGGCGGTCTGTGTGGTAGTACCGATGGAGGTATTAGTGGTGGGCCTGTGTGGTGGTACCGATGGCGGTATGGGTGGTGGTGGTACCAATGGCGGTACAGGTGGTGGTGGTACCGATGGCGGTACGGGTGGTGGTGGTAGCGATGGCGGTATGGGTGGTGGTGGTACCGATGGCGGTACAGGTGGTGGTGGTACCGATGGCGGTACAGGTGGTGGTGGTACGGGTGGTGATGGTACCGATGGCGGTACAGGTGGTGGTGGCACTACCGATGGTGGTTCGGGTGGTGGTACTGGTGGTGGTACCGATGGCGGCACTAGTGGTGATACTGGTAGCGGGCCTGTGTGGCAGTATAGATGCTGGGCCTGGTGGCGGTACTGGTGGTGGTACTGGTACCGATGGCGGTACTGGTAGCCTGTGTGGCAGTGCCAATGGCGGTACCGATGGAGGTGGGCCTGTGACAGATGATTGACAGATGGGCTGATTGATTGATTGACAGATGGGTTGATTGATTGACAGATGGGGTGATTGATTGACAGGTGGGGTGATTGATTGACAGATGGGCTGATTGATTGACAGATGGGCTGATTGATTGACAGATGGGCTGATTGACAGATGGGCTGATTGACAGATGGGCTGATTGGCTGGGCTGATTGATGTGCTGGGCTGTGTGACAGGTCCTCTTTATGGGGGGGGCGTGTTGTGCACTGTAAACTTATGTAGACAAACTACACTGAGCTAACTTACTGATCTCTTCTCTCTCCTCACAGATCGGTGTGTGAGGAGAGAGCAGGGATCAGGTAGTAACTCCTGTGGAGTTTGTTTACATTTGTGACCGGCTGTGATTGGACACAGCCGGTCACGTGGTAAACAGCCAATTCATTGGCTGTTTACTCTGATCGGGGACGCGCTGTGTCCAAGGGACACTCGCCTTCCCCGATCCCCGCTCTGCAAGCCTGTGGCGGCGCGCACGGAGCGCGCCGCCGAGTTTGTTTTGACAGGTGATCGGCTGTGACTTTGACACAGCCGATCACATGGTAAACAGCCAATGAAATTGGCTGTTTACCGTGATCGGGGTAGCGCTGTGTCCGAGGGACACATGCCGTCCCCGATCACCTGCGCGCCCCCGCGGGCGCGCGCAAGGCAATATCCTGCAGGACGTCATATGACGTCCAGTATCGATATTGCAACCACTTCCCGGACGTAAATTCGCTATTGACTGGGCGGGAAGTGGTTAAAGTGCAATTTTTTTTTTTTTTGCCCTAAACTGGTCTTTTTTTGCACGAGCAAAATAAAATGCAAATTTTTTATTTTTTTTTGCCCTATGGGTCTTTTGGAAAAGAGCACAATAAAGTGCCTTTTTTTTCTCCCCTAAATGGATCTTTTTCAAAGAGCAGAATACACCCACAGTATGGAAACGGTGTATCTCTCAACGTAATATATGCAGTGCTGGTGCACTGAGCTTGCAGATAAAAGTTAGATTTTCTCTGACACTGGGCTCATGGCAGTGTAAAAAGACTGTGCACTGCAACACAAACAGGTAAACCTATGCAGATCGCTGATTTTAATCTCTGAATCTGGACTCCTATATAATATATCTCTCTCCCTGAAAGCACCAACAGGAACCTGGCCCTACACTACACTATCTCTCTATCTTTTCCCTCAGATTGCAGAATCAGGACTACCTCATGTATTTTACAATCTCTCCCTATTAGCAACAGCAGCAGCCAAGATCCTCTCCCTATCTATTCTGAAGCAGAGTGACGTGTGTGCTGTGTGCCTCTAGCTTATATAGAAGCTGGGTCACATGTTGCACTGACCAATCACAGCCATGCCATTAGTAGGCATGGCTATGATGGCTTCTAAGGGCACACCAGCTAATCAAAAGGTGATTGGCTGGCCCCTGAAGCATTTCTAACTGCGTAATTAGATTGCCGAACCCGAACCCGGACTTTTGCGCAAAGTCCGGGTTCGGGTTCGGGAAAAAGCTAAAGTTCGGTACGGACCCGAACTTTACAGTTCGGGTTCGCTCAACACTAGTCAAGAGTAAATGACACAGAGTTCAGAGGTCAGTTGTAAAGCTGCAGAATGCAAATGACAATTTGTAAGTCGCTTACTACTAACCCCTAAAAAGGTGTTAATAAGATGTGGTTGACGCACATTTCCACATAGTCGCTCATACAAACCGCTTGTTGAGACTTTCATGTGCATCATTAAACATCACAGAAATAAAGACATTTGCTTTTGTTTAGTTGGCTCTGTTCGGCATAGGATATAAAGGATGAGGATATTTGAATGTTAATAAAAAATCTGTCCGCTGTATCAATAAATAGAGAGGGAAGGCAGGAGGTCACATCTGTACAGAATGCTCAGTGAACAAACCGTTCCTTAGAAGTTACAGAACAAAACATTTCTCTATACATTTCCTTTAATTTTATCACGTCTTCAGGAAGTAATTCATCATCATCGTACGCTTGTTTAGGTCTGGGTTCCCTTGAGAGAGGCTAATTGTCTTCAAGACGAAGTATCATGTAAACAAATAGAGCCCAAATTGGCCCTTACACTGTTTTGTTTTTATATTCACGTCTCTTCAATTAAATATAGTTAAAAACAACAATGTACATGTTTTTCTTTCCTATTTCCCCATCATGTTTTTCGCAGTTCATATATTATTTAGTATATGCATTTACACATGTATAACTTGTTAAGGATTGTAATTAATTATATTAGCATTTTGAGCTCTGCAGCTTACAGCCGTATTCAGTATAGAGTTCTTAATCTCATATGCACCTAAAGCAACCAATAAGGATTGCTCTTATACTTATTTGATATGTGAATTGCTACTCTTAAAGTGTTACTCCACTCCAATATAGCAATTAAATAAAATAAATAAAGCATAGCTACACAAACTATGTTATAATTTAAAGTAGAAGTCCACCCTAACACTAAAATCGCTACATCTATAGACATCTACGATCTAACACTAACCTATCTAGCCCTGTAAAGAAGAAATCAGTATACATCCCTTTTTTGAAGCCGATCCGACCCGATCCCACGCTGAGCTGTCAGCTGCGGCTTCGCTGTAGAAGCGGGTGCAGAGGACACAGCCAACAATAAAAGCACCATAGTAAGTCCATGGGTGAGGTCACTCATTTCGCAGCCGTTGTCGGCCGAGTCCTCTGCCGAGTAGACATGTGCATTTTGTTTAGTGACAAATTCAACAAATTCGTTAATTTCGATAATATTCAAATTAATGAAAACAAGTTTAATGGATTTTTACCGAAATATCGAACATTCGAAAATTCGAAAAAGCATGAGAAATCCGAAAAAAATAAAATCTAAAATTCGAAAATCCAGAATTCGAATATCTGAAAATTAGAAAATCCGAAAATAAGAACGAAAATTCAAAAACCCGAAAATTCAAAAACCCAAAAATTTGAAAATCTAAAATAGTACCTAACTAACTAATAATAACTATTACTCACTATTCAATTATAGGTATGGGTTAGTGAACGTAATGAATATAAATTTATCCAAAGTTACGAATTATCCGAAATAACGAATGCTGCAGTCAAAACGAACGGAACCTAACAAATTAACCACCTCAGCACCGGAAGAATTTACTTCCAGACCAGGCCATTTTTTGCGATACGGCACTGTGTCGCTTTAACTGACAATTGTGCGGGTACGACATTGTACCCAAACAAAATTGACGTCTTTTTTTCCCACAAATAGATCTTTTGGTGTAAATTGATCACCTCTGCGGGTTATTTTTTTTGCGCTATAAACAAAAAAAGAGCAACAATTTTGAAAAAATAAACACAATATTTTTAACTTTTTGCTATAATAAATATCCCAATTTTTAAAAAAACAAAAACAAATTTTTTCCTCAGTTTAGGCTGATATGTATTCTTCTACATTATTTTGGTAAAAAAAAATTACAATAAGCTTATATTGATTGGTTTGCGCAAAAGTTATAGCGCCTACAAAACAGGTTATTGATTTATGGCATTTTTTTTTATTTTATTTTTTTTTACGAGTAAAGGCGGTGATCTGCGATTTTTAACTGGGACTGCGGACAAATTTTTACACTTATTTTAAACCATTGACATTTATACAGCGATCAGTGCTATAACTAGCCACTGATTACTGTATAAATGTCACTGGCAGGGAAGGGGTTAACACTAGGGGGCGTATAAGGGGTTAAATGTTTTCCCTCACTGTGTGTTCTAACTTTTGGGGGGTGGAAATGACTGGGGGAGGAGACCGAACACACGATCTGTCTTCTCTTCCCTGGCAGAATGTGGATTTACACACATAGATCCACGTTTCTGCTCTGTCAAGCACATTGGCTCCCCAGTGACGCGGCGAGCGCACGAGTGCCCCCCATACCGCCTGGAAGCAGAGGACGTCATATGACGCCCGCCCATGATGGGAGATCTCATCTGTGGATGTCATTTGACAATACGCCGGGAATGAAGCGGTTAATAATAATAAATAATAATAATAATAAAAATGTTTTAGTATTATTATTTATTGTTATTAATTTGTTACGTTCCATTCGTTATTTCGAATAATTTGTAACTTCGGATAAATTTGTATTCGTTATGTTCACTAACAGCCAAATTTGAAAGGAAATTCCAATACCTATAATTTAATAGTTACCGTAGTTATTATTAGTTAGTTAATTAGTTATTATTTCGGATTCTGATTTTTTCCAGATTGGCTTCAAAAAAGGTATGTATAGTAATTTCTTCTTTCACACTGCTGCTCCATCATACCCCAAAATCATAAAAATCGATGAATTACAATAATGCCCAGAATCCAATAGAGCACTGTGTGTAAAATGCAAAATTATCATATATACACGTAATAATTATATATTATAAATCTCATCACCAAGTGAAGTATGCAAGACAGTTTACTAGCTAACTAAAAGTCCACCAATACATATAATGTTACATAGTTACATAGTTAGTCAGGTTGAAAAAAGACACAAGTCCATCTAGTTCAACCATAAAAAAATTTATAAAAAATATCATACAATCCCATATACCCAATTCTATACCCACAGTTGATCCAGAGGAAGGTGAAAAACCCCAGTAGAGCATGATCCAATTTGCTACAGCAGGGGAAAAAATTCCTTCCTGATCCCCCGAGAGGCAATCGGATATTCCCCGGATCAACTTTACCTATAAATTTTAGTATCCAGTTATATTATGTACATTTAGAACACAAAAAGAACATTTTCCCGTGGGATTTTAAAGCAGCAAAGAAGAATCAATGGTAGATAAAATGTCAATTTTATTGGAAAGATTGCGATGACGCATATAGCATAAAAAGATGAATTCATGAATCTTATGAGCTCCGGTAATTAAAAAACCAACAATAGAACACATAAATACTACAATTCGCATACATGGTGTACATTTAGGATGGTGTGACATTACACATTTAATGCATTACGATGTACTGTAGAAGAGACCCCGATGCATTTCGACCTCTCTAGGTCTTCCTCAAGGGGATTAAATTGTTCTATAGGACATCAAAAAATAAAATATTATATATACGAATTAATCATGTTTCCTGCGTCTTCTGTCATAAATGGTAATTGGATAGGCAATTTTTTCAAATGTTTTAATTTATTAAAAGATGTACAGGGAAAACAGATTGCTAAATCGATCATCGTTAATGAAAAATTGCATATTTACCCTCTGTATCGAATTGAATGGTAAAACCGGAGACTTTCGTATTAAAAGCGTAATTGCGTATGCACTCCCAGGATTCCCAATGAGGGTCCGTATTGGCCGAGGCGCCCACCTCCCACTCCATGGCGGATCCGCTCCACAGCTCGTCCGACTCAAAAGGGGTCACACACTTCGGGAGTATCCCAATAGAGGGCAAGAAAGCAGGGAAGGAGGGTAACAGTGTACCATGTAGCCAACACCTGAAGGTTATAATTTCAATCATCTTACTATGTTTCATATAATACTCTTAGTCATCTATTAGTCAATATAATTTTATTACATATGCACTACAGTCTCAATTATAACTTGAAAACAGGGCAAAATACGAAACCTCACTCTGGGTTGCAATTGAAGCAATTGACTGTGATCCATTTTCTATAACAAATTTAATCTGGTCCAAACCCTCAGATCATAAAAATATAAAAAATAAGATTACCAAACACACAGTTACTATCTGGGATAAATTTAAACTTATCAAAGGACTACAATCTCCTCATGTTCCCCTTCTATCATTTATTAGAAACCCACTATTCTACCCAGCCTGCACATTCCCTAATTCATTTAAAAAATGGATCTCCTCTGACATAACGCAACTCTGTGATTTATCGACATCTACCTCACTTATAACATTTCCTGAACTATGTGATAGGCATCAACTCCCCCAATCAGAACTTTTCCGATATCTGCAGATCAAAAAAAAATTCATGCCATATATACAAAATATGAGTAAGCTCAACGAACTCACACAATTTGAACGTATATGTAAACGCGAACCTCACTCTAAGGGTCTCATATCAATAATATATAAACACCTTATTACTTTGCCTACTGCAGACCCACCATCATACGTGGCAAAATGGGAGAGAGACCTTGGACTTCAGTTGGAACCATCCGATTGGGATAAAATTTGGACCACAACAAAATCATCTACACAAAATATAATAGCTCTAGAGACAAATTATAAAGTACTTTTGCGCTGGTATTTGGTTCCTGTCAGAATCGCGAAATATATTCCGCAATACTCCCCACTCTGCTTCCGTGGCTGTGGTGAACTAGGATCACACATACACATATTTTGGGATTGTCCCGTTACAAAATGTTTTTGGAAAGAGGTTTTTCTTATCCTCTCTACCTTATTCAAAAAAACAATCAAACCTGACCCTTCAATTGCACTACTAAATCTAAAACCGACTTCTATTTCCCACACTCAATTCAAACTCCTTCTACAAATCACTACTGCAGCAAAGCAGACAATCGCCAAAGCGTGGAAAACCCCAACATTAATGATCTCAGAAACCAAAACCAGAATAAACCAAGCCATGACCCACTCAAAAACGGAAGCCATTACCAATGATAATATTGGAAAATTTTAAAAAATCTGGAATCCTTGGGTGACTAATTTTTTCCCTCCCAACTTTGACATCACATTATTAAGACCTTGATAATATAACTACTAATAGCTATTTAATATACTAATATTATCAGACCAACATTATAAGATACCCCGGGGACCTTTTCGACCTTTTCTATCTTTTCTACCTACTATCTTTATTTTTTTTCTCTTCTTCTTCTTACCCTTCCCTCTCTTCTATCTTTGCTTTTTAGCTCTTTTTTTGTTGTTTTTTCTTTCCTAGCATATATTGTTATTATATGCAAAAATGGTAGCAACATTTTTATTTTTTTTTATGTTTTTTATTTATCAGTATATTTCAGCTTTAGAGCTCCTTTGAAACAATACAAACCTTATATATTACAATAACATTATATGAGGTCGAGAAATTATGACCCTTAATTTTTTCTTTATAAATCCTTACCTTACATGTTATATATTATTACTAAATCTGGTTTGTAATTACTAAATTCAACACTAAGCATATATTTTAGCAAGTCTCCAGATAATGGTCAACATATGTTAAACTTAAATTACTGTTTTTTTTTCTCCTCTTCTGTTGTTGTTGCCTTCAAAAATCACTGGAGCTTGACATAAATATCTAATTTGTGTTCTCCTTAACTGCTACTATTTATAGTGACTATTTTTATTGACAATATATGCTTGTAATTTTGAAAATTTAATAAACAAATTTGACAAGAAAACAGGGTAAACGGCACTGGGCATACATGCCCTCAACCAAGGAGGTTCAAGGAGTTTTTTAGAGGCACTAAATACTGTATTGTGTTTATTATACCTGGTATTAAGACCAGAATGTCAGCATCGGTTCAGGTGTAGCCGATGCGACTATTCATAGGCCCCCTAAAGAGGGGGAAGGAGGGAAAGGGTTAATGATTTATATTAATGTATAGCTGTTTTATATACAGTATGATATGGTATTAATTGTTGCAGTAATAACTGGTGTATATGAGTGATAATGATAAAAAATGGTAAAGTTAGAAGACTTAATTTGCAGAAATAGGGTGCATTTGACCATGTCAAGAAATGAATATGTATGAGTATGCAATATATCTTGCATAAAGATGGAGTAGGTGGAGTTGGGTGGACGTGACATGAGTCATGTATTCCAAAACACTAGAATAAACTATAATGAACTTACAAAAAAAGATAATAAATAAAAAAAAATAATAATAATAATAATAAAAATGAAAAACACCCCCATACCAAAATAGTGAAGTTTGGAGGCGGGAACATCATGGTGTGGGGCTGTTTTTCAGCATACGGTACTGGCAAACTTCATATCATTAAAAAAAGGATGAATGGAAAAATGTACCAAGACATTCTTGATAAAAATCTGCTGCCATCTACCAGGTTAAAGAAGATGAAACAAGGGTGGACATTTCCAGCAAGAAAATGATCCCAAACACAAAGCCAAGGAAACTCTCAATAGGTTTCAAAGAAAGAAAATAAAGCTGCTAAAATGGCCCAGCCAATTACCTGACTTGAATCCAATAGAAAATCTATGGAAAGAACTAAAGATCAGAGTTCATAAAAGAGGCCCATGGAACCGATAAGATTTGAAGACTGTGTGAAAAAATGGCCCAAAATCAAACCTGAGCAATGCATGCGACGGCTTTTGTTTCTCGGCTGTTGCTGCTGTCTTCATCCCCATGAGTCCACTATCCCTCCCTCATCCCAGCCAGCATGTGAGTCGTCTCCCAGCGCTGCATCAACCACTGGCAGGGATGCAATGGCTTATTGCTTCCTATGGGCTTAACCCTCCTCTTATCGTAATGTGTGGTCACCTCCAGGGGCAGACTGAGCCTCTCACGGGCCCCCCTACTGACCCAATCTGAATGGTCAGTCTGCCCCTGGTTTTGGCCTAGGCCCCTTGGGATGTCTGGAACCCCTACATGTTTATGGGCTGTCCCCCCCTGATGGCGTCACAGGAAATAAACACATTAGGCAAATTGTAGGGATTATCTATGACAGCTATGAAAATGCTTGGGACTTTCATACAGCACATGTTTCAAATATAGACCCCCTTAAAGGTTAGATCTGTAATAAAAGGGTATGTCTGGGCATTACAAAAATGTAAACCCAGCCTGTGTTCTCACTCTGTGGAGAATTTTCCAGCATTTTATTTTTCTTTTGCCTTTTTCTTGTTTTGAGAAATAGCTTGAGTTCTCTAGTTCAGCAGGCAGGGCTGACAACACTGGTTGGGATTCACAAGGTAACCTAAAAATAGTGCTCAGGTGCCTCCACCTCTCATTAGACAGACACTCACCACAAACATATGCCTCTCTAATCAAAGATTGGAATATTGCGTGCTGTAATGCATTCAAGCCAACCCGACAAACCGGATCAGCAACCAAACATGAACAAAACAAGCCCTGCTGACGCATTTAGTCTTTGTAGACTATATCAAGGGGACAGGGATGGATTCAGTAAGATTTATTGCTTACAATTCATTGATCTTTTAGGAATGATTTTTCATTGTAATACAATTATTTGTTTTGATGGCATTACACCATTGGATTTTTTTGGGAAGCAGACACTGCAACTTTTCTCATCAAAGCACAGAAAGTGACCCAGCTGATTATAATGAACCCGTCCCTCTTATTTAGAATCAGTATGCAATCAGTCTGGTGAAATAAACAGCTATTTATTTAGAGTAATACAAGGTAGTAATCTGCTACATAATCTGTTAAAATCCCTGCAATATACATTGATCACCCAGAGGGGATTGTTTTTTTTCTCAACAAAAATGGAGTTTCTCTTTAAAGTAAAGCTGTGTTTTTTCATACCAGCCATCATCTTGGGAGAGCCTGTGTCTAGTTTTGCCATTTTGGGATACATATGTACCGTACTATAAATAGCATGATCTGCATCACCAAGGTTCCCTGACATTGGGCAAATTTCAGATAGGGACAGGACCTTATTGGTGAGGGAAAGATAGTGCTGTTTCTTTCCACCTTAAAGTATATTTTTGTTATTTGGTTAAAAATCTGTTACTACAAGAGCCTGTCTGTAAGTGTCATCCATTTCTTTGCAATTATCATCCACCATAAGCTCTTATTGCAAGTTAACAAAAAAGTCTGTGGCATGCATCTACAGTCATGCTCGGAATTGTTGGCACCCCAGAATTTTTTCCAGAAAATCAAGTATTTCTCACAGAAAAGTATTGCAGTAACACATGTTTTGCTATACACATGTTTATTCCCTTTCTGTGTATTGGAACAAATCAAAAAAAGGGAGGAAAAAAAGCAAATTGGACATAATGTCACACAAAACTTCAAAAATGGGCTGCTCAAAATTCTTGGCACCCTTAACTTAATATTTGGTTGCACACCCTTTGGAAAAAATAACTTAAATCAGTCGCTTCCTATAACCATCAATAAGCTTCTTACACCTCTCATCCGGAATTTTGGACCACTCTTCCTTTGCAAACTGCTCCAGGTCTCTCTTATTGGAAGGGCGCCTTTTCCCAACAGCAATTTTAAGATCTCTCCACAGGTGTTCAATGGGATTTAGATCTGGACTCATTGCTGGCCACATTAGAACTCTCCATCACTTTGTTGCCATCCATTTCTGGGTGCTTTTTGACGTATGTTTGGGGTCATTGTCCTGCTGGAAGACCCAAGATCTCGGACGCAAACCCAGCTTTCTGACACTGGGCTCTACAGTGCGACCCAAAATCCTTTGGTAATCCTCAGATTTCATGATGCCTTGCACACATCCAAGGCACCCAGTGCCAGAGGTAGCAAAACAACCCCAAAACTTCAATGAACCTCCACCATATTTCTCAGTAGGTACTGTGTTCTTTTCTTTGTAGGCCTCATTCCGTTTTTGGTAAACAGTAGAATGATGTGCTTTACCAAAAAGCTCTACCTTGGTCTCATCTGTCCACAAGATGTTTTCCCAGAAGAATTTTGGCTTACTCAAGTACATTTTGGCAAACTGTAGTCTTGCTTTTTTATGTCTCTATGTCAGCAATGGGGTCCTCCTGGGTCTCCTGCCATAGCGTTTCATTTCATTTAAATGTCGACGGATAGTTTGCGCTGACACTGATGCTCCCTGAGCCTGCAGGACAGCTTGAATTTCTTTGGAACTTGTTTGGGGCTGCTTATCCACCATCCAGACTATCCTGCTTTGCAACCTTTCATCAATTTTTCTCTTCCGTCCACGCCCAGAGAGATTAGCTACAGTGCCATGGGTTGCAAACTTCTTGATAATGTTGCGCACTGTGAACAAAGGCAAATCTAGATCTCTGGAGATGTACTTGTAACCTTGAGATTGTTGATATTTTTTCACAATTTTGGTTCTCAAGTCCTCAGACAGTTCTCTTTTTCTCTTTCTGTTGTCCATGCTTAGTGTGGCACACGCAGACACACAATGCAAAGACTAAGTGAACTTCTCTCCTTTTTATCTGCTTTCAGGTGTGATTTTTATATTGCCCACACCTGTTACTTACCCCAGGTGAGTTTAAAGGAGCATCACATGCTTGAAACAATCTTATTTATCCACAAATTTTAAAGGGTGCCAAGAATTTTGAGCAGCCCATTTTTGAAGTTTTGTGTGACATTATGTCCAATTTGGGTTTTTTCCTCCCTTTTTTTTGATTTGTTCCAATACACAGAAAGGGAATAAACATGTGTATAGCAAAACATGTGTTACTGCAATACTTTTCTGTGAGAAATACTTGATTTTCTGGAAAAATTTCTGGGGTGCCAACAATTTCGAGCATGACTGTATGTACAGTATGGGGACTGTATAAAAATCACTGCAATGTATATATTAGTTCCTATGATCGTCAGCTCCCTCTAGTGGCCATAAAGTAGTATTTTCCTGATTTAGATATTTCAGGGAAATACTACATTGAGGCCTTTAGATAGAGCTGCCGATCATATATATAAAAAAGAAAACATATTAGATGCATTATGTGGATTATGAGTCTGTATACTCTTGTATCAGTGTCAATAAGAATGGTCATATATTTCTGTTCAATTATATCTTCTTTCTTCTCTGGGAAACTCTCACCAGATATTTTAACCCATTGTGAATTGAATGCATTATATAACGCTTGATGAAACAACAAGCAAAATCTCCAAATGCCTTTAATTCTTCATCCCAATCCGTGCTCCTCAGTTCTTCCACTCTGTCAAATCTTCCAAGGGATATTCCCATAAAAACAAAAACTATATAGTGCAGTATGCCAAAACACAAACCTTCTACATAAAAGTATATATAATTGTGATCACATGGAATTGCATAATACATTATCATTATTCACAGTGCCATTTCTCACCCATGTGACATATACCACATGCAGATATACGCTTACGCGTTTCGTTACCTGCCTTCTTCAGATAGTGCCTCAAGGAAGTTATGACAGACACACAGACTTGACCTGGAAATACAGAATCTGCCATCCTAGATGTGGTTTTAAGCTTCCTGGTACATGTGAGAACTTTATATTTAATAAATAGAGTATTTTAAGAATTTGCTGCACTGTGAATTTTGCTTTCTTTTTTATTGTATACTGGAGTATTGTAAGCCATTTTCTGGCACTTGTTCAGCTGTGAGAAGGGATGTGGAGAAGTATTTAAATGCGTGCAATTATCTAGCCCTGGAATGGAAGGGCAATATGTCTTGGTAAGAGTGTATCTGCATGTGGTATATGGCACATGGTGTAGAAATGGCACAGGGAAGAGTGATTTTTTTTTTTGCATTTATGGCCACTATTTCATGTGAACACAATTACATATTCTTTTACATAGAAGGTTTGTGTTTTGGCATAGTTTTTGTTTTTTGGAAAATTATCCCTTGGAAGATTTGAAGGAGCGGAAGAGCTGAGGAGCACAGATACCTGAGCGCTGAATAATTTGCATTTGTGCAGTATGTGGATTATTTGAGAAGTACAGAGTCATTTTCACAGTGAACGTGAACCTCAGTTCACATTAAAGTCAGCAACAACTACAGTATTAATTTCTGAAATTACTACTTTGCAAATATGGAAATTATGGAAGCACTTTGTGTACAATAGCACCTAAAATTCTAATCTCCTTGGTCCTGTACTTGTCTCACTAGATTTCCCAGAAATCTCTATGGTAAAACTTCAGGCCTCACCAACAATTTAGGTTAAATGCAGAGAACCTTTCCTTGGCTTTGGTGAAATAGAAGCCATGGGGTCACAAGCTTTACTAGGGGGTGCAGGTCTTCTTTTTGTCTGTCCTTGGGTTACTCATGTGATTAATAAAGATTTCTAAAACTGTCACGTATCAGATAAGACCAGAACTGTGTGGACTGCAACAGAGGAACCCCAAACGTGTGTAAGTGAAATATAATGATTTATTAAAGATAAGTGAAGTAATATAAATACAACCACCTCCAATACCACACAGTGCACAACAACCAATACCAAACAGAAGCCACAAATAATAACAGTAACAGACAAATATATACAAATAATGGGGAAAATCAGAATCATAAACAGCGCCAGGCCAGGGTCGTCAACGGGAGGTCAGCAGTTGGGGAAAGGGAAAACAAACAGGACAAGGAGAGGATGGATGGATCACAGGAGGGGCGGGTACAGGTACAAGGCTCTGGGTTCAGGTAACAGACAGGAACAGGATCAGGTACAGATACAGAGCTTCTGAGGGTCAGGGTCAGGGCACAAGGAAAGATACCAAGGCAAAGTATGAGTGTGTCTGACAGGTATTTATACACATCTCCTGCAATCAGACTCAGGTGATGCCTGATTGCAGGAGATGATGTCGGTCCCACACTGCCAGGAACCACCCGATGGTGGACGCCAGTACTGCAGCCCAAAGATCACATAATACCACCACCAGGGGAAAGCTTCCCTGGCAGTTCCAGACTGCCAGGAGACACCTGCTGGTGGACCACAGTACTGCGCACCAAATATCAGGCAGTGTTATCAGCGGATGGAACCTTCCCTGACAAAAACTCTTGCAATATATATGTAGCATCCTCTAGTGCTAGAAGTGTAGATGTTTTTTTCTTTGTGTTTAATAGGGATGAGCTTCGTGTTCGAGTCGAACATACGTTCGACTCGAACATCGGCTGTTCGATCGTTCGACGAAGATCGAACGATTTGGGCCGTTCGCGCCAAATTCGAGTGACGCGAACGGCCCACAATGCACTACGCCATCGCAGTGTCATCCAGGCGCTGTGATTGGCCAAGCATGCACTGTGACCCCGCATGCTTGGCCAATCACAGCGCCGGCAGCGAGGAGAGCAATGATTGGCCACAGGCAGGATGCCTGTGGCCAATTATTGCTGAGGGTGTTTAGTACACGCCCCACACTATAAAAGGCCGCCAGCACGGCGGCCTAGTGTAGTGTGTTCCGGAGCAGGGATAGAGCAGCATAGGCAGGGACAGTGACTGTTATTTCTTTCTTGCTTAACCTGGATTCCTTTAGTTTAGGGAAAGAGAAGGATAGGTAGGGAGAGTGTCAGTGTGTTTTGTGCTTGTGCTATAGTGTGCTTAAAAAAAACATTTATTCTAGGGACAGAAAACTGTAGGTAGGGACAGTGTCAGTTTCTTTCACTCTGCAAGTCCTTGTTTCCAGGGACCTGGAAGGACAGTGAGTGAATTGTCCTTGTGCTATATTGTGCTTAAAAAAACATTTATTCTAGGGACAGAAAACTGTAGGTAGGGAGAGTGTCAGTTTCTTTCACTCTGCAAGTCCTTGTTTCCAGGGACCTGTAAGGACAGTGAGTGAATTGTCCTTGTGCTATATTGTGATTAAAAAAAACATTTTTTCTAGGGACAGAAAACTGTAGGTAGGGAGAGTGTTTTTTTTCTTTCACTCTGCAAGTCCTTGTTTCCAGGGACCTGTAAGGACAGTGAGTGAATTGTCCTTGTGCTATATTGTGATTAAAAAAAACATTTTTTCTAGGGACAGAAAACTGTAGGTAGGGAGAGTGTTTTTTTTCTTTCACTCTGCAAGTCCTTGTTTCCAGGGACCTGGAAGGACAGTGAGTGAATTCTCCTTGTGCTATATTGTGCTTAAAAAAAACATTTATTCTAGGGACAGAAAACTGTAGGTAGGGAGAGTGTCAGTTTATTTCACTCTGCAAGTCCTTGTTTCCAGGGACCTGTAAGGACAGTGAGTGAATTGTCCTTGTGCTATATTGTGATTAAAAAAAACATTTTTTCTAGGGACAGAAAACTGTAGGTAGGGAGAGTGTTTTTTTTCTTTCACTCTGCAAGTCCTTGTTTCCAGGGACCTGTAAGGACAGTGAGTGAATTGTCCTTGTGCTATATTGTGATTAAAAAAAACATTTTTTCTAGGGACAGAAAACTGTAGGTAGGGAGAGTGTTTTTTTCTTTCACTCTGCAAGTCCTTGTTTCCAGGGACCTGTAAGGACAGTGAGTGAATTGTCCTTGTGCTATATTGTGCTTAAAAAAAACATTTATTCTAGGGACAGAAAACTGTAGGTAGGGAGAGTGTCAGTTTATTTCACTCTGCAAGTCCTTGTTTCCAGGGACCTGTAAGGACAGTGAGTGAATTGTCCTTGTGCTATATTGTGATTAAAAAAAACATTTTTTCTAGGGACAGAAAACTGTAGGTAGGGAGAGTGTTTTTTTTCTTTCACTCTGCAAGTCCTTGGTTCCAGGGACCTGTAAGGACAGTGAGTGAATTGTCCTTGTGCTATATTGTGCTTAAAAAAAACATTTATTCTAGGGACAGAAAACTGTAGGTAGGGAGAGTGTCAGTTTATTTCACTCTGCAAGTCCTTGTTTCCAGGGACCTGTAAGGACAGTGAGTGAATTGTCCTTGTGCTATATTGTGATTAAAAAAAACATTTTTTCTAGGGACAGAAAACTGTAGGTAGGGAGAGTGTTTTTTTTCTTTCACTCTGCAAGTCCTTGTTTCCAGGGACCTGTAAGGACAGTGAGTGAATAGTTCTTGTGCTATATTGTGATTAAAAAAAACATTTTTTCTAGGGACAGAAAACTGTAGGTAGGGAGAGTGTTTTTTTCTTTCACTCTGCAAGTCCTTGTTTCCAGGGACCTGGAAGGACAGTGAGTGAATTCTCCTTGTGCTATATTGTGCTTAAAAAAAACATTTATTCTAGGGACAGAAAACTGTAGGTAGGGAGAGTGTCAGTTTATTTCACTCTGCAAGTCCTTGTTTCCAGGGACCTGTAAGGACAGTGAGTGAATTGTCCTTGTGCTATATTGTGATTAAAAAAAACATTTTTTCTAGGGACAGAAAACTGTAGGTAGGGAGAGTGTTTTTTTTCTTTCACTCTGCAAGTCCTTGTTTCCAGGGACCTGTAAGGACAGTGAGTGAATTGTCCTTGTGCTATATTGTGCTTAAAAAAAACATTTATTCTAGGGACAGAAAACTGTAGGTAGGGAGAGTGTTTTTTTTCTTTCACTCTGCAAGTCCTTGTTTCCAGGGACCTGTAAGGACAGTGAGTGAATTGTCCTTGTGCTATATTGTGCTTAAAAAAAACATTTATTCTAGGGACAGAAAACTGTAGGTAGGGAGAGTGTCAGTTTATTTCACTCTGCAAGTCCTTGTTTCCAGGGACCTGTAAGGACAGTGAGTGAATTGTCCTTGTGCTATATTGTGATTAAAAAAAACATTTTTTCTAGGGACAGAAAACTGTAGGTAGGGAGAGTGTTTTTTTTCTTTCACTCTGCAAGTCCTTGTTTCCAGGGACCTGTAAGGACAGTGAGTGAATTGTCCTTGTGCTATATTGTGCTTAAAAAAAACATTTATTCTAGGGACAGAAAACTGTAGGTAGGGAGAGTGTCAGTTTATTTCACTCTGCAAGTCCTTGTTTCCAGGGACCTGTAAGGACAGTGAGGGAATTGTCCTTGTGCTATATTGTGATTAAAAAAAACATTTTTTCTAGGGACAGAAAACTGTAGGTAGGGAGAGTGTTTTTTTTCTTTCACTCTGCAAGTCCTTGTTTCCAGGGACCTGTAAGGACAGTGAGTGAATAGTTCTTGTGCTATATTGTGATTAAAAAAAACATTTTTTCTAGGGACAGAAAACTGTAGGTAGGGAGAGTGTTTTTTTTCTTTCACTCTGCAAGTCCTTGTTTCCAGGGACCTGTAAGGACAGTGAGTGAATTGTCCTTGTGCTATATTGTGCTTAAAAAAAACATTTATTCTAGGGACAGAAAACTGTAGGTAGGGAGAGTGTCAGTTTATTTCACTCTGCAAGTCCTTGTTTCCAGGGACCTGTAAGGACAGTGAGTGAATTGTCCTTGTGCTATATTGTGCTTAAAAAAAACATTTATTCTAGGGACAGAAAACTGTAGGTAGGGAGAGTGTTTTTTTTCTTTCACTCTGCAAGTCCTTGTTTCCAGGGACCTGTAAGGACAGTGAGTGAATTGTCCTTGTGCTATATTGTGATTAAAAAAAACATTTTTTCTAGGGACAGAAAACTGTAGGTAGGGAGAGTGTTTTTTTTCTTTCACTCTGCAAGTCCTTGTTTCCAGGGACCTGTAAGGACAGTGAGTGAATTGTTCTTGTGCTATATTGTGATTAAAAAAAACATTTTTTCTAGGGACAGAAAACTGTAGGTAGGGAGAGTGTTTTTTTTCTTTCACTCTGCAAGTCCTTGTTTCCAGGGACCTGTAAGGACAGTGAGTGAATTGTCCTTGTGCTATATTGTGCTTAAAAAAACATTTATTCTAGGGACAGAAAACTGTAGGTAGGGAGAGTGTTTTTTTTCTTTCACTCTGCAAGTCCTTGTTTCCAGGGACCTGTAAGGACAGTGAGTGAATTGTCCTTGTGCTATATTGTGCTTAAAAAAAATATTTTTTCTAGGGACAGAAAACTGTAGGTAGGGAGAGTGTCAGTTTCTTTCACTGTGAAAGTCCTTGTTTCAAGGGACAGAGAAGGACACCTGAAGGTAGCCCTTATTGCTTTTTTCCCATCTCCCTGCAGGCCATCTATTAGAATGTCTGGAAGGCAAACAAGGAGAGGCAGACAGTCAGGAGGCAATAAAAGAGGGCAAGCAGGCTCTGTGTCTGGGGGCAACAGTGCTGGTCGTGGACGCGGTGCATTGTCATCAGCACATGGCCATGGGACACGCTTGTCCTTCTTTTCGGCAGCTGGACATGTTGAGCCACATCATGCCGAAGACTTGGTAGAGTGGATGACCAAGCCCTCCTCCTCCTCCTCATCCTCTCTCACCCAGGCTCAGGGTACTGGAAAAGCAGCTGCCAAAGCGTCGTCTTCCCTGGTATCAATGTCAGACAAATCATCAGTCACTCCTTCCCTAGACCCACCATGTCCTCCTCCTGAGGAGTCCCCCGAACTGTTTCAGCACAGTGTTGGGTACATGCTCCAGGAGGATGCCCAGCGTTTCGAAGGGTCTGATGATGAAACCCAGCTAGAGGAAGGCAGTAGCGTGAGAGCAGACAGAGGGGATGCTCAAGAAGGACACCAATCTGGCAGTCATGTTCCAGCAGCTGCAGCATACTGCCAGATTGGCTCCAGTGATGAGGAGGGAGGGGATGATGAGGTCACTGACTCCACGTGGGTGCCTAATAGGAGAGAGGAGGAGGAGGAGGATGAGGAGGAGGCACATCTCCAACGAGGCAGGATGCCCTTTGGTGGCCAGCGTAAGGGCAGTACACCGACGGAATCACACCGCAGAGCTCCGCCTGTGCAGGGCGCTGCCTCTGCCCGTCATTCAAAAAGTTCTTTGGTGTGGGCCTTTTTTGAGGCTAGTGCATCAGATCGCACAGCTGCTGTTTGCAACATATGTCTCAAGCGTATATCGCGTGGCCAAAACATCAGCCGCTTGGGTACCACATGCCTGACCAGACATATGTTGACCTGCCATGCAGCTCGTTGGCAAGCCTACCTCAAAGACCCACACCAAAGAACAAAGCGGACCTCTCCTTGCACCGCATCAGCTGGGATCTCCAACCCCACTATAACTTCAGTCCTCTCTGAAACATGCACTGAGAGGAATGAAGGTGTAGAATTAGGTGTGTCACAGCCAAGTACTTGCGCCCACTCTGCTAGCAGTAGACCGACGTCCGATTCTAGCAGGCAAATTTCCCTGCCCCAGCTGCTGGACCGTCGAAAGAAGTTCACTCCCAGCCATCCACATGCCCAGTGGTTGAATGCTAGCTTGGCTAAATTGCTAGCGCTTCAACTGCTGCCTTTTCAGTTGGTAGACTCGGCCCCCTTCCGTGAGTTTGTGCAATGTGCGGTTCCTCAGTGGCAGGTTCCCAAACGCCACTTTTTCTCACGGAAGGCTATTCCGGCTCTCTACCGGCATGTGGAAGGCAATGTCTTGGCCTCGCTGGACAGGGCGGTCAGCGGTAAGGTGCATATTACCGCTGACTCATGGTCCAGCAGGCATGGACAGGGACGTTACCTTTCTTTCACGGCCCATTGGGTCACTCTTTTGGCAGCTGGGAAGGATTCAGGACAAGGTGCAGTAGTGTTGGAGGTTGTCCCACCGCCACGCCTCCAAAATGCTACTACTGGTTGTGACACACCTCTCTCCTCCACCCCCTCCTCTTCTTCTTCCTCCATGGCCTCTTCCTGTGGTTTGTCCTATGAACCAGCGGTGCTCCGTAGCCGTTCACGGGGCTACGCAAGTACGCAGGCAAAAAGATGCCATGCCGTGCTTGCGCTGGTGTGTTTGGGGGACAGAAGCCACACTGGGGCAGAGGTCCTGTCTGCTCTGCAGGGCCAGGCCGAGAGGTGGTTGACGCCACGCCAGCTTAAGCCAGGAATGGTGGTTTGCGACAATGGCACCAACCTCCTCTCCGCCCTCCGACAGGGACAACTGACCCATGTGCCCTGTGTGGCTCACGTCCTTAACCTGGTGGTGCAGCGCTTCTTGGGCAGGTACCCGGGCTTACAGGATGTCCTGAGGCAGGCCAGGAAAGTCTGTGTGCATTTCCGCAGATCTTATAATGCCAGTGCTCGCCTGGCTGAGCTGCAAAAGGAGTTGAACCTGCCCAAGAACCGCCTTATATGTGACATGCCCACCAGGTGGAACTCAACGTTGGCCATGCTGCAGCGGCTGCACACGCAGCAGAGGGCCATCAATGAGTACCTGTGCGACTACGGCACCAGGACAGGGTCAGGGGAGCTTGGTTTTTTTTCTCCACGCCAGTGGGGCATGATCAGGGATGCATGCACTGTCCTGGCACCATTTGAGGAGGCCACGAGGATGGTGAGCAGTGACAGTGCATGCATCAGTGACACTGTACCTCTTGTCCACCTGTTGGAGCACACGCTGCGTGGAATAATGGACAGGGCACTTGAGGCAGAACAGAGGCAGGAAGAGGAGGACTTCCTTGCCTCTCAAGGCCCCCTTTACCCAGACAGTGTTCCTTCTGTCCCACCCATCGCACAGGAAGAGGAGGAGGAGGAGGAGGAGGAGGAGGAGGATTGTGTCAGCATGGAGGTGGAGGCTGGCACTCAGCATCATCAGCAGCAGTCTTTTAGGGATGATTTACAGTCCCAAGAAACCAGTGGACTTGTACGTGGCTGGGAGGAGGTGGCTGCGGATCATGTCGTCCTTAGTGACCCAGAGGACTCCGGAGCGAATGCCTCAGCAAACCTACGCTGCATGGCCTCCCTGATCCTGCAAAGTCTGCGGAAGGATCCTCGTATTCTTCGGATCAAGGAGAGGGACCATTACTGGCTGGCCACTCTCCTTGATCCACGGTACAAGGGTAAGGTTGCGGACCTTATGTTACCGTCGCAGAGGGAGCAGAGGATGAGACAACTCCGGGAGGCCTTGCAGAAAGGTCTGTGCAACGCGTTCCCAGAGACTGGGAGGTTGCAAACTCCTGGTCCTGGACAACGAGTTGCTGAGGCTTCGGCCAGTCAAAGAAGGAGCGGTGGGGAAGGTGGCCGTCTGACCGATGCGTTCAGACAATTCTTTAGTCCGCAGCCCCAAAGTATGATCGGTTCCAGCAACCATCGCCAGCGTCTGATAAACATGGTGCAGGAATATCTAGGGGCAAGGTCAGACTTGGACACCTTCCCCACCGAAAATCCTCTGGCTTACTGGGTCTTGAGGATGGATCACTGGCCAGAGCTTGCACAGTATGCAATTGAGCTACTGGCCTGTCCTGCATCCAGCGTTCTTTCGGAACGCACATTCAGTGCTGCTGGAGGATTTGTCACGGATCACAGGGTGCGCCTGTCCACCGACTCGGTTGATCGACTGACTTTCATCAAGATGAACCAGTCTTGGATCACCACCAGCTACCACACACCTGATGCTGATATAACAGACTAATTGATTTTAACATGTCACATCCCTTCAAGACTGATGCTGATGCTGAGTGCCTGTGCTGTTATGTTGACTGGCTATCCTCCTCCTCCGAGTCCTCAATGATACGATTGATGATGATAGCTTGTAAGATCATTTTTGTTTATGGGTGCCGCCACCAGTGCCTAACGCCCAATTTTTCAGCCCCTGTTTAACAGGGGCGTGTAATTACAATTTTTGAAGCAATACTTTGCAACAGGGCTCATTGCTGTGCTCCAAGTACAGTATCTGTGAGGAGTTGCAGTGTTGTGCCACCAGTGCCTAAGGCCCAATTTTTCAGCCCCTGTTTAACAGGGGCGTGTCATTACAATTTTTGAAGCAATACTTTGCAACAGGGCTCATTGCTGTGCTCCAAGTACAGTATCTGTGAGGAGTTGCAGTGTTGTGCCACCAGTGCCTAAGGCCCAATTTTTCAGCCCCTGTTTAACAGGGGCGTGTCATTACAATTTTTGAAGCAATACTTTGCAACAGGGCTCATTGCTGTGCTCCAAGTACAGTATCTGTGAGGGGTTGCAGTGTTGTGCCACCAGTGCCTAAGGCCCAATTTTTCAGCCCCTGTTCAACAGGGGCATGTAATTACAATTCTTGATCTAATAATTCACAGCAGGGCCCATTGCTGCACCCACCAAGAGTAACTGTCAGGGCTTACAGTGTTGTGGCACCAGCACCACCATCAAAGGCCCAATTTTTACTACCACTGTTCAACAATTATATGTAATTAAAATTCCTGATATAATAGTTGACAGCAGGGCGTTCCAGCACCAACCAAGAGTAACTGTGAGTGCTTACAGTGTTGTGCCAACACCAACAACTAAGGGGCCTATTTCTGCAGAGTATATACGGCAGGTCCCTACTTTCAAACATCCAACTTACAAACGACTCCTACTTGCAAACGCAAGAAGACAACAGGAAGTGAGAGGAAATCTACCACTAGGAAGGAAAATTCTCTCCTGTAAGAATAAATATGGGAGAAAGGTGTCTCCTCTGTACTGATGCTTTATCAGCAATCCTTGTTTCAAGAAAAAGACCACATTTCAAAAAGAGTTGTCATTGGGACGGAAAGTGAGGTGAAATGTTCTGAACAGGGGCACAGACAGCAAAACAAATGTTACAGGGGTGATAACCCTTACCTATGTTTTCCAAAAAGTTTAAAAATAGATTTTTGGTCTGGAGCTACACTTCAACAATGTACCTGTTCAAAATTACAAACAGACTCTACATAAGAACAAACCTACAGTCCCTGTCTTGTATGCACCGCCTGTATAGGGCTGTTCAGAGTATATAGGGCCTTTTTTATTTTATGTGCGGGGTTCCCCTTAATATCCATACAAGACCCAAAGGGGCTGGTAATGGGCTGGGGTAGGGGGGGGGGGGTCATGGGGTAGCTATGCCATTTTTCTTAAAGAATTTCATCCATATTACCGGGACCAGACATTACATTAAAGCCGCAAGCAGTTTTAAATGGCTTTTTTTTCCTTTAGAAGTGTCATTTTGTGCAGGGACAGTTCTAAACACGGGAAACACGTGGCACTTCACAGGCATACTTTAGACACCCCCCAGGTACGATATTTAAAGGAATATTTGACTTTTTTTTTTTCACTTTATGCATCATTAAAATGACTGCTCCCGAAAAACTACCGTTTTTAAAACTTCTTTTTGCATTGATACATGTCCCCTGGTGCAGAACCCGGGTTCCCAAACCCTTTTTAGGACAATAACATGCATAATAGTTGTTATAATTAGCACTTTAGAATTCGAACGTTCGCATCCATTGTATTTAATAGGGTTCTAATGTTCGTTCGAACTTTCGGTCCGTTCGCGGGTTCTGGTGCGAACCGAACCCGGGGGTGTTCGGCTCATCACTAGTGTTTAAGTGTAGGTAAATTTGTGCAGGCTTGGCTGGCAGCCAGGCCTGTCCGTCTGTGTTTTTCCTGGGTTGGGCAGAGATCCAGGGAAAGCCTAATGACTCACAGGCAGCATCGCTGAGACCCCCCCCCCCTATTTCTAGAATATAGTGGAACCTTCTAGAAAGATGGGAGAGAAAGTAAGGTGGAGCTACATGGAGTATTCTGGGGGCCCTGACCAATCCCCACCTTGGGTCGGCAGGGGGCAGGCCCCCTCAAATACTCTGGGTCAGCCCAGCTGTGGAGGAGAGTTTGGGTGGAAGCTGGAGATAAAGTGTTAGGCTGTCATGGCCTTTAAGGGAGCTCCCCAGTCTGAGGGGTGACCTTGGGCCTGGGTTTGGGTGCGAACAGAACTTTCTATAAACCCACGGAGGTGACCTGGCCAGGAGGCACTGGGAGCAGGGGGAACAGCCAAGATGGCTGGTGAGTGACACGCAGTCAGGGGGACTGGGAGGCACGTCTGAGAGGACTGGGATGGAGCAGTCTGGAAACTGTGCAGAGCCAGTCAGGAGGACTATTGTGGAACGAGCAGTGAAAAGAGGCAGCTGAAGCCAGGAGGGCTGGCAGTGCCTAAAGAGATGGTGCTGGGAGCAGTAGCCTCATATAATACAGCTAACACCAAGACTTTAATTTTTGCTACACCATATGGGCCCAAGGTCCCTGCCTGCAAAGGGCATTCAGTCAGACCTAGCTGTGATTGTGCTTGGCCTGAAACCTATGCTAGCTGGTCCTGGGAGTGATAGTCTGCAAGCAAGTGTGTGCTTGAGGTAGAAGAGGAGAGAATGTATATACTGGCATGTATATAGTTCAAGTCCCTACAGAGTGTCATTGATCAAATGGGCATCCCATATGCATCCTTCGCCATCCATTTTTATAAATACCCTAATAAAAAAAAAAAAAAAAAAACAAAGCTGCAAGGACTGTTTCTTGTCTCTGAGTGACTGGAAATTTGTGTGCCTGGTTGTGCAGGGTGGGAGACAACCACATTCAGCAACAGCCCTTACGGGGGTACCACTACATGTACAGATATCGAAACCTAGAGAGGAGTTTTATAATGATATTTTCTTTAATATAACTCTGTTGGCAAAGACCTGTGTCTTCAGACGTTTTAAGGATACAGAGTACATTTAAACTTGTTGTTTAATTGATGACTAAAATACAACTCTCAAAGAACAGCATGAAGAAGGAACATTTTACAAGGGTAAACTTGTAAACTTGCTTGATTTGCCTTGATATTCTTGAAGCAAAGGTGTTCAAAAAGTCTATTTGTTCTTTAAGCTAGAATATCACTAGTGATGCTTTCCAGGCAGAATCACACATATTTATCTTCAACATTTTAACCAAAGTTCCCAAGTGCTGCACTGTGCAATGCCATTAATGTAAATATATACCGTATTTATCGGCGTATAACACGCACTTTTTTCCCCTTAAAATCAGGGGAAAATCGTGGGTGCGTGTTATACGCCGATACCCCGTCGAATTCCCCTGCTGAAAACGAGCGAGAGGAGCGAGCGGAGCCGAAGCCGAAGTACAATCGGCTTTACTCGGCTCCTCTCGCAGTCCCGCCCATCTCTGACTGCGCCGCTGACATAGAGAAAGCCGAGTGTACTTCGCCTAGTCTCGGCTCCTCTCGCAGTCCTGCCTGTGACTGTGAGCAGAGCCGAGTCTAGGCGAAGTACACTCGGCTTTCTCCGTCAGCGGCGCAGTCAGTGGAGATGGGCGGAACTGCGAGAGGAGCCGAGTCCAGCCGAAGTACACTCGGCCCCGCTCGCTCCTCTCCACAGAAATCGGCGCCAAATTTTAAAAACCGCCGGGACTGACACGATCGCAAAGGCACTGGGCACGGCTGCAGATGGACAGATGAACACTGGGCACGGCTGCAGATGGACAGATGGACACTGGGCACGGCTGCAGATGGACAGATGGACACTGGGCAAGGCTACAGATGGACACTGGGCACTGCTGCAGATGGACAGATGGACACTGGGCAAGGCTGCAGATGGACAGATGGACACTGGGCACGGCTGCAGATGGACAGATGGACACTGGGCACGGCTGCAGATGGACAGATGGACACTGGGCAAGGCTGCAGATGGACACTGGGCAAGGCTGCATGCTGCATTTAAATGTAAGTTTTTTTTCCTTGAATTTCCCTGCTAAAAGTTTTTTTCCTTAAAATTCCCTCCTAAACTTGGGGTGCGTGTTATACGCCGGTGCGTGTTATACGCCGATAAATACGGTACATACTTTACACATTTGAAAAACAAAGCCAACAGGGGAATCTTATTTTCATTTTCACCAGCCTGTGCATCAAATAAATGCATTGTCTAGAGAGAAAAGTAAACGTGCTGCCAGTGATTAAAAGGTAAGAGAATGATAATGACCCCCTCAATATGATAATGAAAGCCTAGTCGGAGATGCTCCCTTCAATGATTGCTCATCGCTCTTAATTCACACCTCACTTTGAACAAATGGCTGTTTTACTTGCAATCAGTGCCGTGGATGATCTGCATACATATCTTTAAACAACTCCCATTTGTATAATATGGTGCAGGGTGCTTTTGCCAAAGGAATTTCTAAATCCTCATAGGACACACTCAGATGCAGGTCTTCAGCAAAGTAACCCACATTTGCTTACTTATTTTTATTTGACATGAACTGAAGAAGTAATTATTGCAGCCCCTAATGAGCCTTATCTAGAACCTGAGAAATGGAAAAGAAAGCACTGAGAGAGAGAGAGGGAAAACTCTGCAAACATCAATACCGCTCAATTGGGTCATCTCAACAATATGCAGCTCCAAGGTTGGACAATGCAGCATAAATCCAATGTACTGCTTGGGTCTAGTTATGTTGTGAATGAGAAAAGGTTGTCAGCTTCTGGTGTAAATGCCGAACGCCAAAGGAATAATTTTGGAAACAATATTTGGAAACTATGTTAGGATTGTGGGTAAATTTTTGTGTCCCTGCCATGTGGACACAAAAATAAAAAATTCTGCCTGTAATAGACATTGTGATTGATTTATTAAAACTGGGGAGTGCAAAATCTGGTGCAGCTCTGCATAGAAACCAATCAGCTTTCAGGTTTTTATGTCAAAGCTTAAAGGGGTTGTAACCTTGGTGTTTTTTCATCTTAATGCATCCTATGCATTAAGGTGAAAAAACACCTTGCACTGTCCGGCCCCCCAGCCCCCTCCGTTTTACTTACCTGAGCCCTGAATTTCTGTGGGCGCGATCCCGCCGTCGCTTTCTCCACGAGTTCTCAGCTCCTCATTGGATAGATTGATAGCAACGCAGCCATTGGCTCCCACTGCTGTCAATTAAATCCATTGACGTGGGCGCCGGGGGCGGCACCGAGTCCTGCATTCGGCGGCTACGGACGCCGAATGCTGGACATGGGAGCGTGCCCGCAAGGTTACCCCCTCGGCAGAGCGCTTCCCAGAGGGGGCTATCTGATGCGGGGAGGAGTCGAGAGAGCCGTCGTGGGACCCCAGAAGAGGATGTTCGGGGCCACTCTGTGCAAAACTAACTGCACTGTGGAGGTAAATATGACATTTTTGTTATTTAAAAAATAAATAATATAAAACCTATAGTATCACTTTAACTTGAACAAGCTGAAGTTATAACCTGATTGGATAGCATGCACAGCTACACCAGATTTTGCACTCTCCAAGTTTAGTAAATCAACCCCTATTGTTTAATACTCGCCTGTCCCACAGCCCATGCCGCAATTCTCATCTGTATTCATGAGATACTGGTAGTTGAAGATTTGTTTACATTCATTACACTAAGGGCTGGTTCACACCAGAAACACACAGAAAAGTGGTGTATGTTCCAGTGCAATTCCTGTGTGTTCCCATGCAGTGCGATTTTCAGCCTATTCATTTGTATGCACCATTTCTAAAAAACGCAATTGCAAGGTACTGTGGTACCATGCGATCTGGTACCCCCAAATGCACTGCACTTGCGATATGCATTTGCGGTGCCATTAACAATGTATTGGCACCTGCAGCAGATCACAAAGTCAGTTTGTTTTGAATGTTATATAAAACACCCTCACACAGTGTTGCCAACCGTCCGTTAATTTACGGACAGTACGGGATTTTCACCCCATTTTCGGGGTGTCCGTGAATGTCCGTTACGGACAGCCGGTGCCAGTAAGAAAGATGGCTGCGGGCCGGCCATGCAACTGCGCATGCGCCATTCCGAAGCCTGCAGGACTCGGAGAAGATCGTAGAATCTCGGCTGGGCGGCGCATGCGCAGTAACGTGATGTCGCCGCCTGGCGCCATTTTTAAACATTTGTTCTAAGTTCTCGGCGCGGCGGTTCCATGGGGGAGCGCTGCGCATCGCAACGGTGCAGAGAGGAGCATCGTGAGTGACGGGCCCCAGCAGGACATCATGGGGGGTGAGGAGGACACTGTAGAGGAGGCCATCTCCTGCCCGCAGCCTCTGACTATCTCCAGTCCTGAGTCCTGCCCTGAGTAAGCCACTGACCATCTCCTGCCCGCATCCTCTGACCATCTCCTGCCCGCATCCTCTGACCATCTCCTGCCTGCATCCTCTGACCATCTCCTGCCCGCATCCTCTGACCATCTCCTGCCCGCATCCTCTGACCATCTCCTGCTCGCATCCTCTGACCATCTCCAGCCCGCATCCTCTGACCATCTCCTGCCCGCAGCCTCTGACCATCTCCTGCCCGCAGCCTCTGACCATCTTCTGCCCGCATCCTCTGACCATCTCCTGCCCGCATCCTCTGACCATCTCCTGCCCGCAGCCTCTGACCATCTCCTGCCCGCAGCCTCTGACCATCTCCTGCCCGCATCCTCTGACCATCTCCTGCCCGCAGCTTCTGACCATCTGACCATCTCCTGCCCGCAGCCTCTGACCATCTCCTGCCCGCAGCCTCTGACCATCTCCTTACCACAGCCTCTGACCATCTCCTGCCCCAAGCCTGGGTCCTGCCCGCAGCATCTGACCATCTCCTGGGTCCTGCCCGCAGCCTCTGACCATCTCCTGGGTCCTGCCCGCAGCCTCTGACCATCTCCTGGGTCCTGCCCGCAGCCACTGGCCATCTCCTGGGTCCTGCCTGCAGCCTCTGACCATCTCCTGGGTCCTGCCCGCAGCCTCTGACCATCTCCTGGGTCCTGCCCATAGCCTCTGACCATCTCCTGGGTCCTGCCTGTAGCCTCTGACCATCTCCTGGGTCCTTCCCGTAGCCTCTGACCATCTCCTGGGTCCTGCCCGCAGCCTCTGACCATCTCCTGGGTCCTGCCCGCAGCCTCTGACCATCTCCTGAGTCCTGCCCGCAGCCTCTGACCATCTCCTGAGTCCTGCCCGCAGCCTCTGACCATCCCCTGCCCGCAGCCTCTGACCATCTCCTGAGTCCTGCCCGCAGCCTCTGACCATCCCCTGCCCGCAGCCTCTGACCATCTCCTGGGTCCTGCCCGCAGCCTCTGACCATCTCCTGAGTCCTGCCCGCAGCCTCTGACCATCCCCTGCCCTCAGCCTCTGACCATCTCCTGGGTCCTTCCCGTAGCCTCTGACCATCTCCTGGGTCCTGCCCGCAGCCTCTGACCATCTCCTGGGTCCTGCCCGCAGCCTCTGACCATCTCCTGAGTCCTGCCCGCAGCCTCTGACCATCTCCTGAGTCCTGCCCGCAGCCTCTGACCATCCCCTGCCCGCAGCCTCTGACCATCTCCTGAGTCCTGCCCGCAGCCTCTGACCATCCCCTGCCCGCAGCCTCTGACCATCTCCTGGGTCCTGCCCGCAGCCTCTGACCATCTCCTGAGTCCTGCCCGCAGCCTCTGACCATCCCCTGCCCTCAGCCTCTGACCATCTCCTGTTCCTGTATCCTGCCCACAGTCTCTGACCATTTCCTACATCATATCTGCAGTCTCTGAGGGGAGTCGGGAGAGGAGTCATGATTTGGAGCACCGCCGGGATCGTGGGGGTCACGGGAGAAGTTGGACATGTGTGGACTGTGGAGAGGAGACCATAGGAAAACCAGAGCCGCCAAGCTGGAGCCATCTGACTGAGCCCTGCACAATGCACCTGAGAGGAGGTCAGTGACAGTGCCGCCAGGCCAGTCTGGGGGGGGGGTTGCTGAGATAAGGGGGGAGTGAATACAATAATGTAAGGGGCACTGATATAAAGGTTCCCCCCTATATTAGTAACTTACCTTGGTGTATTCACTCTGCGAAGGTGGTCTCTAGTCACCAGAGTGCCCCCCACATCAGAGTTCCTGGCATTCCCCTTCACATCAGAGTCTGCAGGATTGCTCCTTACAGTGAAAGGGTAATGCTGCAGACCCTGATGTAAGTGGTAACTCTGATGTAAAGGGAATGCAGTGGACTCTGATATAAGGTGGTCACCAGAGCCTCCCCTTACATCAGAGTTCCCCCTTAGATCATGATCTGCAGCGTTCCCCTTTACATAAGAGTTCCCTTTCACTGTAAGGGGGATCCCTGCAGACTCTGATGTAAGGGGGGAACCCAGTGCTGGCTGGGTTATAGTAACCTGACCTTCATGTCAATGGAGAAATATGTTTTTTTACTTTTGTTTAACTTAAACACATTGCTAATAGCACTATCTATGTGTTTATAGTTCAAATATTTATACTTGCACTGTTTAGCACTGAAAACAGTAATTTTAGGTTCTTTTTTGCAGCGTCAGTAAAAAATGCGGCTCTGCCAGCAATTTTCAAGATTTTTGCCAGTAAAAAATTGGTGCCGTTCAGAAATTTTGGCATCCTTGCCAGTAAATTTCACTTCAGGGGGTTGGCAACACTGCCCTCACGCCACCAGTGCAATTAATTGCAGCTGCTGTTCCTAACCAATTAGGTTATATGGGCTCAAGTGACCAACAGAAATGTGTATAAACAGTACTTGCAATTGCAAATTAACAAAATAGAAATAAAAATTACTAAAATTGTTAGAATTGTTATATATAGTGCACTATGGTGCCAACATGCATATTCAGTACATGCAATCCATAAAAGCATTTGATGTTTAATGGTGGTAATGTGAATAATGATACGAATAAATAAAATATTGTGTTGCGCTAAATAATAAATTAATATATTGTTAAACATAAACAGCGAGTTCATGAGTCACCAGCATAACAATGAATTAGACCCCTTTCACACTGGGGCGGTTTGCAGGCGCTATTGCGCTAAAAATAGCGCCTACAAACCGACCCTAAGGTCTTTCACACTGGAGCGGTGCACTAGCTGGACCGCTCCAAAAGTCCTGCTAGCCGCATCTTTGGAGCGGTAAAGGAGCGGTGTTTTTACCGTTCCTCCACCGCTCCTTCCTATTAAAAGCAATGGGAAACCGTGGCTATACCGCTATATTCTGCAGAGGCGCATTGCCGGCTGTATTAACCCTTTTTCGGCCCGCTAGTGGGGGGTAAAACCGCCCCACTAGCAGCTGAATACCGTCGCGAAATTAGCGGTAAAACGCCGCTAAAAATAGCGGCGCTTTACCGCCATCGCCGCTACCGCCCCAGTGTGAAATGGGCCTAAACCACCACCAATCTAAGAATGTGAGCGTTGACCTCCTATTACTTTGCATAAGGCTCTTGTATCTCAGATGCTCCTGCACCGTTAGGTAATCCACATTCAGAAGATGGGGGAGATCACTCCAAGGAGCCTGTGGGAAAATCAACAAACCTCTTGTTCCAAAAGAAGCACCAAATGGCATACCCCAATGGAAGATAAGATGCCAAAATAGTTTAAAATCGTTTACAACAGGATTTTAATAAAAGAAATGCACTTACATGTCAACACATAAAAACAGTGTGTAATATGGGCACATAAGCATTCGTGTGCTTTCATCTGAATTTGATGATGGGAAACGACACCTCAGCCCGACCGGTTTCGTCACTACCACGACTTCTTCCGGGGCATGGGCAAATACCCTAGGCATCACTAATAAATACTCTGCGTATTCGTCTGAGCCTCGTTCCCATTTTCCGCCCTGTGCGGTTCATCGCACTTAGCCAAGCCTTGTTCTGAATGCCATTCGAATGTCATTTGGAGTCCACCCTGTTTCTAATAGTATGTCTCCACTCACCCAAAGCCGATACAATGTCACATGACCTGAACTACGGGGAGAACAGAGCTCGCAGCTCCAATATAGGAAACATAGCCTCATCCAGTGGTGACACAAAGTAACAAGCTCCCACAACATGGATGAAAATGAGAGCAGGCTCAGACAATGTATATACTGCAAGTCCCACCCTTAATATGCCAATGAATAAACAATTAAAACTACAAATTTTAATACTGAAAATATTAATATTAGTAAATAAATGTAAAATGTATTTAAAATATAACAGCATTTTAACAAATGTAAGTGTGTGGGCCTCTAAGTGTAAAGTGGCCTCCGGCCCAAAAGTGTTAATGCCCACACAAAGTAAATACCGGTAACTTAAGTGTACAACTAACTTGACTTGACTTGCATTTCCCCAGTGGCCCTAGGTGGTAATTTGTTGAACTTCCCAACATGTGTGGTACTATCTAATGTATGCTAAATTAATAAAGTAAATCAAAGGTGTTACAGTCACAATTGTTCTCATTAAAGATAATAACAGCAAGGCACCTTGTAAATTCTTGCAAGAATTTTGCAAATATTATGTGTCTCTATAGTCACGATATACAGGGGAGTCAAATGATCATAAATGAGCAATATGGGCCACATGCCTTTGCTCGCATATAGAGGATGCCCTAAATTACAAAAAGCCAGAGCATACAGTATGTGCCTTTTAAAAGTCACAATGTTCCCATTGTATTATTTAGTCCTATAGCATGTATTTGTAGCAAGATCCCAGGCCTCCTTTAGTGTAATGAGAACCTCCAGAGCCAAGAGCTGCTGACATCCTTCAATATAGGGTGGGTTGTAAGACATAGTGGGTGTAGTGTAAGGTGGATTCATGGGTGCCAGACACTTCTTGAATGCAAAGAGATTTTATTTCTCTTGAACAGAACTGTGTGAGAGAGGGTTAGGGCCAGAACACCCTTAGGTAGTTGCAATTTTAATTAGCAGACTCCGAGACTTCTACAGGTAGACAGCCATGCAGGGAAATGCATCCAGCAAGACACCACATCTGCATGTGTAGGATTGCTGTCTCCTATGTCAACAGTCTTAGAACAGTTCCTAACACAAGTTGTAACAAACTCCTTTACTTTCTCTACAGTCACTTCTTGTAGGTTCTCAACTCACTGAGCTCCCAGTCTCTCTCACTAGACTTGCTGATTCACTGCCACCGAATCCCTTGAGCTCTTCAAATCTTCACTTAAAGCAGAGCTCCGCCAGAAAAAAAAATATTAAAAGCCAGCAGCTACAGCTACAGCAGCTGCTGGCTTTTAATATTTGGACACTTACCTGTCCTGGAGTCCAGCGACGTCCGCAGCAGAGGACGAGCGACCGCTCGTCGCTCTGCTACTCCCTCCGCCATCCTCGCTGAGGGAACCAGGAAGTGAAGCCCTGCGGCTTCATGCCCGGTTCCCTATGGCGCATGCGCGAGTCGCGCTGCGCCGTTCTGATTGGTGCTCCTGTGTTCTGGGAGCCGAGTGTCTCCCAGAACACCAAGGGAAGTCTGCGGGAAGTGACGTAACTCCCGCAGATTCCCGGAGAGAGGACTCCCGGATGTGGGTGAAAATACCTGTCTTAGACAGGTATCTTCACCTCCCTCCCCCCTGAAGGGTGTCAATTGTGACACCGGAGGGGGGGAGGAATCCAAATAGCAAAAGTTGCTATTTAGGGTGGAGCTCCACTTTAAGTATCTTCCTCAAGCATCACCCCTACTTCTCTGCTGGGTTTCTAGCTTGGCACTCCAGATACTTCTCAAGCTTCACCCCACTGGCCTGCTTGGTCACTGGCTTGGCACACAAGGCTGCTCTGCAAGCGTCACCTCCGTTGGCTGGGTCCCTGGCTTGACACCTCCTGAAGTTTCCCAATTCTTTACTGTCCCCAGTTGGTGAGAATACTGCTCTGGTACTTGCTTCAGCTACTCACTTTGGTCCCTGGTAATAAGGTGGTTGGTTCCTTAGTGGCGACAGCTTCCCCTCTGCCTTCACCTATGACAGGTTATCCGGCCTGCAGAACCGTCAATTCGGGTTGGACTGCAAGCCGCAATCCCAGACATAAGCAATGACCATACTTCCCAACTATCTATCTAATATCTATATACAATAATAAAAGGGTATAAAAGGGTTAGTGTTGTCATCAGGTTAGATCCCTGTCTCTCCTTGTCCAAGGAAGACGTACCGATGCAGCAACACCTGAAAGAGAAATAAACAGCAATGCAAATGCATCATATCCTATAATAACAGGGTGCAATTTGTACAGTATCTCACAAAAGTGAGTACATTTTTGTAAATATTTTATTATAGCTTTTCATGTGAGAACACTGAAGAAATTACACTTTCCTACAATGTAAAGTAGTGAGTGTACCGCTTGTATAACAGTGTAAATTTGCTGTCCCCTCAAAATAACTCAACTAGGGATGAGCTCGGTGTTCGAGTCGAACATACGTTCGACTCGAACATCGGCTGTTCGATCGTTCGACGAAGATCGAACGATTTGGGCCATTCGCGCCTAATTCGAGTGACGCGAACGGCCCACAATGCACTACGCCATCGCAGTGTCATCCAGGCGCTGTGATTGGCCAAGCATGCACTGTGACCCTGCATGCTTGGCCAATCACAGCGCCGGCAGCGAGGAGAGCAATGATTGGCCACAGGCAGGATGCCTGTGGCCAATTATTGCTGAGGGTGTTTAGTACACGCCCCACGCTATAAAAGGCCGCCAGCACGGCGGCCTAGTGTAGTGTGTTCCGGAGCAGGGAAAGAGAAGCATAGGCAGGGACAGTGACATTTTTTTTTCTTGCTTAACCTGGATTCCTTTAGTTTAGGGAAAGAGAAGGATAGGTAGGGAGAGTGTCAGTGTGTTTTACTGTGCGAATCCTTGTTTCTAGGGACAGGGAAGGACAGTGAGGGAAATTCTCCTTGTGCTATAGTGTGCTAAAGCATTGATCATCAACCATCTTTAAAAAATCATTTTTTCTAGGGACAGAAAACTATAGGTAGGGAGAGTGTCAGTGTGTTTTACTGTGATAATCCTTGTTTCTAGGGACAGGGAAGGACAGTGAGGGAAATTCTCCTTGTGCTATAGTGTGCTAAAGCATTGATCATCAACCGTCTTTAAAAAATCATTTTTTCTAGGGACAGAAAACTATAGGAAGGGAGAGTGTCAGTGTGTTTTACTGTGCGAATCCTTGTTTCTAGGGACAGGGAAGGACAGTGAGGGAAATTCTCCTTGTGCTATAGTGTGCTAAAGCATTGATCATCAACCATCTTTAAAAAAAACATTTTTTCTAGGGACAGAAAACTATAGGTAGGAAGAGTGTCAGTTTCTTTCACTGTGATAATTCTTGTTTCTAGGGACAGGGAAGGACAGTGAGGGAAATTCTCCTTGTGCTATAGTGTGCTAAAGCATTGATCATTAACCGTCTTTAAAAAAACATTTTTTCTAGGGACAGAAAACTATAGGTAGGAAGAGTGTCAGTTTCTTTCACTGTGATAATCCTTGTTTCTAGGGACAGGGAAGGACAGTGGGGGAAATTCTCCTTGTGCTATAGTGTGCTAAAGCATTCCTCATCAACCATCTTTGAAATCCTTGTTTTTTGGGCAGTCAGGGAAATTGTCGTTGTGCTATTCTGTGCGAAAGCAATCATCCTCAACCATATTTAGAAATCCTTAAGTAAAGGGACAGAGAAGGACACCTGAAGGTAGCCCTTATTGCTTTTTTCCCATCTCCCTGCAGGCCATCTATTAGAATGTCTGGAAGGCAAACAAGGAGAGGCAGACAGTCAGGAGGCAATAAAAGAGGGCAAGCAGGCTCTGTGTCTGGGGGCAACAGTGCTGGTCGTGGACGCGGTGCATTGTCATCAGCACATGGCCATGGGACACGCTTGTCCTTGTTTTCGGCAGCTGGACATGTTGAGCCACATCATGCCGAAGACTTGGTAGAGTGGATGACCAAGCCCTCCTCCTCCTCCTCATCCTCTCTCACCCAGGCTCAGGGTACTGGCAAAGCAGCTGCCAAAGCGTCCTCTTCCCTGGTATCAATGTCAGACTCATCATCAGTCACTCCTTCCCTAGACCCACCATGTCCTCCTCCTGAGGAGTCCCCCGAACTGTTTGAGCACAGTGTTGGGTACATGCTCCAGGAGGATGCCCAGCGTTTCGAAGGGTCTGATGATGAAACCCAGCTACAGGAAGGCAGTAGCGTGAGAGCAGACAGAGGGGATGCTCAAGAAGGACACCAATCTGGCAGTCATGTTCCAGCAGCTGCAGCATACTGCCAGATTGGCTCCAGTGATGAGGAGGGAGGGGATGATGAGGTCACTGACTCCACGTGGGTGCCTAATAGGAGAGAGGAGGAGGAGGAGGATGAGGAGGAGGCACATCTCCAATGAGGCAGGATGCCCTTTGGTGGCCAGCGTAAGGGCAGTACACCGACGGAATCACACCGCAGAGCTCCGCCTGTGCAGGGCGCTGCCTCTGTCCGTCATTCAAAAAGTTCTTTGGTGTGGGCCTTTTTTGAGGCTAGTGCATCAGATCGCACAGCTGCTGTTTGCAACATATGTCTCAAGCGTATATCGCGTGGCCAAAACATCAGCCGCTTGGGTACCACATGCCTGACCAGACATATGTTGACCTGCCATGCAGCTCGTTGGCAAGCCTACCTCAAAGACCCACACCAAAGAACAAAGCGGACCTCTCCTTGCACCGCATCAGCTGGGATCTCCAACCCCACTATAACTTCAGTCCTCTCTGAAACATGCACTGAGAGGAATGAAGGTGTAGAATTAAGTGTGTCACAGCCAAGTAGTTGCGGCCACTCTGCTAGCAGTACACCGACGTCCGATTCTAGCAGGCAAATTTCCCTGCCCCAGCTGCTGGACCGTCGAAAGAAGTTCACTCCCAGCCATCCACATGCCCAGCGGTTGAATGCTAGCTTGGCTAAATTGCTAGCGCTTCAACTGCTGCCTTTTCAGTTGGTAGACTCAGCCCCCTTCCGTGAGTTTGTGCAATGTGCGGTTCCTCAGTGGCAGGTTCCCAAACGCCACTTTTTCTCACGGAAGGCTATTCTGGCTCTCTACCGGCATGTGGAAGGCAATGTCTTGGCCTCGCTGGACAGGGCGGTCAGCGGTAAGGTGCATATTACCGCTGACTCATGGTCCAGCAGGCATGGACAGGGACGTTACCTTTCTTTCACGGCCCATTGGGTCACTCTTTTGGCAGCTGGGAAGGATGCAGGACAAGGTGCAGTAGTGTTGGAGGTTGTTCCACCGCCACGCCTCCAAAATGCTACTACTGGTTGTGACACACCTCTCTCCTCCACCCCCTCCTCTTCTTCTTCCTCCATGGCCTCTTCCTGTGGTTTGTCCTCTGAACCAGCGGTGCTCCGTAGCCGTTCAAGGGGCTACGCAAGTACGCAGGCAAAAAGATGCTTGCGCTGGTGTGTTTGGGGGACAGAAGCCACACTGGGGCAGAGGTCCTGTCTGCTCTGCAGGGCCAGGCCGAGAGGTGGTTGACGCCACGCCAGCTTAAGCCAGGAATGGTGGTTTGCGACAATGGCACCAACCTCCTCTCCGCCCTCCGACAGGGACAACTGACCCATGTGCCCTGTGTGGCTCACGTCCTTAACCTGGTGGTGCAGCGGTTCTTGGGCAGGTACCCGGGCTTACAGGATGTCCTGAGGCAGGCCAGGAAAGTCTGTGTGCATTTCCGCAGATCTTATAATGCCAGTGCTCGCCTGGCTGAGCTGCAAAAGGAGTTGAACCTGCCCAAGAACCGCCTTATATGTGACATGCCCACCAGGTGGAACTCAACGTTGGCCATGCTGCAGCGGCTGCACATGCAGCAGAGGGCCATCAATGAGTACCTGTGCGACTACGGCACCAGGACAGGGTCAGGGGAGCTTGTTTTTTTTTCTCCACGCCAGTGGGGCATGATCAGGGATGCATGCACTGTCCTGGCACCATTTGAGGAGGCCACGAGGATGGTGAGCAGTGACAGTGCATGCATCAGTGACACTGTACCTCTTGTCCACCTGTTGGAGCACACGCTGCGTGGAATAATGGACAGGGCACTTGAGGCAGAACAGAGGCAGGAAGAGGAGGACTTCCTTGCCTCTCAAGGCCCCCTTTACCCAGACAGTGTTCCTTCTGTCCCACCCATCGCACAGGAAGAGGAGGAGGAGGATTGTGTCAGCATGGAGGTGGAGGCTGGCACTCAGCATCATCAGCAGCAGTCTTTTAGGGATGATTTACAGTCCCAAGAAACCAGTGGACTTGTACGTGGCTGGGAGGAGGTGGCTGCGGATCATGTCGTCCTTAGTGACCCAGAGGACTCCGGACCGAATGCCTCAGCAAACCTACGCTGCATGGCCTCCCTGATCCTGCAAAGTCTGCGGAAGGATCCTCGTATTTTTCGGATCAAGGAGAGGGACCATTACTGGCTGGCCACTCTCCTTGATCCACGGTACAAGGGTAAGGTTGCGGACCTTATGTTACCGTCGCAGAGGGAGCAGAGGATGAGACAACTCCGGGAGGCCTTGCAGAAAGGTCTGTGCAACGCGTTCCCAGAGACTAGGAGGTTACAAACTCCTGGTCCTGGACAACGAGTTGCTGAGGCTTCGGCCAGTCAAAGAAGGAGCGGTGGGGAAGGTGGCCGTCTGACCGATGCGTTCAGACAATTCTTTAGTCCGCAGCCCCAAAGTATGATCGGTTCCAGCAACCATCGCCAGCGTCTGATAAACATGGTGCAGGAATATCTAGGGGCAAGGTCAGACTTGGACACCTTCCCCACCGAAAATCCTCTGGCTTACTGGGTCTTGAGGATGGATCACTGGCCAGAGCTTGCACAGTATGCAATTGAGCTACTGGCCTGTCCTGCATCCAGCGTTCTTTCGGAACGCACATTCAGTGCTGCTGGAGGATTTGTCACGGATCACAGGGTGCGCCTGTCCACCGACTCGGTTGATCGACTGACTTTCATCAAGATGAACCAGTCTTGGATCACCACCAGCTACCACACACCTGATGCTGATATAACAGACTAATTGATTTTAACATGTCACATCCCTTCAAGACTGATGCTGATGCTGAGTGCCTGTGCTGTTATGTTGACTGGCTATCCTCCTCCTCCGAGTCCTCAATGATACGATTGATGATGATAGCTTGGAAGATCATTTTTGTTTATGGGTGCCGCCACCAGTGGCTAAGGCCCAATTTTTCAGCCCCTGTTTTACAGGGGCGTGTAATTACAATTTTTTTAGCAATAATTTGCCATAGGGCTCATTGCTGTGCTCCAAGTACAGTATCTGTGAGGGGTTGGAGTGTTGTGCCACCAGTGCCTAAGGCCCAATTTTTCAGCCCCTGTTTAACAGGGGCGTGTCATTACAATTTTTGAAGCAATACTTTGCAACAGGGCTCATTGCTGTGCTCCAAGTACAGTATCTGTGAGGGGTTGTAGTGTTGTGCCACCAGTGCCTAAGGCCCAATTTTTCAGCCCCTGTTCAACAGGGGCATGTAATTACAATTCTTGATCTAATAATTCACAGCAGGGCCCATTGCTGCACCCACCAAGAGTAACTCTGAGGGCTTACAGTGTTGTGGCAACGCCACCACCACCACCACCACGAAAGGCCCAATTTTTCAGCCCCTGTTCAAAAGGGGCATGTAATTACAATTCTTGTTCTAATAATTCACAGCAGGGCCCATTCCTGCACCCACCAAGAGTAACTCTGAGGGCTTACAGTGTTGTGGCAACACCACCACCACCACCACCACCACGAAAGGCCCAATTTTTCAGCCCCTGTTCAACAGGGGCATGCAATTACAATTCTTGATCTAATAATTCACAGCAGGGCCCATTGCTGCACCCACCAAGAGTAACTGTCAGGGCTTACAGTGTTGTGGCACCAGCACCACCATCAAAGGCCCAATTTTTACTACCACTGTTCAACAATTATATGTAATTAAAATTCCTGATATAATAGTTGACAGCAGGGCGTTCCAGCACCAACCAAGAGTAACTGTGAGTGCTTACAGTGTTGTGCCAACACCAACAACTAAGGGGCCTATTTCTGCAGAGTATATACGGCAGGTCCCTACTTTCAAACATCCAACTTACAAACGACTCCTACTTGCAAACGCAAGAAGACAACAGGAAGTGAGAGGAAATCTACCCCTTGGAAGGAAAATTCTCTCCTGTAAGAATTAATATGGGAGAAAGGTGTCTCCTCTGTACTGATGCTTTATCAGCAATCCTTGTTTCAAGAAAAACACCACATTTCAAAAACAGTTGTCATTGGGACGGAAAGTGAGGTGAAATGTTCTGAACAGGGGCACAGACAGCAAAACAAATGTTACAGGGGTGATAACCCTTACCTATGTTTTCCAAAAAGTTTAAAAATAGATTTTTGGGCTGGAGCTACACTTAAACAATGTACCTGTTCAAAATTACAAACAGATTCTACATAAGAACAAACCTACAGTCCCTGTCTTGTATGCACCGCCTGTATACGGCTGTTCAGAGTATATAGGGCCTTTTTTATTTTATGTGCGGGGTTCCCCTTAATATCCATACAAGACCCAAAGGGGCTGGTAATGGGCTGGGGTAGGGGGGGGGGGGGGTCATGGGGTAGCTATGCCATTTTTCTTAAAGATTTTCATCCATATTACCGGGAGCAGACATTACATTAAAGCCGCAAGCAGTTTTAAATGGCTTTTTTTTCCTTTAGAAGTGTCATTTTGTGCAGGGACAGTTCTAAACACGGGAAACACGTGGCACTTCACAGGCATACTTTAGACACCCCCCAGGTACGATATTTAAAGGAATATTTGACTTTTTTTTTTTCACTTTATGCATCATTAAAATGACTGCTCCCGAAAAACGACCGTTTTTAAAACTTCTTTTTGCATTGATACATGTCCCCTGGTGCAGAACCCGGGTTCCCAAACCCTTTTTAGGACAATAACATGCATCGTTATAATTAGCACTTTAGAATTCGAACGTGCGCATCCATTGTATTTAATAGGGTTCTAATGTTCGTATGAACTTTCGGTCCGTTCGCGGGTTCTGGTGCGAACCGAACCCGGGGGTGTTCGGCTCATCACTAAACTCAACACACAGCCATTAATGTCTAAAATGCTGGCAATAAAAGTGAATACACCCCTAAGTGAAAATGTCCAATATGGGCCCAAAGTTTCAATATTTTGTGCGGCCACCATTTTTTTCCAGCACTGCCTTAGCCTTCTTGGGCATGGAGTTCACCAGAGCTTCACAGGTTGCCACTTGAGTCCTCTTCCACTCCTCCATGATGACATCACGGAGCTGGTGGATGTTAGAGACCTTGCACCCCTCCACCTTGCATTTGAGCATGCCCCACAGATGCTCAATAGGGTTTTGGTCTAGAGACATGCTTGGCCAGTCCATCACCCTTACCCTCAGCTTCTTTAGCAAGGCAGTGGTCGTCTTGGAGGTGTGTGTTGGGGTCTTTATCATGTTGGAATACTGCCCTGCGGCCCAGTCTCCGAAAGGAAGGGATCATGCTCTGCTTCAGTATATCACAGTCCATGTTGGCATTCATGGTTCCCTCAATGAACTGTAGCTCCCCAGCGTCGGCAGCACTCATGCAGCCCCAGACCATGACACTCCCACCACCATGCTTGACTGTAGGCAAGACAAACTTGTCTTTGTACTCATCACCTGGTTGTTGCCACGCACGCTTGACACCATATGTAACAAATACGTTTATATTGGTCTCATCAGACCACAGGACATGGTTCAGTATTCCATGTCCTTAGTCTGCTTTCCTCAGCAAACTGTTTGTGGGCTTTCTTGTGCATCATCTTTATGTAGCGGCCTCACCCTCACCCCCTTCTTTATCGGTTACTCTGGCTCTGGTCTAGGGGTATCTTGGAGGGGAGAGCGAGGTGCGCCACGGCCCATGTCCTCTCGATTACAGCATGTAGAGGTGAAGGCCAGTATCTAGTTGTATTTGGGCCTGTGTATACGCTTAGAGCCAAGTCTGTTCTGCTGATAACCCCCTTTGCTCCCAGTAATTGGAGTACCACACACTGAAAAGGTCCAACACTTATTTATTCCATAACGACAAACAAATAGTCCTTTGCGAGCAGACAGTTTGAGACCCATAGAACAGTTCAGTATTGGTGGAGAGTAGGTCAAGGCACAATCCTCAAAGAAAAACTAAACCGTTGAGGTTTCACCAACGGTTGCTAAGCACAGTGGCTGTTAAATGGAATTTTTGGCTTTAGAGTCTCTTCCAGCGACTCTAGTGAACAGGAACTGGAGTTACCTTCGCTACGTTGCAGCCCCTGTCAGGGGGAAGACATCCCTCCAAGGGAGTTACCGGAGGCCTCGCCGTCACCGGGTTAATGCTGTACCGGACTATCTGGAAGGGTTACACTCCCCGGCCTCCTCGCCTTAGATACAGGTCCCAACACCTTAGGGCCCCTCGGACTCCTCCACCCTCGCGGAACCCAGTCGAAGTTACTGGGCCCCAGGCTCTGGCAGTAGTACCTCACCCCAGGCTTAAGGTGCCTGGGATGGACTCCATCTCTTGCTCCGGCCAGGTCAAGGGCACCTAGGTCCGGAACTCCGGAAGGCCAGCATCCAGGCTGAAGGTGCCTGGGTGCGGCCGCGTCCTCCAACTCTGACCCAAGGTCAGGGCGTCCGCCCCTTTTATCTCCTCTCCCCCTGCGCCACAGCGGGTTCCACGCCCCGCTGTACCAGCGCCAGGAAAGGACAAAAAGGGAGCAGTCTTGCGGTGCGGGTTCAACTCCAGCCCAGGGCGACGACGCCACCAGCAGGCCACAGGGAACCCTGCACCACCAGAGTCCTCCAAGAACCACAAAAAGGGATTCTCAGATTCCCTAACAATTAGTACATCTGGGTTAAATAACCCAGATGCTCCCCCCCAATTTAAATACCCACTACATTTAGAAGAGGCTTCCTTCTGGGACGACAGCCATGTAGACCAATTTGATGCAGTGTGCGACGTATGGTCTGAGCACTGACAGGCTGACCCCCCACCCCTCCAACTTCTGCAGAAATGCTGGCAGCACTCATACATCTATTTCCCAAAGACAACCTCTGGATATGACGCTGAGAACGTGCATTCAACTTCTTTGTTTGACCATGGCGAGGCCTGTTCTGAGTGGAACCTGTCCTGTTAAACCGCTGTATGGTCTTGGCCACCGTGCTGCAGCTCAGTTTCAGAGTCTTGGCAATATTCTTATAGCCTAGGTTATCTTTATGTAAAGCAACAATATTTTTTTTCAGATCCTCAGAGAGTTCTTTGCCATTAGGTGCCATGTTGAACTTCCATTGACCAGTATGAGAGAGTGAGAGAGCAATAACACCAAATTTAACACACCTGCTCGCCATTCACACCTGAGACCTTGTAGCACTAATCAGTCACATGACACCGGGGAGGGAAAATGGCTAATTGGGCCCAATTTGGAAATTTTCACTTAGGGGTGTACTCACTTTTGTTGCCAGTGATTTAGACATTAGTGGCTGTGTGATGAGTTATTTTGAGGGGACAGCAAACGTACACTGTTATACAAGCTGTACACTCACTACTTTACATTGTAGCAAAGTGTAATTTCTTCAGTGTTGTCACATGAAAAGATATAATAAAATATTTACAAAAATGTGAGGGGTGTACTCACTTTTGTGAGATACTGTAGGTACCCGAATTCCTCAGCAACCTTCTTTATAATAATCCGCTGTACCTTGGACAGCTAAGGCAGGGTCTTAGGGTCTCCATACCTGGGTAGGACCCATGCGTCTGGAGCAAGCTGAACCGAGCACCTAGCAACAACATCTGGCTTATAGTCAGCCGTGTTTGCAGCATTGGCTTGGTAAGGCGAACTTTGGGGACCCATCGAGCCCAACGATCCACTTTAAGAGACCAAGTAATGCTTATCAGCGGAGCTGCATTGGCAGACAGCTTTAATTCTACATTAGCGGTAGTAGTAGAGGGAACTTCATCCTCCTACACATCACTCATTGGCTCCTCATCCCTGTCACTCCACTTCTTGGTACAAGATAAAGTATCCAAAAACAGTTCCGACAATTCATTAGACGGAATGTCTGAATCTGTTATAGTAGAACACTCTTCGGCCGGGATATAATTACGCTTGGCGCTTGCCTTAACTGACACAACTGCGATATCCCCCCTAATGGTCACAGGCATCACTTCCCCTAAAGGCACACTGCTTTCACTTCTTGCAGGCTTATCCGGCTCAAGTACTCTTTTCTCCGGTGGCTCAGACATTAAGGTGAACAGTTGGGCCCGACCGCAGCCTCGAGGAGCGACCGATGCTCTGGGTCTTGAGGTGGTCATTGATATAGGGGTAACAGCTTCCTGCATGACTCTGGTGATGGCAGGTGGGTTCTTGATATTACTCCCAGCTGGGATAGCATCATTCTTGTCCCAATCGACCTGTAGTATCTCCCCAGATGATGTCAGTTAGGACGAAACGCATTGGGTAACGTTCGTGGCAATCGCTTTTGACCTTCCAAAGAACAAGCTTGTTTTTATCTGCAACTCTGTAAGTGTAAACCCCTCGTTTAAAAAAATAAAAGACCTTATGGTATTACACTATGTGGATCCATTTGCCTTTCATGTCCAATGCCAATGGAATGATTTAACATTTTTAGGCACACTTTTAGAACAACGTGTTTTGGGTGTAACATAAAACATGTTCCAGCTCGTGCCCCACTCGCCTCCCTCACCCCTTCCCCTGTGACAGGACAGGGGGGTTACTCTCCCTGTACCCACTATTGTATTTTAAAATCAGAGTCCACACAGCCCCATCATTCATTTACAGGAATCTGTAAAATAATAAACGACAAGTCCGATCTCGCACCGTGGCAGATGGCATGCAAGTCAAACTAAAAGTCCATATGAAGGAATGATAAAGAAAGCTGAAAGAGCCTAACATTGCACCCATGATCCACTGATCACGGGTGAAATGCGTTGCAGGCCCCTGTAGGACAAAATAAGAAATGCACATTTTGTTTTCTGCAAAAATATGTGCATTTATTATTTCTTTCCTAAAAGGTAAGCTTAGCTTTTTTCAATAAATGAGTAAAGTAGAAACATTTTCAGCTCCCTTGCTTTTCTTTCTTTTCCATTGTTTTGCAGGAATGTGTGATTTTTATGTCTGAATATTTCAAGGTTTGATGGGGTTAGCATTCAGATTTTTGTTTCTGTTATGCATAAAAAGTAAGATCCCGAAGTATGCCCTGTCAGGAAATCTGAGTTACAGGGGCACACAGCTTGGCGCTGGGGTTTGGGCTGGAGCCATCTATAGGCCACCACTAAGATGGCATTGTGCCATTATTCTTTTGAAAATCTCTGGCCTTCTGTTTTTTTTTGTTTTTTTTTATTTCTCAGCATGTGCATTCTGTTACAGACAGCAAAATAAACACATGCTTTAAGTTGTCCACCCTATTTTGTTTTTGGATTGATTCCTCTTGTCCACACTTTTGGCAGCCCTATTGTATGTGTAAGGAGACTGCTTTACAGCTGTTGTTCTAATAAACTCGTACCCTTGCTAGCCTTTTTTATTGGCTGATAGCTGCCGTGTGGCTGTTATAATTGTTAAATAGTTTGGTTGAAGAAAGACACGCGGCTTTAAAAAAATAAATTAAAAAAAAACATTTAAAGCCCCACTCCGAGTACAAGAAAAAACTGCCCTTGCTGATGTCACACCCAAAGTCCTGAGCACTGAAGGATAAAGAGGACAGGGCTGGAGCAGGGGTAGGATAATTAAAGCATCCTTTTTCATTTTTCCCTAAACATAAAAATTCATAACAAGCAAATATCCCTTGCAGTGGTGGTGGGGGCAGGGGGTGAGCACCACAAGGATTTTTATCTTTCATCTCAGAGTAAAGCCCTGTACACACGACCAAGAATCCCGTCGTAAAAAAAACTTTGGTTTTCTTGATGAGATTTTTGTCAAGCTTGACGGGATTCTTGGCAAGTTTTCCTTGCATACACACTGTCAATCAAAAATCTCGTCTGTGTAAAGCGCGGTGACATACAACACGTACGACGGCAGTATAAAGGGGAAGTTCGATTCCAATGGTGCCACCCCTTGGGCTGCTTTTGCTGATCTCGTGTTACTGCGTGTTAGTAAAAGTTTGGGGACTGATGATTTGCGCTTTTCAGTCTTCGTGCTTTCAGTTCCTTACAGGGTGACGAATGTGCTATCTCCATTATGAACGCTAGTTTTACCAGAAGGAGAGCTCCCGTCTCATACTTGATTCTGAGCATGCGCATTTTTTTAAGACTCGGAAAAGCATACACACGACTGGTTTTCTCGTCGGGAAACAGGCCGACGAGAATCCCGACGAGAAAAACGAGAATCCTACTAGAAAATAGAGAGCAGGTTCTCTATTTTTCTCATCAAGATTCCCGGCAGTTTTCTCGACGAGAAACCATACACCCGAACGTTTTTTTTCGGCAAAAAAATCTGCCAGCAGTTTTCTTGTTGTTTCTTGACGAGAAAACCGGTCATGTGTACGAGGCCTCAGGCTTTACTTCAGCCACAAATTTGATCCATCCTTTCAGCACCTTTGTATAGGAATTCTTCCTGTAGGATTTTAGGGCTATCCATAACAAAGACTGGATCTCTTAGTGGGAAGTGGTGACCAGTTTTGAGTGGTTGGCTAGCCTGTAAAGTCACAACTGATACCCAGTCAATGGGTTATTTTTTTATTGCTGGTTTGTGGCAATTCTCTAGAACAGTGGTTCTCAGCCTCGGTCCTCAAGTACCCCCAACAGGCCATGTTTTGGGAATTTCTCTTAGATTAATTAGTTGTCCAAAATACCAAGTCATTGATTTAAAGCATCTGTGCAAGATAGGCCACAGGAAAAGAGGAGGGACGAGAGAGCGCCCCCCCCTCCTGAACCGTACCAGGCCACATGTCCTCAACATGGGAAGGATGTCAGGGACCTCATCCCCACAACCCTTGCCTGGTGGTTTTGGGGGTCTTCGGGCGGTGGGCTTATCAGAATCTGGAAGCCCCCTTTAACAAAGGTCCAGATTCCGATAAGCCCCCCGCCCGCAGACCCCCACAACCACCGGGTAAGGGTTGTGGGGATAAGGCCCTTGTCCCCATCAACATGGGGACATCCTCCCCATGTTGAGGGCATGTGGCCTGGTACGGTTCAGGAGGGGGGGGGGCGCTCTCTCGTCCCCCCTCTTTTCCTGCAGCCTGCCAGGTTGCGTGCTCGGATAAGGGTCTGGCATGGATTTTTTGGGGGAACACCACGCCATTTTCTTTTTTATTTTGGTGCGGGGTTCCCCTTAAAATCCATACCAGACCTAAAGGGTCTGGTATGGATTTTAAGGGGGGCCCCTATGCCATTTAAAAAAAAATGGCACAGGGTTCCCCTTAATATCCATACCAGATCTGAAGGGCCTGATATGGAATTTGGGGGGAACCCCACGCATTTTTTTTTTACATTTTAGTTTGGGAATGAATATTCCCCTTAATATTCATACCAGACCCAAAGGGCCTGGTAATGGACTGGGGGGGGACCCCTGCCATTTTTTTCAATGACTTTTATCTGTATTGCCGGGACCTGACAATTCATTAAAGCCGCGAGTAGTTTTAAATGACTTTTTTTCCTTTAGAAATATCATTTTGTGCAGGGACTGTTATAAACACGGGAAACATGTGCTACTTTACAGGCATACTATAGACACCCCATAAGGTACGAAATTTAAAGGAATATTTCACTTTATTGTTTCACTTTAAACATTATTAAAATCGCTGCTCCAGAAAAAACTTCAGTTTTTAAAACTTTTTTTTGCATTGATACATGTCCCCTGGGGCAGGACCCGGGTCCCCAAACACTTTTTATGACAATAACTTGCATATTAACCTTTAAAATTAGCATTTTTGATTTCTCCCATAGACTTTTAAAGGGTGTTCCGCAGCTTTCGAATTTTCCGCGAACACCCCAAATTGTTCGCTATTCGGCGAACGGGCAAACAGTCAATGTTCGAGTTGAACTCATGTTCAACCCGAACATAAAGCTCATCCCTAGTTATCATCACATGATATGTTTGTATAGGTACAATATAAGGCTACTTTCACACTGGGGCGGGGGTGCGTCAGTGGTAAAGCGCTGCTAGTTTTAGTGGTGCTTTTCGGGCCACTAGTGGGGGGCTTTTAACCCCCTCTTGCGGCCGAAGAAAGGGTTAAAAGTGCCCGTGTTGCGGCGCTTCGGCCGCGCTGCTCATTCATTTCACTGAGCAGGGCATTTTGGGAGCGGTGTATACACTGCTCCAAACCGCCCCAAAGATGCTGCTTGCAGGACTTTTTTTTTCAAACGCACCGCCCCAGTGTGAAAGCACTCGGGCTTTCACACTGGGGAGGCATGAGAGGCACTTTTCAGGTGCTTTACAGGCACTATTTTTAGCACTAAAATGCCTGAAAAGAGCCTCAGTGTGAAAGGGGTCTAAGGTATAGTGTACTGTTATCAGAAAAGGGTGTAGTCCTCTAAGACCTATACAAATAAAAAATAAACTTCACAAATATAAACATATGAAATTATAAAACAAACGTACAATGCAATTAATTTACTGTGTGTTGATGTTTCCTATTCATGTGCAAAAATGTATCAATAAAATTAAATAAAAATGAATGAAGTGTTCCCAACAAAGTGTTTGTTGTGCTTCAAAAAACAATACACAGTTCATACAGTATATAAAAACATCCAAATCTGTGCAGATCTATTCTATTGCAAGTGCTTCTTAATCCTCACACAATGGGCCATAAATAAACTCCAGTGCCCATGCATTCAAGGTGCCAAGCCACACATCCCCTTGTGAAAATACATTCACAATTACGCATAGCTGCAACAAAGTTTAGGCTTTGTATCACACACAGCGCTGCCACCCCTCCAAGATGGTTGTGTGTTCCAACCAGCGGAAGTGACATCAGGAGTGAAGCCCTGCCCAATGTGTCTTGTCTACTGGACAGATAGATCTGCCCAGAAGATTTGGATGTTTTTGTATATGAATTGTTGATAGCTTTTGATTTTTTTGAAGCACAAAACACAAACACTTTATTTGGAGGACATTATTTTGTTTTATTTAATTTTATTGATATGTTTTAGCACATGTATAGGATAGATCAATGCACAATGTATGAATTGCATAATACTTCTTACATTTTTATATATTTTATGTTATATTTGTGTGAAGTTTATTTATTTATTATTTGCACCCTTTTCTGATAACTGTATAGTATTACTAGGTTCATGTTCTTGATTATACATAGCTGTCCATCAGTTGGGTTTAGGTACATTATTTCACCATAAGTGCAGAGTACTCTATATATTTTTTTGCACTACAAAGTAAAGTGTGTATTATTATAAAAAAAATGAGGAAAAACCATATATTTATGTAGCACACCCCCGTAGGGACTGCAGATGAACTTGGATTCCCCCACTCCTGCACAGCCAGGCACAACACATTTTCACAAGCACCCAGAGGCAGAGAACAGATGGGATGCCCACTTAACTTCAGCAAAACTTCAGGGACATCTTCCTATCAGTGGCGGCTGGTGCTCAAAATTTTTGGGGGGGCGCAAACAAACAAACAAAAAAAAGACATCAATTGCAGCCTCACTGTGCCCAAACGCAGCCACTGTGCCCATCAATTGTCGAACACTGTGCCCATCAATTGTCGCCACTTTGCCCATCAATTGTCGCCACTATGCCATCAAACACAGCCACTGTGCCCAGAAATTGTCGCCACTGTGCCAGCAATTGTCGCCACTGTGTCATGCCATCAATTGTTGCCACTGTGCCATCAATTGTCGCCACTGTGCCATGCCATCAATTGTCGCCACTGTGCCATCAATTGTCGCCACTGTGCCATCAATTGTCACCACTGTGCCATCAATTGTCGCCACTGTGCCATCAAACGCAGCCACTGTGCCATGCCATCAAACGCAGCCACTGTGCCATCAATTGTCACCAATGTGCCCATCAATTGTCACCACTGTGCCATCAATTGTCGCCACTGTGCCATCAAATGCAGCCACTGTGCCATGCCATCAAACGCAGCCACTGTGCCATGCCATCAAACGCAGCCACTGCGCCATGCCATCAAACGCAGCCACTGTGCCATCAATTTTCACCACTGTGCCATCAATTGTCACCACTGTGCCCATCAATTGTTGCCACTGTGCCATCAATTGTTGCCACTGTGCCATGCCATCAATTGTCGCCACTGTGCCATCAATTGTCGCCACTGTGCCATGCCATCAAACGCAGCCACTGTGCCATCAATTGTCACCACTGTGCCCATCAATTGTCACCACTGTGCCAGCAATTGTCACCACTGTGCCCATCAATTGTCACCACTGTGCCCATCAATTGACGCCAGTTTGCCTCCTCAAAAACCGCCAGATTGCTTCCCCCTGTCCCCCAGCACTTACTTTTCTCGGGTCAGCCATCCTCCCTCGATGTCTTTTCCCAAGTCCCGCCCTCGATGTCGCTTCAGCCAATAAGGTTACCGGAACCAGACCCGGTGAACTTGATTGGCTGAGACGAGTGTCAGTGTTAACCAGGGAACGCACACCTCCTGCGTCCCCTGGTTAACTATTTGGAAGCTGATTAGAGCCCACAGGCTGTAATGGGAAAGCCTATCAGAGCCGCTGGCACTTCCAAACACCAACAAACTGCTGTTATTTAGATGGCCGGCGCTCACCAGGGGGCCAGCCATCTGAATAGTGGGCAGCAGCGGCGACAATACATAGAGATTCATGCAATGCATTGTATTGTACACTTGAGTGACGCCGCTGCTTCCTATATACAGTCTCCTTCACTTTCCTACACATTCATTTGCTTGCTCCAGCTGAATTACTTTGAATGATCTGACAGGCAGATTGGCAATAACCCATTAAAGGCAGGAATGCATAACCCCTTTTTGTGTAGCACAGATTCAGTGAAACAGCTTGTAACTTCTCCTCTGTGGCTACAGATCCCAGCACCACCTCTTCAGGCACTGCCCACCCACCCTCTCTACACCAGTCCACCCCACTGACTCTTCACCAGCCCACCCCGCTGACTCACAGGAGATCTCTAGGGAAAGGCTGAAGACTTAAGCATACCGCTGTCTTCAAGAGAGACTGGCTACATGTGGCAGCCTCCCCCCTTTGTTAGTCCCCACAGTGTTGACTATTCACTCTGTCCTCTCTCTTGCTCACGTGCCTCCAGGAAAGACTTCCTCCCGTGTGTTATGGCAGGCTCCATCCAGCACCCGGGCCCCAGCCCAAGGCAGGACACCCCCCCAGACTAGGGGGTGCCCCTGAGAGCCACCAACAGCCTCCTCAACATGGCATCTCCAACTTCCACCTGACTGCCCCTACTTGCATAGCGCATGTCTATTTATGGAGTGGTCTCAGCCCCCTACCAGCCTACCTCTGAGGATTGGCCAAGACTCCATAAATATTCAAGGCAGCTCCTCCTAACCTCCACCCTCTAATTCTAGAAGAATCTCCAACCTTCTAGACCAGGGGGAGGAACCTAGCCCTGAACCTTAGTAAATCCCTGACCCAGATTCAAAAAGACAAATTTTACCATGAACCAGATTTACCTGCACTAACTTCTAGCACACTACTAGAGGGTGCTACATTTACATTATTATAAAAATATAAATTATGTTTAGTCGCTTTTATTACAGTAAGTATTTGCAGACAATACTGACTTGCAGTACAAATACAAATTGTGTCTGAACAAATGCATCCAAAGTTGTGCAACCCAGCTATGATAAAATACAACGTAGAACAAAATTAATGTTAAACAATGGTTATGAAACACAGATAGCAAGTATATTATCAAAAACTTCAGGACATCAAAAGCCAGTGAACTATATTGAAGACGCAGCAGATGTAAAAGGTATGTACTATTTGGGATACCGAGCACCAACTTCAAGTTCAACTCGGGGTATGATATCCAAGTTAGCAGGCAACACAGTGAAGCTATCAAATGATGTATATATAAAAAAAAAAGACCAGAAGTGGTAAGAAGAAAGAAAAGAAAAAGGGAAGAAGAAGAGAGAGAATTAAGGGATTAATTTAAATGGCAACCAAATTGGCAAAGTCATTGGTTTTTGTGAAAATGGTAAAACTCATGTGGCCATATGAAGCTAGGGACTCGAACCACAGCAGCATAGCCAGCATAATACCAACCATGCCTCGTATGAATTAAAGTGGAACTATGGTCAAAAGTATAAAATCACATACTGTATGTGATGTTGACAGCCTAGACCTGTAGGGCACCCCTTAGATTTTTTTTTTGTAAATTCTTGTTGATAATGCTAGTAGAACTATGAGACAGGCACATTCATTGATAGAGTGACAGTATGCTTCCTTCTTAGCCTTTTTTGCTGCTGTAGTTGCTTAGATGTTAGTACCGCTGATAACCCTATTAGTGAATAGCCATGCCTTACAGCACTTTAGATTGACTACCGATTATTTTAACTGCAGGAGTCTAGAGAAATGATGAAAAAAAACCTTCTGGAACCTTCTCAACCTTCTGGAACTCAATTTCCAGGTTGGTGACACTAAAGCCCCGTACACACGATCGGTTTAACTGATGAAAACCGTCCGATGGATGGTTTTCATCAGACAAACCGATCGTGTATGGTACCCATCGGTCTTTTTTCCATCGGATGGAAAAAATAGAACTTGTTTTAAAATTTTCCGATGGATCAAGAACCGATGGTAATTTGCTATCGTCTATGGGCAAGTCCATCGGTTAAAAAACGCATGCTCAGAATCAAGTCGACGCATGCTCAGAAGCATTAAACTTCATTTTTCTCGGCTCATCGGAGTGTTTTACGTCACCACGTTTGGAACGGTCGGTTTTTTGACTGATGGTGTGTGGCCAAGACTGATGAAAAACAGTTTCATCGGATTTCCGATGGTCAAATCCATCGGACGAAAATCCATAGGTTATCCGATCGTGTGTACAGGGCTTTAAAGCCTCTGGGCAGCGTAACCACTAGGCAACTAGCATTTTCCAAAAATTATCAGCAATGGAAGGCCAGATATACAGGTTTACATTAAGTTGAAGGAAGTCTTGTGAATATCCCATTCTAATATCAGCTGTCCTTACTTTGCATTTCCAGAGGGAAATGTATGCATAGGATTTAAATGAGAAACATTGTCTATGAAGACCTAGCTTGACATTTTTATTAGGTTACTCACCCAAATAAATGCATTTTATGCCTCAGAAGAAGAAGAAGAAGAATATTTCAACTCCTTGTTAGTTTATTTAAAGTCTGGTCACAACCAAATTTATATTAAAGGCAAAATACAGCAACGACGACTGAAGGAAATACACAGTATATTTCTGTTCTTGTTCTTTGTGTTTCATTTCATTTCCAATCTTCTCTGAAGAGCTGACTGCAAATAAATATTAATGCAATCATCGCATGTCCTGCTATCTTAACATTGAACATCATTCCCAGTCAACTCTAGTATTGTTCCCTGCCGTGCTTGGAAAAGCAGTTAGTCCCTTATTAATCAGCCATCACTTGGGCTCGACAAACCATTACATTGTTTTCCTTTTCCTGTAGATTGAAGTGCAAGTCCCAGCATTGAGATGGTATTCTGAAAGTGTGAAATATTACAAGAGGAAAAAGTTTTATCCTTTGACAGCAGCAACACAACTCCAGGATGAAGTGAAACCTTTATGGATGGTAGAGGTGGAACTCAGTAGTGGAAGTACTATGGTAGATGTCTGTTGATTGATTTCAGCAAAATTTATTTAAATTAAAAAGGACTGATTTAGCCTTTAGAAAAATGCCACCAAAGCTCAACACTGCCACCCACATATTATTGTTGTTGACTGAGCAATAGGGATGGAAGGTGTGATTTCAGCAAAATGTAATTTGCCACAAAATTAATGACCTTTTTTTGCTCATTGACCTGCTTATTCAAAATGTGCTTGACAAGAAGAAAAAAAGAAACATGCAGATAGGAGGGGAAATCAGAGTGACAGAGAGGTAAGCCAGTAAGGGTAGGGTAGAGGGGAGACCTGGAAGTAAAAGTGAAACTGCAGCAGAAAAAGATCAGGTCCCCTATACTGCTAGTGAGGGATTTGCTGTATGGCAAAGTTGTTTAAACCCCAGGACTGGATGGACAGAAACACAAATCCTTTGGCAGGTAATATAGTTCTCATATGTGTGTTTATTCAGTATATTTAGGAAATGGATTGGATTTCAGCACATGGAAACTGGTGGTAACACAGGATAGGCTACAGATACATAGCTTTATCCACTCAGATACAAAGGGGCCTCTAGACCTCTAGATCAGCCTTTGTCAACCAGGGTTACTTCAGGGGTTTCTAGGGGTTTCTTGAGCTGTGGTTGATTGACTTGGTGGTGCTTGCATAGTTCCAGGACCATATGGAACCGTATGCAGAACAATACACTTACAATTATATAATAAATAATCAATAAAAAAACAATACTTTACAATGGATTTGAATGGCCAGAGCCCTTTATTATTGGTAATTTATATATTTACCAAATTATAATAAACATGTCCATTTTATATAACATAACACTCACTTACTTTTAACCATAAACTATCACCTTAACTCAGCCACAACAGCTCGAGTTAAATACTATGACATGTTTAATATCTGTATAACTGTCCCTTTTTATGAGAAAAGGACCAAACTACATAACAAGGGCCTCGACGATAGGAGGGAGGGTGGGATGCTCCTTCTTCTTTGCTGGTCCACCGCTGGCTGCAGCTCCTACGCAGATTTAATTCTTTATATATGGGCTAGCTCGTGTCACATTCAGCATGTGACATGCCTTTAGCCAATGATGTTTAAAACTTTAATTAACCACTTAACGACCGCCCCCCGCCGATTTACGTCAGCAGAATGGCACAGACAGGCAGAATCACGTAGATCTACGTGATCGCCTTTGTGCAGTTGGGGGGTCCATCCGGACCCCCCTTCACTGCAGTGAGCGGCCGTTAAGTGTTCGGGAGCGATCAGGCATGAGGGGGCGGCCGCTCGATTCCGCCCCCCCCTCGCGATCGCTCCCGGCGAATGAAATTGCTTCCTCCTGCCTGAAATGTAAATACAGGCTGGAGGAAGTGATGTCATCTCCCTCGCTGCGGTCTTTTCGTTCCCGGCGCCGAGGACAGAAGAAGCAGGTTAGTGCACCAACAGTCCACTGACACGTAGGTACACATAGGCACACAAATCACCCCCCAGTCACCCCCAGATCACCCCCCAGGTCACCCCAAAGCCCCCAATCACAGTGTCACTGATTGCAGTGATCATTTATTTTACTGATCACTGCATTTAGTGTCATCTGTGATTGTAAAAAGTTGCAAGGCAGTTAGGATTAGGCCCTTTTAGGTCCAGGGTAGCCCCCTAACCCCCCCTAATAAAGGTTTAACCCCTTGATCACCCCCCAGGTAACCCTTTCACCCCCTAACTTCAGCGTCACTAAGCAATTGTTTTTCCGATCGCTGTATTCGTGTCGCTGGTGTTTTAGATAGGCAGTTATTTTTTTTTAGGTTCGCCGCAGGTTTTTATTAGTGTCAGGTACCCCCATATATTATTTTAACCCCCTGATTGCCCCTAGAGTTAACCCTTTCACCAGTGATCGCCGTATAAGCGTCACTGGTGTCACTGGTTAGCCAGTAAGTTATTTAGTTATTTAGGTTACCCGTCAGGTTTTTATATAGTGTCAGGTACCCCCATATTTAACCTAATAAAGGTTTTAACCCCCTGATTGCCCCTAGTTAACCCTTTCACCAGTGATCACCATATAAAGGTTACGGGTGACGCTGGTTGATTAGTTTGCTTTTTATAGCATCAGGGCACCCGCCGTATATAACCCAATAAAGGTTTAACCCCCCTAATCGCCCGGCGGGTGAGATCAATTAGGTTTTAGCGCCAGAGAGGGTCTGCGTCGCCCCAGGCAGTGTTAGGTTAGTGCCAGTAACGCTAACACCCACGCGCAAAGCATACACCCCCCTTAGTGGTATAGTATCTGATCAGATCTATACTAGCATCCCCAGCGGTTTAGGGTTCCCAAAAACGCAGTGTTAGCGGGATCAGCCCAGATACCTGCTAGCGCCTGCGTTTAGCCCCTCCGCCCAGCCCAGCCCAGCCCAGCCCACCCAAGTGCAGTATCGATCGATCACTGTCACTTACCAAACACAACACACATAACTGCAGCGTTCGCAGAGACAGGCCTGATCCATATCAACCAGTCCATAGCAAACGTCCATAGCAACCAGTCCATAGCAACCGTCCATAGCAACCATCCATAGCAACCAGTCTATAGCAACTGTCCATAGCAACCATCCATTGCAACCAGTCCATAGCAACCGTCCATAGCAACTGTCCATAGCAACCATCCATAGCAACTATCCATAGCATCCAGTCCATAGCAACTGTCCATGGCAACCAATCCATAGCAACCGTCCATAACAACCAATCCGTAGCAACCGTCCATAGCAACTGTCCATAGCAACCGTCCATAGCAACCAGTCCATAGCAACCATCAATATCAACCAGTCCAAGGTGAATGTTTTGAACGCTACCACTCAAAAGTGAAGTTTTAGCGTAGGGTACAGCATTTCACAGACAAGGACACACTTACACAGGGTCTCCCAAGATGCCATTACATTTTGAGAGACCCGAACCATTACAGTTGTAAAGTTACAAAAAAAAGTGTAAAAAAGAAAAAAAAAAACGTAAAAAACAAAACACAAAAAAAATATAAAATAAAAAAACCAAAAATAGTTGTCGTTTTATTGTTCTCTCTCTCTCTATTTTCTCTCTATTGTTCTGCTCTTTTTTACTGTATTCTATTCTGCAATGTTTTATCATGCTTGCTTTTCAGGTATGTAATTTTTTGTTTTCAGGTGCGCCATTCAACTGCAGCGCGGAATTATTTATCTTGACAGCAACAGCGTTTGCTCCCACGATACATAAAGCCGTGACTCCAGTGCTGTAGGAGGTGATTTCACCACCACAGTTAAAAAAAAGAGCATATATGCCGAAGCATGGGGGCAGCAGGGGTGGAGGAGCGATTTTGCTCCTAATGCCGCGTACATACGGTCGAAATTCCGACGGAGGCCTGCCCGTGGAAAATTCCGACCGTGTGTACGCGGCATAACTTTTTTGCGGGAGGATGCCCCCATGCTTCGGCATATATATATTTTAGGCACAGGTTGCGTTAAAACATTTTTTTATTTTTTACTAGGTTTTGTTTTGGTATTTGCTTTGCAGGTATGGCATGGTAAGGTCTTACTGTTGTACTGTAATGTTACTTTGTTTTAATGTTAACCACCATTTGCTTAGCAGGTACGCCATTCAGTTGCAGCGCGGATCTATTTATCTTGACAGCCGTGACTCCAACGCTGTAGGAGGTGATTTCACCACCACAGTTAAAAAAAAGAGCATATATGCCGAAGCATGGGGGCAGCAGGGGCGGAGGAGCGATTTTGCTCCTAATGCCGCGTATACACGGTCGAAATTCCAACGGAGGCTTGCCCGTGGAAAAGTCCGACCGTGTGTACGCGGCATAACCTTTTATGCCGCGTACATATGGTCGAAATTCCGACGAAGGCTTGACCGTGTGTACGCGGCATAACTTTTTTTGCGGGAGGATGCCCCCATGCTTCGGCATATATGCCCATCATTAGAAGTGGGTGGATGAAGGGAGGTATTCTAATGGTGGGAATACCCACCAATCAATCTCTTTTTTTCGTTCAGCCAATAGGCTGTATGAAAAAAAAGATTACAATACATGTCCAACAAGGACCAGCAACGTACTGGTATGTTGCTGGACTTTGAATGTTTATACCAGAATGATGCCTGCGGGTTTAGGTATCATCTTGGTATCATTCTTTTCAGCCAGCAGCCGGCTTTCATGTAAAAGCAATTCTAGCAGATAATTAGCCTCTAGACTGCTTTTACAAGCAGTGGGAGGGAATGTCCCCCCCTCGGATATAAAAAGCGCCATTGGGAAATTGGGAAAGCATTTTATCACACCGATCTTGGTGTGGTCAGATGCTTTGAGGGCAGAGGAAAGATCTAGGGTCTAACCCCCCAATTTTTTTCAAAAAAAGAGTACCTGTCACTACTTATTGCTATCATAGGGGATATTTACATTCCCTGAGATAACGATAAAAATGGTAAAAAAATAAAATATGGAAGGCACAGTTTAAAAATAAAATAAAAAAGCCAAATAAATAATAAAAAAAAAAAAAAAAGCACCGCTGTCCCCCCCCTGCTCTTGCGCAAAGGCGAACGCAAGCGTCGGTCTAGCGTCATATGTAAACAGCAATTGCATCATGCATGTGAGGTATCACCGCGAAGGTCAGATCGAGGGCAGTCATTTTAGCAGTAGACCTCCTCTGTAAATCTAATGTGGTAACCTGTAAAGGCTTTTAAATGCTTTTAAAAATGAATGTAGTTTGTCGCCGCTGCGCGTTTGTGCGCAATTTTAAAGCATGTCGTGTTTGGTATCCATGTACTCGGCCTATGATCATCTTTTTTATTTCATCAAACATTTGGGCAATATAGTGTTTTTTAGTGCATTAAAAATAAAAAAAGTGTGTTTTTCCCCCAAAAAATGCGTTTGAAAAATCGCTGCGCAAATACTGTGTGGAAAAAAAAAATGCAACACCCACTATTTTAATCTGTAGGGCCTTTGCTTTAAAAAAATATATAATGTTTGGGGGTTCAACATAATTTTCTTGCAAAAAATTTTTTTTTTCCATGTAAACAAAAAGTGTCAGAAAGGGCTTTGTCTTCAAGTGGTTAGAAGAGTGGATGATGTGTGACATAAGCTTCCTAATGTTGTGCATAAAATGCCAGAACAGTTCAAAACCCCCCCAAATGACCCCATTTTGTAAAGTAGACACCTCAAGCTATTTGCTGAGAGGCATGTTGAGCCCATTGAATATTTTTTTTTTTGTCCCAAGTGATTGAATAATGACCAAAAAAAAATGTACAAAAAGTTGTCACTAAATTATATATTGCTCAAACATGCCATGGGCATATGTGGAATTACACCCCAAAATACATTCTGTTGCTTCTCCTGAGTACGGGGATACCACATGTGTGGGACTTTTTGGGAGCCTAGTCGCGTACGGGACCCCAAAAACCAAGCACCGCCTTCAGGATTTCTATGGGTGTAAATTTTTGATTTCACTCCTCACTGCCTATCACAGTTTCGGAGGCCATGGAATGCCCAGATGGCACAAAACCCCCCCAAATGACCCCATTTTGGAAAGTAGACACCCCAAGCTATTTGCTGAGAGGTATGTTGAGTATTTTGCAGATCTCGCTTTTTGTCACAAAGTTTTGAAAATGTAAAAAAAGAAAAAAAAAAAGAGAAAAAAATGTCTTTCTTAATTTTCAAAAACAAATGAGAGCTGTAAAATACTCACCATGCCTCTCAGCAAATAGCTTGGGGTGTCTACTTTCCAAAATGGGGTCATTTGTGGGGGTTTTGGGCTATTTTGACATTTTATGGCCTTCAAAACTGTGATAGGTAGTGAGGAGTGAAATCAAAAATTTATGCCCTTAGAAACCTTGAAGGCGGTGCTTGGTTTTTGGGGTCCCGTACGCGGCTAGGCTCCCAAAAAGTCCCACACATGTGGTATCTCCGTACTCAGGAGAAGCAGCAGAATGTATTTTGGGGTGTAATTTCACATATAACCATGGCATGTGTGAGCAATATATCATTTAGTGACAACTTTTTGTACATTTTTTTTTTTCTTTTTGTCATTATTCAATCATTTGGGACAAAAAAAAAAATATTCAATGGGCTCAACATGCCTCTCAGCAAATAGCTTGGGGTGTCTACTTTCCAAAATGGGGTCATTTGGGGGGGGTTTTGTGCCATCTTGGCATTTTATGGCCTTCAAAACTGTGATAGGTAGTGAGGAGCGAAATCAAAAATTTATGCCCTTAGAAACCTTGAAGGCGGTGCTTGGTTTTTGGGGTCCCGTACGCGGCTAGGCTCCCAAAAAGTCCCACACATGTGGTATCCCCGTACTCAGGAGAAGCAGCAGAATGTATTTTGGGGTGTAATTTCACATATGCCCATGGCATGTGTGAGCAATATATCATTTAGTGACAACTTTGTGCAAAAAAAAAAAAGTTTGTCATATTCCCGCAACCTGTGGCAAAATATAAAATATTCCATGGACTCAACATGCCTCTCAGCAAATAGCTTGGGGTGTCTACTTTCCAAAATGGGGTCATTTGGGGGGGTTTTGTGCTATTTTGGCATTTTATGGCCTTCGAAACTGTGATAGGTAGTGAGGAGTGAAATCAAAAATTTGCGCCCTTAGAAATCCTGAAGGCGGTGCTTGGTTTCCGGGGTCCCGTACGTGGCTAGGCTCCTAAAAAGTCCCACACATGTGGTATCCCCGTACTCAGGAGAAGCAGCAGAATGTATTTTGGGGTGCAATTCCACATATAACCATGGCATGTGTGAGCAATATATCATTTAGTGACAACTTTTTGTAATTTTTTTTTTTTTTGTCATTATTCAATCACTTGGGACAAAAAAAAAAATATTCAATGGGCTCAACATGCCTCTCAGCAATTTCCTTGGGGTGTCTACTTTCCAAAATGGGGTCATTTCGGGGGGTTTTGTACTGCCCTGCCATTTTAGCACCTCAAGAAATGAGATAGGCAGTCATAAATTTAAAGCTGTGTAAATTTCAGAAAATGTACCCTAGTTTGTAAACGCTATAACTTTTGCGCAAACCAATAAATATACGCTTATTGACATTTTTTTTACTAAAGACATGTGGCTGAATACATTTTGGCCTAAATGTATGACTAAAATTGAGTTTATTCGATTTTTCTTATAACAAAAAGTAGAAAATATCATTTTTTTTCAAAATTTTCGGTCTTTTTCCGTTTATATCGCAAAAAATAAAAATCGCAGAGGCAATCAAATACCATTAAAAGAAAGCTCTATTTGTGGGAAGAAAAGGACGCAAATTTCATTTGGGTACAACATTGCATGTCCGCACAATTTACAGTTAAAGCAGCGCAGTGCCGAATCCCAAAAACAGGCCTGGTCCTAATGGCCCGAAATGGTCCGGGGCTTAAGTGGTTAAAAAAAGCTGTACCAAATAACTGTCAACTTTAACCTTTAGTCTGCTCCGGCCCCATAGGCGGGCAGAGCAAATTCCTTGCTCCTCCCTTTTCCCTTCTACTTGACAAAACCAGAAACACGATATGACACCAATTATCTTTTTAGCAGCCTATAAGAATTGCATACTTCCTACTGACCACCTATGTAAGCAGTATTTCTGCCATTGACCCCAATTAATTGTTTTTTAGCAAGGGTTCCCAGAGTCCTGAAAAATATTTTAGAAGTTCCTCTAGGGTAAAAAGGTTGAGAAAGGCTGCTCTAGATTTATTATGCTCTACAAACCTGTGGAGGACCTAATTTTTCTGTGATGGAACAGAAAGAAAACTTAAAGTTGCAAAAAAAAGCACTAACTATATCTATTCTGAAAAAAAGCTCTCCCGTATTACACTCCATTCACACAAGGGCGTTCCATTTAGCGTTTTACAATTCGTAAAGCTGCAAATCGCAGGAAGCCATTGCGATCCCGTTTACTTTAAATGGCACCCAAATTGCGGCACGATTTTGCCATGTAACGGGGATCGCAAGGGCATCCTGTGATTTGCGGCGTTTCCTATCGTGGCGATTCCACCCGGAAAGCGGAAAGACATGGTGTGACTGGAGCCTTAGTGAGCGACTGCTGCAGGAATAGGAGGGAGCACTGACAACAGCTGGGCTATGGGAACGTATGGGCAACGTCACTGCTTCCAGAATTCAGAGCCGATGTCGAGTGCTTCCTGACATAGAGCTGCAAGATCAGGTGACTGAACTGGAGTGGATTAAAAATAGGCTAGTACAGGCATACCCCACTTTTAAGTACACAATGTTTTTTTTTTTACTAAAGCTGGAAAGCGCAAAATCAGGCTCACTTCTGCACAGAAACCAATGAGCTTCCAGGTTTTATTACCAGGCTTAATTGAACAAGCTGGGGTTAGAAGCTTGTTGGTTTCTATGCAGAAGTGAGCCTGATTTCGCGCTTTCCAGCTTTAGTAAATAAACCCCATTGTGTACTTAAAAGTGGGGTATGCCTGTACACAGAAAATATTTTTTTTTTACTTCACTAAGCCACATCGGCATATATAGTATATATATATGAACAGAAGGTTGCAGGCTGAAATAATTCAAGCACCACTTATACAGACCGAGGCTCAATATGGGAGACCACACAATAAGATTATAAAAAAATATAATATATTTATTTGAAAATATTAAAATACATGGATAAAATATAGGCATGAACTGCCTCCACAAGATCCAGGTGTTGACAAAATCAGAGTCATATGCCCTACTATAAATACCAGAAATGATCAATAGATTGTATTTACAGCAAGATAATAGTTGTACAGGTAAGAATCTGTATATTTCCAGTGGTCAGGGGAATGTTTTGCCGGTTCAAGGCTTCCTCAGGACCCAATATAATAGTAAGACCGCACTATCGATAAGAAAATATCAAAAAATCAATAACAGAACATAATTTATGTAACCATGGTTACATTATTGTTATATATATTATGTTCTGTTATTGATTTTTGTATATTTTCTTATACAGTACATAGTGCTGTCCTAATATCATATTGGGTCCTGAGGGAGCCTTGAACTGGCAAAACGTGGACCTGACTACCAGAAATATAAAAAAAAATTACATGCACAACTAACATCTTGCTGTATATACCAGGGGTCCTCAAACGTTTTAAACAGGGGGCCAGTTCATGGTTGGGGTGCCGGACTATAGTTTAAAAAAATATGAACAAATTCCTATGCACACATCTTATTTGTGCAAAAAAAATTGAAAAAACTATATTTAAAATATAAAACTATTTTAATCAACATAAACGTATTAGTATTTCACAGACTCCTCTCATCACAGAACCCCCTCTGCATCACAGAACCCCCTCATCACAGAACCTCTCCATCACAGATCCCCCATCACAGATTCCCCCCATCAAAAAGCCCCCATATAAGGTCATCCATCACAAAGCCCCCCATAAAAGATCCCCCATCACAGACCCCCCCCATCACAAATCTCCCCATCACAAAGCCCCCCAACACAAAATCCTCTCCATCACAAAGCCCGCCGTAACAGACACCCTCATCACAGAGCCCCCCATAACAGATCCCCCATAACAGACTCCCCCCTCACAGATCCCCCTATAAGATTCCCCCCATAACAGACTCACCAATCACAGACTCCCCCCATCACAGTCTCCACTCATCACAGTCTTCCCCCAACCACAATAGAAATATGTGTATTCCAGAAAGTTTAACAATCAGCAGATAAAGATACTCCAAACATCTGGTGTTAGCGCTTCAATCATCCCGGCACCATGCTTGTTATGGAGTCAGGGTGATTGAAACGCATTATTTCTATTATTACATTGTAATATAAAATGAAATAGTTACTATAATGCAGAATCAGAATCAGTCGCAGCTCCGATGTCAATGTCCCAAGCCAGCCGAGTGCTTCCTTACATCTCAGGTGTCACTGTCCCCAGCCAGCAGAGTGCTTCCTTACATCTCAGGTGTCACTGTCCCCAGCCAGCAGAGTGCTTCCTTACATCTCAGGTGTCACTGTCCCCAGCCAGCGGAGTGCTTCCTTACATCTCAGGTGTCACTGTCCCCAGCCAGCAGAATGCTTCCTTACATCTCAGGTGTCACTGTCCCCAGCCAGTGGAGTGCTTCCTTACATCACAGGTGTCCCCAGCGGAGTGCTTCCTTACATCTCAGGTGTCCCCAGCGGAGTCCTATCTTACATCTCAGGTGTCACTGTCCCCAGCCAGCGGAGTGCTTCCTTACATCTCAGGTGTCACTGTCCCCAGCCAGCGGAGTGCTTCCTTACATCTCAGGTGTCCCCAGCGGAGTGCTTCCTTACATCTCAGGTGTCACTGTCCCCAGCGGAGTGCTTCCTTACATCTCAGGTGTCCCCAGCGGAGTGCTTCCTTACATCTCAAGTGTCACTGTCCCCAGCCAGCGGAGTGCTTCTTTACATCTCAGGTGCCCCCCCCCCCATTGGAGCCCTTCTATATCCCAGCAGCAGTGTCTCCGCCGCCATTACTGAAGGCTGAGGGGGAACAAATTAGATGCAGCCATTTTCCAGAAGACCACAGATGAGTTATTAACAAGAAGGGAGCCTGCCGAGTGGCTACAATAGAAATGGAGCTGCGGCCCCGCCCACCCACCACAACAGGTCACAGATGACAGACAGGCCGGGGGCGGGGGTTGGGCGGTGCCGCAGCTCCATTTTTATAGTAGCCACTCGGCAGGCTCCCTTCTCGTTTATAACTCGTCTGTGGTCTTCTTGAAAATGGCCGCTGGTGGAGATATTACCTCCGCTGGCCGGACCTCTAGCGGCGGCGGGCGGCGAAAAATTGTGAAAAAAAGGTCAGGGGAGGAGGATTTCTGCAATGTTAAAGGGGCAGTCCACGGGCCGGGTAAATCACACTGGTGGGCCGGATGCGGCCCGCGGGCCGTAGTTAGAGGACCCCTGCTATATACAATCTATTTATCACTTCTGGTATTTATAGTAGGCATATGACTGAATTTGTCAACACCTGGATCTTGTGGAGGCAGTTCATGCCTATATTTTATCCATGTATTTTAATATTTTTGAAAAAATATATTATATTTTTTTTATTTAATCTTTTTTGTGTGGTCTCCCATATTGAGCCTATAAAGTCCAGTCTGTATAGGTGGTGCTTGAATTATTTCAGCCCACAACCTTCCTTTCAGGTAAGTACACAGATCCCTTTTATACAAATTAGGCAGGATAGGTAGAACCCCGATAGCAAGGATAACTTGCCACAAATTTGTTGCAGTGTTGAAATGTAAGTCTGTTAACTTGCTGCACATTTTCACTGGCAAGTCGTACACTTGCAGAGCACTTGAAGCACAATTTCTAGCACAATTTCTAGTTGACACTTTTCCAATTTGTGGAAAATGTGCGTGGCAAGTCTCTAGCAAGAGCAAAGTTGCAGTGGTGAGTCTACAGCGAGAGCTCTGCAGGTCCACAGCATGAAAAATGAAATAGGGGGAAGGGAATGTTTTTAAGAATAGATGTAGCACATCCACGACACACTTTTTGCTTGCTAAATGACTGTATTGGAAATTAGGGAACATGTATATACAGAGGTTTCAACTGCTGAACTCTTTTATTGACAGTTCTAGTTATTTGGCTGTTATAACAGCTTCTTTACTTCTTGAGTCACAGACCTGTAACAAGTATGCAGATCAGCGGTTTTCTTGTATTTAATAAGGCATAGACTGAAGAGAGACATCAGATTTTCACATATTTTCACTATACAAAGCATTAGTAAGACCTCAGTTGTGGGCAACAGTTCACAAAAAGGATGTTGCAGATCTGAAGAGTGTGCAGAGAAGGGCCACTGAATCAGTTAGGGTCATGGAGGACCTCAGCTATAAGGAAAGATTAACTAAACTGAATGTATTTCCCCTTGAGAAAAGGTGATTAAAGGAAGATATGATCTCTATGTATAAATATAAATGCTATATATAGTAGATTCAGTGGAAATTTGTTCACTTTAAGGTCACAGTAAAAAACACAAGGACACTCCTTGCAACTGGATGAAAAGAAGTTCATGGAAAATGTGTTTTGCGTAAGAGCTGTGAAAATATGAAATAGAAAGCCACAGATGCTGGCTACATCCGAATAATTAAATAGTTCAAAAAAAGAGCTGGATATGTTTCTAAGTGCTCAAAATCTAAATGGAAAACATTTAAAAAGAAATAATATCTTGAGTGTTGAGGTAGGGTGTTATTCGATAAATCAGATGTTTCACTATTAGAGCAGACTGAACTACTCTCAGTTCCTCTGGGTTTTTGCCTTCATTTGAGAATGTGCAGGTTTACTGAAATTGTAATGTGACCGCATAACTGTAACTGAAAAGGTGTTGAAGAAGGTTGATGTGAGAATACTAGTGTATCTAGCATTTTTAAAGAAAGCAATCAATGGTATCCTTCATATTTCTCTTAACCCCTTTATGCCAACAGTCAGCATATTGATGTTTCTCAACAAGATGCCCTATGCTGGGGACATGTTAATAAACAACCCTTAGCGTGGTTGGTGACTCTCAATCTTGGCTGTCACTGACTGTCTCTATCACCACTGATGATCAGAGATGATTTAGAGTAGTTCTCTATCAGGTTATAATTATGACAGTGATGACATCCATCTACTGGTCACATGCATACTGGAGACTTCATTGCCAAAATAGCCTTCAGCCTGCATATTTCAATGTATCCTAATAGTGCAGCCTGATAGACTGCTAAATTTGGCCTATGCATCTCAGCATCAATGGCCCCCATTCAGAAAAAGATATAACAGTTATTGGTGGTCTATGTTTAATCATGCTGGGTGACAACACCTACTGGAGATCACACTAATGCATAAATTAGCTTATATTGAGGGTCTGTTCATACCAGTGGGCCACGGTGATCACGGTGAAAGACGGAGATCTCAGTGCATCACAAACATTCACAAAACCTTACTGAATTATGTCACAAAGGAAAGGACATTTCAATAGAATTTTTTTACTGTAGGGATGTTGCAATGCTGTGATTTGCATTACAACCCACTGCACTGAAAAAAATCAAACTTCATGCAGTACTTTTCTTCAGTGTACACCAAAGCAATGCTGTGATGTAAACTCACAACTAGTGATGAGCCGAACACCCCCGGGTTCGGTTCGCACCAGAACCCGCGAACGGACCGAAAGTTCGAACGAACATTAGAACCCTATTAAATACAATGGATGCGAACGTTCGAATTCTAAAGTGCTAATTATAACAACTATTATGCATGTTATTGTCCTAAAAAGGGTTTGGGAACCCGGGTTCTGCACCAGGGGACATGTATCAATGCAAAAAGAAGTTTTAAAAACGGTCGTTTTTCGGGAGCAGTCATTTTAATGATGCATAAAGTGAAAAAAAAAAAGTCAAATATTCCTTTAAATATCGTACCTGGGGGGTGTCTAAAGTATGCCTGTGAAGTGCCACGTGTTTCCCGTGTTTAGAACTGTCCCTGCACAAAATGACACTTCTAAAGGAAAAAAAAGCCATTTAAAACTGCTTGCGGCTTTAATGTAATGTCTGGTCCCGGTAATATGGATGAAATTCTTTAAGAAAAATGGCATAGCTACCCCATGACCCCCCCCCCCCCCCTACCCCAGCCCATTACCAGCCCCTTTGGGTCTTGTATGGATATTAAGGGGAACCCCGCACATAAAATAAAAAAGGCCCTATATACTCTGAACAGCCCTATACAGGCGGTGCATACAAGACAGGGACTGTAGGTTTGTTCTTATGTAGAGTCTGTTTGTAATTTTGAACAGGTACATTGTTGAAGTGTAGCTCCAGACCAAAAATCTATTTTTAAACTTTTTGGAAAACATAGGTAAGGGTTATCACCCCTGTAACATTTGTTTTGCTGTCTGTGCCCCTGTTCAGAACATTTCACCTCACTTTCCGTCCCAATGACAACTGTTTTTGAAATGTGGTGTTTTTCTTGAAACAAGGATTGCTGATAAAGCATCAGTACAGAGGAGACACCTTTCTCCCATATTTATTCTTACAGGAGAGAATTTTCCTTCCTAGTGGTAGATTTCCTCTCACTTCCTGTTGTCTTCTTGCGTTTGCAAGTAGGAGTCGTTTGTAAGTTGGATGTTTGAAAGTAGGGACCTGCCGTATATACTCTGCAGAAATAGGCCCCTTAGTTGTTGGTGTTGGCACAACACTGTAAGCACTCACAGTTACTCTTGGTTGGTGCTGGAACGCCCTGCTGTCAACTATTATATCAGGAATTTTAATTACATATAATTGTTGAACAGTGGTAGTAAAAATTGGGCCTTTGATGGTGGTGCTGGTGCCACAACACTGTAAGCCCTGACAGTTACTCTTGGTGGGTGCAGCAATGGGCCCTGCTGTGAATTATTAGATCAAGAATTGTAATTACATGCCCCTGTTGAACAGGGGCTGAAAAATTGGGCCTTAGGCACTGGTGGCACAACACTGCAACCCCTCACAGATACTGTACTTGGAGCACAGCAATGAGCCCTGTTGCAAAGTATTGCTTCAAAAATTGTAATGACACGCCCCTGTTAAATAGGGGCTGAAAAATTGGGCCTTAGGCACTGGTGGCACAACACTGCAACTCCTCACAGATACTGTACTTGGAGCACACCAATGAGCCCTGTTGCAAAGTATTGCTTCAAAAATTGTAATGACACGCCCCTGTTAAACAGGGGCTGAAAAATTGGGCCTTAGGCACTGGTGGCACAACACTGCAACTCCTCACAGATACTGTACTTGGAGCACAGCAATGAGCCCTGTTGCAAAGTATTGCTTCAAAAATTGTAATGACACGCCCCTGTTAAACAGGGGCTGAAAAATTGGGCCTTAGGCACTGGTGGCACAACACTGCAACTCCTCACAGATACTGTACTTGGAGCACACCAATGAGCCCTGTTGCAAAGTATTGCTTCAAAAATTGTAATGACACGCCCCTGTTAAACAGGGGCTGAAAAATTGGGCCTTAGGCACTGGTGGCACAACACTGCAACTCCTCACAGATACTGTACTTGGAGCACAGCAATGAGCCCTGTTGCAAAGTATTGCTTCAAAAATTGTAATGACACGCCCCTGTTAAACAGGGGCTGAAAAATTGGGCCTTAGGCACTGGTGGCACAACACTGCAACTCCTCACAGATACTGTACTTGGAGCACACCAATGAGCCCTGTTGCAAAGTATTGCTTCAAAAATTGTAATGACACGCCCCTGTTAAACAGGGGCTGAAAAATTGGGCCTTAGGCACTGGTGGCACAACACTGCAACTCCTCACAGATACTGTACTTGGAGCACAGCAATGAGCCCTGTTGCAAAGTATTGCTTCAAAAATTGTAATTACACGCCCCTGTTAAACAGGGGCTGAAAAATTGGGCCTTAGGCACTGGTGGCACAACACTGCAACTCCTCACAGATACTGTACTTGGAGCACACCAATGAGCCCTGTTGCAAAGTATTGCTTCAAAAATTGTAATGACACGCCCCTGTTAAACAGGGGCTGAAAAATTGGGCCTTAGGCACTGGTGGCACAACACTGCAACTCCTCACAGATACTGTACTTGGAGCACAGCAATGAGCCCTGTTGCAAAGTATTGCTTCAAAAATTGTAATTACACGCCCCTGTTAAACAGGGGCTGAAAAATTGGGCGTTAGGCACTGGTGGCGGCACCCATAAACAAAAATGATCTTACAAGCTATCATCATCAATCGTATCATTGAGGACTCGGAGGAGGAGGATAGCCAGTCAACATAACAGCACAGGCACTCAGCATCAGCATCAGTCTTGAAGGGATGTGACATGTTAAAATCAATTAGTCTGTTATATCAGCATCAGGTGTGTGGTAGCTGGTGGTGATCCAAGACTGGTTCATCTTGATGAAAGTCAGTCGATCAACCGAGTCGGTGGACAGGCGCACCCTGTGATCCGTGACAAATCCTCCAGCAGCACTGAATGTGCGTTCCGAAAGAACGCTGGATGCAGGACAGGCCAGTAGCTCAATTGCATACTGTGCAAGCTCTGGCCAGTGATCCATCCTCAAGACCCAGTAAGCCAGAGGATTTTCGGTGGGGAAGGTGTCCAAGTCTGACCTTGCCCCTAGATATTCCTGCACCATGTTTATCAGACGCTGGCGATGGTTGCTGGAACCGATCATACTTTGGGGCTGCGGACTAAAGAATTGTCTGAACGCATCGGTCAGACGGCCACCTTCCCCACCGCTCCTTCTTTGACTGGCCGAAGCCTCAGCAACTCGTTGTCCAGGACCAGGAGTTTGCAACCTCCCAGTCTCTGGGAACGCGTTGCACAGACCTTTCTGCAAGGCCTCCCGGAGTTGTCTCATCCTCTGCTCCCTCTGCGACGGTAACATAAGGTCCGCAACCTTACCCTTGTACCGTGGATCAAGGAGAGTGGCCAGCCAGTAATGGTCCCTCTCCTTGATCCGAAGAATACGAGGATCCTTCCGCAGACTTTGCAGGATCAGGGAGGCCATGCAGCGTAGTTTTGCTGAGGCATTCGCTCCGGAGTCCTCTGGGTCACTAAGGACGACATGATCCGCAGCCACCTCCTCCCAGCCACGTACAAGTCCACTGGTTTCTTGGGACTGTAAATCATCCCTAAAAGACTGCTGCTGATGATGCTGAGTGCCAGCCTCCACCTCCATGCTGACACAATCCTCCTCCTCCTCCTCCTCCTCCTCCTCCTCCTCCTCTTCCTGTGCGATGGGTGGGACAGAAGGAACACTGTCTGGGTAAAGGGGGCCTTGAGAGGCAAGGAAGTCCTCCTCTTCCTGCCTCTGTTCTGCCTCAAGTGCCCTGTCCATTATTCCACGCAGCGTGTGCTCCAACAGGTGGACAAGAGGTACAGTGTCACTGATGCATGCACTGTCACTGCTCACCATCCTCGTGGCCTCCTCAAATGGTGCCAGGACAGTGCATGCATCCCTGATCATGCCCCACTGGCGTGGAGAAAAAAAAACAAGCTCCCCTGACCCTGTCCTGGTGCCGTAGTCGCACAGGTACTCATTGATGGCCCTCTGCTGCGTGTGCAGCCGCTGCAGCATGGCCAACGTTGAGTTCCACCTGGTGGGCATGTCACATATAAGGCGGTTCTTGGGCAGGTTCAACTCCTTTTGCAGCTCAGCCAGGCGAGCACTGGCATTATAAGATCTGCGGAAATGCACACAGACTTTCCTGGCCTGCCTCAGGACATCCTGTAAGCCCGGGTACCTGCCCAAGAAGCGCTGCACCACCAGGTTAAGGACGTGAGCCACACAGGGCACATGGGTCAGTTGTCCCTGTCGGAGGGCGGAGAGGAGGTTGGTGCCATTGTCGCAAACCACCATTCCTGGCTTAAGCTGGCGTGGCGTCAACCACCTCTCGGCCTGGCCCTGCAGAGCAGACAGGACCTCTGCCCCAGTGTGGCTTCTGTCCCCCAAACACACCAGCGCAAGCACGGCATGGCATCTTTTTGCCTGCGTACTTGCGTAGCCCCGTGAACGGCTACGGAGCACCGCTGGTTCATAGGACAAACCACAGGAAGAGGCCATGGAGGAAGAAGAAGAGGAGGGGGTGGAGGAGAGAGGTGTGTCACAACCAGTAGTAGCATTTTGGAGGCGTGGCGGTGGGACAACCTCCAACACTACTGCACCTTGTCCTGAATCCTTCCCAGCTGCCAAAAGAGTGACCCAATGGGCCGTGAAAGAAAGGTAACGTCCCTGTCCATGCCTGCTGGACCATGAGTCAGCGGTAATATGCACCTTACCGCTGACCGCCCTGTCCAGCGAGGCCAAGACATTGCCTTCCACATGCCGGTAGAGAGCCGGAATAGCCTTCCGTGAGAAAAAGTGGCGTTTGGGAACCTGCCACTGAGGAACTGCACATTGCACAAACTCACGGAAGGGGGCCGAGTCTACCAACTGAAAAGGCAGCAGTTGAAGCGCTAGCAATTTAGCCAAGCTAGCATTCAACCGCTGGGCATGTGGATGGCTGGGAGTGAACTTCTTTCGACGGTCCAGCAGCTGGGGCAGGGAAATTTGCCTGCTAGAATCGGACGTCGGTGTACTGCTAGCAGAGTGGGCGCAAGTACTTGGCTGTGACACACCTAATTCTACACCTTCATTCCTCTCAGTGCATGTTTCAGAGAGGACTGAAGTTATAGTGGGGTTGGAGATCCCAGCTGATGCGGTGCAAGGAGAGGTCCGCTTTGTTCTTTGGTGTGGGTCTTTGAGGTAGGCTTGCCAACGAGCTGCATGGCAGGTCAACATATGTCTGGTCAGGCATGTGGTACCCAAGCGGCTGATGTTTTGGCCACGCGATATACGCTTGAGACATATGTTGCAAACAGCAGCTGTGCGATCTGATGCACTAGCCTCAAAAAAGGCCCACACCAAAGAACTTTTTGAATGACGGGCAGAGGCAGCGCCCTGCACAGGCGGAGCTCTGCGGTGTGATTCCGTCGGTGTACTGCCCTTACGCTGGCCACCAAAGGGCATCCTGCCTCGTTGGAGATGTGCCTCCTCCTCATCCTCCTCCTCCTCCTCTCTCCTATTAGGCACCCACGTGGAGTCAGTGACCTCATCATCCCCTCCCTCCTCATCACTGGAGCCAATCTGGCAGTATGCTGCAGCTGCTGGAACATGACTGCCAGATTGGTGTCCTTCTTGAGCATCCCCTCTGTCTGCTCTCACGCTACTGCCTTCCTCTAGCTGGGTTTCATCATCAGACCCTTCGAAACGCTGGGCATCCTCCTGGAGCATGTACCCAACACTGTGCTGAAACAGTTCGGGGGACTCCTCAGGAGGAGGACATGGTGGGTCTAGGGAAGGAGTGACTGATGATTTGTCTGACATTGATACCAGGGAAGACGACGCTTTGGCAGCTGCTTTTCCAGTACCCTGAGCCTGGGTGAGAGAGGATGAGGAGGAGGAGGAGGGCTTGGTCATCCACTCTACCAAGTCTTCGGCATGATGTGGCTCAACATGTCCAGCTGCCGAAAAGAAGGACAAGCGTGTCCCATGGCCATGTGCTGATGACAATGCACCGCGTCCACGACCAGCACTGTTGCCCCCAGACACAGAGCCTGCTTGCCCTCTTTTATTGCCTCCTGACTGTCTGCCTCTCCTTGTTTGCCTTCCAGACATTCTAATAGATGGCCTGCAGGGAGATGGGAAAAAAGCAATAAGGGCTACCTTCAGGTGTCCTTCTCTGTCCCTTGAAACAAGGACTTTCACAGTGAAAGAAACTGACACTCTCCCTACCTACAGTTTTCTGTCCCTAGAAAAAATGTTTTTTTTAATCACAATATAGCACAAGGACAATTCACTCACTGTCCTTACAGGTCCCTGGAAACAAGGACTTGCAGAGTGAAATAAACTGACACTCTCCCTACCTACAGTTTTCTGTCCCTAGAATAAATGTTTTTTTTAAGCACAATATAGCACAAGGAGAATTCACTCACTGTCCTTCCAGGTCCCTGGAAACAAGGACTTGCAGAGTGAAATAAACTGACACTCTCCCTACCTACAGTTTTCTGTCCCTAGAATAAATGTTTTTTTTAAGCACAATATAGCACAAGGAGAATTCACTCACTGTCCTTCCAGGTCCCTGGAAACAAGGACTTGCAGAGTGAAAGAAAAAAAACACTCTCCCTACCTACAGTTTTCTGTCCCTAGAAAAAATGTTTTTTTTAATCACAATATAGCACAAGGACAATTCACTCACTGTCCTTCCAGGTCCCTGGAAACAAGGACTTGCAGAGTGAAATAAACTGACACTCTCCCTACCTACAGTTTTCTGTCCCTAGAATAAATGTTTTTTTTAAGCACAATATAGCACAAGGACAATTCACTCACTGTCCTTACAGGTCCCTGGAAACAAGGACTTGCAGAGTGAAAGAAAAAAAACACTCTCCCTACCTACAGTTTTCTGTCCCTAGAAAAAATGTTTTTTTTAATCACAATATAGCACAAGGACAATTCACTCACTGTCCTTCCAGGTCCCTGGAAACAAGGACTTGCAGAGTGAAATAAACTGACACTCTCCCTACCTACAGTTTTCTGTCCCTAGAATAAATGTTTTTTTTAAGCACAATATAGCACAAGGACAATTCACTCACTGTCCTTACAGGTCCCTGGAAACAAGGACTTGCAGAGTGAAAGAAAAAAAACACTCTCCCTACCTACAGTTTTCTGTCCCTAGAAAAAATGTTTTTTTTAATCACAATATAGCACAAGGACAATTCACTCACTGTCCTTCCAGGTCCCTGGAAACAAGGACTTGCAGAGTGAAATAAACTGACACTCTCCCTACCTACAGTTTTCTGTCCCTAGAATAAATGTTTTTTTTAAGCACAATATAGCACAAGGACAATTCACTCACTGTCCTTACAGGTCCCTGGAAACAAGGACTTGCAGAGTGAAAGAAAAAAACACTCTCCCTACCTACAGTTTTCTGTCCCTAGAAAAAATGTTTTTTTTAATCACAATATAGCACAAGGACAATTCACTCACTGTCCTTACAGGTCCCTGGAAACAAGGACTTGCAGAGTGAAAGAAAAAAAACACTCTCCCTACCTACAGTTTTCTGTCCCTAGAAAAAATGTTTTTTTTAATCACAATATAACACAAGGACAATTCACTCACTGTCCTTCCAGGTCCCTGGAAACAAGGACTTGCAGAGTGAAATAAACTGACACTCTCCCTACCTACAGTTTTCTGTCCCTAGAATAAATGTTTTTTTTAAGCACAATATAGCACAAGGACAATTCACTCACTGTCCTTACAGGTCCCTGGAAACAAGGACTTGCAGAGTGAAAGAAAAAAAACACTCTCCCTACCTACAGTTTTCTGTCCCTAGAAAAAATGTTTTTTTTAATCACAATATAGCACAAGGACAATTCACTCACTGTCCTTACAGGTCCCTGGAAACAAGGACTTGCAGAGTGAAATAAACTGACACTCTCCCTACCTACAGTTTTCTGTCCCTAGAATAAATGTTTTTTTTAATCACAATATAGCACAAGGACAATTCACTCACTGTCCTTCCAGGTCCCTGGAAACAAGGACTTGCAGAGTGAAATAAACTGACACTCTCCCTACCTACAGTTTTCTGTCCCTAGAATAAATGTTTTTTTTAAGCACAATATAGCACAAGGACAATTCACTCACTGTCCTTACAGGTCCCTGGAAACAAGGACTTGCAGAGTGAAAGAAAAAAAACACTCTCCCTACCTACAGTTTTCTGTCCCTAGAAAAAATGTTTTTTTTAAGCACAATATAGCACAAGGACAATTCACTCACTGTCCTTACAGGTCCCTGGAAACAAGGACTTGCAGAGTGAAAGAAAAAAAACACTCTCCCTACCTACAGTTTTCTGTCCCTAGAAAAAATGTTTTTTTTAATCACAATATAGCACAAGGACAATTCACTCACTGTCCTTACAGGTCCCTGGAAACAAGGACTTGCAGAGTGAAAGAAACTGACACTGTCCCTACCTACAGTTTTCTGTCCCTAGAATAAATGTTTTTTTTAAGCACAATATAGCACAAGGAGAATTCACTCACTGTCCTTCCAGGTCCCTGGAAACAAGGACTTGCAGAGTGAAATAAACTGACACTCTCCCTACCTACAGTTTTCTGTCCCTAGAATAAATGTTTTTTTTAAGCACAATATAGCACAAGGACAATTCACTCACTGTCCTTACAGGTCCCTGGAAACAAGGACTTGCAGAGTGAAAGAAACTGACACTCTCCCTACCTACAGTTTTCTGTCCCTAGAATAAATGTTTTTTTAAGCACAATATAGCACAAGGACAATTCACTCACTGTCCTTCCAGGTCCCTGGAAACAAGGACTTGCAGAGTGAAAGAAACTGACACTGTCCCTACCTACAGTTTTCTGTCCCTAGAATAAATGTTTTTTTTAAGCACACTATAGCACAAGCACAAAACACACTGACACTCTCCCTACCTATCCTTCTCTTTCCCTAAACTAAAGGAATCCAGGTTAAGCAAGAAAGAAATAACAGTCACTGTCCCTGCCTATGCTGCTCTATCCCTGCTCCGGAACACACTACACTAGGCCGCCGTGCTGGCGGCCTTTTATAGTGTGGGGCGTGTACTAAACACCCTCAGCAATAATTGGCCACAGGCATCCTGCCTGTGGCCAATCATTGCTCTCCTCGCTGCCGGCGCTGTGATTGGCCAAGCATGCGGGGTCACAGTGCATGCTTGGCCAATCACAGCGCCTGGATGACACTGCGATGGCGTAGTGCATTGTGGGCCGTTCGCGTCACTCGAATTTGGCGCGAACGGCCCAAATCGTTCGATCTTCGTCGAACGATCGAACAGCCGATGTTCGAGTCGAACGTATGTTCGACTCGAACACGAAGCTCATCCCTACTCACAACATAAGAAACCAGGTATTTTGCCTTGTCTATGGTTTGGAACTGCAAACTCCCAACACATCTGGTGTGAATGGATCCTAAACAATGGTTTCAGGATCCAGTAAAATATAATCAATGCTATAGAGCAGTTTGTCAATGACCGGGCTCTTGTCCACTAAGGGGCTGTGACCTCCCTACCTCCAGGTCTCCAGACAGCTGCAGACTCCCACATTGTTTCCCAGATCCAATAGTGCCCCCAATCCTATAGTGGCCCGAAGTGCCACTCAATGTCCCACAGTAACCCCAGAGTGCCTGAGAGCCCTCAGCACCCCGGTGCTTCTTAATCTCCCACAGTGCTGCCTTCTAATGTGTTGCAGAGCCTCCAACCTCACCATAATGCCCCAACTCTCCAATAGGGGTTGATTTAATAAAGGGAAATAGGTTGTGCACTTTGCAAATTGCACTTTTCACTCTGCAAGTGCAGTTGCCCCAAAGCTTAGTAAATGAGGTAAAGCTTCACTTTGCAAAAAATACCAAATCATGTGGAAGAAGAAAAAAAAAAAAAGCTTTTTTGCTTGTACATGATTGGATGGTGGAAGTCAGCAAAACTTCAGCTCATTTACTTAGCTCTGGAGCAACTGAACTTGCAGAGTGCAACTACACTTTGCAAAGTGCACAGTCTATTTGCCTTTAGTAAATCAACCCCTTACAGTCTCCCACAATTCCCCTGCAAAGCTCCAAGCCTCCTGGGGAGATCCCCATCACCCACAGTTGCCCCAGCTCTCTCCAGAAACGTAATTCCCATACAGGGCCACCAATTTAGCGGCAGAGCCACCTAACCCATTCAGAACCTCCATAACACCACACTGGCACCCAGCCCCATCCAGAGCCTTCTAGCACTTCAAAACATATTTTGGATTCCCATATGTTTATTATGTGAGTACAGTATACACTTTTTTCTCTGCTATTAGAAGATTTTGTAAGAACTTACAAGACCCTGGTCTCAATAATTTTTAGAACCACTTCCACAGAGCACATGACAGACGTAACAAATGTATACGCATTTAGGAGTTTTTATTTATGTAGGCAACAGTCACAATTTAATGAAGGTACGGAAAGGACATAAAACAGCATTATCCGCATATAAAGGCGTACACATGTGTTTGATGTACTTTTCATATGCTGAACATCACTCATCAACTTGTATGCAATTCTGCTTAATGATACAAAGAAAAATGTTCAATCATATGTGTGCAAAGATCAAAAATGAGTACAGACGAACATTGCTACCGGAAATGGAGGCAACCGGCATGCAAAAACTAGAAAACACGTATTTTTTTACTCTTATCTTGGCAATTAAAATTTTCCTATGTATTCCCATTCTCCTTTTTTTTGGACCAAGTGACCTGTTTTGACATCCTACTGAGCCTTAAAAATCAAATAACTGTACACTAGACTAAAAAATGTTATTGAGTTCCAAGGGGTTGATTTTGATTTAAGGCCATTAAGTTGAATACAAAACTCCCATGGATACATTAAGAGATGATAATATAGTACGGCAGACTTGGCAACGCATTTGCTACAAATAAAAACGTCTCCTTGGAAGTTTGCAACTGGGACCTACAACATATTGTACTGCAGTCTTGAATAGAATGAGTAATATAGCACAATTATTTTCCTGCAAGCTATATTTTCGAGGAGGAATAACAGAGTTGCTCTTTTTTGTCTCATTGCTCGAAAATGTATTAATTCCCCTAAGCTCATTTATAATCATGCTGGAGGTTCAGCTGCATGTTTTTCGAGCCTTGCTCCTGAAGCTAGACAGCATTAGCACAAAGAATACCAGGTGTTACTTTCATATTCTCTGACACTCTAGAATACATTAACTGGAACACTACATCAAAACAGGAAAATTAATGAACACTGCCAGGGAACCAAGAAAAACTCAAGCCACAAGGAGACCAGCATTGTACTGGTTAAATCAAGTAATGTCCAAAACATTAACATCATAATAATAATTCAAAAAATAAAAATAATTGATTTAATTAGCATTTGACTCTAATTAAAATTCAAATGAACATGTAAAAATCTGCAACGCATACATACATTATTTCCACGGTGTTTAATATGAAAAATTAATTCCAGGTGTGCATATTTTTGCATAGATAGATTGGCCCAACTTGGACCTATGTAAGTATATACACTACAATACCAAAAGTATTGAGTTGGCAGCTATAATGGCTTCAATTCTTCTGGGAAGGCTGTCCACAAGGTTTAGGAGTGTGTCTATGGAAATGTTTGACCATTCTTCCAGAAGCGCATTTGGGAGGTCAGGCACTGATGTTGGACAAGAAGGCTTGGCTCCCAGTCTCCGCTTTTCTATCTGGTTGAGTTCAGGACTCTGCAGACCAGTCGAGTTCCTCCACCCCAAACTCGCTCATCCATGTCTTTATGGACATTGCTTTGTGCACTGGTGCGCAGTCATGTTGGAACAGGAAGGGACCATCCCCAAACTGTTCCCACAAAGTTGGGAGCATGAAATTGTCCGAAATGTCTTGGTATGCTGACGCCTTAAGAATTCCCTTCACTGGAACTAAGGGGCCAAGCCCTGAAAAACAGCCCTACACCATAATCCCCTCTCCACCAAATGATTTGTACCAGTGCACAAAGCAAGGTCCATAAAGATATGGATGAGTGAGTTTGGGGTGGAGGAACTTGACTGGACTGCACAACCTGAGTCCTGACCTCAACCTGATAGAACACTTTTTGGGATGAATTAGAGTGGAGACTGCGAGCCAAGCCTTCTCGTCCACATCTGTGCCTGACCTCACAAATGCGCTTCTGAAAGAATGGTCAAGCATTCACATAGACACACTCTAAAACCTTGTGGACAGCCTTCCCAGAAGAGTTGAAGCTATTATAGCTGCAAAGGGGGGGGGGGCAACTCAATATTGAACCCAATGGTCCAAGACTGGAAAGCCATTAAAGTCCATGTGCGGTAAAGGCAGGTGTCCCAATACTTTTGGTAATATAGTGTATATCCCATACCTGTGGGATCCCTGCGAAGGGCACTGCTACACTGCCGCACACTCATTAATTTTCTCAATGAATGCAATGTCTTCCTGACTGGATGAGGAGGAGATTGTGACGCTGACCCCCTTTTCTCCATCTTGTCCAATCAGAAAACACTTTGGGGTTGATTTACTAAGACTAGAAAGTGCAAAATCTGGTGCAACTCTGCATAGAAACCATTCAGCTTCCATATTTTTTTTTTTTGTCAAAGCTTAATTGAACAAGCTGAAGTTAGAAGCTGATTGGCTACAATGTACAACTACACCAGATTTTTCACTCTCCAGTTTTAGTAAATTAGCCTATTTGCACTTTCTGAGAAATTTGTACAGCATACTCTGAATGGCACCCATGCCGAGTGACCAACCTCCTGTGTTCACTAAGCAGCAGGGAAGCCAGCCGCTCGGCACGGGACCCGGAAGCTAACAGTGATGACTGAAGTAGTGGTGCCTACTACAGTGATTTGCAGCTTCCATGGGAATTAGCCATGTATGGGGCTTACATACTTACATTGGTCAAAGCTGGACCAAATGAACTATTCAAAAATATCCATGCCTGGAATTCAGCTTTAACCACTTGAGCTCAGGAAAGATTTACCCCCTTCACAAACAGAATTTTTTTTCTTATTGACAGTGCACTACTTTAACTGGCAGTGGCAACACTGTATGCAAATAACATTTTTACAATTTTTTTAAACATAAATAGAGCTTTCTTTTGTTAGTATTTGGACCACTGTTTTTTTTTATTTTATTTATGTAAACAAAAAAAGACCAACATTTTCGAAAAAAATAAACAATATTTTTTACTTTCTGATAAAAAACATATCCAATAAAATAAAAACAAAAAATCGAATTTGAAAACATTTAGGCCAAAATTCATTCTGCTACATGTCTTTGGTAAAAAAAAAATAAGTGTAAATTGATTGGTTTGCATGAAAGTTATAGCGTCTACAAATGATGGTATATATACTGGAAATTGTATTTAAAGGGGTTGTAAAGGTTTGTTTTTTATTTTCTAAATAGGTTCCTTTAAGCTAGTGCATTGTTGGTTCACTTACCTTTTCCTTTGATTTACCTTCTAAATGTTTTTTTTATTTGTCTGAATTTCTCACTTCCTGTTTCTCCTCAGTAAACTTCACACCATCATCCGAGTGGTGTGGAGTCAGCCAGAACAGCTTACTGAGCAGCTTACTGAGGAGGAACAGGAAGTGAGAAATTCAGACAAAGAAAACAAAGAAAATAAATATTCAGAAGGGAAATCAAAGGAAAAGGTAAGTGAACCAACAATGCACTAGCTTAAAGGAACCTATTTAGAAAATAAAAAACAAACCTTTACAACCCCTTTAATCATTTTTTTCATACTCGTGTAGCACTACCCCCATAGGTGCTGGTTTTTATTTTTTTGGGGTTTGCACGTTACCTCTTTAGTTTCGTTGTCAGGGTAGGAAAGTCCATAGTAAATGCAATGTCCACACAAAGGTAAAACCTTCAACAGTCAGGATTTATTCTTTTCTTCTGCAGTATAACTTGAGAGAAAGTAGAAGGTAGGAGAAGAATAGGGGAAGGTTCAGGAACGCGGTACAGAATGCACAAAATTAGTTCAAAGTACTCATCAATCATTCACCACTCTCACCAATAGAGTGGGTATTGCTCACCCGGATAGTCCCCTCTCACATGGCCTAGCAGCCGGGATGACGCACGAACCAGTAACAAGACAGCCTCTGCCACAGACTGCTTAAGATGGATTCGTTCTCTGCCACAGACCTTTTTTTAGAGATAGATAAATGGCTATTCCAGGAATCCTCTGCCACAGGATTTAAAGTCCCAAACTTCCAGCCGTGCAGTAAAAGAGCCTTTAAGCCGATCCAGCCAACTGCAGGGCTTTTAGTAGATTGGATCCCTCCTCAACAAGGTCACCAGGCCTCACCCGAGACATCAGCACTTTGTCGGTCTCCTCCAGGGCAGGTCCTCCCCTGGTTTCCTTCATCAAGACAGCTTCCACCCTTTTGGACGGACAGCTTGAGATCCCCTCTTGGGATGTAGGCCCCAGCCAGAATAGCCGGGCCTACTCGATAGCGATGCAGCCTCGGGCCAACGTGGCCACGAGACCAGAATCACACACACATACCTCGTGCCAGGAGGGCCACGAGGCGAAGAAAGACCCCGAACAATGGCGTCTGCCCCTTAAGTATCCCCTCCCAGCAGGCAAAGCGGGCCGACCACTCTCACTGAACCGCTGCCGAGAAGGGTCACTCAATACACCATAGTTTGCCTGCGTTGCAACAGGTGCCTGAGGTGGTAAAGCCACCTACAGGCAACAAGGGGAAATGCTATCAGGCAGCACCACAGCCAGAACAGAGGCAAATTTATACACAAATCGACAGTCTGAGCCCAACTATTTGCTCAGACACCCTTAAATTTTAAAAAGCGTCCCAACCATTGGGGTAGGGCGCTACACTAGTTCTGGTGGTGATCAGCTACTTACAGTAGGACTGTGATAGTGTGGTGAGCAATCTGACACTAACTAACACTGGGTTGGAACTGACTAACTGACACTGACATCACCAGTGATCAGTGCTAATACTATACACTGTTAATGTACTAATGACAGTGGCTTGGAAGAGGTTAACATCTAGGGGCAATCAAGAGGTTAATTGTGTGCCTAATAAGTGTAATGTGTCCATTATGTGCTGCTTTTACTTATAGCTGTGAATAATGTTTCTCCCTATGCTCTGCTCCTAGTATGTACAGGGCTCTGTACTGTGATTTGCTAAGCCGATCAGCAGGTCCCGGCAACAAATCATTGGCGGGGACCTGCTGATCGGGTTGTGTTCCAAAACACAGCATTGATGGGGCGGCGGCTGCCACATGTACGTGATCCGGTGCAGTGGGGCTGCCCTGCCACAGTAAAAAGGCAGTGGATGGGCCGCAAGTGGTTAAAGTAAATCAAGTTTTCCTGGCAATTGTTTATTATACACTATGCTTTAGCAAACTAAATGCCATTCAGTTATGTTTGCATCTGCCGCATGAAATGTGTAAAAGCACAAATCCTGAATGTCGTTTAAAGCTAAACTCCAGGCATATAAAATGCATACATTTGCACAGTCCTGTAAACATGAATACATCAATATACGGTATGTATTTTTTTTAAAAGAGACAGTTTTTTTTCTAGATTCATACTTACCTAGGTGGATGCAGCATCGGTCCGATGCTGCATCTGTCCCCCGGTGCCTCTATACTGAGAACCAAGCGATCGAACACCGCCGATCGCTCGGTTTTCACAGCTCTGTCAGGCACAGCTCTCCGCTCTTCTCCCTCCTCTCTCATTGGAGCACTGAGCTGTGGAGGGCCGGAGCGGCCGTCTCAGGCTCTCAGCAACTCACTGAGAGGCTGAGACGGGCATCAGTCCAGGCACCTGGCGGATCCAGACTTCCATTATCATGATGATGCGGTGCCTGGACTGACATTGGTGACGTCAGCAGAGAGAGGACTTCAGTCCACTCTCTCTGCAGAAAACGAGTCACAGGAGTGCAAAACAAATTGCACTCTTGTGACCCATAGGAGAAGTACAGCCAAACGAGCTTTGGCTGGACTTATCCTTTAAGTGGATGTAAACCTCATATATACCCAGTAAAGTGAACAGCATCAGATGATACACAGATAGTCATGACCCCGTAGAAGTTTCTGAATTTAGTGCTTCACCTGTCACCCTGCCCAGCCCGGCATCCATCTCTCATGCATTTAGAGACATAGAACAGTCCATAGCTTTGTTTATTTTTTTATTAGAGGGGATTAAACTTAGATGGGTAAAGGATAGTTATGGGATGCCCAGAATGATTCAACACAACTTGCTTGGGACTTCTATATACACTCCAGTCTTCTCTCCAGCACAAACACTTGCTCAAGACCTCTTTTCCTTCACTCCTCCAGCACTTCACTTGCTGCAGATTGTTCCTCCTCCAGACTAGCTAGCACCGCATGGTTAGGCCTGATGCTAACTCAGTAGATTGCCTTTTGCGGGCAGGAACCTCGGGCCCCTGTGGTGTAGAAATAGGTCCGGTGCTAACTGTCTTCTATTCAGCTACCACTCCCAGATAGCTCTCTTTAGACCCTGCCAGTCAGCCTGGCTGCAATGACCTCTCTTCACTGCCCTTCGCACAGTCCACTTTTCTGGTTCTGCACCCACCCCTCAAACTGCAATCTCCAGTTCTCTCAGTCATTTCTCCCCAGTCCTCCTGACTGTGCTTCACTCAAAAACACTTCACTTGCTGCGACCAGTTGTCCTCCCTGGAGTCTCTTAGCAGTGTTCTCTCCCACTGCCCTCTCCTTGCTCTCTCATGTGCCTCTTTTCCAGGATCTCTTCACACCTCCTGGATGCACCCGACCCCCGACCCAAGGTCACCCCCCAGACTCGGGAGCTCCCAGTGGGCCCCAACAGCCTCCACACTCTCCCACTCCAGCTCTTCCATCTGACAACTCCTCCCCATCCTCCCCAGCTGGCTGACCCTAGGTATTTAAGAAGGCCTGTCCCCTGCCAATCCAGATTGGGGATTGGTCAGAGTTCCCAAAAACACCCCAGGTAGCTTCACCCCTCCTCCAGAAAGCCCTGGAAAGAAAAGGGAGGTCTCAGTGATGCTACCCGTGAGTCACCGGCTGCTACCCTGAGCCACTCCCAGCCCAGAATGAAAAAAAACAGGCCTAACAACCAGCTAGGCCGGCCTAAATTTTCCTACTCTCCAGAAAAATCCTCACTCTAGCACCTACCTAACTAGAGGGTGCTACACAGAGATGAAACAAATCTCCCTACATAAGTTTTACTTGTATATCTGCTGTCTTCCCCTTTCTACAATCTTTGGGAGGTGCAGATCATGTTAGAAGTCTTTCTTCATCTTTCAGCAGTACTTAGGGGTGTGTGTGGAGTCTGCACTTACACTGTGTGAGAGCTGATTGGAGGAAAGGGATACACCCCTCCCCTCCAAATAGGCAGAGGAACGAAGGAGTATGCAGAGCTGTATTCTGAATAGACAAGCTCCCTGCTTATCTATCTCTAAGTTACCTCCTTGACACAAATTGTGAGCTCATGTTATCTTGTGTCAGGGAACTTGTCAAGAGTGACTCATACTGATGTAGCGATACCCCCAAACTAAGAGAGCCGCTGGTTTTGTTTTGGGCCCTGTACACAGCACAGCCAACCCCCGGCAATCTACTCGACCCTCCTCTGGCACAGCTAGTCTAGGGGTGGTATATTAGTATGGCTCTATACCTGTTCATGAACAATCCCACAATAATTCAAACAGTTGTAAGGTATAGTAATGGACACTACTACCGGAATGATTAACTATAGTAGATTTACTCGGATATAAAAGTCAACGATCAATACAATACAACACATACATGCAGAGCCCTGCAGTAATAATGACACTAGACAACTATAGTATATAAAGATATTCACACCACATGTAGCTATACTCCCCGTGAGCAATATGGTGCTCAATAAAGTTCTACACTCCCAGTCAGGCCTGACTCAGTTAAAGCTCAGTCTTACAGTGAAGAATCTTCGCATTTAAGATGATCGGTGGTGCACATACAGGAACAGTAATTTGTAATCCAATAACGGTTTATGGGGATAGAAACAACTGTATGGAGACTATATATCTCAGTTCTGAAACTAGTCTCCTGACAGGACAGCAAGTATAACACGATGGGCCAAGGCAGTCAATAGGCCTAACAAAAGTACTCAGTTATAGTTGTGAGCAGGTGCTCTCTCACCCCTCCGGACTCGATCCTAGTCCGGGACTCCCACCGATGTGTCTCCGCACACAGGGTCTGCAACAGCCAGGTCTCTGGTCCAACTGATGTCCGCGAGGCAAGTAGATATCAGGTGCCACACAGGCTTCGCAGTGGGGTGGAAGGCTCTTTGGATGTGCGCAAGGCTCAGGCCTCAGGCCTTACACTCGTAGCAGGTCCGCACAGGGAGTCCTCTTGCTAGCAGCGCGGTGTCCAAAGAGGCCGGGCTTAGCCTCACCCTCCCCTTTTATACCCCACCCATGAGTCTCTGCGGCGGCACAATGCACCCTGGGTGCCAAACAGGGTTCTGGGTAACGTAGTCCATGGGGCCTCAACAGAGACCCCGCTACACACTCCCCCCACTTAAACTCTTTGGTCACCAAAGATAATTGTCAACATACACTACGCACAACATTAGAAAAAGTTGCGTATGATGTCGGCAGAGGAAGTTCCCACCAAAAATGAGAGGGTGAACTTCCTTGCCTACAGGTCACACTGTCATAAGTGGCCTGTCTAACTGTGCCAGGGGGTGAGTTGGGGTTGCCCTCCACCAAATGAACAGTGGAGGGATCAGGGCTTTCTGCACTCCTCCTGGCGGTTACCACAGTGTCCTCCGAGCTCTCCCCCATTTGTGGGTAAGTCAACTTTCGGGGAGGCCTTATGGTCCTTTTCACCCTTCGCTCTCTTGGGATTTCTGGCTTGGACACTGTAGGTTCCTCTTCTGGAACAGACATGGCAGCTTTCTCTGTTTCTGAAACATTTAACTCAGGAGCAGGAAGATACATGGAACATCTTGGATCCTCCTCTGGGAGTGAGTCGAAGGCATCTTCCCATGAGTCTGATAGAGGACTGGACGGGAAGAACTCAGTAGCTTCTGCATTCAGTGTACTGTCTATGGTGTCTTTCAAAAGTGGAAGATCTATAGCAGAAGTCACTGGGGCCTGGGAAGGCCATAGCCATTCTAGCCCTTCCCTCTCATCCTTACTAGGTTCAGAGACATCTGTTTCTTCAGACCGAGATGCCTGGGACCTGGTATTTGGCCTAGGAGTATCCAGGATGGAAGTTGGCTCAGGGGAATCCTTTACAGGGGGTATCCGAACTGCTTCGGCAAGTGGGAGTATGTGGTTCTGGTGCCAAGTCTTCAATGGCCCCACCTTTCCCTCCGGCTTCAGTTGGTAGACTGGCAGGCCGGGCATCTTCTTGCAAATAACATACGGCTCAGGTCTCCATCTGTCTGCAAGCTTGTGCTTCCCAGGGACTCCTAAGTTCCGTAGCAGCACTCTGTCCCCAGGCTGCAGATCCTGAATCCGGACCTTCAGGTCAAAGTTTCTCTTGTGGCGGGCTCCCCTTTGATCCGAAGCTGCTTGGGCCTGCTCATAGGCCAACTTTAAACTGTGCCTCAGCCTGTCCACATATCCTTTGTGGGAAGCGGCTGAGAAATGGTCTATGGAGATGCCAAAGGCCAGGTCTACGGGTAGTCTTGCTTCTCTCCCAAACATAAGTCGATAGGGAGAGTACCCTGTAGCGTCACTTGTTGTACTGTTGTAAGCATGCACAATTGCTGCTATGTGCTTGCTCCAGTGCTGCTTCTTTTCACTACTTAAAGTCCCCAGCATGTTGAGTAGGGTTCGGTTGAACCTCTCCGGCTGAGCATCCCCTTGTGGGTGGTAGGGGGTGGTTCTGGTCTTCTTGATCCCTAAGGAGTCCAGAAGCTTCCGGATCAGCCGACTTTCAAAGTCCCTCCCTTGATCCGAGTGGAGACGCTGTGGTAGCCCATAGTGCACAAAGTATTTTTCCATAAGTACTTTGGCCACGGTGGAAGCCTTCTGGTCCTTGGTTGGGAAGGCCTGGGCATATGGGGTGAAATGGTCGGTTATCACCAGAACATTTCCTAGTCCACTCAAGTCGGGTTCGAGGCAGAGAAAATCAATGCATACCAAATCCAATGGGCCTTGACTTTGCAGGTGGCCCATTGGGGCAGCTTGATGGGGTAAAGTTTTTCGCTGAATGCAGCGTGCGCATGAGTGGCAGTATTCCTCTACTTCAGCCCTCATGCAGGGCCAATAGAACCGACTTCTGACGAGTTGAAAGGTCCTTTCAGCTCCTAAATTACCATGGTTGTCGTGTAAGGCGACCAAGACAGTCTCTCTGTGTTTCTCGGGTAGAAACAGTTGCCATTTGTCTTCAAGGTCATCAGAGGGGCCCCTTCGGTAGACCACCCCTTGATGTACCTGCAGCCTGTCCCACTCCTTCCGCAACAGGAGAGCTTCCTTTGAAGGGTGATGCAAGAGTCTATCTGGATCCTGACTTTCCAGGGCCTCCAGGACCAATTTCCCCAAAGGGTCTTCCAATTGGTCACATCTCAATTCCTTTTTGGACAGCTTAGGTAAGTCATCTTCCTCCATCTGAATCACTGCACAGTATTGTTTGGGGACCCCCACCGCTGTAACCCCTATCTCTTCCGCTCTGGACCCACCACTGGCCTGGAGTTCAACCCCTTGACATAGGGCCCGCACCCGGTCCGGTGCCACTTGGGTCCAGTCTTCTGTGCTGCTGGTGGGAGCATGAGACCTTCTAGACAGGGCATCTGCATCTCGATTGCCAGCCCCAGGTCTGAATTTCAGGCTGAAATTGAATCCAGACAGTGCATCGATGGCCTGTGGCATCCAGCTTTGCTGTGGTGAAAAGATAAGTAAGGGGGTTGTTGTTTTCACGGTGAATTCTGCCCCATACAGATAGTCTTTAAGTTTATCGACTACAGCCCACTTGAGGGCCAGGAATTCCAACTTATGAGTGGGGTAGTTTTTTTCAGAGGGGGTCAAACTTCTGCTCACATATGCAACGGGTCGCAGTTGCCCTTCATGCTCCTGGTAGAGCACTCCTCCCAGACCGTCATGACTGGCATCTACATGGAGTTCATAAGGGTTTCTTTGGGTCTGCATAGGCCAAGACAGGGGCAGTGGTTAAGCTCTTCTTCAGCATTTGGAAGGCCTCTTCACACTTCCCATTCCACTGATCTTCGACTGACTCCCCCGGCTTCCTGGGACCCGAGTCATCCTCTTCTCCCTCTGTCTTTAACAGGTTATTCAGGGGTCTGGCAATCCGTGCAAACCCCTCTAAGAAACTCCTATAGTAGGAGCAGAACCCCAAAAAGGACCTGAGTTCTGTCACAGTGGTGGGCCGTGGCCAGAAGGTAACTGCCTCCAGCTTCCCGGGGTCTGTGGCTACCCCTTCTTCAGACACTATGTGCCCCAGATAGTTGACTTTTGACTGGTAGAACTGGCATTTCTCTGGTGAAAGCTTTAGTCCCTCTCCACTGAGCCTTCTCAAGACTTTTTCCAGTCTCTCCTCATGTTCCTCCAGAGTCTTCCCAAAGACGATGGTGTCATCTAGGTACTCTAGGACTTCGATGAGGTTCATGTCTCCTACGGTTTTCTCCATGAGGCGTTGAAAGGTGCCAGGGGCTCCAGACAGACCTTGGGGCATCCGGTCAAATTCAAAGAATCCCACAGGGGTTATGAAGGCTGTCTTCTCCTTATCTTCCGGATGCATGGGGATCTGATAGTATCCGCTCTTAAGGTCCATGACACTGAACCACCTGGCTCCAGACAAACTCTGTAGGGCATCCTCTATCCTCGGGGTGGTATACTGGTCGGGTATCGTTCTCCTGTTGAAAGTCCTGTAGTCTATACACAACCTCAACGACCCATTCTTCTTGCTGACCATCACTATCGGAGAGGCATAGGGGCTTCTAGATTCCCGGATAACACCGGTTCGCTTGAGCTCGGCGAGCTGTTCTCTCAGGTCTTCAAGGTCGGCTAGAGGAACTCGCCTGACTCTCTCCCTGAAAGGCTTGTCTTCCTGGAGGCGGATTCGATGGGTGGCACTCTTCGCACACCCTACATCGAATTCATCTTTAGAGAAAATCTTCCTCCATTTGGTCAACTGGGCTTTTGCCCTCTCTTTCCAGGCTCTTGGCAGGTTTGGGTTCTCCATGCAGAGCTTCTCCCAGATAGTCCTTTTTCCCTCTGTCTTCTCCCCATCTGATAAGACAATTGGAGCAGCAGGGCTCACCTGGCCCAGCAACATCCTGGCGGGGATCTCCATGGGGGCACCCGTGGTATTCCTGACGCTCACCGGCACCTTACAGTGTGCCTTCTTCAAAGCTCTTACTGGAACCATTTCTGGGATCACTTCTAAGTATTCTTCCCGGGGGTCTGGTTCCAACATGACAAAGGGGCCAGGTTGCTCCCAAGTAAGCTTCACAGTGGCCTTGAGACAGGTTACCTCACCGGGCTGCAATACTATTCCTTTCTTCGCCAGTCTCCAGACTTTTCCCACCCCCTCTTCTGGGGCCTGCTGTTCTAAGACTAGTCGCTGGTAGGCTGTCTTCAACATTGCGTGGATGCTGGTGACTGCGGGATTCTTCCCTCATGCTAGAGGGGCCAAGAGCCTTCAGACCAGGTCCATGTTGGTCCCTATTATTAGGGAGTTCTTGTTGGATCCAGGCGGTCAGGGGCACACCACTGCCAGGGTATCGAACACTTCAGCCTTCCCGGCTACTGAGGGGTCGAAGGTCAGTTTTATGGGCAAGTAACCATCGTAAGTGAAACTCTGTGTTCCGATTCCCCATATCTCCAAATCTTAAATTCTCTGGATGGGACTCAGATGTTTATCATAGAAGTCTCGGTATAATAAGGTCACTTGCGCCCCAGTATCCAAGATGGCTCTTGTGTAGACTCCCTCCACCTGAATAGGTACTACGGGGGAGGGGCCTACCAGTTTTTCTGGATATGACTTCAGAGGGGTCTCTTTCTGTTGATCCCTACACTTTCCTTTGGAATTTTCCTTCTTGTATTTGGCTGTTGACTTTAGTCCCTCTTGGGCTCGGTATGCATTGATTTCCCCCCTTTTTTAGGTGCTTGTTCCCGCTGAGGGACATTATTTCTCTTTTTAGGTGTATATTCCCGCTGAGGAACACTGTTCTTCTTCTGAGGGGGTTTGTCCCCTTTCCTTCTGGGCTTCTCATTCAGTTTGGGTCCAATGGAGCTCACTGGAGATGATGGGCACCCGGTTGACTCCTTCACCGGGGCCCTCTGGAGTTTTCTGCCGGTTTACGATTATTTATCTTCTTTTTCTTGGGACTGGAACATACTTTCGCAATATGGCCAATTCCTCCGCAGTTAAAACAAATCGCATCCCCCCAATCTTGTAGGGGAGTGGGCGCTTGGACGATTTGGCAAAGCATCTTGTTCAGTCTTCTGACATACTCCGACAGCTTTTCTCCCGGCTGCTGAAAGGTGTGTTCAAACTGATACACCAATTCCGTTACTTTCTCTAACCGACCAAACTCTTCTTGCAGCATGGCTAAGCAGTCATAAGCCGTGCAGGTAGCATTTCCAAACCAGAGACTTTTTACAGCTTCCGCAGCCGCGCCTTTCAGACTTTCCATCACGCGCTGCTTCTTCTGCGCTTCAGGCACCTCCCATGCCTCTACCACTAACAAGGCCTGTTCGATCCAGGTATCGAAGACTTCCTCCCCCACAGGGATGGGCAGCCTCCCCGAAAATGTTCTCAGCTTCCGGTAGCTGGCCTCTATGTGTACTGTGTTCGTTTTCTGACACTTCGTGAGCAGATCCCCCAAGGCATTTAAAAGCTCTGGCCCTATGGCAGTAATAGATGTCACTGGAGGTGTCGTCCCTTTCTGCTTCTCCTGTGCATGGGGTATCCCTGGCGGTGATCCCGTTGGGGATGGCGGAGGTGACTCCGTCTTTGCGGTCATTGCGTGCGCCAAACCATAAGTCTTGTTATCTGGCGTCTGCACACTTCGGCCTTTAAAGTTTCCCGGCACTTCATCCCACCATTCTATCAGTGCATACTGAAACGAGGTGTCTGGGTCTGATTTCATGTCCATCACCCATGGTGTATGATTTGGGGATAGCGACGCTACGAGTCGCTCCGCCGCACCTATCGACCATCTTGTGTCAGGGATCTTGTCAAACGTGACTCATACTGATGTAGCGATACCCCCAAACTAAGAGAGCCTCTGGTTTTGTTTCGGGCCCTGTACACAGCACAGCCAACCCCCGGCAATCTACTCGACCCTCCTCTGGCACAGCTAGTCTAGGGGTGGTATATTAGTATGGCTCTATACCTGTTCATGAACAATCCCACAATAATTCAAACAGTTGTAAGGTATAGTAATGGACACTACTACCGGAATGATTAACTATAGTAGATTTATTCGGATATAAAAGTCAACGATCAATACAATACAACACATACATGCAGAGCCCTGCAGTAATAATGACACTAGTCAACTATAGTATATAAAGATATTCACACCACATGTAGCTATCCTCCCCGTGAGCAATATGGCGCTCAATAAAGTTCTATACTCCCAGTCAGGCCTGACTCAGTTAAAGCTCAGTCTTACAGTGAAGAATCTTCGCATGCAAGATGATCGGTGGTGCACATACAGGAACAGTAATTTGTAATCCAATAACGGTTTATGGTGATAGAAACAACTGTATGGAGACTATATATCTCAGTTCTGCAACTAGTCTCCTGACAGAACAGCAAGTATAACATGATGGGCCAAGGCAGTCAATAGGCCTAACAAAAGTACTCAATTATAATTGTGAGCAGGTGCTCTCTCACCCCTCCTGACTCGATCCTAGTCCGGGACTTCCACCGCTGTGTCTCTGCACACAGGGTCTGCAACAGCCGGGTCTCTGGTCCAACTGATGTCCGCGAGGCTTAGCCTCGCCCTCCCCTTTTATACCCCACCCATGAGTCTCTGTGGCGGCAAAATGCACCCTGGGTGCCAAGCGGAGTTCTGGGTAACGTAGTCCATGGGGCCTCAACGGAGACCCTGCTACACTGATAACAGAGGAACGGAGCAGCAGAGAGAAATTACACTTAGAGCTTTGGAGAGAGACAAGTACATACTAAAGATATGTGTGCTTAGATGAAATTTCATGAATGGGATTTACAACCACTTTAATGCAAGTAGTATGAGTATTTACATTTGACTTTTTATCTTCCTCATGAAGTCTATTGTACACCAGAGACCAGACAGGGGAGTGAGAAGAAGCACAAGGAACCAATCAGGTTTTCTGTAGTGCAAGCTCATAAGTGTGCTACTCCCCTTTCATAGTCCAATCACAGAGTGGGGAGGAGACCTGTAAGACTCCACCTCCTGAAACTCCTCCTCTCAGCACCTCTGTAGTTCAGAAGGCAGGCTCTGTGAAATGTGTGAAACAGCAGTGCCTACTCACAGGGCATAGTGAATACGGGTCACAGAATTCAAGGGAGTAAATGTGTAGGAATCTTCACAAAGTAATTTTACAAAGATTGGTCAGATTAATCGAGTACGCTAGAAATATTTGAAATACAATATGGAAATCATTATATGATTTTAAATGTTAACCATAGATAAGCTTTAAGAAAAGGAACTCCTTACTGAATCAGATCATTTATTGTGGAACGCATGAACTCTTCGGAAACCATAGTAATTCTCCATACAGCTTATGCAGCCCAGAATATATCCTGACAAAGCACTAACTCCCATTAGCCGTGTTCACTGAAACATCACTAATGAGCGCTCGCTATCCGCTGAGTTTGTGGAGAGTGCTCTGAAGCTCTGGCATGCCCTACATAACGAGTGTAATGGTAGGGGAATTCTCCTCCCCAGCGACTTCACACTACAAACTAGCTGCTCTGTTTAGATCATGTTAACCATCCGGGTCTGTCCAACCAGGTTACCGGCTTTGAATTACATTACTTACCAATGAATTAAATCATGTGATATAACTAGAAAGACTCGGAAAAGCAAGTCCTACCTGCCTGAGTGCACTAAAGGGATTGTCTGCTTGAAAGAAAAAAAAAACACAGCAGCGGCACCTTGTTTTTTTACAATTTCAGTTTCACTAACATCACTTGCTGCTGCACATAACCTTCTGTTGGTTATTATTATTATTATACAGGATTTATATAGTGCCAACAGTTTATGCAACACTTTCAAATATAAAAGGGAGACAGTACAGTTAAAATACAATAAAATACAAGAGGGTTAATAGGGGCCCTGCTCATAAGAGCTTACAATCTAAGAATTGATCTATAGTTCTGTAATATCTATTGACATGAAACCCTCAGTTGTTGCATTTTTAAAAATAGTTTACTGGGGAATATTTATTTTATGGTGCTCAATGTGTTATGCTACAAAAGGCTGAGATTTGATACTACTTTATTGCAACTAAGCGTACAGTGTAAATACAGGCAAACTAAACACAAAGCTGAAATACTTGTATCAAAGTGAATCTATAGGGAAAATACAAAATTATATTCGTCATAATGCAGTCTAGCAGTAGCATTAACACAGTGTTTTTTTTTGTTTTGCTCAATCCCCTCTCATAACGTAGTTTTATTATCTGTTGAGCCTGCAGGTTGATTTATTATTTTTCCACTTTCTGTAAGAAGGTGACAACACTGTTCATTCTACACTGAAATTGCACTGTAGTGTTATCCTGCGGGACAAGATAGACTTAGATGAACATGTAGCTTTAACTGGACTTTTAGTAAGAGAAAAACAACACTTTTTAAGTGGGTACAGCAAATGATTATTTTTTTTTCTGTTTTGGATAATGGCTAATCGAAAGTTTACCATTGTAAGCACCCCTTTAAGTGTTAAAGAGTATGGCCCAATCCCAATGTGGCTATGAAGATGCTATTTAAATATACATTTAAACCAACTATGCTATGAAAAAGGTATCAATTGTTTTGGTCAATTACAACAGACCATTTTTCTGACCAATAGAAACACATAGGAGGCATAATAATATGGGCTGCAACGTACCCCAGAAGTGTCAGAGCTTTACCTGTAAAAATAGCCCAAAATTCAAGAGGAATGACAGAGATATGAGTATTTGCTGGAGCCAGTTCTCTGGAACTTCCTTCCTTCTGGTTCCTACATTACCAATTATATTCAGACTTTTTAAAACAGAATTTAGTTTGATTGGTGCCTATATGAATTTTCTCAGTATTGGATTTTTTATTTTTACATCAGGCTGCCTGTGTCAGAAGGAGAGTGTTCCAGCATCACCAACAGATGTGTTCCAAGACCACAAGATGAAGACCAAAAGCTATAGGGTGGGTGGTGCTGTACGTCTGTATGAAAAACTGAACTACTCAGCAAACACTCCAAATCTTAAGATTTTATATTTACACGAGTGTAGTTATACAATGTATCTAAAGCCAAAACTATTTTAAATGAAGTATAAAATGACTGACCCCCCCTTCCCTCATATCAGATGTGTGTGTTCTTGCTAGGGAGATTCACTCTCTGCATGTGTCCTGGTAACTATTGTCACCAGGACAGGCAGTAATAGAAAATGTTAAATGTTACCGTTGTCACTGTGACACATTGTGAGGCTGAATCTTCTGAATCTTCCAATGGGGACAATTGTCTAAGATTGGTTTTCCCTTCAGTTTTGATAGATTTGTGCCTTCAGGGCAGGAAATGAAGTTAAATCTCTCTAATGAGACATACAGAAAAAAAAAACTGTCAGGGTTTCAATTTATCCAAAGTAAAAAAAAAAATTTTAATAGAAATATAGGGGTTGATTACTAAGACAAATCCACTTTGCAGTACAAGTGCACTTGGGAGTGCAGTCACTTTAGATCTGAAGGAAAGATCAGAAATGAGGAGAAGCTCTGCTGATTTTATCATCCAATCATGTCCAAGCAAAAAGCTTTTTTTTTTCCCTTGCATGTCCCCCTCAGATCTACAGTGACTGCACTTCCAAGTGCACTTGCAGTGCACTTGTAGTGCAAAGTGGATTTGCCTTTAGTAAATGAACCCCATAGTTTAATAATTGATCATTGCCTGAATAGAAAATGAAGAACCATAGTGGCAAAACGGAAAAACTATGGTGTGGGCAGGGGACAAGATGTAGATCTGTAAGGTGTGGATGTTTAGTTAGAGTAGGGGCACAGGAGTGCCTGATATATTATTCCAAATTGACCATTAGGAGTTATCATAGTTAGAGTTAGGAATCCTCTTAGTGGAAATTGGCAGTGTAGTAGCCCAGGTGGCTGCTACATGCCCCAGGAGTAGTTAAGGGGGTGTGACCATAGAAAGTGAGGTTGTGCCTGCCATGTCCTTGCCAGTGTGGGGCAACACCGGAAAGAGGTCTCTGTATATATAGTCTGGCAGGAGTCCACTTATTCTGCTCATCGTGCAAAGTGTTGCAAGGATCAAGCCATGGCAAAGATGTAACCTTTGAGGCTCTAGCTTCTGTGAGCTTCACATTAGGGGGAAAGCAGAGAAGGAGAGGTGCAGGACTCACATCCCATTTGCTTGCAATGCAGGTAAAACTCTTAAGTGCCGCTCCTCGACTCAGCTCTCATCTCTGATGTTCTTTCTATCTGTTTGCACTAAGGTTGAACTTAGGGACCAGAGGAATGTACCGTCACCATAGGGATGACTGAAAGCATATAAATATGTAATTAACTGCATCAGTAAAATAAAAGGCTCTCATTGTTTGGACTCTATCCACAAGGTAGGGGTATCCTTTAGGAAAAAATATGGTTATCAATAATGCTGCTATTGGGGTCCATTGCCATAAAGCTTTAAGTTGGCATGGGATGGACCACTGGTGGTGCTGGTTAGGCAAGGCCTGGAGCCTCCTGGAAGTGCTCATGTATGGGTCAGTAGCCTAGGGGGGTACCCAGGGACGGATCCCATGACCATAGTACACAGTGAGTTTAACAGGAACAACCTATGCCAAGAAGGAATAGGTTAAAGAGAGTGGATGCTTCCTTCCCCTCATGTGGTTATTTGTACACATGAAGGACAGCCCAGCACCTGACTAGACCACTAAGTAACAGATGTACTCTCTATGATTGAGAGAAGTCACAGTTTAGCCGCAGGCCATGCATTTTTAACTAAGGGTCATATACTAGACCTGATTGTGAATCTGTAATTAACAGTCAAAAGCTACATATCTAGTCCTAAATCAAAAGTCAGATTTCAATGCATCACTTTTTTGGGGGTACAAAACATGCTTTCATTTCAAAATAACCTACATTTTTGCAATTTAACATTTCTAAACTAAAAGTTTAATCATAAACTAGAAAGAGTTGAAAGCTTTCTTTCAACTGCCTGAAGTTTTAACTTCTGTCCAAGTTGCCATAAATATTTTAAGCAAAGCCTAAGTTTAGAATTCAGAAAAAGACTGTGAAATCCCCTTTTCAAATGTGAAAATACTCATGAATTATGATTATTTTTAAGATTTATTCCCATTGGAAGATGATGTGTTGCTGTGAAACATCCAGAAGAAAAATACATTTTTCTTTTGATCACAGATCTGTATGAACTCAGGAAGCCCCACCAGGGCCGGCCCTACCATGGGACCCGATGGGACCATGGTCCCAGGCGACACTTTAAGAGGGGCGGCAACAGGGGCGCACTGCCTGAGGACCTGGGTTTCCCTCCATCTAGTGTGCAGTGTCATACTGTACTGCATCGCCGGCGCCGCTGTCACTGGCCGCAGTGGCAAGACCCACTTCAAGGGTCTCTCCAGCGGCCCCTGCTTCACTGCCCAAACTGGTTGCTAGCCGCGGACCGCTTTGTGTCTAGCAACCAGTGACGTAAGGAGAGAGAGGCCCATCATTCATTGCAGAGAGTATTTCACTTCCTCCTCCTCCGCTAGCTCCACCCACCTCCTCCCTGTATGTAACAGCATGAGATCGGAGCGGCTGTGTGTGTGTGTGTGGAGAGAGAGCAGCTGCGGGCTCTTCTCCCCCCTCCTTCTCCTCCTCATGCTGCTGTTCCTAGGACAGCCACCGCTATGTTTCTTCCCCCTTTTCCTCCCATTGGCCAGGGAAAAAAACTAAAAGGAGAAAAGAGGATTATGGGATGTGTAGTGCAAATGGCTGGCCCATTGCAATTCTAGGGGGGAAACTGCAGCCCACAGCATGCCCATCTGAAGGGGAGGGAGAGAGAGCCAGGCTGAGTGACAGGCTGCATCTGGTGACAGGCATCGGTGACAAGTGACAGGCTGCATCTGGTGACAGGCATCGGTGACAAGTGACAGGCTGCATCTGTTGACAGGCATCAGTGACAAGTGACACGCTGCATCTGGTGACAGGCATCGGTGACAAGTGACAGGCTGCATCTGGTGACAGGCATCAGTGACAAGTGACAGGCTGCATCTGGTGACAGGCAATGGTGACAAGTGACAGGCTGCATCTGGTGACAGGCAATGGTGACAAGTGACAGGCTGCATCTGGTGACAGGCAATGGTGACAAGTGACAGGCTGCATCTGGTGACAGTCAATGGTGACAAGTGACAGGCTGCATCTGGTGACAGGCTGCATCTGGTGACAGGCATCAGTGACAAGTGACACGCTGCATCTGGTGACAGACATTGATGACAAGTGACAGGCTGCATCTGGTGACAGGCATCGGTGACAAGTGACAGGCTGCATCTGGTGACAGGCAATGGTGACAAGTGACAGGCTGCATCTGGTGACAGTCAATGGTGACAAGTGACAGGCTGCATCTGGTGACAGTCAATGGTGACAAGTGACAGGCTGCATCTGGTGACAGGCATCGGTGACAAGTGACAGGCTGCATCTGGTGACAGGCAATGGTGACAAGTGACAGGCTGCATCTGGTGACAGTCAATGGTGACAAGTGACAGGCTGCATCTGGTGACAGTCAATGGTGACAAGTGACAGGCTGCATCTGGTGACAGGCTGCATCTGGTGACAGGCATCAGTGACAAGTGACAGGCATTGGTGACAAGTAACAGGCTGCATCTGGTGACAGGCATTGGTAACAAGTGACAGGCTGCATCTGGTGACAGTCAATGGTGACAAGTGACAGGCTGCATCTGGTGACAGGCATTGGTGACAAGTGACACGCTGCATCTGGTGACAGACATTGGTGACAAGTGACAGGCTGCATCTGGTGACAGGCATCGGTGACAAGTGACAAGCTGCATCTGGTGACAGGCAATGGTGACAAGTGACAGGCTGCATCTGGTGACAGTCAATGGTGACAAGTGACAGGCTGCATCTGGTGACAGTCAATGGTGACAAGTGACAGGCTGCATCTGGTGACAGGCATTGGTGACAAGTGACACGCTGCATCTGGTGACAGACATTGGTGACAAGTGACAGGCTGCATCTGGTGACAGTCAATGGTGACAAGTGACAGGCTGCATCTGGTGACAGGCATTGGTGACAAGTGACACGCTGCATCTGGTGACAGACATTGGTGACAAGTGACAGGCTGCATCTGGTGACAGGCATCGGTGACAAGTGACAGGCTGCATCTGGTGACAGGCATCGGTGACAAGTGACAGGCTGCATCTGGTGACAGGCAATGGTGACAAGTGACAGGCTGCATCTGTTGACAGGCATCCGTGACAAGTGACAGGCTGCATCTGGTGACAGGCTGCATCTGGTGACAGGCATTGGTGACAAGTGACAGGCTGCATCTGGTGACAGGCATTGGTGACAAGTGACAGGCTGCATCTGGTGACAGACATTGGTGACAAGTGACTGGCTGCATCTGGTGACAGGCATTGGTGACAAGTGACAGGCTGCATCTGGTGACAGGCATTGGTGACAAGTGACAGGCTGCATGTTGTGGCAGGCTATGGGTGGCAAGTGGCACAGCTGCATCTGGTGGCAGGCAACGGTGGCAAGCAATAAGCTATATCTGGTGGCAAGCAATGGTGGCAAATGACAAGCTCAGGATTCCCACTGATTCGGCATTATGGTGAGTTAAACTATTTCATTATATATTACAATGTAGTAATAGAAATAATGTGATTTGATCATCCTGACACCATATCAATCATAATGTTAGGATGATTTAAGTTCTAACACCAGCCATTCACCCGACAAATCACCCGCTGCCAAATTCCCTGTCAGCGAGACTACACCCCCCCCTCATCTTTTTTTGGGAAGGAAGGGCGGTATCCCTGAATGGCAGTTTGGAAATGTGGTCAATGCAGCGCTGTTGTTGCAGCATGTTGCATCACTGAGCTGGGATCAGAGCGTAGCTGGTCGGTGGCAGTGGAGAGAAAGGGGGGAGCTTTCGTGGTGCTACACAATACTCTTTGCAGGAAGGAGCTAGGGTGACCACATTTTTAAACTACTATTCACGGACACCCCCCCTTCCCAAACATCAGCTTGTTCTGTAACGAATCACAGCACAGTGATTGGACACAAGAGGTGGGATTTATGATTTCTCCAATCACATGCAGGGGGCGGGGATTGTGCTCCTCCAGGCATTCCCGGCCAGGACAAGTACTGTCAGTGAGTAAAGCGGTGATGTGGCGGCCTTTTTTGGGGGCATCAGATTGGCCTAGGGGGGTGGCTGTGTCAGTTTCATTCCGGGACACTGTATTGTCCTGGAATGAATGTGCCCGGGACAGACCTGCAAAATGCGTGGTCACCCTAGAAGGGGCATGTCTCTTTGCTGAATATATGGGATGTCTCTTGCTAAATATATTGGGCTGTCTCTTTGCTTTATGGAAACGTCTCTTTGCTGGATGGGCATAGGATTTTTTTTGGGGGGGGGGTTCAGCATTTCATTCTTGGGCCCAGGCAGCACAATGTCTTGGGCCAGCCCTGAGCCCCACACACCTGAAAAAATAGAGACCACAGGTTTCCCAGCCTGGAGCACCTCACCCTTCTCATTGCCCACTAACTATAGGATGCTCCTAGGAAGTACTATGCTTCATTAATAGAATGGCACCAGAAAAAGAAGTATACTTGACTACTCAGGGTAAAGGGGTTACTGCAAATTTAATTACTGTAATGCTAAAGCCAGAGTTCCATTGGATCCCAGGGACATGGATCATAGTCTAATTTGAACTTGTTGGGGGAAAGCGGGAAATGTCACTCTGCATTGCCAGAAATTACCAGTAAATGGTCTGGTGCTTATTTTATCTTACATAATGTAATAGGGTTAGATATAGGAATAAAGATAGGTCTGTCAGTATGCTTCAACCCATGCTCTTTACAAAGTATTAAGATATATAAATCGTATCCACTCAACAGCAAAACACAATATGACAAATACTTTTCCCATCAAAACATTTGTAATTGTGTATAAAAGCACCCCTGCCACAATGCATAATTTGGTATGCGACCAGACCATGCTTTTTCTAACCTGCAGTTATGGAAACACACCTTGGTCAAGGACAGTTAAAACAGAACTACACTGCATCTGAGCACCACAAACCAAAAATGCTATTAATTAATTATTAATTCATTTTTATTAATCAAAGCAAACTCACCCATTCATCCATGTCCCACCCCCCTAGCATTTTTGGCCGTGGCCATCTTGACTAAGGGCAGATGATGTACCATGTAAATCCTGGAATACATCTGCCCTTAGCTCAGGCACACAGGCTGAAGAGTGTGTTTAGCTGAGAAACCCCCTCCCCTCCTGGAATGTGTGACATCATTTGCCTAGGCTTGGAACCAGAGAAGTAGCTGAAGTAACTGCAAAAAACACACAAGCGGGCGCAACCACCTTACGCATTACCATAACTAACTTTTATTAATTCACATGGACAAATGGATACTCACATGCAAGTAAAAATATCAAGCAACACATAACTGCTCCAGCTGGAATGCAAGGCAGTACATCCTGAGAACAACTAGTTGGACAACTGATGTGTTTCGGGGGTCATGTCCCCTTCCTCAGAGCTCAGAGGAAGGGGGCATGACCCCCGAAATGCATGTGAGTATTCATTTGTTGATGTGAATAAATAAAAGTTACTTGTGATAATGCAGAAGGTGGTTGCGCCCTCCTGTGTGTTTTTTTGCAGTTGGTTCTGAGGGTTTCCCGGTCAGAGAAGGGCTGCACGCTTGATGGGCATTTTGGTGTGTTGGACGAGCGCTACAGTTTTTTTTTGGACGTTAGTAGCTGAAGTAAAATGTAAAAAAAAAAAAAAAAAGTTTAAAACAAGTAAATATTCTATACTTTAATATCCCTTTACCAATGTTAGCAGCATAAGGATTAAAAATAATCAGTGTTGATTCAGAAAGTGAAGTTCTACTTTAAGAACAGTTGGCACTCCTGTAAGCATATTCTCAGTGTTAGACTGACATAACTTTGCAAAGCAATACAGCCTGATTGGATAAGAGTCCTGACCCTCCTCCCCCTATTTTGAAATCTGCTATAGAGAAAAATTAAAAGGAGCGATTTAAAAAGTTAGATTTGTTCTATTTAAAATATATTCATTATTAAATGCTAACTTGACTAAATCAATTTTTTATCTGCCTTAGGCTCAGCATCAGATTTCGAATCTGATTAAGCCTACTTATTTTCTGAATAGTAAGAATCAATTTTAGGAGGTTAACAGCATCATCATAATTAACCAGCATTTCTCAATTGTAGCAGCTTATGTTATAAAAGAAAAGCTAAAAATCTACAAAGTTTAAGAATCTTGAATAAACATAACACTTTGTCGTGTAATACTATGGATTATAAACAAAGACCTCTCCAGTCTCCACGGCGCATCCAGTGTTCCTTATAAGCAGGAGGGCAACAAGTCCTCATGTCAAATTTTATTTTATTTTTTTCTTTCTTTCTCCTCAAGGATAAATGTTGAAACGTCTGCACATCTTAGGGGATATTATAGGATTAGAAACTGTTAAAATGCACCTTAAACCCAGAAATATTTAATGGCGAGAAAAACAAACTCAGTAATTTTCTCTTTATATTTTTCCTTTCATCCAGCTGTTCACATAATGATAGCTCTGTTCAGGTATTACTGCTGGCAAAGCTGGAAAAACAAAAGCATTTTCTCCACAAATAGTCGTTTATCAGTGAGCGAGGCCAGGAGAAGTGAATTATTAGCTGGGCTTCCCCTGGTTATTTGTTCTTTGTAAAAGTCAGACTTCTCAAGCTTCTGAGTTATAGTGAAAAGTTCACATGTAATTTATGTGCTATGGCAGAGGGGATTTTTTTCTCTTTTCTTCAGAGAAATAACTTTGGATATCTATGCAAAAGTCAGATTATAAAACTTTTAATATTGTATTTTAGGCGAAGTGTATGAAAGCTTGATATTGGGTTCAAGCAACTACCTGTACATAGAAACGTATGAGAATAAACCTGGCTGTGATTACAGTAAGTTCAGTTGAGTCTGAATTTGTACGAAGGAAAAGTGTCCATGTGTGTGCAGCCAAATCAGGTTCTATCTATTCTTTTCAAATGGAATCTGATTTCATATAGGGATTTTTTTATTTTATTTGTAGCACAATTTTTCAGAGGAGCTGCTTGCTAGATGGATCATTCGGCCTCTTCAAGTGATGATTTGCCATGTATCTGGATTCAAAAACTACCAGGACACCAAACTGATGAAATTGTCTTTAATGTAGAAGAAAAAAAGACCTAAAATTGTAACTCAGGTTAAACAAATGTAGAACAAATGGTTGGCACAATGTAAAATACTAGTACTGGCCATTGCAGACCGTTTAACAGCGAACAGTTTAACGGACAACCATCTCAAAGGAGGATGACCTATCTACTGTTTTAAAGCAGTAGACTATTGGCCAGTGGGATAATGTGTCACTGTTGAACAGTGGTAGGAAAAATTGGGCCTTTGGTGGTGGTGCTGGTGCCACAAAACTGTAAGTCCTCACAATTACTCTTGGTGGGCGCAGGAATGGGCCCAGCTGTGAAATATTAGATCAAGAATTGAAATTACATGCCCCTGTTAAACAGGGGCAGAAAAATTGGGCCTTTGGTGGTGGTGGTGGTGTTGCCACAACACTGTAAGCCCTCACAGTTACTCTTGGTGGGTGCAGGAATGGGCAATATTGGGGCCCATGGATTATTAGTAGGAGCTCTCATTCTCTAGCCTTAAAGATTTGTAATCTATTAAGAAAAGAAAAACACACTTCCCTAATTGCAGAACTTCACTGCAAGCAACAATAATGATCAGAACTGCTAAATAAACACCAATGTTCCATAGGATGTCCAATAGGTCTCTCACCACTCCAGTGTTTGGATACTGTCCTCTAGGGATGAGCCGAACACCCCCCCGGTTCGGTTCGCACCAGAACCTGCTAACGGACCGAAAGTTTGCGCAAACTTTACAACCCTATTAAATACAATAGACGCAAGCGTTCAAAATCAAAAGTGCTAATTATAACGGCTAATATGCAAGTTATTGTCCTAAAAAGGGTTTGGGACCCGGGTCCTGCCCAAGGGTACATGTATCAATGCAAAAATACGTTTTAAAAACGAGCAGTTTTTTCGGGAGCAGTGATTTTAATTATGCATAAAGTGAAAAAAAAAAGTGAAATATTCCTTTAAATATCGGACCTGGGGGGTGTCTAAAGTATGCCTGTGAAGTGGCACGTGTTTCCCGTGTTTAGAACTGTCCCTCCACAAAATTACATTTCTAAAGGAAAAAAAGTAATTTAAAACTGCTTGTGGCTTTAATGTAATGTCTGGTCCCGGCAATATGGATGAAAATCATTGAGAAAAATGGCATGGGTATCCCCCCACCCACCCCCCCAGGCCACTACCAGCCCCTTTGGGTGTTGTATGGATATTAAGGGAAACCCCGCACCCAAATTTAAAAAAGGACCTATATACTCTGAACAGCAGTATACAGGCAGTGCAAACAAGACAGGGACTGTAGGTTTGTTCTTAAGTAGAATCTGTTTGTAATTTGGAACAGGTACATTTTTTAAGTGTAGCTACAGCCCAAAAATCTATTTTTAAGCTTTTGGAAAACATAGGGAAGAGTTATCACCCCTGTAACATTTGTTTTGCTGTCTGTGCACCTGTTCAGAAGATTTCACCTCACTTTCCGTCCCAATGACAAATGTTTTTTGAAAATTTGGGTTTTTTATTGAAACAAGGATTCCCACCAAGTTACTCTTGGTGGGCGCTGGAACGCCCTGCTGTGAACTATTATATCAAGAATTGTAATTACATGCCACTGTTGAACAGTGGTAGGAAAAATTGGGCCTTTGGTGGTGGTGCTGGTGCCACAAAACTGTAAGTCCTCACAATTACTCTTGGTGGGCGCAGGAATGGGCCCAGCTGTGAAATATTAGATCAAGAATTGAAATTACATGCCCCTGTTAAACAGGGGCAGAAAAATTGGGCCTTTGGTGGTGGTGGTGGTGTTGCCACAACACTGTAAGCCCTCACAGTTACTCTTGGTGGGTGCAGGAATGGGCCCTGCTGTGAACTATTAGATCAATAATTGTAATTACATGACATTATTGAACAGTGGTAGGAAAAATTGGGCCTTTGGTGGTGGTGGTGGTGCTGGTGCCACAACACTGTAAGTCCTCACAGTTACTTTTGGTGGGTGCAGGAATGGACCCAGCTGTGAAATATTCTATTAAGAATTGTAATTACATGACATTGTTGAACAGTGGTAAGAAAAATTGGGCCTTTGGTGGTGGTGGTGGTGCTGGTGCCACAACACTGTAAGTCCTCACAGTTACTCTTGGTGGGGGCAGGAATGGGCCCAGCTGTGAAATATTAGATCAAGAATTGTAATCACATGCCCCTGTTGAACAGGGGCAAAAAAACTGGGCCTTTGGTGGTGGTGATGTTGCCACAACACTGTAAGCCCTCAAAGTTACTCTTGGTGGGCGCAGGAATAGGCCCTGCTGTGAATTATTAGATCAAAAATTGTAATTACATGGCGCTGTTGAACAGGGGCATAACAATTGTGCCTTAGGCACTGGTGCCACAACACTGCAACCCCTCACAGATACTGTACTTGGAGCGCAGCAATGAGCTCTGCTGCAAAGTATTGCATCAAAAATTTTATTTACACGCCCCTGTTAAACAGGGGCTGAAAAATTGGGCCTTAGGCACTGGTGCTGGTGCTACAACACTGCAACCCCTCACAGATAATGTAGTTGGAGCACAGGAATGAACCCTGCTGCAAAGCATTGCATCACAAATTGTAAATACACGGCCCTGTTAAACAGGGGTTGAAAAATTGGGCCTTAGCCACTGGTGGCGGTGCCCAGAACCAAAAATGTTCTTTCAAGCTATCAGCATGATCATTGAGGAGGAAGAGGATAGTCACTCAGCATAACAGGATAGTCACTCAGCATCAGCATAGGCAGTCTTGAAGGGGATCTGACATTTAAAAAAAAATATTCGGTTACATCAGCATCAGGTGCTTGGTAGCTGGTGGTGATCCAAAACTGATTCCCCCTTCACAGTTACCAGCGTCTAACCGAAAGCTTGCGATCACTGCAAGGGATGAGGAGTTTTTGGATCGCATGTGCCAAGAGGCAAAGTGTAAAGAGGTTAAGTTGACACCCACTACAGATCGCTATGGGAGTGCATTTTGAAATGCACACAAAATGCAGGATTCCCTCACAGCATTTTGGTATAAACAGACCTTTAGTCCAGATACACAGGATTTAATTTGTATCTCAGGAAGGTCCCACCAAAATCTTGCACATGGGCCCGCTGATTTCATACGCCCCTGCCCCAAAAATCGGCAAAAAAATATGCTTTAAGCGGCGACTGCAGAGCCCCCCCTCCCTCTGTCCTCCGGCGCTCGTATCGTATTTCACGGAGCTGGGTCTGTGTGTAAGGTCCCGCCCCCCCTAGTTCGGCTCGATAGTCTTCTAGTGTTCCGCCTATCACACGAGCCTAGGGGGGCGGGACCTTGCACACAGACCCAGTTTCGTGACATACGATTCGAGTGCCGGAGGACAGAGGGAGGGGAGCGCCTATCCAGGAAATAGTGAGGCTGAAATGAGTGGGCACAGAGGCTGCAATTGGTGGGCATAGAGGGGTGGCAATTGGTGGGCACAGAGGCTGCAATTGGTGGGCACACAGGGGCAGCAATTGGTGGGCACACAGGGGCAGCAATTGGTGGGCACAGAGGGGTGGCAATTGGGCACAGACTTCAATTGGGCACACAGGGGCTGCAATTGGTGGGCACAGGGGCTGCCATTGGTGGGCACAGAGGATGCAATTGGTGGGCACAGAGGCTGTAATTGGTGGGCACACAAATGCTGCAATTGGTGGGCACAGAGAGGCTGCAATTGGTGGGCACAGAAGCTGCAGTGGTGGGCACAGTGAGGCTGCATTCATGGGCACAGAGAAGCTGCATTAGTGGGCACAGCAAAGCTGCATTGGTAGGCACAGCAAGGCTGCATTGGTGGGCACAGCAAGGCTGCAATGAAGTGAAGCTGCATTGATGGGCACAGGGAGGCTGCATTGGTGGTCACAGTGAGGCTGCATTGATGGGCACAATGAGGCTGCAATGATGGGCACAGAGGCTGCATTGATGGGCACCATGAAGCTACATAAATGGGCACAGTGAGGCTGCATTGATGGGCACAGTGAGGCTGCAATGATGGGCACAGTGAGGCTTCAATGATGGGCACAGTGAGGCGGCATTTGATGGGCACAGATGAGGCTGCATTGATCTCTTGTATTATGTCTGCAGTCCCTGGTCATCTTTAGTATGATGTCCTCAGTCTCTAACCATCTCCTGTACCATGCCCGCAGCCTCTGACACCTCCTGTCTCATGCCTGTAGCCTCTGATCATCTCTTGTATCATGTCTGTAGCCTCTGACCATCTCTTGTATCATGTTCTGTCTCTAGGTAATATGAAAAATAACTTCAGCAGTTCCCGCGCTGCTGTGTCTCTCCCTCTTGCTGCATGATTAAGGTAGGAAGGGGGAGGGGGAGGGGGCTGTCACAGTCTATGTAACATGCAGGGGGTGCAGGATGCTGTGTAAAGGAGTCCAGAGGTGCAGGGTGCTGTGTGAAGGGGTCCAGAGGCGCAGGGTGCTGTGTAATGTAAAGGGGGCCAGTGATGCAGGGTGCTGTGTAATGTAAAGTGGTCCAGAGCTGTGGGGTGCTGTGTAATGTAAAGGGGATCAGAGGTGCAGTTGTGCAGAGGGGGTAGTAGTGGCAAAGAGATATTGAAAGATCCAGGGGGCACAGTGGGGTGTTTTTACATTTTAACGTGGGGGGGGGGTCTCTTTTAACCCCCCGCTAGCGGTCGAAGAAAGGGTGAAAAAATTTCAGCGGACGCCCATGGTGACAGGTACTCTTTTTTGAAAAAACTGGGGTCTTCTAGACCCTAGATCTTTCCTCTGCCCTCAAAGCATCTGACCACACCAAGATCGGTGTGATAAAATGCTTTCCCAATTTCCCAATGGCGCTTTTTATATCCGGGGGGGGACATTCCCTCCCACTGCTTGTAAAAGCAGTCCAGAGGCTAATTAGCCACTAGGGTTGCTTTTACATGAAAGCCGGCCGCTGGCTGAAAAGAATGATACCAAGATGATACCTAAACCCGCAGGCATCATTCTGGTATAAACATTCAAAGTCCAGCAACATTGTACGTTGCTGGTCCTTGTTGGACATGTATTGTAATCTTTTTTTTTCATGCAGCCAGTTGGCTGAACGAAAAAAGAGATTGATCGGTGGGTATGTCCACCATTAGAATACCGCCCTTTATCCACCCACTTCTAATGATGGGCATACATGCACCATTTATATATGCCGAAGCTTGGGGGCATCCTCCCGCAAAAAAGTTATGCCGCACACACATGGTCGGACTTTTCCAGGGGCAAGCCTCCGTCGGAATTTCGACCGTATGTACGCGGCATTAGGGGCAAAATTGCTCCTCCGACCCTGCTGCCCCAATGCTTCGGCATATATGCTTTTTTTTTTAACTGTGGTGGTGAAATCACCTCCTACAGCACTGGAGTCGCAGGGATCAGGCCTGTCTCTGCGACCGCTGCAGTTATGTGTGTTGTGTTTTGTAAGTGACAGTGATCGATCGATACTGCACTTGGGTGGCCTGGGCTGGACGGAGGGGCAAAACGCAGGTGCTAGCAGGAATCTGGGCTGATGCCGCTAACACTGCGTTTTTGGGAACCCTAAACTGCTGGGGACGCTAGTATAGATCTGATCAGATCAGATATTGATCTGATCAGATACTATACCACTAAGGGGGGTGTATGCTTCATGCGTGGGTGTTAACGTTACTGGCACTAACCTGACGCTGCCTGGGGTGTGACGCAGACCCTCTCTGACGCTAAAACCTAATTGATATCACCCGCCGCGCGATCAGGGGGTTAAACCTTTATTGGGTTATATATACGGCGGGTGCCCTGACACTATAAAAAGCAAACTAACTAACCAGCGTCACCCGCAACACTTATATGGTGATCACTGGTGAAAGGGCCGCATGAGAGATGACATCACTTCCTCCTGCTTCCTCTGCCTGTGTAAACATTACACAGCAGAGGGAGCATTTCCATTCGCCGGGAGCGATCGCGGGGGGTGGCCGGAATCGAATGGCCGCCCCCTCATGTCGGATCGCTCCCCAACGAATAACGACCGCTCACTGTATAGGAGGGGGGTCCGATCGGACCCCCCAACTGTACAAAGGCAATCACGTACACTGTACGTGATTGTGCCTGTCGGTGCCATTCTGCCGACGTATATATACAGTGAGCGGTCGTTAAGTAGTTAAAGGGGTTGTAAAGGTTTGTTTTTTATTTTCTAAATAGGTTCCTTTAAGCTAGTGCATTGTTGGTTCACTTACCTTTTCCTTCGATTTCCCTTCTAATTGTTTTTTTTCTTTGTTTTCTTTGTCTGAATTTCTCACTTCCTGTTCCTCCTCAGTAATCTGTTCAGTAAGCTGTTCTGGCTGACTAAACACCGCTTGAATTAACTTGTGAAGTTTACTGAGGAGAAACAGGAAGTGAGAAATTCAGACAAAAAAAAAAAACATTTAGAAGGGAAATCGAAGGAAAAAGTGAGTGAACCAACAATGCACTAGCTTAAAGGAACCTATTTAGAAAATAAAAAACGAACCTTTACAACCCCTTTAACAGTTTTGCAGTACAGGATTTGTACAGGAGAAGAGGAGTTCAAGGGAGTGATGCTCTGCAGGAGCCAGTGCAGAGGAGCCAGTGTAGAGAAGGAGGAGCAATAGTCTGCAGTAGAGATAAGCAGGGGAAAAAACTGTGAATGTTAGAAGTGCATCGTTTTCAGGGCTAAATTTACAAATCAATGCTCCATAAATGTGAGGGCAATTCAATAAGTGCTATGGGCGTCCCATACCTTCCTTTACCCCAACCAAGTTGTATCCCGCAATAAACAAAACAAAACTACGCAAATGACTGCTCATTGTCTCAGAGGTGATATGTTGGGGTCTGGCAGCAGGGTGATTTGGTGGATGTTTGTAACTAGTAGCAACCAACCGCTACACAAAGAATCCTGCATGAAATAGTAGTAGTACAACAGCTTTTACCAGCTGTACATCAGCCAGAGAAGAGAAATCAGGTCCATATCAAACGTTGCAGCATTGGTTTAAATCCCAACCATGGCAACTTCAAGGTGTTTGCATGTTCACCCTCTGATTTTGTGGGTTTCTTTCCGGTACTCTGGTTTCCTCCCATACTTCAAAGACATGTTGGTAGGTTAAATGGCTCTTGTCTAAATTGGCCCTAGTATGTGTGAGGTAAGGACCATACATTGTAAGCTCCTTGAGAACAGGTACTGTTGTAAATGTACAATATACAGGAACACAGCGTGTTTGAGGTGTTGACCTGACCACGTTCTCCAGATCTCAATTCAATCGAGCAACTGTGGCATGTGTTGGAAAAACACCTTGCAACTTCCACAGCATACCCCCAGGGTCTATGTCCATGCCTCCTTGGGTCAGGGCTGTTTTGGCAGAAGAAGGGGGACCTACTCAATATTAGGTAGTCAAAAAGTTATGACTGATTGGCGCAATGTAAAATGCTGTGTAAATTGACAACTCTATATAAAAATACCTGAAATAAATAAATAACCAGGCCCAACAGAGTTCTGAGGAAGTGAGGGGAAGGAGAGTATATGCTGCTGCTTGCTTTACCCTACATGGGCAAATTAGAACTTTATGTAAACCCGATCGGGTATTTGAACCCAGCCGTAAATCCTTCCCTGTGTATGTAACTAGCTATAGTACATGTAAACCGTTACCTATCCAAAGGATAGTGAGTCAGTATCATACTTTTTTATTGTTTATGCTCTACAAAGCTTAACATTCCATACCATGGGTAGAATTAGGTAATTAACACAGCTGAATGTTTATGATTAAGGCTAAAATAATAAACGGAAAATCATTGAAGCGTCCCACTTTCTTTTTTTAAGATTTGACATTGATAAACACAGGTCTGTTCTTGGTCAATTCTCTCTACTTTTTCATCCAAAACGCCTAAACAGAACACAGTTTTTCGCTTTGACAAATAACAATGTGTTGAAGCCGTTCCAAAAACCTATTGATTTTGTAATAATGCCAAATGTAATTTTTTTCCCCCCAAGGCTTATATAAATGCAAACGTTTAGGTTAATCATAAGACTGGACCAGTTTGGTAATGTCTTGGAGCAAAGCACATAATTTTCAAATGATAAATATCATTTAGTGCGCACAGCATTGAATCAATTGTATTTCTTACAATGCCATTTTTCTTTCTTCAGCTGTTCATGCATGGTAAACCAATAGCAGATGCTGCATGCTTGCCAGGATTTGTTACAATGGAGGGAGAGCTGCTTGCAAGGAATAAACATTTTGCTTTTCACAAATATAAGATAAGATAAGCAGGCTTTCTTCACTTGGTTGTCATTCTATGAACCTTCCCTTGTGACATACAAAACACTGCCATGAATGACTGCACCGTGCACAAAATCCTAATTCACATGATTCTCATGCCTCTAGGATTTAAAGGAGGATGCCAGGCAAATCTCTAAATTCAGCCATATATATGTAAATCTATTGGCTATGTACAGTACCTGTTCTTGTTTTTTGTATTTGGATGCACGGTTTGGGAGAACAAAATAATGTTAAGGCTGAACCCCAGGCTAATATTATTATAAATCAATTAAGGCAGTTATGAATCCATTAAAGCATTAAGATATTTACTTTTCAATACTGCTTGTGTTAGTACCTGAATTTACCTGTAAATGTAGACCCATTGTACCTTAACCAATTCAGCCCAGGAAGGTTTACCCTCCTTCACGAAAAAGCCAATTTTTGCGATACGGCACTGCGTTATTTAACGCTGTACATAAATAAAATTGATGTCCTTTTTTCCCCACAAATAGAGCTTTTGGTGGTATTTGATCACTCCTGCAATTTTTATTTTGTGCGGTTTTTATTTTTTGCGCTATAAACAAGACCGGCAATTTAAAAAAAAAAACAATATTTTTTACTTTCTGCTATAAAACATATCCAATAAAAAAAATTAAAAATCAAATGTCTTCATAAATTTAGGCTAATATGTATTCTGCTACATGCTTTTGGTAATAGAAATCCCAATAAGCGTTCCGTATATACTCAAGTATAAGCCGACCCGACTATAAACACCTAATTTTACCACAAAAAAACTGGGAAAACGCATTGACTCGAATATAAGCCTAGGGTGTCCATCTTCATGCCTCACTGTGCCTGACTTTGCCTCACTGTGTCCATGTGCATGCCTCACTTTGCCTCACTGTGTCCATGTGCATGCCTCACTGTGCCCATGCCTCACTGTGCCCATGCCTCACTGTGCCCATGCCTCACTGTGTCCATGCCTCACTGTGTCCATGCCTCACTGTGCCCATGCCTCAATGTGCCCATGCCTCACTGTGCCCATGACTAGACTGACGTTTAACATGGGAGTCTATGGAAGGAGTGCCCGGCTTTAAAAATCAGTGCTCCCCGGCCGTAACTTTGCACACTTGTAAAGGAAGAGTGGGGCTACACGTGTGCCAAGTTTGGGGTCCAGGGGACCTACGGCCGGCCGGTACCGGGTCCCCAAAGTCTGGGAGATCAGGCGCAAAAAGGTGACTCGAGTATAAGCAGAGGGGGGCATTTTCAGCACAAAAAAATGTGCTGAAAAACTCGGCTTATACTCGAGTATATACAGTATATTGATTGGTTTGCGCAATAATTAACCTCCCTGGCGGTATTCCCAGTGACGGTGGGGCTCGGGGTTAAATTTCAGTACCATTAGGGGTAACCCCAAGCCACACTCAGGATTGCATCTCAGGATCCTGGTCAAGGTTATTTACCTTGTCCCCAGGATCCTGCGATGTCCTCCCGCTGTGTCTGCGGGCTGTGTCCTCCGCCTGATGCCTCTGTGTGCCAGGCTCCCTTCTCTGAGAGCGTTGTGACGCACGGGGCGGAGCCTGGCGGCAAATTCAAAAAGAAAGTACAAAATTCATAACACATACAGTACACTGTAATCTTACAGATTACATTACTGTATGAAATCATTTCACCTCCCTTTTGCCCCTAGTGCTTTGTCCAGTGCTCTGCATGCAGTTTTATATTATATATACTGTTCTTTCTGCCTGGAAACTTGAGATTGTCCATGGCAACCAAAAAGTGTCCCTTTACGTCAAAAGCGATTTTAAACCAGCTAGAAAACAGCGATAGTAAATTAGAACACTTGCAGAATTGAGCGATAGTGATTCATGGGGAAATTCATTTTATTATTATTATATTATTATTTGTTATAATTATTTATAGTTATTTATTATATTATAATTTATGATTTTGTGTTTCAAACTTTATCATACCCGGGATGTCTACTAGACTCTTGTTTGGACGGATTTAAAGGGGTTTTAAAGGTACATGTTTTTTCACCTTAATGCATTCTATGCATTAAGGTGAAAAAACATCCGAGGATTAGCGGCCCCCCAGCCCCCCCCCCCGTTTACTTACCTGACCCCTCGAAAGTCCCGCGCCGTGAACGCGCTGGCTTCTCAGCCGGGCTTCTCGGCTTATTCATTGGTTGATTGATAGCAGCGCAGCCATTGGCTCCCGCTGCTGTCAATCAAATCAATGACGCGTCGCGCCGGTGGGCGGGGCCGAGTGATACAGTCGGCAGTAATAGCTGCAGGCTGTATCACGGGAGCGCGCCCGCAAGAACTAACCCCCATGGGAGAGAGCTCCAATGAAGGGGGTTCGTTCTTGCGGGGAGGAGCCGAGACAGCCGCCGAGGGACCCTAGAAGACCAGGATCGGGGCCACTCTGTGCAAAACGAGTTGCAATAAGCGTTTATTGATTGGTTTGCGCAAAAGTTATAGTGTCTACATAATAGGGGATAGATTTATGGCATTTTTTTTTTTTTTTTACTAGTAATGGTGGTGATCTGCGATTTTTATTGTGACCGTGACATTGCGGCGGACACATCGGACACTTTTGACACGTTTTTGGGACCATTCACATTTATACAGCGATTAGTGCTATAAAACTGCACTGATTACTGTGTAAATGTGACTGGCAGGGAAGGGGTTAACACTAGGGGGTGATCAAGGGGTTAATTTGTTCCCTATTGAGTGATTGTAACTGTAGGGGGAGGGGACTCACAAGGTGAGGAGACCGATCTGTGTTCCTCTGTACTGGGAACACACGGATCGGTCTCCTCACCGCTGACAGGAGGTGGATCTGTGTGTTTACACACACAGATCCACACTCCTGCCATGATCGCGGTCAATCGCGGGTGCCCGGCGGACATCGCGGCCGCCGGGCACGCGCACTGGGTCACGAGCGTTGCCGCGAGTACGCGCGCGCCGCCGGTTGCGCGCGCCCCATAGACGGCCGGGAAAAAAGGACGTCATATGACGCCCGCCCGGAGGGAGGGAGGGTTCCTGCCGGCGTCATATGACTATGACTCGGTAGGAAGTGGTTAAGTGTGTTATTACTAAGAATTACAGGCCTACAATATAAAACGTCAAATTTCTATGCAAAACGATGTACCGCATTGAGATGCAAAAATCTGACATAATCATACCGCCAGGGTGGTTAAGGTTTCTACAAACTATGGAATATTTTTATGGTATTTTTTTTTTACTAGTAATGGTCGCAATGCGCGACTTATAGCGGGGCTGTGACATTGCGGCGTACAAATCGGACACTAAGTGACACTTTTTTGGGGACCAGTGACATTAATACAGTGATCAGTGCTAAAAAGTATGCACTGTAACTGTACTAATGCCACTGGCAGGGAAGGGGTTAACATCAGGGACAATAAAAGGGTTAAATGTGTCCCTAGAGAATGCTTTCTAACTGTGGGGGAGGTGCTTTAACTGTGGGAAGACAGAGATCTGTGTTCCTGCTTAGCAGAAACAAAAGATCTCTGTCTTCTCATGTCACAGAACTGCGATCTGCCTTGTTTTCAGAGGCAGACCCCACTCTGTCAATCTCGGGAACGATCGGCGGGTCCTGGTGAACATCGGGTCCGCCAGACCCGCTGTGTCCAATCACAGTGGGAGCTGGTCGCCGGCGGCGTGTGTGCACGCCCTAGACCAGGGAGAGCGAAAACACGTACAGGTACGTGATTTCATGCAGAGAGGCTGCCCCGCTGCAGTAAATGTATGTGGGGCAGTCCAGAAACCATTCGACAGTGGTACCAGGTTCCTTTGACGGGGCTCTGTAGCTTATGCATTTATTTGCACATGTGTGCAGAGCAAACCCCTGTTTTTAACGCATACTGTAAGACAGGAAATTGTGGTTGTTTGTAGACTGGTTGGTAAGTTGAGCTGGGAATGTGCTCCTTGCTGCAAAGGCCAGTTATAGGTAAAGGCAGTGGCCATTTGTTTGTACTGTTGAAATATTGAAGGGACGCACTGGACACCTTTGCTGCCATAGTGCTATGTGCTGGTTGTCCAGTGCACCCCTGTGCCTTTAGGGAGGGGTGGGCTCCCTCCAGGCTCACCTGCCCTCTGCCTATCTATTATAATGCACTTTCCATTGTGGAGGTTCTCAAAATTTAGAGTTACGAATACAGAAAATACCCGGGTGCCTTGACGGGGTTGGCCCATGTGGACAGAGTGGACTGGTCCATCCCTCCCCTTTGCAGAAGGGATATTAAAAAGGTCCTGTATTTAGGAAGGAATAGATTATACAGACTACTTTGCTCCGATGAAGAGGGCATGTCCCTCAAAACGTGCCAATGGTAGTTGACACATGTGAGGACCATGAGTGTTATGCTCCAGCTCACCTTTCTGCTTTCTAGGTACTGCACTACACTTTTATATCTTGACATTTGTAAATATGCACTCAATTGTTTTTATTTAACCACTTAAAGACCAAAAAAAAAAAATATTTTTTCAAAATTATCAGTCTTTTTTTGTTTATATCGTCAAAAAAACAAAACGTAGAGGTGATCAAATACCACCAAAATAAAGCTCTATTTGTGGGAAAAAAGGGACATAACTTTTGTTTGGGTACAGCGTCACATGACTGCGCAGTGCTGCATCGCAAAAAATGGCCTGGTCATTAAGGGGGCAAATCCTTCCGGGGCTGAAGTGGTTAAGGTGGTAATGCACTAGACTTTTGAGCCCTTTGTTTTGTCAATTTTTTCAGATTCCCTGAACACATGAGGGCAGTATTGGCAGATAAATAGGATTTTTTGTACTCACCGTAAAATCCTTTTCTCTGTCGTCCATAGACGGACACAGCTTCTTAATTCCTGACCATTGGGTTATGTTCCTGTTCTATAGGAGATGACTTGGCAGCAGAGGTGGGGGACTTGAGTTACATGACTTGACTTAAGTCAGACTTAAGTCACCTGTTTGAGGACTTGCGACTTGCTTGACAGAATTCAATAAATGACTCGACTTGACTTTGACTTCTCACTAATGACTTGCGACTTGACTTTGACTTGGGCTATATGACTTGCAATGACTTGGCACCACTAACACTAACCGCAAGCCGCCGTCTGCCTACCTGATCAGCGTGTCATGCAGACAGATGGCGGCCATTGCAGTGTTCAAAAGCCGCGCCTCCTCGTCTGTGATAGGCGGAACACTCAATTTCACAGCAGGCAGTGTTCAGCCTATCACGGACATCCTCTTATCCTCGTCTGTGTTATGAGGATGAGCGGATGTCCGTGATAGGTGGAACACTGAATGCTGGGAAATTGAGTGTTCCACCTATCACAGACGAGGAGGAGGCGCGGCTTTTGAATACTGGATTAGCAGCCGGGATGCCGCCGATCAGGTACACGGCTGACGGGCACAGTGAAGCATGGGCACAGTGAGACACGGGCACAGTGAGACATGGGCACAGTGAGACACGGGCACAGTGAGACACGGGCACAGTGAGGCATTGGGCACAGTGATAGTGCTGAGCTGATGGGAATGATATGAGATGTTCTGTGTCAGTAATGCTGGTTCTCAAATATCCAATATAAAATTACTAAAACTGGCATCCATAAATACTTATTGAGATAGCATTATATAATAAAACATAAATATTGTGCCTTTATATACTCCTGTATTAGTAAGGTGCTTATATTACCAGCAAGTGCTGGAGCAATGATAAAGTGCAAAAGTGCAAATGATCCGTGACGCAGGAAAAATAAAATAACTGAGACAGTAGTAAAAGGTGCATGTATCCATGGAGAGAAAAAAATGGTACTAAGCAGTACCTGTACCCAGTAGTGCATTTAGGTTTTGTGCTGCCCTAGGCCTGACTAAACTCGTGACCCCCTAATTTAAATATGACCCACCCCTTCCTGTCAAGGCCACACCCCTTTCTCTTTAAAACACATTCTGATATTTTCAAACTAGTTCTTAGGGCCTGGGGGGGCATTGGAGTCCCTTAATTTTCATAGATTTCCTCTTAGGTCAATGACGATACGCGTAGGGACAACACAAGCACCGGAGGTGACGCGGACGAGCTTGGCGCTCGTATTTGATATACCTGTTTATACATTTTAAATGTGAGTACTTGCAAACCTTACTGTTTAAATAAACCTTTTGCATAACAATACTATACTATCTTGGGATTCCTTCCCTCTTTCCCCCATTTATGTACATTACTTTGGAGTCTCCATGGCTAGAGGATTCGCCCCCCCCGCCATACCAGGCAGCACAACTACCCCAGGTTCCAAGGGACCATCCAGGCAGAAGGAGGTCGGACAAACAGAGGGTTTCTCTTATATGCTGTAACCTCACAGCAGTGAGGTAAGGGGCCATCCATATGTAGCGGGGTCTTTAAATTTAGTTGGAATACACTGGGTACTAGTATGACCCAGGTGTGTAGATTCTGAGAGGTTTTGGACCACTTTGTGTTCGTGGAGGATTGGACGGTGTAATAATCTCCTTGCCCTCTGGGTGGCGGGGTACCTGGAGGCTCAAGGTAGATTGACTGTCACAATGCTACCCTTTTTGTCCCTTTCCGGAGATGGTACGGCGAGGGCGGGGAACCTGCCGTGGTGTCGATGGGAGGAGATAAAAGGGGGAGACGCCCTAACCACGAGGTTTTCGTCTTCTGGAGGTTCTTCCTCGCGCGCCCAGGCACCTTAGGCCTGGGTGCGGGCGGTTCCGGATTTCGGCCCAGGCGCCCTAGGCCTGACCGGAATGGAGTTGGAGTCCATCCCAGGCACCTTCAGCCTGGGCTGAGGTACTAAACCAGGAGGCCTGGGGCCCAGTGACTTCGACTGGGTCCCGCAAGGGTGGAGAAGTCCGAGGGTCCCTGAGGTGGATGGGGCCCATGTCTGAGGTGAGGAGGCCGGGGAGGTTACCCATTCGGAGAGTCTGGAGCAGCATCAACCCAGTGATGGATGGGCCTCTGGTAACTCCCTTGGAGGGACATCTTCCCCTGACAGGGGTCGCAGCGCAGCGAAGGTACTCCTATCTATGTTCTCTTGAGTCGCTGGTAGAGACTCTCAAGTTCTAAGTCCTTCCTAGCTAAGGCTATAGTAACCGCTGGCGAGATCGCAGTGGTTTAGCTAACAACCAGGATAGTGCCTCGACCTGCTCATTCCCCGTATCAAAATGTTATCAAGTCGCAACCAGTTGGCTACTGAAGCACTGTTTATTTTGGCCGGTGATGAACCGTGATACTAAGGCCTGATTTGGCAGCCCTGAAGGAGTGGGTGGGCTTAGAGTGACGCTCTCCCTTCTTAAGCGTGGAGATAGCGTAGCGTGGTACCGCCTCTAGACGAAGTCCTATGACGAAACGCGTAAGGCGGAGCTACGTCATACGCATACCACGCTGATCCGGAAGTACTGCTGGAACGCATTTGCAACGCATGCAGCGTTACCAGCTGGTACTGATCAAATTGAGGACTGCTGTGCTGTTCATTTTTATTTTTGTTTGTTCCTTTGGCGTGTAGCTTGTCTATTGCAGACTTTGCTGCATTGTATGTTTTTAAATATATTTTTTTAATAAAGCCGGAAGTTTTTTTCATCTGCACTATGGAAGCCTCTCTCTCTTTTTGTCTGCACCTATGAGGTAATTGGGAATCCTCCCTTCCATGGAACTTCACAAATTATAGGAAGAACTAGCCCAGCTGATATCTCCCCTGTGGACGTGTGATCCGGATATCCCTTTGAGCTGTTTACCCCTGTAGGGGTTAAAGGATCTGGTGAGTGGGGACACATGTGGGGGACACTGACATCTAAATGAAGAGCAGAACGTTTACTTTTGAATTTTATGAAGAGGACTGTTTTACTGTCTGTGTGCATACTAATTTTGGACTGTGTTGCTATCTGGCAGAGATAGGTATCTGCAGCTGCAGATTGGTGCTTCTATTCTGGAGCTAACGTGCACTTATCACATTTGGATCTTATCAATGTGTATAGATGTATTGCACTAAACTGTGGTCTTAATGATACAGTCTTGTATTTTTTGTATACTAACATATAATTAGTTTGACACTACACTTTGTTTCTGGGTGTCTTTATGTTCACCATGGTGTATCTGATGGTGATGTTGGTTTCATGCATCTAGTGTCAACACCATTGTTGAAAGGTGGACTGATTATAATTGTTCACTTTTTGTAGTATATATTATTTACAATTTACTTTTGAGCATTTAGCAATCACTTAGGATTACTGACCCTTTCATTAGGGTTAGGGAGCAGCGCCATACCCCAATTAAATATACTTCTTTACTGTTAGGATCTTTTTTAAAGGTCCCATTAGGGGGGCTGCAGCTCTTCACATTTATTTATTTTGTTCACTGCGAGGTGTCACACCCTTGCACTACATCTTAAGCGCAGGTACACTATTTTTATTTTATTACACTGTTTATTTTGAGATATACAATAAAACAAGAGTTGGACTGTGATCGGTGTGTGGAACTCTGGTTAATGGGAGCAAGGGGAAGTGTTGGCTCAGCAGGACTTGATTCTGGTACTGGCCTTCACCTCACCCACAGCTATGGGGAGGACATGGGCCGTAGCGCATCTCACCCTGTCGTGTGACATACCCCTAGACAAAGGAGATGGGGTGAGGCCGCTACACATATACCACAGGAGTCACAGTGTGGAAGGCACGAAGTTTAAACCACTCATCACCTAGCAACTTATCACAGCACCGCTTTCAGTCCATAAGGAATCCTTTTTTGGACTTTCTCACAGCAACATAGTTGCTCTGTTGCACGTTTATTTTAAAGTTTTCTCTCACAGATTCTAAAAAGGACAGTCATTTTATTGTATGAACACAGCAATTGTTTACACAAGTATTTGTTACTGCTATGTACAAATTTTTGTGTCACGGATTCATGCACCTTTGCACTTTACCTTACTGGTGGTACAGGTACTGCTTAGTACCATTTTTTCTCTTCACGGATACATGCACCTTTTACTACTGTCTCAATTATTTTATTTTTCCTGTGTCACGGATCATTTGCATTTTTGCACTTTATCATTGCTCCAGCACTTGCTGGTAATATAAGCACCTTACTAATACAGGAGTATATTAAGGCACAATATTTATGTTTTATTATTTTATGCTATCTCAATAAGTATTTATGGATGCCGGTTTTAGTAATTTTATATTGGATATATGAGAACCAGCATTACTGACACAGAACATCACATATCATTCCCATAAGCTCAGCACTATTTCTTTATATCTATTCACACTCAGGGTCACGGATTATACCTTTCAGTGCTTTGCAGCAGATGATCTTTTTTATTATAGTAGCGCGGAATTACTTTCTATACACATTGGGCACAGTGAGGCATGGGCACAGTGAGGCACGGGCACAGTGAGGCACGGGCACAGTGAGGCATGGGCACAGTGAGGCATGGGCACAGTGAGGCATGGGCACAGTGATTCATGGGCACATAACCAATATTATTTATTGTTATCCCTCCTATTATTTTATACAGTATGGGGTAGATCAGTATTTTGACTTGATTTGTGACTTGACCAAAATAAATGACTTGACTTGCTTGACTTCTAGCAGGGACTCGACTTGAGTTGCTTGCTTTTCGTCACAGTAACTTGGGACTTGCTTGAGACTTGAAGGTTAAGACTTGAGACTTGCTTGTGACTTGCACATGTGTGACTTACTCCCATGTCTGCTTGGCAGAACATGTTAGATATTTAAATACATGTTACTTTAACAGAGTTGAACAGCCCCGCCCCCTCCAGACATAACCTTCCACCCTGCAGTCAGCAGCTCAGTTCGTAAAAAAGCAGTACAAACCAAAAAAAGGAGGGGTGGGTGCTGTGTCCTTCCATGGACGACAGAGAAAAGGATTTTACGGTGAGTACAAAAAATCCTATTTTCTCTTTTCGTCCATGGACAGACACAGCTCCTTAATTCTTGACCATTGGGACGTCCCAAAGCAGTGTCAAAAAACCGGGGGTGGGCACAGCAATCAAAAACCAATTTCACCCCAAACAAGCAGAGCTCTTCAACGGAGGAGTTGCAACCTCAAACAACCGCCTACAAAACCTTGCGGCCGAACCTAGCATCCGAAGATGCACTCACATCAACCTTGTAAAATTTTGAGAAATTGTGAACAGACGACCAGGTTGCCGCCTTACACACTTGTGAGACAGACGCTTGATGTCGAAAAGCCCAAGAGGCACCGATAGCCCTGGTTGAATGCGCTGTGACAGGAGAGAAAGGCGCCCGCCCCTTAAGGGCATAGGCCTGGATGACGGTCTGCCTGATCCACCGAGAAATGGTGGCAGACAAAGCCGCCAGGCCCTTCCGCGACCAGACACTGACACAAACAGTGAGTCAGACCTCTGGAATGGAGCCGTAGCAGACAGGTACACCCGCAAGGCACGTACCACATCTAAAGAATGTAGCACAACCTCTTTGGAATCAGATGGCCGAGGACACAAAGATGGAAGTACAATGTCCTCATTCAGGTGAAAGGCCGAAACCAACTTTCGGAAGGAAGGAAGGCTGCGGGCGTAGCACCGCTTTGTCCTTATCGAGGACCAAATATGGGGACTTGCAAGACAAGGCTGCCAATTCAGTGACCCTCCTGACGGATGTGATGGCTACCAGGAAGGCCACCTTCTGAGAGAGCGTCAAAAGAGGAATTTCCCTGATCAAAAGGAGGTTTCTGAAGCGCCGAGAGCACCAGATTCAAATTCCACGAAGGTAGTGGTGGTCGCATCGGAAGAGCCACATGTCAGACCCCTTGCACAAACATACTTACCAGTGAATGAGCCACCAGGGGTCGCTGACAGAAAACAGCTAAGGCTGAAATCTGACCCTTAATGATGCTTAAGGCAAGTTTCTGATCTACTCCGCGCTGTAAAAACAGCAGGATCCTTGAAACTGAATAAGCCCGTGGATGCCATTCCATCTCCTCACACATAGAGATGTAGGCTCTCCACGTGCAATGGTAGATCTTCCTAGAAGAAGATTTCCGTGCCCTCAACATGGTTGAAATGACTGAATCCGACAGGCCTCGGTCCCTTAATACCTTGCTTTCAATAGCCATGCCGTTAAAGCCAGCGACTGTAAAGCAGGATGAAGAATGGGACCTTGTGAGAGAAGGTCCTCCCGCAGTGGCAGTCACCAGGGTACATCCGCCACCAGCCACAAGAGGTCGGCGTACCAGGGACGCCTGGTCCAATCTGGGGCGATTAGAATCAACAGAATGCCCTCGGTCTCTACTCTGCGGAGTAGACGAGGAAGCAACTTCAGTGGGGGAAAGGCATTAATTAGCCGATACTGTCCCCACGGGGCCACTAACGCATCTGACGCATCTGCCCAGGGATCTCTGGACCTGGCCACGAACCTCGACACTTTGTGATTGAGTCGAGAGGCCAGGAGATCCACGTCTGGCGTGCCCCATCTCCGGCAAAGGAGTTGAAAAACCTCCGGATGTAGCGACCATTCCCCACGGTCCAGCATCTGGCGTCTCAGATAGTCCGTTTTCCACGCCCGGAATGTAAACTGCTGATAGGGCCGGCACGCTCCTTTCCGCCCACCGTAGGATGTGAGCGACCTCCGACGCTGCAGCCGAGCTTCTTGTTCTTCCTTGATGGTTGACGTATGCCACAGCCGTGGCGTTGTCTGACTGGGTCCTGACTGGATGCCCTCTTAGTCTCTGAGACCACTTGGAGAGGCACAGCCTGATCGCCCGGAGTTCCAGAACATTGATCGGCAGTTGGGATTCGGTCAGAGTCCAGTGGCCCTGGGCCGTCTGAACCCCCCAGACTCCTCCCCAACCGGTCAGGCAGGCGCCCGTCGTGATTACAGTCCAATGAAAGGGGAGGAACGACCTCCCAGACAGAAGAGCCGGGGATCTCAGCCACCAACTCAGAGAGGACATGACAAGATGACTTATCTGAATCTGACGATCCAGAGACAATGGAGATTTGTTCCATTTGGAGAGAATCTCCTTCTGCAAGACCCGAGTGTGGAATTGGGCATATGGTACTGCTTCGAAAGAGGCTACCATGAGGCCCAGGACTCGCATGCAAAAACAGGGAGACGACCATGTCAACAACCTCACCGCAGTCTGAAGTGTCTGCAACTTCTCCAAGGGAAGAAGGTCTCTGGCCTCCGAGGGGTCCAGGATCAACCCCAGGTACTCTAGGCGCTGGGTCGGTACTAACACCGACTTCTGGAGGTTCAGTATCCAACCAAACTCCCGGAGGGTCTGACTGGCTATAGACACGTCCTCCTTTAATACTGAGCTTGAAGCAGCTCTCAGAAGAAGGTCGTCCAAGTAACCTACAATAGCAATGCTGTGCTGTCTCAGCAAACCTAGAATCGGGGAGAGCACCTTGGTGAAAACTCTTAGTGCTGATGCTAGGCCAAAGAGAAGAGCCACAAATTGATAGTGGTCTTCGCCAATCACAAAGCGCAGGAACCTCTGATGCCTGACGCAGATGGGGACATGCAAGTATGTGTCCTTGATTTCCAAGAATGCCAGGAATTCCCCTGGATGGAGCGCAGCAACCACCGAACGAATCGATTCCATCCGGAACTTTTGAATCTTTACAAAAGCATTGAGGGCCTGGAGGTCCAAGATTGGACGGGCTCCGTCCTTTTTCGGGACCACAAACAGATTCGAGTAGAAACCCTGAAACCCGTCCTGTGGTGGTACAGGTATGATCACCCCGCACCTCAACAAGTCTTGCACTCCCCCCTGGAGGGCAGCCCGACGAGCCAGAAGGAGAGGCAGATTTGAGGGAAAAAATCTGTTTGGTGGACAAGAAAGGAACTCTATCTTGTACCACCTCGCAGACCCACTGATCGGAGAGCAGGGAGATCCACCGAGCTGCAAACCCGCAAAGCCGTCCCCCCACCCTGGAGTTGAACGCGGGCAGCACTTCATGCGGTAGCAGGCTTGTTTTCTGGCTTGTTGGGCTTGCGACCCAGGGGTGCTTCTGTCCCCCAGCTGGACCTTTCTCCGATTGGGAGGGTCTGCCGGCAGGTCCTGACTAACGAAAATACTGCTTCTGTGTGGGAAAGGAGGGCCCCGGCTTACGGCGTGGCTCCTTCCCTTCAGTGGACTGAGGAAGAAGTGTGCTCTTACCTCCAGTGACATCCTTAATGATGTCGTCCAGTGAGGCACCAAAAAGCCTCCCACCTTTGAAAGGCAAATCTGCCAGAGTTTTCTTAGAAGCTTGGTCAGCGGACCAGCATTTCAGCCATATTAGGTGGCGCAATACCACCGCAGATGCGGAGGCCCTGGAGATCAAAGGGGCTGCATCCAGGGTTGCATCACAGACGTACACAAGTCCCTGTACGAACGGTTCGGCCAGTGACACGCATTCTGGAGGGAACTGATGCTCCTCCACAGTCTGGTGCAATATTTTAGCCCACTCAGTGAGTGTCTGGGACACCAGGGTAGCAGCCAATATAGGCCTGAATGCTGACCCCAGCATGGTGAACATGGAGCGGCTCACTGCATCGGACCTCCTATCAGTAGGGTCCTTAAAGGCAGGGGTCCCCTCTACCAGGATAGTGGTTACTTTATTTAACCGAGAGACCGGGGGATCAACGACCGGAGGAGAAGCCCACTTTTTCAAAAGGCTTTCCTCAAATGGGTAACGGACCGTCATGCACTGAGGGACCGCAAAGAACCTATGCGGCTGTTCCTATTCCTTATCTATGAACTTGTCAAATAAATCAACATATGGAAAAACCTTAACAGAGCGGGTCGGTTTGTGCGACCTAAAGGGGACAGACCCTGCAGTGGAAGTCCCAGCTGTATTTTCCAGCTTGAGAGTGTATTTCCCAGGCGATGGCGGTGGGAGGGGGCGCTTAGTACCCCCTTACGCACGCACGTCGCTTCCACCCTGGCAACAAAAGACTCCAGGACTGCCGACAAAGCGTCCATGGGAACCGCTGGGGCAGGGGCACCGGTTGCTGCCTCTGGAATGTGTGGGGAAGAAACGCCAGCTTCTGACTCCATATTGCCCACTGACAGCCCTTAGGGACTTAGTCAAGACACTTTACACAAAATTTTGTCCACCCTCCTTGCTGCACTGACCGGGCTGTTACCCACGGGACTCACCGCCTAGCAAGAGACTGTTCAGCGCCGCTGCTCGCTCTCCATCCGCACACCGCGTGTGACTGAGGAACTGTGAATTGAGCTGTTCGTGCTGTTTCAGGAAGCCAGCCAGCACTAGAGGCCAAAGCCCACTCAAAAATTGCCGTCGGGTGCCTCAGAGAAAAGTGTGCGGACCACAAGAAAATGGCTGCCCGCAATGCAGACCTGCATCACAGCGCAGCCACGGCAAAATGGCCGCCAATGGGATTAGCAATGCAATACACAGACCCCAAAAAAATGGTGCTGACGCTTCAAAAAATGACGCCCAAGCAAGCGAGGTGGACGAGAGCGGGCCTGGACACCTCCACAGCCCCCCCACCGGGACCTGGAGCCCCCATACAGGTATTCCCCGGTCGCACCGAGCCCCGCAAGGGGAGGAGGAAAAAAGGGGTGACAGAGGGAAAGAGGGGAGGGCAGGAGAACCCCCAAACGACCCCCCTAGGAATGCCCAGCTGTTCCATCCCACTGAAGTAGGAGGAACTATACTTACCCGTCCTTGCGAGGACCTGCTGGTGCATTCCTGACAGACCTACAACCGAGCAGTACGGAGTAGCTGTCGGCCCGGTCCACTGTGACTGAGACATCAAGCAGCCTGATCATATGTGAACCCTGGAGCATAGCTCACCGGCCATCCCTGGAGCCATGGGGTATGTCGTGGCCGACCCCGCACGTAGCTAAGGCCTGCTCACACTCGATGGCTGGACTGGGGAGACTACAAGGATCTATAATATCCAGCCTGTCACCCAGCCGGCAGTTGATAGAAGATTTCTAAAAAGAAATTCAGAAAAAAAAATCTTCCGAACCCTGGGCTCAAAGGGGCTGTTCTACTCTGTTAAAGTAACATGTATTTAAATATCTAACATGTTCTGCCTAGTCCTCTCCTATAGAACAGGAACATAACCCAATGGTCAAGAATTAAGGAGCTGTGTCCGTCCATGGCCGAAAAGAGAAATATATATATATATATTTTTTTTTTTAAACAATAATGTTTTTATTGTATTATATTATTGTAAGTACCAAAAATTCCCATTTTGACAGAGACCTGATGATATCATTTTATAATACCTGACCAACTTCTGAAGTACCCATGAGCTCTATGGTGTCATAGTGAGTATTTTCCTGGATAAAGCAAGTTTGCATGATCCCATACAGCTGATAAGGAGAATACTGTGCAGGTTGTCCCATCCATAAAAAACACAATCCATACATTGACACAAGGATTCTGGGCAGTTCTGCAGCTTGTGAGTCTTCCTAAGGTGCTCCAATATCCTTCCACAATCCAAAGGCATACTATTAGATAGGCATTTGTAATAAGTACATTATTTATTAATTTCAGACATTACCAACAATTTATGCATCACTTTACATATTGTACATTCACATCAGTCCCTGCCCTCAAGGAGCTTAACATTTAAAGGTCCCTATTTCACATGCATACATTACATACTGTATACTAGGCACCATTTCTACAGGAGCCAACTAACCTACCAGCATGTCTTTGGCATGTGTAAGAAAACCTACACAATCACAGGGAGAATGTGCAAACTCCATGCAGATAGTGTCCTGGGCCTGGCCTAGATTCAGTTTAAAGACCCCGGAGTTGCAAGGCAGATGTGCCAATTTTCTAAGCAACATTAGTTTGAAAGCTCCTCTTGGTTCTACAGAATATGTCAGTGCTATGTAAAACAGGGATAAAGAAATCAAATTATTGTCCAGCTTCCTCCCATTTATGCTTAACCGTAATGTAAACACCAAAAAAAAAAGTGTAAAACATGACTGATGTAAAAAAAACACATCCCACAACATGCAATGGAAATCATGTAATTCAGCTGTTTTGTATACAACAGTACTTCCTTCTTATTTTCAAGCATAATTATAATCAATTATGGCTTCTGCATATCTTGCCAATTTTTCCCTCCAGTACAATAAACACACAGCAATCATACTAATGTTTCCCAAAAACCAAATGTGAAAGCACCAAATGTCTAGAATGATGTGCGGTGGATTAAGGCTGGGTTGTTTAGTTACAATGCAGCCAAAGTGGTACTTGTTGATTCCTTGTATACTTGTCACAATGACTGTATTTTTCATAGCAGATGAATAAAAGTGGAATAATTTTGCCTTTTTTGATGGTCAAAAACTATTTAAAAGTGTGGATTTTCAATGCCAGAACTCCACTGTACCAGGATCTAGAAGTTCTGGCTGCTGTGAGATCATACTGTTCACACCATGGTGGTCTGTCTTTTCAAAGGTTGTTTGATGCCTAAGAAATTCATTTGTTGAAGAAACCTTTTATGGGAGAAATATGTAAGTTCTTTCTGAAAAATAAATAGTTGCCATGGTTGCAATAGTTGCAGGATGCCATGGTGATACTGTACCACCTCAGGGGCAGGTCAACTACACCCTCACAGGCTATTCTCAATCTACGAGGCTGAAGTAGACTGGGCACCATTAAACCTGTAACTCTGAGGACATTTAAGAATTTATATAGATTCTGGGGACAACTCCAGAGGTGAGTATTACAAGAAGAGCTGCATTTTATTGTTTTTAAACCTTCGAGAGTCTTCTTAAAATTTATCTCATAGTTTTTCTTTAAAGCAGATCATACATAAAACAAGTAAGGCCTATTTATCTGGGAGCACTGTCCCTCAAACCCCCCCCCCCAAAAAAACACAAAATATAAGTAAAAAAAAAAAATCAATTGGAAGAAATAAATACTTACTTCATACCTTGGCTTTTCGGCAGACCCTGGTTTAAATTTTCTGAACACTTCCTGAAGGCCCTGATGACTTTATGGTACCTCAGCGCTGCCTTTTGTGAAAGCTGGGTACTTAAAACCCAGCAATATTTAAAAGCACTCAAATTCTGGGGGCTACCTGATACCATGCTGAAGGTAGCAGTTTGGAAGAAGGTGAGTGGGGAGCACCACATCCCAGTCCCCCTATTCACTTCCTCTTTCCTTCTCCCTCCCATTCTTCCCTCCCCCCTCCTTATTTCTCTACTATCTTTCTTTTTCCCTTTCCTTCCTCAACTTCCCATTATCTTCGTTGCCCACAATTCTCCAACTCATGGTACTGAGTGCCCCCACGTTGTCTTCCTCACTACCAGACTTATGATCAGAGCCCTCCCTCATAGGCTAATTTACCAAGAGGCTTTGGTTAGACTAGACGTCCAAAGTGTGTGGCTCCTTGTATACGTGCTACCTACTAGCACATTTTGGTTCGAGTTTTGATGGACTTACTCAAAGTACTCACTCCATCTGAACTTGCCCGTTCTACATACCCGACGTGAATATGCTTTCTTTTTTCTCATGTCTATAGTACACATATTGTCTAAACATGTTCTGATATATATATCCCGTTGGACGTTACTGAAGTTGCAAACAAGTCTTACTTTTTTGTATTTTGTTAAAACTTAATAAAGTATGGAAAAAAAGAAAACATTCAGAGTTCACTTTACTAAAGCAACACCAGTAGGTCCTAACATTACACTAGCTGTTTTTACAGCTACAGTTGTAATGGAGATCACGCTAAAGGCATGGTTGTCCTTTAAAGTAATTCTCTTACATCTTGTCCTTTAAAGTAATTCTCTTACATCTTGAATTTAAGATCATTTCTTTTTCCAAAAAAAAAAAAGAACTTAGAATAGTTTTAACAAAGAATGTTTTAAAAGCATAATTTAAAGTTCTCAATTTAAACATCTTAAGAAATTCTAAATATATGCTGTGAACAAGGTTGGGCATGTAGGCTATCCAAATATAGGAAGGCTATCGCGAAGAAAGGAAATTAATTGTATATTTTACTAACACCATTGAATCAAATCCACCGGGTTTTTTGTTAAGGTCAAAGCTGTTCATAATACCATGTGTTATTATTATTATTATAATATCTATCATATTTCTTGTTAAGGTGACTGCAAATATAATCATCTATAATCGCAGTAATTGCTGTAATTATCTCATAATAGCTTTAACTATTACGGCCCAACCTTGATCCTTGCTACACACTGCACATCATACAGATGTTCACTGTATATATACATTTTACTACACCTACAAGTTTTAGGGGAAGAGATAGCATCAATGTCAAGCACACTGAAACAATTACCAATTATTATATTATTATTGATGTTTCAGTGCCTAGTAATGGAGACAGACAGTAAATTGAGACATTTCAGGGCGTGGAGGAAAACACTAAATTATGTTATGGGTTCATAGTCTTTAAAGCGGAGGTCCACCCTAAAATTAAACTTCATCACAATAGCTTCCCTGTAATCTACAATAAAACATTATGTAAAAAAAAAAAAAAACCTTGCCTGTAAATTGTGGTTACTAGGCAGATTTGCTAATCTGCCTAGTTCCTGGACCACAGGGGGTCTGCTGCCCTTTCTAAACTGAGTGACCTCCTGGGAAATGAGTGTCATCATCTGTGCGCTTTACTCAGCCGAAAAAACGTTCTACTGCGCATGCGCGAGATCTGTGTTGTCATAACAACGGAGCGGGACGTTCCTCCGTCACCGCCCGTTGTCATGACAACAAAACAAACTAACGGCGCTATGAACGTCATTCTACTGCGCATGCACGAGATCGAAAGGTGCATGCACCTCTCTGAAAAAACAAGAAGTCTCAGGAACTGGGCTTCACATGCCCACAGCTATGATGGAAACGGCCACAAGATTGCCGAGAGGATATCAGGTAAGTGTTTGAACTGATTTATGCACCGATGGTGATTTTTCAATATGTTTTTTGCCATATTAACTGTAATTAAGTTTATATTGCAAAAAATATAAAAAATTATGCCTGGAACCCCGCTTTAAAGAGAGACGGTCATATTTTTATATATTTATTTTAATGTGTGCTGTTACTTTAAAAAAAAAAAAGAAAAGGAAAATACATTTGTGGGGGTTCTCTTTGAAATTTCATCCAGGCAGTGAGCGTGTGGCCCCCTTCTTGTACCAAACAAGGCTGCATGCCTTTTGACATGCTGTTGAAGAAGGGGAAGCAATTCAACCTTCCTTTGCAAATTAGTGTTGAGGAACAAGGGCCTCTTCCCCACTTCCAATGCCAAGAAGAAAGTGAGCATAATATAGGGGGCTTGGTGTAGAATCTGGAAGCCCCATTTGTAATAAGGGGGGCCCCAGATATCTGCCCCCGCCCAGTAAAATTAGTACTATGGTGGAAAACTGGAGACAAAGAGCGCAGGCTTGATTTAAAAAAAAAATCATCTTTTTTATTGATTTATATAAATGTAAAAACCATTAGGCTTGTGCACAACGGAAAAATTCGGTTAGTTTCGGTTCGTTTCTTTTCGGTCCTGTTGATTCGTAATCATTCGTAATTTTGCTAGGCGGGATTTTTCGTGTTCGGACTAATTCGTATTTTCGCAAGCGACATTTTTCGTTTAATTTTTAGTTGATTTATAATTCGTACTTTCGGTAGAGTACATTGTTTTTCGTTGATTCTGGACACAACTCCTACTTTCGTAACTTTTTTTGGGTTCGTTGATTCGTAATTGTCTGTGTCTCTCTCACGACGACGCTGCCTATTATGCCTAATGTGCTTCGAATGGATTTGTACTTTTCGAAATACATAGCGGTTATTTGTAACGATTCGAAATCTCGTATTTTACTTTCGTTTTTTACATGCGGCTATAGCCTCCGCCCCTGTACACCATTTTGAGAGGGTTCAGCACGGTGAGGGAGAAGCAGAGAGCAGAGCAGAGTGTTATTGTGCTTCGAATGGATTCGAAATCTCGTATTTTACTTTCGTTTTTTACATGCGGCTATAGCCTCCGCCCCTGTACACCATTTTGAGAGGGAGTTCAGCACGGTGTGGGAGAAGCAGAGAGCAGAGTGAGTGTTATTGTGCTTCGTATGGATTCGTACATTCGTAACTTTTTCATAACGAATTATGCCGAAGACATTCGGGCATTCGCTATTTGCGGTATAATTTATTTCGGATTCGGTCTTATTCGTAATTGCTTTGTTCGGAAATTCGAATGCTTCCGAATGTCCGAAAGTTGCTAAATTCGGACGAATTTCGATTCGTTACGAAACGAATTGCACAAGCCTAAAAACCATACAAAAAAAAAAACACAAAGAACTCCCAGTATGTCCAGGACGGGGTCCAGTAAAGAAAAAAAATATATACAAAGAACTATGTCATTAAGTACAGTAGTGTGAAGTGCTTGGCTCGAGCACACGTTTAACCACACAGGGAAACTAGATAATAAGGAATCAGGGTATATACTCGAATCTGAGCAAAAAAACAGTCAGGCATCCAATGGCATAGCCGTGGAGGAGTTATCTACCCAACAGGACCAAACTTTTTGATATGTCTTCACCTATGTCTACACCTATTGCTTATGCTAAGAGGTACCTCTCAGGGAATATTTCACCATATCCTAGCTATTCTCCTAAAGTGAACTCTAGACTACTTTAGTTATAGTATTATTATTATTCTAATTGCAGTTAAGGCTTATATGCACTGTTTATTTATCAGCTGACTTTGCTGATTCATGAGTTAATCCCAGTGTAATGTTACAGAACTCTATTCTAAGTTACCTTGGCATTGTGATTATACTATCTAGTGGTCTCTGTATGAACCTACCTTCTGTGTGTTCATTTATGCTCAAACCACCATTTATTTTAATCCATACCAATACATTGAGTTAATTTACCACTAAACGGTCTTGTATCTATTTCCTGGAGCTAATTCACAGCCAAGTTAAAGGTATCGATACTCGCGTTCTTATAAGTTCTTGCAGTGACTTTCATTCAAGAAGGTGTGTCAAAGGGTCTGAGGTTGTTTTTTAAGTCGAGGCGCAGAACAAATAACCCAAATTACCAAGCGGCTCTTTTGGGGGTAGTGCTAGATTATTATTCGGACGGGTGAATTACAGAACTAGTTTGGCGTGTCTGCGAACATCAAACAGGCTGGGTTCACCCGGAAAGGGTGTAAAGAGGTCTATACATCAAACCAAAAAGAGGGACAACTGAAAAGGAAAGAGGGACAGAGGGATTTGGTTTGTACAGATGGATAGTTGGGAACACTTCTACTACATAGGGCTGGCCCAATATTAATAGTGATGCTCCCAAGACTGTTAAAATATACATACTCCATGGGAATGAAGGAAGGCTGGCATCCTGACACCGAACCTGTCCCTCTTTCTCTTTGAAATACATTGCCTGGCCCTTGTGACAGTAACATGGAAAAACATTGCTGGAAGTTTTTGGACTGCGCAGCTAGAAATAGATTTTGCGCTGATAGCAAATACACATATATCTATTTACAGTCTGATAGCATATGGGCTTCCTATAATGATGCTTTTTTTTCGCAAGTAGAGTTATCTTTTCTAGAAGCATTCAATTCCAGTGGAAAGAGAGGATGATGATATGATGTTGGAAAGACTAAATATAAACAATTAGGACTTTTAACTGATTTCTCTGTATATGTAGAACCCAACAGTTTGAGGCATTAGGTAAATGGCAAACATCAGAAAGTGCCCAAAACCATGCAACATAATAGAAGTCTATGGCAAAGTGCAATTAACCCACGTGAAAATTGTGTGTACACTGTGCTGCACCCACGCTGTGGGAGTGTGATCAGTGTGATAGGGGCTTAAAGTGACTGTATACTGTAAGTAGTGATACTGGCAGTTGGAAGTGATATTGTTGTGGGTGGACACTAGAATAATATAAATATCGGCTTTTGCATACGCCTGGTGAGATGACTAGTATTTGCCTACACTTTTGAGGAAGATTCCTATCTTAGGCTATGTTTACACTTGCAGTTGGGGGGAGCAGTAAAATTCCAAAGTTGAGCAGGGTTTTTATCACCTCCCACCCACTTCCCTTGCCAAGGCGGCAGATAGGGGTGTACACATGTTGTGGCTGAAATACTTTTTGAGGTGTGACAAAAATTGATTCAACCGAATAGGGCAGTGCTGCAACCACCCCGCAACAGGCACGGGTTTTGGGGGTTGAAACAGATGGTGAGGAGCATAACATAACATAACATAACACCTCCTCACCACCTTTCAAACATGCTCCGAAATGGACCGCGGACTGTTCTTCCGAGGGCAAAGATCATGTAAAGCCTCGTACATACCAGTTGTTTTTTTTTTTTCATTAAACCCCGCAGGGCTGAATGAAAAAAAAGGACAATTCCGGTGGAGCCACTGTATTAACTATCCAGCATTAGTACAGCGATCTCCCCAGCTGTTCTATTGTGTTTTGAGAGGTGCACACCCACCAGAACACTCTGGTCAGCACTATCAGCCATTGACTGAGAGTGTTGATCGAGAGCAGATCGGCAGACCTTTTTTCGGTCATGCCTATTTTGACAGAAGCCAGCCAAACTTTATGCTTTATAACTGGCCGGCTTCTGTCCAGTACACACGGGCCAAATGTCGAGCGGTTTCTATTGACATTCAACCCGTGTGTACGAGGCTTTAACTGCTTGCGGACTGCCCCGTGTACATTTACTGCGGCAGGGCGGCTGCTCTGTGCCAGATTCTATCATACCTAGTATGTGATGTGACACTTCCTGGTCTGGAGCAAGCACGCCACCGGTGACCCACCCCCGCTGTGATTATACACAGCAGGAGCCCAGAGGCGGTTACAGCGGACTCGAAGTCTGCCAGTGCCCACTGATTACACAGTACAGAGGCAGAACGACAATCTGTAAACAAGGCAGATTGTAATTTTGTCAGAGGGAAAGGTACCGATCATGTGTTTGTGTCTGTCTCAATAACGTGGTCCCGCTAAAAGTCACTGATCACTAGGGATGAGCTTCGTGTTCGAGTCGAACATACGTTCGACTCGAACATCGGCTGTTCGATCGTTCGACGAAGATCGAACGATTTGGGCCGTTCGCGCCAAATTCGAGTGACGCGAACGGCCCACAATGCACTACGCCATCGCAGTGTCATCCAGGCGCTGTGATTGGCCAAGCATGCACTGTGACCCCGCATGCTTGGCCAATCACAGCGCCGGCAGCGAGGAGAGCAATGATTGGCCACAGGCAGGATGCCTGTGGCCAATTATTGCTGAGGGTGTTTAGTACACGCCCCACACTATAAAAGGCCGCCAGCACGGCGGCCTAGTGTAGTGTGTTCCGGAGCAGGGATAGAGCAGCATAGGCAGGGACAGTGACTGTTATTTCTTTCTTGCTTAACCTGGATTCCTTTAGTTTAGGGAAAGAGAAGGATAGGTAGGGAGAGTGTCAGTGTGTTTTGTGCTTGTGCTATAGTGTGCTTAAAAAAAACATTTATTCTAGGGACAGAAAACTGTAGGTAGGGACAGTGTCAGTTTCTTTCACTCTGCAAGTCCTTGTTTCCAGGGACCTGGAAGGACAGTGAGTGAATTGTCCTTGTGCTATATTGTGCTTAAAAAAACATTTATTCTAGGGACAGAAAACTGTAGGTAGGGAGAGTGTCAGTTTCTTTCACTCTGCAAGTCCTTGTTTCCAGGGACCTGGAAGGACAGTGAGTGAATTGTCCTTGTGCTATATTGTGCTTAAAAAAACATTTATTCTAGGGACAGAAAACTGTAGGTAGGGAGAGTGTCAGTTTCTTTCACTCTGCAAGTCCTTGTTTCCAGGGACCTGGAAGGACAGTGAGTGAATTGTCCTTGTGCTATATTGTGATTAAAAAAAACATTTTTTCTAGGGACAGAAAACTGTAGGTAGGGAGAGTGTTTTTTTCCTTTCACTCTGCAAGTCCTTGTTTCCAGGGACCTGTAAGGACAGTGAGTGAATTTTTCTTGTGCTATATTGTGATTAAAAAAAACATTTTTTCTAGGGACAGAAAACTGTAGGTAGGGAGAGTGTTTTTTTCCTTTCACTCTGCAAGTCCTTGTTTCCAGGGACCTGTAAGGACAGTGAGTGAATTTTTCTTGTGCTATATTGTGATTAAAAAAAACATTTTTTCTAGGGACAGAAAACTGTAGGTAGGGAGAGTGTTTTTTTCCTTTCACTCTGCAAGTCCTTGTTTCCAGGGACCTGTAAGGACAGTGAGTGAATTTTTCTTGTGCTATATTGTGATTAAAAAAAACATTTTTTCTAGGGACAGAAAACTGTAGGTAGGGAGAGTGTTTTTTTCCTTTCACTCTGCAAGTCCTTGTTTCCAGGGACCTGTAAGGACAGTGAGTGAATTTTTCTTGTGCTATATTGTGATTAAAAAAAACATTTTTTCTAGGGACAGAAAACTGTAGGTAGGGAGAGTGTTTTTTTCCTTTCACTCTGCAAGTCCTTGTTTCCAGGGACCTGTAAGGACAGTGAGTGAATTTTTCTTGTGCTATATTGTGATTAAAAAAAACATTTTTTCTAGGGACAGAAAACTGTAGGTAGGGAGAGTGTTTTTTTTCTTTCACTCTGCAAGTCCTTGTTTCCAGGGACCTGTAAGGACAGTGAGTGAATTGTTCTTGTGCTATATTGTGATTAAAAAAAACATTTTTTCTAGGGACAGAAAACTGTAGGTAGGGAGAGTGTTTTTTTTCTTTCACTCTGCAAGTCCTTGTTTCCAGGGACCTGTAAGGACAGTGAGTGAATTTTTCTTGTGCTATATTGTGATTAAAAAAAACATTTTTTCTAGGGACAGAAAACTGTAGGTAGGGAGAGTGTTTTTTTTCTTTCACTCTGCAAGTCCTTGTTTCCAGGGACCTGTAAGGACAGTGAGTGAATTTTTCTTGTGCTATATTGTGATTAAAAAAAACATTTTTTCTAGGGACAGAAAACTGTAGGTAGGGAGAGTGTTTTTTTTCTTTCACTCTGCAAGTCCTTGTTTCCAGGGACCTGTAAGGACAGTGAGTGAATTGTTCTTGTGCTATATTGTGCTTAAAAAAACATTTATTCTAGGGACAGAAAACTGTAGGTAGGGAGAGTGTCAGTTTCTTTCACTCTGCAAGTCCTTGTTTCCAGGGACCTGGAAGGACAGTGAGTGAATTGTCCTTGTGCTATATTGTGATTAAAAAAAACATTTTTTCTAGGGACAGAAAACTGTAGGTAGGGAGAGTGTTTTTTTCCTTTCACTCTGCAAGTCCTTGTTTCCAGGGACCTGTAAGGACAGTGAGTGAATTTTTCTTGTGCTATATTGTGATTAAAAAAAACATTTTTTCTAGGGACAGAAAACTGTAGGTAGGGAGAGTGTTTTTTTCCTTTCACTCTGCAAGTCCTTGTTTCCAGGGACCTGTAAGGACAGTGAGTGAATTTTTCTTGTGCTATATTGTGATTAAAAAAAACATTTTTTCTAGGGACAGAAAACTGTAGGTAGGGAGAGTGTTTTTTTCCTTTCACTCTGCAAGTCCTTGTTTCCAGGGACCTGTAAGGACAGTGAGTGAATTTTTCTTGTGCTATATTGTGATTAAAAAAAACATTTTTTCTAGGGACAGAAAACTGTAGGTAGGGAGAGTGTTTTTTTCCTTTCACTCTGCAAGTCCTTGTTTCCAGGGACCTGTAAGGACAGTGAGTGAATTTTTCTTGTGCTATATTGTGATTAAAAAAAACATTTTTTCTAGGGACAGAAAACTGTAGGTAGGGAGAGTGTTTTTTTCCTTTCACTCTGCAAGTCCTTGTTTCCAGGGACCTGTAAGGACAGTGAGTGAATTTTTCTTGTGCTATATTGTGATTAAAAAAAACATTTTTTCTAGGGACAGAAAACTGTAGGTAGGGAGAGTGTTTTTTTTCTTTCACTCTGCAAGTCCTTGTTTCCAGGGACCTGTAAGGACAGTGAGTGAATTGTTCTTGTGCTATATTGTGATTAAAAAAAACATTTTTTCTAGGGACAGAAAACTGTAGGTAGGGAGAGTGTTTTTTTTCTTTCACTCTGCAAGTCCTTGTTTCCAGGGACCTGTAAGGACAGTGAGTGAATTTTTCTTGTGCTATATTGTGATTAAAAAAAACATTTTTTCTAGGGACAGAAAACTGTAGGTAGGGAGAGTGTTTTTTTTCTTTCACTCTGCAAGTCCTTGTTTCCAGGGACCTGTAAGGACAGTGAGTGAATTTTTCTTGTGCTATATTGTGATTAAAAAAAACATTTTTTCTAGGGACAGAAAACTGTAGGTAGGGAGAGTGTTTTTTTTCTTTCACTCTGCAAGTCCTTGTTTCCAGGGACCTGTAAGGACAGTGAGTGCATTTTTCTTGTGCTATATTGTGATTAAAAAAAACATTTTTTCTAGGGACAGAAAACTGTAGGTAGGGAGAGTGTTTTTTTTCTTTCACTCTGCAAGTCCTTGTTTCCAGGGACCTGTAAGGACAGTGAGTGAATTGTTCTTGTGCTATATTGTGCTTAAAAAAACATTTATTCTAGGGACAGAAAACTGTAGGTAGGGAGAGTGTCAGTTTCTTTCACTCTGCAAGTCCTTGTTTCCAGGGACCTGGAAGGACAGTGAGTGAATTGTCCTTGTGCTATATTGTGATTAAAAAAAACATTTTTTCTAGGGACAGAAAACTGTAGGTAGGGAGAGTGTTTTTTTCCTTTCACTCTGCAAGTCCTTGTTTCCAGGGACCTGTAAGGACAGTGAGTGAATTTTTCTTGTGCTATATTGTGATTAAAAAAAACATTTTTTCTAGGGACAGAAAACTGTAGGTAGGGAGAGTGTTTTTTTCCTTTCACTCTGCAAGTCCTTGTTTCCAGGGACCTGTAAGGACAGTGAGTGAATTTTTCTTGTGCTATATTGTGATTAAAAAAAACATTTTTTCTAGGGACAGAAAACTGTAGGTAGGGAGAGTGTTTTTTTTCTTTCACTCTGCAAGTCCTTGTTTCCAGGGACCTGTAAGGACAGTGAGTGAATTTTTCTTGTGCTATATTGTGATTAAAAAAAAACATTTTTTCTAGGGACAGAAAACTGTAGGTAGGGAGAGTGTTTTTTTTCTTTCACTCTGCAAGTCCTTGTTTCCAGGGACCTGTAAGGACAGTGAGTGAATTTTTCTTGTGCTATATTGTGATTAAAAAAAACATTTTTTCTAGGGACAGAAAACTGTAGGTAGGGAGAGTGTTTTTTTTCTTTCACTCTGCAAGTCCTTGTTTCCAGGGACCTGTAAGGACAGTGAGTGAATTTTTCTTGTGCTATATTGTGATTAAAAAAAACATTTTTTCTAGGGACAGAAAACTGTAGGTAGGGAGAGTGTCAGTTTCTTTCACTGTGAAAGTCCTTGTTTCAAGGGACAGAGAAGGACACCTGAAGGTAGCCCTTATTGCTTTTTTCCCATCTCCGTGCAGGCCATCTATTAGAATGTCTGGAAGGCAAACAAGGAGAGGCAGACAGTCAGGAGGCAATAAAAGAGGGCAAGCAGGCTCTGTGTCTGGGGGCAACAGTGCTGGTCGTGGACGCGGTGCATTGTCATCAGCACATGGCCATGGGACACGCTTGTCCTTCTTTTCGGCAGCTGGACATGTTGAGCCACATCATGCCGAAGACTTGGTAGAGTGGATGACCAAGCCCTCCTCCTCCTCCTCATCCTCTCTCACCCAGGCTCAGGGTACTGGAAAAGCAGCTGCCAAAGCGTCGTCTTCCCTGGTATCAATGTCAGACAAATCATCAGTCACTCCTTCCCTAGACCCACCATGTCCTCCTCCTGAGGAGTCCCCCGAACTGTTTCAGCACAGTGTTGGGTACATGCTCCAGGAGGATGCCCAGCGTTTCGAAGGGTCTGATGATGAAACCCAGCTAGAGGAAGGCAGTAGCGTGAGAGCAGACAGAGGGGATGCTCAAGAAGGACACCAATCTGGCAGTCATGTTCCAGCAGCTGCAGCATACTGCCAGATTGGCTCCAGTGATGAGGAGGGAGGGGATGATGAGGTCACTGACTCCACGTGGGTGCCTAATAGGAGAGAGGAGGAGGAGGAGGATGAGGAGGAGGCACATCTCCAACGAGGCAGGATGCCCTTTGGTGGCCAGCGTAAGGGCAGTACACCGACGGAATCACACCGCAGAGCTCCGCCTGTGCAGGGCGCTGCCTCTGCCCGTCATTCAAAAAGTTCTTTGGTGTGGGCCTTTTTTGAGGCTAGTGCATCAGATCGCACAGCTGCTGTTTGCAACATATGTCTCAAGCGTATATCGCGTGGCCAAAACATCAGCCGCTTGGGTACCACATGCCTGACCAGACATATGTTGACCTGCCATGCAGCTCGTTGGCAAGCCTACCTCAAAGACCCACACCAAAGAACAAAGCGGACCTCTCCTTGCACCGCATCAGCTGGGATCTCCAACCCCACTATAACTTCAGTCCTCTCTGAAACATGCACTGAGAGGAATGAAGGTGTAGAATTAGGTGTGTCACAGCCAAGTACTTGCGCCCACTCTGCTAGCAGTACACCGACGTCCGATTCTAGCAGGCAAATTTCCCTGCCCCAGCTGCTGGACCGTCGAAAGAAGTTCACTCCCAGCCATCCACATGCCCAGCGGTTGAATGCTAGCTTGGCTAAATTGCTAGCGCTTCAACTGCTGCCTTTTCAGTTGGTAGACTCGGCCCCCTTCCGTGAGTTTGTGCAATGTGCGGTTCCTCAGTGGCAGGTTCCCAAACGCCACTTTTTCGCACGGAAGGCTATTCCGGCTCTCTACCGGCATGTGGAAGGCAATGTCTTGGCCTCGCTGGACAGGGCGGTCAGCGGTAAGGTGCATATTACCGCTGACTCATGGTCCAGCAGGCATGGACAGGGACGTTACCTTTCTTTCACGGCCCATTGGGTCACTCTTTTGGCAGCTGGGAAGGATTCAGGACAAGGTGCAGTAGTGTTGGAGGTTGTCCCACCGCCACGCCTCCAAAATGCTACTACTGGTTGTGACACACCTCTCTCCTCCACCCCCTCCTCTTCTTCTTCCTCCATGGCCTCTTCCTGTGGTTTGTCCTATGAACCAGCGGTGCTCCGTAGCCGTTCACGGGGCTACGCAAGTACGCAGGCAAAAAGATGCCATGCCGTGCTTGCGCTGGTGTGTTTGGGGGACAGAAGCCACACTGGGGCAGAGGTCCTGTCTGCTCTGCAGGGCCAGGCCGAGAGGTGGTTGACGCCACGCCAGCTTAAGCCAGGAATGGTGGTTTGCGACAATGGCACCAACCTCCTCTCCACCCTCGGACAGGGACAACTGACCCATGTGCCCTGTGTGGCTCACGTCCTTAACCTGGTGGTGCAGCGCTTCTTGGGCAGGTACCCGGGCTTACAGGATGTCCTGAGGCAGGCCAGGAAAGTCTGTGTGCATTTCCGCAGATCTTATAATGCCAGTGCTCGCCTGGCTGAGCTGCAAAAGGAGTTGAACCTGCCCAAGAACCGCCTTATATGTGACATGCCCACCAGGTGGAACTCAACGTTGGCCATGCTGCAGCGGCTGCACACGCAGCAGAGGGCCATCAATGAGTACCTGTGCGACTACGGCACCAGGACAGGGTCAGGGGAGCTTGGTTTTTTTTCTCCACGCCAGTGGGGCATGATCAGGGATGCATGCACTGTCCTGGCACCATTTGAGGAGGCCACGAGGATGGTGAGCAGTGACAGTGCATGCATCAGTGACACTGTACCTCTTGTCCACCTGTTGGAGCACACGCTGCGTGGAATAATGGACAGGGCACTTGAGGCAGAACAGAGGCAGGAAGAGGAGGACTTCCTTGCCTCTCAAGGCCCCCTTTACCCAGACAGTGTTACTTCTGTCCCACCCATCGCACAGGAAGAGGAGGAGGAGGAGGAGGAGGAGGAGGAGGATTGTGTCAGCATGGAGGTGGAGGCTGGCACTCAGCATCATCAGCAGCAGTCTTTTAGGGATGATTTACAGTCCCAAGAAACCAGTGGACTTGTACGTGGCTGGGAGGAGGTGGCTGCGGATCATGTCGTCCTTAGTGACCCAGAGGACTCCGGAGCGAATGCCTCAGCAAACCTACGCTGCATGGCCTCCCTGATCCTGCAAAGTCTGCGGAAGGATCCTCGTATTCTTCGGATCAAGGAGAGGGACCATTACTGGCTGGCCACTCTCCTTGATCCACGGTACAAGGGTAAGGTTGCGGACCTTATGTTACCGTCGCAGAGGGAGCAGAGGATGAGACAACTCCGGGAGGCCTTGCAGAAAGGTCTGTGCAACGCGTTCCCAGAGACTGGGAGGTTGCAAACTCCTGGTCCTGGACAACGAGTTGCTGAGGCTTCGGCCAGTCAAAGAAGGAGCGGTGGGGAAGGTGGCCGTCTGACCGATGCGTTCAGACAATTCTTTAGTCCGCAGCCCCAAAGTATGATCGGTTCCAGCAACCATCGCCAGCGTCTGATAAACATGGTGCAGGAATATCTAGGGGCAAGGTCAGACTTGGACACCTTCCCCACCGAAAATCCTCTGGCTTACTGGGTCTTGAGGATGGATCACTGGCCAGAGCTTGCACAGTATGCAATTGAGCTACTGGCCTGTCCTGCATCCAGCGTTCTTTCGGAACGCACATTCAGTGCTGCTGGAGGATTTGTCACGGATCACAGGGTGCGCCTGTCCACCGACTCGGTTGATCGACTGACTTTCATCAAGATGAACCAGTCTTGGATCACCACCAGCTACCACACACCTGATGCTGATATAACAGACTAATTGATTTTAACATGTCACATCCCTTCAAGACTGATGCTGATGCTGAGTGCCTGTGCTGTTATGTTGACTGGCTATCCTCCTCCTCCGAGTCCTCAATGATACGATTGATGATGATAGCTTGGAAGATCATTTTTGTTTATGGGTGCCGCCACCAGTGCCTAACGCCCAATTTTTCAGCCCCTGTTTAACAGGGGCGTGTAATTACAATTTTTGAAGCAATACTTTGCAACAGGGCTCATTGCTGTACTCCAAGTACAGTATCTGTGAGGAGTTGCAGTGTTGTGCCACCAGTGCCTAAGGCCCAATTTTTCAGCCCCTGTTTAACAGGGGCGTGTCATTACAATTTTTGAAGCAATACTTTGCAACAGGGCTCATTGCTGTGCTCCAAGTACAGTATCTGTGAGGGGTTGCAGTGTTGTGCCACCAGTGCCTAAGGCCCAATTTTTCAGCCCCTGTTCAACAGGGGCATGTAATTACAATTCTTGATCTAATAATTCACAGCAGGGCCCATTGCTGCACCCACCAAGAGTAACTGTCAGGGCTTACAGTGTTGTGGCACCAGCACCACCATCAAAGGCCCAATTTTTACTACCACTGTTCAACAATTATATGTAATTAAAATTCCTGATATAATAGTTGACAGCAGGGCGTTCCAGCACCAACCAAGAGTAACTGTGAGTGCTTACAGTGTTGTGCCAACACCAACAACTAAGGGGCCTATTTCTGCAGAGTATATACGGCAGGTCCCTACTTTCAAACATCCAACTTACAAACGACTCCTACTTGCAAACGCAAGAAGACAACAGGAAGTGAGAGGAAATCTACCACTAGGAAGGAAAATTCTCTCCTGTAAGAATAAATATGGGAGAAAGGTGTCTCCTCTGTACTGATGCTTTATCAGCAATCCTTGTTTCAAGAAAAACACCACATTTCAAAAACAGTTGTCATTGGGACGGAAAGTGAGGTGAAATGTTCTGAACAGGGGCACAGACAGCAAAACAAATGTTACAGGGGTGATAACCCTTACCTATGTTTTCCAAAAAGTTTAAAAATAGATTTTTGGTCTGGAGCTACACTTCAACAATGTACCTGTTCAAAATTACAAACAGATTCTACATAAGAACAAACCTACAGTCCCTGTCTTGTATGCACCGCCTGTATAGGGCTGTTCAGAGTATATAGGGCCTTTTTTATTTTATGTGCGGGGTTCCCCTTAATATCCATACAAGACCCAAAGGGGCTGGTAATGGGCTGGGGTAGGGGGGGGGGGGTCATGGGGTAGCTATGCCATTTTTCTTAAAGAATTTCATCCATATTACCGGGACCAGACATTACATTAAAGCCGCAAGCAGTTTTAAATGGCTTTTTTTTCCTTTAGAAGTGTCATTTTGTGCAGGGACAGTTCTAAACACGGGAAACACGTGGCACTTCACAGGCATACTTTAGACACCCCCCAGGTACGATATTTAAAGGAATATTTGACTTTTTTTTTTCACTTTATGCATCATTAAAATGACTGCTCCCGAAAAACGACCGTTTTTAAAACTTCTTTTTGCATTGATACATGTCCCCTGGTGCAGAACCCGGGTTCCCAAACCCTTTTTAGGACAATAACATGCATAATAGTTGTTATAATTAGCACTTTAGAATTCGAACGTTCGCATCCATTCTATTTAATAGGGTTCTAATGTTCGTTCGAACTTTCGGTCCGTTCGCGGGTTCTGGTGCGAACCGAACAGGGGGGTGTTCGGCTCATCACTACTGATCACAGACATTACTAGTAAAAAAATAAATAAAAAATAAATAAAAATATCCCATAGTTAGTAGATGCTATAACTTTTGCGCAAACCACGCTTACTGGGATTTTTTTTTTTACCAAAATTATGTAGCAGAATACATATTGGCCTAAATTGATGAAGAAATCAGATTTTTTAAATTTTTTATTGAGTATGTTTTTTAGCAGGAAGTAAAAAAATGTTTTATTTTTTTCAAAATTGTCGGTCTTTTTTTATTTATAGCGTAAAAAATTAAAACCACAGAGGTGACCAAATACCACTAAAAGAAAGCTCTATTTGTGGGGGAAAAAAAGGACAAACTTTTTATTTGGGTACAGTGCTGTATCACAAAAAATGGCCTGGCCATGAAGGGGGTAAACCTTTTGGAGCTGAAGTGGTTAATGTGTTATTGGTAACAATAATGCTCAGAGCTTTAAATGCCTGAGTCCAGGATTGATAACTTGCATGTAATCGCTGCATGAGCGATTACATATGAGTCGCTGTGCTTAGCTACTGGAGCCGGCAGCCTCCCATTGCTTTTAATGGGGCTGCCTCCCACAGCTAATTGGTGGGAACCCCTGCTGGGGGGTGGGGGGCGGGGGGTGTGTAAATGCACACTTACTGCCCATTCATTGGACCTGGGAGTGTGTTCTGTGCTGCTGTTGTGAAGGTACCAAACTGGCTGTTCTGTTTGGGAGGTGTACCTAGATCACAGAACTGGCTGAACTGAACTACAAACCTTTTTTGCAGGTATAACAGCTTCCATATTAATATTTAAACTTTGCATTTATCTGTTTGCCTGAGTTCAGTTTTAAAGGAAGGCATCAGCAGAAATTTTTCTTTACATTTTTGGACATATTTTTCACCAGATTTAACACATCAGAAATTGACTTCCTGAGAAAAAGGCAAGTGCTGCCTATGACGAGGAAAAAATAAAGAGGATTAAGCTTTGCCTCTTATCTATAATTGGTACACCTTTCTTCTTACTTTTTTTACAATTGCACAGACATAGGACAAAAACAGTAGGCCAGTTGCTCAGCAACAGCAGCTAGTACAATTTATTTTAGAGGAACTCAGAAGATAATCAGGTTTTATTCTTAGATGCAGTAAATATTCATCAGAATTTTGCATGTAGTCGTCTATTCAGAATGCAATATTTAAATGAGCCATTTGGGGTATTGACTTCTTGGGCTCCCCGCTGTTTTTTAGTCGAGTATTGCCTTTCATTCTCCAGAAAGATCCATTCTTTTCCAAAAATTTGCAAAAATGTAAATAATGTACAAGATATAGACTAGAAATCTGAACTAAAAATTATTTTGTGATTTCATATCTGATAGCACCCATGGCCATTTCTCTTTTTTTGCATAGATATAGGGATGCATTGGGATTAGAGATGTACAAGCTTTTCATTTTTTTTCAAGCAACAGTCTGCCTACTTCACCTACTGTACATTATCTGCAAGGGCACAACTAGGATTGCAAAAGAGTTTGGATACCCTTGGGCACTATGGAAAAGTAATGATGTGGTGCAAGTATTGCATTGGGGGGGTGTGGCCTAATTGCACTTAAAAGTGGGAGGGCTTAAAGTGGGTATGGTTAAATAAAAGCTGAGCCTACTCACCAGACACATGACATACATATACCAATGTCCTTCAGTACCCATAAATATGCTTTAATTACTGTGCCACAAGCAAAACTCAACAGTATGCTGCAGTATTAATTACTTAGACATGTGCATGATGAAAATATGTGTTTTGTTTCATTTTAATTAGTTAATCTAGTTATTTTGTTTAGTTCAATTTGGTTGATTGGTTCAATTCCCATTTGGAATTCGTATTTGGAATTCATATTCAGAATTTGTATTTGGAATTTTAGAATTGTCTTATGCCGCGTACACACGATCGTGATTCACGGCGGTGAAAACACTGGCGTGAATCACGACAGGAAAAACTAGGGAACGGCTTGTTCCCCCACACACGGCCGTTTTTCCCATAATTTTTTATCTTGGCGAGAAAAACGACCGTGTGTAGGCTCCGCGGCAGTGTTTCCCTATGGGAAAACTGCCGCGGAAAAAAATGACAGGAATCACGACGAGAAAAATTAGAGCATGTTCTAATTTTTGTCGTCGTGATTAATGCCATTTTTCCCGTCGGGGAAAAATTACAAAATGCCCACGGACGATCGTTTTTCTCGTCCAAAGGAAAAAATTTAATTTTTCCTGACGGGAAAAATTATCCTGTGTACGCGGCATTAGAATTTAGCAAGTTTTTCGATTTGAAATGTTTAAATCGATAAACTTTCAAATCGGTCGTAACGAAAATGTTATATTGTTTTTCGATTTGAATGCAGAAAGTGAACAAAAATCTTCATCAAATGATTACAATGACTCTTTAAATCACCTTTGGCTTAACAAAAACAGCATTATTTCAAAATGGTACTCTAATAACACACACAGTCTTTGATTTCAGCAATATGTGTAGTTAGAATTCGACTGGAGTTTAATATAAAATTTGATTCGAATTTCAGTCTGAATTTCCAAAATCCGGACGAATTTCATTACATTATTCGGAGCACATTCGGAAAAATTTGTTTATATTGTAATTTAGGAATTCAGATATATCTGAATCTCCGAAAAATGAAACATTAGTCTGAATATTAATTCGGAACTAAAAGAACCGCACATGTCTAGTATTGATGTGATGCTGCAGCTGTCCCACACTGGCCGTAAGAACCAGGACTTTTTTCAGCAGGAACATGGGAGAACGCAGTTCCGGCACCTCCAGCACTGAATGTATGTAAGGGCAAGGGATGTTGGGGTGTGCTGGATGGTTTATTGATTCTGGGTGCTTGGGGATCTATTGTTGGTAGTGGTCACAGGATCATAGATCGCTCAGTTCTTGGTCTTCTCTGAGTGGTGAGCGGTGACTGCCAGTCACCGCTCTCCACTTTGCCCCTCCGGTGCTCACTGGAGTGCCAGGCTGGAGAGGGGGTGGTCATAGCTGGCTTCAGCTCTTAGCTGCATTCTGAGAGCTGGAGACATCTGTCAATCAGACAGCTGGGTAGATCCTGACAATATGGTCTTAATCCAGGGGTCTCAAACTGGCGGCCCTCCAGCTGTTGTGAAACTACAAGTCCCATCATGCCTCTGCCTGTGGGAGTCATGCTTGTAACTGTCAGCCCTGCAATGCCTCATGGGACTTGTAGTTTTGCAACAGCTGGAGGGCCACCAGTTTGAGACCCCTGTCTTAATCCTTAAAGAGCCTGGAGAAGCTCAGTGACGTCAGCTGGCAGCAGGTTATAGCCCGCTATAAGGTGACTCTGGGTCACAGGAGAGCAAAAGTAAGTGCATGCATGTGACCCAGATAAAAGTATGACCAAAAAAGCTTTGGCCATACTTTTCTTTAACCTTAATACCTGGAAATGATAAAACAGGTAGAGCATGCTGTGCTGAAGAGTTATGCCGCGTACACACGACCGCTTTTCTCGACGAGAAAAACTGCATTTTTTTTTTTCGCCGAGAAAAACGATCGTCTGTGGGCTTTATGTCGTTTTTCTCGTTGAGAAAAACGGCAGAAAAAACGACGAGAAAAATTAGAACATGTTCTAAATTTTCTCATCGTTTTTTCCATCATTTTTTTCCGCGGCAGTTTTCCCATAGGGAGACACTGCCGCGGAGCCCAGACGGTCGTTTTTCTTGACAAAGAAAAAAATGACGGGAAAAACGGTCGTGTGTGGGGGAACATGCCGTTCCCTCGTTTTTCATTTTATTTCATGTCGTGATTCACGGCGGTGTTTTCACCGCCGTGAATCACGATCGTGTGTACGCGGCATTAGAGTGGTTAAATTGTGCTGAATATTGGGTGCAGCCAAAAAAAAGCAATGTTAAATATAGTCTAAGCTTACCCGCAGTACACACTGCACACGTATGCTGGAGTTGTTGTACCCTCAAAACAATCCACTCCTGTGCCACAAGTGAGAGGTTTATAGACATATGGTGGTTGATTTACTAAGAAAATTGGGAAGTAATGGTTACTCTACATTTAGTTACTCCCAATTAAGCTAATTAAGACTTCCACTAGGTGAACATGTGAGAGTTAATTCCGGGGGAACATGTCTTTGTAAATATCAAATCGGCACTTCTGAGCATTTGCAAATGCCAATTGCTCCCGAGTTTTTTACATGGAACTGCACTGCAGCCACGATCACATGAATGTGTATAAAGCATTTTTATGTGAAATGTGCTCTAGCTTGTGTGCATCCATTTATGTATATTCCAATTACACACTTGATCTTAGCCAAAAGGCCAAGAAGCGATGTATATTCAAATTAGTATTCCTAGTTTTTTTCTTCTCTTGCTAATGAATGCAGTTAAAGCGGAGGTCCACCCTAAAAAAAAAATTACATTAACATTCTCCTTACAATCTGTAAAAAAAACATTTGAAATTTTTTATTTTTTTTTACTTACCAAAAACACCTGTTGCTAGGCAGTCTTCCTAATCTGCCACTTCCTATGCCGCGGAGCTCCTCGTTTTCTTCCTCCCTCGCGTTGTCTCCTGGAAAAAGGGGCCCGCTGTATTCTGGGACTTGTGTGTGTCCCAGAAGACAGCCGGACATTCACAAAGCGCCACCCGACTTGCACATGCGCAGTAGGAAACGGGCAGTGAAGCCGCAAGGCTTCACTGCCTGTTTCCCTTAGTTAGGATGGCGGCGCCATCGGACAATTTTTGTCGGAATTTCCGACAACAAATGTTGGATAGCCATGCTCTCAAATTGTCCGACAACAAATGTGTTCCGTTGGATTATCCGATCGTGTGTACACAAGTCCGTAGGGCTAAAATCCAAAGTACAAACACGCATTCTCCGGAACAATGCTAACCATAATGCAGCGTACACGTGATCGGAAAATCCGACAAGAAAACCGTGGATTTTTTCCAGACAGAATGTTGGCTCAAACTTGTGTTGCATACACACAGTCACACAAAATTCCGACCGTCAAGAACGCAGTGATGTACAACACTACAACGAGCCGAGAAAAATGAAGTTCAATAAATCCGAGCATGCGTCAAATTGATTCTGAGCATGCGTGTTTTTTTGTGCGTCGGAATTGCATACAGACGATTGGAATTTCCGACAAGAACTTTTCTTGTCGGAAAAACTGAGACCCAGCTCTCAAATTTTTGTTGTCGGAAATTCCGACAGAAAAAGTCAGATGGAGCCTACACACCATCGGAATTTCAGACCAAAAGCTCACATCGAACTTTTCTTGACGGAAATTCCGACCGTGTGTACACGGCATAAGACAACATTAGCAGAAGTTGCCCAAAGGGTGGAGCTAAAGAGCAGAAAAACCACGTAGTTTCGTGAATGTTGGTTGAAAAAGTTCTGCCGTCTGTATGCAGAGCAAGTTCACGGCCAATGCCCTTCGGACAAAAATCCACGGATTTGTCTGATGGAAATTTGATCGTGTGTACGAGGCTATATTATGGAAACAACCATGCCCATGCTGATGTGTCATTGGCTGTTAGGGCATTCTCCTAACAGCAGGGGGGGGGGGGGGGAATATTCTCACGAAGATGTGGGCGCTATTAAAGTCTATAGGACACGAACATCAAAATTCCATAGTCCTCATTTTAAAGGCTTATATGCAAGGTATTGTCATTAAAAATGTATGGGGACCCGGGTACTGCCCTGGGGGATATGTATCAATGGCAAAAAAGTTTAAAGGAGCAGTGATTTTAATGATGCTTAAAATTAAACACTAAAAATTAAATATTCCTTTAAATATTGTGCCTGGGGTCCCCTTAGTCTGCCCGTAAAGTGGCGCATCTGCGTGATGTATTGAACATGCCGCAGCAATAATGACATTTCTAAAGGAAAAAATGTAATTTAAACTTGCTCGCGGCTGTAATGTATTTCCAGCTCCCAGCAATATAGATGCCAAATAAATGAACAAAAACGGCATGGGGTCCCCCCTCCCAGTCCATATCAGGCCCAGCTGAAACTTCACAGTCTTCACAGGCACAATTGTGTCAGAGAACAGTCCAGCGCTTTGTTTTGTTTTGTTATTTATTGAGGGATTAGAACTTGGATAGGGATTGGAAAATTATGGGAGGCCAACTTGACTTCAAACAACTTCAGGGACAACTTTTATATATAAATTCTATATACACTCCTTCTCTTCCTCCAGCACTGCCTTACTTGCAGAACTCCAGCTGGCACACTGTTTGTGGATCTGAGGCACTCAGTCAGATTTTAAAGTGTGTAGCAAATTCAGTGTCCAGCATTCATCCCTGTGGCCACTGATCCCAGCTCCACCTCTGCAGGCACTGCAAACCCGACTGGCTACAGCTGCCCCTTTCACTAGCCCTCCTGGCTAACTTCTCCACAGTCCTCTCCAGACTGAAACACTCACCAGCCCACCCAACTGACTCCTCAGAAGATCTCCCAGACGTGCCAACTCTCCTGCTGTCCTCTGGTGGCTCCCGTGCCTCTAGGATAGGATTTGTCTGTGTGTTGTAGAGGGTTTCTCCAGCACCCGAGCCCTGGCCTGAGGTTACCCCCCAGATTAGGGGGCACCCTCAAGGGCCAACGACAGCCTCCTCAGCACTCCATCTCTATCTTCCACCCAAATGTCCCTGCTGGCCTGACCCATGCATATTTATGGGGTAAATAGATCCACTGTTTTCGAAGCCACACATGAACAGCATATGTGGAAGGTCATACATGTGTGTGTGTGTGTGTGTGTGTGTATATATATATATATAAACAGCAGTGCAGCGCAAACATAAAGAAAACACTTCTAAGAAATTATTTTAAGACATTGAGAGGAAGTCCATATACAAACAGAGTGGGACAGAATCTTCAGAGGTTAAAGATTGCGCCCTCCACACCACCAACAAGTGTCCAAAGTGATGAGAAGTACAATATTCAGGTGATTCTGTGAAACCCTCCACCAATGGCAGCAATGGCAGCTCACCTTCACATATAGACCCCTGAGTAAATCAGTCAGGTCAAACAGACATTTCCCACTCCAGGGAATATAACAGGAACTCCGTTTCCGGTCAATCAGATAACCCCGACAGGACTTCCAGGACGTAGTTCATATGAAAAAACAATAGAGTGGAATCTAGTGCTCTCCGTATGAAAATTTATTAAAATAAGCACATAAAAGATACACTTACAAATGCTGGCACTGTACCACAGTGCAAGGGATCCACAGCAGACAATGCTCAGCAATAGCAAACAGCAATGAGTGGCGGTAATGATGATAGCGGTGATACACAGCTCGAGACAGCAAGCATAGACGCGGGTGACGTCACGATCCCTGTTCACGTTCCGTACGCGTTACGTCCCCGATAAGTGGGCGGGACTTCATCAGCGGTGACGGAAATACGTGAGCCACCCGCTTATATACAAGATCTAGCAACACATCCGCCCCATAGGAGGAGCTAATGGTGAGCAGCTCCCACGCTACTATATGAGTTCAATGTTCTAATCAGCCCCTCAAAAAGGAGCAAATTCTACTGCAACTCCAATGCTGCTGTATGATCGAGCTTCACATCCGCCCTTATATGAGGGGCCAATGTTAAACAGCACCATCGCCATTATAGAAAGAAATGTACATATCTGTTAGAAAACTCTGGGAATTAAGCCACATATTAATAGAAGTATCCGTATATCTATGCTGGCTCCCATTCAAAGAAATCAAATGTACAAGGAAAAAAAATGGGGATCATGTCAATTAAGTCATCCCGCGTCCATGCCTCACTGTGTAAACCGCCACCATCACAAATCAAACAATATAATACCAACACAGATAAAATTTAATACTAATTAAAAATTCATAAAATTCATCTATCTGAAATAAAACAATTTATGTCAAAATCGACATTGAGGCCTCCCGGCACTAAAACTTTAGTTAAATGAATCCAATGGGATTCCCTCCGACTGAGCTGCCTCAAAAAATTGCCTCCTCTCCAATGTTTTATAACCCTTTCAATACCCCAGAATTTTAATCCTCTGGGGTTCTGTTTGTGGACCAGCTTAAAATGTTTTGACACATTATGCGTTTTTAACCCCTTTTTGATATTATTTACATGCTCGCCCAATCTAACGTGTAGGGGCCGTGATGTTCTGCCTACATACTGTAGGCCGCATTCGCATTCAAGCATGTATACAACGCCTATTGTATCACAAGTAATAAGTTGGTCAATTTTAAACTGTTTATTAGTAGCTGATGACACAAAATCTTTACGTTTTTTAACGTTACTTTTAGAATGTTTGCATGCAGCGCACCGACTGCATGCATAGAACCCCGAGAGGAAGGAGAAAAGTCGATTTTCAGAATGGACAGGGGGGTCTACTACTCCAGGTGCCAATCTGTCACGTAGTGAAGGAGCCTTTTTATATATAAAAGAGGGATGATCAGGAAGCAGTGGTCCCAATGTCTTATCTTGCTTTAAGATAGACCAATTATTGGATACAATTTTTTCAAATTTTTTGTGATGCACATTGTAATCCAAAATCATCTTAAAATTGGAGATACTAGAACTAGCCTCTTTTACTTTATCAGCTGTAAGTACTGATCTATCATAATTGCGCACTGTCTCTATTGCACTATTCAGAGACTCCTTACTATACCCCTTCTCATTAAACCTAGTTGCTAATATTTGGGATTGTGATATAAAGTCATTTTCTCGTGTGCAATTACGCCTCAATCTGACAAATTGACCTTTTGGTATGTTGCACAACCATGACTTGTGGTGGCAACTATTGAGAGGTATATACGAATTGCGATCCGTTGGTTTAAAATGATTGCACAAATTAAACTCACCATTAACTATACTTATTTCTAGATCGAGGAAGGTGACAATATCTGTGCTAATATTCCAGGTGAGTTCGATATTTTTATTGTTGTTATTCATAATACACATGAACTCATCTAGACTGCTTCGGTCACCCTCCCAAATCATAATCAGGTCATCTATATAGCGTTTGTAACAGATAAGTTGGGGGGGACGATTAGTGAAGACCACCTCTTCCTCCCAGTGGGCCATAAATAAATTGGCCACACTGGGAGCGAAACGGGCCCCCATCGCAACACCTCTCGTCTGTAAGAAAAATTGTCGCTGATACCAAAAATAATTCCTCGAAAGACAGAAATCAAGACTTTTGAGAAGAAACTTCTGATTTTTTCTAGGGAGGTCAGAAGTTGAGAGAGCCCACCGTACTGAGGATATGGCTTCCTCATGCCCGATTATAGTGTATAGTGAGCTCACATCTGCAGTGACCAGAATACTAGAGGATGAGCATGAAGCTGATTCAATAATTTGAATAATATGCTTGGTATCTCTCAGGTATGCGTTTGTTTTGGATACCAGGGGCTGCAAAAAGCTATCGATATACTGGCCAAGTCTGGAAGATATGGAATCAATTCCATTTACAATCGGCCTACCTGGTGGTTTGGCACTATCCTTATGGACCTTAGGGAGACAATAGATGATGGGGGTTCTACAAAATAATGGATCCAAATAAAGAGCTTCTTTTTTGTTTAAGATACCTTTACCTTTTCCTTCCTTTATTAAATTATGTAATTCATCTTTGTATGTCAGCATTGGATCCCTATTAAGAATCCGATAGGTGTCATGGTCGCTCAAAAGGCGATCCATTTCTGCCAGATAGTCTCTTTTATTTAAGATGACGAGCCCCCCCCCCTTTGTCAGCGGGGCGTATTATAATCTCCTTACGCTTTTCCAAGGACTCCATCCCCTTTTTAGTAAACTGTGGGTCTGCTACTTTTTGTACTTTCATCTTGTCCAAGTCATTAAATACTTTATGTTTAAACACCTCCAAAAATTTGTTGTCAGCATTTAAAGGGTTAAACGTGGATCTATTATGTAGATTGGAATGAATCCCTACCTCCACAGTTGAAGGTCTACTAGAATTGGATAGAAAATATTTGCGCATGTTAAGATTTCTGACAAATTTGTGTATATTGACATAAGTGTGAAATTTATTTAGGTTACGGACAGGGGCAAATTTTAACCCCCTGTCCAATACCTTCAATTCATCAACACTCAATGTGCAATTACTAAAATGAAATATACCAGCACCTACTGGGGTTTCGATTTTTTGTGTTCTCCTACCCCCTCTCCTTCCTCTCGTTCTTTTCTCTTTCGGGGGTGCCCACTCGTGCTTGGTGATGACTGGGATTGGGACTGGTGTCTCCACCAATCTTCCGGATACTGCTGGTAAATTGGCTGACCCCTCCCCGGGCCACTCTGAGCCCCCGAAAAACCCCCCGTCCCTAGATGAATGATACTGTAAAGGGGCAAATCGATTCGATACAGATGTTTGGCCCCCTCGTTGGACCTGTGATCCCCCTTTGTTGAAATAACCTTGTTCAGGACCTCTGTCCTGTCTATAATAATCATTTCTCCGTGGTGATTGATATTGATGTTGGTATTGCTGTTGAGGAATATTCCTCATCGGAGAATGGTAACCTCCTCTCTTACCCCTTCCTGATCTACCTCTTTGGTTATGACCTCTAGGCGCCTGTGCGCCTCTCTGGTTATAGGGATTATGTTCACCATAATCATAACTATAGATAGGGGTGTTTCTCTGGGTGGAGGACGGAACCTCCATACTTTCAGGGGCATCTTGATTAGAAAATGATTCTGAAACAGGCAGGCTGGGAGTGTTCAAACTCTGCCATTTAAAAATGTTCCCACTGCTAAAGTCATCATGATCCCTAATATACTTTTTCTTTTTCTTATTTTGTACCTCCAAATCCCATTTATTAAGTTTATTTTTGAGTTCGACAGACAATCTCAAAAATTCCTCACTCTCTTTCTGAGATTCAATGAGATTCCTAATCTCACGGATTTGGTTTTCCAAAATAATCATTTTTCTCTGCTTTCTCATGAGTAGGAATTCCAACAGTTCCAAACCTTTTTTCACAAAAAATTCTTTCCACTCATTCATGGATACCTCATCCATAAGACCATCATTAGGCGGTACATCCCACCTCAAACGACGTGGAACTAGTTTAGCACTTATATACTGCTGGAATGATGTAATATCCCACCATGTTTTAACTTTCTTTTCAAAAATGTGTCCCAATTTCCTGAATGAATAGGCTAAATTATTAACCTGTCCAATGGGTGAGCTATGAGAGAACACTTCTCCCAGCCTCACCTCTCTTTTTTCCATGTATTGGAAAACATCCATATCTGCAGCTGAAGTTGTGATAAATTGGAAAATAGCAATGTAATAGAAATCAACCAGCGCAGATAACCTAATAGACAGCAGCTGTACACTGGGGGTCAATTAATCAAATCCCACAATAGAAATATATAAACAGCAGTGCAGCGCAAACATAAAGAAAACACTTCTAAGAAATTATTTTAAGACATTGAGAGGAAGTCCATATACAAACAGAGTGGGACAGAATCTTCAGAGGTTAAAGATTGTGCCCTCCACACCACCAACAAGTGTCCAAAGTGATGAGAAGTACAATATTCAGGTGATTCTGTGAAACCCTCCACCAATGGCAGCAATGGCAGCTCACCTTCACATATAGACCCCTGAGTAAATCAGTCAGGTCAAACAGACATTTCCCACTCCAGGGAATATAACAGGAACTCCGTTTCCGGTCAATCAGATAACCCCGACAGGACTTCCAGGACGTAGTTCATATGAAAAAACAATAGAGTGGAATCTAGTGCTCTCCGTATGAAAATTTATTAAAATAAGCACATAAAAGATACACTTACAAATGCTGGCACTGTACCACAGTGCAAGGGATCCACAGCAGACAATGCTCAGCAATAGCAAACAGCAATGAGTGGCGGTAATGATGATAGCGGTGATACACAGCTCGAGACAGCAAGCATAGACGCGGGTGACGTCACGATCCCTGTTCACGTTCCGTACGCGTTACGTCCCCGATAAGTGGGCGGGACTTCATCAGCGGTGACGGAAATACGTGAGCCACCCGCTTATATACAAGATCTAGCAACACATCCGCCCCATAGGAGGAGCTAATGGTGAGCAGCTCCCACGCTACTATATGAGTTCAATGTTCTAATCAGCCCCTCACAAAAGAACGAATTCTACTGCAACTCCAATGCTGCTGTATGATCGAGCTTCACATCCGCCCCTATATGAGGGGCCAATGTTAAACAGCACCATCTCCATTATAGAAAGACATTTACATATCTGTTAGAAAACTCTGGGAATTAAGCCACATATTAATAGAAGTATCCGTATATCTATGCTGGCTCCCATTCAAAGAAATCAAATGTACAAGGAAAAAAAATGGGGATCATGTTGATTAAGTCATCCCGCGTCCATGCCTCACTGTGTAAACCGCCACCATCACAAATCAAACAATATAATACCAACACAGATAAAATTTAATACTAATTAAAAATTCATAAAATTCATCTATCTGAAATAAAACAATTTATGTCAAAATCGACATTGAGGCCTCCCGGCACTAAAACTTTAGTTAAATGAATCCAATGGGATTTAGTGATGAGCCGAACACCCCCGGGTTCGGTTCGCACCAGAACCCGCGAACGGACCGAAAGTTTGCACGAACATTAGAACCCTATTAAATACAATGGATGCGAACGTTCAGATTCTAAAGTGCTAATTATAACGACTATTATCCATGTTATTGTCCTAAACAGAGTTTGGGAACCCGGGTTCTGCACCAGGGGACATGTATCAATGCAAAAAGAAGTTTTAAAAACGGACGTTTTCCGGGAGCAGTCATTTTAATGATGCATAAAGTGAAAAAAAAAAGTCAAATATTCCTTTAAATATTGTACCTGGGGGGTGTCTAAAGTATGCCTGTGAAGTGCCACGTGTTTCCCGTGTTTAGAACTGTCCCTGCACAAAATTACATTTCTAAAGGAAAAAAAAAACATTTAAAACTGCTTGCGGCTTTAATGTAATGTCTGGTCCCGGTAATATGGATGAAAATCTTTAAGAAAAATGGGCCCTGCTGTGAATTGTTAGATCAATAATTATAATTGCATGCCCCTGTTGAACAGGGGCTGAAAAATTGGGCCTTTGGTGGTGGTGGTGGTGGTGGTGGTGTTGACACAACACTGTAAGGCCTGACAGTTACTCTTGGTGGGCGCAGCAATGGGCCCTGCTGTGAATTATTAGATCAATAATTATAATTGCATGCCCCTGTTGAACAGGGGCTGAAAAATTGGGCCTTTGGTGGTGGTGGTGGTGGTGTTGACACAACACTGTAAGGCCTGACAGTTACTCTTGGTGGGCGCAGCAATGGGCCCTGCTGTGAATTATTAGATCAATAATTATAATTGCATGCCCCTGTTGAACAGGGGCTGAAAAATTGGGCCTTAGGCACTGGTGGCACAACACTGCAACCCCTCACAGATACTGTACTTGGAGCACAGCAATGAGGCCTGTTGCAAAGTATTGCATCAAAAATTTTAATTACACGCCCCTGTTAAACAGGGGCTGAAAAATTGGGCCTTAGCCACTGGTGGCGGCACCCATAAACCAAAATGATCTTCCAAGCTATCATCATTAATCGGATCATTGAGGAGGAGGAGGAGGATAGCTAGTCAACATAACAGCACAGGAACTCAGCATCAGCATCAGTCTTGAAGGGATGTGACATTTTAAAATCAATTAGTCTGTTATATCAGCATCAGGTGTGTGGTAGCTGGTGGTGATCCAAGACTGGTTCATCTTGATGAAAGTCAGTCGATCAACCGAGTCGGTGGACAGGCGCACCCTGTGATCCGTGACAAATCCTCCAGCAGCACTGAATGTGCGTTCTGAAAGAACGCTGGATGCAGGACAGGCCAGTAGCTCAATTGCATACTGTGCAAGCTCTGGCCAGTGATCCATCCTCAAGACCCAGTAAGCCAGAGGATTTTCGGTGGGGAAGGTGTCCAAGTCTGACCTTGCCGCTAGGTATTCCTGCACCATGTATATCAAACGCTGGCGATGGTTGCTGGAAACGATCATACTTTGGGGCTGCGGACTAAAGAATTGTCTGAACGCATCGGTAAGATGGCCACCTTCCCCACCGCTCCTTCTTTGACTGCCCGAAGCCTCAGCAACTCGTTGTCCAGGACCAGGAGTTTGTAACCTCCCAGTCTCTGGGAACGCATTGCACAGACCTTTCTGCAAGGCCTCCCGGAGTTGTCTCATCCTCTGCTCCCTCTGCGACGGTAACATAAGGTCCGCAACCTTACCCTTGTACCGTGGATCAAGGAGAGTGGCCAGCCAGTAATGGTCCCTCTCCTTGATCCGAAGAATACGAGGATCCTTCCGCAGACTTTGCAGGATCAGGGAGGCCATGCAGCGTAGGTTAGCTGGGGCATTCAGTCCGGAGTCCTCTGGGTCACTAAGGACGACATGATCCGCAGCCACCTCCTCCCAGCCACGTACAAGTCCACTGGTTTCTTGGGACTGTAAATCATCCCTAAAAGACTGCTGCTGATGATGCTGAGTGCCAGCCTCCACCTCCATGCTGACACAATCCTCCTCCTCCTCCTCCTCTTCCTGTGCGATGGGTGGGACAGAAGGAACACTGTCAGGGTAAAGGGGGCCTTGAGAGGCAAGGAAGTCCTCCTCTTCCTGCCTCTGTTCTGCCTCAAGTGCCCTGTCCATTTTTCCACGCAGCGTGTGCTCCAACAGGTGGACAAGAGGTACAGTGTCACTGATGCATGCACTGTCACTGCTCACCATCCTCGTGGCCTCCTCAAATGGTGCCAGGACAGTGCATGCATCCCTGATCATGCCCCACTGGCGTGGTGAAAAAAACCTGAGCTCCCCTGACCCTGTCCTGGTGCCGTAGTCGCACAGGTACTCATTGATGGCCCTCTGCTGCGTGTGCAGCCGCTGCAGCATGGCCAACGTTGAGTTCCACCTGGTGGGCATGTCACATATAAGGCGGTTCTTGGGCAGGTTCAACTAGTTTTGCAGCTCAGCCAGGCGAGCACTGGCATTATAAGATCTGCGGAAATTAACACAGACTTTCCTGGCCTGCCTCAGGACATCCTGTAAGCCCGGGTACCTGCCCAAGAACCGCTGCACCACCAGGTTAAGGACGTGAGCCATACAGGGCACATGGGTCAGTTGTCCCTGTCGGAGGGCGGAGAGGAGGTTGGTGCCATTGTCGCAAACCACCATTCTTGGCTTAAGCTGGCGTGGCATCAACCACCTCTCGGCCTGCCCCTGCAGAGCAGACAGGACCTCTGCCCCAGTGTGGCTCCTGTCCCCCAAACACACCAGCGCAAGCACGGCATGGCATCTTTTTGCCTGCGTACTTGCGTAGCCCCTTGAACGCCTACGGAGCACCGCTGGTTCCGAGGACAAACCACAGGAAGAGGCCATGGAGGAAGAAGAAGAGGAGGGGGTGGAGGAGAAAGGTGTGTCACAACCAGTAGTAGCATTTTGGAGGCGTGGCGGTGGAACAACCTCCAACACTACTGCACCTTGTCCTGTATCCTTCCCAGCTGCCAAAAGAGTGACCCAATGGGCCGTGAAAGAAAGGTAACGTCCCTGTCCATGCCTGCTGGACCATGAGTCAGCGGTAATATGCACCTTACCGCTGACCGCCCTGTCCAGCGAGGCCAAGACATTGCCTTCCACATGCCTGTAGAGAGCCGGAATCGCCTTCCGTGAGAAAAAGTGGCGTTTGGGAACCTGCCACTGAGGAACCGCACATTGCACAAACTCACGGAAGGGGGCCGAGTCTACCAACTGAAAAGGCAGCAGTTGAAGCGCTAGCAATTTAGCCAAGCTAGCATTCAACCGCTGGGCATGTGGATGGCTGGGAGTGAACTTCTTTCGACGGTCCAGCAGCTGGGGCAGGGAAATTTGCCTGCTAGAATCGGACGTCGGTGTACTGCTAGCAGAGTGCCCGCAAGTACTTGGCTGTGACACACCTAATTCTACACCTTCATTCCTCTCAGAGCAGGTTTCAGAGAGGACTGAAGGTATAGTGGGGTTGGAGATCCCAGTTCGGGGGACTCCTCAGGAGGAGGACATGGTGGGTCTAGGGAAGGATTGACTAATGAAGATAATGATACCAGAGAAGAGGATGCTTTGGCAGCTGCTTTGCCAGTACCCTGAGCCTGGGTGAGAGAGGATGAGGAGGATGAGGTGGGCTTGGTCATCCACTCTACCAAGTCTTCGGCATGATGTGGCTCAACATGTCCAGCTGCCGAAAAGAAGGACAAGCGTGTCCCATGGCCATGTGCTGATGACAATGCACCTCGTCCACGACCAGCACTGTTGCCCCCAGACACAGAGCCTGCTTGCCCTCTTTTTTTGCCTCCTGACTGTCTGACTCTCCTTGTTTTCCTTCCAGACATTTTAATGGATGGCCTGCAGGGAGATGGGAAAAACAGCAATAAGGGCTACCTTCAGGTGTATACTGTGCAGGAGGCTTAGCAACAATGACACTGACACTGTCCCCTGCCTATCCTTCTCTGTCCCTAAACACAAGGATTTGCAATATGCTTCAGCAAGATTGGTTTAGCACAGAATAGCACACTGTCAGTTTCACTCACTGTCCTACTCTGTCCCTACAAACTAGATTTAGCACAGAATAGCACACCGAGAGTTTCCACGAGTGTCCTTCTCTGTCCCTAAACTCAAGGATTTCAAATATGGTTCAGCAAGATTGGTTTAGAACAGAATAGCACACTGTCAGTTTCACTCACTGTACCTCTCTGTCCCTACAAACAAGATTTAGCACAGAATAGCACACTGATAGTTTCCACGAGTGTCCTTCTCTGTCCCTAAACTCAAGGATTTCAAATATGGTTCAGCAAGATTGGTTTAGAACAGAATAGCACACTGACACTTTCCCTCACTGTCCTACTCTGTCCCTACAAACAAGATTTAGCACAGAATAGCACACTGAGAGTTTCCACGAGTGTCCTTCTCTGTCCCTAAACTCAAGGATTTCAAATATGGTTCAGCAAGATTGGTTTAGAACAGAATAGCACACTGTCAGTTTCACTCACTGTCCTACTCTGTCCCTACAAACAAGATTTAGCACAGAATAGCACACTGACACTTTCCCTCACTGTACCTCTCAGTCCCTAAACTCAAGGATTTCAAATATGGTTCAGCAAGATTGGTTTAGAACAGAATAGCACACTGTCAGTTTCACTCACTGTCCTACTCTGTCCCTACAAACAAGATTTAGCACAGAATAGCACACTGACACTTTCCCTCACTGTACCTCTCTGTCCCTAAACTCAAGGATTTCAAATATGGTTCAACAAGATTGGTTTAGAACAGAATAGCACACTGTCAGTTTCACTCACTGTCCTACTCTGTCCCTACAAACAAGATTTAGCACAGAATAGCACACTGACACTTTCCCTCACTGTACCTCTCAGTCCCTAAACTCAAGGATTTCAAATATGGTTCAGCAAGATTGGTTTAGAACAGAATAGCACACTGTCAGTTTCACTCACTGTCCTACTCTGTCCCTACAAACAAGATTTAGCACAGAATAGCACACTGACACTTTCCCTCACTGTACCTCTCTGTCCCTAAACTCAAGGATTTCAAATATGGTTCAGCAAGATTGGTTTAGAACAGAATAGCACACTGTCAGTTTCACTCACTGTCCTACTCTGTCCCTACAAACAAGATTTAGCACAGAATAGCACACTGACACTTTCCCTCACTGTACCTCTCTGTCCCTAAACTCAAGGATTTCAAATATGGTTCAGCAAGATTGGTTTAGAACAGAATAGCACACTGTCAGTTTCACTCACTGTCCTACTCTGTCCCTACAAACAAGATTTAGCACAGAATAGCACACTGACACTTTCCCTCACTGTACCTCTCAGTCCCTAAACTCAAGGATTTCAAATATGGTTCAGCAAGATTGGTTTAGAACAGAATAGCACACTGTCAGTTTCACTCACTGTCCTACTCTGTCCCTACAAACAAGATTTAGCACAGAATAGCACACTGACACTTTCCCTCACTGTACCTCTCTGTCCCTACAAACAAGGTTTAGCACAGAATAACACACTGACACTCTCCCTACCTATCCTTATTTGTCCCTAAACACAAGGAATCCAGGTTAGTAAAGGAAAAAAAATGACACTGTCCCTGCCTATGCTTCTCTTTCCCTGCTCCGGAACACACTACACAAGGCCGCCGCGCTGGCGGCCTTTTATAGTGTGGGGCGTGTACTAAACCCCCTCAGCAATAATTGGCCACAGGCATCCTGCCTGTGGCCAATCATTGCTCTCCTCGCTGCCGGCGCTGTGATTGGCCAAGCATGCGGGGTCACAGTGCATGCTTGGCCAATCACAGCGCCTGGATGACACTGCGATGGCGTAGTGCATTGTGGGCCGTTCGCGTCACTCGAATTTGGCGCGAACGGCCCAAATCGTTCGATCTTCGTCGAACGACCGAACAGCCGATGTTCGAGTCGAACGTATGTTCGAGTCGAACGTATGTTCGACTCGAACACGAAGCTCATCCCTAATGGGATTCCCTCCGACTGAGCTGCCTCAAAAAATTGCCTCCTCTCCAATGTTTTATAACCCTTTCAATACCCCAGAATTTTAATCCTCTGGGGTTCTGTTTGTGGACCAGCTTAAAATGTTTTGACACATTATGCGTTTTTAACCCCTTTTTGATATTATTTACATGCTCACCCAATCTAACGTGTAGGGGCCGTGATGTTCTGCCTACATACTGTAGGCCGCATTCGCATTCAAGCATGTATACAACGCCTATTGTATCACAAGTAATAAGTTGGTCAATTTTAAACTGTTTATTAGTAGCTGATGACACAAAATCTTTACGTTTTTTAACGTTACTTTTAGAATGTTTGCATGCAGTGCACCGACCGCATGCATAGAACCCCGAGAGGAAGGAGAAAAGTCGATTTTCAGAATGGACAGGGGGGTCTACTACTCCAGGTGCCAATCTGTCACGTAGTGAAGGAGCCTTTTTATATATAAAAGAGGGATGATCAGGAAGCAGGGGTCCCAATGTCTTATCTTGCTTTAAGATAGACCAATTATTGGATACAATTTTTTCAAATTTTTTGTGATGCACATTGTAATCCAAAATCATCTTAAAATTGGAGATACTAGAACTAGCCTCTTTTACTTTATCAGCTGTAAGTACTGATCTATCATAATTGCGCACTGTCTCTATTGCACTATTCAGAGACTCCTTACTATACCCCTTCTCATTAAACCTAGTTGCTAATATTTGGGATTGTGATATAAAGTCATTTTCTCGTGTGCAATTACGCCTCAATCTGACAAATTGACCTTTTGGTATGTTGCACAACCATGACTTGTGGTGGCAACTATTGAGAGGTATATACGAATTGCGATCCGTTGGTTTAAAATGATTGCACAAATTAAACTCACCATTAACTATACTTATTTCTAGATCGAGGAAGGTGACAATATCTGTGCTAATATTCCAGGTGAGTTCGATATTTTTATTGTTGTTATTCATAATACACATGAACTCATCTAGACTGCTTCGGTCACCCTCCCAAATCATAATCAGGTCATCTATATAGCGTTTGTAACAGATAAGTTGGGGGGGACGATTAGCGAAGACCACCTCTTCCTCCCAGTGGGCCATAAATAAATTGGCCACACTGGGAGCGAAACGGGCCCCCATCGCAACACCTCTCGTCTATAAGAAAAATTGTCGCTCACGTATTTCCGTCACCGCTGATGAAGTCCCGCCCACTTATCTGGGACGTAACGCGTACGGAACGTGAACAGGGATCGTGACGTCACCCGCGTCTATGCTTGCTGTCTCGAGCTGTGTATCACCGCTATCATCATTACCGCCACTCATTGCTGTTTGCTATTGCTGAGCATTGTCTGCTGTGGATCCCTTGCACTGTGGTACAGTGCCAGCATTTGTAAGTGTATCTTTTATGTGCTTATTTTAATAAATTTTCATACGGAGAGCACTAGATTCCACTCTATTGTTTTTTCATATGAACTACGTCCTGGAAGTCCTGTCGGGGTTATCTGATTGACCGGAAACGGAGTTCCTGTTATATTCCCTGGAGTGGGAAATGTCTGTTTGACCTGACTGATTTACTCAGGGGTCTATATGTGAAGGTGAGCTGCCATTGCTGCCATTGGTGGAGGGTTTCACAGAATCACCTGAATATTGTACTTCTCATCACTTTGGACACTTGTTGGTGGTGTGGAGGGCACAATCTTTAACCTCTGAAGATTCTGTCCCACTCTGTTTGTATATGGACTTCCTCTCAATGTCTTAAAAGAATTTCTTAAAAGTGTTTTCTTTATGTTTGCGCTGCACTGCTGTTTATATATTTCTTTTGTGGGATTTGATTAATTGACCCCCAGTGTACAGCTGCTGTCTATTAGGTTATCTGCGCTGGTTGATTTCTATTACATATATACATATATATATGTAATATCCCACAAAAGTGAGTACACCCCTCACATTTTTGTAAATATTTTATAATATCTTTTCATGTGACAACACTGATGTAATGACACTTTTCTATAATGTAAAATAGTGAGTGTACAGCTTGTATAACAGTGTCAATTTACTGTCCCCTCAAAATAACTCAACACACAGCCATTAATGTCTAAACCGCTGGCAACAAAAGTGAGTACACCCCTAAGTGAAAATGTCCAAATTGGGCCCAAAGTGTCAATCAATACTATGTGTGGCCATCATTATTTTCCAGCATTGCCTTAACCCTCTTGGGCATGGAGTTCACCAGAGCTTCACAGGTTGCCACTGGAGTTCACTTCCACTCCTCCATGATGACATCACGGAGGTGGTGGATGTTAGAGACCTTGTGCTCCTCCACCTTCCGTTTGAGGTAGCCCCACAGATTCTCAATAGGGCTTAGGTCAGGAGACATGTTTCGACAGTCCCATGACACTGGGGAGGGAAAATGGCTAATTGGGCCCAATTTGGACATTTTCACTTAGGGGTGTACTCATTTTTGTTGCCAGCGGTTTAGACATTATCGGCTGTGTGTTGAGTTATTTTGAGGGGATAGCAAATGTACACTGTTATACAAGCTGAAGCTGTACACTCACTACTTTACATTGTAGCAAAGTGTAATTTCTTCAGTGTTGTCACATGAAAAGATAGAATAAAATATTTATAAAAATATGAGGGGTGTACTCACTTTTGTGAGATACTGGGGTTGATTTACTAAAGAGAAATCCACTCTGCACTACAAGTGCACTGCAACTGCACTTGAAAGTGCACTTGTAAGTGCAGTCGCCGTAGATCGCTGTAGATCTGAGGGGAAGCTCTGAAATTGGGGGAAGCTCTGCTGATTTTATCATCCAATCATGTGCAAGAAAAAATGCTGTTTTTTATTTTCCTTGCATGTCCCCCTCGGATCTACAGCGAGTGCAAAGTGGAGTTGCCTTTCATAAATAACCCCCACTGTGTCTATATATATATATATATATATATATATATATATATATATATATATATATATATATATATATAGTTGTGCTCATAAGTTTACATACTAGACTAGGTAGAATATATGATTTTTTGGCCATTTTTCAGAGAATATGAATGATAACACGAAAACTTTTCTTTCACTCATGGTTAGTGTTTGGCTGAAACCATTTATTATCAATCAACTGTGTTTACTCTTTTTAAATGATAATGACAACAGAAACTACCCAAATGACCCTGATCAAAAGTTTACATACCTCAGTTTTTAATACTGTGTATTGCCCCCTTTAACATCAATGACAGCTTGAAGTCCTTTGTGATATTTGTGGATGAGGCTCTTTATCTTCTCAGATGGTAAAGCTTCCCATTACTCTTGACAGAAAGCCTCCAGTTCCTGTAAAATTTTGGTCTCATCACTCCAAATGACTTTGTGCCAGAAGGTTTGAGGCTCGTCTCTGTGCTGTTTGGCGTATTGTAAGCGGGAAACATTGTGGCATTTGCGTAGTAATGGCTTTTTTCTTATTGTGCATATTGAAACAGCCACACCATATTCAGAGATACTGGTATTTTACCTGAATTTATTTGTGGGGTTTCTTTGCATCCCGAACAATTTTACTGGCAGTTGTGGCTGAAATTTTAGTTAGTCTACCTGACCGTGGTTTGGTTTCAACAGAACCCCTCATTTTCCACTTCTTGTTTAGAGTTTGAACACTGCTGATTGGCATTCTCAATTCTTTGGATATATTTTTATATCCCTTTCCTGTTTTATACAGTTCAACTGACTGTTCCCACAGATCCTTTGAAAATTATTTTGCTTTCCCCATGACTCAGAATCAGAAACTTCAGTGCAGCACTGGATGAAAGATGCAAGGGGCTGTCAGGAGTCCAGAAACTCATTGACCTTTTATACACACTAATTACAAACACACAGATCACAGGTGAGGATGGTTGCCTTTAATAGCCATTCAAACCCCTTTGTGTCAACTTGTGTGCATGTTCTCAGGCCAAAATCACCAGGGTATGTAAACCTTTGATCAGAGTCATTTGGGTAGTTTCTGTTGTGATTATGAATTAAAAAGAGTAAACACCGTTGATTGACAATAATTGGCTTCAGCCAAACACTAACCATGAGTGAAAGAAAAGTTTTTGTGTTATCATTCATATTCTCAGAAAAATGGGCAAGAAATCATAAATTCTGCCAGGGTATGCAAACTTATGAGCACAACCATGTATATATATATATAGATATATATATATATCTATATATATAGATATATATATAAATATATATATATATATATATATATATATATATATATATATATATATGCCCGCCCGCAAAGCTTACGTCTGACTGTTTATGTACATTGGATGGACAGGAAGCAGTTAAAGCGTGATTCCACCTGCGATTTTTTTTTTAAAAGTCAGCAGCTACAAACACTGTAGCTGCTGACTTTTAATAGGAAACTTACCTGTCCTAGGCGCCTGCAATGTCAGCCCCCCCCCCCAGGCCGACCCCTCGATCGTGGAGGGTACCGGAGCCGCCATCCTAAGTAAGGGAAACAAGCAGTGAAGCCTTTCAGCTTCACTGACCGTTTCCTACTGCGCATGCGCGAGTCTCGCGTTGATTTGTGAATGGGGGGCCGCTTTCTGGTATACACACAGTTCCCAGAAGGTAGCGCACCATATTCCCCAGAAGACACTGCAACGGAGGACGAGGAAGAAGATCTGCCGCGGTGGATGAAGAGGCAGATCAGCAAGTTCGGCATAGCAACCGCCCTTTCTAGTGAGTCAATTTTTTTTTCCTTTTTTTTTTTCTATTTATTTAATGTAATTTTGTGTATTTTTTTTTTTTTTTTCAGGGTGGAACACCACTTTAAAGTGACCAGAGTTTATGTCATCATCGGTGCCTAAAGGGATATTATCCTGAGCACTTGGGCCCCAACGAGTTGGGCAGCAGAAGAGAGTATATTACAGACTGCTGAACTATTAGTGGTACAATTCTACTTAGTTAGGATGGCCCCAGTATAGGGTTTTTAGAATTTGCTTTGTGCATCCATTACTTGTTTTTACACTATATCCCTATCTACTAATCACCTATTTGCGATATATTCCTTGCTACAGTTGAACTGTTTGCTGTATCATTGCTGTTATATCATATCTCTTTTGCTACCATGCAGGGTACTGCATATACATCTGCAATAAATATTCTTTACCCAGCCAGGTGTGTCAGTGTACATTTTACTATATGCAGAGTCATGGGCACAGGAACAGGGGACCCAATACATCCAGTAGCTATTTCAGTGGTAAGCATTACACACATAAAACTGAAATACCAGCTTAGGGTGGAGTTTACATGTTTAAAACAATTACTTTATTACAAAATATGGCGACCATAAAAAAAAATCTTTGCAAATGTAACAATATATATCATTAGTATGTCATTGCTTAGAAAACATATTGCTATGGTAAAATAGACTCACAGGATCGAGTCTAATATTTTTCTGCCCATGTAACACCTCACAGTTCACAAGCTGCTTTGATTGAGAAATCCAGTCAAGCAAATGGCAGCTCCACACAGTTTTAATCTGAGGACTGCTGCTAAGTAACAAAGTTTTATAACGGTGATTATCAAAAAGAAGGATGGCAGAATAAAACAATATGTTCGTGAATAGAATCAGGTCTACCATCTGAATTCTATTATTAGAGAAATGAGACAGCAACATGGCTATGAAAATTAGGTTCTGCAGGTCTAGGTGTATGCTGCCAGTCATTACATATTGGCTACATTACATGATATGGAATTATAAACATGCATGTCATGCATAGGTCAGGGTACGATGGCCAAGATTTAGCTGCATCACTTGATATGAAGATATAAACATGCATTTTATACTTTACATAAGTATGGGTAGGATGGCCAAGATTCAGCCCCACCAATCCTCTCCCAGCAGGGATGATAGAAATCTTGAACTAACTTCATGATAGGCAATAGCAGGAATGTGAGAACATCAAAAGTACAAGTGTGGAAGCTTAAATGTAATCTCCAGGCAAAAGATACATTTGTTTTGCTTCCCACTCCATCTTCCTCTAGCAGATGAATAATCTTGATTTAAAAATAAATAAATAACTAAAAGCCCCAATTTCGGGACACCTATTAGCAAACATATGTAGGCATAGGACACACCCCAGCCACGCCCCCTTAAAGGCTTGCAATTTAGAAATTGAATGAAATGTTTTGTACTGGGAAACACTTTTTGAAAGATAAATCGTGAAATATACAACTATATAGATCAGACCAAAATGAGGGACAAATGAGGAGGAAAGAGGGAAAGAGGAACATGTTCCAAATCAGGGACAGTCCCTCCAAATCAGGGACAGTCCCTAGAAATCAGGGACAGTTGAGAGCTATGCTTACATTAAACTGGTCACATGGCCCAGAACATTCTTTCTTCTAATCTATAGAGTGGAAGGGTACTTTTTGCAGCACCCACATGGTGGTGCATTTGTGACGTGGACATTGCCTGCTGGCAAAGTGTCCATCAAAAGGTTCTTAGAGGGAGGATCTTCTAGTCTTCGTGGTGGCATCATGGCATCCCTAAGCAAGGGTCGGTAACAAGACCAGTTGGCACCCATACTGGCTAGCCATCATCAGTCTCTGTTATTGGAAGTGGTGCCATAGGATTGGATTTTCAGCCAAGTATTTCAGGGTCTTAAAAGCAATTAAAAATACATAATGTCTACAAATGAGTGTCTTAAATATACAGGTCCTTCTCAAAAAATTAGCATATTGTGATAAAGTTCATTATTTTCTGTAATGTACTGATAAACATTAGACTTTCATATATTTTAGATTCATTACACACAACTGAAGTAGTTCAAGCCTTTTCTTGTTTTAATATTGATGATTTTGGCATACAGCTCATGAAAACCCCAAAATCCTATCTCAAAAAATTAGCATATTTCATCCGACCAATAAAAGAAAAGTGTTTTTAATACAAAAAAAGTCAACCTTCAAATAATTATGTTCAGTTATGCACTCAATACTTGGTCGGGAATCCTTTTGCAGAAATGACTGCTTCAGTGCGACGTGGCATGGAGGCAACCAGCCTGTGGCACTGCTGAGGTGTTATGGAGGCCCAGGATGCTTCGATAGCGGCCTTAAGCTCATCCAGAGTGTTGGGTCTTGCGTCTCTCAACTTTCTCTTCCCAATATCCCACAGATTCTCTATGGGGTTCAGGTCAGGAGAGTTGGCAGGCCAATTGAGCACAGTAATACCATGGTCAGTAAACCATTTACCAGTGGTTTTGGCACTGTGAGCAGGTGCCAGGTCGTGCTGAAAAATGAAATCTTCATCTCCATAAAGCTTTTCAGCAGATGGAAGCATGAAGTGCTCCAAAATCTCCTGATAGCTAGCTGCATTGACCCTGCCCTTGATAAAACACAGTGGACCAACACCAGCAGCTGACATGGCACCCCAGACCATCACTGACTGTGGGTACTTGACACTGGACTTCAGGCATTTTGGCATTTCCCTCTCCCCAGTCTTCCTCCAGACTCTGGCACCTTGATTTCCGAATGACATGCAAAATTTGCTTTCATCCGAAAAAAGTACTTTGGACCACTGAGCAACAGTCTAGTGCTGCTTCTCTGTAGCCCAGGTCAGGCGCTTCTGCCGCTGTTTCTGGTTCAAAAGTGTCTTGACCTGGGGAATGCGGCACCTGTAGCCCATTTCCTGCACACGCCTGTTCACGGTGGCTCTGGATGTTTCTACTCCAGACTCAGTCCACTGCTTCCGCAGGTCCTCCAAGGTCTGGAATCGGTCCTTCTCCACAATCTTCTTCAGGGTCCGGTCACCTCTTCTCGTTGTGCAGCGTTTTCTGCCACACTTTTTCCTTCCCACAGACTTCCCACTGAGGTGCCTTGATACAGCACTCTGGGAACAGCCTATTCGTTCAGAAATTTCTTTCTGTGTCTTACCCTCTTGCTTGAGGGTGTCAATGATGGCCTTCTGGACAGCAGTCAGGTCGGCAGTCTTACCCATGATTGCGGTTTTGAGTAATGAACCAGGCTGGGAGTTTTTAAAAGCCTCAGGAATCTTTTGCAGGTGTTTAGAGTTAATTAGTTGATTCAGATGATTAGGTTAATAGCTCGTTTAGAGAACCTTTTCATGATATGCTAATTTTTTGAGATAGGAATTTTGGGTTGTCATGAGCTGTATGCCAAAATCATCAATATTAAAACAAGAAAAGGCTTGAACTACTTCAGTTGTGTGTAATGAATCTAAAATATATGAAAGTCTAATGTTTATCAGTACATTACAGAAAATAATGAACTTTATCACAATATGCTAATTTTTTGAGAAGGACCTGTATATACTCTATATTGTCAAAAGTATTGAGACACCTGCTTTTACATGCACTTGAAATTTATTGGCATCCCAGTCTTAGTCCGTAGGGTTCACTAATGAATTGGCTCACCCTTTGCAGCTAAAAAAGCTTCAACTCTTCTGGGAAGGCTGTCCACAAGGTTTAGGAGTGTGTCTAAGGAAATGTTTGACCATTCTTCCACCCCAAACTCGCTCATCCACACTATATTGCCAAAAGTATTGGGCCACCTCTACAAATCATTTGGTGGAGGGAGGATTTTGGTGTGCGGTTGTTTTTCAGGGGTTGATCTTGGCCCTTTAGTTCCAGTGAAGGGAACTCCTAAGGAATCAGCATACCAAGACATTTTGGACAATTTCATGCTCCCAATATTGTGGGAACTGTTTGGGGATGGCCCCTTCCTGTTCCAACATGACTGCGCACCAGTGCACAAAGCAAGGTCCATAAAGACATGGATGAGCGAGTTTGGGGTGGAGGAACTTGACTGGTCTGCAAAGAGTCCTGAACTCAACCCAATAGAACACCTTTGGAATAAATTAGAGCGGAGACTGTGAGCCAGGCCTTCACATCCAACATCAGTGTCTGACCTCACAAATGCACTTCTGGAAGAATGGTCAAACACTCTCATAGACACATTCCTAAACCTTGTGGGCAGCTTTCCATGAAGAGTTGAAGCTGTTATAGCTGCAAAGGTGGGCCAACGTGATACTGAACCCTATGCTAAAGAAGCTCAGGGTGAAGGTGATGGAATGGCCAAGCATGTTTCCAGACCTAAACCCTATTGAGCATCTGTGGGTCTGTGGGGCATCCTCAAATGGAAGGTGGAGGAGCGCAAGGTCTCTAACATCCACCAGCTCTGTGATATCATCATGGAGGAGTGGAAGAGGACCCCAGTGGCAACCTGTAAAGCTCTGGTGAACTCCATGCCCAAGAGGGTTAAGTCAGTGGTGGAAAATAATGGTGGCCACACAAAATTTAGACATTTTGGCCACAATTTGGACATTTTCACTTAGGGGTGTACTTATTTTGTTGCCAGCAGTTTAGACATTATTGGCTGTGTGCTGAGTTATTTTGAGGGGACAGAAAATTTACACTGTTATACAAGCTGTACACTCACTATTTTACATTGTAGCATAGTACCATTTCATGATATAGTAAAATATTTACAAAAATGTGAGGAGTGTACTCACTTTTGTGAGATACTGAATATATATATATAAGTACCATATAGAACAAAACTAAACTGACCCAAAACCATCATTCCTATTAATAGACATCCTCTTTAAATTAAATTTACTGTATGATGTTTGATCTATTTCTGTTGTGACATACTTTTATCACATGAGGGAACAGACTGAAAGGCTTGATCCATTGCACTTGATCTCAACATTTAATCATAAGTTAATAGGAAAGTTACCGATAAATTAATACTGCACTATGTCTTTGAGAAATAGTTATTGAGTCCCACAATAGCTCCTTTGACAAGGTTTTCAAAGTTTATACTTAGAACATCAAGTACCAAAGTTCTAAGACCCTAAACTTTTTCTTTATGATGCTTAAACTAGTTCACTGATGTTAAAATATGGGGAAACTGAAATTCTTTAGCTGCCCAGGTAACTACTTTTTTTGTTGTATTTGTTTTTTTTAGAAAAGCTGATTTGTAGTACCACACTGTGCACTTTAGAACAAGCATTTCCCGAAGTCTTATGTCCAACAGGGGGTTCTTTATCTTATACATTAAGAAAATCAGAGTGCTATTGTATGGAATACCATACATTTCCAGACATTTCAAGTAACTTTAATCTGTTCATTCCTGGATGGCTTGCAAAGAACTGACCACTAAAAAGGTTACATGCAGCTTTATTATGTAGTAAATGTCAGGCACGTCAATAATGAATTAATCGCGGCTTATCCCGTCAAAGCTAGGTAAGCTATGTTACTTTTAAACAATAGAGGAGTAAAACAAATTAAATCTCTTTAAGCTCTATAATTTAGAGAAGCGGTGCTTACAAAATATTTTTTTTTGTGTAAAGTAGGGGGTCAAACTTTTTTAAATCTATGTTCTCCCTTATTTTTATGTGTATTAGGTTCGGGACTTAAAACCTAAAAATATATAACTTCTTCATTTTATTATCTATGAATATTTTATAGCTGGTGGGGCTTTAAGCTTTTTTTCATTTGTATACCAGGCTCTCCTAAACTGCTTTGCTGAAAAAGTATGTTGTTTACAGAGCTCAATGACTCTATCCCAAATTATTTTTATTATTATTATACAGGATTTATATATCACCAACAGTTTGCGCAGTGCTTTACAACATCAGGGAAGACAGTACAATACAATTCAATATAGGAGGGCTATGCTCGTTAGAGCTTACAATCTAGAAGGGAAGGTCAAGTGGGACAAAGGGTAGTAGCTGTGGGGGATGATCAGATGGAGAAAAATAAAATACAGTTATTAGGTGTGGGTAGGATAGGCTTCTCTGAAGAGGAGGGTTTTCAGGGATCCTTTAAAGCTAATAGAGAAGGAGATAGATGGACAGATTGGGGTAAGGAGTTTCATAGGCTTGGAGAGGCTCTGGAAAAGTCCTGGAGGCGAGCATGGGAGCAGGTGTTGAGAGAGCTAGAGAGCAGAAGGTCTTGAGAAGATGAAGAGAACGATTAGGTTGGTATTTTGAGACTAGGTCAGTGATGTAACTGGGGGCAGAATTTGCTGGGTGCAAATTACACACACACCTACACAGCTGAATAAATCAGAAGATTTACTCATTCGCTCTCCTCTCTCTCTGATCTATACTGCTCTGTACTCAATTCAACAAGAAATAGATAGCCTGAAACGAAACAGAGCTGCTGCCTTTGCCAAAAAAAAAAAAAAAGTGTTCTGTGACACCTGTGCCATGCATACACATTCCCATAAATTCTTATTTTTAAAATAAAGGTTTTAAATAAAACAAAAATTATATAAAAATGTAAAAACAAATTAATTTTTAAATAAGAGATGAAAGTTGCGAGCTGTCAGGGAGAGAACCTGAGGTCCTGTACTAACTGTCAAGGTCAGCTGCAAACAGCTGTACCCTAAGATACTCTTGTTCAGTAGTAGTGATGAGCCGAACACCCCCGGGTTCGGTTCGCACCAGAACCCGCGAACGGACCGAAAGTTCGCACGAACTTTAGAACCCTATTAAATACAATGGATGCGAACTTTCGAAATCTAAAGTGCTAATTATGATGACTATTATGCCTGTTATTGTCCTAAAAAGGGTTTGGGAACCCGGGTTCTGCACCAGGGGACATGTATCAATGCAAAAAGAAGTTTTAAAAACGTCCGTTTTTCTGGAGCAGTCATTTTAATGATGCATAAAGTGAAAAAAAAAAAAGTCAAATATTCCTTTAAATATCGTACCTGGGGGGTGTCTAAAGTATGCCTGTGAAGTGCCACGTGTTTCCCGTGTTTAGAACTGTCCCTGCACAAAATTACATTTCTAAAGGAAAAAAAGCCATTTAAAACTGCTTGCGGCTTTAATGTAATGTCTGGTTCCGGTAATATGGATGAAAATCTTTAAGAAAAATGGCATAGCTACCCCATCACACACCCCCCCCCCCCCCACCCCAGCCCATTACCAGCCCCTTTGGGTCTTGTATGGATATTAAGGGGAACCCCGCACACAAAATAAAAAAGGCCCTATATACTCTGAACAGCCGTATTCAGGCGGTGCATACAAGACAGGGACTGTAGGTTTGTTCTTATGTAGAATCTGTTTGTAATTTTGAACAGGTACATTGTTTAAGTGTAGCTCCAGGCAAAAAATCTATTTTTAAGCTTTTTGGAAAACATAGGGAAGGGTTATCACCCCTGTAACATTTGTTTTGCTGTCTGTGCAGTGTGCACGTGTTCAGAACAGTTCACTTCACTTTTCGTCCTAATGACAAATGTTTTTTGAAAATTTTGGGTTTTTATTGAAACAAGAATTGGTGATAAAGCATCAGTGGAGAGGAGACACTTTTTTCCCCATATTAACTCTTACAGGAGAGAATTTGCCTTCCTAGGGGTAGATTTCCTCTCACTTCCTGTTGTATCCTTCCGTTTGCAAGGAGGAGTCGTTTGTAAGTTGGATGTTTGAAAGTAGGGGCCTGCCGTATATACTCAGCTGAAATTTGCCCCTTACATGTTGGTGTTGGCACAACACTGTGAACCCTCACAGTTACTCTTGGTGGGCGCATGAATGGGCCCTGCTGTGAATTATTAGATTAAGAATTGTAATTGCATGCCCCTGTTGAACAGGGGCTGAAAAATTGGGCCTTTGATGGTGGTGGTGGTGGTGGTGTTGACACAACACTGTAAGGCCTCACAGTTAGTCTTGGTGGGCGCAGGAATGGGCCCTGCTGTGAATTATAAGATCAAGAATTGTAATTACATGCCCCTGTTAAACAGGGGCAGAAAAATTGGGCCTTAAGCACTGGTGCCACAACACTGCAACCCCTCACAGATACTGTACTTGGAGCACAGCAATGAGCCCTGTTGCAAAGTATTGCATCAAAAATTGTAATTACACGCCCCTGTTAAATAGGGGCTGAAAAATTGGGCCTTAGCCTCTGGTGGCGGCATCCAGAAACAAAAATATTCTTCCAAGCTATCATCGTTAGTGATGAGCCGAACACCCCCGGGTTCGGTTCGCACCAGAACCCGCGAACGGACCGAAAGTTCGTACGAACATTAGAACCCTATTAAATACAATGGATGCGAACGTTCGAATTCTAAAGTGCTAATTATAACAACTATTATGCATGTTATTGTCCTAAAAAGGGTTTGGGAACCCGGGTTCTGCACCAGGGGACATGTATCAATGCAAAAAGAAGTTTTAAAAACGGTCGTTTTTCGGGAGCAGTCATTTTAATGATGCATAAAGTGAAAAAAAAAAAGTCAAATATTCCTTTAAATATCGTACCTGGGGGGTGTCTAAAGTATGCCTGTGAAGTGCCACGTGTTTCCCGTGTTTAGAACTGTCCCTGCACAAAATGACACTTCTAAAGGAAAAAAAAGCCATTTAAAACTGCTTGCGGCTTTAATGTAATGTCTGGTCCCGGTAATATGGATGAAAATCTTTAAGAAAAATGCCATAGCTACCCCATGACCCCCCCCCTACCCCAGCCCATTACCAGCCCCTTTGGGTCTTGTATGGATATTAAGGGGAACCCCGCACATAAAATAAAAAAGGCCCTATATACTCTGAACAGCCGTATACAGGCGGTGCATACAAGACAGGGACTGTAGGTTTGTTCTTATGTAGAATGTGTTTGTAATTTTGAACAGGTACATTGTTGAAGTGTAGCTCCAGCCCAAAAATCTATTTTTAAACTTTTTGGAAAACATAGGTAAGGGTTATCACCCCTGTAACATTTGTTTTGCTGTCTGTGCCCCTGTTCAGAACATTTCACCTCACTTTCCGTCCCAATGACAACTGTTTTTGAAATGTGGTGTTTTTCTTGAAACAAGGATTGCTGATAAAGCATCAGTACAGAGGAGACACCTTTCTCCCATATTTATTCTTACAGGAGAGAATTTTCCTTCCTAGTGGTAGATTTCCTCTCACTTCCTGTTGTCTTCTTGCGTTTGCAAGTAGGAGTCGTTTGTAAGTTGGATGTTTGAAAGTAGGGACCTGCCGTATATACTCTGCAGAAATAGGCCCCTTAGTTGTTGGTGTTGGCACAACACTGTAAGCACTCACAGTTACTCTTGGTTGGTGCTGGAACGCCCTGCTGTCAACTATTATATCAGGAATTTTAATTACATATAATTGTTGAACAGTGGTAGTAAAAATTGGGCCTTTGATGGTGGTGCTGGTGCCACAACACTGTAAGACCTGACAGTTACTCTTGGTGGGTGCAGCAATGGGCCCTGCTGTGAATTATTAGATCAAGAATTGTAATTGCATGCCCCTGTTGAACAGGGGCTGAAAAATTGGGCCTTAGGCACTGGTGGCACAACACTACAACCCCTCACAGATACTGTACTTGGAGCACAGCAATGAGCCCTGTTGCAAAGTATTGCTTCAAAAATTGTAATGACACGCCCCTGTTAAACAGGGGCTGAAAAATTGGGCCTTAGGCACTGGTGGCACAACACTACAACCCCTCACAGATACTGTACTTGGAGCACAGCAATGAGCCCTGTTGCAAAGTATTGCTTCAAAAATTGTAATGACACGCCCCTGTTAAACAGGGGCTGAAAAATTGGGCCTTAGGCACTGGTGGCACAACACTACAACCCCTCACAGATACTGTACTTGGAGCACAGCAATGAGCCCTGTTGCAAAGTATTGCTTCAAAAATTGTAATGACACGCCCCTTTTAAACAGGGGCTGAAAAATTGGGCCTTAGGCACTGGTGCCACAACACTCCAACCCCTCACAGATACTGTACTTGGAGCACAGCAATGAGCCCTATGGCAAATTATTGCTAAAAAAATTGTAATTACACGCCCCTGTAAAACAGGGGCTGAAAAATTGGGCCTGAGCCACTGGTGGCGGCACCCATAAACAAAAATGATCTTCCAAGCTATCATCATCAATCGTATCATTGAGGACTCGGAGGAGGAGGATAGCCAGTCAACATAACAGCACAGGCACTCAGCATCAGCATCAGTCTTGAAGGGATGTGACATGTTAAAATCAATTAGTCTGTTATATCAGCATCAGGTGTGTGGTAGCTGGTGGTGATCCAAGACTGGTTCATCTTGATGAAAGTCAGTCGATCAACCGAGTCGGTGGACAGGCGCACCCTGTGATCCGTGACAAATCCTCCAGCAGCACTGAATGTGCGTTCTGAAAGAACGCTGGATGCAGGACAGGCCAGTAGCTCAATTGCATACTGTGCAAGCTCTGGCCAGTGATCCATCCTCAAGACCCAGTAAGCCAGAGGATTTTCGGTGGGGAAGGTGTCCAAGTCTGACCTTGCCCCTAGATATTCCTGCACCATGTTTATCAGACGCTGGCGATGGTTGCTGGAACCGATCATACTTTGGGGCTGCGGACTAAAGAATTGTCTGAACGCATCGGTCAGACGGCCACCTTCCCCACCGCTCCTTCTTTGACTGGCCGAAGCCTCAGCAACTCGTTGTCCAGGACCAGGAGTTTGTAACCTCCCAGTCTCTGGGAACGCGTTGCACAGACCTTTCTGCAAGGCCTCCCGGAGTTGTCTCATCCTCTGCTCCCTCTGCGACGGTAACATAAGGTCCGCAACCTTACCCTTGTACCGTGGATCAAGGAGAGTGGCCAGCCAGTAATGGTCCCTCTCCTTGATCCGAAGAATACGAGGATCCTTCCGCAGACTTTGCAGGATCAGGGAGGCCATGCAGCGTAGGTTTGCTGAGGCATTCGCTCCGGAGTCCTCTGGGTCACTAAGGACGACATGATCCGCAGCCACCTCCTCCCAGCCACGTACAAGTCCACTGGTTTCTTGGGACTGTAAATCATCCCTAAAAGACTGCTGCTGATGATGCTGAGTGCCAGCCTCCACCTCCATGCTGACACAATCCTCCTCCTCCTCCTCCTCCTCCTCTTCCTGTGTGATGGGTGGGACAGAAGGAACACTGTCTGGGTAAAGGGGGCCTTGAGAGGCAAGGAAGTCCTCCTCTTCCTGCCTCTGTTCTGCCTCAAGTGCCCTGTCCATTATTCCATGCAGCGTGTGCTCCAACAGGTGGACAAGAGGTACAGTGTCACTGATGCATGCACTGTCACTGCTCACCATCCTCGTGGCCTCCTCAAATGGTGCCAGGACAGTGCATGCATCCCTGATCATGCCCCACTGGCGTGGAGAAAAAAAACCAAGCTCCCCTGACCCTGTCCTGGTGCCGTAGTCGCACAGGTACTCATTGATGGCCCTCTGCTGCGTGTGCAGCCGCTGCAGCATGGCCAACGTTGAGTTCCACCTGGTGGGCATGTCACATATAAGGCGGTTCTTGGGCAGGTTCAACTCCTTTTGCAGCTCAGCCAGGCGAGCACTGGCATTATAAGATCTGCGGAAATGCACACAGACTTTCCTGGCCTGCCTCAGGACATCCTGTAAGCCCGAGTACCTGCCCAAGAACCGCTGCACCACCAGGTTAAGGACGTGAGCCACACAGGGCACATGGGTCAGTTGTCCCTGTCGGAGGGCGGAGAGGAGGTTGGTGCCATTGTCGCAAACCACCATTCCTGGCTTAAGCTGGCGTGGCGTCAACCACCTCTCGGCCTGGCCCTGCAGAGCAGACAGGACCTCTGCCCCAGTGTGGCTTCTGTCCCCCAAACACACCAGCGCAAGCACGGCATGGCATCTTTTTGCCTGCGTACTTGCGTAGCCCCGTGAACGGCTACGGAGCACCGCTGGTTCATAGGACAAACCACAGGAAGAGGCCATGGAGGAAGAAGAAGAGGAGGGGGTGGAGGAGAGAGGTGTGTCACAACCAGTAGTAGCATTTTGGAGGCGTGGCGGTGGAACAACCTCCAACACTACTGCACCTTGTCCTGCATCCTTCCCAGCTGCCAAAAGAGTGACCCAATGGGCCGTGAAAGAAAGGTAACGTCCCTGTCCATGCCTGCTGGACCATGAGTCAGCGGTAATATGCACCTTACCGCTGACCGCCCTGTCCAGCGAGGCCAAGACATTGCCTTCCACATGCCGGTAGAGAGCCGGAATAGCCTTCCGTGAGAAAAAGTGGCGTTTGGGAACCTGCCACTGAGGAACCGCACATTGCACAAACTCACGGAAGGGGGCCGAGTCTACCAACTGAAAAGGCAGCAGTTGAAGCGCTAGCAATTTAGCCAAGCTAGCATTCAACCGCTGGGCATGTGGATGGCTGGGAGTGAACTTCTTTCGACGGTCCAGCAGCTGGGGCAGGGAAATTTGCCTGCTAGAATCGGACGTTGGTGTACTGCTAGCAGAGTGGCCGCAAGTACTTGGCTGTGACACACCTAATTCTACACCTTCATTCCTCTCAGTGCATGTTTCAGAGAGGACTGAAGTTATAGTGGGGTTGGAGATCCCAGCTGATGCGGTGCAAGGAGAGGTCCGCTTTGTTCTTTGGTGTGGGTCTTTGAGGTAGGCTTGCCAACGAGCTGCATGGCAGGTCAACATATGTCTGGTCAGGCATGTGGTACCCAAGCGGCTGATGTTTTGGCCACGCGATATATGCTTGAGACATATGTTGCAAACAGCAGCTGTGCGATCTGATGCACTAGCCTCAAAAAAGGCCCACACCAAGGAACTTTTTGAATGACGGGCAGAGGCAGCGCCCTGCACAGGCGGAGCTCTGCGGTGTGATTCCGTCGGTGTACTGCCCTTACGCTGGCCACCAAAGGGCATCCTGCCTCGTTGGAGATGTGCCTCCTCCTCATCCTCCTCCTCCTCCTCTCTCCTATTAGGCACCCACGTGGAGTCAGTGACCTCATCATCCCCTCCCTCCTCATCACTGGAGCCAATCTGGCAGTATGCTGCAGCTGCTGGAACATGACTGCCAGATTGGTGTCCTTCTTGAGCATCCCCTCTGTCTGCTCTCACGCTACTGCCTTCCTGTAGCTGGGTTTCATCATCAGACCCTTCGAAACGCTGGGCATCCTCCTGGAGCATGTACCCAACACTGTGCTCAAACAGTTCGGGGGACTCCTCAGGAGGAGGACATGGTGGGTCTAGGGAAGGAGTGACTGATGATGAGTCTGACATTGATACCAGGGAAGAGGACGCTTTGGCAGCTGCTTTGCCAGTACCCTGAGCCTGGGTGAGAGAGGAGGAGGAGGGCTTGGTCATCCACTCTACCAAGTCTTCGGCATGATGTGGCTCAACATGTCCAGCTGCCGAAAAGAAGGACAAGCGTGTCCCATGGCCATGTGCTGATGACAATGCACCGCGTCCACGACCAGCACTGTTGCCCCCAGACACAGAGCCTGCTTGCCCTCTTTTATTGCCTCCTGACTGTCTGCCTCTCCTTGTTTGCCTTCCAGACATTCTAATAGATGGCCTGCAGGGAGATGGGAAAAAAGCAATAAGGGCTACATTCAGGTGTCCTTCTCTGTCCCTTTACTTAAGGATTTCTATATATGGTTGAGGATGATTGCTTTTGCACAGAATAGCACAACGACAATTTCCCTGACTGTCCAAAAAACAAGGATTTCAAAGATGGTTGATGAGGAATGCTTTAGCACACTATAGCACAAGGAGAATTCCCCTCACTTTCCTTCTTTGTCCCTAGAAACAAGGACTCGCACAGTGAAAGAAACTGACACTCTCCCTACCTAGAGTTTTCTGTCCCTAGAAAAAATGTTTTTTTAAAGCACACTATAGCACAAGGAGAATTCCCCTCACTTTCCTTCTTTGTCCCTAGAAACAAGGACTCGCACAGTGAAAGAAACTGACACTCTCCCTACCTAGAGTTTTCTGTCCCTAGAAAAAATGTTTTTTTAAAGCACACTATAGCACAAGGAGAATTCCCCTCACTTTCCTTCTTTGTCCCTAGAAACAAGGACTCGCACAGTGAAAGAAACTGACACTCTCCCTACCTAGAGTTTTCTGTCCCTAGAAAAAATGTTTTTTCAAAGCACACTATAGCACAAGGAGAATTCCCCTCACTTTCCTTCTTTGTCCCTAGAAACAAGGACTCGCACAGTGAAAGAAACTGACACTCTCCCTACCTAGAGTTTTCTGTCCCTAGAAAAAATGTTTTTTTAAAGCACACTATAGCACAAGGAGAATTCCCCTCACTTTCCTTCTTTGTCCCTAGAAACAAGGACTCGCACAGTGAAAGAAACTGACACTCTCCCTACCTAGAGTTTTCTGTCCCTAGAAAAAATGTTTTTTTAAAGCACACTATAGCACAAGGAGAATTCCCCTCACTTTCCTTCTTTGTCCCTAGAAACAAGGACTCGCACAGTGAAAGAAACTGACACTCTCCCTACCTAGAGTTTTCTGTCCCTAGAAAAAATGTTTTTTTAAAGCACACTATAGCACAAGGAGAATTACCCTCACTTTCCTTCTTTGTCCCTAGAAACAAGGACTCGCACAGTGAAAGAAACTGACACTCTCCCTACCTAGAGTTTTCTGTCCCTAGAAAAAATGTTTTTTTAAAGCACACTATAGCACAAGGAGAATTCCCCTCACTTTCCTTCTTTGTCCCTAGAAACAAGGACTCGCACAGTGAAAGAAACTGACACTCTCCCTACCTAGAGTTTTCTGTCCCTAGAAAAAATGTTTTTTTAAAGCACACTATAGCAGAAGGAGAATTCCCCTCACTTTCCTTCTTTGTCCCTAGAAACAAGGACTCGCACAGTGAAAGAAACTGACACTCTCCCTACCTAGAGTTTTCTGTCCCTAGAAAAAATGTTTTTTTAAAGCACACTATAGCACAAGGAGAATTCCCCTCACTTTCCTTCTTTGTCCCTAGAAACAAGGACTCGCACAGTGAAAGAAACTGACACTCTCCCTACCTAGAGTTTTCTGTCCCTAGAAAAAATGTTTTTTTAAAGCACACTATAGCACAAGGAGAATTCCCCTCACTTTCCTTCTTTGTCCCTAGAAACAAGGACTCGCACAGTGAAAGAAACTGACACTCTCCCTACCTAGAGTTTTCTGTCCCTAGAAAAAATGTTTTTTTAAAGCACACTATAGCACAAGGAGAATTCCCCTCACTTTCCTTCTTTGTCCCTAGAAACAAGGACTCGCACAGTGAAAGAAACTGACACTCTCCCTACCTAGAGTTTTCTGTCCCTAGAAAAAATGTTTTTTTAAAGCACACTATAGCACAAGGAGAATTCCCCTCACTTTCCTTCTTTGTCCCTAGAAACAAGGACTCGCACAGTGAAAGAAACTGACACTCTCCCTACCTAGAGTTTTCTGTCCCTAGAAAAAATGTTTTTTTAAAGCACACTATAGCACAAGGAGAATTCCCCTCACTTTCCTTCTTTGTCCCTAGAAACAAGGACTCGCACAGTGAAAGAAACTGACACTCTCCCTACCTAGAGTTTTCTGTCCCTAGAATTTTTTTTTTTTTAAAGCACACTATAGCACAAGGAGAATTCCCCTCACTTTCCTTCTTTGTCCCTAGAAACAAGGACTCGCACAGTGAAAGAAACTGACACTCTCCCTACCTAGAGTTTTCTGTCCCTAGAATTTTTTTTTTTTTAAAGCACACTATAGCACAAGGAGAATTCCCCTCACTTTCCTTCTTTGTCCCTAGAAACAAGGACTCGCACAGTGAAAGAAACTGACACTCTCCCTACCTAGAGTTTTCTGTCCCTAGAAAAAATGTTTTTTTAAAGCACACTATAGCACAAGGAGAATTCCCCTCACTTTCCTTCTTTGTCCCTAGAAACAAGGACTCGCACAGTGAAAGAAACTGACACTCTCCCTACCTAGAGTTTTCTGTCCCTAGAAAAAATGTTTTTTTAAAGCACACTATAGCACAAGGAGAATTCCCCTCACTTTCCTTCTTTGTCCCTAGAAACAAGGACTCGCACAGTGAAAGAAACTGACACTCTCCCTACCTAGAGTTTTCTGTCCCTAGAAAAAATGTTTTTTTAAAGCACACTATAGCACAAGGAGAATTCCCCTCACTTTCCTTCTTTGTCCCTAGAAACAAGGACTCGCACAGTGAAAGAAACTGACACTCTCCCTACCTAGAGTTTTCTGTCCCTAGAAATTTTTTTTTTTTAAAGCACACTATAGCACAAGGAGAATTCCCCTCACTTTCCTTCTTTGTCCCTAGAAACAAGGACTCGCACAGTGAAAGAAACTGACACTCTCCCTACCTAGAGTTTTCTGTCCCTAGAAAAAATGTTTTTTTAAAGCACACTATAGCACGAGGAGAATTCCCCTCACTTTCCTTCTTTGTCCCTAGAAACAAGGACTCGCACAGTGAAAGAAACTGACACTCTCCCTACCTAGAATTTTCTGTCCCTAGAAAAAATGTTTTTTTAAAGCACACTATAGCACAAGGAGAATTCCCCTCACTTTCCTTCTTTGTCCCTAGAAACAAGGACTCGCACAGTGAAAGAAACTGACACTCTCCCTACCTAGAGTTTTCTGTCCCTAGAAAAAATGTTTTTTTAAAGCACACTATAGCACAAGGAGAATTCCCCTCACTTTCCTTCTTTTTCCCTAGAAACAAGGACTCGCACAGTGAAAGAAACTGACACTCTCCCTACCTAGAGTTTTCTGTCCCTAGAAATTTTTTTTTTTTAAAGCACACTATAGCACAAGGAGAATTCCCCTCACTTTCCTTCTTTGTCCCTAGAAACAAGGACTCGCACAGTGAAAGAAACTGACACTCTCCCTACCTAGAGTTGTCTGTCCCTAGAAAAAATGTTTTTTTAAAGCACACTATAGCACAAGGAGAATTCCCCTCACTTTCCTTCTTTGTCCCTAGAAACAAGGACTCGCACAGTGAAAGAAACTGACACTCTCCCTACCTAGAGTTTTCTGTCCCTAGAAAAAATGTTTTTTTAAAGCACACTATAGCACAAGGAGAATTCCCCTCACTTTCCTTCTTTGTCCCTAGAAACAAGGACTCGCACAGTGAAAGAAACTGACACTCTCCCTACCTAGAGTTTTCTGTCCCTAGAAAAAATGTTTTTTTAAAGCACACTATAGCACAAGGAGAATTCCCCTCACTTTCCTTCTTTGTCCCTAGAAACAAGGACTCGCACAGTGAAAGAAACTGACACTCTCCCTACCTAGAGTTTTCTGTCCCTAGAAAAAATGTTTTTTTAAAGCACACTATAGCACAAGGAGAATTCCCCTCACTTTCCTTCTTTGTCCCTAGAAACAAGGACTCGCACAGTGAAAGAAACTGACACTCTCCCTACCTAGAGTTTTCTGTCCCTAGAAAAAATGTTTTTTTAAAGCACACTATAGCACAAGGAGAATTCCCCTCACTTTCCTTCTTTGTCCCTAGAAACAAGGACTCGCACAGTGAAAGAAACTGACACTCTCCCTACCTAGAGTTTTCTGTCCCTAGAAAAAATGTTTTTTTAAAGCACACTATAGCACAAGGAGAATTCCCCTCACTTTCCTTCTTTGTCCCTAGAAACAAGGACTCGCACAGTGAAAGAAACTGACACTCTCCCTACCTAGAGTTTTCTGTCCCTAGAAAAAATGTTTTTTTAAAGCACACTATAGCACAAGGAGAATTCCCCTCACTTTCCTTCTTTGTCCCTAGAAACAAGGACTCGCACAGTGAAAGAAACTGACACTCTCCCTACCTAGAGTTTTCTGTCCCTAGAAAAAATGTTTTTTTAAAGCACACTATAGCACAAGGAGAATTCCCCTCACTTTCCTTCTTTGTCCCTAGAAACAAGGACTCGCACAGTGAAAGAAACTGACACTCTCCCTACCTAGAGTTTTCTGTCCCTAGAAAAAATGTTTTTTTAAAGCACACTATAGCACAAGGAGAATTCCCCTCACTTTCCTTCTTTGTCCCTAGAAACAAGGACTCGCACAGTGAAAGAAACTGACACTCTCCCTACCTAGAGTTTTCTGTCCCTAGAAAAATTTTTTTTTAAAGCACACTATAGCACAAGGAGAATTCCCCTCACTTTCCTTCTTTGTCCCTAAAAACAAGGACTCGCACAGTGAAAGAAACTGACACTCTCCCTACCTAGAGTTTTCTGTCCCTAGAAAAAATGTTTTTTTAAAGCACACTATAGCACAAGGAGAATTCCCCTCACTTTCCTTCTTTGTCCCTAGAAACAAGGACTCGCACAGTGAAATAAACTGACACTCTCCCTACCTAGAGTTTTCTGTCCCTAGAAAAAATGTTTTTTTAAAGCACACTATAGCACAAGGAGAATTCCCCTCACTTTCCTTCTTTGTCCCTAGAAACAAGGACTCGCACAGTGAAAGAAACTGACACTCTCCCTACCTAGAGTTTTCTGTCCCTAGAAAAAATGTTTTTTTAAAGCACACTATAGCACAAGGAGAATTCCCCTCACTTTCCTTCTTTGTCCCTAGAAACAAGGACTCGCACAGTGAAAGAAACTGACACTCTCCCTACCTAGAGTTTTCTGTCCCTAGAAAAAATGTTTTTTTAAAGCACACTATAGCACAAGGAGAATTCCCCTCACTTTCCTTCTTTGTCCCTAGAAACAAGGACTCGCACAGTGAAAGAAACTGACACTCTCCCTACCTAGAGTTTTCTGTCCCTAGAAAAAATGTTTTTTTAAAGCACACTATAGCACAAGGAGAATTCCCCTCACTTTCCTTCTTTGTCCCTAGAAACAAGGACTCGCACAGTGAAAGAAACTGACACTCTCCCTACCTAGAGTTTTCTGTCCCTAGAAAAAATGTTTTTTTAAAGCACACTATAGCACAAGGAGAATTCCCCTCACTTTCCTTCTTTGTCCCTAGAAACAAGGACTCGCACAGTGAAAGAAACTGACACTCTCCCTACCTAGAGTTTTCTGTCCCTAGAAAAAATGTTTTTTTAAAGCACACTATAGCACAAGGAGAATTCCCCTCACTTTCCTTCTTTGTCCCTAGAAACAAGGACTTGCACAGTGAAAGAAACTGACACTCTCCCTACCTAGAGTTTTCTGTCCCTAGACATTTTTTTTTTTAAAGCACACTATAGCACAAGGAGAATTCCCCTCACTTTCCTTCTTTGTCCCTAGAAACAAGGACTCGCACAGTGAAAGAAACTGACACTCTCCCTACCTAGAGTTTTCTGTCCCTAGAAAAAATGTTTTTTTAAAGCACACTATAGCACAAGGAGAATTCCCCTCACTTTCCTTCTTTGTCCCTAGAAAGAAGGACTCGCACAGTGAAAGAAACTGACACTCTCCCTACCTAGAGTTTTCTGTCCCTAGAAAAAATGTTTTTTTAAAGCACACTATAGCACAAGGAGAATTCCCCTCACTTTCCTTCTTTGTCCCTAGAAACAAGGACTCGCACAGTGAAAGAAACTGACACTCTCCCTACCTAGAGTTTTCTGTCCCTAGAAAAAATGTTTTTTTAAAGCACACTATAGCACAAGGAGAATTCCCCTCACTTTCCTTCTTTGTCCCTAGAAACAAGGACTCGCACAGTGAAAGAAACTGACACTCTCCCTACCTAGAGTTTTCTGTCCCTAGAAATTTTTTTTTTTTAAAGCACACTATAGCACAAGGAGAATTCCCCTCACTTTCCTTCTTTGTCCCTAGAAACAAGGACTCGCACAGTGAAAGAAACTGACACTCTCCCTACCTAGAGTTTTCTGTCCCTAGAATTTTTTTTTTTTTAAAGCACACTATAGCACAAGGAGAATTCCCCTCACTTTCCTTCTTTGTCCCTAGAAACAAGGACTCGCACAGTGAAAGAAACTGACACTCTCCCTACCTAGAGTTTTCTGTCCCTAGAAAAAATGTTTTTTTAAAGCACACTATAGCACAAGGAGAATTCCCCTCACTTTCCTTCTTTGTCCCTAGAAACAAGGACTCGCACAGTGAAAGAAACTGACACTCTCCCTACCTAGAGTTTTCTGTCCCTAGAAAAAATGTTTTTTTAAAGCACACTATAGCACAAGGAGAATTCCCCTCACTTTCCTTCTTTGTCCCTAGAAACAAGGACTCGCACAGTGAAAGAAACTGACACTCTCCCTACCTAGAGTTTTCTGTCCCTAGAAAAAATGTTTTTTTAAAGCACACTATAGCACAAGGAGAATTCCCCTCACTTTCCTTCTTTGTCCCTAGAAACAAGGACTCGCACAGTGAAAGAAACTGACACTCTCCCTACCTAGAGTTTTCTGTCCCTAGAAAAAATGTTTTTTTAAAGCACACTATAGCACAAGGAGAATTCCCCTCACTTTCCTTCTTTGTCCCTAGAAACAAGGACTCGCACAGTGAAAGAAACTGACACTCTCCCTACCTAGAGTTTTCTGTCCCTAGAAAAAATGTTTTTTTAAAGCACACTATAGCACAAGGAGAATTCCCCTCACTTTCCTTCTTTGTCCCTAGAAACAAGGACTCGCACAGTGAAAGAAACTGACACTCTCCCTACCTAGAGTTTTCTGTCCCTAGAAAAAATGTTTTTTTAAAGCACACTATAGCACAAGGAGAATTCCCCTCACTTTCCTTCTTTGTCCCTAGAAACAAGGACTCGCACAGTGAAAGAAACTGACACTCTCCCTACCTAGAGTTTTCTGTCCCTAGAAATTTTTTTTTTTAAAGCACACTATAGCACAAGGAGAATTCCCCTCACTTTCCTTCTTTGTCCCTAGAAACAAGGACTCGCACAGTGAAAGAAACTGACACTCTCCCTACCTAGAGTTTTCTGTCCCTAGAAAAAATGTTTTTTTAAAGCACACTATAGCAGAAGGAGAATTCCCCTCACTTTCCTTCTTTGTCCCTAGAAACAAGGACTCGCACAGTGAAAGAAACTGACACTCTCCCTACCTAGAGTTTTCTGTCCCTAGAAAAAATGTTTTTTTAAAGCACACTATAGCACAAGGAGAATTCCCCTCACTTTCCTTCTTTGTCCCTAGAAACAAGGACTCGCACAGTGAAAGAAACTGACACTCTCCCTACCTAGAGTTTTCTGTCCCTAGAAAAAATGTTTTTTTAAAGCACACTATAGCACAAGGAGAATTCCCCTCACTTTCCTTCTTTGTCCCTAGAAACAAGGACTCGCACAGTGAAAGAAACTGACACTCTCCCTACCTAGAGTTTTCTGTCCCTAGAAAAAATGTTTTTTTAAAGCACACTATAGCACAAGGAGAATTCCCCTCACTTTCCTTCTTTGTCCCTAGAAACAAGGACTCGCACAGTGAAAGAAACTGACACTCTCCCTACCTAGAGTTTTCTGTCCCTAGAAAAAATGTTTTTTTAAAGCACACTATAGCACAAGGAGAATTCCCCTCACTTTCCTTCTTTGTCCCTAGAAACAAGGACTCGCACAGTTGAAAACTGACACTCTCCCTACCTAGAGTTTTCTGTCCCTAGAAAAAATGTTTTTTTAAAGCACACTATAGCACAAGGAGAATTCCCCTCACTTTCCTTCTTTGTCCCTAGAAACAAGGACTTGCACAGTGAAAGAAACTGACACTCTCCCTACCTAGAGTTTTCTGTCCCTAGAAATTTTTTTTTTTAAAGCACACTATAGCACAAGGAGAATTCCCCTCACTTTCCTTCTTTGTCCCTAGAAACAAGGACTCGCACAGTGAAAGAAACTGACACTCTCCCTACCTAGAGTTTTCTGTCCCTAGAAAAAATGTTTTTTTAAAGCACACTATAGCACAAGGAGAATTCCCCTCACTTTCCTTCTTTGTCCCTAGAAACAAGGACTCGCACAGTGAAAGAAACTGACACTCTCCCTACCTAGAGTTTTCTTTCCCTAGAATTTTTTTTTTTTTTAAAGCACACTATAGCACAAGGAGAATTCCCCTCACTTTCCTTCTTTGTCCCTAGAAACAAGGACTCGCACAGTGAAAGAAACTGACACTCTCCCTACCTAGAGTTTTCTGTCCCTAGAAAAAATGTTTTTTTAAAGCACACTATAGCACAAGGAGAATTCCCCTCACTTTCCTTCTTTGTCCCTAGAAACAAGGACTCGCACAGTGAAAGAAACTGACACTCTCCCTACCTAGAGTTTTCTGTCCCTAGAAAAAATGTTTTTTTAAAGCACACTATAGCACAAGGAGAATTCCCCTCACTTTCCTTCTTTGTCCCTAGAAACAAGGACTCGCACAGTGAAAGAAACTGACACTCTCCCTACCTAGAGTTTTCTGTCCCTAGAAAAAATGTTTTTTTAAAGCACACTATAGCACAAGGAGAATTCCCCTCACTTTCCTTCTTTGTCCCTAGAAACAAGGACTCGCACAGTGAAAGAAACTGACACTCTCCCTACCTAGAGTTTTCTGTCCCTAGAAAAAATGTTTTTTTAAAGCACACTATAGCACAAGGAGAATTCCCCTCACTTTCCTTCTTTGTCCCTAGAAACAAGGACTTGCACAGTGAAAGAAACTGACACTCTCCCTACCTAGAGTTTTCTGTCCCTAGAAATTTTTTTTTTTAAAGCACACTATAGCACAAGGAGAATTCCCCTCACTTTCCTTCTTTGTCCCTAGAAACAAGGACTCGCACAGTGAAAGAAACTGACACTCTCCCTACCTAGAGTTTTCTGTCCCTAGAAAAAATGTTTTTTTAAAGCACACTATAGCACAAGGAGAATTCCCCTCACTTTCCTTCTTTGTCCCTAGAAACAAGGACTCGCACAGTGAAAGAAACTGACACTCTCCCTACCTAGAGTTTTCTGTCCCTAGAAAAAATGTTTTTTTAAAGCACACTATAGCACAAGGAGAATTCCCCTCACTTTCCTTCTTTGTCCCTAGAAACAAGGACTCGCACAGTGAAAGAAACTGACACTCTCCCTACCTAGAGTTTTCTGTCCCTAGAAAAAATGTTTTTTTAAAGCACACTATAGCACAAGGAGAATTCCCCTCACTTTCCTTCTTTGTCCCTAGAAACAAGGACTCGCACAGTGAAAGAAACTGACACTCTCCCTACCTAGAGTTTTCTGTCCCTAGAAATTTTTTTTTTTAAAGCACACTATAGCACAAGGAGAATTCCCCTCACTTTCCTTCTTTGTCCCTAGAAACAAGGACTCGCACAGTGAAAGAAACTGACACTCTCCCTACCTAGAGTTTTCTGTCCCTAGAATTTTTATTTTTTAAAGCACACTATAGCACAAGGAGAATTCCCCTCACTTTCCTTCTTTGTCCCTAGAAACAAGGACTCGCACAGTGAAAGAAACTGACACTCTCCCTACCTAGAGTTTTCTGTCCCTAGAAAAAATGTTTTTTTAAAGCACACTATAGCACAAGGAGAATTCCCCTCACTTTCCTTCTTTGTCCCTAGAAACAAGGACTCGCACAGTGAAAGAAACTGACACTCTCCCTACCTAGAGTTTTCTGTCCCTAGAAAAAATGTTTTTTTAAAGCACACTATAGCACAAGGAGAATTCCCCTCACTTTCCTTCTTTGTCCCTAGAAACAAGGACTCGCACAGTGAAAGAAACTGACACTCTCCCTACCTAGAGTTTTCTGTCCCTAGAAAAAATGTTTTTTTAAAGCACACTATAGCACAAGGAGAATTCCCCTCACTTTCCTTCTTTGTCCCTAGAAACAAGGACTTGCACAGTGAAAGAAACTGACACTCTCCCTACCTAGAGTTTTCTGTCCCTAGAATTTTTTTTTTTTAAAGCACACTATAGCACAAGGAGAATTCCCCTCACTTTCCTTCTTTGTCCCTAGAAACAAGGACTCGCACAGTGAAAGAAACTGACACTCTCCCTACCTAGAGTTTTCTGTCCCTAGAAAAAATGTTTTTTTAAAGCACACTATAGCACAAGGAGAATTCCCCTCACTTTCCTTCTTTGTCCCTAGAAACAAGGACTCGCACAGTGAAAGAAACTGACACTCTCCCTACCTAGAGTTTTCTGTCCCTAGAAAAAATGTTTTTTTAAAGCACACTATAGCACAAGGAGAATTCCCCTCACTTTCCTTCTTTGTCCCTAGAAACAAGGACTCGCACAGTGAAAGAAACTGACACTCTCCCTACCTAGAGTTTTCTGTCCCTAGAAAAAATGTTTTTTTAAAGCACACTATAGCACAAGGAGAATTCCCCTCACTTTCCTTCTTTGTCCCTAGAAACAAGGACTCGCACAGTGAAAGAAACTGACACTCTCCCTACCTAGAGTTTTCTGTCCCTAGAAATTTTTTTTTTTTAAAGCACACTATAGCACAAGGAGAATTCCCCTCACTTTCCTTCTTTGTCCCTAGAAACAAGGACTCGCACAGTGAAAGAAACTGACACTCTCCCTACCTAGAGTTTTCTGTCCCTAGAATTTTTTTTTTTTTAAAGCACACTATAGCACAAGGAGAATTCCCCTCACTTTCCTTCTTTGTCCCTAGAAACAAGGACTCGCACAGTGAAAGAAACTGACACTCTCCCTACCTAGAGTTTTCTGTCCCTAGAAAAAATGTTTTTTTAAAGCACACTATAGCACAAGGAGAATTCCCCTCACTTTCCTTCTTTGTCCCTAGAAACAAGGACTCGCACAGTGAAAGAAACTGACACTCTCCCTACCTAGAGTTTTCTGTCCCTAGAAAAAATGTTTTTTTAAAGCACACTATAGCACAAGGAGAATTCCCCTCACTTTCCTTCTTTGTCCCTAGAAACAAGGACTCGCACAGTGAAAGAAACTGACACTCTCCCTACCTAGAGTTTTCTGTCCCTAGAAAAAATGTTTTTTTAAAGCACACTATAGCACAAGGAGAATTCCCCTCACTTTCCTTCTTTGTCCCTAGAAACAAGGACTCGCACAGTGAAAGAAACTGACACTCTCCCTACCTAGAGTTTTCTGTCCCTAGAAAAAATGTTTTTTTAAAGCACACTATAGCACAAGGAGAATTCCCCTCACTTTCCTTCTTTGTCCCTAGAAACAAGGACTCGCACAGTGAAAGAAACTGACACTCTCCCTACCTAGAGTTTTCTGTCCCTAGAAAAAATGTTTTTTTAAAGCACACTATAGCACAAGGAGAATTCCCCTCACTTTCCTTCTTTGTCCCTAGAAACAAGGACTCGCACAGTGAAAGAAACTGACACTCTCCCTACCTAGAGTTTTCTGTCCCTAGAAAAAATGTTTTTTTAAAGCACACTATAGCACAAGGAGAATTCCCCTCACTTTCCTTCTTTGTCCCTAGAAACAAGGACTCGCACAGTGAAAGAAACTGACACTCTCCCTACCTAGAGTTTTCTGTCCCTAGAAATTTTTTTTTTTAAAGCACACTATAGCACAAGGAGAATTCCCCTCACTTTCCTTCTTTGTCCCTAGAAACAAGGACTCGCACAGTGAAAGAAACTGACACTCTCCCTACCTAGAGTTTTCTGTCCCTAGAAAAAATGTTTTTTTAAAGCACACTATAGCACAAGGAGAATTCCCCTCACTTTCCTTCTTTGTCCCTAGAAACAAGGACTCGCACAGTGAAAGAAACTGACACTCTCCCTACCTAGAGTTTTCTGTCCCTAGAAAAAATGTTTTTTTAAAGCACACTATAGCACAAGGAGAATTCCCCTCACTTTCCTTCTTTGTCCCTAGAAACAAGGACTCGCACAGTGAAAGAAACTGACACTCTCCCTACCTAGAGTTTTCTGTCCCTAGAAAAAATGTTTTTTTAAAGCACACTATAGCACAAGGAGAATTCCCCTCACTTTCCTTCTTTTTCCCTAGAAACAAGGACTCGCACAGTGAAAGAAACTGACACTCTCCCTACCTAGAGTTTTCTGTCCCTAGAAATTTTTTTTTTTTAAAGCACACTATAGCACAAGGAGAATTCCCCTCACTTTCCTTCTTTGTCCCTAGAAACAAGGACTCGCACAGTGAAAGAAACTGACACTCTCCCTACCTAGAGTTGTCTGTCCCTAGAAAAAATGTTTTTTTAAAGCACACTATAGCACAAGGAGAATTCCCCTCACTTTCCTTCTTTGTCCCTAGAAACAAGGACTCGCACAGTGAAAGAAACTGACACTCTCCCTACCTAGAGTTTTCTGTCCCTAGAAAAAATGTTTTTTTAAAGCACACTATAGCACAAGGAGAATTCCCCTCACTTTCCTTCTTTGTCCCTAGAAACAAGGACTCGCACAGTGAAAGAAACTGACACTCTCCCTACCTAGAGTTTTCTGTCCCTAGAAAAAATGTTTTTTTTAAAGCACACTATAGCACAAGGAGAATTCCCCTCACTTTCCTTCTTTGTCCCTAGAAACAAGGACTCGCACAGTGAAAGAAACTGACACTCTCCCTACCTAGAGTTTTCTGTCCCTAGAAAAAATGTTTTTTTAAAGCACACTATAGCACAAGGAGAATTCCCCTCACTTTCCTTCTTTGTCCCTAGAAACAAGGACTCGCACAGTGAAAGAAACTGACACTCTCCCTACCTAGAGTTTTCTGTCCCTAGAAAAAATGTTTTTTTAAAGCACACTATAGCACAAGGAGAATTCCCCTCACTTTCCTTCTTTGTCCCTAGAAACAAGGACTCGCACAGTGAAAGAAACTGACACTCTCCCTACCTAGAGTTTTCTGTCCCTAGAAAAAATGTTTTTTTAAAGCACACTATAGCACAAGGAGAATTCCCCTCACTTTCCTTCTTTGTCCCTAGAAACAAGGACTCGCACAGTGAAAGAAACTGACACTCTCCCTACCTAGAGTTTTCTGTCCCTAGAAAAATTTTTTTTTTAAAGCACACTATAGCACAAGGAGAATTCCCCTCACTTTCCTTCTTTGTCCCTAGAAACAAGGACTCGCACAGTGAAAGAAACTGACACTCTCCCTACCTAGAGTTTTCTGTCCCTAGAAATTTTTTTTTTTTAAAGCACACTATAGCACAAGGAGAATTCCCCTCACTTTCCTTCTTTGTCCCTAGAAACAAGGACTCGCACAGTGAAAGAAACTGACACTCTCCCTACCTAGAGTTTTCTGTCCCTAGAAAAAATGTTTTTTTAAAGCACACTATAGCACAAGGAGAATTCCCCTCACTTTCCTTCTTTGTCCCTAGAAACAAGGACTCGCACAGTGAAAGAAACTGACACTCTCCCTACCTAGAGTTTTCTGTCCCTAGAAAAATTTTTTTTTAAAGCACACTATAGCACAAGGAGAATTCCCCTCACTTTCCTTCTTTGTCCCTAGAAACAAGGACTCGCACAGTGAAAGAAACTGACACTCTCCCTACCTAGAGTTTTCTGTCCCTAGAAAAAATGTTTTTTTAAAGCACACTATAGCACAAGGAGAATTCCCCTCACTTTCCTTCTTTGTCCCTAGAAACAAGGACTCGCACAGTGAAATAAACTGACACTCTCCCTACCTAGAGTTTTCTGTCCCTAGAAAAAATGTTTTTTTAAAGCACACTATAGCACAAGGAGAATTCCCCTCACTTTCCTTCTTTGTCCCTAGAAACAAGGACTCGCACAGTGAAAGAAACTGACACTCTCCCTACCTAGAGTTTTCTGTCCCTAGAAAAAATGTTTTTTTAAAGCACACTATAGCACAAGGAGAATTCCCCTCACTTTCCTTCTTTGTCCCTAGAAACAAGGACTCGCACAGTGAAAGAAACTGACACTCTCCCTACCTAGAGTTTTCTGTCCCTAGAAAAAATGTTTTTTTAAAGCACACTATAGCACAAGGAGAATTCCCCTCACTTTCCTTCTTTGTCCCTAGAAACAAGGACTCGCACAGTGAAAGAAACTGACACTCTCCCTACCTAGAGTTTTCTGTCCCTAGAAAAAATGTTTTTTTAAAGCACACTATAGCACAAGGAGAATTCCCCTCACTTTCCTTCTTTGTCCCTAGAAACAAGGACTCGCACAGTGAAAGAAACTGACACTCTCCCTACCTAGAGTTTTCTGTCCCTAGAAAAATTTTTTTTTAAAGCACACTATAGCACAAGGAGAATTCCCCTCACTTTCCTTCTTTGTCCCTAGAAACAAGGACTCGCACAGTGAAAGAAACTGACACTCTCCCTACCTAGAGTTTTCTGTCCCTAGAAAAAATGTTTTTTTAAAGCACACTATAGCACAAGGAGAATTCCCCTCACTTTCCTTCTTTGTCCCTAGAAACAAGGACTTGCACAGTGAAAGAAACTGACACTCTCCCTACCTAGAGTTTTCTGTCCCTAGAATTTTTTTTTTTTAAAGCACACTATAGCACAAGGAGAATTCCCCTCACTTTCCTTCTTTGTCCCTAGAAACAAGGACTCGCACAGTGAAAGAAACTGACACTCTCCCTACCTAGAGTTTTCTGTCCCTAGAAAAAATGTTTTTTTAAAGCACACTATAGCACAAGGAGAATTCCCCTCACTTTCCTTCTTTGTCCCTAGAAACAATGACTCGCACAGTGAAAGAAACTGTCACTCTCCCTACCTAGAGTTTTCTGTCCCTAGAAAAAATGTTTTTTTAAAGCACACTATAGCACAAGGAGAATTCCCCTCACTTTCCTTCTTTGTCCCTAGAAACAAGGACTCGCACAGTGAAAGAAACTGACACTCTCCCTACCTAGAGTTTTCTGTCCCTAGAAAAAATGTTTTTTTAAAGCACACTATAGCACAAGGAGAATTCCCCTCACTTTCCTTCTTTGTCCCTAGAAACAAGGACTCGCACAGTGAAAGAAACTGACACTCTCCCTACCTAGAGTTTTCTGTCCCTAGAAAAAATGTTTTTTTAAAGCACACTATAGCACAAGGAGAATTCCCCTCACTTTCCTTCTTTGTCCCTAGAAACAAGGACTCGCACAGTGAAAGAAACTGACACTCTCCCTACCTAGAGTTTTCTGTCCCTAGAAAAAATGTTTTTTTAAAGCACACTATAGCACAAGGAGAATTCCCCTCACTTTCCTTCTTTGTCCCTAGAAACAAGGACTCGCACAGTGAAATAAACTGACACTCTCCCTACCTAGAGTTTTCTGTCCCTAGAAAAAATGTTTTTTTAAAGCACACTATAGCACAAGGAGAATTCCCCTCACTTTCCTTCTTTGTCCCTAGAAACAAGGACTCGCACAGTGAAAGAAACTGACACTCTCCCTACCTAGAGTTTTCTGTCCCTAGAAAAAATGTTTTTTTAAAGCACACTATAGCACAAGGAGAATTCCCCTCACTTTCCTTCTTTGTCCCTAGAAACAAGGACTCGCACAGTGAAAGAAACTGACACTCTCCCTACCTAGAGTTTTCTGTCCCTAGAAAAAATGTTTTTTTAAAGCACACTATAGCACAAGGAGAATTCCCCTCACTTTCCTTCTTTGTCCCTAGAAACAAGGACTCGCACAGTGAAAGAAACTGACACTCTCCCTACCTAGAGTTTTCTGTCCCTAGAAAAAAATTTTTTTAAAGCACACTATAGCACAAGGAGAATTCCCCTCACTTTCCTTCTTTGTCCCTAGAAACAAGGACTCGCACAGTGAAAGAAACTGACACTCTCCCTACCTAGAGTTTTCTGTCCCTAGAAAAAATGTTTTTTTAAAGCACACTATAGCACAAGGAGAATTCCCCTCACTTTCCTTCTTTGTCCCTAGAAACAAGGACTCGCACAGTGAAAGAAACTGACACTCTCCCTACCTAGAGTTTTCTGTCCCTAGAAAAAATGTTTTTTTAAAGCACACTATAGCACAAGGAGAATTCCCCTCACTTTCCTTCTTTGTCCCTAGAAACAAGGACTTGCACAGTGAAAGAAACTGACACTCTCCCTACCTAGAGTTTTCTGTCCCTAGAATTTTTTTTTTTTAAAGCACACTATAGCACAAGGAGAATTCCCCTCACTTTCCTTCTTTGTCCCTAGAAACAAGGACTCGCACAGTGAAAGAAACTGACACTCTCCCTACCTAGAGTTTTCTGTCCCTAGAAAAAATGTTTTTTTAAAGCACACTATAGCACAAGGAGAATTCCCCTCACTTTCCTTCTTTGTCCCTAGAAACAAGGACTCGCACAGTGAAAGAAACTGACACTCTCCCTACCTAGAGTTTTCTGTCCCTAGAAAAAATGTTTTTTTAAAGCACACTATAGCACAAGGAGAATTCCCCTCACTTTCCTTCTTTGTCCCTAGAAACAAGGACTCGCACAGTGAAAGAAACTGACACTCTCCCTACCTAGAGTTTTCTGTCCCTAGAAAAAATGTTTTTTTAAAGCACACTATAGCACAAGGAGAATTCCCCTCACTTTCCTTCTTTGTCCCTAGAAACAAGGACTCGCACAGTGAAAGAAACTGACACTCTCCCTACCTAGAGTTTTCTGTCCCTAGAAAAATTTTTTTTTAAAGCACACTATAGCACAAGGAGAATTCCCCTCACTTTCCTTCTTTGTCCCTAGAAACAAGGACTCGCACAGTGAAAGAAACTGACACTCTCCCTACCTAGAGTTTTCTGTCCCTAGAAAAAATGTTTTTTTAAAGCACACTATAGCACAAGGAGAATTCCCCTCACTTTCCTTCTTTGTCCCTAGAAACAAGGACTTGCACAGTGAAAGAAACTGACACTCTCCCTACCTAGAGTTTTCTGTCCCTAGAATTTTTTTTTTTTAAAGCACACTATAGCACAAGGAGAATTCCCCTCACTTTCCTTCTTTGTCCCTAGAAACAAGGACTCGCACAGTGAAAGAAACTGACACTCTCCCTACCTAGAGTTTTCTGTCCCTAGAAAAAATGTTTTTTTAAAGCACACTATAGCACAAGGAGAATTCCCCTCACTTTCCTTCTTTGTCCCTAGAAACAATGACTCGCACAGTGAAAGAAACTGTCACTCTCCCTACCTAGAGTTTTCTGTCCCTAGAAAAAATGTTTTTTTAAAGCACACTATAGCACAAGGAGAATTCCCCTCACTTTCCTTCTTTGTCCCTAGAAACAAGGACTCGCACAGTGAAAGAAACTGACACTCTCCCTACCTAGAGTTTTCTGTCCCTAGAAAAAATGTTTTTTTAAAGCACACTATAGCACAAGGAGAATTCCCCTCACTTTCCTTCTTTGTCCCTAGAAACAAGGACTCGCACAGTGAAAGAAACTGACACTCTCCCTACCTAGAGTTTTCTGTCCCTAGAAAAAATGTTTTTTTAAAGCACACTATAGCACAAGGAGAATTCCCCTCACTTTCCTTCTTTGTCCCTAGAAACAAGGACTCGCACAGTGAAAGAAACTGACACTCTCCCTACCTAGAGTTTTCTGTCCCTAGAAAAAATGTTTTTTTAAAGCACACTATAGCACAAGGAGAATTCCCCTCACTTTCCTTCTTTGTCCCTAGAAACAAGGACTCGCACAGTGAAATAAACTGACACTCTCCCTACCTAGAGTTTTCTGTCCCTAGAAAAAATGTTTTTTTAAAGCACACTATAGCACAAGGAGAATTCCCCTCACTTTCCTTCTTTGTCCCTAGAAACAAGGACTCGCACAGTGAAAGAAACTGACACTCTCCCTACCTAGAGTTTTCTGTCCCTAGAAAAAATGTTTTTTTAAAGCACACTATAGCACAAGGAGAATTCCCCTCACTTTCCTTCTTTGTCCCTAGAAACAAGGACTCGCACAGTGAAAGAAACTGACACTCTCCCTACCTAGAGTTTTCTGTCCCTAGAAAAAATGTTTTTTTAAAGCACACTATAGCACAAGGAGAATTCCCCTCACTTTCCTTCTTTGTCCCTAGAAACAAGGACTCGCACAGTGAAAGAAACTGACACTCTCCCTACCTAGAGTTTTCTGTCCCTAGAAAAAATTTTTTTTAAAGCACACTATAGCACAAGGAGAATTCCCCTCACTTTCCTTCTTTGTCCCTAGAAACAAGGACTCGCACAGTGAAAGAAACTGACACTCTCCCTACCTAGAGTTTTCTGTCCCTAGAAAAAATGTTTTTTTAAAGCACACTATAGCACAAGGAGAATTCCCCTCACTTTCCTTCTTTGTCCCTAGAAACAAGGACTCGCACAGTGAAAGAAACTGACACTCTCCCTACCTAGAGTTTTCTGTCCCTAGAAAAAATGTTTTTTTAAAGCACACTATAGCACAAGGAGAATTCCCCTCACTTTCCTTCTTTGTCCCTAGAAACAAGGACTTGCACAGTGAAAGAAACTGACACTCTCCCTACCTAGAGTTTTCTGTCCCTAGAATTTTTTTTTTTTAAAGCACACTATAGCACAAGGAGAATTCCCCTCACTTTCCTTCTTTGTCCCTAGAAACAAGGACTCGCACAGTGAAAGAAACTGACACTCTCCCTACCTAGAGTTTTCTGTCCCTAGAAAAAATGTTTTTTTAAAGCACACTATAGCACAAGGAGAATTCCCCTCACTTTCCTTCTTTGTCCCTAGAAACAAGGACTCGCACAGTAAAACACACTGACACTCTCCCTACCTATTCTTCTCTTTCCCTAAACTAAAGGAATCCAGGTTAAGCAAGAAAGAAATAAATGTCACTGTCCCTGCCTATGCTTGTCTTTCCCTGCTCCGGAACACACTACACTAGGCCACCGTGCTGGCGGCCTTTTATAGTGTGGGGCGTGTACTAAACACCCTCAGCAATAATTGGCCACAGGCATCCTGCCTGTGGCCAATCATTGCTCTCCTCGCTGCCGGCGCTGTGATTGGCCAAGCATGCGGGGTCACAGTGCATGCTTGGCCAATCACAGCGCCTGGATGACACTGCGATGGTGTAGTGCATTGTGGGCCGTTCGCGTCACTCGAATTTGGCGCGAACGGCCCAAATCGTTCGATCTTCGTCGAACGATCGAACAGCCGATGTTCGAGTCGAACGTATGTTCGACTCGAACACGAAGCTCATCCCTAATCATCGTCAATCGGATTATTGAGGAGGAGGAGGATAGTCAGTCAACATAACAGGACAGTCTCTCAGCATCAGCATCAGTCTTGAAGGGATGTGACATTTGAAAATAAATTAGTCTGTTATATCAGCTTCAGGTGTTTGGTAGCTGGTGGTGATCCAAGACTGGTTCATCTTTATGAAGGTCAGTCGATCAACAGAGTCGGTGGACAGGCGCACCCTGTGATCCGTGACAAATCCTCCAGCAGCACTGAACGTGCGTTCTGAAAGAACGCTGGATGCAGGACAGGCCAGTAGCTCAATTGCATACTGTGCAAGCTCTGGCCAGTGATCCATCCTCAAGACCCAGTAAGCCAGAGGATTTTCGGTGGGGAAGGTGTCCAAGTCTGACCTTGCCCCTAGGTATTGCTGCACCATGTATATCAGACGCTGGCGATGGTTGCTGGAACCGATCATACCTTGGGGCTGCGAACTAAAGAATTGTCTGAACACTTCGGTCAGACGGCCACCTTCCCCACCGCTCCTTCTTTGACTGACCGAAGCCTCAGCAACTCGTTGTCCAGGACCAGGAGTTTGTAACCTCCCAGTCTCTGGGAACGCGTTGCACAGACCTTTCTACAAGGCCTCCCGGAGTTGTCTCATCCTCTGCTCCCTCTGCGATGGTAAGATAAGGTCCGCAACCTTACCCTTGTACCGTGGATCAAGGAGAGTGGCCAGCCAGTAATGGTCCCTCTCCTTGATCCGAAGAATACGAGGATCCTTCCACAGACTTTGCAGGATCAGGGAGGCCATGCAGCGTAGGTTAGCTGAGGCATTCGGTCCGGAGTCCTCTGGGTCACTAAGGACGACATGATCCGCAGCCACCTCCTCCCAGCCACGTACAATTCCACTGGTTTCTTGGGACTGTAAATCATCCCTAAAAGACTGCTGCTGATAATGCTGAGTGCCAGGCTCCACCTCCATGCTGACACAATCCTCCTCCTCCTCCTCCTCTTCTTCCTGTGCGATGGGTGGGACAGAAGGAACACTGTCTGGGTAAAGGGGGCCTTGAGAGGCAAGGAAGTCCTCCTCTTCCTGCCTCTGTTCTGCCTCAAGTGCCCTGTCCATTATTCCACGCAGCGTATGTTCCAACAGGTGGACAAGAAGTACAGTGTCACTGATGCATGCACTGTCACTGCTCACCATCCTCGTGGCCTCCTCAAATGGTGCCAGGACAGTGCATGCATCCCTGATCATGCCCCACTGGCGTGGTGAAAAAAACCCGAGCTCCCTGACCCTGTCCTGGTGCCGTAGTCGCACAGGTACTCATTGATGGCCCTCTGCAGCCGCTGCAGCATGGCCAACGTTGAGTTCCACCTGGTGGGCATGTCACATATAAGGCGGTTCTTGGGCAGGTTCAACTCCTTTTGCAGCTCAGCCAGGCGAGCACTGGCATTATAAGATCTGCGGAAATGCACACAGACTTTCCTGGCCTGCCTCAGGACATCCTGTAAGCCCGGGTACCTGCCCAAGAACTGCTGCACCACCAGGTTAAGGACGTGAGCCACACAGGGCACATGGGTCAGTTGTCCCTGTCGGAGAGCGGAGAGGAGGTTGGTGCCATTGTCGCAAACTACCATTCCTGGCTTAAGCTGGCGTGGCGTCAACCACCTCTCGGCCTGCCCCTGCAGAGCAGACAGAACCTCTGCCCCAGTGTGGCTCCTGTCCCCCAAACACACCAGCGCAAGCACGGCATGGCATCTTTTTGCCTGCGTACTTGCGTAGCCCCTTGAACGCCTATGGAGCACCGCTGGTTCCGAGGACAAAGCACAGGAAGAGGCCACGGAGGAAGAAGAAGAGGAGGGGGTGGAGGACAGAGGTGTGTCACAACCAGTAGTAGCATTTTGGAGGCGTGGCGGTGGAACAACCTCCAACACTACTGCACCTTGTCCTGCATCCTTCCCAGCTGCCAAAAGAGTGACCCAATGGGCCGTGAAAGAAAGGTAATGTCCCTTTCCATGCCTGCTGGACCATGAGTCAGTGGTAATATGCACCTTACCGCTGACCGCCCTGTCCAGCGAGGCCAAGACATTGCCTTCCACATGCCGGTAGAGAGCCGGAATCGCCTTCCGTGAGAAAAAGTGGCGTTTGGGAACCTGCCACTGAGGAACCGCACATTGCACAAACTCACGGAAGGGGGCCGAGTCTACCAACTGAAAAGGCAGCAGTTGAAGCGCTAGCAATTTGGCCAAGCTAGCATTCAACCGCTGGGCATGTGAATGGCTGGGAGTGAACTTCTTTTGATGGTCCAGCAGCTGGGGCAGGGAAATTTGCCTGCTAGAATCGGACGTTGGTGTACTGCTAGCAGAGTGCCCGCAAGTACTTGGCTGTGACACACCTAATTCTACACCTTCATTCCTCTCAGAGCAGGTTTCAGAGAGGACTGAAGGTATAGTGGGGTTGGAGATCCCAGCTGATGCGGTGCAAGAAGAGGTCAGCTTTGTTCTTTGGTGTGGGTCTTTAAGGTAGGCTTGCCAACGAGCTGCATGGCAGGTCAACATATGTCTGGTCAAGCATGTGGTGCCCAAGCGGGTGATGTTTTGGCCACGCGATATACGCTTGAGACATATGTTGCAAACAGCATCTGTGCGATCTGATGCACTCGACTCAAAAAAGGCCCACACCAAAGAACTTTTTGAATAACGGGCAGAGGCAGCGCCCTGCACAGGCGGAGCTCTGCGGTGTGATTCCGTCGGTGTGCTGCCCTTACGCTGGCCCCCCGAGGGCATCCTGCCTCGTTGGAGATGTGCCTCCTCCTCATCCTCCTCCTCCTCCTCTCTCCTATTAGGCACCCACGTGGAGTCAGTGACCTCATCATCCCCTCCCTCCTCATCACTGGAGCCAATCTGGCAGTATGCTGCAGCTGCTGGAACATGACTGCCAGATTGGTGTCCTTCTTGAACATCCCCTCTCTCTGCTCTCACGCTACTGCCTTCCTCTAGCTGGGTATCATCATCAGACCCTTCGAAACGCTGGGCATCCTCCTGGAGCATGTACCCAACACTGTGCTCAAACAGTTCGGGGGACTCCTCAGGAGGACATGGTTGGTCTAGGGAAGGAGTGACTGATGATGACATTGATACCAGGGAAGAGGACTCTTTGGCAGCTGCTTTGCCAGTACCCTGAGCCTGGGTGAGAGAGGATGAGGAGGATGAGGAGGGCTTGGTCATCCACTCTACCAAGTCTTCGGCATGATGCGGCTCAACACGTCCAGCTGCCGAAAAGAAGGACAAGCGTGTCCCATGGCCACGTGCTGATGGCGATGCACCGCGTCCACGACCAGCACTGTTGTCTCTAGACACAGAGCCTGCTTGCCCTCTTTTTTTGGCTCCTGACTGTCTGCCTCTCCTTGTTTGCCTTCCAGACATTCTAATGGCCTGCAGGGAAATGGGAAAAGCAGCAATACAGGCTAAGTTCAGGTGTAATATGGTCAGGAGGCACACTCCGCCCGCTGTAAGTGCCGCAAAATCCTGTTGGTGTAACACACCAGGAAAAAGCAGCAATACAGGCTAAGTTAAGGTGTAATATGGTCAGGAGGCACACTCCGCCCGCTGTAAGTGCCGCAAAATCCTGTTGGTGTAACACACCAGGAAAAAGCAGCAATACGGGCTAACTTCAGGTGTATAATGTGCAGGAGGCTTAGCAACAATGACACTGACACTGTCCCCTGCCTATCCTTCTCTCTCCCTGCACACAAGGTTTATCAAAGTATATGACACTGACACTCTCCCTGCCTATCCTTCTCTCTCCCTGCACACAAGGTTTAGCAAAGAATATGACACTGACACTGTCCCCTGCCTATCCTTCTCTCTCCCTGCACACAAGGTTTATCAAAGTATATGACACTGAGACTCTCCCTGCCTATCCTTCTCTCTCCCTACACACAAGGTTTAGCAAAGAATATGACACTGACACTCTCCCTGCCTATCCTTCTCTGTCCCTACACACAAGGTTTAGCAAAGAATGGATTTGACACTGTCCCTGCCTATCCTTCACTTTCCCTGCTCCGGAACACACTACACGAGGCCGCCGCGCTGGCGGCCTTTTATAGTGTGGGGCGTGTACTAAACCCCCTCAGCTATAATTGGCCACAGGCATCCTGCCTGTGGCCAATCATTGCTCTCCTTGCTGCCGGCGCTGTGATTGGCCAAGCATGCAGGGTCACAGTGCATGCTTGGCCAATCACAGCGCCGGGATTACACTGCGATGGCGCAGTGTATTGTGGGCCGTTCGCGTCACTCGAATTTGGCGCGAACGGCCCAAATCGTTCGTTGTTCGCCGAACGCGCGAACAGCCGATGTTCGAGTCGAACCTATGTTCGACTCAAACACCGAGCTCATCCCTATTCAGTAGACTTATAATTAGCATTTGACCGTATGTTTATTATTTATTTATCACAGGTACTTATATAGCACTGTCAACTTATGCAATGCTTTACATATATTCTATACATTCACGTTGGTGCCTGCCCTCAAGAAGCTTACAATCTAAGGTCTCTAACTCACATTCATACGTACACATACTAGGGCCAATATTGACAATAGCCAATTAACCTCCCAGCATGTCTTTGGAGTGTGGGAGAAAACCAGACTATCCAGAAGAAACCCACACAGGCAGAACATGCAAGTTCCAGGCAGATAGTGTCGTTGTCTGGAACAAACCGGGGACCCTATTGTTGCTAGGCGGAAGTACTAACCACTTAGTCACTGACTGTTCTGCCCCACTATTATTTTTATTCCTAGACTGGCTCTGATTAATGAGAAACAGGTGAAGCACTCATAGTAGGGGAACCACTTTTAAATCAGAGATGGAATCCAAGAACAGGTGCTATGGCTTAAAGCAGAGGTTCCGCGGCAAAACTTTTTTTTTTTTTCCTGCATTCAATGGGGTTTCCCAATAATAAAGTACACTTACTTGTTTCGTTTTTGCTAGTATCCGCTGTCCGTTTTCCTCGTAAAGAAGGAGTTATAAAATACGTTTCTCTGTGATTCCATTTTGCTTGTGGGCATTGTGAAGCCCACAAGCAATCATTTCCTGGAGTAGCGCCGTAAACTCAAAGGTTGCCATCACAACGGGGCCGCGTCATTGAAAGTTCACGCCCCGTTGTGATGAAATGCACAATCTAAATAGAGACGCCCTTGTCACGTGACTGGCGTCATGCGTCACGTCGTATGTGAAATCTCTCGAGATTTCGCAGCACTGCATACCAAGTCCCTGCAGCCAAGTCCCACATTGCATTGCGGCGCCGGAGAAACGCCTACTCCCGCGGGAGGGAATCCCGGAAGTCGCTTTATGAAGAGGCAAATACAAGGTATTTATATATGGGAAAAAAAAATATGTTTTGTCCTTTGATGATATACATATTACAGCGGTTGTGTTACAGTATAGTTGTGAATTGTGAACCTCCGCTTTAAATGTCCTCCAGCCATCAGTAGTAGTCAAAACGAAAGATAGAGACGGCAACTCCAAAGTCCATATAAATTACTTTATTGCTTACATGAAGTTGAGTATAAAAAGGGCTAATGCATTTCGGCAAATAGCCCTGATCACATCATGATCAGAGCTATTTTCTGAAACGCGTTAGCCCTTTTTATACTCAACTTCATGTAAGCAATAAAGATATAGCGGATTAGGCCCACCACTTCCTGATTCCTTACCTAGGAAAGGATGATTTAGGACTCCATTCTAGTATATTATATGTGTATGTAGCGCTTACCCCCATTTAAGGGACCGGCTGGTTTTGTTTTCAGTCTGCAGCAATTACTTCTCTAGAGTGGATCCATTAGCTCCGTTGTCCAGGCAAACAATCTCTTGTAATAAGGCCAATGTCCACACAGGAGTAAAACCTAATCAGCAAGGCTTTATTCTTTTTCTTTGAATCAACTTGGAGAGAGAGAGAGTAGGAGGTTGAAAGAAGTAGGGGAAGGTTCAGGCACGCAACACTTAAGGTCCAGTGTATATATTCGTCGCCACTCAAGCCTGAGTGGGTATTGCTCACCCGGATAGTCCCTATGAGAGCGGTCCTAGCAGCCGGGATGGAACACGGATATCAGAGACGATGAATCCCCCTTTAGGCGAGTTTCCAGGCCTCTTCCCGAGACAGCAGTACCGTTGCTAATCTCCTGGGACTGATCCTCCCCTGGACTACTTTCCTAAGGATGGGCCCCCTTTAGCGGACAGCCTGGGATCCTTCTCTGAAGCGTAAGCCCTTGCCAGCGGAGCTGGGCACACGATGCAGCAACAGGGCTGAGGGTGCCCAAAGCCTAAACACACTTGCGCACCTCGTGCCATGCGGGCCAGGAGGCACACTCACCGGACCAGAGGTCCCCCTTTACGCCTTGGGGTACCTCTGGAATCGCCTCACGCCTAATGGCGTCTGCCCCTTATGTACCCTCTCCCAGCATGCATAGCGGGTTGACCACACCCCCTGCACAGCCGCCGAGAGGGGACACCCAAGGTATTGCGATACCCTCCCGTAGTTTAACCTATGCCGCCGGTGACAGTGCCACCTACAGGCAACGGAGAACACTACTGCCAGACAGTATAAAACCCAGAGAAGAGCAATATTGAAGCATTGATTGGTCTGAGCCTAACTACCAGCTCAGACTACCCCTAAATTTCCACATAGCGCCCCCAAATATTGGGGGGGGGCGCTACATGTAATTTTTATGTTTGTATATATATATATATTTACAACATTCCACCCTACATTCAGGGATATCCACATCACACATCCCAGGAGGCATTGTTTAGGGTGTGCAGGATTCTGCACATGATAAGACACACAGCAAGTTTCTTCCAAGTATTTTAGACCTGAATGAGACTCACTGCTTTCCTGCACATGTACAGAATCCACCTTCCCCTGCACATGCACAGAAATTCTGCAGGTCTTGGCCAGGTCCTACCAAAAAAGTTTTAACAATGAAGAGTTTCAAGGTGGCAGCCAGGGAACAAAGCAGTGCAAGGTAATCCTCAGTTGCATGGTGGACAATGCTGGACACAATGGACTAGTATTCATGTTTTTGTATTGTCATACACAGGGTAATAACAGATAGTGGCAATTTAGTTTTAGGTAAGAAGAGTGACATTCCTCTTCAAATAGTAAATCATGGACTTTTCAGGAAATATTTTAAGAGGTAGAAAATGAGCCTCTCTGTATAACATGTGGTCTTATATCCCGCAACTTATGAGATAAAGTTACACTCATGAACCAAATCCTTGAGATTCTAATGGCTTAGACAGACTTTTATTGAATCTTTTAATGAGCACTTTGTGGAATTTGTGAAACAGCTCAGATATCTCCACCCTTATTAGCTCTGTGTTTATGAACATTTTCAGCCTTCATTTTGCTTTGAAAGTGGTCATTAATTAGATTTTGCCATGGGATGTGTTGTTACCGCCCAGCTAAAGATTGACCTACAAACACTATCCCAGTGTGATTTCCTTTTAATGACTCTTCCGTCAGATCTACCTTCAAAGTACCTACAACTCTTCACAACAACAAACCAGAACTGAAGGACGTTTTGCGCTTGCCATCCAATTTACATTTCTGCATGTATCAAGGTTCATTTTAGAAGTTAAAACTGAACTGACTTTGAAAATACTTATTTTTTCTATTATGTATCTATGACTGTGGAGGACATATTCATGTTATGCAAATCTTGTTATCATTCTCAGATGTCATGGTCCCTTACCTTTCTTAAAAAAAAAAGGGAAACGTTGTCCCTTTCATATACAGCCTCTCATTCTCTAACTGGAATTTTTCAACACAGGTTTGAATATGCTTGCTATGGGGCAACATAGATGTTCTCATTTCATATTTTAAAAACACATATTATTTCCAAGGTTTCCTTGACTTTGCAGGAACTGGAGCTAAGTCTCGTCTACTCAATCAATTTATTTTCTAATCATACCACCCCAGTTGACTGTAAAAGTGCCCTCATTGGACAGTTGGGTGACAGGTGAAATGGGCTTAGCTCTGGGTAGGGAATATACCCACATTCTGTAAGGTTGAGCTTTTCTTTTATTTTTTTCAATTTTTTTATTATTATGAATATAGAAGGACAACGTACAATAGAATCATTATTTATAAAGGCCACATAGGTCAGAAGCTCAAACTAAGTACAGCAATGCTATAATGATATCATCATCCCAAACATAATGATATAACAACTATGGTGTGGGCACTTACAGAGATTAGAATATTATTAAAGCTAAAACAGTCCAGAGTTACCCAAACATGAACAATGGTAGGAAGACATCCCGCTCATATGATCCCACACCTTAATTGTACAGTATTCAAATCGGGGATAAGCCCCGTCTAGAGAGACTTTTAGCCTATAAGTGGAGAGGGAAGAATAAAAAATGAGTAAAAGGTAGGATAAGGAGCCTAGACAAAAAACCCTGACTTAGGTCCTGGAGAAATAAAAAAAAGGGTTAGAAAGTAAAGCGAAAGAAAAGAAAGAGGGGGAGGAGAAGAAAATCCAGATACGACCTCTAAATTATCATTTCCTAGTGGTAAGGCACAGAAGGGGCGACTGAGAGGGGAAACACCCCCCCAAACAATTACAAATCTTTATTAACCACTTACTTACTGGGCACTTAAACACCCCTCCTGCCCAGACCAATTTTCAGCTTTCAGTGCTCTCACACTTTGAATGACAATTACTCAGTCATGCAACACTGTACCCAAATGATTTTTTTGTCCTTTTTTTCATACAAATAGAGCTTTCTTTTGGTGGTATTTGATCACCTCTGGGGTTTTTTTTGCGCTATAAATGAAAAAAGACCGAAAATGTTGAAAAAAAACGCATTTTTCTTAGTTTCTGTGATAAAATTTTGCAAATTATTAATTTTTCTTCATAAATTTTGGCCAAAATTTATACTGCTACATATCTTTGATAAAAATAACCCAACATTTTGGGAAATTATTTGGTCTGTGTGAAAGTTTTAGAGTCTACAAGCTATAGTGCAAATCATAAAAAAATTATCACATCTGATGTACTGGCGGCCTATCTCATTTCTTGAGACCCTAACAAGCCAGGAAAGTACGAATGCCCCCCAAATAACCCCTTTTTGGAAAGTAGACATTCCAAGGTATTTAGTAAGAGGCATGGTGAGTTATTTGAAGTTGTAATTTTTTCCCACGATTCTTTGCAAAATTAAAAAAAAAAAAATTTTTTTTATTTTTTTATCAAAATTGTAACTGTAATAGCTTATTTCTCTTACATGGCATGTGCATACCACAAATGGCACCCCAAAATACATTCTGCTACTCCTCCTGAGTATTATGATACCACATGTGTGGGACTTTTTTACTGCCTGGCCACATAGAGAGGCCCAACATGCAGGGAGCACCATCAGGTGTTCTAGGAGCATAAATTACACATCTAACTAGTTGACTACCTATTACAATTTTGAAGGCCCTGGAGCACCAGGACAATGGAAACACCCACAAAATTACCCCATTTTGGAAAGCTAACCCCCCAACGTATAATCTATGAGGCATAATGACTCTTTTGAACGGTTCATTTTTTCCAGAAGTTTTTGGAAAATGTGGAAAAAAAATGAAAACGCATTTTTTTTACGCAAAGTTGTCCGTTTATAAGATATTTCCAACACATAGCATGTACATAGCAAAAATTACACCCCAAAATACATTCTGCTACTCCTCCTGAGTATGGCAATACCAAATGTGTGGGACTTTTACACAGCCTGTCCACATACAGAGGACCTACATTGAAGTAGCACCTTCAGGCGTTCTAGGAGCATAAATTACACATCTCATTTCTCAACCACCTATTACACTTTTGAAGGCCCTGGAGCACCAGGACAATGGAAACACCCACAAAATGACCCCATTTTGGAAAGCTAACACCCCAACGTATAATCTATGAGGCATAATGACTCTTTTGAACGGTTCATTTTTTTCCAGAAGTTTTTGGAAAATGTGGAAAAAAAAATGAAAACGCATTTTTTTTTACGCAAAGTTGTCCGTTTATAAGATATTTCCAACACATAGCATGTACATAGCAAAAATTACACCCCAAAGTACATTCTGCTACTCCTCCTGAGTATGGAAATACCAAATGTGTGGGACTTTTACACAGCCTGTCCACATACAGAGGACCTACATTGAAGTAGCACCTTCAGGCGTTCTAGGAGCATAAATTACACATCTCATTTCTCAACCACCTATTACACTTTTGAAGGCCCTGGTGCACCAGGACAATGGAAACACCCCCAAAATTACCCCATTTTGGAAAGCTAACACCCCAACGTATAATCTATGAGGCATAATGACTCTTTTGAACGGTTAATTTTTTTCCAGAAGTTTTTGGAAATTGTGGAAAAAAATGAAAACGCATTTTTTTTTACACAAAGTTGTCTGTTTATAAGATATCTCCAACACATAACATTTACATAGCAAAAATTACACCCCAAAATACATTCTGCTACTCCTCCTGAGTATGGCGATACCAAATGTGTGGGACTTTTACACAGCCTGTCCACATACAGAGGCCCAATATGCAAGGAACACCATCAGATGTTCTAGGGACACATAGCATGCACATACCAAGAATTACACCCCCAAATACATTATGCTGAGCAAAGCATAAAAACAAAAGATTACCTGTGGTTTTAGTAGCGCAGTTCTACACAGCAGGATAGCACTGGTCCAGGCAGCAGGCAGGGACTTGGTCATTAACGGCATACACAATTGTCCAGGCAGCAGGCCGGGATACTGTCCATATACAGTCCAGGGTCAGTGCAGGCAGAGATATTGTCAGCAGTGGCAAAAAAATTGGTCCTGGTAGTAGGCAGGTCCATTTGGTGTGGTCAGTTCATGTGACAGGCAGAGGCATGATGGCATAGGTCCTACAGGCAGCAGGCAGAAGTAGGGCCTTGTTCAGGACAGAATGGGGACAGGGGTAGAGGCTTCTCCCACCCAAATCTTTTTGAAGCCTCCGAGTCTCCAGACCCTAATCGTGGATGAGAAAAAAAAATTGTTTTCATCATCCAGAAAAACTTTTCTGGAGCCCCTCACATATGTGAGACCCCTGTGTTGAATCCCACTAGTCCAGTAGCAGGGTACAAGATCAATCCAAGAGGCAGGCAAAAAGCATGGTCAAACAGTCCAAGGTCAGTTCCAGATCAGGCAGAGGTATGTAAAGAATCGTTAGGCAGAATCATGGTCGAAAAACAGTCCAGGGTCAGTTCCAGATCAGGCAGAGGTAGTACAGAATCGTTAGGCAGAAGCGTGGTCGAATAACAAGCCAGGGTCAGTTCCAGATCAGGCAGAGGTAGTACAGAATCGTTAGGCAGAAGCGTGGTCGAATAACAAGCCAGGGTCAGTTACAGAGCAGGCAGTGGCATAAGGGGTGTGAAGGTGTGTGAAGGCAGAAACTGAGGATTACGTTTACCATATGTAGCGGCCTCACCCCGTCTCCTTTGTCTAGGGGTATGTCACACGACAGGGTGAGATGCGCTACGGCCCATGTCCTCCCCATGGCTGTGGATGAGATGAAGGCCAGTATCAGTATCTTCCTCGGGCCAATGTGTTTTGGTTATTAAACTCAGTCCTGCTATGCTGGTACCCTCCTTTGCTCCCATTAACCAGAGTCCACACACCGATCACAGTCCAACTCTTGTTTTATTGTAAGCTCCACAATAAACAGTACTTCTGTAGCCAACTGGTTGGAACATTTTCTTAACAGCCTGATACGGTGGGATGAGCAGGTCGAGGCACTATCCTAATTTCAGTCTAAACCACTGTGGTTTCACCAGTGGTTATCGTAGCCTTGATTAGCACAGAACATGGAACTTATGAGTCTCCACCAGCAACTCAAGAGAACGTATTTAGGAGTACCTTCGCTGCGCTGTGGCCCCTATCAGGGGAAGATGTCCCTCTGAGGGAGTTACCGAAGGCCCACCCATCACCGAGTTGATGCTGCTCCGGAATCTCCGGACGGGTGACCTCCCCAGCCTCCTCACCTCAGATGCGGGTCCGGTCCACCTCGGGGACCCTTGGATCACTTCACCCTTGCGGGACCCAGTCGAAGTTACTGGGCCCCAGGCCTACGATCTAGTACCTCACCCCAGGCTGAAGGTGCCTGGGATGGACTCCAACTCCATTCCGGCCAGGCCTAGGGCGCCTGGACCAGAACTCCGAACCGCCCGCACCCAGGCCTAAGGTGCCTGGGTGCATGAAGAGAAGATCCTCGAAGACCTCGTGGTGAGGGCATCTCCCCCTTTTATCCCCTCCCTTTGACACCACGGCCGGTTCCCCGCCCTTGCCGTACCGTCTCCGGAAAGGGACAAAAAGGGTAGCACTGTGGTAGTGATTCTACCTTGAGCCTGCGGGTACACCGCCACCCACAGGCCAAGGAGAATAATACACCACCCAATCCTCCACGAACACAAAGGGGTCCAAAACCTCTCACAATTACACACCTGGGTCATACTACCACCCAGGTGTACCCCAACTAAATTTAAAGACCCCGCTACATACTCCCCCCTGTGATTTGACGCTGGTCCCCAGCGTCTGGTGCAAACCCATGTCTCCCATGGAGTGGTGACACAAGCCTGGCCCCAGAGGCTATCCCTAAAAAAATTAAACCTGTTTGTGCCAAGACCTGCTCAAGGGGAAAGGGAATATAACAAAAAAACTTTTCCATAAAACCATCTGAACATTCACATATATACAATCCCTCCCATCACTGTCTAAGAACCACCCCATACTCAGTAATCTTGACGGACGAATCTCCTGCATGAGGGAAATAAGAAAAAAACACAGAAACATCCTAACATTGTGTGTTGACTTGAAACGAATGAGCCTATCAACCGAGAAACCCATTCGCTTCAATGGCAAAGTAATGCAAGTGTAGAATTCCAACAACCGTTGCGCAACACTGCCACCTGGTGACAGCGCCGCGGCAATTACACTTAGCGAAGTCTTCCTTCTTCCTGCATCCCTACACTGAATCTACTCCCAAAAAGTCTCTGTCCTTGATGTCTGGAAGAAAAGAGAACGAACAACAAAACTGCTCTCATTCCTCCAAAGAGTAGAAAAAAAAAAAACCCAAATAAAAAACAGGGTACAGTTCGAATGTTCCAGCAAGGACATTTCCAGAAACTGCAAGGAAAAACAAGTGAGTCTCTTCTCACAGATAGAACTTCGGGTCAGGCAAAAACAAAGGCTTTAGGTGCTTATCGAAAACCTCAATCGAATAGTTGACATCCTCTTTATCCTTCCGGCAGATAAGCACCTTGTCCGCATAAATGTGGCGCCCCAACATCCAGTCTGCTCTGCAGTCTTTGAACTTTTTCGACACTGGTGGCGAACAGGACAAGTATCGCCGGGCATGAGGCACTTTGAGTTTTTCCCAAACAAATTCGTCGTACCATCTCTGTCGCAGGACCTCAACTTCGTAAAGTAAGTCCCGAGGCAAATAGGGATATTCCCATCCGTACTCACGGGCGACTTTCTGGGATAAAAGTCTTTGCAATCTGGCTAAAGGAGGCATGGCATCCCGCTCACCTTCTACTGGTTGAACGATGGCCTCCGGGTGCCGAGTTACTTTCACTACCTCGGGCAGCTTCGCTCTTGGTGCCCGCAATGAAGCACGCTGCATCCCCGCTACCAAAACGGGTGATGTTGTGGAATGTGGAAAGTTGGCCGGAGGACTAGACTTCCTTGTAAGCTCCGGGACCTGCACCCGGGGCGTGCTATCTCCCACAGACATAGGGGAATCCTGCGGTTCACGTAGCACGGGTAACGGGCGTTTGTCCCAGCCCTTCCGGTGAAACAGTTCATCTATTTCCCCGTCATCTCCGCAGTCTGACAGCGATTCCAGGTCGGAGGTGTCATACATCTCAGCGGGAAGGTAGTCTCTAGTAGACGTGGAACTACCCTCCCTTGCGGGCTCCACCAACTGAGGACTCCTGACACCTCCAACCACCACCACAGTCTCAGCCCCTGGCTCACCTTAACCTTTTGTAGAACTGGGATGTCCAGGACTCTTCCAACCGGATCCATCCAGGCCCGGCAAGCAACGGGGTGAAGCTCTTCCACGACCATAGGAGGCCTGCACCAGGCCAACTTTCCTCTTCGGAGGTGGGAGCAGAGAATTTGTGGTGACCGAAGCAGCATCCTCGGATTTTTCTCTCTCAGTCTCTGGTTGGGCAGTCACGTCGCCCTGGTCAGTGCGTACGGGAATCTCCGCAAAGGCCTGGATCTCCCCTTCCGGAGTAGCGGTACCTGTGAGGCTGTTGAGGCGAAGGGCCCAGGGCCTTACTGTGGATGGCTCCACCTCGAACAGGAACTCCTTGCATGCTTCGCAACGCCCAAATGGCTTCAGGTGGACCACCAGTCCCGAGCATCTGGGACAGATCACACTGAGGGCCTCCGTGTCTCTGCATGAGTACAAAGCCAACTGCCCTCGGGGCCTGAGTCTTATCCCCGTGTCTGTAAGGGGAGCAGCAAAAGCAGTCATCTTCGTGGGGTAGGGAACCGGAATCCACGGGGAGCTTGAGGCCATCCCGACTATCTGCTGCTCCATCACGCACTGACCACGCGCCAAAGTCTCCACGTGTATCTCCTCACATGGCCAGACTCCTCCCATGACTTGCACGTTTTCGCTGGCTTTCTCCAGTCTCCGCCCATGAATTGCGCAGTCACGGGGTGCCTCATGGCGCAGTGCAGCAAAAGTCCCCACATGTAGTACCTCACACGGCTGGACTTCTCCCTCTTTCCGCTCTTTCTGCATGGGCCTTTCCCGTCTTGGGGTCATTTCCATGACTTCGAGCACAGGGACGCATTTTGGCCAATCACATGGCCGACCTGCTCGGCACTCCTCCGGGCAGCAAAGTCCAGACACAGCCATTTCAAATCTCAAAGTCAATACACATTTCATCCCGGACTCACGAGCCCCCACGTGTAGCGGCCTCACCCCGTCTCCTTTGTCTAGGGGTATGTCACACGACAGGGTGAGATGCGCTACGGCCCATGTCCTCCCCATGGCTGTGGATGAGGTGAAGGCCAGTATCAGTATCTTCCTCAGGCCAATGTGTTTTGGTTATGAAACTCAGTCCTGCTATGCTGGTACCCTCCTTTGCTCCCATTAACCAGAGTCCACACACCGATCACAGTCCAACTCTTGTTTTATTGTAAGCTCCACAATAAACAGTACTTCTGTAGCCAACTGGTTGGAACATTTTCTTAACAGCCTGATACGGTGGGATGAGCAGGTCCAGGCACTATCCTAATTTCAGTCTAAACCACTGTGGTTTCACCAGTGGTTATCGTAGCCTTGATTAGCACAGAACATGGAACTTATGAGTCTCTATCAGCAACTCAAGAGAACGTATTTAGGAGTACCTCCGCTGCGCTGTGGCCCCTATCAGGGGAAGATGTCCCTCTGAGGGAGTTACCGAAGGCCCATCCGTCACCGGGTTGATGCTGCTCCGGAATCTCCGGACGGGTGACCTCCCCAGCCTCCTCACCTCAGATGCGGGTCCCGTCCACCTCGGGGACCCTTGGATCACTTCACCCTTGCGGGACCCAGTCGAAGTTACTGGGCCCCAGACCTACGATCTAGTACCTCACCCCAGGCTGAAGGTGCCTGGGATGGACTCCAACTCCATTCCGGCCAGGCCTAGGGCGCCTGGGCCAGAACTCCGAACCGCCCGCACCCAGGCCTAAGGTGCCTGGGTGCGTGAAGAGAAGATCCTCGAAGACCTCGTGGTGAGGGCATCTCCCCCTTTTATCCCCTCCCTCCGACACCACGGCCGGTTCCCCGCCCTTGCCGTACCGTCTCCGGAAAGGGACAAAAAGGGTAGCACTGTGGTAGTGATTCTACCTTGAGCCTGCGGGTACACCGCCACCCACAGGCCAAGGAGAATAATACACCACCCAATCCTCCACGAACACAAAGGGGTCCAAAACCTCTCACAATTACACACCTGGGTCATACTACCACCCAGGTGTACCCCAACTAAATTTAAAGACCCCGCTACACATACTTACCATAATTTAGTGAAGTATGGTAACGGCGAAAACAATCAGTTACACAGAGGCCTGGTTGGGAAGGACACTCTGCATAATAATAAACTGTGTCTCGTCTGACTCCTCCACTGGTACACACCTTAAATTTTTTTTGTCGTCGTCGACCTGTTGCTGTGGGAGGGACTTTATCGGGAAAGTGACGTTCAGAGAGTCGACTCATAACAACAGATCGGATGTTTTGGGGTGGGCCGTTCAGGAAAATAAGGGCAGTGATAAGGTCCTCCTGGTAGCCAAGGAAGCGTTTGGGGTTTTGGGTGGAGTTGCAGTATATGATGTACGAATTGTATATGGCCAATTGAAAAAAATAAATTGCAACTTTTTTGTACCAATGATATGTCCGTCTTGTGGCAAGATAGGGTTCCAGCATCTGATCATTGAAGTCGACTCCCCCCATAAACAAATTGTAGTCCTGGATGCATGTGGGCTTTCGGATGGGGCCATTCCTTCTGGGGATTTCCACGAAGGTATCGTTGTGGATGGAAGACAACATGTATACATCTCTTCTGTCCTTCCACTTCACTGCCAGAACCTCCTTGTTTCTCAGACTTGCCGATTCTCCTCTTCTCAGCTTCTTATTTACAAGACTCTGAGGAAAGCCCTTCCGATTCTTTCTGACTGTGCCACATGCTGGCGTCTGCATCCGGTGAAGGTTATGGAACAGGGGAAGAGATGTATAAAAGTTGTCAACGTAGAGATGGTAGCCTTTTTTCAGTAGGGGGTATATGAGGTCCCAAACAATTTTCCCACTTGATCCCAAGTAGTCTGGGCAATTAGGGGGATTCAGCTGGCTGTCCTTCCCCTCGTACACTAAGAAGTCATACGTGTACCCTGTGACTCGGTCACATAGCTTGTAAACCTTCACACCATAGCGGGCCCTTTTGCTGGGAATGAATTGTTTTATTTGAAGCCTGCCACTAAACTTAACAAGGGACTCATCCACACATATGTGTTGGTCCGGGGTATAAAGCTGGGGGAATTTTTCTGAAAAATAATTCAGTAAGGGCCGAATTTTGAAAAGCCTGTCAAAATTTGGGTGATTTTGGGTGAAGGCACTGGGTGTTATCGTTAAAATGTAGGAATCTCATTATCATGAAGTATCTGGTTCTGGGCATTACTTTGGAGAATATTGGCATGTGATAGATGGGGCGTTTTGACCAAAAGGAACGCAAGGTGTTTTTTGGGTTGAGTCCCATACAAAACGTGAGGCCTAAAAAAATCTTCAACTCCTGCACCGTTAGGTCTCTCCACTCGAAGGGACGGCCAAGAGTACTTTTTTAGAAATTCTACGATTCTTGCCATGCCACGCTAAACAAATATGTTTAGACTGGAATCTCACCAAGTCAGATTTCACTAGTGCTATCGGTAAAGAGCGAAAATAGCCCAAAGGCCGAGGCAGAAGTGTCATCTTTACAGCATAAAATTTGCCTAACCAGGACAGACCATGTGCCATCCACCCACCCAAGCCCTCCTCCAATTTTTGGTTGAGCTTTTCTTATTGGCAAATTGATATCAAGATCGGAGGGACACAGATTTTTCAAGATAATAGTGTTGATGGAACCAACATCAGCTATATCAACCAATAAGCTTCACTGCTCGTTCAAAATCAACTGTTTTAACGAGCACAGTGAAACTCGTTAACATCTGACTAAAATTTTTAAGTAAGTGGTCCATATCGAACCATACCATACCATATTTTGGTGTCATTTAAAAAAAAAAAAAAAATCATATCAGGATTCCAAGAAAACAAAAATGTACAAAAAGAAAAAAAACAGACAATAAGTACAATTTCCCATAAATATCCAAAGTTTTGAGCCAGTAAAAAAGTCTTAAGATATCTTGGCAAACCACTAGCTTTAGGATATCCAAACAAAAAACATGCTTAGATGAGGCGCCTTGGGCTACAGCAGAATACTCAATTATTCAGTTTTATTTCTGTTCCATATTTACTGTTTAATATATTTTTTCATGTTTCCATTTCCTTCCAATGAAAGATTATCTGTGCCAGAAAAGAACACGGACTGGCACTAGAAGGAAACTGAATCTGAAGTAATAATTACTCCATAGCGCTTAACCATTATCAGCAATCATGTTTCTTTATCTGCATAACAAATGAAATTAATTCTGGAAGTCGCCTTGGTCTTTATCTGGGAGCCGTGCAGCTGTAATATAGTACCAGTGTTTAAAGAAAACTTTTGGTCTGTGATAGCAGAATGCAGTCAATGGATGGATTGTCCTTTCTCATAGAAGGAATGTTACTAATTATATATATCCACAGATGACTATCTGTGCGTGCAATATTACCAGAGAGAAAAAAATAAAGAGTGCACAACTATCCTGTATATCAATAAAGTTGAAGAGAAATGCCTTTCATGCCACAATAAAAGAGATTACAGTGCTGTTTTCTATCTAGAAGGTAGGAAACTGACAATAAAAGAAGGAAGATAAGGCACATATCTGGTTTAATATACAGATAATAAGCATTGTCCAATGTTGGGTCTTCCTCTAACCTTTGCAGTTGGAAAAAGAACTACCGTGTTTAAATTAATATTACTGTAAACTGATTTTCTGGCTTCTAAAATGAATTTATATCATAAAATAGTCACCTTGAGTTTAAAAAATAGATCTGTCATGCAACAAAGAAAATTCCGTCACAAGTGACTTGAGGGTAGAAATGTCCCTCAAAATGTGTATGTTTTTTTTTTTTTTTATGGATAGAGATTAAAGCATGAGAGTATAAGATGAATAGCTGCCAACTAGCCCTCCTGATAAAAGTACTTTAGTACACTTATGCCCTGTGAACTGACTTCCATCAGTCTTGCATACACACTGTCAGACTAAATTCCGACCGTCCAAAACGCGGTGACGTAAAACACTACGACAAGCCGAGAAAAATTAAGTTCAATGCTTCCGAGCATGCGTCGACTTGATTCCGAGCATGCATGGATTTTTCTCAGATGGAATTCCACACAGACGATCGGAATTTCCCATCGGATTTTTTTCCAAAATTTAAAACATGTTCTATTTTTTTACTCTGATGGAAAAAAGTCCGATGGGGCGCACACACGATCGGAATTTCCGATGAAAAAAGTCCATCTGACTTTTTTCATCGGAAAATCCGATCGTGTGTACAGTGCATAACAGTGTGCAAGTTACAGCAACTTACGCGTTTTGGTAAATAACCTTATTCATCACGAATAAGTTTTTTTTTTTATCAAAACGCATAAACTGCTGTAATCTTTACACTGTACCTTTTATTAACCGCTTGCCGACCATTGGACGACGATATACGTTGGCAGAATGGCACGGACAGGCAGATGGGCGTATATATACGTCCCCTTTAAGAAGTCGCATTGTGGACACGCGCCCGCCGCAAGCTCTGTGAGACTCGATGTCCGTGGGGATACCCGCGATCGTCTCACAGAGAGGAAGAACTGGGAAATGCTGATGTAAACAAGCATTTCCCCAGTCTTCCTAGTGACAGGACACTGATCACCGCTTCCTGTAATCGGAAGCGGTGATCAGTGTCGTGACGGTGTCACACACAGCCCATCCCCCCTACAGTTATAAGCACTCCCTAGGACACACTTAACCCCTTCAGCGCCCCCTACAGGTTAACCCCAATCACTGCCAGTGTCATTTTTACAGTAATCAGTGCATATTTATAGCACTGATTGTTGTAAAAATGACATTGGTCCCAAAATGGTGTCAAAAGTGTCCGATGTGTCCGCCATAATGTCGCAGTCACGATAAAAATTGCTGATCGCCGCAATTACTAGTAAAAAAAAAAAATATTAATAAAAATGCCATAAAACTACCCCCTATTTTGTAGATGATATAAATTTTGCGCAAACCAATCAATAAACGCGTATTGCAATTTTTTTTACCAAAAATATGTAGAAGAATATGTATCGGCCTAAACTGAGGAAAAAATATGTTTTTTTTATATATTTTTGGGGGATATTAATTATAGCAAAAAGTAAAAAATATTGCATTTTTTTCAAAATTGTCGCTCTATTTTTGTTTATAGTGCAAAAAATAAAAACCGCAGAGGTGATCAAATGCCACCAAAAGAAAGCTCTATTTGTGGGAAAAAAAGGACATCAATTTTGTTTGGGAGCCACGTCGCACGCCCGCGCAATTGTCAGTTAAAGTGACGCAGTGCTGAATCGCAAAAAGTGGCCTGGTCTTTGGCCAGCCAAATGGTCTGGGGCTGAAGTGGTTAATAAAGCACTTTTATTGAGAAGACGAGTTGCCAGCTCTTCATCTTATACTCTCATGCTGTTTTAAGTTCCAGGAAAACACCATGAGCTTTGAAGCACTGTTGATCTACCCCGGGGGGAATTAATTTAGATGTATATCTTCCTTTGTGGATATAGGTTAAAGACATAGTGCAATCAAATGCATTTGACCAAGATTCAAAACAAATGTACTGACATTTATTGGCTTGTAGCCCACATTTGCAGTATATTTGTACTGCTGCAGTCTTGTTTAGGTGTTTTTAGTTAAGCAAAGGCACTTTCTCTGCAAAGTTATCTCTACACATGCAAATTATAATGTTTATGTGCTCATACACTATATTACCAAAAGTATTGGGACACCTGCTTTTACACACACATGAACTTTAATGGCATCCCAGTCTTAGTCTGTAGGGTTCAATATTGAGTTGGCCCACCCTTTGCAGCTATAACAGCTTCAACTCTTCTGGGAAGGCTGTCCACAAGGTTTAGAAGTGTGTCTATGGGAATGTTTGACTATTCTTCCAAAAACGCATTTGTGAGGTCAGGCGCTGGCTCAAAGTCTCCACTCTAGTTCATCCCAAAGGTGTACTGTTGGGTTGAGGTCAGGACTCTGTGCAGGCCAGTCAAGTTTCTCCACCCCAAACTTGCTCATCCATGTCTTTATGGACCTTGCTTTGTGCATTGGTGCGCCGTCATGTTGGAACAGGAAGGGGCCATCCTCAAACTGTTCCCACAAAGTTGGGAGCATGAAATTGTCCAAAATGTCTTAGTATGCTGACACCTTAAGATTTCCCTTCACTGGAACTAAGGGGCCAAGCCCAACCCCCGAAAAACAACCCCACACCATAACCCCCCTCCACCAAATGATTTGGACCAGTGCACAATGCAAGGCATAAAGACATGGATGAGCAAATTTGGGATAGAGGAACTTGACTGGCCTGCTCAGAGTCCTGACCTCAACCCGATAGAACACCTTTGGAATGAATTAGAGTGGAGACTGCAAGCCAGGCCTTCTCGTCCACATAAGTGCCTGACCTCACGAATCAGTTTCTGGAAGAATGGTCAAACATTCCCATAGACACACTCCTAAACCTTGTATATAGCCTTCCCAGAAGAGTTGAAGCTGTTATAGCTGTAAAGGGTGGGACAACTCAATATTGAACCCTAAGGATGCCATTAAAGTTTATGTGCTTGTAAAGGCAGGTGTCCCAATACTTTTTGTAACATAGGGGTTGATTCACTAAAGACAAATTCACTCTGCACTACAAGTGACTTGGAAGTGCAGTCACTGTAGATCTGAGGGGAAGATCTGAAATGAGGGGAAGCTCTGCTGATTTTATCATCCAATCATCTAAAATGCTACTTCTTGTTTTCCTTGCATGTCCCCCTCAGATTTACAGCGACTGCACTGCAAGTGCAATTGTAGTGCAAAGTGGATTTGCCTTTAGTAAATAACCCCCACAGTATAGCTCCCAACAATCCCAGATAATGTGGGACTGTTCCAGGAATTTATCAAAATCCCGGCGCCTCACAGACCCAGGTTGTCTGACATGAGCATCTCTTGCACTCCTCCTGTTTAGTTCACAGAGGATTTGTTTAGAACAACAGTAACAAATGCAAAAATCAGCTTGGAGTGTGCAAACACCAACCGTGAAAAAGATAAGTATATTGGATGCATCAGTGACCCTCTCTCCCTTCACAGAGCATTAATTCCCCCCTCCCCACAGAATACCACTGCCCAACCCCCACCACTGAGCACTAGTACCCCCCTGACAGAGCATCAGTACCCCCTCCCTCCATAGAGCACTAGTGCATCCCCCTCTTTCCACAGACTACCAATGCCCCCCTGCTTCCACAAAGCATCCGCTCCCCCCTCCCTCCACAAAGCACTGAACCTTCCTTCCTCCAAAGAGTACCCCCTAGCTCTCTTTATAGAGTATCAGTGCCCCCCCCCCCCTCTACAGAGTACCAGTGCTTCTCTCTCCCTCCACAGAGCAAAAGTGCCCCTTCCTCCCTAGAACACCAGTGCCCTTTCTTTTCATTCACAGAGTACCAGTGTTCCTCATTCTCCCCCACAATGTACTGCTCCCATCCTTTCTCTCTACAGGGTGCCAATGTCCTCTTTCTCCCCCCACTGAATACCAGTGCTCTACCTCTCCCCCACACTGAGCGCCACTGACCCTGAGCATCTTCTTCCTCCCACGGACCATCAATTCCTGGCATTTATTCCTCCCATCAACCACTAATGCCAGGCATTTTTTGCTTCCACTGACCCTCAACACTGGTCTTTTTTGTGGGCACAAGGCTTAGATTATATTTAACAATGTTTATTTAGGCCCAATACCCAATATTCAGCACAATTTACCCACATCCATTTTTCACCATGACACACTCCATGCATTGTATGTTCCCTCCTGTCAGATTCTCCCTCTTTCTCAACTTTAAATCTAGAAAGGTATAATGCAAACGCATTGTAAACCCATTTAGTTCATTTTTGGATAAAGTAGTAAAGATTTAAAAACCTGTTGTGTCCCCAATTTTTTCCCCACCTAGATGTCAATAAGGCAGAAAGTAATGATAATTCCCAAATTTTACAATTTCCACCAAAACAAAAGGTAAATATGAACCTTCTAATGGGTACAAGTGTTTAAGTGGCAGGAAGTGATTTCCTAACATTAAGAGATTTCCTTTAATTTTCTGTTGTGTCTCTGGGTCAGGGAGTGAAGAAAAGTCTTCCCTCCAGGACACAGACAGCAAAAAGAAAAAATGTCACAGGTTGTAGCTATTTCTAATTCTATATTTTAAAAAAAGTTTGCCTATACACTGGGTGTAGAAAAGACTCCCCCCCCCCCCCCCTTTAAAGTAATCACAGTTTGTTGCTTTGCAGCCTGAAATGAATGCAGACACAATTTTTGTTTTATAAAGCAACTTATAACATCCAAGTGAAAGATATAACACCAATTTGTCAGAAAAAATAAATAAAAAAAAATTAAAACAGAATCAGTTGGAAAAAGGTTCACCCCCTTGTGTCTGTATTTCTTTAGACCACATTTTGCTTTAATTACAGCCTTTAGCCTTTTGGGATATGACTCTACTAACTTTGCACATCAAGAATTTGAAATATTTGCTCACTCTTCTTTACAGAACTGCTCAAGTTCAGTTAAATTTGATGGGACGAGTGACGTGTATCAAAGTTACCCGGCTAGGGGGGCGGGGCTGTATGTGATGCCGAGAACACAGCAATTGAAATGAAAGCTGTTCCAGTGATGTTCCTCTGCGCTCTGATTATCCTTTTCCTCTGCTCTGTTCCCTTGCATGGTGGACAGAGGTAGGCAGCATGATGGACACAGGTAGGCTGCATGATGGACACAGGTAGGCAGCATGATGGACACAGGTAAGCAGCATGATGGACACAGGTAGGCTGTATGGTGGACACAGGTAAGCTGCATGGTGGACACAGGTAAGCAGCATGATGGACACAGGTAGGCTGTATGGTGGACACAGGTAGGCTGCATGGTGGACACAGGTAGGCTGCATGGTGGACACTGGCAGGCTGCATGGTGGATACAGGCAGGCTGCATGGTGGATACAGGCAGGCTGCATGGTGGATACAGGCAGGCTGCATAGTGGATACAGGTAGGCTGAATGATGGACACAGGTGAGGCTGCATTGATGAGCACGGATAAAGTTGTTGTTAATATTTATTTTTAGAACTTAATTCTGCACAAAACATTTAAGTGTCATTTCATTAGATAATTTATGAGGGCGTGTTTTGGGGTAGAATTAGGGGGCGGGGTAGGGTTTGGGTGGGGCAACCGGTGGCGAGTAACCCTTGAGGCCTGGCTAGTAGCTCAGGGAAATTTTGAGCCCTGATGTATCATATATTGTACATTATTTATTCCTGAATGGTGCACTTGGTGTGTTATGCTGTATATTTTATACTCCTAACAACTAAACTCTGTATATAGTGTTATACATTGCATACTCCTGACTGCTATACTCCCAGCATACAAAGTGCAGTGATCAGCTACCTACTACATAGCACTGGGTATAGCATTCAGGAGTATGCAACTTAAAGCGGAGGTCCACCTAAAAAAAAAAAATATTAAAAGCCAGCAGCTACAAATACTGCAGCTGCTGACTTTTAATATATGGACACTTACCTGTCCAGGGTGCTTGCAATGTCGGCAGCCGAAGCTGATCAGTCGCTCTCGGCTGCCCCCGCCACCATCCTCGGTGAGAGAATCAGGAAGTGAAGCCTTGCGGCTTCACTTTCTGGTTCCCTACTGCGCATGCACGAGTCACACTGCGCGTCCTCACTGGTCCCTTCTGTCTTCTAGGACCTGTGTGTTTCCCATAAGACATCAGGGGAGTACAGTGTAGGCGCAGAAAGTGGCATAGGTCACCGCGATCACTGCAGTGATCTATGCCAGGAAGTGGGAGCAGATACCTGTATTACACAGGTATCTGCTCCCTCCTCCCCCCTGAAAGGTGCCAAATGCGACACCGGAGGGGGGGAGGATTCCAAAAAGTGGAAGTTCCATTTTTGGGTGAAACTCCACTTTAAAGCCCTTGTTGCTTAACACAGAGTTCAACAGTATTCTCCTTTTCACCCACCCCATAAGCATAAATTTCTCTCTTCTGTGATCAGTTTCCCCCCCAGCCCCCCCAAATACTTACCAGGGCCCAATCTCGATCCAGTGATGCGCTCTCTCTCTCTCTATTCACTGAACATGGAGGCAGCAGCAGGAACTATTGGCTCCTGCTGCTGTCAAACAAACTAGTAAAGAGGATGCGGTACCTAGCCTCACTGTGTGTGTCAATAGATTCACACATCCTGGCTCGGGATCGCATTAGTGGCCCCTAAGCAAGCGGTTTGCTATGGGAGCACTTTGAAGGTAGAAGGAGCCAGGAGTGCTGGTCTCCAAAAGAGGAGGATTGGGGCTGGTCCAATGCACAGAACAGGTAAGTATGACATGTTTATTGTTTTTAAGAAAAATGTAGGTTTACGACCAGTTTAATTTCCATTTTTTTGCTTTTTTATTTAGCTAGCTTTTTTTTTTAGCTAGCTACAGTATTCCACTGAGAATTCTTCAAGGAAAATTATGTGGGTTTTGTAAACTTTTTAATTCAGAGATTGAAATCCCATAGCTTTACTTTATGAATGTTAATCAAGAAAATACATAATATATTTATATGAAATAGTTTGGGGGGAAAACTCCTAAGAGAGTACTTTTTAAGCCAATAGACTTCACTTCAAACTAGTTTTCTGCACAAGGAAATTAGTTTATATTAGGAAATTTAAATGTAGAATTTAAATTAGCAACTTGATCAATTTTAGATTAAAGAGTTAAAGTGCACCTGTTATAATACAACATGGACCATGGGAATCTGATGACAAAGTCCTTATGGTACCATACTTTATATTTATAGCATGAAAGTGGGAGAGAATTATCCTATGGTATGTTATAGTACTTTTTTCGTTCAGTCTAGTCAGGTATGGTGCATTTGAGAGGTACATTGGGTCGTTAAAGCTACTCTATTGCTAAAATAAAAGATACAAAAATTGTTCTCTGCAAAGAAGATAGTAAATACTCACCTCCCCCACTTCCCATGTCCCACACCAATGACCTCTGAAGCCACCACTTAAAAACTCTCAGAAATCTGACACACTGCACTAAGTGGTTTCTCTGCCGGTCATACAGCACTACAGAGGTGATATAGGGTTGGTAAATCACTAAGCAGCGGCAGTCCGTCCATATGGGGCGCAGGGGCGCCGCCCCCCTAATCCATGTGCCCGCCCCTAATTTACATGCAGGGCACTAGACACTTGGATTCCAATATTTGTATTTATTTTGAAGCACATGATTAGAGCCGGAGGAAGCCCAGAGGAAGCCCATGACCTAGAGTGATTAAGTGTGGGGACCAATCGATTAACTGCCGCGGGGGTGTCTACATACAAATTTCCACCCCCCCTCCCAAAATATACCACCAGCCGCCACTGTTGCTAAGTGGCTCTCTCCTGTCGTTGCTGCGGATGATAAGAGATAAGTATTTACTTTCTTCTTTGCAGTCACTTTAACACAGTGGATTTAAATTATGTTTTATGAATCCAATACCAAAATCTTTCCTCTGGAACTTTTACAAGTCAGACACAGAGGGAGTGAACGAAAATGATGTTCTTTGCAAAAGAGACCAGTCAGATTTCCCTTTTACAGATAATAAAACAGTTCTTTTTGAAGCCATTTTTTCTCCCTTTTTTTTTTTCTTTAAATTTATTTAATCAGGTTAATTTATTAAAGGCAAATGGGCTTGTTGCCATCTTCGATTCGCCACCAGCTCCCACCAAGCTGGCCAAAGGCACCACCTTCATTTTTTTTTGTAGGTAGGGTACCCTATAAAGAGAGAAGCTCCTCCATCTTGTTACTCACATTCTCCTGTCCTGAAGCTCACCTCTATGGCAGTACTTGCGTTTCCTGGCCGGAGGTCCACCTTCATGAATAAACGAATATCCCCACATGGGTAGTTTTTTAAAGTTTTTACTGTGAGATAACAGGTCAACAACTCCACACAGCTACACTCTTCAGGCCAGCAGTACAGTACATTTCAGTGTGGTAAACTTGAATTCCAAAAGTCCAGCCATCTCACCCACTCTCTCTCTTCCATGAGTCCTCCTACGATGGGCCCTCATCCAGAGTTTCTTGTCAGCCTAGCCCCAAAGGGCCCTCTCCTCCAGGCTACAAACCTACATAGTGTAATTCAGGAATCCACCCACAGCAGTTTATAAAGGGGTACGTATTCCTCCCACCAACTACACTCGTGGGAGGGCCCTTACTAAAGGGGATACTAACCCCTGCTTACAAGCTATTCACTTTGAAACGGAATTTGTACTTCGCAAGATTATTTTCCCTTGAAATGAAGCTCTGCTGACCGCCATAATCCAATTATGTGCTATCAAAACTACTGTTTTTTTTTAATTGCCTGCACATGAATAGGTATTCTTTGCAAAGTGAATTTTCACCACATTCACCAAGCTTGGAACAGTTTCCTTGCAAAGTGAACAGTCAGTTTACCCTACAACCCCAATGTGTCAGTTCTCTTGCGTATTCCTACATAACACAAAATTAATGAGACATCCAGCAACAGCAGCAGGGAGATACCCTAATAATGTGAATGGTTGATGAGTGGATTTGGTAACTGAGGTTCGGATTAGGGTAGACTGAAGAGCCCTAGACAAACCATTTACTGTTGACAACAAAGATCCATCTTCAGAAACATGAAATATCTACAAACACTTTTGCCATCTGCTATAAAAATGCATCTTTTCTAAAATATTCTTGAATCTGTTGAGAAAGTGCAGGAAGATCACCATCATTCTAACTAATTACAGGTATTAAACTGCCAAAGAAGAGTTAGGCCTGAGCTGTTTTGATATATAGTGAGATATATATTGGTCTTCAAAAGGGCAATAAAATTCTAGAAGGTGCATTTGGAATAATAATTTAGCGAATCAAATGTATTGAATGAATACAGGCAATTTTATATTTTTATTTGATTATGCCTGAGAACAGTTATTACTCTGTGGTGGTTCTACTTTCTAAGAGTCCCTTAGTGAAATCCAAAATAAGAAGGGCTACCCATAAAGATGTTGAAAATACCATTAGCATATTAAAAGCAAAATTGTGTTTTTATGGTTATTCTATCTCTTCCTTATGACCCCTAGTGTCTATACGTGCTACACAAAGGCAACACGTTGCAAGAACAAAACTTAAAGTGTTTTAACCCTTTCGCTGCCAGGCCCTGTGCACCATTTTGTACACTCAGGTGGCCAGACCATGTTAGAAATTTTTCATTTGCTTTTTTATTTTTCACCTATAGCTTTCAGAATTTGTGAAAGACCCCCCAAACTATATATTTTCTGAAAGCACATGATCAGTAGAATAAAAAGAAGGTGCTACTGCACAAATGTTTATCAAACCAATATATTTGCAAAAAATACACTAAAACCATTATTAGCAGATAAAAATTGTGAAAATTGAACGTACCCAAAAAAAAATTCAAAAAATCTGGAGGTTTTCATTTTTCACTTACAGCTTTCAGAATTTGAAAAGACCACTCACACTTGACATTTTTTATAAGCACGTGACCTGTAGAATTAAAAAAATTGCTACAGATTTTTTGGGCCCCGCAATAATTGTGCAAATGTTCATCATATCAATATTTTCACTAAAAATACACTAAAATCATTAATATTTCACATAAACACAGCGTAACTTACAAAATTCCTGCAAAATTTGTACTAAAGTATCGTTCACATGTGGCATACTAAAGTGTATGCCCATGGAAGGCCATGTTTACCACACAGGGATGCACAGGTCTTCTGTGCATCCCTGTACAGGCAGTCCCATTTATGTCAATTGGGATGCAACGGCTGCAAAGGCATAGCTGCTGTTCCCAATCTGACATCTGTGTGGGTGTGGGTACATGACCCCGAACGCAGACAGTGTGAGCTCAGGGACATGCATGGGGACCTACATGGATGTAAAATTGGGAGCAACGGCTCTGTTTGTGCAGGTGCTACATCCCAAATGACATCAATGGGACGGCCTGCACACATCTGTACATCCCTGTAAAGGTACGCTGTGTATGCCCTGTGTGAACAACGCCTTAGGCTCCTTTCACACAAGCACACCGATCGGGTCTGCCTGTCCGTTTTTCAGGCGGGCCCAATCGGACCACCCATTGTTCTTTATGGAGAGGCTGATGTAAAGGGACATGTGTCTGTTTATACCCACCTGCATCCAATCCAGTCCGCTAATAACAGAAGGATAGGATTTCCATTCCCCATCCATCTAGTAGATCGGATCGGATGGTATTCGATGGAACTGGACAGGCGGTCTGTTTCATACGACTGCTCCTTAGAGAACAGCAGGCTGTGTCCGTGTCCACTCTGCATTAGCGGAGCGGACACGGACCTGTCATCTGCCTGCTCAGCAGGGCTCAGCAGACAGATCCCTCGCTAAACAAGGGGGATCTGCTTGATATGTGAAAGGGATCTTACCAGGAGCGGCCAGTCGATTAGGGGCGCTGGCGCGCCGCCCCCCTGCAGGGTGCCAGACTCATACGTTTGTATGAGTTGTTTTTTGTCAAGCCACATGATTAGAGCCTGGGGTTTTAATTGGCATGAAAAAGAGCATTGCATCACGAACCTACCCACTTGTGACAATAGCAAATTAATATTCGTTATCGTCTTCCGGCTTCTCCTCCTGGCCAATCAGGACTGATCGGTTGGCCAGGAGGAGAAGGTGAGGTATCCGTGGAGGGGTGAGTGTGGGCGTCTTACTATGTTTGTGTTTTTTTCTGTTTTTGTTTTTTTTCTACTTTTTTTACAGTTATTTTTTTTAGCTTTTTTTTTGGGGGGGGGGGGGCGTCTTTGGTGAGATGTCTAAGGTCTAAACAGACCCCCATATCTCTTTTTTTGAGACAGAGAAAGGGGAAAGGGACTGAAGATAGTCTCTTTTCTTTATCACTTTACAGTACTTGAATGAAAAAAGAGATTCTATTCATTCAGAAAATGAAAGTCTGATACGTTGTAACAGTCGTGGTTACAATATATCAGCTGTTAGTGTCAGTGGGCACATAGCAGTGATCAGTAGTGATCACTGCATGTGCCCTCTCTTCTACAGGGGGGAGTTTAGTAAACACATTACTAAAGCCTCCCCAAGCCCCTACTCCCACCCAAACAACCCCCCCCACCCCCGCGCCGCAATCTCCAAGCTTGACAGATCATAGGAGATCAGTGCAGGTAGAAGCTGCAGGCAGAGGGAGGGGAAGGAGGCATGCCACTCGGAGCGGCCATGGATTAGGGATGCAGGGGCATTTTGGGGGTGATCTGACTGGCGGGGGGACACATCTGGACCCCCCAAGCCCCATGCAGCACCTGAAGCCAGCGGGAGTGAAAGAGGAGGGATGCCGGCTAATGCCGGCTAATGATGATGGCTGCAGGGAGCGGGTGTGCAGGAGGGGTCAGATCGGGTGGAGGGGCGTAGTTAGTACTGGGGGAGAGAAGGGGGGATAGGAGAGGAAAGTGGGGGTGCATTTTAGATGGAAGAGTGCAGCGGTGGTGGAGAGACAGGGGGCAGGGAAGCGGCGGCATGGGTGGGAGAGTGATCACATTTAGGGTTAATAACTCTGAATAGCGGGTTGTAATCCGCTGATCAGAGTTATAGAATTGTTTATCAGAGTCTGATGAACAATTCTGATATAAGATTATGGTCATTGAAGTGACCATAAGCTTATAGGAGAGGGAGAAAGGAGGTACATACGCCGTACTGACTTGGCAACATGCGGGCACTTCTGTAGGTCCATACGGCGTACGGACTTGGCAGTGAAAGGGTTAAAGAAAAGAGAATGGCACAGTCCTGAGGCTTATTATACCTTTCCATTAAAGTTCACCCAAAAGTTATTTTATAGTAATACGTAAGTAGAGCTTGGTGGACTCTACCCGCCAAGCCTATGGCTTCTTATACTGTATGTGTTGAGTCATGCACTGTGAGACTCCACCGCCACCTTTCCTAACTTTGTACCCATAGACCTAGAAGTTCTGCAATTTTCTGCTCACCTTTTGGTCTATTTGTATCTTCAATTGCATTATCCATAAAGACAAAACAAAAACATCCAGGCAGTAGTGGGGACTCTTCATAATAGCCACAGCAGGTGTGTGGACTTATGGTGAAAGATCTTACAGCTTGCTCAACACAATACATTATCAGGTGGTTTAAAATTTCCAGCATCTATCAAAACCGAAGAATCAGATTTGTGCAGACTGTGCGACCCATAATGGCTGTCTTTAATATTAACTGGACCCTGGGAAAACATTTTCCCAAGGGGACATACAGATTATGGCTCAATGCCGCCCCCTGCTCCCTCCTCACTGGCTGTGATTGACTGGATCGTGATCGGGCTCAGGTAAGTTGGGAAGGGTTTGGGGGGAGGAGGTAAAAAATCTTCACTCTACAGCCACTTTAACCTTAGGATAAAATAAGGCTTGGACATCCACATTCTTGGGTCTTGATATTCTTTAACTAGTTCAGCTCTTTGAATGGTGATACATAAAGTGATAGCTGCATAAGCAGCCATCAGGTTCTGCTGGTCTTTCTCAGCTGGCTCTCTGCCAATCAGATTCTAACTTCAGCTTGTTCAATTAAGCTTTGACAATAAAACCTGGAAGCTGATTGGTTTCTATGCAGAGCTGCACCAGATTGCATTGCACCTTCCAGTTTTAGTAAACCAATCCCAAAGTGTTACCGTATTTATCGGCGTATAACACGCACTTTTTTCCCCTGAAAATCAGGGGAAAATCGTGGGTGCGTGTTATACGCCGATACCCACATCCCTGAGCTGTCTCCGCTGACTGTGAGCGGAGCGGAGCGAGATACACATAGCCGAATGTACTCGGCTATACTCGGCTTTTCTCGGCTCCGCTCACAGTCACGCCCAGTCCCGCCATTGGACCTGTGTTATGTCCATCATAGGGCGGGACTCGGCGTGACTGTGAGCGGAGCCGAGAAAAGCCGAGTATAGCCGAGTACACTCGGCTATGTGTATCTCTGCGGCGGCTCCGCCCAGTCCCTGCGTCCCTGCGTCCCGGCGTTCTCGGCGGCGTCCGCACAGTCTCGGCGCCAATTTTAAAATGCTGCACGGCGACACTGGGGCAAGGCTGCACGGCGACACTGGGGCAAGGCTGCACGGCGACTCTGGGGCAAGGCTGAAATGGACTCTGGGGCAAGGCTGCAATGGACACTGACAAGGCTGCACTGTGACAAGGCTGCAATGGACACTGACAAGGCTGCACTGTGACAAGGCTGCAATGGACACTGACAAGGCTGCACTGTGACAAGGCTGCAATGGACACTGACAAGGCTGCACTGTGACAAGGCTGCAATGGACACTGACAAGGCTGCATTTAAATGTAAGTTATTTTTCCTTAAACTTCCCTCCTAAAAGTTTTTTTCCCTAAAATTTCCTCCTAAACTTGGGGTGCGTGTTATACGCCGGCGCGTGTTATACGCCGATAAATACGGTATATCTTTTATTGCCATTGTGAAATATATTAAATTATATTTAAAAGTGCGAAACAGTCAGCAATAGAAATATAGTCCTAATTAGAGTTGAGCGGACACCTGGATGTTCGGGTTCGACGGGTTCGGCCGAACTTCGGAAAAAAGTTCGGGTTCGGGACCGAACTTTAACCCGAACCTGAACCCGAACCCCATTGAAGTCAATGGGGACCCGGACTTCTAAGGACTAAAAAGGCTCTAAAAAAGTAATGGAAAGGGCTAGAGAGCTGCAAATGGCAGCAAAATGTTGTTAAGAGCATGGCAAGTGCTCTGCAAACAAATGTGGATAGGGAAATAACTTAAAATAACATAAAAAAAATAACAAAATATGCTGGAGGCCCCCTTTTCAGCAGAAGAGGTACAGGAAGTCATTAAGAACCTCAGAAACTCAACAGCACGATGCCACACATATGGTGGGAATGCCCCAGAATACGCCCTTTCTGGAATAAATTATTCAATTAAATGGATAAGCTAGTGGGAAAATAAAATACTTTGAAATAAAAATGTAGCGGGGTGCTAAATTTAAGGGAAGTGTTTGAGTGGTAAATAGGCTCAAACACCCTAATTCTGTAGGATTCATGGACCATTTTGTCCTCGGGGGACAGTATTGGTGTGCAGTTCCCTGCGGCCTACAGATGGCGCTGCCATGGTAGGCTAGGGTTGAACCGCTGATACAGTGCTGTGCCTTTTGTGTCCCCTCTTGGCAGTAGTACAGCGGGGCGGGGAACCTGCTGTGCATGCCGGGAGAGAATATAAAAGGGGCAGACCTTTGGCCTGGGGGCTGATGTTCAGGTGCCTTCGGCCTGGGTGCATGTGTTCCTGTTCCATCTTGGGTACCTTTAGCCTGGGGTGAGGTACTATCCTGGAGTTCCTGCTGCCCTGGGTATGGAGGCCTAGGTGTGGGAGTAAAGCCTGAAGTCCAGAGCCTTCGTCTGGAGTCCGCTAAGGGTTGAGGAGTCTTAGGGTGCCGCCTCGTGTATGGGACCCTGTTCCAGGGAAGGGAGGATCATTCTGATGGACCGATGCGGGAGTCACGGTGAAGGAAGGGTCTGTTGACTCCCTGGAGAGATGTCTTCCCCTTGATATGGGCTAGGTTCGTAGAAGGAGAAGCTCAAGGTCATCTTGACTGTATCAGAGGCCTTATTCACCCGGCCCGTGGCAGGGGCCTTATACACCCTGGTCTGTGGCAGAGACCAAAGTTCTCCAGGTCTGTGGCAGGGGCCTTGTACACCCGGTCTGTGGCAGAGACCAACCTCAAGGTCTGTGGCAGAGACCGTGCACCTAAAACTGTTTGAGAAACCTAAGCAGTGAACTGAATGTGCTACGTTTGTGCCTGGACCTCCTCCACACCTTAAGCTGTCCTGTTTCTTTGCTCTAACCTTTTCTATCCGAGTACAATTTATTTTGTTTTTTTAGTATAGCACAGTAGAAGAAAACTATTTAGAAATTGTTTATTTCACACACCTCCACATATGTATAACACACTGCAAAATATCTTTTGTGGCCCTAAATGGCGTTTTTTGGAAGACCACAATACACCCACAGTACGTAACCGCTGAATCGCACAGCTACAGAACTGCAGAAAATGCTATTCAAAAAAAATGTTTTTTTTTTAGTATAGCACAGTAGAAGAAAACTATTTAGAAATTGTTTATTTCACACACCTCCACATATGTATAACACACTGCAAAATATTTTTTGCGGCCCTAAATGGCGTTTTTTGGAAGACCACAATACACCCACAGTACGTAACCGCTGAATCGCACAGCTACAGAACTGCAGAAAATGCTATTCAAAAAAAATGTTGTTTTTTTAGTATACCACAGTAGAAGAAAACTATTTAGAAATTGTTTATTTCACACACCTCCACATATGTATAACACACTGCAAAATATTTTTTGTGGCCCTAAATGGCGTTTTTTGGAAGACCACAATACACCCACAGTACGTAACCGCTGAATCGCACAGCTACAGAACTGCAGAAAATGCTATTAAAAAAAAATGTTTTTTTTTTAGTATGGCACAGTAGAAGAAAACTATTTAGAAATTGTTTATTTCACACACCTCCACATATGTATAACACACTGCAAAATATTTTTTGTGGCCCTAAATGGCGTTTTTTGGAAGACCACAATACACCCACAGTACGTAACCGCTGAATCGCACAGCTACAGAACTGCAGAAAATGCTATTAAAAAAAAATTGTTTTTTTAGTATAGCACAGTAGAAGAAAACTATTTAGAAATTGTTTACTTCACACACCTCCACATATGTATAACACACTGCAAAATATTTTTTGTGGCCCTAAATGGCGTTTTTTGGAAGACCACAATACACCCACAGTACGTAACCGCTGAATCGCACAGCTACAGAACTGCAGAAAATGCTATTCAAAAAAAAATGTTTTTTTTTTAGTATAGCACAGTAGAAGAAAACTATTTAGAAATTGTTTATTTCACACACCTCCACATATGTATAACACACTGCAAAATATTTTTTGTGGCCCTAAATGGCTCTTTTTGCAAGCGTACATTAAAGTGCAAATTTTTTAATTTTTTTTTGCCCTAAACGGGTCTTTTTTTGCACGAGCAAAATAAAATGGAAATTTTTTATTTTTTTTTGCCCAATGGGTCTTTTGGAAAAGAGCACAATAAAGTGCCTTTTTTTTTGTCCTAAATGGATCTTTTTCCAAGAGCAGAATACACCCACAGTATGGAAATGGTGTATCTCTCAACGTAATATATGCAGTGCTGGTGCACTGAGCTTGCAGATAAAAGGTAGATTTTCTCTGACACTGGGCTCATAGCAGTGTAAAAAGACTGTGCACTGCAACACAAACAGGTAAACCTTTGCAGATCGCTGAGTTATATCTCTGAATCTGGACTCCTATTCCTATATAATATATCTCTCTCCCTAAAAGCAAAAAACAGGAACCTGGCCCTACACTACACTGTCTCTCTATCTTTTCCCTCAGATTCCAGAATCAGGACTAACTCATGTATTTTTCTATCTCTCCCTAAAAGCAGCAGCAGCAGACTAGATCCTCTCCCTATCTATTCTGAAGCAGAGTGACGTGTGTGCTGTGTGCCTCTAGCTTATATAGAAGCTGGGTCACATGTTGCACTGACCAATCACAGCCATGCCATTAGTAGGCATGGCTATGATGGCTTCTAAGGGCACACCAGCTAATCAAAAGGTGATTGGCTGGCCCCTGAAGCATTTCTAACTGCGTAATTAGATTCCCGAACCCAAACCCGGACTTTTGCGCAAAGTCCAGGTTCGGGTTCGGGAAAAAGCTAAAGTTTGGTACGGACCCGAACTTTACAGTTCGGGTTCGCTCAACACTAGTCCTAATCCTTTCCTAATTAATGAAAACTCAATACGAATGTATTGAGTGAGTGTGATTGACTGGAGCTTACCAGTGTTGCCTTGGGTTTGGACAGTCTTGGCTTGGGATTGTGGTGATCGTTTGCCGTTTTTGGTGCTGTCATAAAGTTAGTGCTATTGTGACCTCTGCCCAGTAAATGAGAGAGTTAAATATTCCTTGTGGTTTCTGTAATGTAAAGGCTGGAAAGAATATTTTGGATATCAATCCACTATCAGAACTGAAAAAAAACAACATTACACAGAGGATAACTGCTTGCACTGTCTGTAAAAATAGAAGGTTTTAAACTAAATGGGAAAAATCATCTGCATGTGGTCATTTCTCCGCACTCTGTGGCTTGGACAAGCATACAGGTCTTTGTATATTTCTGGTGAGTTCAAAATGATTAATGCAGCAGATTAACCAATAGATCATGGTCAAGTTGAAATGCAAGATTTTTTCCTTTCTCTTTTTATGTTGACATACTATTTTTGTTGAACAGTAGTAAGCATATTCTATGCTTTGATATTTAACAAATTTTAGGATTTATTCAGTCATTTGAATGTATTGCTAAGTTTAGTACATCAATATGAATTTGTTTTAAGACAATTAATTACAGCCTTGGCATTCATTACTAATTACAGCTTTATGGTACTTTTACGGACAAACTCAGATGAAGGCAGCAGGTGGGTCTTCGTTAATGCTTATAATGCATATTCCATTTCTCTTAAATCCACTCTTGAAAATTGTCTATCATCATCTGTCAAACATCACTTACCCATTGTTAATTATCACTTATTTCTTATCAACCATAACTCATAATTTTTCTCTCATTTCTCTTCAGTCATCATTTATTCTCCTCATTATTCTCATTGGTTTACCTTTACACAGGCTATCCCCCCTTCAGTCCATCATAAATGCTGCTACCAGACTCATCCACCTTACCAACCTTTCCGTCTCTGCTACTCTCTGTCAATTACTCCACTGGCTTCCACTCACCCAACATATTCAATTCAAAATACTAACAACAACTTTCAAAGCTATACACAACTTGGCCCCCAACTACATCACTAACCTTGTCTCAAAATACCGACCTAATCATTCTCTTCATTCCTCCTATGACCCCCTGCTCTTTAGCTCCACCTCCTCCCATTCTCACCTCCAGGACTTTTCCAGAGCCTCTCCCATCCTATGGAATTCCCTACCCCAAATTGTCCAATTATCTCCTACTCTGCTTTTGGACGATCCCTGAAAACCCTTCTTTTCAGAGAAGCCTATTTTGCCCCCCACCAACAACTGTACTTTTATTGTCTCCATCAGCTCATCCCCGACAGCTATTACCTTTTGTATCACTTGACCCTCCATCCTAGATTGTAAGCTCTAACGAGCAGGGCCCTCTGATTCCTCCTGTGTTGAAATGTAGTGTAATTGTACTGTCTGCCCTCATGTTGTAAAGCTCTGTGCAAACTGTTGATGCTATACTCTATGAATCCTGTATAGTAATATTAATAATAATAATAATAATAATAATTTATCAACTGTCACTTATCTCTCATAAATTATCATTCATCTGTTGTCAGACTTCAATTCCTTACCCATCTCTCACCAAACAATTGTGTATCCTTTTGCTCATGCCACACCAATCATCTATACCTCTCACATATTTATTCATCTCACCTCCATTGCTATTAATGGCAATATTTTTTCATATCAGACTTTTTACTTTTTTGGGAGAGTTTTTGCTAATGGTATAGGTATGTGCAGGCACCTAAATGTGTTGCATTTTTTACATGCAAACACTTTAGCATGTTAAAGGCGCTGATAGGAATGTTTAAAAAAAAACGACTTCCTGTACAAATTGAGAACATTATTGATGGACTATAGTGTTTCTATCTCTACCTTTGACTCTCTACTTTGTCCTCCACTGCCTCTACCCACTTACTCACTCAATGCCCAGGAGATTGCTAGTCACTTTAAAAATAAGATTGACTCAATTTGTGATGAAATCTCTACTCTACAGGTGTCTCCCCAACTTAACACCCCATGTCAACATGTACAATTAAAGTGGTTGTAAACCCACTTTTTCAACTTGCACCTACAGGTAAGCCTAGATTAAGGCTTACCTGTAGGTGCAAGAAATATCTCCTAAACCTACACGGTTTAGGAGATATTTACTAAAATGTCAAGCGCCGCTATCTACGGCGCATGCGCGCCGTAGACAACGGCGCATTTATGGGGTTAATCCCATTCACATACTCGGCTACTTCCCAGCAATCGCTGGGCGTAGCCGAGTGGGACGCCTCCCGCGCGCATGCGCAGAGTGACGTCTCCGCCGCTCCGGCCAATCACAGAGCCGGAGCGGCGCTGTGATTGGCTGGTGCGGCGATACCCAGAAGTAACATTCCGGCTATCGCCGCAGTGATGTCTGCGGCTGGACAGAGGGACGAGGACGGCTTCGGGGACCCCGATCTAAGGTAAGTGGAACATAATGAGCTATTATGCTAGTCATAATAGCTCATTATGCCTTTCTCTTGCAGGTGGGCCAAAAAAAAAAAAAGTGGGTTTACAACCACTTTAACACTCCCCTCATTTAAACCTGCTACTATAGACAAAGTTCCTAAACTCATTTCCAACGCCCACCTAACCACCTGTCCCCTGGACCCTATTCCCTCTCAAATATTGCAGTCATCCTCTGACTCTATCCTACACTCTCTAATCCACATCTTCAATCTCTCCCTCGCTTCTGGCATTCTGGCATCTTCACCAATGTTCTAAAACATGCACTGGTCACCCCCATACTTAAAAAGCCATCCTTGGACCCTACCAATCTTAACAATCTATGCCCTATCTCCTTGCTCCCCTTTTCCTCTAAACTCCTTGAACGCCTGGTCTACAACCAACTGAGTGACCACCTCATTAAAAATAGCCTTCTTGATCCCCTTCAGTCTGGTTTTCACCTTCAACACTCCACAGAAACTGCTCTTCTAAAACTCACAAATGACCTACTAACAGCAAAAACCAACAGACACTATTCTGTACTGCTCCTTCTGGACCTCTCAGCTGCCTTTGATATGGTTGACCACCCCCTCCTCCTCAATAAACGTTACTCCCTCGGTCTCCATGACGTTGCTCTTTACTGTCTCTCATCCTACCTATCCCACCGCATCTTCAGTGTCAAGCCCTGTACACACGGCCGGGAATCCCGTCAGGAAAAAAACGTCGGTTTTCCTGACGGGATTCCTGGCAAGCTTTTCTTGCTCGCCGAGTGTACACACGGCACATTCAAAAGAACCGCCGTTCTTTTGAATGGCAAGAACGCGGTGATGTCATCGACTACGACGAGCATGCACTTGTCACATTCGATGCCATCGCCGCCATCTTGCTTCACCCTACACTACCCTTGTAAGCTACCGTGCATGCGTCAAAGTCTCATCGAGCATGCGCAGGCTTACCTGGGACAGGTAAGCATACACACTCACGGTTTTCTCAGCAGGAAACACTTGCCGAGAATCTGGACAAGAAAAATAGAGAGCAGGTTCTCTATTTTTCTCGTCGAGATTCCCGGCAGTTTTCCCGACGAGAAACCATACACACGGCTGGTTTTCTCAGCATTTATGCTATATGTTTGATGTCACTACGTTTATTGCATCTGTTTGGTTCACATAACTTAATTATTAGTTAGGTCTATTCCAGATTTTCCTTTTCACCATTCCTGCACTATTGTAATCACAGCGCAGTCACCACTACCTTTTTCACTTTACTCACCATTGTCTGTTTGGATCAGACTCCCTGGTGACTTCTGCAATGCCCCATCCCGGTTCGCTTCCCTCCCCTTTCATTCCTTTATTAGTTTTACCCCAGCTAGCGCGGAGGTTTCTTCTTTTTACATTAAAGTGTTTGTTATCTCAACATTTAATATTCCTGATATGTGCCTGCTGTACCATGTATTTGTATGAAAATGTATCCTGTGCTTTTTGTATAGCTTCCTTTGTGTGAAATCCCTGGTGTTCCTGCCAGTCCCTATGCATTCCTATTAAAAACGGACCACACTAAGTAATTGTAAAGTCTTGTTTTTTTAAATAACATGTCTTACTTACCCGCTCTGTGCAAGTTTTTTTGCACAGAGCGGCCCCAATCCTCCTTTTCTGGGGTGCCCTGGCGGTGCTCCTGGTTCCTCCTCTTCATCGAGAGCCGCTTTCCATGGGGGGGAACCCGTTCGGGCACACTCACGAGTCGCTTTGCTGAGTCCATTGACACAGACAGCTGGACTTGGCTCCCCCCCGACTCCTGTGTGACTGGATTTGATTGACAGCAGCGGGAGCCAATGGCTCCTGCTGCTATCAATCTATCTAAGGAGGACCCGAGATTGCGGCTGGAGCCGCTGGGCTCATACTTGTCGCTAGAAGAATTGCATTCAGGTAAGAACAATGGGGGGGGGGGGGGGTCTGGGGGGCAGCTGAAGCACAGAAGGTTTTTCACCTTAATGCAAAGAATGATATAATAGAGACTTTAGAACCCCTTAAGCAGGAGAAAACAGCCTGGTCAGTTCCGTAGCTGTGCTGGGCTCTTCTCCAATGATCAGACTTGTGCTGACATGCCCCGACCCCTGCCTCCCTCTGTGCTGCCTTTCACTGGGAAGATTAGTGTGCTGTTTTTTCTCCTCCCCAGCTCGTATGCAGCTGAGAACAGAGAGAATGTTATCACTTATGAAACAAAAGGGGAAAAAAGGTATTTATAATTTTTTATATCTATACACAAATGTTTTGCCTTTCATTTCTTTTTTTAACTGAATTAATTGTTTTACCGGGTGAGGGTTTACAATCACTTTAGGTTATGTGCAAAATGTTTACCATAAAAGAAAATTGGGTGGGACTTTAAATGAGGTAATGACATAGTCACTTCCTCCATCCCTATATTTGTATAATTGAGAGAGAACAAAAAGGGCGGGACTTTAAATGAAACTTGTGTGGGAAAAGAGTCTAATTGTTTTTAGTAATGAATTCATTACTAAAAACAATTAGACTCTTTTCCTACACAAGCTTCATTTAAAGTCCCGCCCTTTTTGTTCTCTCTCAATTGTACCATTTACCAGTTTTCTTACATTTCTAATGCCCTGTACACACGATCGGAATTTCGATGGTCTAAAATCCGATGGATTTTTCCGTCGGAATTCCGATGAAGCTGACTTCCATCAGTCTTGCCTACACACCATCAGACAAAATTCAGACCGTCCAAAATGCCGTGACGTACAACACGTACGACGGCACTATAAATGGGAAGTTCAAATCCAATGGCGCCACCCTTTGGGCTGCTTTTGCTGATTTCGTGTTACCACATGTTAGTAAAAGTTTGGTGTTAGCCGATTCGCGCTTTTCAGTCTCCGTGCTTTTCAGTCCGTTACAGCATGACGAATGTGCTATCTCCATTACGAACTCTAGTTTTACCAGAACGAGCGCTCCCGTCTACTAATTTAGTCTATGCATGCGTGGATTTTTCTCCAATGGAGTTCCACACAGACGATCGTAATTTGCTATAGTTTTTTTTGCCATCGGAAAAATTTAAAACATGTTCTATTTTTTACACCGATGGAAAAAAGTCCGATGGGGTCCACACACGATCGTTTTTTCAGACGAAAAAAGTCCATCAGACTTTTTTCATCGGAAAAACCGATCGTGTGTACAGGGCATTAGAGATCAAAGTGTTCCTGTTGACAATGCCTTCATCTGCTTTTCTATCAGAAGGACAGCACCATATTTGTTCAAGTATCAAAACTTAGTAACAGTAACAAAATAAAACAAAATATTTTTCATAGTTTGCCAAATCTTACAAACTGGTAATTTTTCTCTTTCACTGATGGGCACTGATGAGGCAGCACTCATAGGCTGCACTGATGAGCACTGATAATGTGGCACTGGTGAGCACTGATAAGGAGGCACTGATAGGCAGCACTGATGAGCACTGATTGGCGGCACTGATGGGCACAAAAAGGTGGCACGGATGGGCATTGGTAGGTGGCACTGATAGGTGACACTGATGAGGAGGCACTGGTGGGCACCGATTGGTAGCACTGGTGGGACTGCACTGATAATCAGGACACTGATAATCAGTGCTCTAATTATCAGTGTACATGTCTCTTTTAGAGATGCCAGCTATTGGCTCTCTTCTCCGATCTTCATGCTGACAGCATGAGTAAAGGAATACCAATCGCCGGCATGTGTTTGCCTCCGTGATCAGCTGTGATTTTGCACGTAAAGCCGCTGATTTGCTCTTTGCCTCAATCTGTGATCAGCAGTGTCCGGAGAACACAGAGCGCAACAAAGGTTCAAATTAATGTTAAACTCCAGGATCTTTTCCAAATGGTGTACCAGTCGGTAAAAAAAAAAAAAAATTGTAATTGTCCCCCGCAGTACTTTTTTGCAACAAGATGTCCTCTGTCTACAGTTTGAATGACGACCAGCATCACTCACACTGTAAGACTGAGGGTAATACTCTGAATGCAGGGCAGCATGGTCCTTCTCCCTGAAAGGGCATCACCCCAGCATACTTTATTCACAGCATATTGATATGGAGAACACCACTCGCTGCCTCTGGATAAACCCCCTACCACAGAAAAATTACCTAGTGTGTCACGTGACCAACCCGAAGTCTTCCAAAAAATTAGGTGTTTAAAAAAAAGAACAAAGCAGACAGTGTCAAGGGATCAACTGGTGGAAGCCCTGAGCTTGGAATGGGGTTCAAATGATACATAAAAAAAAGAACTGTAAACGTTGACCAAAAGAGCTTACAGTCTAAGTAGAATGCATTCTTTTCACAGTTCTAGCTCCATCTTTAGTCTAATTTGTTATTTCTACAGAACTTAAATAACAAAACCCAACAACACAGCATACTTTTACTATTTCAAGGTGGTATTGATTTCAGAAGATTTATTCTCACTGCACCCTTGTAAATACATTTCTTATTAAAAATGAAATCTGTACTATTGATTAGTTAAGTTTCAAACCGATACCAGAGGATTACAATGAAATCAGAGTGTGGACTACCTTAGATGTTTTCCTCGTGCTGCTAAAGCCTAAATCCCTTGGAAAACAGAGTGGCCTTCCCGTGGAGGCCATTTCTGGCCGTGATGTCATGAGCAACAAAGAGTTGAGAATGTACAAACAGCAGCTTGAAAAAGACTTCACTCTGGGATTCCAGTAGTCCAGTTTAATGAGTACAGTCTACAGCTTTTAAAAAAGTTAGTATGTGATTTGACCCATGTCTCAGTTATAAAAAAAAAACATGGTGTTTCTTTACAAAATAAAATCACATACAATATTACAATTTTTTTGACCAAGTGGTCTTAACAATCTACGGACGTTGATTGAAAAAGTATGTGAACCATTTGTGTTTGCAACCATTACATCCTCACACAGTAGTAGCACCTGGGCAAACATGAGAACCCGAGCCTCTGCTAAGTGGGAGTTTAATGTCATTGTAAAGGCTGAATTCTATGCAAACCTTTAGTGTGCTGCTCTCCCTCAGCCCCTCCAATACTCCCCTGCGCTCCCTGTAGATCCAGCGATGTGCACAAGAGCCTCAGCTGTCCTGGGACTCCCTTTCCTTATTAGCTGAGACAGAAATCACAGCCAGTGAACCAATAAGTAGAGAGCGGCGGGGGGGCGAGCTGCGACTCTGTCTTATGGACACATAGAGCAGGGCTCAGGAGCAAGCATGCATCGGTGCCCCCATAGCAAGCTGCTTGCTATTGGAGGCACTGGTCAAGGGGAAGGAGCCAGAAGCACTGACAGGGGGAACCAAGAGGAAGAGGATCAGGGCTGCTCTGTGCAAAACCACTGCACAAAGCAGGTAAGTATGACATGTTTGTTTTTGTTTTTTTAAGCCGAACCTTTATTACCACTTTAAGATAAGGTCTATGAGTTTGTGACTCATTAGTGTCTCCACCTAGAAGTACCTTATAAAGATAAGGGGGACTCCTCCTAGGTACACCTTGTCCCAGGGGTATATCAGTTATATACTTTCTGTAGATGAAGAAGTCCAGACTTGAAAACAGTTTATAGTTTAAAACTAAATTCCCTGTACAAATGTAAATGCATAGTTATATTGGTCTAGCTCAGACCAATGTAAGTATGCATATCTCATACCTGTGGAACCACTGTGGAATCAAGATACCGTATTTATCAGCATATAACACGCGCCGGCGTATAACACGCACCCCAAGTTTAGCAGGGAATTTTAGGGAAAAAAACTTTTAGGAGGGAAGTTTAAGAAAAAAAAAATTTACATTTAAATGCAGCCTTACCAGTGTCATTTGCAGCCTTGTCACAGTGCAGCCTTGCCAGTGTCCATTGCAGCCTTGCCCAGTGTCCAGTGCAGCCTTGCCAGTGTCCAGTGCAGCCTTGCCAGTGTCCAGTGCAGCCTTGCCAGTGTCCAGTGCAGCCTTGCCCAGTGTCCAGTGCAGCATTGCCAGTGTCTAGTGCAGCCTTGCCAGTGTCCATTGCAGCATTGCCCAGTGTCCAGTGCAGCATTGCCAGTGTCCAGTGCAGCCTTGAATTTAAATTTGGCGCCGCCGAGATCGCCGCTGATACAGGGCGGAGCGCGGCGAACGCCGCTGAGAACGCAGGGATGGGCGGAGCCGAGATACACATAGCCGAGTGTATTCGGCTATACTCGGCTTTTCTCGGCTTCGCTCACAGTGACTGTGAGCGGAGCCGAGAAAAGCCGAGTATAGCCGAATACACTCGGCTATGTGTATCTCGGCGGCGATCGCTCCGCTCACAGTCAGCGGAGATCGCCGGGGATAGGTGAGTATCGGCGTATAACACGCACCCACGATTTTCCCCTGATTTTAAGGGGAAAAAAGTGCGTGTTATACGCCGATAAATACGGTAGTTTAATATTATCTCAACTGTCAATAGAAGTATGGTATCAGTTTGTATTGAATTTGGTTTTTGGATGTAAAGTCACTGTAGCCTCCATAGAGGTGAAGGGTTTGTAGGCCTTGAACTTGGTGTTGGTGACAAACTAACACGCACTTTATGTTTTATCAAACTTAGATCTTAGACTGGGATTTGGTCATGTTTCTCTGGTAAATGGAAGACTCAAGCCTCGTACACACGACCAGTTTTCTCGGCAAAAAAACTGCTGGGAGAGCCTCTATTTTCTCGTCGGGATTCTCGTCGGCCTGTTTCCTGATGAGAAAACCGTGCGTGTGTATACTTACCTGTCTCCAGGTAAACCCGTGCATGCTCGATGAGACTTTGACGAATGCGCGGTAGCTTACAAGGGTAGTGTAGGGTGAAGCAAGATGGCGGCAACGGCATCGAATGTGACGAGCGCATGCTCGTCGTAGTCGATGATGTCACCGCGTTCTTGCCATTCAAAAGAACGGCGGTACTTTTCAATGTGCCGTGTGTACACTCTGCGAACAAGAAAAACTTGCCAGGAATCCCGTCAGGAAAACCTACGTTTTTAACACATAAAGTGATAGTCAATGCTTGGCCCCTGCAGGATAATGTCATAATGTGCTAGTATGTATGCCATACTAGCACATATTGAGAGACTTACCTTAAAATGAAGCCATCCAGCGGCACGCTGTCACCGCTGACAGGGCTTTCATCTTCACCTGGTCTTCCTTCCGGGTTCATAAAATTAAAATATCAAAAAGTTACTTTATTTCAGTAATTAAATTCAAAAAGTGAAACTCATATATTTTATCTAGATGCATTACATACAGAGTGATATATTTCATGCATATCTTTCTTTTAACTTTTATGATTATGGCTTACAGCTAGTGAAAACTTCAGTATCTCAGAAAATTTTAATATTACTTAAGACCAATAAAAAAAAGGATTTTTAGAATAGGAATGTTGGCTTACTGTACTGAGAAGTATGTCCATGTACAGTATAGTATGCACTCAATATTCGGTCAGGGCTCCTTTTGCATGAATTGCTGCATCAATACGGCGTGGCATGGAGGCGATCAGTCTGTGGCACTGCTGAGGAGTTATGGAAGCCAAGGTTGCTTTGATAGTGTCTTTTAGCGTGTCTGCATTGTTGGATCTGGAGTCTGGAGGAAGAGTGGAGAGGCACAGAATCAAAGTTGCATGAGGTCCAGTTTGAAATTTCCACAGTCATAGATGATTTGGTGAGCTATGGCTTTGGTGTTGGTCCAAAGTCAGCGCAGCCCTCATGCAACTTGGATTCTGTGCCTCTCCACTCTTCTTCCAGACTCTGGTACCTTAATTTCGAAATTAAATGCAACATTTTCCACAGTCAGTGATGATTTGGGGAGCCATGTCATCTGCTGGTATTGGCCCACTGTGTTTTATCAAGTCCAAAGTCAGCGCAGCCGTCTACCAGGAAATTCTAGAGCACTTCATGCTTCCCTCTGCTGATCGGCTTTATGGAGATGCTGATTTCATTTTCCAGCAGGACTTGGCACCTGTCCACACTGTCAAAAGTACCAATACCTTGTTTAACCACTTCAATACCAAGTACTTATACACCTTCCTGCCCAAGCCAATTTTTTAGCTTTCAGCGCTTGTTCCCACAAATAGAGCTTTGTTTTGGTGGTATTTGATCACATCTGCGGCTTTTATTTTTTGCGCAAAAAATAAAAAAAGACAGAGAATTTTGAAAAAAAACGTTTTCTTTGTTTCTGTTATTTTTTTTGTAAATGAGTATGTTTTCTTCTTCAATGATGAGCACTGATATGGCTGCACTGACGGGCACTGATAAGATGGCACCGATGAGGTGGCACCAATGAGGTGGCACTGATGAGGTGGCACTGATGGGCACTGATGATGGGCACTGATAGGTGGCACTGATGGGCACTGATAGGCGGCACTGATAGGTGGCACTGGTATGCGGCACTGATGGGCACTCATAGGCAGCACTGATGGGCGCTCATAGGCCGGCACTGATGGGTACTTATGGGTGGCACTGATGGGTACTTATGGGTGGCACTGATAGGTGACACAGGTGGGCACTGATGGTCACTAATAGGTGGGCACAGATGGGCACTGATAGCTGGCATTGATGGACACTGATGGGTGGCACTGATGACACTGATGGGTGGCATTGCTGGGTATCACTGAATTTGTTTGTTTCATAATAATGCCAGTCAGTGCCCATTTGTGGGCACTGATTGGCACATATTGGGCATGTATTTGCTTATGTGGATGGCCATGGGGGATGTACCTGGCCATCCACATGCACGGGACTTCCCTGGTGGTCCTGGCGGCTTCCCTGGTGGTCCAGTGTGGGCATCCGTGGAGGGGCTGCGCTGATAAACAATCTGCGCAGACCCTCCCCTGTCAGGAGAGCCACAGATCTGCTCTCCTCTACTCGCGTCTGTTAGACGCGAGTGAGGAAAAGCCGATCATCGGCTCTTCCTGTTTACATCGTGATCAGCCATGATTGTACACGGCTGATCACGTGGTAAAGAGCCTCCGTCAGAGCAAATAAAACAACATTTTCCAGCACCCTTACAAGCTAGCCATCAAGGTAAAAAAAGGTAAAAAAAAATTACACTGTCTAGCAATATGTGTTAAAAAATTGGTTTTATTTACACAACATTTTCCATACATATGTGGAATGCCTTGTACACACGATGTTCTCTTTTATTCCGTTCTTCTGTGTGGAACTCGGACGGAGAAAAAAACATGCATGCTCAGAATCAAGTCGACGCATGCTCGGAAGCATTGAACTTCATTTTTATCGGCTCTCGTAGTGTTGTACGTCACCGCGTTCTTGGCGGTCGGAATTTGGTGTGACAGTGTGTATGCAAGACAGCTTGAACGGAATTCCATCGGAAAAATCCGTCAGAGTTTATCCCAACGGAAAATCAGATCGTGTGTACAAGGCATAAGCCGCACTGTCTGGTCAAGGCCCCTATCTGTAGTGTGGTCCTAATTCTATCTATAGGCAGACCCTGCTGCCCACTATTAAGAGGTAATTTTAATATAATCACTTTTTTGTGTAGCGATACCTCCAACTAAGAAGGCCGCAGATTTAGTTTGGGCCCTGATGGCAGCTCCGCCAACCCCCGGCAATAGGCTCTACCCCCTACTGGCACAGCTAGTATTGACAGTAAATTGTATATCTTATACTTTATGAATAACTGAGCATTGAGACAATACTAAATTTAAATAAGTATAAGGTTTTACTTAAGCTCTTGGTAAGAAAGATATAACAGTAATCACAGTTTACAGAATAATCAATGGTAATGCAGAGCCCTGCAACGCTAACACACTAAAGAGCTGACATGCAACAAGTGCGCCACACGGGCGACCGTTAGTTAAGTGCCCTATGGCGCAGTAACCCAAAACACATTAGAAACCCCACCAGGCCTGGTTCTGAGATCTATAACTTAGTCCTTTTTCTTCACCGGCAGATCTTTAACGGTGGTGCACATTAACAGAGTACAAACTTTGTAATCCAATGGGGTAGGTAAAGATGGGTGGGAACTTGGCTATACGAACTGTAAGTTCAGCTATGGTACGGCTCTTCAATAAGGGTATCAGGAACAACTGGTAGGCCACGACAGTCTATAGGCCTATATGTAGTAACAGTATATCGTTTGGGCGTATGCCCTCTCACCCGCCCGGACTACGGTCTCAGTCCGGGAAACTTCCACCGACTGTGTCACACACACACTCAGTCTCTCCAGCGATCGGGTCCCCGATCCAACAAGGCTGTAGCTGAGCAAAGTCAGATGCCACCCAGGCTCGGTAGCGGTAACTACAGAATCCTCTGAGCTATTCCCCATTTGTGGGTAGGTCAGCTTCTTAGGAGGCCGGATGACTCTTCGAGCCCTTTGCTCTCTTGGGATTTCTGGCTCTGGTGCCACAGGCTCCTCTTCCTCTGAGCAACCATCATGGGCATCTTCCCAGTAATCTGCTGAAGGACTAGAGGGGATGAACTCTGTGGCTTCTGGGTTTAGTGTTTCATCTGTGGTGTCTTCAGTGGTTGGAAGGTCTATGGTAGAAGTTCCTGGAGTTGGGGAAGGCCACAGCCAATTAAGTTCTCCATCCTCATTTCCACTAAGTTGAGAGGCCTCTCCATCTTCAGCTCGGGAAGCCTGCGACCGAGTGTTCGGCCTAGGAGTATCCAGGATAGAGGCCGGTTCAGGGGAGTCTCCCACGGGAGGTATTCTAACTGCCTCAGCAAGAGGGAGCAGGTGGTTTCGATGCCACGTCTTCAGAGGGCCCACCTTTCCTTCCGGCTTCAACTTGTAGACAGGCAGGCCCGGCAACTTCCTACAGATGACATAAGGTTCAGATCTCCATCTATCTGCAAGTTTGTGCTTCCCAGGGACCCCCAGATTGCGTAACAGTACTCGATCCCCGGGCTGTAGGTCTTGTACTGGGACCTTCAAGTCGAAGTTTCTTTTGTTTCAAGCTCCCCTTTGATCTGAGGCCACTTGAGCTTGTTCATAGGCTACTTTCAGGCTGTGTCTGAGCCTGTCCACATATCCTTTGTGGGATGTGGCTGAGGAATGGTCCAGAGAGGTGCCAAAGGCCAAGTCCACAGGTAGTCTCGCTTCTCTCCCAAACATGAGTCGATATGGGGAGTAGCCTGTAGCATCACTGATGGTGCAGTTGTAAGCATGTACTAGGGCTGCTATATGTTTGCTCCAATGTTGCTTTTTCTCACTTTCCAGAGTCCCCAACATGTTGAGCAAGGTTCGGTTAAACCTTTCCGGCTGAGCATCTCCTTGTGGGTGGTAAGGTGTAGTTCGAGTCTTCTTGATTCCCAACGAATCCAGGAGTTTCCGGATCAGTTTACTCTCAAAGTCCCTTCCTTGATCTGAATGAAGTCGCTGTGGCAGCCCATAATGGACAAAGTACTTCTCCATAAGTACCTTGGCTACGGTGGAGGCCTTCTGATCTTTGGTTGGGAAAGCTTGGGCATACCGGGTGAAATGGTCGGTTATTACCAGAACATTTCCTAGTCCACTCAGGTCGGGTTCAAGGCAGAGAAAGTCAATGCATACCAGATCCATTGGGCCTTGACTTTGTAGATGGCCCATTGGGGCAGCTTGATGGGGTAAAGTCTTCCTCTGGATGCATCGTGCACATGAGTGGCAGTACTCTTCTACCTCTGCCCTCATGCAGGGCCAATAGAACCGACTTCTGACAAGTTGAAAGGTCCTTTCAGCCCCTAGATGGCCATGATTGTCATGCAGGGCAATCAGAACAGTCTCTCGATGTTTCTCTGGGAGGAACAGTTGCCACTTATCTTCTGAGTCATCAGAGGGGCCCCTTCGGTAGACCACTCCCTGATGTACCTGCAACCTGTCCCATTCTTTCCTCAACAGGCGAGCTTCCTTTGAGGGATGACGCAGGAGTTTGTTTGGATCCTGATTCTCCAGGGCCTCCAGGACCAATCTCCCCATGGGGTCTTCCAATTGGTCACTCCTCAACTCCTTCTTGGACAATCTCGGCAGGTTGTCTTCATCCAATTGACTCACTCCACAGTAGTGTTTTGGGACTCCCACCATGGTAACTCCTATTTCTTCTGCTCTGGAGCCTCCTCTGGCCTGGAATTCAGCTCCTTGACAAAGGGCCCGCACCCCGTCCGGTGCCACTTGGGTCCAAACTTCTACATCACTGGTGGGGGCATGAGATCTCCTGGACAGAGCGTCTGCGTCTCTATTCCCAGCCCCTGGCCTATAGTTTAGGCTGAAGTTGAATCCAGACAGTGCGGCCAGCCAACTGTGTCCAGTGGCGTCCAGCTTGGCCGTGGTGAAAAGGTAGGTAAGGGGGTTGTTGTCGGTCTTCACAGTGAACTCCGCCCCATACAGGTAGTCTTTGAGCTTGTCTACTACCGCCCACTTAAGGGCCAGGAACTCCAGCTTGTGAGTGGGGTAGTTCTTCTCAGAGGGGGTCAGGCTCCTGCTCACATAGGCAATATGCCGTTGTTGCCCTTCATGTTCTTGATAAAGTACTCCTCCCAGACCGTCATGACTAGCATCTACGTGTAGTTCATAGGGTTTGGTTTGGTCTGCGTAGGCCAAGACTGGAGCAGTGGTCAGGCTCTTCTTCAAGGCCTGGAAAGCCTCTTCACACTTCTGATTCCACTGATCTCTGATGGACTCTCCCGGCTTCCTGGGCCCTGAGTCATCCTCTTCTCCCTCAGTCTTGAGCAGTTCATTCAATGGTCTAGCAATTCGGGCGAATCCCTCCACAAACCTCCTATAGTAGGAGCAGAAACCCAAGAAGGATCTGAGTTCTGTTACTGTGGTGGGCCGTGGCCAGGAGGTAACTGCCTCCAATTTCTCGGGGTCTGTGGCCACCCCTTCTTCGGACACTATGTGCCCCAGATAGTTCACAGAAGACTGGTAGAACCGACACTTTTCAGGCGAAAGTTTGAGTCCCTCCTCACTGAGTCTCCTCAAGACTTTTTCCAGCCTCTCCTCATGTTCCTCCAGGGTTCTTCCAAAGACTATGACATCGTCCAGGTATACAAGGACTTCAATAAGTTTCATGTCTCCTACAGTCTTCTCCATGAGACGCTGGAAAGTAGCTGGGGCTCCAGACAGACCTTGGGGCATCCGGTCGAATTCAAAGAACCCTACTGGGGTTATGAAGGCTGTCTTCTCCTTGTCTTCTGGGTGCATAGGGATCTGATAGTACCCGCTTTTGAGATCCATAACGCTGAACCACTTGGCCCCAGACAAGCTCTGTAGGGCATCCTCTATCCTTGGAGTGGTATACTGGTCGGGTATGGTTCTCCTGTTGAGAGTCCTGTAGTCGATACAGAGCCTCAATGACCCATTCTTCTTCCTGACCACCACTATCGGGGATGCATAGGGGCTTCTAGATTCCCGTATCACTTCAGTCCTCTTGAGTTCTGAGAGTTGTTCCCTTAGATCCTCCAGATCTGCTAGGGGGACCCGCCTGACTCTCTCTCTGAAGGGCTTATCTTCCTGGAGGCGGATCCGATGGGTGGCACTCCTTGCACACCCCACATCGAACTCATCTTTAGAGAAGATCTTCTCCCATCTGTTCAACTGGGCCTTGGCTCTCTCTTTCCAAGCCCTGGGCAGATTCGGGTTTTCCATGGATATCTTTTCCCAAGCATCTCCTCCTTCGCCCACCTCTGACAGGTTGACAGGGGCAGCAGGGCATAACTGGCCTAGCAGCATCCTGGCTGGGACCTCCATGGGGCCATCCGTATTGTTCCTAACACTCACTGGGACTCTACAATGGGCCTTCTTTAGGGCCTTCAGCGGAATCACTTCTGGTATCACTTCCAGACCGTGGGACCCTTCTCTTGGATCAGATTCCAACATGACAAAGGGTCCAGGCTGCTCCCAAGTAAGCTTCACAGTGCCTCTGAGACAGGTTACTTCGCCGGGCTGCAGCACTATCCCTCCTCTTCCAAGTCTCCACACCTTCCCTATCCCCTCTCCTGGGGTCTTCTGCTCTAAGACCAGCCTTTGGTAAGCTGTCTTCAGCATGGGGTGGATCTTGGTGACCGCTGCCCCTTTCTCTTTCACTAGAGGGATCAGAAGTCTTCGGACCAGGTCCGTGTTTGTCCCTATTATCAGGGAACTCTTGTTGGCTCCTGGTGGCCGAGGGCACACAACTGGCAGGGTGTCAAACACTTCGGCTTTTCCAGCCACAGATGGGTCAAAGGTCATCCTGACAGGCAGATAGCCATCGTAGGGGAAGTTCTGGGTTCCAATCCCACATATCTCCAGTCCCTCTATTTTCCGGATGGGTAGGTGACTCAAGTACTTATCGTAAAAATCTCTGTATAGCAGGGTTACTTGCGCCCCAGTATCCAAGATTGCTCTGGTGTAGACTCCCTCTACTTGAATGGACACTATAGGAGATGGGCCTACCAGCTTCTCCGGGTAAGGCCCGGCAGGGGTCGCTTTCTTGAGACTTTTCCTCTTTGAACCTCCTCTCGTCCAATCCCCTTTGGACTTCAGTCTTTCTTGAGTCTGGTATGTATTGACTCCCCCCCCTTTACTGGGTGTAGGGACCCGCTGAGGGATACTATTGTTTTTCTTAGGTGTGCACCCCCTCTGGGGAGTGCTGTGCCTCTTCTGAGGGGTCTTACCCCCTTTCTCTGGGGTGTATCTCTGTTGAGGAATGTTGTGTTTCCCCCGAGGCGTTTTATCTCCTGTTGTTTTCTGCTTTGCTTTCAGCTTGGAGCTCACTGAAGGTGATGGGCACCCGGTTGACTCCTTCACCGGGGCCCTCTGAAGTTTCCAGCCGGCTTGCGGTTGTCTATTTTCTTATTTTTGGGACTGGAGCATGTAGCCGCAATATGTCCAATTCCTCCACAGTTAAAGCAGACGATATCTCCCCATTCTTGTAAAGATGCGGGTGCTGAGGCAACTGGGAATAATTCCTTCCTTGGTACTTCTCTCTTGGGACCCTCTGTGTCTTTTTCCATCAGAGAGGTCAACATCTCTAACACCTTGGACATTTGAGCTTTCAGGGTGTCTATCTTCGAATCTCTTTCAGGGGTCATTACAGGATTGACTAGTACCTGTGCGGGTACAACATTTGTCCTAATCAACTGCTGGTCCTGTTGTAGTGCCTCCTCATCTCTGATGATTTTTATCAAGTCAGCATAAGTCAGCAACGTTCCTCCTCCTGAGGTTTTCAGGTGCAACCAGACTGGATCCGAGCGCAGCGCTCCCTTTAAGACTTGCTTCATTCTTGCCGCATCTGTGTCTTGGGGCCTCATCCCCTTCTTCAACACAATCTTGCACAACAACCTGTTCAGTCTTCTAACATACTCAGAAAGTTTCTCCTCCGGTTGTTGGAAAGTATGTTCAAACTGGTAGACCATCTCAGTCACCTTTTCCAATTGACCAAACTCTTCCTGTAGCATGGCTAGACAGTCTTGAGCCGTGCAACCTGCATTTCCATACCGAAAACTTTTCACTGCTTCTGCTGCTGCACCTTTAAGGCTTTCTATCACTCGCTGCCTCTTCTGTGCTTCAGGCACCTCCCATGCCTCTACTGCCTGCAATGCCTGCTCCACCCAGGTGTCAAAGTCTTCTTCCCCTGCGGGGACAGGGAGCTTCCCTGAGAATATTTTTAGTCTCTGGTAGCTGGTTTCTACATGCACCGTACTTGTCTTCTGACATTTAGCTAGCAGATCCCCTATTGCATTTATCAGTTCTGGTGATATAGCAGTGACTGGTGCAAGCACCACCGGGGGTGTCACCCTGTCTTCTCTTTCCGGTAGGGTACGGGCCGCAGCCTGTGGTGATCCCATAGGGGATGGCTCCCTCTCTACAGTTGCTGCGTGCGCCAGCCTATATGTTCTGTTGTCTGGCGTCCACAGACACTTGCGCTTAGGGGCCTCTGGCATCCCGTCCCAATATTCCACTAATGCGTATTGATATGAGATGTCTGGGTCTGTCTTTATGTCCATCACCCACGGTGTGTGATCTGGGGTCACTGATTTCATTAATTCCTCTACCGCCTCACTCGACCATTTCTCAGCAGGGAGGCTAATGGCTATCGACTGTTTTGGCTCTGTGTTAGCGGCTTTGCACCACTCTTCTACCGCTCGTGGATCCGTGGGGTCCATGCCGGCACCTCTGGCGTTCACTTGCTGCATCAGGATCCCGGACGAGAACCCCCACGTGTAGCGATACCTCCAACTAAGAAGGCCGCAGATTTAGTTTGAGCCCTGATGGCAGCTCCGCCAACCCCCGGCAATAGGCTCTACCCCCTACTGGCACAGCTAGTATTGACAGTAAATTGTATATCTTATACTTTATGAATAACTGAGCATTGAGACAATACTAAATTTAAATAAGTATAAGGTTTTACTTAAGCTCTTGGTAAGAAAGATATAACAGTAATCACAGTTTACAGAATAATCAATGGTAATGCAGAGCCCTGCAACGCTAACACACTAAAGAGCTGACATGCAACAAGTGCGCCACACGGGCGACCGTTAGTTAAGTGCCCTATGGCGCAGTAACCCAAAACACATTAGAAACCCCACCAGGCCTGGTTCTGAGATCTATAACTTAGTCCTTTTTCTTCACCGGCAGATCTTTAACGGTGGTGCACATTAACAGAGTACAAACTTTGTAATCCAATGGGGTAGGTAAAGATGGGTGGGAACTTGGCTATACGAACTGTAAGTTCAGCTATGGTACGGCTCTTCAATAAGGGTATCAGGAACAACTGGTAGGCCATGACAGTCTATAGGCCTATATGTAGTAACAGTATATCGTTTGGGCGTATGCCCTCTCACCCGCCCGGACTACGGTCTCAGTCCGGGAAACTTCCACCGACTGTGTCACACACACACACTCAGTCTCTCCAGCGATCGGGTCCCCAATCCAACAAGGCTGTAGCTGAGCAAAGTCAGATGCCACCCAGGCTCGCAGAGGGGGTGGAAGGCTCTTTTGTGCTGAGCAAGGCCTCAGGCTTCAGGCCTTGCACTCCGACACATCCGCACAGGAGGATCAGTCTGTGTAGTCTCGTGTCCCAAAGAGGCCGAGCCCAGCCTCGCCTCCTCCTTTTATAACCCCTCCCATGAGTCTCTGCGGCGGAACATTGCCGAATGGGGTTCTGGGTAATGTAGTCTCTCTGCATTAAAGGGGAACACCCCGCTACATTTGATTGACAGGTTCCCTTTCAGGAAGGTTTGTAATATGTATTACTTGATAAAAGCTGGAGGTATTTAGTAAAATGTGTAAACTTACTCGCGTTTGAATTTAAAGGCATAATTGAACATATTGCATGCAATGTAATCTTTGTCCTAATTGTTTATAGCTAACATTCTAAATGCATCTGCATTATTTGATTGTAAACCTACAAACAAATGGAGGAATACAGTTATTGATGGGAGAACAGAAATTACCGGCTGGGCATGACTCCTTTCTAGGCACAACAAAAAGAGGTGCTATTATTTCTCTTTCAGAGTGCGCTGGTACACAATACCTTTGAAATGAAAATTACTAAAGATTCCAGAAAGAGCAGCAGTGACTTTCAAGCTTGATATTTAAGATTTGTCTCCAGAATAGAACAAACAGACTGCAGTCTTGTCATACCTGTGTGCAACCCACTATCAACTGCCATTCTGCAGCAAATGGAAAAGGTATAAAAATATGAGATGGTTCACTGGCTTATCGCTTACCATTGGAAATCTACATCGTTACCTACAGGGATTTTTCTCAGCAGGAACGCGGGGGAACGCAGTTTCGGCACCTCTAGTTCTGAATGTATTTAATAGCAAGGGGTGCTGGGGTGTACTGGAGGGTCTATTGATGCTGGCTGCTTGGGGATCTATTGTTGCTGGATGGGATCTATTTTTTCAGTGGAAGGGTCAACAATAGTTGCTAGAGAGGTCAGTTGACGCTGGTGGTTGGATCTATTGTTGCTGGGGGGGGGGCTTCTATGCTGCTGTGAGACAATCGTTGCTGGGAGACATCTACTGTGGAGGGAGGGGTCTATTCTTGCTAGCTGTTCAGAGTCTATTGTTGCTGGGGGTGCTCCATTGTTGCTAGCTACAGTGGATCTATTTTACTTCCTATCATTAACAAATGACATACAAATTACTTAGCACCACAAATGGGTACAGGCATACCCCACTTTTAAGTACACAATGGGGTTTATTTACTAAAGTTGGAAAGTGCGAAATCAGGCTCACTTCTGCATAGAAACCAATGAGCTTCTAATCCCAGCTTGTTCAATTAAGCCTGGTAATAAAACCTGGAAGCTCAATGGTTTCTATGCAGAAGTGAGCCTGATTTTGCGCTTTCCAGCTTTAGTAAATAAACCCAGTGCTGTATCCTAGCCTAGGCCAACAAGGCCCAGGTCTAGGGCAGCAATTTGCAGGGGGGCAGCATGGAAAGAGTCCACTCCGGCTTGCGCTACACTGTTAGTGTAGCACCAGCCTTATAGGGCGGACTGGGCTGAGAGGCAAATTAAAGAGGCATAAAGAGGCCGCACTGCTTCCGGTATGTGGGCGGCCAGTATTCCGCAACTGTGGGGGGGGGGGGGCGCTGCTTCTAATTTTGACTGTCCTATCATTCTGGACTACAAACCTTCCTCACTGTGCTATATGTTTTCTGCTGCACTATTGGCATGGTTATATCTTCTTAGTCCTCTCCATAAAATTATCAGAAATTTGTGCTTAAAGTATAACTATAGGCAACACTTTTTTTTTCAGTTTATTTTTTACCATCCCTGACCCATTGCAGAAATTTCCCTTCACTTCCTGCCCCATAGCCAAACAGGAAGTGAGAGCAAATCTGTGCAAATTAAGGGAATTCATTGCCCCCCCCCCCAGGCCCTCAGAACTAGTGTCCCCACTCAAAAATGACAGGGGGGGTCTTAAATTGCAAGGGGTGTGGCCTTGACAGGAAGGGGTGGGTCATATTTAAATTAGGGGGTGCACGAGTTTAGTCAGGCCTAGGGCAGCACAAAACCTAAATACACTACTGAATAAACCCCATTGTGTACTTAAAAGTGGGGTATGCCTGTACTTTGTTCTGTATCCATTACCAAGGAATGGTGCTGGGAGGTGGGTAGGGGGTGGACACAAGAGGTGACTCGGAAGGAGGGAGTTCCTGCACCTATTCTCCGAGAAAAAAAGCCCTGGTTACCTATAACCCAACTGAAAACCAGAATTAATAATATTAACCTCATGGGAAAAAAAAAAATCACACTTTATACAATACCAAACATCTACTGGAAAAAAAATGGAACCCATGGTTTACACGCTCAGACCACCTCTTAAACCCCGTATAAAGAATCTTTTTCCTAACCAAAATCACTCAGGAATGAAAATATGTCCATTTTCTCAATTACCACAGGATTATTTGATTACAAGTTGAAAAAGTTAGATGTAATAATCTTTTAGCCTACTGCATTTTTTGTCTTAAACCTGAATAATAATGTTTCCTATACACTGTATTTCTCTGGATTTGTGATATAATGAAATAAATACCATTATTTTGTACCTAATAAAAAGTTTGTAAAAAAAATAAAAAATATGAGGAGCAATGGTATACACTAAGTCATGAGCTTGTAGGCCACACACCCTCCTACCTTAACCACCACCTGGATACTGCTATATAACCACACCATAGATTTTGGCAAAATATTTGGCCGCGGCACCTTTTATTGGTTTAACATCTAAACATCCAATTGCACTTACTTTATTCTCATAATAATATTATCAAATGATTAAACTGCCCAGTTTTCAGAACTCGGTCAGCCAGTCAACAACATTCTTTATATAACAAACAACCTCCCCCCTCCGGAAATCCGCGACTAGGGAGGGAGGGAGTACTTCTGCTGCTTATCTGGTTTAGGGGGGGAAATAAAATAGGCCCCAGTGCAGCTGCCCTTTATAGACAGTCCAGGCTTCCAGCACCTTCCCAGCAATCCTATTGTATCTTCTAACCTGCAACACATAACCTCTTTGGCCCCTTTCACACTGGGGCGGTTTGCAGGCGCTATTTTGCTAAAAATAGCGCCTGCAAACCGAGCCTAAACAGCGGCTCCTTTCTCTCCAATGTGAAAGCCCCGAGGGCTTTCACACTGGAGCGGTGCGCTAACAGGACTTAAAAAAAAGTCCTGCTAGCCGCATCTTTGGAGCGGTGAGAGGAGCGGTGTATTTATCACTCCTCCACCGCTCCTTCCCATTGAAATGAATGGGATACCGTGGTAATACCGTCCGCAAACCGCGGCTGTAGTAGTGGTAGTGGTAGTGGTATTAACCCTTTTTCGGCCGCTAGCGGGGGTTAAAACCGCACCGCTAGCGGCCGAATACCTCTGCAATCCCGACGGTATAGCGCCGCTAAAAATAGCGGCGCTATACCGCCACCGCCCCCACCGCCCCAGTGTGAAACCGGCCTTAAAGAGACAGTACCTAAACCTGCCTATCCACTACCTTAACTATATGCTTATTGTAGGTGTGCTGGCCACAATCTCACGCAGGTGGGCCCCAATTAGTGCCCCCCTTTGTCATTAGATCCATTTAGAAATATTAGATACTTAAAAGGTAACCTGCAAGGGTAGGGGAAAGAGTGCTGCATGTGCCGATTGGGTTTTTAAATATTTAGGCCTCATGCACACTGATTTATTGGAAAATGCTGTTTCACCTGACAAGAAAAAATCAGCATTAAAAACGCACCTAACTATGTAACTATGCACCTAAACTGTGTTTTTTTCAAACTTGTTTAGGCATGTTATTTATTTCATTGGCCAGAATTTTAATTTATTCTGGCCATTGAAATAAATAAACACTCAAGCACTAAACACACCACTCACTTAGGTGCGTTTAGGTGCATTTAGACGCATTTAGCAATTTTTCATGCCCAAAAGCTTCTCTCCTGAATGCGATTCTTCTGAGATCAGGACAAGGAGCTTTGACTGCCTCTAAACTCTGCTCCTCTAAAATATGCCTTTAGGAGGAAGGAAGCAAATCCAAAATGGTGGTGCTCAGTACATGATGAATGTTAGACATGCGAACTGCCGAAAAAATCGTTTTTTTTCCGTTTTATTCGTTTTTTTTGCTTTTTTCGGAAATTCGGAAAATTCGCAATTCGGAAATATGGAAATTCGAAGATTCGGAATTCCGAATTTTCGAATTTACGAATTTTCGAATTCCGAATTTACGAATTCGGAAATTCAAAAAATTCGGAATTCGGAAATTTGAAAATTCGGAAATTCAATTTTCAAAATTTCCCATTTTCGAATTTTAGATTTTCGAATTTTAGATTTTCGAATTTTGCAATTTCGAATCTCGAATTTTCAAAATTTCGAATTTTCGAATTTGCGAATTTCAGAAATTCTGAAATTCCGAAATTCGAAAATCCAAATTTCCGAAAATCGAAAATTCAGAAATTCGAAAATTTGCAAATTTGCAAATTCGGAAATTCGGAAATTCAAAATTTCAGAAATTCAAAATTTCGGAAATCAGAAAATCCGAAAATTCGGAAATTGAAAAATTCGGATATTCGGGAATTTCGGAATTAACTAATTTGTCAAAATTTGTTAAAAAACGAATTCGGAACTAAAAGAATTGCACATGTCTAATGAATGTATGATGTTTTTTCCCTTCTTCATCCTTGCTGCTTTTGGATTGTAATATATATGCCACTATTGCCCAATTTTCTTTGCTGATGTTTTACCTCCTGTCTTCATATCATTTTTCGTCTTTATGGATTGCACCCATCCTACTATCTCTATAAACATGTGTTTAATTTTAGAATATACTGTATATATATCGCAAAATAAATTAAAACAAAACCAAAATCTTTGCTACTTCATTTTTTTATTTAAGAGTGAGATACACTTTCACTTTCATTTTTACTAGCCACTTTAGCAAGGAATTCCAAAGTCTGATCACGATTACAGCTTCCTGGCGCTGAGCGGTGGTGACATTCAACTTCCTGTCTACAAACAAGTACTTTTTTCTGTCTCAGATTATCATGAATGTATCCCACTTATTCTGAAAAATGTCAATGCAACCAAAACTGAGGGCACAATTCTTTATCCACCATGCCAAGTTTACTAAATTGTATTGGTGTTTATTTTGTGGTATATTGGGGTTGATTTAGTACAGGCAAATAGGCTTTTTGCATTGCAAGTTAATTTTGACTTTACAAGTGAATTTTCACTTAGCTTAGTGAATGTGAAACTTAAGCAGGCCATACACGGTCGAATTTTCTTTTCAAAATCAGAAAGTTAGTTTTTTTTGTGATCCGATGATGCCACCATTGATTTTCGAAATTCGGCCGACCAAGCCTTCATGTTGCTGCAGAAAATTATTTTCGTGGCCGGGAATCTTCTTTTCTCTCCGGGAATTTTCTTTTCTTGCACATGCGCATTTTTATTTCTATTACATTTCTCGCACGATTCTCCCATCATTGATTAGAAAATCGTTAATTTTTCAAAAAATGTCCAACATGTCAGATTCCTAAAATTTGATTGCTGCACGAAAATCGGCTGTTGCTGCAGCCCACTAACGGTGCGAAATTTGTATGAAAATTCTTTGATACGATTTTCGAAAGAAAATTCTTTCGAAATTCGAACCATGTATGGCCGGCATTAGTTTGCAAAATAATTCTCAATCGTCTGCAAAGAAAATATAAAAAAAAATGTATTTTTGCTTGCATAATGTTGGGTGATAGAAGTTACTAAGCTAAAGGAAAATTCCTTTGCTAAGTGAACAGCCTGTTTGCCTTTAGTAAATGAACCTCATTGCCACTCTTGTCTAAGTAACCCCCATACAAATACATTATACCTATTGGATAAAACCATTAACACACTACTTTTGTTTGGCTGTTCCGTCACATGGGAAAGGTAATATCTTACTGGTGCTGCAGATTAGCAGTTGGTTGTGGGAGTACAAATTGACATCATAGGACTGTAACAAGATGGTGATATAGTATTTTCAGCCCATCCTATACAATTTTCCTAAAACATTTGCTTGGCACGAGGGGGTTAATAAACTTACAAAACTCACGCTCAATTAACATTCCTTTTCTCTCCATTTCAACGCCCGCCCCTCGGCCCTCTGTGTGACATCCCAGCTGAGCCATGCTCCACAGATAAGCTACTAATTACACATTCCCTTATTAGATAACTGTAATCATGTGTCAGGTAATACATTAATTATTCCTATAATCGGCTCTGGCTGGAGCGTTCTCTGAGAAATTTCAAAGTACTGATTAGCAAGTGCATAGTTGTGTCTTCTTTACATGTCCAGACTCCAGATAATGGTATTTAGTACATGGTGTTTCTGTGAAAAGAATATATAGCTAGTGGATTACATTGGCAAACAGTAAGTATTCATCTTTATTTAAAGGAATCCATCCAACTAAAATTGATATGTCAGAATTTGGTAGGATCTGGAAGGTTTTACCCCCTTCTTGACCAAGCCAGTTTTTGCGATACGGCACTGCACTGCTTTAACTGACAATTGCGTGGGAGTGCGACGATGTACCCAAATAAAATTGATGTCCTTTTTTTCCCACAAATAGAGCTTTTTTTTATGGTATTTGTTTTCAATCAATTTTTATTGATTTTTTTCTTAAATACAAAACAACAATTTTTTTTTTTTTTACAGTAAAACAAGATTCTGTCATTCTATACGTCGTTCCCTTTCATTTTCAATATATAGAATCTAATCAATATCAATAAATCACATTTATCAAAAATCCTTTTAATATGTGCCTCCATATATTCTGCTGTCTTGCATTCGCATTCATCCTTTCACGCTTTCATTCAATATCAACCAATCATAAAAACAAAAAAAAAACATAACCCCTCTATTCTCTCCCTTTCCATGTACTCATTTTAGATTCCCTTTAGATTAACCCTTCACGTTCTTCCTGATTTTCCACTTATAAATATTATTTTATTCTAATTGAGAGCCGAAATTCATCCCATTTTTGCCATAATTCTGGAATTTGACTATTTATATATATCCTTCTTCTCTTATCTGTCTCTCTATATATTGTATTTCGTTCACTTCACATATCCAGTCTGCTATACTTGGACTTTTAATTTGTGGTATTTGATCACCTCTGTGGGGTTTTTTTTTGCGCTATAAACAAAAAAAGACCAACAATTTTGAAAAAAATAAAATAAAATATTTTTTACATTCTGCTATAAAAAATATCCAATAAAAAAAAATTAAAAATCGAATTTCTTCATAAATTTAGGCTAATTTGTATTCTGCTACATATTTTTGGTAAAAAAAAATCCCCAAAACGTATATTGATTGTTTTGTGCAAAAATTATAGTGTCTACAAACTATGGGATAGATTTATGGACTTCTTGTTTCATTTTATTGTTTTCACTAGTAATGACGGCGATCATTGATTTTCAGCAGGACTGCAACATTGTGGAAGTCAATCTGACACTAAGTGACACTTTTTGGGGACCAGTGACACCAATACAGGGATCAGTGCCAAAAAAAAAAGCATTGTCACTGTATAAATGACCCAGGCAGGGAAGGGGTTAACATCAGGGGCAATCAAAGGGTTAAGTGTGCTCCTAAGGAATGCTTTCTAACTGTGTGGGGGGTGGATGCACTAGAGGAAGAGAGACATCTGTGTTCCTGATTAGCAGGATCACAAGATCTCTCTCTTCCTGTCTGACAGAATGACAGTCTGCCATCACGGTCGTCGTACCCGCTGATTGGCTCCCACTGTGTCCAATCACAGTGGGAGTGCGGCTCCAGTGGCGCGCACATGCCCCAAAGCCGATAACAGGAATCACATAAACCATATACAGATACGTGAATTTTGCCTTGCCGCAGTAAATGTACGTGGGCAGTCCTTAAGTGGTTAAAGTGGTACTAAAGTCATTTTTTTTTACCTTGATGCATTTTCTGAATTATGGTAAAATGAACCCCACTACCCCCCCCATCCCTAGACACTTACCTAACCCCTTTCTCGATCCAGCACTGTGCTGTCTGCAGCAGTGCTGCTCCATCTTCCTGTACTCACAGGAGACTCCTAGAGCAGCGGGAGCCATAGGCTGTCAGTCAAACTAATGTGGGTAGTGTAACAGAGGAGCGTAACAGAGCTGTGTGTGTCTATAAATACACTCAGCTTGGCCCGGGGGTGCACCCGCACGGATGCCCCACTCCGTACCACTCCTGCTAAGGGGTCACCCAGAGGAGAGAAGAGCGCCAGCGGAGGAATCCAGAAAAGGAGGTATGGGACTGCTCTGTATAATATTGTTGTACGGAGCCAGTAAGTACACCATCTTTTTTATTTCAGCTAAAAAAATAAATAAATAATAATATAACTTTAAGATTACAGTATGTGCTGAATTATAATTGGTCTTGCCATTCTGTTAGGTTTTTTAATTATATGATATTATATTATATTATAGATATTATATTATATTATATGATATTATATAATATTATGTTATAGTAAATATAAAAACCAAAGTGGGAGCGGGATAACCACATACAGTTTAAGGGCCAGTTCACACCATAGAAACGCAATCCGGATGCAGTCCAGTGCTTTTTTTTACCCCTCTTTTTTTATTAACCTTAGATAAGGACAAGTGTGTTCCAGTGCGTTTTTGGTGCATTTAGGTGAGTTTCGGTGCGTTCCAGTGCGTTTTTGATGCGTTTTACAGTGTACCAGTACAGTCCAGTGCAGGTAAAATGCAGCATGTTCTACTTTTTTTTCTGGAACTGGAACGCACTGGAACTGAAAGCACTGGTGTGAACTATGCCATTGAAAACCATATAACCTACTTTCCATGCGTTTTTGATGCAGAAAAAAAACGCACTGGACTGCATGTGGTGTGAACTGGCCCAAAATGTGCTTTAGAGCATTCAAGAACTGTAAAAGGTAGATCTTGATGTTGTAGTCCACATGGGTTATAAGAAGTCAATGGGCATCCATAGGTAGAAGCAGCTCACAGATTAATAAAGCTAAGATTTCCCATAAAATAATTTAGGTGTATTCTCTTCCTTTGATCTCACACCTTAATATCTATACAGCCAGAAGCACGGATGTTTTAGGTAAAACTCTCACTAAATTATCAATATCATCATCAGCAAAATGTAACCAATTTGGAAACTCTAAATTTTGCTCATTGAGGAAAAACATTTAATGAAAAATCTACTTTAGAGCATGTGCTTTTTGGAGGGGCAGGTACTTATTTAGGGTAGTTTAGTTTGTTTCATTTAGACCCCTTTCACACTGAGGCAGTTTTCAGGTGTTTTAGCGCTAGAAATAGCCTCTGAAAAGCACCTGAAATCTCCCTCCCATTCATTTGCATGAGGGCTTTCACACTGGGGTGGTGTGCTTGCAGGATGGTAGAAAAAGTCCTGGAAGCAGCATCTTTAGGGGCAGGTTTGGAGCACTGTAAAAAGCACTCCAAAAAGGCCCCTGCCCATTGAAATGAATGGCAGCACTTCCGAAGAACCTTAAAAGCTGTGCTATCGAATAGTGCCCTGTGTCGAAAAGTGCCCATGAATGCGCAGTACAGAAGGCATCCCCAGCTGATTTCCCGATCATCTGGCATTAAGTCACCATAGCGCATGCGCACATCATAGGAGGCATTTGTTGACGGAAGATACCATTTGACGGGCAGAATTGAAAGCTATGCAAACAGCAGGGGGGAGACCGTAGTTGTCAGATTGTGCCTCGCTGTTGCAGGGCAGGTTGTGGCTGTGTTTCCATCTATTAAATCTTCTGCCCTTGTTGCTTCAACTTTGGATAGTAAAACACGTTTTTTCTGTCAGTAAAAACCTTATACAGCCCACTTCCTGTTTCTTGTCTGGTAAAAAGTCTAAGCTTATGACAACATGCACAGCTCTCTCTCTCTCTCACTCTCGTGAGAGTTTTCCAGGAAGGGAGGGGGGTGAGTCATAAGAGGGTCAATGAGAGCTGCAGAGCTGGAGGTGTGCCTCTGTGTGTCTGTGTAAATCCAGGAAGTGAACAGGCAGCAGATTCAGCTGCCCACAGTTAACATGGCTACAACCAGACTCAGTGGAGGGAGATTTCTGCAGCATATTTGGCAAGTACAGATTGAATCACGAGAGAGAGGGACTAATGGGGAAAGGGGAGACAGTGGGACTTTAAATGAAACAAAACACTTTGGGCAGAAGGAATCAATCAATATAATAAAATATGGTATTTATTAATGACATATTTGGGCATAGTGCATTGTAGATATACATAGTAGATCAATAAGTATGTTACAATGTATGATAGAAACATGACTGGTAAATCATATAATATTCTAATAGTAGCATAATAGACATAGTAACACATGATAAACGATAAAACCAGCAGTATATCCAAAATAATATAAAAACATAATATATAATTGAAATTTATGATTCAAACTACATCAAGCCCATGGTAGTAAACATGATTACTGTAACATAACATCAATAGTGTAAGCTTGACGCGTTTCGTGGAATATCTCCACTCAGCAGGAGCATCTAGGAACTGGGAATCCCTATAATAAATAATAAATTGCTAATTAATGGTAATTAATTAGAAAGGGAAGAGAGGGAGCACAACTCAGTGGTCCTAACACTCTTACCTAGGGATAATTGGTAAAGCAGGGTAGATGGTAACAGTGTTGATAGGAGGCATAGGGGGGAAAATGTATATTTCAAGTACAGAATCACAGTATATATAAAATAATATGCAAAGTGGTTGGAGGGAAGGTTCAGAATGGCAAAGATGTTTTTATTACAAAATACGAATTATGTGAGCAGACTACAGTTCCTCTTTAAGGCAGCAACAAAAGGGAAAAAAGTATTGCTTTAACCACTTAAGCCCCGGACCATTTTGTTGCTAAATGACCGGGCCCCTTTTTGCGATTCGGCACTGCGTCGCTTTAACTGACAATTGCGCGGTCGTGGGACATGGCGCCCAAACTAAATTGACGTCCTTTTTTTCCCCACAAATAGAGCTTTCTTTTGGTGGTATTTGATCACCTCTGTGGTTTTTATTTTTTGCGCTATAAACAAAAATAGAGCGACAATTTTGAAAAAAATTCAATATTTTTTATATAATAAATATCCCAAAAAAAAAAATGTTTTCCTCAGTTTAGGCCGATACGTATTCTTCTACATATTTTTGGTAAAAAAAACCGCAATAAGCGTTTATTGATTGGTTTGCGCAAAAGTTATAGCGTCTACAAAATAGGGGATCAATTTATGGCATTTTTATTAATATTTTTTTTTTACTAGTAATGGCGGCGATCAGCGATTTTTATCGTGACTGCGACATTATGGCGGACACATCGGACACTTTTGACACCATTTTGGGACCATTGTCATTTTTTTCAGCGAACAGTGCTGCCAATCAGTGCCTACAATGGATGCCAATCAGTGCCAAACAATAATGCCTGCCAATAATGCCTGCCAATCAGTGATGCCCATCAGTACCATCCTTCAGTGTACATCAGTTCCACCTATCAGTGTCCATCCATGCACATCCATGCCACCTATCAGTGACCATCCATGCTGCCTATCAGTGCCCATCCGTGCCTCCTATTAGTGCCAATCCGTGCCGCCTATGTGTGCCCATCAGTGCTGCCTATGTGTGCCCATCAGTGTCACCTATGTGTGCCCATCAGTGCTGCATATCAGTGCCACCTATCAGTGCCCATCAGTGCCGCCTATCAGTGCCCATTCGTGCCGCATATTAGTGCCCATCATCAGTGCCCATCAGTGCCACCTCATCAGAGCCACCTCATTGGTGCCACCTCATCAGTGCCCATCAGTGCCGCCTTATCAGTGCCCTCCAGTGCAGCCCCATCAGTGCCCATCAGTGAAGAAGAATGCGTACTTATTTACAACGTTTTGTAACAGAAACAAAATTTTCAGCCTTTTTTTTATTTGTTTAACAGAAAATAACAATCCCAGAGGTGATCAAATACCACCAAAAGAAAGCTCTATTTGTGGGAACAAAAATATAAAAATTTTGTTTGGGTACAGTGTAGCATGACCGCGCAATTGTCATTCAAAGTGCGACAGCGCTGAAAGCTGAAAAATGGTCTGGGCAGGAAGGTGTATAAGTGCCCTGTATTGAAGTGCTTAAATATAAAAATATTTACCAGTAAATGTATCATATAGATTAGACAATTTGCTTACAATTCTTGCTTAGTTTCCACTCTTTTGCCGCGTACACACGACCGTTTTTCATGACGAGAAAAATGCCATTTTTTTAATTGGTCATTAAAAACGATCGTGTGTAGGCTCCAGAGCATTTTTCTTGATGTGAAAAATGGCCATTAAAAATTTAGAACCTGCTCTATTTTTTCTTGTCGTTTTTCACGTCGTCGTTTTTCTCGTCGTGAAAAACGGCTGTGTGTACGCTTTAATGACGGGAAAAAAAGAAGAAGCAAGTTATGAGACGGGAGCGCTCGTTCTGGTAAAACTAGCGTTCGTAATGGAGATAGCACATTCGTCATGCTGTAACGGACTGAAAAGTACAGAGACCGAAAAGGGCGAATCGGCTAACACCAAACTTTTACTAACACGCGGTAACATGAAATCAGCAAAAGCAGCCGAAAGGTTGGTGCCATCCGAATGGAACTTCCCCTTTATAGTGCCGTCGTACGTGTTGTCGTACGTGTTGTACTTCACCGCGCTTTGCTCAAGCATTTTTTTTCACGATAGTGTGTATGCAAGGCAGGCTTTGAGAAGAATCACGTCGAGAAAAACGTTGTTTTTTTCCATGACATTAACCTGCCTAGCGGTATTCCCGAGTCTGGCTCGGGGTGAAGTTTCAGCACCAAAAGCGGTAACCCCGAGCCAGACTCGGGATTGCATCGCAGTGATCCAGGCAGAGTTACTTACCTTGTCCCCTGTATCCTGCGATGCCTCCCCGCTGTGTGATCGAGCTGTCTCCTCGCTCGATTCACACACTTCCGAGTGCCGCCGAGCTCCGTTCCCTGCGACGTTACGAAGCACGGGGGCGGAGATCGGCGCCAAATTCAAAAAAGTTAAAACACAATACACATACAGTATACTGTAATCTTACAGATTACAGTACTGTATAAAATAATAACACATCCCCTTTGTCCCTAGTGGTCTGTCCAGTGTCCTGCATGCTCTTTTATATAATAAAAACTGTTCTTTCTGCCTGGAAACTGGAGATTGTCCATAGCAACCAAAAAAGTGTCCGTTTACATCAAAAGTGGTTTTAGACCAGCTAGAAAACAGCGATAATAAATTAGATTCACTCGCAGAATTAAGCGATAGCGATTTGTGGGGAAATTCGTCATCAAACACTGAAAAACACTTTTATTATTATTATATTATTATTTGTTATAATTATTTTATAGTTATTTATTATATTATAATTTATGATTTTGTTTTTTGAACTTTATCATACCCGGGATGTCTACTAGACACTTGTTTGGACAGATTTAAGTGAGTTATTCCTAAGAATTACAGGCCTGCAATATAAAACGCCAAATTTCCATGCAGAATAATGGTACCACTTTCAGCACCTAAAATCTGCCAGAATCATACCGCCAGGGAGGTTAAAAGCGGTCGTGTGTATGCGGCATGAGTTCCTCCTTGTTCTCTTTTCTGAAAACTCCAGAACTGAAGTTTTCCTCTGCTATGCAATGTTAAAGAGGAACTTCAGCCAGCAGCTACAAATACTTTTGTTTCTGACTTGTAAAAATCAGATACTTAGCAGTGTCTGGGGTCCAGCGCTGTCTTCTCACTGCAGGTTCACAGTGTTGCCATCTAGATGCCAACTAGATGTGAACACTGTCTGCCCTAACAAAGGTTTCAAGATCTAGAAGCTAGACTTCTGCATTGTATGTTAATAGGGGGAAACTCAGCCTGGCCCAACTTTGTTTAGAGTAGTTTGAATTCTACCTCAACCAAACATCTAAAAGGCAAGAATTATTTTTTAAATAATATGTTTAGATATAATGTGTGAATTAGAATACATAACAAGCATATAGTGAAATTTTGTCAAATTTGACTGCAAAAGTAAAAATTCACTTTAAAGTGATATATTAAAGTCTTGTTTTTTTTTTGTTATTGTTTTTTTAAATAACTTACCTGCTCTGTGCAGTGGTTTAGCACAGAGCAGCATTGATCCTCCTCTTCTCGGGTCACCGCTGGAACTTTTGGCCCCTCCCCCCTGCCAAGTATCCCTAGAGCAAGCAGTACGCTCCCAAGCCGCGGCTCTGTGTGACCATTCATACAGAAAGCCGCGGCTTGATCCCTCCCCTCTCTCTCTCTCTCCTCATTGGCTCGCTGGTTGTGATTGACCGCAGCGGGAGCCAATGGCCAATGAGGAGTGAGATTCCCCAGAGAACCGAGGTTCTCATGCACATCGCTGGATCGAGATGTGGCTCAATCAAGTATTGGGGGGCTGCTGCACACATAGAATGCATGAAGGTCAAAAACCTTCAGCCTTTACAACCACTTTAAAGCAGAGTTCCACCCAAAAGTGGAACTTCCGCTTTAAGTACTCCTCGCCCCCTTACATGCCACATTTGGCATGTCATTTTTTTTTGGGGGGGGGGAGTGGGGGGGAGTGGGGGGGAGTGGGTTCTTCGTTTTGAAGGGGACTTCCTGTCCCACTTTCTCCTTCCACCTACGGGCCGCCTAGGCGACTCCTCCTCTCCCCCTAGGTGGCCCCTCCCTGTAGGCGATCTTCTGGGACACGTGACAGGTCCCAGAAGATCGCATGTCCACTCCGAGAGCGCAGTGTGCACCCGGCTGTGAAGCCACAAGCTGTCACGGCCGGGTGCCCACAGTTCTAATGATGGCACCGCGGAGAGGAGGGGGAGAGGAGCGGACCTCCGTGCGGCCGCATTGCTGGACCGAGCAACAGGTGAGTGTCTGTTTATTAAAAGTTAGCAGCTACACTTTTTGTAGCTGCTGACTTTTAATAAACTAAAAATAGCCTGGAACTTTAAGTTTCTGGCTGTACTTTTTTAGCAGAACTGCCTGAATCACAACACTGGTACTACATAATTTATTTAAACTGTTTTGCCACTGCTTGCCTGGAGTTTAACGTTAAACAATAAAGTTTAACAAAAACATAAAAAGCAGGGCTATTATTGTTGGTCTCATGAAAATGGCAACTCACCTGGCGCTCATGCCAATCCTTTGGTTTTAATGCTTTCTGAGTCACTGGCCCAGAATAAGTATGCAGATCAGGAGTTAGTACTTTACTGGCTTCACTTTCTGCCATGGCAGGTTCCCTTTAAAAGAAGAGCTGGTTCTATCTACATACTGTGTGTGTGTGTATATATATATATATATATATATATATATATACACAGTAAACCCCCTTCCATCGCGGGGGTTACGTTCCGGACCCACCCGCGAAAAGTGAAAAAACACGAAATAGAAAGACCCTATTTAAATACACCCTAGGCATGTTTTGTTAACTTTTTAATAGCATTTAAAGGTCTTTAAACACACTTTTAATCAATAGAAACACATAAAACATAGAGAGAGAGATCAAGAGGGTTTTTAAAACACAAAAATATTGTGTTAACAGTATACTGTACAGTACAGTAAAAATAGAGTACAGTACAGTATTGTATGTACTGTACTCAGCAGAAAAGATGACAGCAAATAAGCAAATAAGAGCAGCTACTGTTCTTCTGAAGGCACAGGTTCAGCAGGCGCTTCTTCAGGTGTAGGTGGGTCGTCTTCTTGCTGCTCCAGAACCTCCACTTCTACATCAGAGGTGGCCGTGGAGGTACTTGGGGTGGGTGCGGCCTTCTTCTGTTTTGTGAAGAACATAGTTATAGGCAGTTGCTGGGCGTGTTTCTTCTTTTGGGCGAGGAGGTTCTTGTACACCTGGATGGCTCCATCAATGCTGTTTTGGAACTGCAGTGAACGAACCATGTCAGGATCCCACTCAGCTAACATCTGTTTCAGGTCATTGGCCATATGCATGACCCTGCCAAGGCGCTCAATTGACAAGCCTTCATCTTCTTCCTCCTCCTCCTGTTCCTCCACTTCCTCCTCACTCACTGACTTGGTGAGTTCTGTCAGATCCTCATCGGTTAGTGGAGCTGAATGGATTTCAATTAGGTCATTGACGTCGTCCTGGGTCATATCCTGAAAACCTTCACCTCCTAGCAACTTCGCCAGCCTAATTGCCTTGTCCACAACTGAATGATGAACTTCGTCAGGAGAGAACCCTTCATAATCGTGAATAATTTCTGGCCAAAGCTTCTTCCAACAGGCATGCACAGTCTCCTTCTTCATCTCCTTGAGGGCCTTTTGTATGTTCTCCAGACAGGTTGCAATGGTGTAATTACGCCAGTAGTCCTTCAAATTGAAATTTTCATCATTGTTCATGGATTCGACAAGATGATTCAAGGAGTTGCGAGTGTACAGCGCCTTGAATGCTCGTATCACACCCTGGTCCATGGGCTGAATTAAAGACGTAGTGTTGGGTGGAAGGAACTCAACTTGCACTCCTTCGTACGATAGATCCATGGCGTGGCCCCCTGCATTATCCATCAGCAGAAGCACCTTAAAATCAATGCCAAGTTGGGCAAGGTAGACCTTGACGGCTGGGATGAAACAATTATGGAACCACTCAGTTGTGAGGATTTTAGTCATCCAAGCCTTAGTGTTATGCATCCAATGGACTGGTAGCTGGTTCTTGTTTTTATGCTTCAGTGCTCTGGGGTTCTTGGCTTTGTAGATCAGGGCTGGCTTGATCATAAACCCAGCAGCATTTCCACACATAACCAAGGTTACTCTGTCCTTAAAAGCCTTGAATCCAGGGGCTCGGGCTTCCTCCGTCATGATGTAGGTCCGTTTGGGCATTCTCTTCCAAAACAGGCCGGTCTCATCCATATTAAAGACTTGCACTGGTTGGTACCCACCCTCCTCGATGATACTCTTGAAGGTCTCATTGGTGTACCTTGCAGCAGCTTCTTTGTCGGCAGATGCAGCTTCACCTTGCAATGAAACGTTCTTCAACTGATAGCGTTTCTGGAAGCGGTCAAACCATCCCTTGCTGGCAGAAAAACCTCCTGATGAAGATGTACTAGAAGGCTGATCAGGATTGTCGCTGTCTGACTGTTCGGCTGCGGCAGCGCCTCCTTCAGAGCCTCCTTGATTGGCAAAAATATCGTACAGCTTCTTTGCCTGAGTCCTGATGGTGTTACCATCCAATGTGATGCTTTTTTTTCTGCAATCTTGGATCCAAATGACCAACGCAGTTTCCATCCTAATAATGTTTTTATTGCGGGAAGAAACAACTCTTTTTGCAGCTTGGTTGATGGACAGTGCAGCAGTTGCCCTGATATTCTTCTCATCCTTCTTGATGTAGCGAATCGTTGACTCATTCATACCATAATGGCGGGTAGGGATGAGCTTCGTGTTCGAGTCGAACATACGTTCGACTCGAACATCGGCTGTTCGATCGTTCGACGAAGATCGAACGATTTGGGCCGTTCGCGCCAAATTCGAGTGACGCGAACGGCCCACAATGCACTACGCCATCGCAGTGTCATCCAGGCGCTGTGATTGGCCAAGCATGCACTGTGACCCCGCATGCTTGGCCAATCACAGCGCCGGCAGCGAGGAGAGCAATGATTGGCCACAGGCAGGATGCCTGTGGCCAATTATTGCTGAGGGTGTTTAGTACACGCCCCACACTATAAAAGGCCGCCAGCACGGCGGCCTAGTGTAGTGTGTTCCGGAGCAGGGAAAGAGAAGCATAGGCAGGGACAGTGACATTTATTTTTTTCTTGCTTAACCTGGATTCCTTTAGTTTAGGGAAAGAGAAGGATAGGTAGGGAGAGTGTCAGTGTGTTTTACTGTGCGAATCCTTGTTTCTAGGGACAGGGAAGGACAGTGAGGGAATTCTCCTTGTGCTATAGTGTGCTTTAAAAAAACATTTTTTCTAGGGACAGAAAACTATAGGTAGGGAGAGTGTCAGTTTCTTTCACTGTGATAATCCTTGTTTCTAGGGACAAAGAAGGAAAGTGAGGGAAATTCTCCTTGTGCTATAGTGTGCTTTAAAAAAACATTTTTTCTAGGGACAGAAAACTATAGGTAGGGAGAGTGTCAGTGTGTTTTACTGTGCGAATCCTTGTTTCTAGGGACAGGGAAGGACAGTGAGGGAATTCTCCTTGTGATATAGTGTGCTTTAAAAAAACATTTTTTCTAGGGACAGAAAACTATAGGTAGGAAGAGTGTCAGTTTATTTCACTGTGATAATCCTTGTTTCTAGGGACAGGGAAGGACAGTGAGGGAAATTCTCCTTGTGCTATAGTGTGCTAAAGCATTCCTCATCAACCATCTTTGAAATCCTTGTTTTTTTGGACAGTCAGGGAAATTGTCGTTGTGCTATTCTGTGCAAAAGCAATCATCCTCAACCATATTTAGAAATCCTTAAGTAAAGGGACAGAGAAGGACACCTGAAGGTAGCCCTTATTGCTTTTTTCCCATCTCCCTGCAGGCCATCTATTAGAATGTCTGGGAGGCAAACAAGGAGAGGCAGACAGTCAGGAGGCAATAAAAGAGGGCAAGCAGGCTCTGTGTCTGGGGGCAACAGTGCTGGTCGTGGACGCGGTGCATTGTCATCAGCACATGGCCATGGGACACGCTTGTCCTTCTTTTCGGCAGCTGGACATGTTGAGCCACATCATGCCGAAGACTTGGTAGAGTGGATGACCAAGCCCTCCTCCTCCTCCTCCTCATCCTCTCTCACCCAGGCTCAGGGTACTGGAAAAGCAGCTGCCAAAGCGTCCTCTTCCCTGGTATCAATGTCAGACTCATCATCAGTCACTCCTTCCCTAGACCCACCATGTCCTCCTCCTGAGGAGTCCCCCGAACTGTTTGAGCACAGTGTTGGGTACATGCTCCAGGAGGATGCCCAGCGTTTCGAAGGGTCTGATGATGAAACCCAGCTACAGGAAGGCAGTAGCGTGAGAGCAGACAGAGGGGATGCTCAAGAAGGACACCAATCTGGCAGTCATGTTCCAGCAGCTGCAGCATACTGCCAGATTGGCTCCAGTGATGAGGAGGGAGGGGATGATGAGGTCACTGACTCCACGTGGGTGCCTAATAGGAGAGAGGAGGAGGAGGAGGATGAGGAGGAGGCACATCTCCAACGAGGCAGGATGCCCTTTGGTGGCCAGCGTAAGGGCAGTACACCGACGGAATCACAACGCAGAGCTCCGCCTGTGCAGGGCGCTGCCTCTGCCCGTCATTCAAAAAGTTCTTTGGTGTGGGCCTTTTTTGAGGCTAGTGCATCAGATCGCACAGCTGCTGTTTGCAACATATGTCTCAAGCGTATATCGCGTGGCCAAAACATCAGCCGCTTGGGTACCACATGCCTGACCAGACATATGTTGACCTGCCATGCAGCTCGTTGGCAAGCCTACCTCAAAGACCCACACCAAAGAACAAAGCGGACCTCTCCTTGCACCGCATCAGCTGGGATCTCCAACCCCACTATAACTTCAGTCCTCTCTGAAACATGCACTGAGAGGAATGAAGGTGTAGAATTAGGTGTGTCACAGCCAAGTACTTGCGGCCACTCTGCTAGCAGTACACCGACGTCCGATTCTAGCAGGCAAATTTCCCTGCCCCAGCTGCTGGACCGTCGAAAGAAGTTCACTCCCAGCCATCCACATGCCCAGCGGTTGAATGCTAGCTTGGCTAAATTGCTAGCGCTTCAACTGCTGCCTTTTCAGTTGGTAGACTCGGCCCCCTTCCGTGAGTTTGTGCAATGTGCGGTTCCTCAGTGGCAGGTTCCCAAACGCCACTTTTTCTCACGGAAGGCTATTCCGGCTCTCTACCGGCATGTGGAAGGCAATGTCTTGGCCTCGCTGGACAGGGCGGTCAGCGGTTAGGTCCAGCAGGCATGGACAGGGACGTTACCTTTCTTTCACGGCCCATTGGGTCACTCTTTTGGCAGCTGGGAAGGATGCAGGACAAGGTGCAGTAGTGTTGGAGGTTGTTCCACCGCCACGCCTCCAAAATGCTACTACTGGTTGTGACACACCTCTCTCCTCCACCCCCTCCTCTTCTTCTTCCTCCATGGCCTCTTCCTGTGGTTTGTCCTCGGAACCAGCGGTGCTCCGTAGGCGTTCAAGGAGCTACGCAAGTACGCAGGCAAAAAGATGCCATGCCGTGCTTGCGCTGGTGTGTTTGGGGGACAGAAGCCACACTGGGGCAGAGGTCCTGTCTGCTCTGCAGGGCCAGGCCGAGAGGTGGTTGACGCCACGCCAGCTCAAGCCAGGAATGGTGGTTTGCGACAATGGCACCAACCTCCTCTCCGCCCTCCGACAGGGACAACTGACCCATGTGCCCTGTGTGGCTCACGTCCTTAACCTGGTGGTGCAGCGGTTCTTGGGCAGGTACCCGGACTTACAGGATGTCCTGAGGCAGGCCAGGAAAGTCTGTGTGCATTTCCGCAGATCTTATAATGCCAGTGCTCGCCTGGCTGAGCTGCAAAAGGAGTTGAACCTGCCCAAGAACCGCCTTATATGTGACATGCCCACCAGGTGGAACTCAACGTTGGCCATGCTGCAGCGGCTGCACACGCAGCAGAGGGCCATCAATGAGTACCTGTGTGACTACGGCACCAGGACAGGGTCAGGGGAGCTTGTTTTTTTTTCTCCACGCCAGTGGGGCATGATCAGGGATGCATGCACTGTCCTGGCACCATTTGAGGAGGCCACGAGGATGGTGAGCAGTGACAGTGCATGCATCAGTGACACTGTACCTCTTGTCCACCTGTTGGAGCACACGCTGCGTGGAATAATGGACAGGGCACTTGAGGCAGAACAGAGGCAGGAAGAGGAGGACTTCCTTGCCTCTCAAGGCCCCCTTTACCCAGACAGTGTTCCTTCTGTCCCACCCATCGCACAGGAAGAGGAGGAGGAGGAGGAGGAGGAGGAGGAGGATTGTGTCAGCATGGAGGTGGAGGCTGGCACTCAGCATCATCAGCAGCAGTCTTTTAGGGATGATTTACAGTCCCAAGAAACCAGTGGACTTGTACGTGGCTGGGAGGAGGTGGCTGCGGATCATGTCGTCCTTAGTGACCCAGAGGACTCCGGAGCGAATGCCTCAGCAAACCTACGCTGCATGGCCTCCCTGATCCTGCAAAGACTGCGGAAGGATCCTCGTATTCTTCGGATCAAGGAGAGGGACCATTACTGGCTGGCCACTCTCCTTGATCCACGGTACAAGGGTAAGGTTGCGGACCTTATGTTACCGTCGCAGAGGGAGCAGAGGATGAGACAACTCCGGGAGGCCTTGCAGAAAGGTCTGTGCAACGCGTTCCCAGAGACTGGGAGGTTACAAACTCCTGGTCCTGGACAACGAGTTGCTGAGGCTTCGGCCAGTCAAAGAAGGAGCGGTGGGGAAGGTGGCCGTCTGACCGATGCGTTCAGACAATTCTTTAGTCCGCAGCCCCAAAGTATGATCGGTTCCAGCAACCATCGCCAGCGTCTGATAAACATGGTGCAGGAATATCTAGGGGCAAGGTCAGACTTGGACACCTTCCCCACCGAAAATCCTCTGGCTTACTGGGTCTTGAGGATGGATCACTGGCCAGAGCTTGCACAGTATGCAATTGAGCTACTGGCCTGTCCTGCATCCAGCGTTCTTTCGGAACGCACATTCAGTGCTGCTGGAGGATTTGTCACGGATCACAGGGTGCGCCTGTCCACCGACTCGGTTGATCGACTGACTTTCATCAAGATGAACCAGTCTTGGATCACCACCAGCTACCACACACCTGATGCTGATATAACAGACTAATTGATTTTAACATGTCACATCCCTTCAAGACTGATGCTGATGCTGAGTGCCTGTGCTGTTATGTTGACTGGCTATCCTCCTCCTCCGAGTCCTCAATGATACGATTGATGATGATAGCTTGGAAGATCATTTTTGTTTATGGGTGCCGCCACCAGTGGCTAAGGCCCAATTTTTCAGCCCCTGTTTTACAGGGGCGTGTAATTAAAAATTTTTTAGCAATAATTTGCCACAGGGCTCATTGCTGTGCTCCAAGTACAGTATCTGTGAGGGGTTGGAGTGTTGTGGCACCAGTGCCTAAGGCCCAATTTTTCAGCCCCTGTTCAACAGGGGCATGCAATTACAATTCTTGATCTAATAATTCACAGCAGGGCCCATTGCTGCACCCACCAAGAGTAACTCTGAGGGCTTACAGTGTTGTGGCAACACCACCACCACGAAAGGCCCAATTTTTCAGCCCCTGTTCAACAGGGGCATGCAATTACAATTCTTGATCTAATAATTCACAGCAGGGCCCATTGCTGCACCCACCAAGAGTAACTCTGAGGGCTTACAGTGTTGTGGCAACGCCACCACCACCACCACCACGAAAGGCCCAATTTTTCAGCCCCTGTTCAAAAGGGGCATGTAATTACAATTCTTGATCTAATAATTCACAGCAGGGCCCATTGCTGCACCCACCAAGAGTAACTCTGAGGGCTTACAGTGTTGTGGCAACGCCACCACCACCACCACCACGAAAGGCCCAATTTTTCAGCCCCTGTTCAAAAGGGGCATGTAATTACAATTCTTGATCTAATAATTCACAGCAGGGCCCATTCCTGCACCCACCAAGAGTAACTCTGAGGGCTTACAGTGTTGTGGCAACACCACCACCACCACCACGAAAGGCCCAATTTTTCAGCCCCTGTTCAACAGGGGCATGCAATTACAATTCTTGATCTAATAATTCACAGCAGGGCCCATTCCTGCACCCACCAAGAGTAACTCTGAGGGCTTACAGTGTTGTGGCAACACCACCACCACCACCACGAAAGGCCCAATTTTTCAGCCCCTGTTCAACAGGGGCATGCAATTACAATTCTTGATCTAATAATTCACAGCAGGGCCCATTGCTGCACCCACCAAGAGTAACTGTCAGGGCTTACAGTGTTGTGGCACCAGCACCACCATTAAAGGCCCAATTTTTACTACCACTGTTCAACAATTATATGTAATTAAAATTCCTGATATAATAGTTGACAGCAGGGCGTTCCAGCACCAACCAAGAGTAACTGTGAGTGCTTACAGTGTTGTGCCAACACCAACAACTAAGGGGCCTATTTCTGCAGAGTATATACGGCAGGTCCCTACTTTCAAACATCCAACTTACAAACGACTCCTACTTGCAAACGCAAGAAGACAACAGGAAGTGAGAGGAAATCTACCACTAGGAAGGAAAATTCTCTCCTGTAAGAATAAATATGGGAGAAAGGTGTCTCCTCTGTACTGATGCTTTATCAGCAATCCTTGTTTCAAGAAAAACACCACATTTCAAAAACAGCTGTCATTGGGACGGAAAGGGAGGTGAAATGTTCTGAACAGGGGCACAGACAGCAAAACAAATGTTACAGGGGTGATAACCCTTACCTATGTTTTCCAAAAAGTTTAAAAATAGATTTTTGGGCTGGAGCTACACTTAAACAATGTACCTGTTCAAAATTACAAACAGATTCTACATAAGAACAAACCTACAGTCCCTGTCTTGTATGCACCGCCTGTATACGGCTGTTCAGAGTATATAGGGCCTTTTTTATTTTATGTGCGGGGTTCCCCTTAATATCCATACAAGACCCAAAGGGGCTGGTAATGGGCTGGGGTAGGGGGGGGGGGGTCATGGGGTAGCTATGCCATTTTTCTTAAAGATTTTCATCCATATTACCGGGACCAGACATTACATTAAAGCCGCAAGCAGTTTTAAATGGCTTTTTTTTCCTTTAGAAGTGTCATTTTGTGCAGGGACAGTTCTAAACACGGGAAACACGTGGCACTTCACAGGCATACTTTAGACACCCCCCAGGTACGATATTTAAAGGAATATTTGACTTTTTTTTTTCACTTTATGCATCATTAAAATGACTGCTCCCGAAAAATGACCGTTTTTAAAACTTCTTTTTGCATTGATACATGTCCCCTGGTGCACAACCCGGGTTCCCAAACCCTTTTTAGGACAATAACATGCATAATAGTTGTTATAATTAGCACTTTAGAATTCGAACGTTCGCATCCATTGTATTTAATAGGGTTCTAATGTTCGTACGAACTTTCGGTCCGTTCGCGGGTTCTGGTGCGAACCGAACCCGGGGGCGTTTGGCTCATCACTAATGGCGGGCTACAGCAGCATAACTCTGTCCTTCCTTTATCATATCAAGAAGTTTCACCTTCTCCTGAATCGTAAGGAATTTCCTCTTCTTTTTTGGCTCACCAGAAGCTGTAGCCTTAGATGGGCGTTTGGGTGGCATCCTTGCGGCTATCCTTGCTTGTGTTGGCAAAGTTACCGCCCCCTCTAACGTCACCATGCTCGTTGCAGTCCACGAGCGCAGCATGCGTTCCACCACAGCCTCGCTCTGATTCACCGCTACATAACCGCGAAATATTACCGCGATATCCGAATAACAGGTCCTAATTAAAATAGCGCGATATACCGGGACCGCAAAAACTGAACTGCGATAGAGCGGGGGTGTACTGTAGTACTAAATTATTTCATAGTGTTCTACTGGTTGGAAAATCCCTGGAGTGATGCCATTTTGTGACACCAGCCTCTGACACTACCAGTGCTACCATAAAATTAGGCAATGATCAACTGCTCTTCTGGCAAAATTAAAAGTAGTGTGAATATAATGGATGATATACAGTAGCAGTATGACTATTGAACTCTGGGTATGAATATAATGGATGATATAGCAGTATGAATATAATATATGATATATGTAGGAGTATGAATATTGAACTATGGATTATATAGGAGTATAAATATAATGGATGATATAGCTGTTTGAATATAATAGATGATATGGCAGTTTGTGTATTAAACTTTGGATAATAAAGCAGTATGAATATAATAGATTATATAGAAGTATGAATATTGAACTATGGATAATATAGCAGTAGGAATATAAAGGATAATATAGCAGTATGAATATTGAACTATGGATGATATAGCAGTATGAAGATAATGGATGATATAGCTGTTTGAATATAATAGATGATATGGCAGTATGAATATTAAACTTTGGATGATAATAGACATGTGCACTCCCGAAAAATGTGTTCGTTTTCATTTTTGTTTCATTCTCTTTTTTGTTTTTCAGGTCATTCGTTATGATCGCAATCCATAAATTCGTAAATTTGAAAATTTGTAAATTCGTAAAGTCAAACATCCGAAAATAGGAAAGAAAATAAGAAAATTCAAAAGAATAACTAACTAACTACTAACTAATAATAACTAACTATTAAATTATAGGTATTGGAATTTTCTTTTGAAATGTGGCTGTTAGTGAACGTAACGAATACAAATTTATCCAAAGTTACAAATTATCCGAAATAACGAATGCCACATCTAAACAAATGGATCGTTATGTTCCATTAGTTTGGATAATTCGTAACTTCGGATAAATTTGTATTCGTTACGTTCACTAACAGCCACGTTTGAAAGGAAATTCCAATACCTATAATTTAATAGTTAGTAATAGTTAAGTTATTAGTTAGTTTTGAATTTACGAATTTACGAATTCTCAAATTTACGAATATTCGGAAATATTTGTTAAATGGGTTTTCGTTAATTTGAATATTTCTGAATTAACAAATTTTTCTTTAAAAAACGTATTCGGAACAAAACGAATTGCACATGTCTAGATGATATAGCAGTATGAAGAGAAATGATGATAACAGTATGAATATTAACTTTTTAGATGATACAGCAGTATGAAGAAAAATGGATGTTATAGCAGTTTGAATATAAATAATGATGCAGCAGTATGAATATTATTGAACTATGGAACATATAGTAGTATGAATATAATGGATTATAACAGTATGAACACTGAACTTTTTGAATAATATAGCAGTATGAAATAAAGGGTGATATAGCAGTAGGAATATTGAACTATGGATGATATAGCAGTATGAAGATAATGGATGATATAGTAGTATAAACATAATAGATGATATGGTAGTATGAATATTTAACATTGGATGAAAAAGCAGTATGAAGATAAAGGATGATAACAGAATGAATATTGAACTTTTTGGGTGATACAGAAAAATGCAGAAAAATGGATGTTATAACAATATGAATATAAAGGATGATGTAGCAGTATGAATATTGAACTATGAATGATATAGCAGTACGAATATAACTGATGATTTAGCAATATTATTATAATGGATGATACATCAGTAGGAATATTGAACTTTTTGTTGATATAGCAGTATGAATATAATGTGTTTGCCTTGACAGAACAGCAGAAAATGTAGAAAGTAATCACTTTGCATCTAGCAGAGAAAACAGAAATGTATTTTACAAATAATACTCTGGTGCAAAACAAATGGAGATCTTTTTTGAGTGTTTCATTTATAGAATGTTTATAATCCATGCTTTTACTGCTGTAATGGAATTCAGGAGTCAATTTAAAGCAATTAAATTGCCTGTGATTGTGAAGTAGCTAAATGTAGTGGAGAACCTTGTAATACAGTGCAGAACGTAACTGAATGCCACTGTGGCTTAGTAGTCATCAGTGGAAAACTGGTGGTTTTGGGACCTTCTATTTAAAATTTTGAAACATCAGAAAGCTCCATGAAGTCAGACAGTCTCATGGCACTATATCATTATTCTGTGAGTAACTGTGAGTAACTACTGAAAATGAGGGACGAGCAAAGTGATTTTAGCTCAATTGATTTTGCGGAAAATGTTTTCAGTTGATTAAGCGGAGACTCCAAATTTTGCTCATTGAGCTGCTTAGATGAAAATTCAGTAAAAAAAAAAAAAAAAACCTTCTCTTTGTAAGGAGAGTATTCTTTGGAAGGCAGTATATTTGGGGATTCTCAACTCTCAGGAACTATGTAAAGCTTATTACACTTTTTAAATGACCAAAAATTACCCTAATTTTATCAAAAATTTTACCTAACTTTAGCTTAAAATTTATTCTTCCATCTATGTTTAAATATTTACAGTGAACAGTAGACTTGTGCACAACGGAAAAATTCGTTCCGTTTCGGTTCGTTTCTTTCCGGTCCTGTTGATTCGTAATCATTCGTAATTTTGCTAGACGGGATTTTTCATGTTCGGACTCATTCGTATTTTTGCAAGCGACATTTTTCGTTGAATTTTTTGTTGCTTTATAATTCGTACTTTCGGTAGAGTACGTTGTTTTTCGTTGATTCTGGACATAACTCCTACTTTCGTAACTTTTTTTGGGTTCGTACTTTCGGTAGAGTACGTTGTTTTTCGTTGATTCTGGACACAACTCCTACTTTCGTAACTTTTTTTGGGTTCGTTGATTCGTAATTTTCCGTGTCTCTCTCACAAAGACGCTGCCTATTATGCCTAATGTGCTTCGAATGGATTTGTACTTTTCTAAATACATTGCGGTTATTTGTAACGATTCGAAATCTCGTATTTTACTTTCGTTTTTAACATGCGGATATAGGCTCCGCCCCTGTACACCATTTTGAGAGGGTTCAGCACGGTGAGGGAGAAGCAGAGAGCAGAGCAGAGTGTTATTGTGCTTCGAATGGATTCGAAATCTCGTATTTTACTTTCGTTTTTTACATGCGGCTATAACCTCCGCCCCTGTACACCATTTTGAGAGGGAGTTCAGCACGGTGTGGGAGAAGCAGAGAGCAGAGCAGAGTGAGTGTTATTGTGCTTCGTATGGATTCGTACATTCGTAACTTTTTCATAACGAATTATGCCGAAGACATTCGGGCATTCGCTATTTGCGGTATAATTTATTTCGGATTCGGTCTTATTCGAATGCTTCCGAATGTCCGAAAGTTGCTAAATTCGGACGAATTTCAATTCGTTACGAAACGAATTGCACAAGCCTAGTGAACAGTGTTATAAGGGTTGACATTGTGCATTCATTATATTAATCAGTTTAGCCAATCATTGTTACCCCAAGTTAATATATATTGTCAAGCCAATATTTCAGAGTCTAGTTCCCAATCTTTCCAATAAATTTTGATACCAGAAGTTTATCACTAGATGTTACAAAAACTAAAAATGATACAAGAAAAAGAGGGGCCTCTAAGTGTGGGAGTATTAAACCATTTAATGGAAACAAAACAATGGCAACTCACAGGGGGAAGGATTAATAAGGCACATCTGTAAGAGAAGGTAATATTCCAATGAGCTCTCGTCAGTAAGCGTTCCACTCCACGCCGGCTCCCGCCATATGAATCGCCACGTGGCAACGCCCGGAAGGTTGTTATGGTACCTACACACAATAAAAACAGCCTAGAGAGATCAGCCCACCCATCTACTGAGGAAGGCCTGTAATTGGCTGATACACATCTAGAGCAAAGGAACGTGACTTCTAGCCAGGCACTGTCTGTTACTGTGGAGCTTTCACATGTGGTCTTAAAAGTTTTTATCTTGTAAGTGTAACTTGCTTGTGGGGGCTTTGAATAAATGTTGTATACAGAAAACACTGTGGTCTTTATACTCATCATTTACATGTCCTGAAACCCTGGAGTCTTGAGCAAAGCTGGGAGGTGATTTGTTTGCCTGGATCCAAGTGTGCTGAGTTGCCAATGATAAGAGCTAGCTGGATTACCCATCATTGATTGTTTAAAGGAGGAGATCATGTGAACTCGTGGAGAGATCGATATATGAGTTTTAACTCATCTGGGAAGTGAGTGCGTGTTTTTACTGGTGGTGATATGCACTCCTTTTGAGGACTACCAATCACAGTGGTGAAATAGCGTTGAAACACGGATTATAAGAAGATTTTTTTATTTATTTATGGACTTTTATCACCGATGTTATGATTCATGATTATTAGATATTTGTATTTTTATTTGTTATGCATCAATAGGTTTATGCACATAGCGCTACATTTATTTATCCTTACTATATCAGATAAAACAAACATTTTGTTATGCAGGTGTAATATGTGGGGACAATTGAGTGAGGACAAAAAAGAGATCTTACATCAATGAAGGTTCTGCATGGTATCCCACATGACAAGAAGGTGTGTACGGCTAATAATAAAAGTGTTCTTCAAGACCAAAGAGTCAGTGGCTCTCAGCGAGGGACCCCGCACAACTTCCACTGGAAAAAACTTGCAGTCTAAGATATAGAAGTATAGCAGGTAAATGTGTATGTTTTGAGAGAGCTAACTAGATAATGCCTTTCAAGAGTAGTTAAAGCATAAAAGAGCATGACACCTACCAAAAGTTAAAAATCAAAACGGTAAGTAACAATCCAAAACAATCCAGCCATACCGCTAAATGCATCCCAATATGGAAGGAGGATCCAAGTCGTCCTATATTCCAAGGGGTATGCCTCAGGATACAAGTGGATGGCTGACATGAATACACAGAGGTAAGTACCAAGGTGATAACATGAAAAGAAATGGAAAGCACAACAGCTCATTTACCTGTAGCATGGGATGAATGTGTGTATTTCCGCAGTATGAGCCATCACAGCTATAGTGCAGATGCCCCTTGTGATTTAAATAGAGAGAATAGGACGCCCGAGCATGCGCGATGCTCTTTGTGATCATCACGCTCCGGATCATCACTGCGCATGCTTGGGCATCCTATTCTCTCTATTTAAATCGCCAACGGCATCTGCACTATAGCTGTGATGGCTCATACCACGGAAATACACACATTCATTCCATGCTACAGGTAAATGAGTTGTTGTGCTTTCCATTTCTTTTCATGTTATCACCTTGGTACTTACCTCTGTGTATTCATGTCAGCCATCCACTTGTCACTTTTAAAGTCCCATTCCTGAGGGGTTTTTCTCTTTTTGCTTTTTCAAGCTATTGCTTGCAAAAGACAGCTTGAAAAAGGAACGCGACTGCTGGGTCATTCGCAGTTCGCATGCTCGGAAACGCGTTGCATTCCAGTGACATCATCACTTCACGCTCTTCTCCATCTGTGCCTCAAGCCTCGCTTTGGAACTGATTCCATCCTATGGCTGACTTCCTACCAGCGGGCAACGACACATACGGCGGGAGCCGGTGGAGGGTGGGACGCTTACTGACGAGAGGTCATTGGGACGTGCCCATCGTGTCAGGCACACAAATGTTTACAAATGAGCACATGCGCGCCAATAAGCGTTGGCGCCCAAATGCCATATAAAAGTGTAGCAAGTTCACTAGTACTTTGCTGTCCGATCTGCAGCTTGTACCCCTATACCTGTTCCTGTGATCCTTACTTAATTTCTGTGTTTGACTAGGCTTCTTTTGACTACGCTTGCTATCTATTATCCTGACCCCGGCTTACCTTGTTGACTTTACTTAACCTCTCTTCTGCTTGATATCCTGTTGCCAAACCTTGCCTGCATCCTGACCATTCTTTGCCTGCCGTCTATGCCTGCATCTGATTGTCTGTTACCAACCCGGCTTGTCTGACCACGCATCCTGTGTCTCTTCTTCTCTGCATGCACCTGCCTGGTCCCTGCTGCCACCAGCCCAGAATCTTCTGGCCTGCCAACACCTGCTGTTTAACCTTCCGGGTCAAGCCAAATTTTTTTGAGGCCCCCCACCCCCACATATACACACGCACAAACATAAACGCACGCATCGGGGCGCCTACCCGTGAAAACATCGATTGCGATACACATGTTACATATCCGCGTGCACGTCGGAATAAGAGCAATAATTTGAACACAAGACCTCCTCCATAACAATAAACTTATACCTATAAGGGGCTTTTGAAGCGTCGCCTATAGAAGATATAGGGTACTAAAGTTTGACGCCATTTCACGGGCGCACAAAAATTTAAGGTTTGGCATGTTGGGTATCTTTTTACTTGGTTAAACCTCGTCTTTTATATTTTACCAAAAATGTGGGTAATATATTGTGTTTTTATTGCCCTAAAATTCACGTTGGTGTGTTTTTTACTGAAATTTGCGGTAATATCGTGTGACATAAAAATTGGAACTACCACTATTTTATTCTCTAGGGTATCTGCTTTCAGAAAATATATACTACTTGTGGGTTTTATGTAATCTTCAGGCCTAAAATTATTTTTTAATTGTGTGCAAAAAAGCACAAAAATCGCTCTGGCAGTGAAAGTGTTAATATTCCTACACTTAGAGGTGCCTCTATCTCTTGAATCATTTTCAGCTATTGCTGGAACCTGCTTCTGTTTCCACATTGGTGACTGCCCTCAGTGAATGGACTTTACAGTTACAGACTTTTGCATAATATACTGTACATTTGCCACATGGACTATTGATTGGAGATTGGTTCCATCTCTTTATATAGACCTTTTTTGGAATGTTGGTTTTTCACCTTCATTCTGTGTTTGTTCTGTCACAATAACTGAACTTTGTCTCCAGGAAAGGAAATTATTAATTAATAGACATCCAATGATATGTTGCTGATGTTGTGATTTGCTGTCAGTCACTCTGATGCAGGAAAGGAGCTGTGCAACACCATCATCTGGTTCAGTTTCTCCTATGTAGTAGGAGGAACTCTTTGAGGTCTGTGTAAACCTCAACAATGAATTTCTCTTATTTGCTCTCTGATAAATATACCATAGCAGGCATGTTATAATTGCTTGATAAGTCCAAGAACACTAACTGTTGGTCCTGCCAGATATTTTACAAGCTGAAAGGATCCTGTGCTCTCTGCCTGTTATGTGCTCTTGTCAGTTGTAATGTTCCCGGCTCTTTCTGTGGACTAATCCCCCCATATGTATGGAGAAAAGGAGATGGGGAAGAGTTCTGTCAATGTTGTCTATGGGGACCTCTGCAGATACAGTAAGGTGAGCGTTGTCACCATAGGACAGGCTTCAGGAAGTGTGTTAGTGGAATAATCAGCAGGTGAAAATAAATTTAAAGTGCCAGCTTTTTTATTTTTTTCAACTAATGCAGCCACCACGTGTATGGACTGGTAAACTACAATATATTGCATTCTTGTTCTTGGGTTTAGATACATTTTTAATGTTAACAAAAAAATAAGATAGATTAAAAAAGAATCATGATCCTATAACCACTTAAGGACCAGGTCTTTTTCTGGCATTTGTTGCTTACAAGTTAAAATCAGTATTTTTTGCTAGAAAAAAATACACTTTCAAAAATAACAAAAAAAAAACATATCATATACCCCAATTTTTTGGTAGAATATGAAAGATAACGTTAAGCCATGTTAATAGATACCTAACACGTCATGCTTTAAAATTGCATGCGCTCACGGAATGGTGCCAAACTATAGTACTTAAAAATCTCCATAGTCGACGCTTTAAAAAATGTCTAAAGGTTACCAGTTTAGAGTTACAGAGGAGGTCTAGTACTAGAATTATTGATCTCACTCAGAGGTTTGTGGTGATACCTCACATGTGTGGTGCAAACACCCGTTACATATGTGGGTGTGACCTACCTATGCGTTTACTATTGCGCATTAGCACATGGGGACAGGCGCGCTTTATATATTTTTTATTATTATTTATTTTATTATACTTTTAAAATTTTACACTGTCCCTTAAAAAAAAATTTTTTATCACTTTTATTGCTATTGCAAGAACTGTAAAGGACTGCAAGGACTGTAAACAATGATAACCATACAGCATGATAGGTCCTCTAGGTCCCAAATCTCTCCTCTACCCATAAAAGCAAAAGATCCCCCCCAAAAAATTTTTTTTTCTTTTGCTTTAATAAAAAAATCATGTTTCTATGGCCCGAGAACTGGAAGTGATGTCAACATCACTCTGGTCCTCCAAAAAAATAGTGATAAGCGGCCATCTAACCATCGCTTATCTCTATGGAAAAACCCTGTCGACACTGGATGCTTCCCAGAGCTACCGATCGGTAATGTTAGCCGGGGAACCACTGGGAAGTGGCGAGGGGGGGAGGGGGGCACCTCTCCAGCTGCTTCTAAAAGTGATCTTGTGGCAAATCTGCCACTGGGATCCCTTTTATGGGAAAGCTAGCCGCCTGAGGAAAAATAAAATGGTTTATGGCATCTAGCTGGAGACAAAACCCTGGTATTTAACGTAAAAATAATAATGTATATATTTACATTTAGGCGGCATCACAGATCACTTCTGTGTTCAGGTGTATCCAGAATTCTTCAAATGGGAATTTTTTCAGACTGGTTTAATCATCTGGGGTTAGCCCCTGCGGAGTTTCTCCTGTGAATCGGGAGGTTTCTAATTAACCAACTGACCATCACATCACAATGAGCTTATTGGTTGTCCCATTCCAAAACCATGGACATTAATATGAAGCTGTGTCCTCTTTGCAGCTATATCAGTCTTAACTTTTCTGGGAATGCTTTCTACAAGATTCCAAAGTGTGTCTGTGGGAATTTCTGTTCATTCAGCCAAAAACAGCATTTGTGAGAACAGGTACTGATGTTAAATAGACAAGAGCAGGGAGGATGGGATTCATAACGGTGCATTAATAACAAATGTATCAAGTAGATTATAGTAAAATATTTTTATTTTGACATCAAAACAAAAATAAGAGACAATAATAAAATGGAATAGAAGGTGATGTTACAGACAATACAATTCAGATGGACAGTTGGATGGCATAAGGTCCCGACATGTTTCGTCCCTGATTCTGGCTTCTTCAAAAAGGGAAAGCACTGTCCACTATGGTGATGTACACCTTCTACAAAGTAGCATAATGTTAATAGTGATAAGTAGCATAATGTAGCATAATGTTAATAGTGATAACAAACAAATAAACCAAAATAAGTGTAGTGATATAAGTGAATATAAATTCTATGCATGCACAGTTCACACCCCCTGAGGTCAAGCCCCTTACCTCTCTCCGCACTCCAGGCAGCTCAGACGGCCATACCCCAAACGGTAATACCCGGCCCCCGCCACGTGCACATCCACAGATCACAGGGGGTAGCACGAAATAACAAGGAAGGAGATGGCCCATATTGGGCAGTATCTGCAATTGGGAATATCCAGTGAAGATGGATACATGTAAGAATGCACATCAAACATATATCCACATATCTACTTGATACATTTGTTATTTATGCACCGTTAAGAATCCCATCCTCCCTGCTCTTGTCTATTTACCATTTTGGGGATTTGGTGCTATATTTATTAGTTGGTTATCCACAACTATAAAAAAACGAATCCGGTACTGATGTTGAAATAAAGCCTCTAGGAAATAAATTGGTAATCTATAACAAACTTGGTCGTACCATCATCCAGGAAGTAGAGTATAGAAATCTGGATATTTGGTCCCCGAACCAGAATTCTGAAAAGATAGCCCCCCCAGGACTATCACGGTACAGATAAAGGGCTAAAGTCCTCTTTTCGGGATTCTGGTTCGGGGACCAAATATCACGATTTCTATACTCTACTTCCTGGATGATGGTACGACCAAGTTTATTATACTGTAGATTATCAATTTATTTCCTAGAGGCTTTATTTCATATTAATTAGGTGGATAACACACCTGGGCAGTCGTAGGGTGAACTGCGGCAAGCTCTTGAATTGGACCTTTGTGTCCCTCTCTTTGGTAGCTCTGCCCGCACTTTGCCCTCCAAATTTTCTCAACCTCTCCAATTTTCCTTTTTGGTGAAGTGGCCACTTATTGTACCTTAATTTATTCCATTGTAACCACTCATTTTATTTTTTGGACATTATGACCTATATGGCAGCCCATTGCGGATGCTCGGGTTGGGGCTGGGACAGACCTCGTGGCAAATATTTAGGCTAATCGCCTTGCACACAGTATCCAATCAGATTAGGGAATTACCACTTCCCTGATTGTATGTTTAATTTACTCAACTGTAATTATATCTCCATTTGGCACACGGAGTACTTCTTTATATTCTCCGTGTTGCACTACTATGGTTTATTGTGTATTTCTCGCCACCTCCCAGGGGCCCCCATTTTGGACTGCTATTGTTATCTTGTCACTAAGGGTAGGGCATACAATCCCACACCCATACCATGTTGCTATTAATGTATATTCCTTTGTAATTTTGCTAACTCCCATATTGTATTGTGTTTATACGTTTACCAGTATTTGTTTACCCTTTCAATGTTGGCACAGCTGCTCGCCTTCCCCCCTTGGCTTAGGACCAGCTGGCGCCCCCTGGTGTCCTCATGCGGCAAACAGGTGATCTCCCTGGTGGGTTTGGCACCTCCGCATCCGCGGGGCTTCCCTCCCCTACTTTCACCCTCCTGGCGTGGGCTTCTGCCCTTACGCCGCAGGATGTGTGCACGTGCGCATGTGCGAAGTGACCGCGCATGACATCACGCGGGAGACCTGACCCGGCGACGTCACTTCCCGGCGACTGCCGGCTCGTTCAGACGCCGCTGGGTTAGGTGATTTAAGGGCAGACCCTGCCTGCCTCTGCTGCCATGGATTGTGGGCCCAGGGAACACCTGTTTCTATCCTCACCCAGTAAGTGCACCTAGGTGTATTGTGCTGGGTTTAACTACACTGTACTACAAATACTCTGCAACCAATTGCTGTTCCCACAGCACCCCTTTACTTATGTTATCTTCCAACATCAACCTACAATTGATATACCGCCCTGGGACCGCCCCCCCCCCCCCCACTGCACTTTTGCATTGCAGGTATTCCCCAGCCCGTATATCCATTGTTACCCCCCCCTTCCCACTCCCCCTTCCTTTTCTCTCTCCACTCCCCTCTCTCTCCTCTCTATGTTCCTTCCCCCTCCCCCCCTTTCTTTTCCCTCCTTTGATTTATTCACTGTATTGTTCTCTGATTATATTATTAATTGATTGCAGACATTCTCCTGATGAAGCGGTAATTGACCGCAAAACTAGTAGAGATGCCCCTCGCGACCCATGTCCTACTGTGATTTTCCCCTTCTGGGGATTCTTATACTGGCGATTTGCATGGTCTGCCACAATATATTTTTAACTGTACATTATTGTTCTTGTCTTTTATTGATTTTATGTTAATAAAATTCAGTATTTTTCTATACATATGTGTCTACATCTGACTTTACCCCTTTATCTGTACCGTGATAGTCCTACTAGCCCCCCCTCTTTTCGGAATTCTGTTTCGGGGACCAAATATCTTGATTTCTATACAGGTACTGATGTTGGATGAGCAATCAACACTCCAAATCATTCCAATGTATTTAATAGGGTTGAAGTCAGGACTTTGTATAGGCCACTGCATTTTCTCCACACCAAACTTGTGAAACCATGTCTTCATTGATCTGACTTTGTGTATAATAGTACAATCATGCTGGAGAAAAAAACAGCTTTATCACAATTTTTTTTAAACGTCTCTGTATGCTGTAGCATTAACAGTGACCTTCAATAAAAACACCTAAACTGAATACTTTGGAAGGGCGACTATATATAGTAAGTGCAATGGTCAGGTGTCCACAAACTTTTGGCCATATACATGACATATTGCTGTACAAGTATTTACTGCCATTCTGGATTACAACATGAAAATGTGGATATTATTTTTATGTAGCTAAATTTATTTTATTTTATTCAGCTATCTGACTGTGTAAATTATGTAATCTTTCTTAAATCGTCTCTGACAACTTTAGTTATGTTTGGCTTGTTTATTAAGAAAATGTCAAGTTTGCTCAAAAGTGAATTTTGCAGGCAAACCTCAAAATGCCCAGAACAAAGATTCATTTGCAGAACCACTAAAACCACCAGCGTCTAAGGGCTAAGAGAAGATTTTTTTTTAGGGGGGGGGGGGGGGGTGCAACTAATTGTATTATAACAGAGCAATGAACACCACAACAAACACATGAAATAAGAAAATGATGGTTTCCGGGAAGATTGCACATTGATTATGGGTTAAAAAAATGCAAGACTATATAAAAATAGATTTTTCTCATCACACAATATCATGATTTTTTTTTTCCTGTACATTTCCTAGGTAAAGGCTGCTGTCATGCTGAGCTGTCTTTGATTTATTTATTTATTTAAAGTAAAGACAAAATGCAGAACATCAAAAAAAATAATACTTTTTGAATAAGAGTTCCAACAATTGGTAGATATTTGCATCAAGTCCCTATGAATGATAGCAGCACTTTTATTGTGCAATGGCCTTAATGTATATCACAAACCTGGTAAAGATCAAGAAGCTAAGGGGACTCTTGCACCTCCTGCCCGACACTCCTGAAGGTGGTGAGAGTGTGAGGACAGGCAGTCCTGGATCTGTTTTGATGCCATTTGCATGGGGCAGAGCACTGAGGATCACACACCAGTATTCAAGTTCTGTACTGTGGTTCACAAGCAGGTTATAGAAACTTAGTTTGAGACAACCGCCAAGGGTGGACATAGTCAGGCAGCGGGATACCAGATCAGGAAACAGAAAAAGAGCACCAACTGAAGTCAGAAGCAGCCCAGTAGCATAATACCAAATCAGGAAGCAAAAATAGAGCCCAAAAAATAAACTGAAGTCAGTAAAAAGCTGGGCAAACAAAGTACCAGGAAGAAGGCAGTAAGTAGAGCCCAGAAAGCAGGCCGAGGTCACATAGGCATTGATAGGCAGGGCGAGTCATACTTGGAGGTAAAATAAGGGCGGATCAGATCACAGGAAAACAGACACAGAAACAGAACATTCAGCCACTTCCTTCTGCAGTGTTTCACTTTATATAGGCCACTGGGTGCCAATACCAGAACCCAGGGCTTTTTTTCTCAGAGAATAGGTGCAGGAACTCCTCCCTTCCGAGTCACCCCTTGACTCTGCCCCCTACCCACCTCCAAGCAACCATTCCTTTGTCCACCCCTTACCCCTTTAAAGAATACAGAACTAAGTATCATTTTGTGGTGCTAAGTATTATGTATGGATTTGTTAATGATAACAAGAAAGGCAGTAAAATCAATCTAGCAACAATGAACAACCCAGCGACAATAGATCCACCCTAGCAACAATAGGCTCCCAAAAGCCAGCATGAATAGACCCTCCAAAAGCCAGGAACATTAGACCCAAACCTCAACAGTAGATCCCTCGTAGCACTGATTGACCCCTGCAACATAAGACCCACCCCAGCAACAATAGATCCTCCACCATCAACAATATACCCCACTGCAAAAATAGATCCCCTCCAGCAACAATAGATTCCCCAGAAGCCAGCATCAATAGACCCTCAAGCAGTCAGCAACAAAGACCCCTCCCTCAACAGTAGATTCATTACTCTGCAATGATTGACCCCCCAGAAACAAAGACCCACCCCCAGCCACAATAGATCCCCCACAAGCAACAGAAGACCCCCTTCCTCCCCAAAAATAGATCCCCTTCAACAACAATAGATTCCCCAGCATCAGTGGACCCTCCAACACACCCCAGCACCCATTGCTATTACATACATTCAGTGCTGGAGGTGCCGTAACTGCATTCCCCCACGTTCCAGCTGAAAAAAAGCCCTGCCAGTACCTAATTTTGCACACACTTATGCACACGCCTACTCACTAATGCACATCGGGCAGTAAATCTTTGCACAGAGCTATGGCCAGCAGTATGCAATTGCACAAAAGCCTGCACTGGTTTCCTTCACTGAAGCAAGTCGGTCCTTCCCTAAACTGCTTGATGCTCAGTTATTTCATTTATTAGTATTGATGAGCCAAACTCATCAATACTGAGGAATGAGGCAGCAATTACACTCTGTGCTCCTAATTGAGACAAGTACACACAATAGAGGTATATGCTTTGTTCATATTTCATGTCTGAGGTTTACAATCCACTTTAAGGCTGGGACCACACTTTTGCATCAGTAGTGCACTATGCATTGTTAGTGCATTACAGTTCTATTCATTTTAAATGGCATCCCGATGCACTAAGACATCACACCTATGTTGCAGCACACCACAACACCTTGTTCATTGCATTCCTGAAAAAGGATCTTATACAATAGTGTCCACAGTTAGGTGCGTTGGCAGCCCATTGAATGCAGCACACATTAATGCACAATGGGGGAAATTTAGCCAAACTACAGCAGACAGGATCTGGAGCAGCTGTACACTTTAAAATGTACATTCCCCGCACACCTCTATGCCAAAATGATCTCCTATGAGCATAAATTACATCATTCTTCACCAGCTGATCAAGATGGTTAGGGATCCTGTGCCAAGGAAAAGACCGGATAAAGATGTTGGCTCCAGTAAGGGAGTGAGGGGAGGAGGGTTTACTTTTGCTTTACTGCAGCGCAAAAGTGTGATCCCAGCCTAAGGCAGCCCTTATCCCCCATTCCTATATTCCCCCATGCACCTATTGTGCATGGGGGAATCCTTCCCGCTGAGCGACAGCAGAGAGACTTACCCGCTATGAGATTTTCCCTGTGTTGATTGAGCAGGGAAAATCCATCAGGGCAGTTGTACAGAAGTCGATCAGTAAATCAACTTCTGTACAACTGCAGTGTCCATACATTTCCCCGCTGAACTGGCCAAATTTCGATTCATGTATGGCCAGCTTATTAATCTCTACAGTAAGCTGAGCCTGTTATTTTCCAATATTAATACTTTTTAGATTTTTATTGGATCCCAGGATAATATTATTGGCTCAGGCTAGGTTCACACTGGTGCGATGTGGGAACCACAGCTATTCCTGTGCAGATTCCCGCATCACATCTGAATCGCAGGCAGTTCACACGGCTCTCTGTGAACTACTGCAGGTGTCAATACAAAGTTAATAACACCCCAAAATTGGTTTGCAGAATGCAGTGCGAACTGTGAAATCGGATGGAATCGGATCGCATGGGTCTAAATACCCATGCAATCCGATTCCACAAAAAAAACAGAGTCCTGCACCATTCTGGACTTTTAAGCCACAATTTACTAAAGAGTATAATGCCGCGTACACACGATCGTTTTTCACGTTGTTAAAAATGCCATTTTTTAACTTGGGTATTAAAAACGATCGTGTGTAGGCTCTAGAGCATTTTTACCGACGTGAAAAACGGCCTAAAAAAAATTAGAGCCTGCTCTATTTTTTCACGTCGTTTTTCATGTCGTTTTTTTTTCCCGTCGTGAAAAACGGTAGTGTGTATGCTCTTACGAGGGGAAAAAAACACGCATGCTCAGAATCAAGTATGAGACGGGAGCGCTCGTTCTGGTAAAACTAGCGTTCGTAATGGAGATTGCACATTCGCCACGCTGTAACAGACTGAAAAGCGCAAATCGTCGCTCAACAAACTTTACTAACATGAAGGGTGGCGCCATTCAAACGGAACTTCCCCTTTATAGTGCCGTCGTACGTGTTGTACGTCACTGCGCTTTGCTCGAGCATTTTTTTTAATGAACGTGTGTATGCAAGACAGGCTTGAGAGGAAACAAGAAAGATCACGTCGAGAAAAACGTTGTTTTTGAAAATGACATTAAAAACGATCGTGTGTATGCGGCATAAAAGTATTTAGATAAAATGCTTGTTTATTGAACACATTATATAAAAAGATTAAACATATAACATAAGGAATGTATCTATAACATTGTCAACTTTTGTACATATAATAATATACAGTACTCTTGCACCCAACGCGTTTCTGTGTACAGATATCTCCTTCTTCAGGGTTACATATTGGCAAGAGAAATTTATATTCTACAATAAAATATATTGAAAAAAGTAAGTATATGACATTGTGTATGTATTGTGAGGGGGCTAGCTCGGCAGCGGGTATGTGTGACCCCCGGGATGGGCTCCCCACCCAAAACAGGCCCAGCAGACGGAGGTTGTGGTTTTCAAAAATCAAAAAGGTGCGGTTTATTTTCTATTTACAGTGACAAAAACACAGCAAGGCAAAAAAAACATAAACAAAATAAATCCTGGTCAACTTGACCTCTGACTAAACTTACAGGTTTCCTAACTAACGACTGGGATCAGCCTAGTGCTGTCCTAGTCCCTGGTTTTAAATGTCCAAGCAAAATATAGCCACACAGGCTTTCTCTCACCGCACAGGGGTTCACTCTCCCTAGACAGTCCACACAGGTCTGCTTCCAGGCATGAGCTAACATCTAATGAAGCTGGGATTTCTTATAGAGGCCTAAATGAGCTGACAAGGTTCAGCTGGTCTCATCAACTCCCTGTCTGTACGACGCCCCACACTCTCCCTAGAGGTATGAGTCATCCATGAGCCTACTAGCCTCAGCTGGGCTTATACAACTCTCCACCCTAGTTGTATAAGTCAGCATAAAGCCTGAATCTGGGAGAAATATATCTACCCCCCTGGATGCAACCAGGTGACTTTACCTTCCTGCTGTCACATACCCCCCCCTCTTGTTTTAACCTCGGGGTTGGAACACCAGCAATCAGGCATTCATGTACTCGAGACAAAGCATCCACATTCCCCATTTGAACGCCAGGGCGATGCTTTACTGTGAAGTTGAATTCCTGGAGGGCCAGGAACCACCTATTCACTCTTCTATTTGTTTCCTTGTTTTGAGCCATCCACTTTAACGGAGCGTGATCCGTAACCATGTCAAAGTGCCTACCTAGCAGGTAGTACCGAAGGGAATCTAGAGCCCACTTCACCGCTAAACACTCCTTTTCAACGGTGGCGTAATTTACCTCATGGGACTTCAACTTCCTGCTGAGGTAAATGACTGGGTGCTCTTCCCCGTTCCAGACCTGGGACAATACTGCTCCTAACCCCACATCTGACGCATCACTTTGTACGACAAAGTCTCTAGAGAAGTCGGGTGAGTACAACACTGGCTGGCTACATAAGGCTTGTTTCAAGAATTGGAATGCTGCCTCAGCCTCGGGGGTCCATTTAATCATGACCGACCCTTTCCCCTTCGTCAGGTTGGTTAGGGGCACAGCCTTAGAAGCAAAGTGGGGAATGAATCGCCGATAATACCCAGCGATTCCCAGAAAGGCTCGTACCTGCTTCTTGCTGTTGGGACGTGGCCAACTCTGGATGGCCTCGACTTTGTTGAGTTGGGGTTTTATTACTCCCCTCCCAATGGTGTACCCAAGATATTTGGCCTCCTCCTGCCCAATGGTACACTTCTTGGGGTTAGCCGTAAACCCTGCTTCCCGAACAGAGTCCAGGACTGCTTGCACTTTTGGCAGATGTGAGGCCCAATCTGTGCTATGGACAATTATGTCATCCAGGTAAGCCGCAGCATACTTCCGATGGGGCCTCAGCATCTGGTCCATTTTCCGCTGGAATGTGGCCGGCGCATTCTGTAACCCGAACGGCATTCTTTTATATTGGAACGCCCCGTCTGGGGTTACAAATGCGGTTTTCTCTTTGGCCGACTTGGCCAGGGGGATTTGCCAATACCCTTTTGTGAGGTCAAGAGTCGTCATGTATCGGGCTGTTCCCAGCCGGTCGATCAACTCATCTATACGTGGCATGGGGTAGGTGTCAAATTTTGTAACTTTGTTCAACTGACGAAAATCGTTACAAAATCGCCAGCTCCCATCCGGTTTAGGCACCAACACAATGGGACTAGACCAATCACTTTGGGACTCCTCTATCACCCCTAAGTTCAGCATTCTCTGTACTTCCTTCCGTATTGCCTCCCGTCGGGCCTCTGGGATCCGATAGGGTTTTAACTTCACCCTTTCACCGGGCGGGGTAATAATGTCATGCTCTACCCCAGATGTTTGTCCCGGCAGCTCAGAGAATACCTCCTTGTTGCGAAGTACAAACTCCTTAACCTCCTGTTGTTGGGGTTGTGACAAGGTGGCTGCGATTCCAACCTCAGGAATCACGCAACCAGTTTGAGCTGGTGACCAAGTGTCTGCGACTAGGGACTCTCTATCCCTCCAGGCTTTCAACAGATTAACGTGATAGATCTGTTCGGGCTTTCGCCTTCCTGGTTGTCTGACCTTGTAATTCACTTCGCTCACTTTTTCCATTATCTCGTAGGGGCCTTGCCATTTGGCAAGGAATTTACTTTCAACCGTAGGGACAAGTACCAATATCCTATCCCCCGGGGAAAAGGTACGGGTCTTGGCTCCACGGTTGTACACTCTCTGCTGGGCCAACTGCGCTTGGGCCAAATGTTCCTTCACGATGGGCATTACCTGTGCAATTCGATCTTGCATCAGGGCGACATGCTCAATCACACTCCTGTGGGGAGAACTCTCACTTTCCCAAGTTTCCTTGGCAATATCCAACAGCCCTCTTGGGTGTCTCCCATACAGTAACTCAAAGGGGGAGAATCCCGTAGAGGATTGGGGCACCTCCCTAATAGCAAACATCAAATAAGGAAGTAGACAGTCCCAATCCCTTCCATCTCTATCCACCACTTTCTTCAACATTTGTTTTAGGGTTTTGTTGAATCTTTCAACCAGCCCATCGGTTTGGGGGTGATACACAGATGTACGCAATTGCGTCACTTTGAACAATTTACACAGCTCTTTCATAACCCGGGACATAAAGGGTGTACCTTGGTCCGTAAGCAGTTCTTTACAAATACCCACCCGGCTAAAAACAAGAGATAGCTCTTTGGCTATGGTTTTGGCCGAGGTATTTCTGAGAGGGATCGCTTCTGGATAACGGGTGGCATAGTCCATTATAACCAATATGTACTGGTGCCCCCTAGCGGACTTGATTATAGGACCTACCAAATCCATTGCGATTCTCTCAAACGGGACCTCAATGATGGGTAGAGGGACCAGCGGGCTACGGAAATGTGGCATCGGGGCCGACCTCTGACACACAGGGCAGGAGGAACAATAATTTTCTATGTCCTTCATCACCCCAGGCCAATAGAATCTCTGTAATACCCTCTCTCGGGTTTTCTCTGTCCCCAGATGACCTCCAAGAATGTGCCCATGGGCCAACTCCAACACCAACTTCCTGTAAGGTTTGGGCACCACAAGCTGCTCAACGGTTTCTCCTGCCCTTTTTGCCACCCGATACAGTAGGTCCTTCTCTACGCTGAAGTATGGGTAAGTGCCAGTATTATCTGGGTTCACTAACTCGCCATCTATTTTCACTACGTTTTCCCGTGCCTTTATTAGGGCGGGGTCTTTCAACTGTTCTGTGGCAAAGTTTTCCCTGTGAACCTCAAGATCAGAAAACTCCACAGACGGTAGGTTTTCGTCTGAGGAGGTGGGCTCCTCTCCAGTTTCTTGAGTCTCCCCTGCCAATACTGACAAGGGAAATTCCGGAGAGTCCTCACCACTCTCAGGGGAGTTCTGGCTATCACATTCCTGGTACATAGGGGCACCAGTGGGGGGCTCAGGATCATCCCACAGTTCCCAGAACTTCGGAAAATCCCTTCCCACAATGGCGTCATGCGGTAACTGAGATACTAAGCCCACTGGATGAGAGAGGGTACCTTTGGGGGTCTCGAAACACACCGTAGTCACTGGATACTCTCGGGTGTCCCCATGCACACAAATCACGGCTACCTTGCTATTCCCAGAGACCTCTGTTTTAACTAACTCAGCCTTTATCAGGGTCACAAGGCTACCTGAATCCAGCAATACCACAACATTTCTACCATTAATACACATTTTGCATAAATGTTTCTCAGTTCCCCGAATGGCAGTGCATGCGACTGTCGCACACAGCGACTGACGTCTGCCCGTCAGAAAGTCACACTGCATGGGTTCCTCCACAACCGGGCAATTTGCTGCAATATGTCCCGCTTGCCGGCAGCGGTAGCAAACGATCCTTCTTGCGGCCTCTTGAGCCGCTGATTTCCCAGGCTGTTCTCGCCAAACTTGGGGTAGAGCTCCCACCCTCTCACTCTCTCCACCCTCACCCCTTGGAATCCTCTTATCCGCCCCTGGGGATGGTCTGGTCTTAGGGTGGAAAGTCCGAGTGTCTCTGGAAGAGGCCGTCAGGTTCTCTGTAGCCAAGTATTTCTCCACACGATCCACAAGACCATCGGCCGTCTCTGGGTCTCCATGGCTTACCCACTTTTGGATGGCAGTAGGAAGAGCTCTCAAAAACCGATCCATTACAACACGTTCCACAATCTTTGGTGCGGACAAAGTCTCTGGCTGTAGCCACTTTCTGCTCAGGTGAATGAGATCATACATTTGAGACCTGGGGGGTTTTCCAAGCTGGAAAGTCCAGTTATGCACACGCTGAGCCCGGACAGCCTGGGTGACACCCAGCCTTGCCAATATCTCAGCTTTTAGCATCACATAGTCTTTTGCTTGGTCAGGCTCCAGGTCATAGTAAGCCTTCTGCGATTCACCAGTTAACAGAGGAGCCACCAGTCCAGCCCACTGCTCCTCAGGCCACTTTTCTCTTTCAGCAGTCCTTTCAAATGTGGTCAAAAATACCTCTGGATCATCCTCTCCAGTCATTTTTGTCAATAAACGACTCACCCCAAAGGACGCGGTATTAGTGGGACGGCTTTCCTCACTGGTCTGCGGACGTTGCTGCATTACTGCTTCCATTTGTTGTAGTCTCTGCTCTTGCTTCTGTAACAGGTCTATGAAGCGGGCCTCAGATTGCTGCTGGGCTTGTTGCTGAGCTTCCAGACTCTGTTGGTGAGCTTGCTGCTGGGCTGCAAGGCTCTGTTGATGAGCTTGCTGCTGGGCTGCGAAGTTCTGTTGTTGAGCTGCAAGGCTCTGTTGATGAGCTGCAAGGCTCTTTTGCAAACCTGCATTTGTCTGCTGTTGATTGGCATTTGCTAGAGCCAGCTGCTTCAGTATCTCCTCCATGCTGGCTTAAAAAAAACTGCCACTGGTTCTCCACCAACTGTGAGGGGGCTAGCTCGGCAGCGGGTATGTGTGACCCCCGGGATGGGCTCCCCACCCAAAACAGGCCCAGCAGACGGAGGTTGTGGTTTTCAAAAATCAAAAAGGTGCGGTTTATTTTCTATTTACAGTGACAAAAACACAGCAAGGCAAAAAAAACATAAACAAAATAAATCCTGGTCAACTTGACCTCTGACTAAACTTACAGGTTTCCTAACTAACGACTGGGATCAGCCTAGTGCTGTCCTAGTCCCTGGTTTTAAATGTCCAAGCAAAATATAGCCACACAGGCTTTCTCTCACCGCACAGGGGTTCACTCTCCCTAGACAGTCCACACAGGTCTGCTTCCAGGCATGAGCTAACATCTAATGAAGCTGGGATTTCTTATAGAGGCCTAAATGAGCTGACAAGGTTCAGCTGGTCTCATCAACTCCCTGTCTGTACGACGCCCCACACTCTCCCTAGAGGCATGAGTCATCCATGAGCCTACTAGCCTCAGCTGGGCTTATACAACTCTCCACCCTAGTTGTATAAGTCAGCATAAAGCCTGAATCTGGGAGAAATATATCTACCCCCCTGGATGCAACCAGGTGACTTTACCTTCCTGCTGTCACAGTATGTATATATATATATATATATATATATATATATATATATATATATATATTGTAACGGTGCGACTCTGTGCGACTTTAAAGAGTGTTGGTTTACACCAGAGTTTGTAGAGAAAGACATGCTGATTGAACAGCTGCGTCTTTGGCTTTTTAGTCCTGCCCTGACTGTGGATCAGGGCCCCACCCAACAGACAGGAAGTCTGTGCTTGGAGAGTCAGGTGGACTCTCCCATCCCTCTGAGTGGAGTCAGAGGCTATCTTTACTGCATGGGGGCAGCCAGAATAGGCATGTCTGCAGCAGGCAGACATCATTGGTGATTCAGCAACAAAGGTGCTGACCAGGGGTAAGCGACGAGACAGCTTAACTCTTGGAAACTGTTTGGGTCTGAGGAGCAGACCTAAGGCCTAGGCTAAAGGCCTTAAACAGCCGGATAGCAAGAAGGTAAAGCTAGAAGGCTAAACTGTTGAGTATTCAAGATACAGAAATGGTGGAACCCCCCTGTGAATGCTACGGATGTATTTGTGAACTTTTGTGCTTTTAAATAAAAATGGGCTATAATGCCCTTAACCACTTCCCGACCGCGCCATGTACAAAAGACGTCCACAGCGCGGTCGAGTTATCCTGAGTGGACGTCCCAGGGACGTCCTCACAGAATCTTGCTCCCGCGCGACCCCTGGGGCGCGCTCCAGGATATGTCCGTGACCGGCGGGTCCGGAAGACCCGGCGCATCACGGATCACGGTAGATGGCCGCTAATCGCGGCCGTTTACCACGTGATCGCTCCGTCAAATGACGGAGCGATCACTTGTAAACAGACCGGCGTCATGTGATGATGCCGGTTCCTCCCTCCCCTCTCTGTACCGATCGGTACAGTGTGAGAGGAGAGGGGAGGGAGCGGATCATGTCCGCTCCCTCCCCCATGTCAGCTGTGGGCTGGATCTGTGACAATTGCAGTCACAGATCCAGCCATCCATCCATCCCTGCTCAGCCATCCCTGTGCAATACTCTGCCAATACTCTGCAATACACCCTGTGCAATACTCTGCAATACCCTGTGCAATACTCTGCAATACCCTGTGCAATACTCTGCAATACCCTGTGCAATACTCTGCAATACACCCTGCCAATACTCTGCAATACACCCTGCCAATACTCTGCAATACACCCTGCCAATACTCTGCAATACCCTGTGCAATACTCTGCAATACCCTGTGCAATACCCTGCCCATACTCTGCCCATACTCTGCAATACCCTGCCCATACTCTGCCCATACTGTGCAATACTCTGCCATATTCCTCAATACCCTGCAATACTCCACAATACCCGGCAATACTCCACAATACCCGGTGTGAGGGGGTTAGCTCGGCAGCGGGTGTGTGTGACCCCCGAGATGGGCTCCCCACACAAAAACAGGCCCAGCAAACGGAGGTTGTGGTTTTCAAAATCAAAAAGGTGCGGTTTATTTTCTATTTACAGTGACAAAACACAGCAAAGCAAAAGAAACATAAACAAAATAAATCCTGGTCAACTTGACCTCTGACTAAACATACAGGTTTCCTAACTAACAACTGGGATCAGCCTAGTGCTGTCCTAGTCCCTAAGTCCCTGGTTTTAAATGTCCAAGCAAATAGCCACACAGGCTTTGTCTCACCGCACAGGGGTTCACTCTCCCTAGACAGTCCACACAGGTCTGGGTCCAGGCATGAGCTAACATCTAATGAAGCTGGGAGTTCTTATAGAGGCCTAAATGAGCTGACAAGCTTCAGCTGGTCTCATCAACTCCCTGTCTGCACGACGCCCCACACTTTCCCTAGAGGTATGAGTCATCCATGAGCCCACTAGCCTTATACAACTCTCCACCTAGTTGTATAAGTCGGCGTAAAGCCTGAATCTGGGCGAAATATATCTACCCCCCTGGATGCAACCAGGTGACTTTACCTTCCTGCTGTCACATACCCCCCCCTCTTGTTTTAACCTCGGGGTTGGAACACCAGCAATCAGGCATTCATGTACTCGAGACAAAGCATCCACATTCCCCATTTGAACGCCAGGGCGATGCTTTACTGTGAAGTTGAATTCCTGGAGGGCCAGGAACCACCTATTCACTCTTCTATTTGTTTCCTTGTTTTGAGCCATCCACTTTAACGGAGCGTGATCCGTAACCATGTCAAAGTGCCTACCTAGCAGGTAGTACCGAAGGGAATCTAGAGCCCACTTCACCGCTAAACACTCCTTTTCAACGGTGGCGTAATTTACCTCATGGGACTTCAACTTCCTGCTGAGGTAAATGACTGGGTGCTCTTCCCCGTTCCAGACCTGGGACAATACTGCTCCTAACCCCACATCTGACGCATCACTTTGTACGACAAAGTCTTTAGAGAAGTCGGGTGAGTACAACACTGGCTGGCTACATAAGGCTTGTTTCAAGAATTGGAATGCTGCCTCAGCCTCGGGGGTCCATTTAATCATGACCGACCCTTTCCCCTTCGTCAGGTTGGTTAGGGGCACAGCCTTAGAAGCAAAGTGGGGAATGAATCGCCGATAATACCCAGCGATTCCCAGAAAGGCTCGTACCTGCTTCTTGCTGTTGGGACGTGGCCAACTCTGGATGGCCTCGACTTTGTTGAGTTGGGGTTTTATTTCTCCCCTCCCAATGGTGTACCCAAGATATTTGGCCTCCTCCTGCCCAATGGTACACTTCTTGGGGTTAGCCGTAAACCCCGCTTCCCGAACAGAGTCCAGGACTGCTTGCACTTTTGGCAGATGTGAGGCCCAATCTGTGCTATGGACAATTATGTCATCCAGGTAAGCCGCAGCATACTTCCGATGGGGCCTCAGCATCTGGTCCATTTTCCGCTGGAATGTGGCCGGCGCATTCTGTAACCCGAACGGCATTCTTTTATATTGGAACGCCCCGTCTGGGGTTACAAATGCGGTTTTCTCTTTGGCCGACTTGGCCAGGGGGATTTGCCAATACCCTTTTGTGAGGTCAAGAGTCGTCATGTATCGGGCTGTTCCCAGCCGGTCGATCAACTCATCTATACGTGGCATGGGGTAGGTGTCAAATTTTGTAACTTTGTTCAACTGACGAAAATCGTTACAAAATCGCCAGCTCCCATCCGGTTTAGGCACCAACACAATGGGACTAGACCAATCACTTTGGGACTCCTCTATCACCCCTAAGTTCAGCATTTTCTGTACTTCCTCCCGTATTGCCTCCCGTCGGGCCTCTGGGATCCGATAGGGTTTTAACTTCACCCTTTCACCGGGCGGGGTAATGATGTCATGCTCTACCCCAGATGTTTGTCCCGGCAGCTCAGAGAATACCTCCTTGTTGCGAAGCACAAACTCCTTAACCTCCTGTTGTTGGGGTTGTGACAAGGTGGCTGCTATTCCAACCTCAGGAATCACGCAACCAGTTTGAGCTGGTGACCAAGTGTCTGCGACTAGGGACTCTCTATCCCTCCAGGCTTTCAACAGATTAACGTGATAGATCTGTTCGGGCTTTCGCCTTCCTGGTTGTCTGACCTTGTAATTCACTTCGCTCACTTTTTCCATTATCTCGTAGGGGCCTTGCCATTTGGCAAGGAATTTACTTTCAACCGTAGGGACAAGTACCAGTATCCTATCCCCCGGGGAAAAGGTACGGGTCTTGGCTCCACGGTTGTACACTCTCTGCTGTGCTAACTGCGCTTGGGCCAAATGTTCCTTCACGATGGGCATTACCTGTGCAATTCGGTCTTGCATCAGGGCGACATGCTCAATCACACTCCTGTGGGGAGAACTCTCACTTTCCCAAGTTTCCTTGGCAATATCCAACAGCCCTCTTGGGTGTCTCCCATACAGTAACTCAAAGGGGGAGAATCCCGTAGAGGATTGGGGCACCTCCCTAATAGCAAACATCAGATAAGGAAGTAGACAGTCCCAATCCTTTCCATCTCTATCCACCACTTTCTTCAACATTTGTTTTAGGGTTTTGTTGAATCTTTCAACCAGCCCATCGGTTTGGGGGTGATACACCGATGTACGTAATTGCGTCACTTTGAACAATTTACACAGCTCCTTCATAACCCGGGACATAAAGGGTGTACCTTGGTCCGTAAGCAGTTCTTTACAAATACCCACCCGGCTAAACACAAGAGATAGCTCTTTGGCTATGGTTTTGGCCGAGGTATTTCGGAGAGGGATCGCTTCTGGATAACGGGTGGCATAGTCCATTATAACTAATATGTACTGGTGCCCCCTAGCGGACTTGATTATAGGACCTACCAAATCCATGGCGATCCTCTCAAACGGGACCTCAATGATGGGTAGAGGGACCAGCGGGCTACGGAAATGTGGCATCGGGGCCGACCTCTGACACACAGGGCAGGAGGAACAATAATTTTCTATGTCCTTCATCACCCCAGGCCAATAGAATCTCTGTAATACCCTCTCTCGGGTTTTCTCTGTCCCCAGATGACCTCCAAGAATGTGCCCATGGGCCAACTCCAACACCAACTTCCTGTAAGGGGGTTAGCTCGGCAGCGGGTGTGTGTGACCCCCGAGATGGGCTCCCCACACAAAAACAGGCCCAGCAAACGGAGGTTGTGGTTTTCAAAATCAAAAAGGTGCGGTTTATTTTCTATTTACAGTGACAAAACACAGCAAAGCAAAAGAAACATAAACAAAATAAATCCTGGTCAACTTGACCTCTGACTAAACATACAGGTTTCCTAACTAACAACTGGGATCAGCCTAGTGCTGTCCTAGCCCTAAGTCCCTGGTTTTAAATGTCCAAGCAAATAGCCACACAGGCTTTGTCTCACCGCACAGGGGTTCACTCTCCCTAGACAGTCCACACAGGTCTGGGTCCAGGCATGAGCTAACATCTAATGAAGCTGGGAGTTCTTATAGAGGCCTAAATGAGCTGACAAGCTTCAGCTGGTCTCATCAACTCCCTGTCTGCACGACGCCCCACACTTTCCCTAGAGGTATGAGTCATCCATGAGCCCACTAGCCTTATACAACTCTCCACCTAGTTGTATAAGTCGGCGTAAAGCCTGAATCTGGGCGAAATATATCTACCCCCCTGGATGCAACCAGGTGACTTTACCTTCCTGCTGTCACACCGGCAATACGCCACAATACCCGGCAATACTCCACAATACCCGGCAATACTCCACAATACCCTGCAATACTCCTCAATACCCTGCAATACTCCTCAATACCCTGCAATACTCCGCAATACCCTGCAATACTCCTCAATACCCGGCAATACCCGGCAATACTCCGCAATACCCGGCAATACCCCGCAATACTCTGCAATACCCGGCAATACTCCTCAATACCCGGCAATACTCCTCAATACCCGGCAATACTCCTCAATACCCGGCAATACCCGGCAATACTCCGCAATACCCCGCAATACTCGGCAATACTCCTCAATACCCGGCAATACTCCTCAATACCCGGCAATACTCCTCAATACCCGGCAATACTCCTCAATACCCAGCAATACTCCTCAATACCCGGCAATACTCCGCAATACACGGCAATACTCTGCAATAACCACTTCCCGCCCGCCGGCCCTCATATGACGTCCTTGACTTTGTGCGGAGATATCTGAATGATGGGAGCAGCTACAGGCATCATTCAGATATTAGCTTTTTCAGCTGGCGATTCCCTACACCATAAGAACGATCATAGCGGCTGTTCCACCGCTTGATTGCTCTTACGGAAGGTGAGAGGGGATGCCCCCCCCTCCCGCTGCCCTCCGGTGCTTCTACCGACTCACCGCTACGATCAAAGCCAGGATTGGGTTTTTTTTTGGTTTTTTTTCTGTATTTTTTTCAGGCTTCCCAGCCTAGAGGTGAGATGTGGGGTCTTATTGACCCCATATCTCACTGTAAAGAGGACCTGTCATGCCATATTCCTATTACAAGGGATGTTTACATTCCTTGTAATAGGAATAAAAGTGATCAAAAAAAAATTTGGGGTCGGAAAAACATGTCAAACTAAAATAAATAAAGTAAAATGAACAATAAAATATATATTTTTTTTTTAAAGCGCCCCTGCCCCCGCGAGCTCGCATGCAGAAGTGAACGCATACGTAAGCCCCGCCCACATATGAAAACGGTGTTCAAACCACACATGTGAGGTATCGTTGCGAACGTTAGAGCGAGAGCAATAATTTTGGCCCTAGACCTCCTCTGTAACTCAAAACATGTAACCAGTAAAAATATTTAAAGCGTTGCCTATGGGGATTTTTAAGTAGCAAAGTTTGGCGCCATTCCACGAGCGTGTGCAATTTTGAAGGGTGACATGTTAGGTATCTATTTACTCGGCGTAACTTCATCTTTCACATTATGCAAAAACATTGGGCTAACTTTACTGTTTTTTTTTCTTTTAGGCACAAAACAGTTTTTTTCTGTAAAAAACGCGTTAGAAAAATTTCTGCGCAAATACCGTGCAAGATAAAAAGTTGCAATGACCACCATTATATTCTTTAAGGTCTTTGCTAAAAAAACATATATAATGTTTTGGGGTTCTATGTAATTTTCTAGCAAACAAATGATGATTTTTACATGTAGGAGAGAAATGTCAGAATTGGCCTGGGTTCTCCAGAACGCCTGATGGTGCTCCCTGCATGTTGGGCCTCTGTATGTGGCCACGCTGTGTAAAAGTCTCACACATGTGGTATCGCCATACTCGGGAGGAATAGCAGAATGTGTTTTGGGGTGTAATTTGTGGTATGCATATGCTGTGTGTGAGAAATAACCTGCTAATATGACAATTTTGTGGAAAAAAAAAGAAAAAAAAATCTTGATTTTTGCAAAGAATTGTGGGAAAAAATTACAACTTCAAAAAACTCACAATGACTCTTTCTAAATACCTTGGAATGTCTTCTTTCCAAAAAGGGGTCATTTGGGGGGTATTTGTACTTTTCTGGCATGTTAGGGTCTCAAGAAATGAGATAGGCCGTCAGTACTTCAGGTGTGATCAATTTTCAGATATTGGCACCATAGCTTGTGGACTCTATAACTTTCACAAAGACCAAAAAATATGCACCAATTTGTACTTATTTTTACCAAAGATATGTAGCAGTATAAATTTTGGCCAAAATGTATGAAGAAAAAATACTAATTTGCAAAATTTTATAACGGAAACAAAGAAAAATTCATTTTTTTACAAAATTTTCAGTCTTTTTTCTCTTATAGCGCAAAAAATAAAAAACCCAACAGTGATTAAATACCACCAAAAGAAAGCTCTATTTGTGTGAAAAAAAGGACAAAAATTTCATATGGGTACAGTGTTGTATGACTGAGTAATTGTCATTCAAAATGTGAGAGCACCGAAAGCTGAAAATTCGTCTGGTTAGGAAGGGGGTTTAAGTGCCCAGTTGTCAAGTGGTTAAACAGAGTTCCTGACTGGCCTGAATCACTGAAAAACGCATCCACCACGAGAGCTAACAACCCCTAATCTTACAATATATATACACATATGTACAACATTCCATAAATAGTTTCACAAAAATGCACTTACATTTGTTTTGGTGATCTAGTGAATTAACATTCCATGGTATTGTGATTAAAAACATTAAAAACTACTGGATGTGGCACTAAAAAAATGCATTTAATTACCGTTCTCCATACATTTTTCCAGCCTGAAGAAATAGGTTGCTCACGCACTCAACTAACAGTCCTAGCCGAATTGTCTTAGACATTCAAGTGATACCTGACCAAACTTATTTTTTTTCAACTTCTTTATTTATCTACTTTGTCCAGCATACAGGAGAGATAACAAATAACAAATTTACTGATTAAATTCATCCAACCAATGAGTGCCCACCAGGTCTATTCAATATACCACCTTCCTCTTATCTTAACAACAACATATACCTAGTTATATTGAAATATTCCATCTCCTTTGGCTCTTCCCCTCCTGGATACCTGAACTTCCCCCCTTTTTTCCTCTTTTTTCCTCCCCCTAATTTATCCTCAAATTAACCCCCAAAAAAATAATTAAAAAAACGCCCCCACCCAAAGACGTCCAAAAGAAAAATATCTTCAGTCGGCAGGGGAGGTAGAGGAAACATAGTCCTTCCCTTCCCCCCTCTTTTTTCCCCATTTCACGTTTCAAAAAGGGACTTCCCTTCTTCCGAATATTTAAATATATTCCACTGTGCCCAAGTTTCAGAATAGATCTCATATCGGTTTTGGGATGATAATGTCAAATCCCCCATCCTATTTACCTCTTCAATTTGTGTAACCCATGAAAAGATTGTTGGAGGTTTCGTGTCTCTCCACTGCCAAGCAATACACGCTCTGGCCCCATTGATAAGATGGCGTAAAATTGATTTACTGTATGTTTTTTCCGGTATTTCGGATACGTGCAGCAAGAATAAAGCTGGATCTTCTGGGAGGTTGTACTCAGTAAATTTCTCTGCTATCTGCCGTACCTCCCTCCAGAAATGCTGCAGCTTCGAGCACGACCAGAAAACATGAAGTAATGTCCCTCTTTCTTCCTGGCACCTCCAACATTTGTCTGGGATCTCCGGCAGATATTTATTAAGCAATGAGGGGTTTCGATACCATCTTGTCATGATTTTAAAATTAGTTTCTTGGGCCCTAGTACATATAGAAGATTTTAGCGCAAGATTTATAATCTGCCTATGTTTTGCCTGAGTAAATGTCTTGTCCAATGTAATTTCCCACTTCCTTATATATGGAGGGACATAGTCCTCTGAAGTAGCAATCATTAGTCCATATTTTTTTGAGAGTGTATGATAACAAGGGCCCGTCTCCTCACACAGCATTTCTAAAGGGGTCAATGGTCTTAGAAATCCCTCCGGAGATGGAAGAATATTAAAAATATGTCTCAATTGTGCTCCACTCCAAAAGCTTAGTCGAAAACGATCATTAGATGAGGTCAATTCCATCAATGAGGGCCAGTTCCCCCGTCGTTACTTGCACGAAGTGCGAAGCCTGAAAGCACTGTGAGTCTAAAAGTCTTCTAAATGGGCCCTCCTGTAGTCCCGGGGGGAAGTGTGGGTTCCCCACAATGGGATACAGGGGGGAGTTAACTGATGATAGTGCGGTAGTGAAACATATTTGAGAACATATCCGCAGAGTAGGGCCAAAGGTTGGGTGCTTTTTGAGGTCAGAACTAAGGTCTCTAAAGCACCAAACCGCCCGACGCAATGGGACCCTGCACTGTGATTGCTCGATCTTTGGCCATATTTTAAGGCTTGTGTGCCTACACCAGTCTTTTAATCTCACCATATGGGCCGCTTGGTAATATTTCTGTATATCTGGGACTGCTATCCCCCCATACTGTTTAGGCATGGTCATTATTCGGCGTTGTAATCTTGGCCTCTTATGTGCCCAAACAAAGTCAGCTATCAATGCATTAGTCCGATTGAAAAATTCTGGAGGAATATGAATAGGTAATGTTTGAAATAGGTAAGATAGTTTAGGCAAGATTGACATTTTTATTATATTGCATCTACCAAACCACGAGAGGGTACCCTTGTCCCATTTAGCCAGTAGAGCTTTCACTCTGCTTAATAATGGTAAAAAATTCATTTATTTTAGAATAAAATATATTGAAAAAAGTAAGTATATGACATTGTATATATATATATATATATATATATATACATACAGTCAGGTCCATAAATATTGGGACAGCAACACAATTCTAATCTTTTTGGCTCTATACACCACTACAATGGATTTAAAAATGAAACAAACAAAATGTGCTTTAACTGCAGACTTTCAGCTTTAATTTGAGGGTATTTACATCCAAATCGGGTGAACGGTGTAGGAATTACAACAGTTTGTATATGTGCCTCCCACTTTTTAAGGGACCAAATGTAATGGGACAATTGGCTGCTTAGCTGTTCCATGACAAGGTGTGTGTTAATACCTCATTATCCCATTTACAAGGAGCAGATAAAAGGTCCAGAGTTCATTTCAAGTGTGCTATTTGCATTTGGAATCTGTTCCTGTCAACTCTCAATATGAGATCCAAAGAGCTGTCACTATCAGTGAAGCAAGCCATCATTAGGCTGAAAAAACAAAACAAACCCATCAGAGAGATAGAAAAAACATTAGGTGTGGCCAAATCAACTGTTTGGAACAGAAAGAGCTCAGCAACACCAAAAGACCCGGAAGACCACGGAAAACAACTGTGGTGGATGACCGACTAATTATTTCCCTGGTGAAGAAAACACCCCTCACAACAGTTGGCCAGATCAAGAACACTCTCCAGCAGGTAGGTGTATGTGTGTCAAAGTCAACAATCAAGAGAAGACTTCACCAGAGTGAATACAGAGGGTTCACCACAAGATGTAAACCATTGGTGAGCCTCAAAAACAGGAAGGCCAGATTAGAGTTTACCAAACAACATCTAAAAAAGCCTTCACAGTTCTGGAACAACATCCTATAGACAGATGAGACCAAGATCAACTTGTACCAGAGTGATGGGAAGAGAATAGTATGGAGAAGGAAAGGAACTGCTCATGATCCAAAGCATACTACCTCATCAGTGAAGCATGGTGGTGGTAGTGTCATGGCGTGGGCATGTATGGCTGCCAATGGAACTGCTTCTCTTGCATTTATTGATGATGTGACTGTTGACAAAAGCAGCAGGATGAATTCTGAAGTGTTTCGGGCAATATTATCTGCTCAAATTCAGCCAAATGCTTCAAAACTCATTGGACGGCGTTTCACAGTGCAGATGGACAATGACCCGAAGCATACTGCGAAAGCAACCAAAGAGTTTTTTAAGGGAAAGAAGTGGAATGTTATGCAATGGCCAAGTCAATCACCTGACCTGAATCCGATTGAGCATGCATTTCACTTGCTGAAGACAAAACTGAAGGGAAAATGCTCCAAGAACAAGCAGGAACTGAAGACAGTTGCAGTAGAGTCCTGGCAGAGCATCGCCAGGGATGAAACCCAGTGTCTGGTGATGTTTATGCGTTCCAGACTTCAGGCTGTAATTGACTGCAAAGGATTTGCAACCAAGTATTAAAAAGTGAAAGTTTGATTTATGATTGTTAATCTGTCCCATTACTTTTGGTCCCTTTAAAAAGTGTGAGGCACATATACAAACTGTTGTAATTCCTACACCGTTCACCTGATTTGGATGTAAATACCCTCAAATTAAAGCTGAAGGTCTGCAGTTAAAGCACATCTTGTTTGTTTCATTTCAAATCCATTGTGGTGGTGTATAGAGCCAAAAAGATTAGAATTGTGTTGATGTCCCAATATTTATGGACCTGACTGTGTGTGTGTGTGTGTATATATATATATATATATATATATACACATATGTAAAACATTCCATAAATAGTTTCACAAAAATGCACTTACATTAGTTTTGGTGATCTAGTGAATTAACATTCCATGGTATTGTGATTAAAAACATTAAAAACTACTGGATGTGACACTAAAAAAATGCATTTAATTACCGTTCTCCATACATTTTTCCAGCCTGAAGAAATAGGTTGCTGAAGCACTCAACTAACAGTCCTAGCCAAATTGTCTTAGACAGTCAAGTGATACCTGACCAAACTTATATATATAGCCGGTATTTTCAGCAGTGAAGAGGTTTAGCAATTGATTTTGCAGCCAGCCCCAGCCGCGGGTGATCTGGAATTCAAATAAAAACAAAGGTCTAAATTTTACAAAGCGACCTTTAACTCCAAAGGGACACTTTAAGGTTTAACATTACACCTCCTTTCCTTAAGAAAAACAGGAACATACTGTAATTTAAAGTGTTTTTCACCACCCTAGTGAAACTCAATACCAGCTCTGGGCAAACGGAAAAAGTTTATAAAAACAACAAAACAAACATATAAAACATTAATCTTTTTAAAACACTCATTTAATTAGGCTGAACTCCGGAAGGGAATGCCCATGTCAAATTCTTCAAGCTTCTTGAAAGCAATGATATTTCTTACTTACTATGTTTCTTTTTTTTTTTGCTTAATTTATAAAGTGTCAGCGTAGTCTGCAGCTTAAAACTATGGAGTGTGAAATTAATAACACAGAAATTATAGCACCTACATAACATGGCACACAGTATTTACACACTAGACTTTTAGATTTATATTTTGTGGAATTGTTGTTGCTATTTATAGTGACTTTATAGCCCAAATTTAGACCAAATAAGAACAAGAGAATTCAATTAAAAAATAACTCTACTAAGTACTGTTTATATAGAAATAGCCAAATAAGCTAACTTAAATATTTACCTAAAAACCTGCAGCATTTCTAATTAAAAAAAAAATCTGATAATGCTTTCATTCCCTCGATTATGTGCAGTCTTTCTTCAGCATAGGACACTATATGCTATATGATATGCTGAGTCATAAATAATTGGATCCCCCAATATTATGGAAAATCATTTATTGTGCTGTCAGTCATCATAATGAATAGAAGCAGGTCAACACAGATGCCTAAGACTCAGTTCACTTATTAGTTATAATGTCTGTGTTATCTCCATAACGGAAATTATTGCCATGGCATTGGCATCAGCTGTCATTGGCTCCTCTTGGCAAAAATAACACTCATTATGCCAAATAACAAATGCCATAGCTTGGCGAAACGAGTTTAACCACATCAATACTGGGCACTTTAGCCCCCTTCCTTCCCAGACCAATTTTCAGCTTTCAGCGCTCTCGCATTTTCAATGACAATTGCGCGCTCATGCTACACTGTGCCCAAATGAATTTTTTATAATTTTGTTCACACAAATAGAGCTTTCTTTTGGTGGTATTTATTCACGACTACGTTTTTTATTTTTTGCGATATACGCGAAAAAAGAGTGGAAATTTGGAAAAAAATATATATTTTCGTCTTTCTATTTAAAAAAAAATACAATAAAATCGAACTTTGTCATAAATTTAAGCCAAAATGTATTCTACTACATTTTTTTGGTAAAAAAAATCCGTTAAGTGTATAATAATTGGTTTGTGTGATCACAGACATATGTACGCAAATGATCATGTACAGATGTGCGCAGGTGATCACGGACATATGTGTGCAAATGATCATTGGGACATATGATTTTACTGTCACATATGTGGGGGACAGGTGTTTTTACTATGTGGGGACATGTGTGTGTGTGGGGACATGTATTTTGGGGACATGTATTTTGGGGACATGTTTGTGTTTACACTGTGTGGGGACACTAGGCTGGTGATCAGTGAGTAAAAAGCTGAAAAAAACTGCTCATACTCACTGATCACCAGCCAGCTGCAGCGATCCGCTCTCCTCTCCTCACCGACGACTTCTGTGTGAGGAGAGCTGATTGCCTAGCAACCGGCTCTCTGTTTACATCACATAACGGCTGTGATTGGACATGGCCGTCATGTGATCAGGAGGGCCAATCACAGAGCCCTCCTGCTGAATCGAGATGCGCTGTGTCCGGGTGACACGCGTGCATCGGGATTGCGCCGCTGCGCAGGAACGCGCGCGCGCGATCCCCCTCCTTCTGAGGGACGTTCCTGAACGTCCACTCAGAAGGAGAGAGCGCCCACCCGGCCGTATATATACAGTGGCCGGGTGGGAAGTAGTTAAAGTAGTGCACCTTCCCTGCAAAAAAAAGTGTTTTGGATCATTGTAACTGTAACCGCAATTTAAAAAACTGACTTTTATTTTATTTTCTCCTTTTTGTGTATTTACCTTTTTATTTTTTTATTTCTGACTCTGGCCTGCTCCTGCCTCCTTTCTTGCCTAGACAAGAATGATGTGTGCTCAGCACATATCGATGTCAAATATCCCAGAATATGAACCAACAGCCAACTGAAGGAGATCCCATGGCTTCCTATACTCATGTCCAGTGGCATAGCGTATGGGTGCAAGGGGGGCCGTGGCCCCAGGCGCAACATTTTGGGGCAGGGGAATTCCTGCGCCAGTGTGTGTCACCCCCAGCTCCGTCCGAATTTTGATTTCCTATGTCCCTGTGCTCCGGCCGCTATGTTAACTACTTCAACCCCGGGCTTTTTTTACCACCTCAGTACTGGGCCTAGTCTGGCACTTCTCTCCTACATGTACATCATTATTTTGCTAGAAAATTACTCAGAACCCCCAAACATTATATATGTTTTTTTTAGCAGAAACCCTAGGAAATAAAATGATGGTCATTGCAACTTTTTTTCTTGCACGGTATTTGCGCAATAATTTTTAAAACGCCTTTTTTTTGGGAAAAAAAATCGTTTCATGAATTAAAAAATAACAAAACAGTAAAGTTAGCCCAATTTTGGGGGAAAATATGAAAGATGATGTTACGGCGAGTAAATAGATACCTAACATGTCACGCTTTAAAATTGCGCACACTCATGGAATGGCGCCAAACTTCGGTACTTAAAATCTTCATAGGCGACGCTTTAATTTTTTTTACAGGTTACCAGGTTAGATTTACAGAGGAGGTCTAGTGCTAGAATTGTTGCACGCGCTCTAACGCACGAAGCACATATGTGGTTTGAACGGTGTTTACATATGTGGGCGGGACTTACGTGTGTGTTTGCTTCTGATCGTGAGCTACCGGGGACAGGGGCGTTTTAATTTTTTTATTTTATTATTTATTTTTTTTATTTTACTTAATTTTTTTTATTTTTACACTTATTTTTTTTTATCACTTTTATTCCTATTACAAGGAATGTAAACATCCCTTGTAATAGGAATGTGTGTGACAGGTCCTCTTTATTGAGAGATGCGGGGTCAATAGGACCCCACATCTCTCCTCCAAGCTGGAAAGCATAAGTTTGTGAAATGTGCAATGGCGGCTTTGTTTACATCTGAGGACCCGGGCGTGACGTCATTACATCGTGCCCGGGCCTCCAACGGTCATAGAGATGACTGGTGACCATCTCTATGCTTCCTAACGTGCGCCGGACGATTCATTCTCCGGGCCCCCGATGGCACGGGAGAGCCCGGAGAAGCACCGGATGGTGGCGGGAGGGGGGGATGTCCCCTCCTGCTGCCTATAAGAACGATTAAGTGGCGGAACCGCCACTTTGATCATTCTTATGGTGCACACAATCGCCGGCAGAACAGAAGGATATCTGAATGATGCCTCTAGCTGCAGGCATCATTCAGATATTCCCCCACAAAGCCCAAGACGTCATATGACGTCCACCCAGGATGGGAGATCCCATTTGTGGACGACATTTGACTATGGCTGGGTAGGGAAGTGGTTGATACCCAGGCTGGCAGCAATGGCAACAGTCATTGCAAATTAACACCTTCTATTGGTGCCCACATGATATAAAATGATGTAATGCTGGATTTAGATCATGTGACATATGACCAGCGTACCAAGATATCTCCATGTGATGGTCAATAAGTCAATGCATTCTGACATTTACATTGTAAAATAATGCACCTAGGGGAAAAAAATCCATTGCTAGAGTACAACATTGGGGTACAGTGTTAGTTAGCACTACAGAGGAAAAAGATTTGGGAAACTTATTTCAGATGATTGCAAAATGAGCAAACAGTGTGACAAGGCAGTGGGAAAAGCAAATAGAATTCTAGGATTCATCACTAGAGGGGTCACCAGCAGGTGGAAGGAGGTTATGATTCCTCTATATAGATCTTTAGTGAGACCTCATTCAGAATACTGTGTCCAGTTCTGGAGACCTAATTTACAGAAAGATTGATAAAATAGAACTAATTCAGAGACGGGTAACAAAAATGGTGAATGGTGTGCGGGATAAAACATATCGAGAGGAACTTCAGGAACTTAATATGTACAGTCTGGAGGAAAGAATTAGACATGTGCACTGCTGACAAATGTGTTAGTTTTCATTTTCGTTTCATTCATTTTTTGTTTTATTCCAAAATTCGTAAATTCAAAAATTCTGAATTCGTAAATTTGAAAATTTGCAAATTCGGAATTCGGAACTTGGAAATTTGAAAATTCAGAGAATCGGAAATTCAAAAAAATCGGAAAATAAGAAAGGCAAATACGAAAATTTGAAAATTAAAATCCCCAAATTCGAACTAATATTTAACTAACTAACTAATAATAACTAAATATTAAATTATAGGTATTGGAATTTCCCTTCAAATTTGGCTGTTAATGAACATAATGAATACAAATTTATCTGAAGTTACAAAATATCCAAAATAACGAATGGAACGAAACAAAATAATAATAAATAATAATACGTTATTATTATTATTATTGTTATTTATTATTATTATTTCATTAGTTTAGATACAGCATTCGTTATTACGGATAATTCATAACTTTGGATAAATTTGTATTCGTTATGTTCACTAACAGTCAAATTTGAAAGGAAATTCCAATACCTATAATTTAATAGTTAGTAATAGTTATTAGTTAGTTATAATTTCAGATTTTCAAATTTTCCGATTTTCGTTTTTATTTTAGGATTTTTGTTCTTCTAAATTTTCGGATTTTCATTCTTATTTTTGGATTTTCGAAAGCTCAAATTTTCGAATTTCCAAACTTCACATTTTCCAATTTCCGAAATTTCAAACTTTCGAATTTCTGAAATGTTGAATTTCTGAAATTTCGAATTTCAAATTTCCGAATTTTCGAATTTCAAATTTCCGAATTTCCGAAATTTTTGAAAATTCTAATTTTCAAATTTCCGAAATTTTTAATTTTCAAATTTCCGAAATCTAAAATTTTTGAATTTCCGAAATTTTGAATTTCCGAAATTTCCAAATATTGGATATTTCCGAATGAACTAATTTGTCTAAATTTGTTAAAAAAACAATTTGGAACTAAACTAATTGCACATGTCTAGAAGGAAGGTAAAGGGGAGACATGAACGAAACCTTTAAATATATCAAAGGGGTGAATAGGGTTCAGGAGGGCAGTATTTTCAATATGAAACCAAAATCAAGAACACAGGGAACTGGAGGAAAGTTCAAAACTAATTTTGGAAAATATTATTTAACTGAAAGGGTAGTTGATGCTTGGAATAAACTTCAAGCAAATGTAGTGAGACAGCAAACAGTAAATGGCTTCAAACATGCTTGGGACAGATCTATACTCAGACAAAAAAAAGTTAACGAAAAACAAAACTAAATTAAAAAAAATGCAAAAACATTTAAAAAATGGCCAGACTCTATAGACTATTCAATCTTTTTTTCTTCCGTCACTTTTCTATGTTTCTATGTTACTGTAAACTTTATGCTTACCCACCTTCTCACCAAAAATGCCTCTCTAAAATTAATTTGAAGAACTAGATATTCAGTCAGCTAGACATTGTGCTAGCAGCCTCCCAAGCTAGACATTGTGCTAGCAGCCTCCCAGCTAGATATTGTGCTAGCAGCCTCCCAGCTAGACATTGTGCTAGCAGCCTCCCAGCTAGATATTGTGCTAGCAGCCTCCCAGCTAGATATTGTGCTAGCAGCCTCCGAGCTAGACATTGTGCTAGCAGCCTCCCAGCTAGACATTGTGCTAGCAGCCTCCCAGCTAGACGTTGTGCTAGCAGCCTCTCAGCTAGACATTGTGCTAGCAGCCTTCCAGCTAGACATTGTGCTAGAAGCCTCCCAGCTAGACATTGTGCTAGAAGCCTCCATTTTCAAAGTCTAACCTTTGCTTTCTTGTTCCACCAGTTGTGCAGAAGGTCTAAATTTGACCATGTCGTCCAACAGACAGCAGAGTAGTCAGCACTCAGTAATAACACTTGTCTGAGACATTCCCTCTTTTCCCCTCAAAATAGTTGTTTAGAGGCTTTCACATATCTTCATTTTAAAGCAATATTTTTTATTGCGCTCTATTTTTAAATTTAAATCATGCTGACGCAATATATTGGCATGGAACCCCATTTCAATATAGACTCTGCTCCCTGTACACTCTCAATTTTACTTGCATTGATGTTTAGATAAGCAGAGTCCTCAGAGGCTGCTTGAGAAATGGGATGACTGAAAGTAATATACAACAAGTATACTCTCAAACAATGCATGCTAGACATAAACCAGCACTAGAGGGAATTAAAATCAGAGGGGAGGCCGGGAAGAAGAAAGAGATGGTAAGCTAATAGCACAGCAGCTGGGAGTTCTTCTGGACGGATCTGTTCAAGAATGTTTTCTTTTCAGCAAAAGAAAAGAAAAATAATGATATATAAAGCAAGGCAGAGGAGCATCTTTAAATAGACTCTTATCTAGAGGAAATAAAAATGTCATATTGGTTGGTCATAGACCACATCAGATCCGACTGTGATTATCTTTGGGCTTGGGGACTAATTCCTTCAAGGCTAAATATCAATTTACCCTCTTATTGTTCTGTTATATCGCTGTATTTTTTTGCCTAAAATTGATTGATTTAGACATGAGCAGTAGAAGAATATTTTTCCTTTTTTTTGGGGTTAATCACTTTTTGGTTAATACAGTAATTACATATTGGTAATAAAATGAAAAAGTTGAGTCTAAATGAACATCTGTACATAGACCGTAATAAAGGATGAATGCTTTAAAAGCAATAGAGAAAATATATCCTCAAAGGCTGCTTGTATTTTTTGCTATCCAGTACTGAGACTTACTCAGCTCTGCCACACAACACAACCTTGTCTTTTGTCTGGCAGGATGGGAGGCCTGATTTTTCTCTGCTATAGTTCTATAACACATACAGGTCTGTGATTGTACAGAAAAAGGAGAAGCAGCACACCGATGAGCTCATCTATCTGACACTCTGCTCTCGACTCCTATCCTTCTTATCAAAATAAGCATTGCTTTGTTTCTCTTTTTGCCTATATGAGTTTCATTGTACTATAACTGTAGGAGGCTGATGTTGAGTCAGATTCATATACGTACCTTCTTGCATTTAAAAACATATATTAAAGGATGTATTAATGAATACAGGTATAAATACTAACAACAACCTACAAAGCCATCCACAACTCTGCCAAGAGCTACATCACCAATCTTGTCTAAAAATACCAGCTAAACTGTCCTCTTCACTCCTCCCAAGACCTTCCTGCTCTCTAGTAGGGATGGGCGAACAGTTCAGGCAAAGCATAGGTTCGGCCCGAACATCGCCCGTTCGGGTATTCGCCGAACGCCAGAATTTTCTGTGCAGGCTTCCACTTCCTTAACAACAGATGAGTCATCAGCTGTCAGCGGGCTTTCCCTCTGAATGAAAAAAAAAACATTGCCGAATTTTCTCGCAAACGGAAACTAAAAAACAACAAAACCCTACCCTGTACCCCTAACTCATTTACATAGTGGGGTCCGGGATCTGGGGCCCCACTTGTTAAAGGGGGCTTACAGATTCCGGTAAAACCCCGACCCCCAAACCCACCGCCCAGGGCTGTCGAGAAGAGGCCCTTGTTCCCATCAACATGGGGACAAGGTGCATTGGGGTGGGGGGATCAGAGCCCCCCTCTCCCAAAGCACCCTCCCATGTTGAAAGCATGTGGTCTGGTATAGTTCAGGAGGAGGGGCGCTCTCTCTTTCCCCCTCCCCCTTTACTGGCCTGTCAGGCTGCATTCTCGGATAGGGTTTCGGAATGTATTTTGGGGGGGACTGCAATGTTTTTTTTTTCTTTTTGTGTGGGGTTCCCCCTAAAACCCTTAAATCCATACCCAAAGGGCCTGACATGCATTGGGGGGACCCCACAACCTTTTTTTTTTTGTATTGCCAGCAATGGCTTGCAGCTGTGATGATCAATTTAAATGTATTTTTTTCCTTATGTAGCACTACTTCCGTAGGGAGCTGCTGGTTATTTTTGGTCCTGTCGTTACCCCACAGTTCAACGTATCAAAACTTGCTTGGCTCTAAATTGGGCAATGTGCCCACAGATGCATGCACCAGTCACTTAGTCTTTTTCCAATGCTTTTATTAAACACAACTTGCAGCAGTAGAGGGATGGAGGGTTAGGGGAATTCAGATACCTTGTGTATATCACTGAGGAACTTGAGATCATGGAGACAAGTACACTTGCTGTCACCGGATCTTGCTCACCCGGATAGGCCTCTCTCACCGGCCTAGCAGCCGAAATGATGCACGGACAAAAGACTCTGTCACAGACTTGATGATAGTAATAACTGTTGAACAATCCTCTGCCACAGTATTTGGAAATCAGTAATTGCTTGAGCGAACACAGCTACACAGTACCAAAGTCATTTAAGCCCATCCGGCAGTACTGTGAGGTAGATTGGTTAGGGTGTATCCTCCAATTGAGTCACCAGACTCTTTTTGAGATACCAGCCTTTTGCTCGGTCCTCTCCAAGAAGAGTCCTCCCCTGGATCCTCCAATTGCTCGGCTTCTTCCTGCAGGCAAGACAGCACAGGGCCATCCCCGAACCAGTAGGCCCCAGACAGACTTCTGGGCCTACTTAAAGTAACGTAGCCTCGGGCCAGCAGGGCCCCCGAGGCAGAAGAGAAGTTGTCACATACCTTAGGCCAGGCGGGCCATGAGGTCAGAGAGAAAGAAAAATGGCGTCTGCCTCTTAAGTATCCTCTCCCAGAATGCACAGCAGTAAACCACTCCCACTGGGCTGTTTCTGGGGAAGGGACACCCAATACACTCCAGCCTGTTGTATTTCCAACACTGGCCAGCGGTGACAACGACACCTACCGGTGACAGTGGGTAATGCTCTCAACACAGCCAAAGTTGGAACAGAGGCTAATTTAGCCATAAACATTACGTTCTGAACTATGTACAATTCAGATGACCCACTAAATGGTCAACAGGAGCAGGGCGCTACACTTACTAATGTCAGTTTTAATGCAGCAAGTTCTATACATGATACAGATGTGCCACTCTTCAGGCAGACTACGGGGACCCCCAAGCACTTTAAGCATCATTAAAATCACTGCTCCTTTAAAAACTATCTTTTTAAAACAAGACAATTGCCTTGATACATGTCCCCCAGGGCAATATCCAGGTCCCCTATACACTTTTTATGACCATCAACTTGCATATAATCCTTCAAAATAGGGACTTTTGATTTCTCATGTTCGAGTCCCATATACAGTTGCAATAAAAAGTATGTGAACCCTTTTGGAATTATATGGATTTCTTCATAAATTGGTCATAAAATGTGATCTGATCTTCATCTAAGTCACAACAATAGACAATCACAGTCTGCTTAAACTAATAACACACAAATAATTAAATGTTACCATGTTTTTATTGAACACACCATGTAAACATTCACAGTGCAGGTTGAAAAAGTATGTGAACCTATGGATTTAATAACTGGTTGAACCTCCTTTGGCAGCAATAACTTCAACCAAACGTTTCCTGTAGTTGCAGATCAGACGTGCACAATGGTCAGGAGTAATTATTGACCATTCCTCTTTACAGAACTGTTTCAGTTCAGCAATATTCTTGGGATGTCTGGTGTGAATTGCTTTCTTGAGGTCATGCCACAGCATCTCAATCGGGTTGAGGTCAGGACTCTGACTGGGCCACTGCAGAAGGCGTATTTTCTTCTGTTTAAGCCATTCTGTTGTTGATTTACTTTTATGCTTTGGGTTGTTGTCCTGTTGCAACACCCATCTTCTGTTGAGCTTCAGCTGGTGGACAGATGGCCTTAAGTTCTCCTGCAAAATGTCTTGATAAACTTGGGAATTCATTTTTCCTTCGATGATAGCAATCCGTCCAGGCCCTGACGCAGCAAAGCAGCCCCAAACCATGATGCCCCCACCACCATACTTCACAGTTGGGATGAGGTTTTGATGTTGGTGTGCTGTGTCTCTTTTTCTCCACATATATTGTTGTGTGTTTCTTCCAAACAACTCAACTTTGGTTTAATCTGTCCACAGAATATTTTGCCAGTACTGCTGTTGAACATCCAGGTGCTCTTGTGCAAACTGTAAACGTGCAGCAATGTTTTTTTTTTGGACAGCAGTGGCTTCCTCTGTGGTATCCTCCCATGAAATCCATTCTTGTTTAGTGTTTTACGTATCGTAGATTCGCTAACAGGGATGTTAGCATATGCCAGAGACTTTTGTAAGTCTTTAGCTGACACTCTAGGATTCTTATTCACCTCATTGAACAGTCTGCGCTGTGCTCTTGCAGTCATCTTTACAGAACGCCCACTCCTAGGGAGAGTAGCAGCAGTGCTGAACTTTCTCCATTTATAGACAATTTGTCTTACTGTGGACTGATGAACAGCAAGGCTTTTGGAGATACTTTTATAACCCTTTCCGGCTTTATGCAAGTCAACAATTCTTAATCGTAGGTCTTCTGAGAGCTCTTTTGTGCGAGGCATCATTTACATCAGACAATGCTTCTTGTGAAAAGCAAACCCTGAACTGGTGTGTGTTTGTTAGAGGGAAGGGCAGCTGTAACCAACACCTCCAATCTTATCTCATTGATTGAACTCCAGTTGGCTGACACCTCACTCCAATTAGCTCTTGGAGATCTCATTAGTCTAGGGGTTCACATACTTTTTCCACCTGCGCTGTGAATGTTTATATGGTGTGTTCAATAAAAACATGGTAACATTTAATTATTTGTGTTTTATTAGTTTAAGCAGACTGTGATTGTCTATTGTTGTGACTTAGATGAAGATCAGATCACATTTTATGACCAATTTGTGCAGAAATCCATATCATTCCAAAGGGTTCACATATTTTTTATTGCACGTGTACTTTAACCATATTTAAAATGGTGGCACCATCTAAATCCTCTATAATAATAAAAACTAGTAAAAGTAAGCTTTCAGGAAACTTCATGTCCCATTGCAATGCAACACAGACTGCAGAGACCACTCTGGATGTGCTTCCTGCTGGGCATGGCTGTTGTGGATGGCACTGGTCTACAATTAAATGTCCATGCTATCATGCTTGCAGAGTAGTGACACAATGTTATTACTTTCCTGCTTCTACTGTACATGTGCCAGGTATTGGCACCATTTTAGTTTATCCCAAATACTCTACACTATAGACATGTGCACTGCTGAAAAATGTGTAAATGCATAAATTCATCAATTCAAAAATTTGAAAATAAGAAAAAAAAAACTGAAAATGTGAAAAAATAACTAACTATTAAAATTATAGATATTGGAATTTCCTTTCAAATTTGGCTGTTAGTGAACATAACGAATACGAATTTATCTGAAGTTACGAATCATCCGGAATAACGAATGCCGCATCTAAACAAATGGAACTGAATGAATTAAAAATAAATGATAATAATAAAAAGGTTTTATTATTATTATTGTTATTTATTATTAATAATTTGTTATGTTCCATTCATTTAGCTATGACATTCGTTATACCGGATAATTCGTAACTTCAGAGAAATTCGTATTCGTTACGTTCACTAACAGCCAAATTTGAAAGGAAATTCCAATACCTATAATTTAATAGTTAGTAATAGGTTAAGTTATAATTAGCTAGTTATTATTTCAGATTTTCAAATTTTTGGATTTTCAAATTTCCGAATTTCTAAATATCCAAATTTCCAAATTTCCGAATATTCGAATTTACAAACTTTCAGAAAAATTTGTTAAACATTTTTTTGTTAATTCGGATATTTCCGAATTAACAAATTTTTCGCCATCCGTTAAAAACGAATTCGGAACTAAATAAATTGCACATGTCTACTACACTACCACCAGAATGAACCCAGATCTTAGTGACAGTGCGACTGATATCCTCCAACTGCAGTAATCTTCTCAGATACTGGTAATTAACTCCCAGCACAAGAAATTCCCTAATAATATATTTGTGGCTTCTATGTGTCAAATGATCTACGAAAGAGGGCCGCAAATACCTTTTTAGCAATATAAGACGTCCTGTGCTAGGAACTGATTGCTAGTATGTGTAGAAATTGCTAAAGGTTAGAGGAGATCAGTGGCAGTGTCATTAAATGCTGGGTTGGGGTGCCACTTCCTAAGCATGTGCAGTACAATAGGAGACATAGGAGACATATCAGTCTTCTGACCCTATTAAAGTGTATGAGGTTCTACTGCATACACAGTCCACAGAAGCACTTGCCACAGGTAAACATTTTGGTAGAACACCAGTGGAATCAGTGGTAGAAATTAGGGATGAGCCGGACACCCCCAGGTTCAGTTCGCACCAGAACATGCGAACAGGCAAAAAATTTGTTCGAACACCGTTAAAGTCTATGGGACGCGAACATGAAAAATCAAAAGTGCTCATCTTAAAGGCCAATATGCAAGTTATTGTCATAAAAAGTGTTTGGGGACCCGGGTCCTGTCCCAGGGGACATGCATCAATGCAAAAAAAAAGTTTTAAAAACTGCAGTTTTTTCAGGAGCAGTGATTTTAATAATGCTTAAAGTGAAACAATAAAAGTGAAATATTCCTTTAAATTTCGTACCTGGGGGGTGTGTATAGTACGCCTGTAAAGCAGCGCGTGTTTTCCGTGTTTAGAATTGTCCCTGGGGGCGTGGCTTGGACATGGCGGAGTGAGGGAGCTTTCTGTTTGAGCTCCCGACTCCCGACCTGCAATCTATGGCTGAAATGGACATTTGGCTAGCAAAACCAACCCTGAAATGACATACAAGAGACGGAGGAAGACCAGGGGATCAAAATCTGCTAACCCAGAAGCATCGATCAGAAGATATCTTACATCCCCGGCTCCGACAGCTATCTCCCCTGCAGCACCACATGGCGGGAGAGGACAGGGTGACTTACCTTCCACATCCATGGCTGTCTCACAGCAAGGTGTCCCGCGCTCGTTAGAGGGGCTGCCCTCCCTCCTGGTGCCTTCTCATGACAGTCAGGGTGGCTCTATGGCATCTGCAGGATCCTTGCAGACGGACGCGGACATCAGGTCCCTGCTACAGGCGCTTCCAACTAAGGCCTACATGGAGGGCCTCATGGCACGAATGGAGGAGCAGCACCGCCGTGATTTCCAGGGGCTTCGCTCTGAGGTTCACGCACTTGACGACCGAGTCGGACAGGGTGAGGTGGAGAGGAGCGCTTTGGAGCTCCGGGTCACCCAATTAGAAAAAGGCCAGGAGGCCTTCCAGGATAGGCTGGCTGAGGTGCAGCTCCAGGCCGAGGACCAGGAAAACAGGAGCCGCCGCAACAACCTCCGGGTTCGGGGGTTGCCAGAGGCAACGGGTCCGGAGAATCTGCTGGACACTGTCCTGGCTATCTTCCGGCAGCTTCTAGGCCCGGAGACTCCAGCCGCCTTGGAGTTCGACAGAGTCCACCGCGCACTGGGGCCGAAGCCGCAGGATCCTGACCGCCCTAGAGATGTCATCTGCCGCCTGCACCGCTACGCACACAAGGAGCAAGTTCTCAGGGCGGCATGGACCAAGGACCGGATCGACTTTGATGGAGCGGAGCTGTCGATCTACTCTGATGTGTCCAGAGCAACACTACAAAGACGGGCTATGTTGAAACCCCTTCTGGAGCGGCTGCGGCGAGATGCGGTGCCATATAGATGGGGCTTTCCACTCCAGCTATCGCTCAGGAAGGGGGGAAATTCCTTCACGCTGAGGCGCCATGCAGATCTCCCGGACCTGTTCCTTTTTCTGGGCATGGAACCCTTCCACCTGGCTGATTGGCTGAAGCCGCTTCCAGCTAGAGATCCTCGTCAAGCTCCCAGGGCTCCGGGACCGGGTCTGCCGCGCCGCTCCACCAGGCGAAGGAGAGGCGATCAGCTGCCGGCTAGAGCCCAAGATAACGAAGCTTGACCAGCCAGTCCTGCTACTGTGAGTTTTTTCTGTTACGGGGTGGCACACACTGTGAACTGATTTTTTATTTTTTTATTATTTCTTTACAAGTTCATGCTATGGACTTTTTGGTCCCGCTCTTTGGACAGCTGCCCTGTGCCGTTCCCCCCGCCCCCCATTCCCGGGTGTATGCTGCTCTTGGTTGGGTTGGCCCTATGGGATCACCCCCGCTCTGGCGGGAGTCGCCTGACCGGGTTTGCCCTCCCCCTCCCCCCCTGGTGGTTGCTGCTCGCGGCCAAGCCTCGGTGACTGTTTCACCCCATCCCGGTGGAGACATCTTCCCCCGGCTCTCCCTCTCACCCTCCAGGCTATGTGTGACTGTGAGCCGTTCTTCGGTAGGGCCGCCCCGGGGCCGCCCCCCTCTCTCCCCCACCTGCTGACTTTTCTTTTGCGCCCCGCTCTCGGAGCCCACCTGAGGACAAGCTATGAAAGGGAGCCATAGACTGTCGCTTGATTGGATGGCAGGTGTTTTTATATAGGGGTTTTGTTTTTTTTGGGGGGGGGGGTCCGGACTTTAGGGGTGGTTGGGTGTGGGGGGAGGGGAGGGCTGTCCTGCTGTGCCGTTTAAAATGCCTGGGCTGGGGGTGGATGGGTGGGGTGCTCTGTGGTCGGGCGTCGTGGATATGGGGATGCTGCCTACTGATGTGTGCTCCCTCCCCCCCTTCCTCGTCCCCCCCCCTTCCTTGTCTCCCCCCTTCCTCGTTCCCTCATTCCCGCCTCCTCCCTCCTCACTCCCTTCCCCCCTCCCCATTCCCTCCCATACTCTCTCCTTCTCCTCCCCCCCTCTCCCCCCATCTCTCCCCCTTCCCCCTCTCCTCTCCCCCTCCCTCTCTCCCCCTCCTCACCCCCCCTTTCCCCCACTCTTCTCTCCCCCCCTCTTCTCTCCCCCCCTCTTCCCCTCCCTCTCTCCCCCTCCTCACCCCCCTCTCTCCCCCCCTCTCTCCACCCTCCTCCCTTCCCCCCCTCCTTTCTCCCCTCCCCGCTCTTCACCCTTCCTCTTTTCCCCCTCTCCTCCTCCCCTCCCCCTTACCCCTCCCTCACCTCCCCCCTCTCCCTCCTCCTTCCCCCCCTCCTCCTCTTTCTCCCCCTCTTCCCCCTTCCTCTATCTTCCCCTCCCCTTCCCCCCTGTATACCTTCCTTTTCCTCCTCTGTCCCCCGGATTTTGGCTTTACCCACTGTCTCCATCTTTGGTGCCGTGGGCTGCCCCCTGGACAGATCCGGGATACGCCACCTGAAGGAGCGGGCGCCTGTTCCCCCTGTATACTCTGGTGGCTTCCCTGGCCCGTGCGCCAGGGCGGGGGGGGCTACTACGGCGGCCTGCTTCTTTATCGATTTTAGGGGGGGCCGGGGTGGGACCCATGCTGGGGCTGCGGTGGGGGGTTCCTCCTTGGGGGGACCCCCCTCCTAGGCCGTTTTGATCTTGCGGTCCCCGTTCTTCTGGTCGAGCCTCCCCCGTCCTGGGCATGCGGGGGCGCCAAAGCCTAGCTTTCGGTACCAGTGTGTGCATTTTCCCCTTGGCCCCCTTTTTGGTTTTTATGGCGCCATTTATAAGTTCTCTTGTTGGGCCTTCTGGTTATAATTACTTGGGTTTTGTTCTTTGTTTTGCACTAAGATGTTTAAATGTCCATTTCATGTATTTGAGCCATGTGATGGGTTACTGTGCTACTGTTTTGTCCTGGTTGGGGTTTGGCCTGGGGGGCGGGTTGCGCCGGGGCTCGGGCGCCCCATGTTGGGGCCCGGGGCCGGCGTTGCCGGGCTGCTGGGCCGTCCTTATCAGGCCACTTTGTCCTGAGAACCATCCGGCTCTCTGTAGCATCTGAGGTGGGTCGGGTTAGGGAGCCTCCGACCCCTGTTGTGTTCAAACACTTTCCCCACATAGGGTCGCACCCGTCAAGTGACTCCTGCTCTAGGGTTACTGGGGTGCACTGAGACTAGGTCTCCCTTACGCTTGAGGTGTACTAGGTTTCTTTGTTCTCTCCTCTTCTGCTCTCTTCTGTCCTTTCCCTCCTAGCCTCCCTCCTCCTCCCCCACCCTTTTTTTTTTTGTGCCTGCCTCTTCTGGCCGCAGTCATGCCCACGGGTAAAACAGAGCCTGTTCGTCTAGTTTCTATAAATGTGAAGGGGCTGAATACCCCTGAGAAACGCTCCATGGTGCTAACCAATCTAAAACATATGAAGGCCCATGTGTGCTTCATGCAGGAGACACATTTCCGTGCTGATAAGCTGCCAAGACTGCATGGCCGCTTTTTCCCGACAGTGTACCACGGTTGCTCCTCTGACTCTAAGTCAAAAGGGGTGAGTATCCTGATTCGGGGTGATACCCCATGGCAACTGAAGGACCAGTGGGGGGATGCAGAGGGGAGAGCTTTATTTGTGAAGGGGACGCTTGGGAGGTCCCTGGTGACTTTGGTCAATCTATACCTCCCAAATGCCAACCAGATTGCCTTCCTGGAGCCAATTATGACCAAATTGGTTGACTTTTCCGAAGGGATGGTGATTATGGGTGGAGACATGAACTTTGCCATGGACCCGATCCTGGACTCATCTAGGGGTGTTTCCCAAGTCTCTTACGCCTCACTTAAGCGCCTTAAGAAAAACTTCCATGCTCTCCACTTGGTGGATGTATGGCGTATCCTTCATCCAAGCCACAAAGACTTCACGTTCTATTCGCACCCCCACGACTCGTATACCAGAATTGATATGTTCATGGTGCCTCAGGCGATTCTGTCCAGGGTTTCCTCAGCCTCGATTGGTTCTATTACCTTTTCGGACCATGCCCCAGTCTTTATAGACATCGATTTGCTTTGCTCCGCAGAGAGACAATGGTCGTGGAAGCTTAACGACTTGTTAATTCAGATGCCCGAGGTGGAGGAAGAGGTCTCTAGAGAACTGAGACAGTACTTCGCCACGAATGCTGACTCGGAGGTGGCCCCGACAATGGTATGGGAAGCCCATAAAAGTTACATTCGTGGCCTCTTGATCAGAATGGGATCACGCATCAAGAAGGAGAGAGCGAAACAAATTGTGGACATTTTAGATAAAATCAGGGTTTTGGAATCGGCTCATAAACAATCCTTCGCTTCCCAGATCCTTCTTGAGTTGACAGCCCTGCGAAACCAGCTGCGCTCCTTGGCCCTGTTTAGAGCCAAAGCAGTGATCTCGAAGTGCCGCCGTTCTTTTTACGAGCATAGCAACAAATGTGGTAGGATGCTGGCGAGGGCTCTGAGAGCTCAGAGGGCTCGTACATTCATTCCTGAATTGATTAGTGACTCTCACAACAGGGTTCACACCACGGAAGGTATCGCGGAAATGTTCCGGGAATACTATACTACTTTGTATAATCTCCCTAGTCCAACATCTGTGGGGGGTCTGTCGAATGCAGGGAGGAAGATCGGGGACTATTTGAGGAGGTCTGGTCTCCCCCGGATTTCGGAGGAGGACCTGACCGAGCTTGACAGGCCTCTTTCAGTGGAGGAGGTGACTGTGGCAATGTCGCGCATGCATTTGGGGAAGGCGCCGGGACCGGACGGATATTCCCTTCTCTATTACAGGACTTTTGGAGAAGTACTGCTTCCGCATTTTCTCTCTGCGTATAATGCTACAGGGGAGGGGACGCCCCTCCCGGCGGATGCCTTGAGAGCACATATTGCCGTGATCCCGAAGGAGGGAAAAGATCCACTACGATGCCAAAACTATAGACCGATCTCGCTGCTCAATGTGGATCTCAAGATATTCACGAAAGCGCTTTCCATGCGTTTGATTGACTTAATGCCACAACTAATCCATTCCGACCAGGTCGGTTTTGTTCCTACTAGAGAGGCGCGTGACAACACGACTAAGGCAATCAACATGATCCACGCTGCAAAGACGCGTAAAACCCCTATGCTGCTCCTCTCGACGAACCCTGAAAAGGCGTTCGACAGGGTGAGTTGGCCTTTCCTGTTTGAAACTCTCCGCTGGGTTGGCCTGCAGGAACGCATGATGAATTGGATGTTGGCAATATATTCCTGCCCATCGGCCCAGGTCAAGGTGAATGGCCACCTTTCTTCACCATTTCAGATTGCGAATGGGACGAGACAGGGGTGCCCTTTGTCGCCCCTGATATTCGTCCTCACACTAGAACCTTTCCTGCGTATCATCAGAGACAACCCGGACATTACGGGACCACGCCTGGACGCCACCCTGTCCCCCAAGATCGCGGCTTTCGCAGACGATCTGCTCTTCTTTCTGACCAACCCCCTTGTGTCCACTCCGAACTTGCTCAAGGAAGTGAAGCTATACGAGGAGGTGTCAATGTTTCGCATTAACTACCAGAAATCGGAGGCACTTGGGGTCGCCTTACCTCCTCCTTTAACCACTTAAGCCCCGGACCATTTCGGGCCATTAGGACCAAGCCTGTTTTTGGGATTCGGCACTGCGCTGCTTTAACTGTAAATTGTGCGGACATGCAATGTTGTACCCAAATGAAATTTGCGTCCTTTTCTTCCCACAAATAGAGCTTTCTTTTAATGGTATTTGATTGCCCCTGCGATTTTTATTTTTTGCGATATAAACAGAAAAAGACCGAAAATTTTGAAAAAAAATGATATTTTCTACTTTTTGTTATAAGAAAAATCGAATAAACTCAATTTTAGTCATACATTTAGGCCAAAATGTATTCAGCCACATGTCTTTAGTAAAAAAAATGTCAATAAGCGTATATTTATTGGTTTGCGCAAAAGTTATAGCGTTTACAAACTAGGGTACATTTTCTGAAATTTACACAGCTTTAAATTTATGACTGCCTATCTCATTTCTTGAGGTGCTAAAATGGCAGGGCAGTACAAAACCCCCCCAAATGACCCCATTTTGGAAAGTAGACACCCCAAGGAAATTGCTGAGAGGCATGTTGAGCCCATTGAATATTTTTTTTTTTGTCCCAAGTGATTGAATAATGACAAAAAAAAAAAAATTACAAAAAGTTGTCACTAAATGATATATTGCTCACACATGCCATGGTTATATGTGGAATTGCACCCCAAAATACATTCTGCTGCTTCTCCTGAGTACGGGGATACCACATGTGTGGGACTTTTTAGGAGCCTAGCCACGTACGGGACCCCGGAAACCAAGCACCGCCTTCAGGATTTCTAAGGGCGCAAATTTTTGATTTCACTCCTCACTACCTATCACATTTTCGAAGGCCATAAAATGCCAAAATAGCACAAAACCCCCCCAAATGACCCCATTTTGGAAAGTAGACACCCCAAGCTATTTACTGAGAGGCATGTTCAGTCCATGGAATATTTTATATTTTGCCACAAGTTGCGGGAATATGACAAACTTTTTTTTTTTTGCACAAAGTTGTCACTAAATGATATATTGCTCACACATGCCATGGGCATATGTGAAATTACACCCCAAAATACATTCTGCTGCTTCTCCTGAGTACGGGGATACCACATGTGTGGGACTTTTTGGGAGCCTAGCCGCGTACGGGACCCCAAAAACCAAGCACCGCCTTCAAGGTTTCTAAGGGCATAAATTTTTGATTTCACTCCTCACTACCTATCACAGTTTTGAAGGCCATAAAATGCCAAGATGGCACAAAACCCCCCCAAATGACCCCATTTTGGAAAGTAGACACCCCAAGCTATTTGCTGAGAGGCATGTTGACCCCATTGAATATTTTTTTTTTTTGTCCCAAATGATTGAATAATGACAAAAAGAAAAAAAAAATGTACAAAAAGTTGTCACTAAATGATATATTGCTCACACATGCCATGGTTATATGTGGAATTGCACCCCAAAATACATTCTGCTGCTTTTCCTGAGTACGGGGATACCACATGTGTGGGACTTTTTGGGAGCCTAGCCGCGTACAGGGCCCCAAAAACCAAGCACCGCCTTCAGGATTTCTAAGGGCGTAAATTTTTGATTTCACTCCTCACTACCTATCACAGTTTCGAAGGCCATAAAATGCCAAAATAGCACAAAACCCCCCCAAATTACCCCATTTTGGAAAGTAGACACCCCAAGCTATTTGCTGAGAGGCATGGTGAGTATTTTACAGCTCTCATTTGTTTTTGAAAATTAAGAAAGACATTTTTTTTTCTTTTTTTTTTTCTTTTTTTACATTTTCAAAACTTTGTGACAAAAAGCGAGATCTGCAAAATACTCAACATACCTCTCAGCAAATAGCTTGGGGTGTCTACTTTCCAAAATTGGGTCATTTGGGGGGGTTTGTGCCATCTGGGCATTCCATGGCCTCCGAAACTGTGATAGGCAGTGAGGAGTGAAATCAAAAATTTACACCCATAGAAATCCTGAAGGCGGTGCTTGGTTTTTGGGGTCCCGTACGCGACTAGGCTCCCAAAAAGTCCCACACATGTGGTATCCCCGTACTCAGGAGAAGCAACAGAATGTATTTTGGGGTGTAATTCCACATATGCCCATGGCATGTTTGAGCAATATATAATTTAGTGACAACTTTTTGTACATTTTATTTATTTTTTTGGTCATTATTCAATCACTTGGGACAAAAAAAAAAAAATATTCAATGGGCTCAACATGCCTCTCAGCAAATAGCTTGAGGTGTCTACTTTACAAAATGGGGTCATTTGGGGGGGTTTTGAACTGTCCTGGCATTTTATGCACAACATTAGGAAGCTTATGTCACACATCATCCACTCTTCTAACCACTTGAAGACAAAGCCCTTTCTGACACTTTTTGTTTACATGAAAGAAAATTTTTTTTTGCAAGAAAATTATGTTGAACCCCCAAACATTATATATTTTTTTAAAGCAAAGGCCCTACAGATTAAAATAGTGGGTGTTGCATTTTTTTTTTCCACACAGTATTTGCGCAGCGATTTTTCAAACGCATTTTTTGGGGGAAAAACACACTTTTTTTATTTTTAATGCACTAAAAAACACTATATTGCCCAAATGTTTGATGAAATAAAAAAGATGATCATAGGCCGCGTACATGGATACCAAACACGACATGCTTTAAAATTGCGCACAAACGCGCAGCGGCGACAAAACTACATTCATTTTTAAAAGCATTTAAAAGCCTTTACAGGTTACCATGTTAGATTTACAGAGGAGGTCTACTGCTAAAATGACTGCCCTCGATCTGACCTTCGCGGTGATACCTCACATGCATGATGCAATTGCTGTTTACATATGACGCTAGACCGACGCTTGTGTTCGCCTTTGCGCAATAGCAGGGGGGGACAGCGGTGCTTTTTTTTTTTTTATTATTTATTTGGCTTTTTTTTTTAATTTTTAAACTGTGCCTTCCATATTTTATTTTTTTACCATTTTTATCGTTATCTCAGGGAATGTAAATATCCCCTATGATAGCAATAGGTAGTGACAGGTACTCTTTTTTTGAAAAAAATTGGGGGGTTAGACCCTAGATCTTTCCTCTGCCCTCAAAGCATCTGACCACACCAAGATCGGTGTGATAAAATGCTTTCCCAATTTCCCAATGGCGCTTTTTATATCCGGGGGGGGGGGGGACATTCCCTCCCACTGCTTGTAAAAGCAGTCTAGAGGCTAATTATCTGCTAGAATTGCTTTTACATGAAAGCCGGCTGCTGGCTGAAAAGAATGATACCTAAACCCGCAGGCATCATTCTGGTATAAACATTCAAAGTCCAGCAACATACCAGTACGTTGCTGGTCCTTGTTGGACATGTATTGTAATCTTTTTTTTCATACAGCCTATTGGCTGAACGAAAAAAAGAGATTGATTGGTGGGTATGCCCACCATTAGAATACCTCCCTTCATCCACCCACTTCTAATGATGGGCATATATGCCGAAGCATGGGGGCATCCTCCCGCAAAAAAGTTATGCCGCGTACACACGGTCAAGCCTTCGTCGGAATTTCGACCGTATGTACGCGGCATAAAAGGTTATGCCGCGTACACACGGTCGGACTTTTCCACGGATAAGCCTCCGTTGGAATTTCGACCGTATATACGCGGCATTAGGAGCAAAATCGCTCCTCCGCCCCTGCTGCCCCCATGCTTCGGCATATATGCTCTTTTTTTTAACTGTGGTGGTGAAATCACCTCCTACAGCGTTGGAGTCACGGATTTATGTATCGTGGGAGCAAACGCTGTTGCTGTCAAGATAAATAGATCCGCGCTGCAACTGAATGGCGTACCTGCTAAGCAAATGGTGGTTAACATTAAAACAAAGTAACATTACAGTACAACAGTAAGACCTTACCATGCCATACCTTCAAAGCAAATACCAAAACAAAACCTAGTAAAAAATAAAAAAATGTTTTAACGCAACCTGTGCCTAAAATATATATATGCCGAAGCATGGGGGCATCCTCCCGCAAAAAAGTTATGCCGCGTACACACGGTCGGAATTTCGACCGTATGTACGCGGCATTAGGAGCAAAATCGCTCCTCCGCCCCTGCTGCCCCCATGCTTCGGCATATATGCTCTTTTTTTTAACTGTGGTGGTGAAATCACCTCCTACAGCACTGGAGTCACGGCTTTATGTATCGTGGGAGCAAACGCTGTTGCTGTCAAGATAAATAATTCCGCGCTGCAGTTGAATGGCGCACCTGAAAACAAAAAATTACATACCTGAAAAGCAAGCATGATAAAACATTGCAGAACAGAATACAGTAAAAAAGAGCAGAACAATAGAGAGAAAATAGAGAGAGAGAGAACAATAAAACGACAACTATTTTTGGTTTTTTTATTTTATATTTTTTTTGTGTTTTGTTTTTTACGTTTTTTTTTTCTTTTTTACACTTTTTTTTGTAACTTTACAACTGTAATGGTTCGGGTCTCTCAAAATGTAATGGCATCTTGGGAGACCCTGTGTAAGTGTGTCCTAGTCTGTGAAATGCTGTACCCTACGCTAAAACTTCACTTTTGAGTGGTAGCGTTCAAAACATTCACCTTGGCAAAGACCAGGCTTGTCAGGACAGAGTGGACAAAAACTACGGGTGTCACGCCTAAATCCGCGCTTGCTACAGACACGACATCTTTTTTGGGGGTGGCTTTGGGTAGGGGTACTCAGGAGGACATACGAATAATGCCTCTCATGCAGCCGGCTTACTGCATTTGGTTGGGGATGGTGAGGTGCAGAACCGCCTGGATACAGGAGTTCTGTGACTATCTCATTCTGGAATTTTAGAAGAGATAACGTCCCGCCTGAAGCTCTGTATAGCACATGAGCGTTCAGCAAAGCCAATTGGAATAATGATAGAGACACTTTTTTGTACCAGCGTCTCGCCTTACGGTCAATTAGATACGGCGCCATCAACTGGTCGTTGAGGTCCACCCCTCCCATATTTTGGTTATATTCGTGGACACAGAGGGGTTTCTCCACAACACCAGTCGCCGTACGAATTTGGACTGTCGTGTCTGCATGAAGGGAGGTAAGAAGGAAAACATTCTTATTGTCCCTCCACTTCATAGCGAGCAAGTTATTACACTTCAAGCAGGCTCTCTCCCCCAGCCTAAGACGGGCATCTACAAGCCGCTGGGGAAAGCCCCGGCGATTAGGTCGCACGGTGCCACATGCTCCAATCTTATGATCAAACAAGTGACTAAACAGTGGCACGCTCGTGTAATAATTGTCCACATACAAGTGGTACCCCTTTCCGAATAAGGGTGACACCAAGTTCCACACTATCTTGCCAGCGCTCCCTATGTAATCCGGGCAGTTGACCGACTCAATCTGACTGTCTTTTCCCTCATAAACCGTAAAGTTCACTACATAGCCTGTTGCCCTGTCACAGAACTTGTAGAGCTTGACCCCGTATCTGGCACGCTTGCTGGGAAGGTACTGCTTGAAAGACAAGCGGCCAGAAAATTTAATCAGGGACTCATCAACGCAGACAACTTGATCGGGAGTAAACAAGGCTGCAAAACGTTCGTTGAAGTGGTTTATGAGGGGCCGAATTTTATAGAGCCGGTCGTATTCAGGGTCCCCACGTGGACGACAAAGTTCATTGTCGTTGAAGTGCATGAACCGCAAAATCTGCTCGTATCGTGCCCTGGATATGGAGGCAGAGAACACGGGCATGTGGTCAATTGGGTGCGTGGACCAATAAGCACGCAATGACGGAAATTTATGTGTGCCCATGTTGAGGGAAAGGCCCAGAAAGGTCTTAAATTCGGAAACCGTAATTGGTTTCCAATTTCTGGCAATTTTAGGCAACTGGGGGTTAGCGGCGATAAATTGACCAGCATATAAATTACTCTGGTCCACAATAGATCTATAGAGATCTTCCGTGAAAAACAGCGAATAAAAATCGATTGGCATAAAATCAGCTGTTTCCACCTGAATACCGGGTTGGGCAGTGAATGGGGGAAGTACGGGTTCTGCAGAAGTGGTGGGGACCCAATCAGGATAGGCGAATTCTGCAGGAAGGGCAGTATGGGCACGACGGGCCTGCCTTTGTCTTCTTGGTGGCAGCGGGACACTACTTGTGCTTGCCACCTCGCCAGCTTGAACTGCACTTATGGGACTCGCCACGTCACCAAGTGTTACTGCAGTGCTGGATGTACGTCCAGGCTGTACTAGGCCGCTGGTGCTTGCCAGTTCACCAGAAGGAATAGCGGCGCTAGTACTACTCTGCTCCATGATACGAGAGACCTGCGGTTCTTGCTCCTCAACAACCTCAGAAGATCGGGATCGGGTACGCCTGACCTTAGCAGGGACCTCAACTTCGTCGTCAGAGCTATCTGACGTGGGGCCGCTGACGTCACTGTCTTCTACGGGAAGATATTCTGAGCCTGAATCTGACAGATACGTGACCTCCTCTTCACTATCTGTCATGCTCAGAATCTTGTAGGCCTCTTTACTAGTGTACCTTCGTCTTGCCATTTTGGGCTCTAAATTTAGGGGTACACTAGTAAGATTCACAGGAAAAAAAGCACCTGACTGTCGTCAGCAAATATATCAAACGCTACAAAAAAACTGTTAGCGATCGCAGGGATCAGGCCTGTCTCTGCGAACGCTGCAGTTATGTGTGTTGTGTTTGGTAAGTGACAGTGATCGATCGATACTGCACTTGGGTGGGCTGGGCTGGGCTGGGCGGAGGGGCTAAACGCAGGTACTAGCAGGTATCTGGGCTGATCCCGCTAACACTGCGTTTTTGGGAACCCTAAACCGCTGGGGATGCTAGTATAGATCTGATCAGATACTATACCACTAAGGGGGGTGTATGCTTTGCGCGTGGGTGTTAGCGTTACTGGCACTAACCTAACACTGCCTGGGGCGACGCAGACCCTCTCTGGCGCTAAAACCTAATTGATCTCACCCGCCGGGCGATCAGGGGGGTTAAACCTTTATTGGGTTATATACGGCGGGTGCCCTGATGCTATAAAAAGCAAACTAATCAACCAGCGTCACCCGTAACCTTTATATGGTGATCACTGGTGAAAGGGTTAACTAGGGGCAATCAGGGGGTTAAAACCTTTATTAGGTTAAATATGGGGGTACCTGACACCAATAAAAACCTGCGGCGAACCTAAAAAAAAAATAACTGCCTATCTAAAACACCAGCGACACGAATACAGCGATCGGAAAAACAATCGCTTAGTGACGCTGAAGTTAGGGGGTGAAAGGGTTACCTGGGGGGTGATCAAGGGGTTAAACCTTTATTAGGGGGGGTTAGGGGGCTACCCTGGACCTAAAGGGGCCTAATCCTAACTGCCTTGCAACTTTTTACAATCACAGATGACACTAAATGCAGTGATCAGTAAAATAAATGATCACTGCAATCAGTGACACTGTGATTGGGGGCTTTGGGGTGACCTGGGGGTGATCTGGGGGTGACTGGGGGGTGATTTGTGTGCCTATGTGTACCTACGTGTCAGTGGACTGTTGGAGCACTAACCTCTGTCTTCACTCCTCGGCGCCGGGAACGAAAAGACCGCAGCGAGGGAGATGACATCACTTCCTCCAGCCTGTGTTTACATCACATGGCGGAGGAAGCAATTTCATTGGCCGGGAGCAATCACGAGGGGGGGGGCGGAATCGAGCGGCCGCCCCCTCATGCCTGATCGCTCCCGAACACTTAACGGCCGCTCACTGCAGTGAAGGGGGTCCGGATGGACCCCCCAACTGCACAAAGGCGATCACGTAGATCTACGTGATTCTGCCTGTCCGTGCCATTCTGCCGACGTAAATCGGCGGTGGGCGGTCGTTAAGTGGTTAACTGACCTGCTCCGGGTTGATTTTCCTTTCAAATGGGCTATGTCCCATACCAAATATCTGGGTATCTTGTTACCCAGCAGGACGGAGGAGATTTTCCCCCTCAACTTTCCTCCCCTTTTGACGGCCGTAAAAAAAGACCTGCAAGAGTGGCAGCATGGCCTTTTTTCCTGGTTTGGCCGTTGCAGCATTGTGAAGATGAATGTCTTACCTAGACTGTTATACCACTTTCAGGCATTACCCATACGGGTGCCGGCGTCCTTCCTGAGAGCGGTTAACAGAACGCTAATTCGGTTTGTGTGGGCCCAGAAGCCCCCGCGGTTGGCGCAGAGAATTCTCCGGCTGCCAAAGGTGAAGGGTGGTGTAGCCCTACCGGACGTTACTCTCTATCACAAGGCATGTCATTTAACGCGTGCCTTGGATTGGTGCCGTCACGGCCTTCTGAAGCAGTGGGTGCAGATTGAACGATCCTTGACTGGGGCCCACTGGGACTCGTTGCCCTGGTGCCAACCTCCCTTGCCAAAGGAGATTTCTGATCACCCCACAGTAGGGGTGACGATAAGGACAGCTTGGAAGGCCTTCCGTGATCATTCGATCGCACCGCTCCCGTCCCCGCTCACCCCAATTGTGGGCAACCCGGCTTTTAGTCCGGGTCTCAACGACCCTAGCTTCCTGGCGTTGAAACCGGTGGACAGGTCTCAAGTGCGACACTTTCTCACAAACGACCAATGGCATACTCGACGACAAATCCTAGAGGACCCTGCTCTGACTGGGCTCTCATTCTGGCAAAAGGTCCAGCTGTCCCACTTCATCCACATGTTGCCTTCTCCGAATACTTATGGGCGGCAGCTGACACCTTTTGAGTTGCTATGCCTGGACCTGTCCCCGTTGAGACATGCAATATCCCTGATATACCAAATCCTAGTTTCTCCCCCTCCGGACTTTAGGCCGCTCTATGTTACCCAGTGGGAACGGGAGCTGGGCCTACAACTTACGGGGAAAGAGGTTGACCGAATCCTTCTCTTCGCTCAAACAACTTCTATCAGTGCAAGGCACCAGGAGATGGAATATAAGCTTCTGTCCCGTTGGTACTACACTCCGGAAAAGATACACAAGATGTTCCCTCAGAGCACGGATATGTGCTGGAGGTGCGGGGAGGAGGTTGGTACGCTCCTCCACATCTTTTGGTCATGCCGCATCTTACAATCATTTTGGTCTGAGGTACACCGCATCGTCCAAAAGTTTACGGACAGAGAGCTGCCGTTGTCACCTGAGCTCTTCCTTCTGCACCACCACAATATCCCAACTAAGGGCTATAGAAAGTCCATATTGCCGCTTCTGATCAATGCGGCAAAGGGTTGCATCCCGCTGAATTGGAAGCAGACTCAGCCTCCATCGGTGGCGGGCTGGTTGGGCAGAGTGAAGGCTGTCCATGACATGGAGGACTTGGTAGCAACGGAAAGAGGCCTAAGTGAGAAATTCTCCAAAACATGGTACTTCTGGCACGAATTTTACTTCTCGGAGGAATGCGGGCTCCTAATGGCTCGATCCACCTGAGAGGATCGAACTTGACTGCTCCCCAGGCGGGGTGGCTGTGGCTGGAGGCACCCTGTTCCCCACCCCCTGGGTGGGGGTGGTTGGGTTTTTTTTTTTTTTTTTTTTTTTTCTCCTTCCCATCCCTCCCCTCCCCCTCTTGTATTCTTGCACTCCTTGCTTTCTTTTCTCTTACTTTCCCTGCTTTTTCTGTATTACCAACACTAGAGTGTTGGCCTGTGCAAGCCTGTTTCTCACGGGCTTGACGTTTCTATTTCTATCTAAATCGGCTTTTGCCACAAAAATACGGCCATGCGGGGGGCGGAGAGCTCCTGTAAGCCTGACACTTGTTGTGATCCCCCCCTCTGACAACGGGCTTTATATCTCTACTGTAATATCTATACTCATGAGGGGGTGGGGAATGTTTGCTGTTTTTTGATAAGCATCAGTGCGCTCTCTGTGTATCCGCATGTCCTTTTCTCTTAAATAAAGAATTTACAAAAAAAAGAATTGTCCCTGCACAAAATGTAATTTCTGAAGGAAAAAAAGTCATTTAAAACCACTCACGGCTATAATGAATCCCCGGGTCCCTGGAAATACAGAGAAAAGTCATTGAAAAAAAACGTCAGGCCCCCCCCCTAGTACATTACCAGGCCCTTTGGGTCTGGTATGAATATTAAGGGGAATCCCTGCCGGTTTTTTTAATGACTTTAATCTGTATTGCCAACCCGACAATTCATTAATAGATGCAGTATTTTTAAATTATTTTTTTCCTTCAAAAATGACATTTTGCACAGGGAACCAAAATATAAAAAAAAAATGCGTGGGGTCCCCCCAAAAATCCACACCAAACCCTTCAGGTCTGGTATGGATTTTAAGGGGAACCCCGCACCGAAATAAAAAGAAATGGCGTGGGGTCCCCCCAAAAATCCATACCAGACCCTTATCCGAGTACGCAACCTTGCAGGCCGCAGGAAAAGAGGGGGGACGAGAGAGCGCCCCCCTCCTGAACCGTACCAGGCCACGTGCCCTCAACATGGGGAGGATGTCCCCATGTTGATGGGGACAAGGGCCTCATCCCCACAACCCTTGCCCGGGGGTTGTGGGGGTCTGCGGGCGGGGGGCTTATCGGAATTTGGAAGTCCCCTTTAACAAAGGGGACCCCCAGATTCCGGCCCCCCTATGTGAATTGGTAACGGGTACATTGTACCCCTACCATTTCACAAAGAAAGTGTAAAAAAATGAAAATAAACACACAGACACAGTTGGGAAAGTCCTTTATTAAAAATAAAAAAATTAAAAATAAAAAACCCATTCCAGCGATGTAATCCAGTATGTCCAGCGTTGTTCTCTATGTCCCGCGGTGATCCGATGTCCAGCGCTGCAGTCTCCTCCAGTCTCCTCCTCCGTCAGCTAGCAACTCTGTCACTGCATGCACAACTACTGTTCCCTTTCTCCCAGCTCTCCATTGTCAACTTTTAGGGAGAGAAAGGGAAGCTGAGCCTGAAATTTCTGTGCTTCCAGCCCACTAGTTCGTCCCTCTGGTCAAATGACCTCCTCCCCAATGCAGCCTGTAGAAACTAGTTTTATTATGTAGCAGACAATTTGTATCAAACACTTACATCATGGTAAGTTTCAGGTGTCATCCAGTAGGATTAATGTTTATATTGCGTCCAGGATCTCTGACGCTACTCCACGGATTTCCCAGGTCCCGGTTATGGCGGCCGCAAGTAGCCGGGATACAGGCTGGCTTGTCCGTGATAGGAGACAGCAGCGAAAGATGGCAACGGTCGGTCCGGAGAGGAGCGTCTGACGTCAACTGGATGGTGCAGGGAACCACAACGCGTTTCAGAGCATGCGCAGCTCTCGTACAGGGCATGCGCGCTCCTTTCTCAAGTGTATTTTTCTATTTTTCCTTTCATGTCATTTTCCTTGAGTCGGCTTCAACTTGGAGAAGAGCTGCCCTGGGCAACTGAGTTTTTATTAAAGACTTCCTATCCACAATTGTTACTATAGAGTTTTTCAAAACCTTATGCTACCTGCCATCCCTTGGTAACAGTAATAACTTTATGTCCATCTGATTGGAATACTTTTTTTGTTTTTTTGATTTTCAACCTTTGTATAATATCCTTTACACATTTAGGATTAATCGTGTTTGTCTGTGCAGGCTTCCCAAGCGCTTGCATTTGCTATTGTAGAAACTAGTTAGTCACCTGGTTTCTGGGGGTACAGAGCACATTGTGTGTGTTTTTAGGGAATTGGGGGGAGGTGTACACTTCTAAAACCAGACACTGAGATACCCACCAGTTCCATTACTAAGGAACTCTTCCCAATATGGCAGCCATTTTCTAGAAGTCCAACTACCAAATGTATTCTTTATTTTACTTTTAAGGTTAGTGTTTTATCTGAAATAGCAGCACCACTATTTATCAAACCGTGTTCATTGCCTGTCACCACCTAGGTAGTAGTCAGGCTTTTATTTCTTAGCAATTAGACTTCACACGATTCCAGTTTGAGCTTATTACAACTAATTACAGGGTTTGGGCCTGATCTGAGATGTTAAGGCACAGGAAGTGGGGTGTGAATTTGCAAGAATTTAAGTTGTTCTGAGGTGTGAAGGTACATGAATTGGGGCTGATCTAGAGTGTGAAGGTGCAGGTATTGGACACAATTTGAGATGTGAAGGTGCATGAATTGGGGCTGCTGTGAGGTGTGAAGGTACAAGAATCTGGTCTGATCTGCAGTCTGAAGGTTCAGGAATTTGATCTGAATTGGGGCAGATCTAAGGTCTGAAGGTGCAGGAATTGGGGCTGATTTGAAGTCTGAAGGTGCATGAATTGGATCTGATGTCTAAAGGTGCAGGAATTGGGGCTGATTTGAGGTCTGAAGGTGCCGGAATTGGGGCAGATCTGAGGTCTGAAAGTGCAAGAGCTGATGTGAGGTCTGATGGTGCAGGAATTGGGGCTGATCTGAAGTCTGATGGTGCAGGAATCGGGGCTGATGGTGGTCTAAAGGTGCAGGAATTGGGCTGAACTGATATGTGAGGATGTCAGTTTTCAAATATTTTACATAGATTTGTTTGATTCTCATAGAATGATTTCTTAGATAGGTAGTGGTACCCTTGTAGGGGCTGCTGAAAGTGGGTCCCTTTTTGTTTCGTAAAATAGAATAGGAAGCCTTTAGTGCTAGCTGTCCTATGGTGGACTACTGCTCCCAGTAAGCCCACTTCAGGCCCTGCCAGGCCTCCTGGCTGCAGCTGCCTGAATCCACTGCCCATGACATCACAGTCCTTACTGCTGGCTCTGCACCCATTCCATACCGCACACTTCCAGTCCTCTGAGGCGTGCCTCCCTATTCCTCCCAACTGTGCCAGTCACTCACCAGCCTTCCTGGCTGCACACACACACCGATGGTTGCCTCCTGAAGGCTTGCCCGGCAGTACTAGCTCCTGCTGTCCTCTCCGACTCTTCTCTGTGACTCCCATCCAGAGCCTTCATGCGTTCTTGAAGGGATCCTTCCTGCACCTGAGTCCCAGGCCCAAGATCACCCCCCTCCAGAATGGGGAGCGCCCTCAAAGGCCCCGACAGCCTAGCACTCTATCCTCAGTTCTTCCACCCAGCTGCGCTGACCCTGGGTATATCAAGGAGGCCTGCCCCCTGCCAATCCTCTTCTAGAATCCTCTAGGAGGTAATCGAGAAGTGATGCTATCTGTGAGTCACCAGCCTACTTTGAGCCACTCCCAGCCCACACAGATCAAAACAAACAGGCCTAGCTTCCAGCTAGGTCTGCCCAAATGTACCTGTACTCACCAAAAATCTACCTCTAGCACCTACCTAGGTAGAAGGTGCTACACATATGTTAACTGTATCAGATTGTACAACATACAAGAAAGAGAGAGCAGGGACAAAATATTGTATTTGGAGTTAATTATTTTGTTTCCTTGCACTGCAATATCAAATTCTGCAAGAGCTCAAGTGGGGCTTTAACTGTATTTAATGCTGTGAGTTAAAAAATATTTTAAAAAGCATGAGCCTAAAGTTTAGCTGCAGAAAGAAAGCTTTGTCTTCTCAGGTCAAAGTGAATTAAATTCATTTGTGTCTGTTATTGGCCTGCATAACTTTTAAGTAATGTCAATTGGAAGTCTTTGAGCCGTGACATTAATGAGTCCTCACATGGCAGTAATTGATAGCGCCCTGTGGGGAAATGAGGAACAACTGGAAGGCCAATTGTAGTTAACCCCTTTCTGAAGTACAGGATAAGATGTAAAGGTGACAGCTAAAATAAGGTGTTGCTTTATGCTCTGCATGACATTCTGATGACATACATGCATCTAGATTACAGAAGTGCACTTTGGATGAAGAGCCATCTTAATATCACGGAGCTCTTAACAAAAGCAATATATGTGCAAATATTAGATAACTGGATCTATTGCTACAGTAAATTTTGTGCACAAAACAAATTCATGAGATACAGAAGAAGTGATTTTTGCAGAAAGCTCATGCGGAACTGCTTTGCATTCGTCTAGAATGTGTGCTCTCATCTGTTACATACATTATTGGAGGATCTGGAACAGTCAGCAGACAAAACAAAACAGAGAAACATGTAATGGAAAGGGGAACAAGTCAGTGCACTATCTCTATAGGGCAGCACAGAGGCGCTCAGGAAGTTAATGGCCTATGTCCAATATGCTTGGAAACGTGCACCACAGTTACGTTGAAGTTAATAAAAATAAAAAGTAAAAAAAGTTTAGGAGGAGATACAGTATATAAATGTAAAACTGAAACTGTCAAACTTTTCTGTTCAAGTTCAAAGTTCTTAAATAGGGGGAAAAAGAGGAGAGGAAAGAACAGAAGCAAACACCAATTGGAATGGCTCGCTTTTCTGCTCTTAGCAATAAACAGCAGACAGGAGCTTTAGCAATAGGTAGCGGTAGATCAATAATGAAGTCACTTTCAGTTGCAGGGGAGTAATTGTGTACAGTTTAGCAGAGCATGTTACCCTGTTAACAATAGTAGACCCTGTAACCCTTCCTACCTGCCCTCCTGTAAATCAAAGCCTCTAAACTAACTCTGCTGAAACCCCAACCCTAACACTTACCCTTACTCCAAGCCTTTCTACAACCCAAACACCTTTACTCCCAACTTTAATACTAACTTTCATTGTAACCCCAACCCTTATTCTCACTCCAATCCTCCCTATAAACATCACACCTGCCTCCCTTTATCACCAGCTTTCATTGTTTGCCCAGCTCCACTTACCCTGTCACCAAGTGTACATTTAACCCTCCCATCTGCCTCCCTGTATCCTCAGTACTGATGATCTGGGGTTCGGGCTTGGGTTTGGTATGAATCCAGCATTCAGATGTCATTGCTGGTCCAATGAGCTGTGGGTGGGAGATTCCCTACCTCACAGCTGCCTACACAAAGAGGTGAGGATGCTCATGACATCATTGATCTAACATGTGCACATGGCCATATTAGGTCAGAGTCATCCACCTTGTGGCCATATTAGGTCAATGATGTCATGAGCATCCTCAATCCTTTGTGTATGTCAGCTGCAAGGCAGGGAACCTCCCACCCACACCTAATTGTCCCAGCAATGGCAGGTAACTGTTATCAGCCCTGCCCAGTTCATTTTTAGAGTAATAGTAGTAGAATAGAGCATACATACAGTACGGTAAGTTAGCACTGTCACTCTTGGACAGGTAGTGATACTGACAGGATCACCAAATGAAAGAGAAAAATGCCTGAAAAAGTTAATTGCAGCCATCTCATCCAACATGACTGGTAAGCTGGTATAGAAACGTACAGAAGATTCTGGAAGAATGGGAGTAGAGGAGAGGAGGAGGTGCCTGGAGTATCTTGATGGCCCTGACCAATCCACAACAGATGGGTTGGCAGGGGGCAGGCCCCTCAAACACTCAGGGTCAGCCCAGATTGGGGCAGTGTAATTTGGGTGAAAGCTGGAGATGGAGTGTTAGGCTGTTGGTGGCCCTTGACTTCGGGCCTAGGCTCGGGTGTGGAAGGGACCCTCTTCATGACACACAGAGGCGTTCTAAGCAGGAGGCACAGGAGCAAAGTGGAGGACAGCAGAACACTGCCGGGCAAATCTCCAGGGAGGAAGGCAGCCAGGAAGGCTGGTGAGTGTTACAGATGGAGGACTTATAGGCATATCTGAGAGAACTGGGTGCAAGCAGTCTGAGTGGACTGTGGAGTCTTAGCCAGGAAGGCTAGTGAAAGAGGGAGCTGCCACCAGGTAAGCTAGCAGTGCCTGAGAGGTGGTGCTGGGATCAGTAGCTACAGAGGAGGACAGCTGAGCACTAGGACTTTATGCTACACTACCAAAGGGGACCGCAGTCCCTGCCTGCAAAGAGTATTTGCTATCGATCTAATTGAGCTTTTTTTAGATCATCCAGACAGTGCCAGATAGTCCTGGGGAATGTAGTTCTACAAGCAAGATTGTGCTGGAGGTAGAAGGAGAAGTGTACATACGGACTGTATATAGTTGTGTCCCTGAAGAGTTCTACTGATTTGATCAAGTGGGCATCCCATAATATCCCTATCCAAGTTTATTCCCCTCAATAAAACATAAAAACAAGGCACTGGAATGTTCTTCTGACGCAAGTGTGCTGTGAAGATACGGGGGGGGCCTGGCTGTGCATGGTGGGGGATCCCTTTCTACTTGCAGCTCCTTAAGGGGTGCGCTACACTCATAATCCCTCCTAGACTATTGACCTGACCCCCTGTTATCTTTACAGTTAACACTGACCCCCTGCAGCTCAATCTTCTCACCTGTGAAGCCCTCTCTCTCCACCCATGGCATCCCTTCTTCTCACTCCCAGGCGTTGAGCCAATGAACTCATGGAGGCTGAGAACTGTAACATGGACAACAGAGTGTAATTGTACCATAACACTACCAAATGGAGTTCTACTGTCTGTTCCATACTAATACCATCAAGGAGACAGATCAGTGAAAGTTGGCACACTGTTGCTACTCTGCATATAGCCAGTGGCTGTATAGGGACACGCTTTGGGTGAGCTTGAGTGTTTTATATTCCCATGCAGTGTTCAATGACTGCAGTGTCCAAAAGAGGAAGCACCTGAACAGTGGAGATGAGGGGACCCCTGGGCAGTTTACAGTAACAGCAGTGTCCAGCATAGGGAGCCCTAGGGCAACAGGCTGAGGGGAGATGAGCCAGCAGGTGAAGATCCAACAGAGGGCACCCCCAGTCAAGCAGTTCTGCATTGTTGTCACACTGACATCCTTGGTCTGGGGCCTGCTAGTACCAGCCGTTCACTGCTGCTCATTAACACATTTTTAGAAGCCAAGGGCAATCAGAACACATGGCACCCTTGCCCCACTCTCTCTACCCCTAGCATAAAGTACACAACTGTTCTGCTGTTCCCACTGAGTAAAAGATTTGCTAAGCACACAATAGGACATTTAGAGTGCACTAACATTGGCACTTTTTACTTATCCCGGGCACAGTTCACTCCTTTGGCCTGGTTCATACGTGCAGTGGGAGTGCTCTGAACCATGCCCAGCATTGATTAAGCGTACTGTGAGCGGAACCACTTGGAAGAAGTGGTCCTGGGCATTCTAGGCTTGTGGTCAAATACAGTTTGCTTCAGTGTGAGTGCAGACTGTGCTGGAGCAGAGAACTCTCTATAGATGACTAAGCAGGGATCGCTGTGGCTTGGTTAGCATAAGTGTACCCGGAAGTGCAGACCAGCAAGGGAGTGGGGAGGGTATAGATTCAAACTCAGGCATGGTTCAGTTAAACTGCACAGATCACTTAAACCACAGCTCCCAACTGTCCCTAATTCCAAGGGACTGTCCCTGATTTGGTGCTAAGTCCTTCTGTTCCTCTTTCTTCCTCATTTGTCCCTCATTTTGGTCTGATCTATATAGTTGTATACAAAATGCACTTTTTATCTTTCAAAAAGGGTTTTCTAGTGCTAATCCTTTTATCCAATTTCTATATTGCTGCATTTGTAAATTTCAAAAGCCAATATAAAGGAATAGTAGTGGTAAAAAAAAAAGCACTTGTGGGTTTAACTAATTATTTTTTTGTCTAATTCTCCTTTAAGGGGGTGTGGGAGGGACTGTCTCCAATGACTACATAGTTTTGCTAATAGGTGTCCCTCGTTCTCATCTCAAAATGTTGGGAGGTATGGAAAACGTTTTTAGTGTGAGTGCATACTTAGTAGCTCTTACTGAATACCTGACCAGTGACTGGACCAGTAACCAGTACAGCCACGTTGCAGCACAAAAAAGGCCTGTGCATTAATGCATACCTATTTTCCAGGGTCTTTTGGTCAGTTCAATGACATCACTGGTCCTTCGTCTTCTTCTCTGGTACTGAGCTGCACTGAACGTTGCTCACATAATGATGTGTGCCACTCAAACACATGGGGGTTGATTTACTAAAGCTGGAGAGTGTAAAATCTGGTGCAGCTCTGCATAGAAACCAATCAGCTTCCATGTTAGAGGCTTATTGTCTACCATGCCCAGCTGCACCTGATTTTTCACACTTTTAGTAATTCATCCCCATTGAGTCCAGTTTCTATAATGACACATCCCCAGCAGCTGTATTTATGACAGCCTGGATTCAGAGGAAGTAGATTGAATGATGCTGGTTGCCATTCAGCCCAGATGACTGAAGACATCTGGAGGTGTAAAGGAGTCACTGTGGTGGGCAGCTTTGGATTGAAGGTAAGAATTGCAGAAAATATGTTTTTTTTATGTCTAACATTACTGGGATATTGATTTTTTTTACCTGTTGTTCAACTTCAAAATGATGTTCCTAGGTTTAGATTTAATTTAAACATCTACTTTATTTATTTTGACTAGGGATGAGCTTCGTGTTCGAGTCGAACATACGTTCGACTCGAACATTGGCTGTTCGATCGTTCGACGAAGATCGAACGATTTGGGCCGTTCGCGCCAAATTCGAGTGACGCGAACGGCCCACAATGCACTACGTCATCGCAGTGTCATCCAGGCGCTGTGATTGGCCAAGCATGCACTGTGACCCCGCATGCTTGGCCAATCACAGCGCCGGCAGCGAGGAGAGCAATGATTGGCCACAGGCAGGATGCCTGTGGCCAATTATTGCTGAGGGTGTTTAGTACACGCCCCACACTATAAAAGGCCGCCAGCACGGCGGCCTAGTGTAGTGTGTTCCGGAGCAGGGATAGAGTAGCATAGGCAGGGACAGTGACTGTTATTTCTTTCTTGCTTAACCTGGATTCCTTTAGTTTAGGGAAAGAGAAGGATAGGTAGGGAGAGTGTCAGTGTGTTTTGTGCTTCTGCTATAGTGTGCTTAAAAAAAAACATTTATTCTAGGGACAGAAAACTCTAGGTAGGGACAGTGTCAGTTTCTTTCACTCTGCAAGTCCTTGTTTCCAGGGACCTGGAAGGACAGTGAGTGAATTGTCCTTTTGCTATATTGTGATTAAAAAAAACATTTATTCTAGGGACAGAAAACTCTAGGTAGGGACAGTGTCAGTTTCTTTCACTCTGCAAGTCCTTGTTTCCAGGGACCTGGAAGGACAGTGAGTGAATTGTCCTTTTGCTATATTGTGATTAAAAAAAACATTTATTCTAGGGACAGAAAACTCTAGGTAGGGACAGTGTCAGTTTCTTTCACTCTGCAAGTCCTTGTTTCCAGGGACCTGTAAGGACAGTGAGTTAATTGTCCTTGTGCTATATTGTGCTGAAAAAAACATTTATTCCAGGGACAGAAAACTCTAGGTAGGGACAGTGTCAGTTTCTTTCACTCTGCAAGTCCTTGTTTCCAGGGACCTGGAAGGACAGTGAGTGAATTGTCCTTTTGCTATATTGTGATTAAAAAAAACATTTTTTTCTAGGGACAGAAAACTGTAGGTAGGGAGAGTATTTTTTTTCTTTCACTCTGCAAGTCCTTGTTTCCAGGGACCTGTAAGGACAGTGAGTTAATTTTCCTTGTGCTATATTGTGATAAAAAAAAAACATTTATTCTAGGGACAGAAAACTCTAGGTAGGGACAGTGTCAGTTTCTTTCACTCTGCAAGTCCTTGTTTCCAGGGACCTGGAAGGACAGTGAGTGAATTGTCCTTTTGCTATATTGTGATTAAAAAAAACATTTTTTTCTAGGGACAGAAAACTGTAGGTAGGGAGAGTATTTTTTTTCTTTCACTCTGCAAGTCCTTGTTTCCAGGGACCTGTAAGGACAGTGAGTTAATTGTCCTTGTGCTATATTGTGCTGAAAAAAACATTTATTCCAGGGACAGAAAACTCTAGGTAGGGACAGTGTCAGTTTCTTTCACTCTGCAAGTCCTTGTTTCCAGGGACCTGGAAGGACAGTGAGTGAATTGTCCTTTTGCTATATTGTGATTAAAAAAAACATTTATTCTAGGGACAGAAAACTCTAGGTAGGGACAGTGTCAGTTTCTTTCACTCTGCAAGTCCTTGTTTCCAGGGACCTGGAAGGACAGTGAGTGAATTGTCCTTTTGCTATATTGTGATTAAAAAAAACATTTTTTTCTAGGGACAGAAAACTGTAGGTAGGGAGAGTATTTTTTTTCTTTCACTCTGCAAGTCCTTGTTTCCAGGGACCTGTAAGGACAGTGAGTTAATTGTCCTTGTGCTATATTGTGCTGAAAAAAACATTTATTCCAGGGACAGAAAACTCTAGGTAGGGACAGTGTCAGTTTCTTTCACTCTGCAAGTCCTTGTTTCCAGGGACCTGGAAGGACAGTGAGTGAATTGTCCTTTTGCTATATTGTGATAAAAAAAAACATTTTTTTCTAGGGACAGAAAACTGTAGGTAGGGAGAGTGTTTTTTTTCTTTCACTCTGCAAGTCCTTGTTTCCAGGGACCTGTAAGGACAGTGAGTTAATTTTCCTTGTGCTATATTGTGATTAAAAAAAACATTTATTCTAGGGACAGAAAACTCTAGGTAGGGACAGTGTCAGTTTCTTTCACTCTGCAAGTCCTTGTTTCCAGGGACCTGGAAGGACAGTGAGTGAATTGTCCTTTTGCTATATTGTGATTAAAAAAAACATTTTTTTCTAGGGACAGAAAACTGTAGGTAGGGAGAGTATTTTTTTTCTTTCACTCTGCAAGTCCTTGTTTCCAGGGACCTGTAAGGACAGTGAGTTAATTTTCCTTGTGCTATATTGTGATTAAAAAAAACATTTATTCTAGGGACAGAAAACTCTAGGTAGGGACAGTGTCAGTTTCTTTCACTCTGCAAGTCCTTGTTTCCAGGGACCTGGAAGGACAGTGAGTGAATTGTCCTTTTGCTATATTGTGATTAAAAAAAACATTTTTTTCTAGGGACAGAAAACTGTAGGTAGGGAGAGTGTTTTTTTTCTTTCACTCTGCAAGTCCTTGTTTCCAGGGACCTGTAAGGACAGTGAGTTAATTTTCCTTGTGCTATATTGTGATTAAAAAAAACATTTATTCTAGGGACAGAAAACTCTAGGTAGGGACAGTGTCAGTTTCTTTCACTCTGCAAGTCCTTGTTTCCAGGGACCTGGAAGGACAGTGAGTGAATTGTCCTTTTGCTATATTGTGATTAAAAAAAACATTTTTTTCTAGGGACAGAAAACTGTAGGTAGGGAGAGTGTTTTTTTTCTTTCACTCTGCAAGTCCTTGTTTCCAGGGACCTGTAAGGACAGTGAGTTAATTTTCCTTGTGCTATATTGTGATTAAAAAAAACATTTATTCTAGGGACAGAAAACTCTAGGTAGGGACAGTGTCAGTTTCTTTCACTCTGCAAGTCCTTGTTTCCAGGGACCTGGAAGGACAGTGAGTGAATTGTCCTTTTGCTATATTGTGATTAAAAAAAACATTTATTCTAGGGACAGAAAACTCTAGGTAGGGACAGTGTCAGTTTCTTTCACTCTGCAAGTCCTTGTTTCCAGGGACCTGGAAGGACAGTGAGTGAATTGTCCTTTTGCTATATTGTGATTAAAAAAAACATTTTTTTCTAGGGACAGAAAACTGTAGGTAGGGAGAGTATTTTTTTTCTTTCACTCTGCAAGTCCTTGTTTCCAGGGACCTGTAAGGACAGTGAGTTAATTGTCCTTGTGCTATATTGTGCTGAAAAAAACATTTATTCCAGGGACAGAAAACTCTAGGTAGGGACAGTGTCAGTTTCTTTCACTCTGCAAGTCCTTGTTTCCAGGGACCTGGAAGGACAGTGAGTGAATTGTCCTTTTGCTATATTGTGATAAAAAAAAACATTTTTTTCTAGGGACAGAAAACTGTAGGTAGGGAGAGTGTTTTTTTTCTTTCACTCTGCAAGTCCTTGTTTCCAGGGACCTGTAAGGACAGTGAGTTAATTTTCCTTGTGCTATATTGTGATTAAAAAAAACATTTATTCTAGGGACAGAAAACTCTAGGTAGGGACAGTGTCAGTTTCTTTCACTCTGCAAGTCCTTGTTTCCAGGGACCTGGAAGGACAGTGAGTGAATTGTCCTTTTGCTATATTGTGATTAAAAAAAACATTTTTTTCTAGGGACAGAAAACTGTAGGTAGGGAGAGTATTTTTTTTCTTTCACTCTGCAAGTCCTTGTTTCCAGGGACCTGTAAGGACAGTGAGTTAATTGTCCTTGTGCTATATTGTGCTGAAAAAAACATTTATTCCAGGGACAGAAAACTCTAGGTAGGGACAGTGTCAGTTTCTTTCACTCTGCAAGTCCTTGTTTCCAGGGACCTGGAAGGACAGTGAGTGAATTGTCCTTTTGCTATATTGTGATAAAAAAAAACATTTTTTTCTAGGGACAGAAAACTGTAGGTAGGGAGAGTGTTTTTTTTCTTTCACTCTGCAAGTCCTTGTTTCCAGGGACCTGTAAGGACAGTGAGTTAATTTTCCTTGTGCTATATTGTGATTAAAAAAAACATTTATTCTAGGGACAGAAAACTCTAGGTAGGGACAGTGTCAGTTTCTTTCACTCTGCAAGTCCTTGTTTCCAGGGACCTGGAAGGACAGTGAGTGAATTGTCCTTTTGCTATATTGTGATTAAAAAAAACATTTTTTTCTAGGGACAGAAAACTGTAGGTAGGGAGAGTGTTTTTTTTCTTTCACTCTGCAAGTCCTTGTTTCCAGGGACCTGTAAGGACAGTGAGTTAATTTTCCTTGTGCTATATTGTGATTAAAAAAAACATTTATTCTAGGGACAGAAAACTCTAGGTAGGGACAGTGTCAGTTTCTTTCACTCTGCAAGTCCTTGTTTCCAGGGACCTGGAAGGACAGTGAGTGAATTGTCCTTTTGCTATATTGTGATTAAAAAAAACATTTATTCTAGGGACAGAAAACTCTAGGTAGGGACAGTGTCAGTTTCTTTCACTCTGCAAGTCCTTGTTTCCAGGGACCTGGAAGGACAGTGAGTGAATTGTCCTTTTGCTATATTGTGATTAAAAAAAACATTTTTTTCTAGGGACAGAAAACTGTAGGTAGGGAGAGTGTTTTTTTTCTTTCACTCTGCAAGTCCTTGTTTCCAGGGACCTGTAAGGACAGTGAGTTAATTTTCCTTGTGCTATATTGTGATTGTGGTAGCCCTTATTGCTTTTTTCCCATCTCCCTGCAGGCCATCTATTAGAATGTCTGGAAGGCAAACAAGGAGAGGCAGACAGTCAGGAGGCAATAAAAGAGGGCAAGCAGGCTCTGTGTCTGGGGGCAACAGTGCTGGTCGTGGACGCGGTGCATTGTCATCAGCACATGGCCATGGGACACGCTTGTCCTTCTTTTCGGCAGCTGGACATGTTGAGCCACATCATGCCGAAGACTTGGTAGAGTGGATGACCAAGCCCTCCTCCTCCTCCTCATCCTCTCTCACCCAGGCTCAGGGTACTGGAAAAGCAGCTGCCAAAGCGTCGTCTTCCCTGGTATCAATGTCAGACAAATCATCAGTCACTCCTTCCCTAGACCCACCATGTCCTCCTCCTGAGGAGTCCCCCGAACTGTTTCAGCACAGTGTTGGGTACATGCTCCAGGAGGATGCCCAGCGTTTCGAAGGGTCTGATGATGAAACCCAGCTAGAGGAAGGCAGTAGCGTGAGAGCAGACAGAGGGGATGCTCAAGAAGGACACCAATCTGGCAGTCATGTTCCAGCAGCTGCAGCATACTGCCAGATTGGCTCCAGTGATGAGGAGGGAGGGGATGATGAGGTCAATGACTCCACGTGGGTGCCTAATAGGAGAGAGGAGGAGGAGGAGGATGAGGAGGAGGCACATCTCCAACGAGGCAGGATGCCCTTTGGTGGCCAGCGTAAGGGCAGTACACCGACGGAATCACACCGCAGAGCTCCGCCTGTGCAGGGCGCTGCCTCTGCCCGTCATTCAAAAAGTTCTTTGGTGTGGGCCTTTTTTGAGGCTAGTGCATCAGATCGCACAGCTGCTGTTTGCAACATATGTCTCAAGCGTATATCGCGTGGCCAAAACATCAGCCGCTTGGGTACCACATGCCTGACCAGACATATGTTGACCTGCCATGCAGCTCGTTGGCAAGCCTACCTCAAAGACCCACACCAAAGAACAAAGCGGACCTCTCCTTGCACCGCATCAGCTGGGATCTCCAACCCCACTATAACTTCAGTCCTCTCTGAAACATGCACTGAGAGGAATGAAGGTGTAGAATTAGGTGTGTCACAGCCAAGTACTTGCGCCCACTCTGCTAGCAGTACACCGACGTCCGATTCTAGCAGGCAAATTTCCCTGCCCCAGCTGCTGGACCGTCGAAAGAAGTTCACTCCCAGCCATCCACATGCCCAGCGGTTGAATGCTAGCTTGGCTAAATTGCTAGCGCTTCAACTGCTGCCTTTTCAGTTGGTAGACTCGGCCCCCTTCCGTGAGTTTGTGCAATGTGCGGTTCCTCAGTGGCAGGTTCCCAAACGCCACTTTTTCTCACGGAAGGCTATTCCGGCTCTCTACCGGCATGTGGAAGGCAATGTCTTGGCCTCGCTGGACAGGGCGGTCAGCGGTAAGGTGCATATTACCGCTGACTCATGGTCCAGCAGGCATGGACAGGGACGTTACCTTTCTTTCACGGCCCATTGGGTCACTCTTTTGGCAGCTGGGAAGGATTCAGGACAAGGTGCAGTAGTGTTGGAGGTTGTCCCACCGCCACGCCTCCAAAATGCTACTACTGGTTGTGACACACCTCTCTCCTCCACCCCCTCCTCTTCTTCTTCCTCCATGGCCTCTTCCTGTGGTTTGTCCTATGAACCAGCGGTGCTCCGTAGCCGTTCACGGGGCTACGCAAGTACGCAGGCAAAAAGATGCCATGCCGTGCTTGCGCTGGTGTGTTTGGGGGACAGAAGCCACACTGGGGCAGAGGTCCTGTCTGCTCTGCAGGGCCAGGCCGAGAGGTGGTTGACGCCACGCCAGCTTAAGCCAGGAATGGTGGTTTGCGACAATGGCACCAACCTCCTCTCCGCCCTCCGACAGGGACAACTGACCCATGTGCCCTGTGTGGCTCACGTCCTTAACCTGGTGGTGCAGCGGTTCTTGGGCAGGTACCCGGGCTTACAGGATGTCCTGAGGCAGGCCAGGAAAGTCTGTGTGCATTTCCGCAGATCTTATAATGCCAGTGCTCGCCTGGCTGAGCTGCAAAAGGAGTTGAACCTGCCCAAGAACCGCCTTATATGTGACATGCCCACCAGGTGGAACTCAACGTTGGCCATGCTGCAGCGGCTGCACACGCAGCAGAGGGCCATCAATGAGTACCTGTGCGACTACGGCACCAGGACAGGGTCAGGGGAGCTTGGTTTTTTTTCTCCACGCCAGTGGGGCATGATCAGGGATGCATGCACTGTCCTGGCACCATTTGAGGAGGCCACGAGGATGGTGAGCAGTGACAGTGCATGCATCAGTGACACTGTACCTCTTGTCCACCTGTTGGAGCACACGCTGCGTGGAATAATGGACAGGGCACTTGAGGCAGAACAGAGGCAGGAAGAGGAGGACTTCCTTGCCTCTCAAGGCCCCCTTTACCCAGACAGTGTTCCTTCTGTCCCACCCATCGCACAGGAAGAGGAGGAGGAGGAGGAGGAGGAGGAGGATTGTGTCAGCATGGAGGTGGAGGCTGGCACTCAGCATCATCAGCAGCAGTCTTTTAGGGATGATTTACAGTCCCAAGAAACCAGTGGACTTGTACGTGGCTGGGAGGAGGTGGCTGCGGATCATGTCGTCCTTAGTGACCCAGAGGACTCCGGAGCGAATGCCTCAGCAAACCTACGCTGCATGGCCTCCCTGATCCTGCAAAGTCTGCGGAAGGATCCTCGTATTCTTCGGATCAAGGAGAGGGACCATTACTGGCTGGCCACTCTCCTTGATCCACGGTACAAGGGTAAGGTTGCGGACCTTATGTTACCGTCGCAGAGGGAGCAGAGGATGAGACAACTCCGGGAGGCCTTGCAGAAAGGTCTGTGCAACGCGTTCCCAGAGACTGGGAGGTTGCAAACTCCTGGTCCTGGACAACGAGTTGCTGAGGCTTCGGCCAGTCAAAGAAGGAGCGGTGGGGAAGGTGGCCGTCTGACCGATGCGTTCAGACAATTCTTTAGTCCGCAGCCCCAAAGTATGATTGGTTCCAGCAACCATCGCCAGCGTCTGATAAACATGGTGCAGGAATATCTAGGGGCAAGGTCAGACTTGGACACCTTCCCCACCGAAAATCCTCTGGCTTACTGGGTCTTGAGGATGGATCACTGGCCAGAGCTTGCACAGTATGCAATTGAGCTACTGGCCTGTCCTGCATCCAGCGTTCTTTCGGAACGCACATTCAGTGCTGCTGGAGGATTTGTCACGGATCACAGGGTGCGCCTGTCCACCGACTCGGTTGATCGACTGACTTTCATCAAGATGAACCAGTCTTGGATCACCACCAGCTACCACACACCTGATGCTGATATAACAGACTAATTGATTTTAAAATGTCACATCCCTTCAAGACTGATGCTGATGCTGAGTGCCTGTGCTGTTATGTTGACTGCCTATCCTCCTCCTCCGAGTCCTCAATGATACGATTGATGATGATAGCTTGGAAGATCATTTTTGTTTATGGGTGCCGCCACCAGTGCCTAACGCCCAATTTTTCAGCCCCTGTTTAACAGGGGCGTGTAATTACAATTTTTGAAGCAATACTTTGCAACAGGGCTCATTGCTGTGCTCCAAGTACAGTATCTGTGAGGAGTTGCAGTGTTGTGCCACCAGTGCCTAAGGCCCAATTTTTCAGCCCCTGTTTAACAGGGGCGTGTCATTACAATTTTTGAAGCAATACTTTGCAACAGGGCTCATTGCTGTGCTCCAAGTACAGTATCTGTGAGGGGTTGCAGTGTTGTGCCACCAGTGCCTAAGGCCCAATTTTTCAGCCCCTGTTCAACAGGGGCATGTAATTACAATTCTTGATCTAATAATTCACAGCAGGGCCCATTGCTGCACCCACCAAGAGTAACTGTCAGGGCTTACAGTGTTGTGGCACCAGCACCACCATCAAAGGCCCAATTTTTACTACCACTGTTCAACAATTATATGTAATTAAAATTCCTGATATAATAGTTGACAGCAGGGCGTTCCAGCACCAACCAAGAGTAACTGTGAGTGCTTACAGTGTTGTGCCAACACCAACAACTAAGGGGCCTATTTCTGCAGAGTATATACGGCAGGTCCCTACTTTCAAACATCCAACTTACAAACGACTCCTACTTGCAAACGCAAGAAGACAACAGGAAGTGAGAGGAAATCTACCACTAGGAAGGAAAATTCTCTCCTGTAAGAATAAATATGGGAGAAAGGTGTCTCCTCTGTACTGATGCTTTATCAGCAATCCTTGTTTCAAGAAAAACACCACATTTCAAAAACAGTTGTCATTGGGACGGAAAGTGAGGTGAAATGTTCTGAACAGGGGCACAGACAGCAAAACAAATGTTACAGGGGTGATAACCCTTACCTATGTTTTCCAAAAAGTTTAAAAATAGATTTTTGGGCTGGAGCTACACTTCAACAATGTACCTGTTCAAAATTACAAACAGATTCTACATAAGAACAAACCTACAGTCCCTGTCTTGTATGCACCGCCTGTATACGGCTGTTCAGAGTATATAGGGCCTTTTTTATTTTATGTGCGGGGTTCCCCTTAATATCCATACAAGACCCAAAGGGGCTGGTAATGGGCTGGGGTAGGGGGGGGGGGGGTCATGGGGTAGCTATGCCATTTTTCTTAAAGAATTTCATCCATATTACCGGGACCAGACATTACATTAAAGCCGCAAGCAGTTTTAAATGGCTTTTTTTTCCATTAGAAGTGTCATTTTGTGCAGGGACAGTTCTAAACACGGGAAACACGTGGCACTTCACAGGCATACTTTAGACACCCCCCAGGTACGATATTTAAAGGAATATTTGACTTTTTTTTTTTCACTTTATGCATCATTAAAATGACTGCTCCCGAAAAACGACCGTTTTTAAAACTTCTTTTTGCATTGATACATGTCCCCTGGTGCAGAACCCGGGTTCCCAAACCCTTTTTAGGACAATAACATGCATAATAGTTGTTATAATTAGCACTTTAGAATTCGAACGTTCGCATCCATTGTATTTAATAGGGTTCTAATGTTCGTTCGAACTTCCGGTCCGTTCGCGGGTTCTGGTGCGAACCGAACCCGGGGGTGTTCGGCTCATCACTAATTTTGACCAAGACAGAGCAAAAAAAAAGTATTCCCATTCAAAATTATATTGATTTCTAAAAGCCATAGTGAAGAAATACAGAGAACTCAGAGAAAGAAGGATCAGTTGCCCCTATGGTGCTACATTTGCCATTGTTGTTGTGTTTATTACTGCAGCAAAATAAATAAGCCGATTTTTCACAGTGCTTCACAAAATGTGACTGATGTCAATTCATTATAGCATGCGCTGAAACATCCTGAATAGTGAACCTGAGAGGCAGGCTGTGAGAGAGATAAGAGATGTAATAAACTGTGGGTTACAATGTTAACAAAAACCTGCCAAGAAAACATATTGATATATAATTTGAAAATACTTTTTAGCAATCTATTTGAGCTGTTTACTTTGATAAAACTAGATTTTTTATGTATCTTAATATTTCATCGTTTCTCTCTGCATTTACGTTCTTTTTTATTTTCAAACTCACTGTCTTTATGAGTCTTTTCAAATAGTGTTAATGTTATAAAAGTCTTATGCAGTTTCCACTTGTATTGTTTTTTTCTTGTTTTACATTTAGGTGCTTATATCACTAAATACTATGTCAGACACCCTAAAAAAGACCCTGGACAATATCCTGGTGTGGTGTCACTAGTGGTGGCCAAACATATGGAGCACATTTAAAATGGAGATAAGATACCATTATGGGCTCTTTACTGAACACTCCAGTGCTAACCCACACCATGACTACATTTTATCCCCCATTCATAAAATACAGATGGCAGTGGCCTTCTCTCTGCTTAACACTGTAGAGAGACTGTCGTAATTGCAGGAGAAACTTGTAACATTACCAGTTGTGTTCTTAATGGCATTTTTTTGTTCTTTTTTTTGAAAAGTAGATTACAAAAAGTTATAAGACTAGCCATACAATATACAATATTCTTGTACAATTTTCCTTTTGGGTTAACCAAAACCAGGGCCGATCCTAGGGTCACAGACGCCTGGGTGCAGAAATATTTCTGGCGCCCCCCCCCCCACATGGGCGTGGTTATCTTTACTAACTCCTCCCCTTTACACGTGTTTCTATGGCAATGACTCAAACACAGAGATGCTCCCCTAAGGAGTCTTCGTTACCCTGGGATCCTCCCACGATCTCTTAACAATAAACAAAATACAGAAAAAGCAAGGAGTACTCTAATGGGACCTGGAGGGGGGTCTCTCTAATGTACACAGAGAGGGCTTCTGTTAGAGAGTCTGTTAGAAAGACATCGTAGAGGAGATGGTCAGAGACTGCAGATATGATACAATAGATGGTCAGAGACTGCAAAAATTATACAAGAGATCAATGTAGCCTCATTAGTGCCCACCAAATGCAGCCTACCAGTGCCCATCAATTGCAGCCTACCAGTGCCCATCAATTGCAGCCTTATCAGTGCCCACCAAATGCAGCCTACCAGTGCCCACCAAATGCAGCCTACCAGTGCCCACCAAATGAAGCCTACCAGTGCCCACCAAATGCAGCCTTATCAGTATCCACCAAATGCAGCCTTATCAGTGCCCACCAAATGCAGCCTACCAGTGCCCACCAAATGCAGCCTTATCAGTGCCCACCAAATGCAGCCTTATCAGTGCCCACCAAATGCAGCCTTATCAGTGCCCACCAAATGCAGCCTACCAGTGCCCACCAAATGCAGCCTACCAGTGCCCACCAAATGCAGCCTACCAGTGCCCACCAAATTCAGCCTACCAGTGCCCACTAAACAGGGTTGGTGCAAGGATTTTTGACACCCTAGGCGAAGCCTAATTTTGGGCTTCCTTGTCCCTCTAAATATGCTTTGATTGTGTGCCACAAGCTGGAGTCTTAGGGATACATATAAACCTCAACACAATCATTTAGAAATGTACTTCCAATACATCTGGTTTTGTATACACTGAGAATAGACAAAGAGCTTAAAATAGAGGATTATAAAGGATCTGAGGAACCCGGGATGGAGCCAAAGAATAAGTACTGCAGTATGACCCCTTAGGGCAGTGGTTCTCAACTCCTGTCCTCAGGACCCACTAACAGGCCAGATTTTAAGTATTACCTTGGTGAGATGCAGACTAGAATACTGCAATCCCTGAGCAGCAAATTATATCACCTGTGATGCATTTCAGTTATCTTGCAAACCTGGCCTGTTGGTGGGCCCTGAGGACTGGAGTTGAGAACCACTGCCTTAGGGAGAGAGAGAGGGAAGAATCACTATGGTGTAAGGAAGAAAGGAAGAGGGGACACTATGGTACACAGAAGGCAGGAAGGAAGGATCACTATGGTACATGGAAGAAAGGGAGGAGGGATTACTATGGTACATGGAAGGAAGGATAACTATGGCACATGGAAGGCAGGAAGGGTCACTATGGTACATGGAAGGATTACTATGGCACACAGAAGGCAGGAAGGATTACTATGGTACATGGAAGGCAGGACCACTATGGCACATGGAAGACAGGATGGATCACTATGGTACATGGAAGGCAGGACCACTATGGTACATGGAAGGATGTAAGACTGTGGCACATGGAAGGCTGGAAGACTGTGGCACATGGAAGGCTGGAAGGCTATGGCACATGGAAGGCTATGGCACATGGAAGGCTATGGCACATGGAAGGCTGGAAGGCTATGGCACATGGAAGGCTATGGCACATGGAAGGCTATGGCACATGGAAGGCTGAAGAAGACTATGGCACATGGAAGGCTGAAGAAGACTATGGCACATGGAAGCAGGGGAGGGCTGGCAGCCTTAGGCCTGGGGGGCAAATCTAGTCAAGTGGCCCATTAAACCACCAAATCAGCTCACTATCAGTGCCCATCCAAAGCAGCCTCACCAGTGTCCATCAATGCAGCCTGATCAGTGCCCATCAATGAAGCCTCGCCAGTGTCCATCAATGCAGTCTGTTTATTGCATGGGGATTAGAGAGAGAAGAGCCGCTGGATTACACAGAGTGGAGATCTACTGCCTACCCGGTGTGGCTGCTGTCATACGAAGTCCCGCCTCCAGGACTGGCTTCTATGATAGACGTCACCAGTGTGCTGTCTATCAAAGGAGCCGGTCCAGGAGGTGGGACTTCGTATCACAGCAGCCGCCGGGTAAGCGGGAGGTCCCCGCTCTGTGTAATCCAGCGGTGCTTGCCCCCACTTCCCTTCTGAGGCAGCCCAATAGGCCCAGCAGGACCCATGGTAGGGCTGGCCTTGGGCGCTCTCCCTCTGCCTCAGCTCACGGTGCACCCTCCCAGGATTGGCCCTGCAAAGTGGGGACAGAATCGGGCACGGACTTGGTCCCGGGACAGTGTCCTCAGTCCGGGGACTGTCCCGGGAAACCGGGGACATCTGGTCGCCCTAGGCTAGTAGCCAGCAGACCCAAAAGGCTATGGTCAGCTCCCAGCAGGAGCCAGAGGCCAGCGGCCAGCAGGACTTACAGGCCAGCGGCCAGCAGGACCCACAGGTCAGTGGCCAGCAGGACACACAGGTCATTTTATTCTGGCTGCGCTGCTCTCAGTTCTCCACTCACTGGGAGCTTGAGAGCGCGTGGACTACTTAGCAGTGCTGATATGCACTGGTAGGTGGCACTGGTGGGCACTACTTAGCAGGAGTGGGTCTGGAGTGTGCGGGACTGATGTCCCGTTTACACAAGACGATAAACAACTTTTTTTTCTCCTTACGCTGTCAGCATGAGGGGAACAAAATGGCAATTACCAGCTTCTGTTTTCATCACGTGATCAGCTGTCATTGGCTGACAGCTGATCACATGGTAAGGGGCCAATATCTGCCCCTCACTCCGATCTGTGATCAGCCGAGTCTCATGGACTCACTGATCACAGGGCATGCCGCGTGCACCCCACACGTTAGGTATCTATTTACTCTGCATAATATCATCTTTCACATTATACAAAAAAATTGGGCTAATGTTAGTGTTTTTTTTTTTTTATTATTCATGACAGTGTATTTTCCCAAAGAAATTGCATTGCATCAGTGCGGTTTTTCAAATGCAATATTTTATGTGACATAAAATATTGCAACAATCGCCATTTTATTCTCTAGGGTTTCTGCTAAAAAAAATACATTATATATATATATATATATATATATATATATATATATATATATATATATATATATATATATATGTTTGGGGGTTCTAAGTAATTTTCTAACAAAAATACAGATTTTTGACAAGTGTCAAAAAAAGGTTTAGGCATGAAGGGGTATATAATATCAGCCCCCAGCATGAAACAATGAGAAGGAAGAGAGGAATCTTTATTTTCAATAAAAAAAAAAAAAAAAAAAACACATTCACCAAAAAAAAAAAAACTTACATTATCTCTGCTCTGCTCTGCTCACCTCATGGAGTGACAGTCCGCTTCCCGCAGCCTCTCGTCCTTTCTCCTGCTGTGGACAGGCTGGGGAGTTTCTGCCCCCAGGGACTGCTACTGGGCTGCTGGCGATAGGGACTATATGTCCCACGATGCTTTGCAGCTGCTGGAGGCCTGGCTGATGGGCACTCTCCACCTACCAATGAGGAAGCAGGGGAGGGAACAGAGTGGGCGGCCGGGCTCTACGAGCGGAGCCCGCACATGCTGCAGTGTTTGGAGGAGAGGCAGGGCCAGATTAAGAACATCATGGGCCTGGTGCTGAGGATTTTGGTGGGCCTTTTCTAAATAATAAATAAATATGCAAACAATTTTTTGTTATAACAAATTAAATTAGAGAGAGAGAGAGGGAGGATGAGAAAGAGAGAGAGAGAGAGAGGGTGAGAGAGGGGTGAGGGGTAAGGGAGGGAGGATGAGGAAGAAAGGGGGGATGAGAAAGAGAGGATGTGCATGAGCATGCGTGGGAATGACATCAACGCAGCCCGGCCAAGGCAAGTGACCAAAGGCACAGAGCCCAGAAGGAAGACCGGGTGAAAATGGAAGCGCTCAGGACCCGCCGGATTGATCACAGCGCTGGAGGGCTCAGTCTGACAATTTAAATGTACCCTAATGTGCTAATATGCTGTGCATACTTGTACATTATGGCAAAACCTACCTCAGGGCCTCTAAAAAGTAGTAATGTTAGTGAAGTTTAATACCGCTTTATTATCACAGGATCCCAGGAGCCTCTCATGGGGCCCCTACTGACCCGGTGGCCTTTGGTCAGTGCCTAAGTGCATAGTTGCCAACATTTCAAAAATATTTTTAAGGGGCACTTTTTTCACCAGTGCTATATTTAGAGTAGCTGAGATCCCCTATGTTCCTCTATACATCACAATAGTAATCACAAAATGAAATGAGTACTAATAATGGGGCAGAACAAATATGAGGACTGAGAAGATTTCCTTCAGTTGAACTAACAAAATTGTGCCTATTCTAGATCTGGTAACATTGAGGATATTCTGTATAATTTTAAATAACTGTTTTTTGTGGGTAAGAGGCTTAGGGGAGGAGTATGGACGGTATAAAACTGGGAAGTATGTGCAGGTAATGGAGAAGAATGTGGAGGGTCTAACAGTGGGCACTATGTACAGGAGAGTAGTGTGGAGGGTATGGCAGAAGGCACTATGTACAGGAGAGGAGTTTGAAGGTTATGACAGTGGGCAGCATTCACAGCAGAGGAGTGTGGAGGGTATGACAGAGGGTGGTATGTACCGGAGAGGAGTGTGGAGGGTATGAAAGTGGGCAGTATGTACAGAAGAGCAGTGTGGAGAGTATGACAGTGGGCAGTATGTACAGGAAAGGAATGTGGAGGGTATGATGGGGGCAGTATGTACAGGAGAGAAATGTGGAGAGAAAGATAGTTGGCAGTATGTACAGGAAAGGAGTGTGAAGGGTAAGGTTAGGTTACAGTATGTACAGGAGAGGAGTGTGGAGGGTAAGGTTGGGTTACAGTATGTACAGGAGAGGAGTGTGGATGGTATGATAGCGGGCAGTATGTACAGGAGAGGGGTGTGGAGGGTATAATTGGGGCAGTATGTACAGGAGAGGAGTGTGGAGGGTATGATAGTGGGCAGTATGCACAGGAGAGGAGTGTGGAGGGTATGACAGTTGGCACTATGTACAATAGGGGAGTTTATGAATGTGGGCAGTATGTACAGGAGAGGAGTGTGGAGGGTATGACAGTGAGCAGTATGTACAGGAGAGGAGTGTAGACGGTATGATACTGAGCAGTATGTACATTAAATGTGTGTGGAGGGAATGACAGTGGGCAGTATGTACAGGTGAGGAGGGTATGACAATAGGCAGTATGTACAGGAAAGGAATGTGGAGGGTATGAGAGCGAGCAGTATGTAAAGGAGAGGAGTGTGGAGGGTATGACAGCCGGCACTATGTACAATAGAGGATTTTATGAAAGTGGTCAGTATGTACAGGAGAGGAGTGTGGACAGTATGATACTGAGCAGTATGTACATGAGATGAGTGTGGAGGGTAAGACAGTGAGCAGTATGTACAGAAGAGAAGTGTAGAGGGTATGACAGTGGGCACTATGTATAGGAGAGAAGTGTGGAGGGTGTGACAGTGAAGAGTGGGGAGGATATGACAATGGGCAGTATGTACAGGATAGAGGTGTGGAGGGTATGACAGTGGGCACTATGTATAGGAGAGAAGTGTGGAGGGTATGACAGTGAACAGTATGTACAGGAGAGGAGTGTGGAGGGTATGATGGTGGGCACTATGTATAGGAGAGAAGTGTGGAGGGTATGACAGTGGACACTATGTATAGGGAAGGAGCGTGGAGGGTATGACAGTGAGCAGTATGCACAGGAGAGGAGTTTGGAGGGTATGACGGTGGGCACTATGTATAGGAGAGAAGTGTGGAGGGTATGACAGTGGGTACTATGTATAGGAGAGGAGTGTAAATGGTTTGACAGTGGGCACTATGTATAGGAGAGGAGTGTGGAGGGTATGACAGGAGGCACTATGTATAGGAGAGGAGTGTGGAGGGTATGACAGTGAGCTGTATGTACAGGAGAGGAGTGTGGAGAGTACGACAGTGGGCACTATGTACAGGAGAGAAGTGTATGACAGCGGGCACTATGTACAGGAGAGGAGTGTGTAGGGTATGACAGTGGGCACTATGTATAGGGAAGGAGCGTGGAGGGTATGACAGTGAGCAGTATGCACAGGAAAGGAGTGTGGAGGGTATGATGGTGAAGAGTGGGGAGGATATGACAATGGGCAGTATGTACAGGATAGAGGTGTGGAGGGTATGACAGTGGGCACTATGTATAGGAGAGAAGTGTGGAGGGTATGACAGTGAACAGTATGTACAGGAGAGGAGTGTGGAGGGTATGACAGCGGGCACTATGTATAGGAGAGAAGTGTGGAGGGTATGACAGTGAAGAGTGGGGAGGATATGACAATGGGCAGTATGTACAGGATAGAGGTGTGGAGGGTATGACAGTGGGCCCTATGTATAGGAGAGAAGTGTGGAGGGTATGACAGTGAACAGTATGTATAGGGAAGGAGCGTGGAGGGTATGACAGTGAGCAGTATGCACAGGAGAGGAGTGTGGAGGGTATGACGGTGGGCACTATGTATAGGAGAGGAGTGTGGAGGGTATGACAGTAGGCACTATGTATAGGAGAGGAGTGTGGAGGGTATGACAGTGAGCTGTATGTACAGGAGAGAAGTGTGGAGAGTATTTACAGGTGAAGAGGATAAAGGGAATCTGGGAAGGAAAAATGTAAAGGTTTGTGGAAGGATGTTTAGGGACTGCGTAGTGGTTAAGCGGGCCATACATGGATTGAAATTACGCCAATTAAGCAGAGACCAGCCATAGTCGATCTATGTATGGGCTAGCTGGTTTTACACAAGTCAATCTATTATCTGACTTGAGTACAACCAGCCTGTCAGGTTTTTCCCAAAACAATCAGTGCTGCCAGCTATAGTTAGCAACACTAATCATTGTATTCGCAGGCAGAACACAATAACACTGCAGAAGTGATTCCCCCATCCACAGGTCAGCAGGTGAGAGGGTGTGTGGGGACAGGCTGGGGAGAGATACTAGTCAGTGGCTGGGTAGGCCCTGGCTAGTATCAGAGCCAGATACACACAGGTTACATACGCCACGATCGTTAGAGCGAGAACAATAATTCTAGCACTAGACCCCCTCTGTAACTCTCAACATGTAACCTGTAAAAAAAATTAAAGCATCGCTTAGTATACAACAAAATAAATCGTGATAACTTTAGTGTTTTTTTTTAAAAAAAAATTATGAATCAAAAAAAAACAGGTTTGAAAAATTGCTGCGCAAATACCGTGTAACATAAAAAGTTGCAAAGACCACCATTTTATTCCATAGGGTGTCTGCTAAAACAATATATAATGTTTGAGTGTTCTGAGTAATTTTCTAGCAAAAAACAAATGATGATTTTTACATGTAGGAGAGAAGTTTCAGAATTGGCCTGGGTGGCAAGGGGTTAATTACTATAAGACCCCTTTAACACTGAGGGCGTTTTGCAGGCGCTATAGCGCTAAAAATAGCGCCTGCAATCCACCCTTAAACAGGTGCTCTATTCACACTGGAGCGGTGCGCTGGCAGGGCGTCAGAAAAAGTCCTGCCAGCAACTTCTTTAGAGTGCATTAGGAGCGGTGAACTCACCGCTCCTAATGCGCTCCTGCCCATTAAAATCAATGGGCAGCACCGCCGTATGCTGGAAATACGCCGCTGTAGCGGCACATCTCGGGCGTTTTTTTACCCTTTCTCGGTCGCTGGCAGGGGTTAAAAGCGCCCTGCTAGTGGCCGAAATGTGCCGCAAATCCGACGGTAAAATAGCAGCGTTTTACCGCTATTTTACCGCCAACGCTCGGGGCGGCATAGTGTGAAAGCAGTCTTAGTGATATACAAATAATTATGATAAGCACTGTGAGCTCATCCTCTCTGCTGCAGAGTGTGTCAGCTTGTATTTAAACTGGCCTTTCTGTATATAGCTTCTGACAGGCTGCGCAAGCAGCCCCGTATCTCCGGAACCATAAATGCCATATTTTGACCAGTGGTGGGGTGGGTCTTCAGCTGCATACCCCCCAAATATGGGGTCTCTGTGGCCCTTGGTCGCCGAGCTACAATCCTCGAAGCCGATCTTTTTTTTATTTTATTTTTTTTTTAGATTTTTTTTTTTTTTTGGGCAAATGGGCCTATCTTGAGGAAGGGGCCTGGAGCTGCAGCTCCAATAGCCCCTATGTTAATCCGGCCCTGAGGAGAGGGAGGGGGAAATCCCCCGCAGGAGCTGACAGGCTGGCTCTCACTCCTCTGTCGGTGGATTAGTGTGATCGCGACCGACGGGAGGAGTGGAGCCGTGGGTGACAGAGCGGCCCCGCTACATGAGTGAGTGTCGCTTGAGCTTCAGCACCCCTCCCTCTGCCCCAGCTCATGGCCCCTGCCCTGACCCGACTTCCTCTGGAAAAAAAAACGTGAACGGGCAGCCGCTGGCCGTTATCCATATAAGTTAGGGCGGCAGCCTAGGGGGAAATTGCCACCCTGCCCCAGCCCGCCCCTGCATGGAAGACTATATATGGAAGCCTGGGAGACTTTGGCACATTTAGAGAAGAGAGAGGGGAGAGATCACTCACCCAGGCTGCATTGTCTTCAGAGGCAGGCACAGGCACTCAGGCAGCGACATCAGGCAGGATCACTGGCTGGCTTGAAATCTCCCGCCCTCATCCCTTTCCAGGCACAGATTGGCTACACGAAAGGGTTGTGGGCGGGCTTAGGGGGGACATGGGGAGGAGGTGGGGCAGACCTAGCCTACCTCCTCCTCATACAAAATATACAGCGGGCAAGCGGGGAGGAAAAATATACAGCCGGAGGGCGAAAATTTCCGTGGGACGGGGAATATGAAGCTAGCTATATCTTATGCACAGTGCCGTGGGCACGCTGGGAGGCGGGGAATAGTGCCATTATACTGAGCGCCGGGGGGCGAGGAAAATGCACACTGCCGCGGGCGCGAGGCAGAACACTCGGGACTGACAATCATGATACTCTGGCACTTTGGCGCCCCCTGCTCTGCGGCGCCTTGGTGCAGTGCACCCCAGGCACCCGCCCAAGATCGGCCCTGACCAAAACCATATATTATGGAGGTCAAATCTAAACATTTTCAATTTGTATTCAATCAGGGAGGTCTTTCCATTACATAGTTGAAGGTAATTCTAAAGGAAACAGAATAATAAAATTGTATAATGTATGGCCAGCTTAAGTAAAGCCCATAATGATGATTGTTTGATATAACAGGGCCAGTCTGCAGTTCTAAATCAAAAGTACACAAAACCGTACCTGGATGACATTTCGTTTTCGAAATTGCTGTCTGTCAAAAGCAGTTGCCTTGTTTTCCCCACTTTTACTGGTCCGTTTTGCATTTCAGTGCTGCTGATCTTCTCCATTCTCTGTCAGCCAGTTTTTGTCTATATGCACTCGCTCCAGTATTGGCAGCACATATTAGTTTTAGACCAATTTATTGAGTTGCTCTCGGCTGCTTCATCACTGACAGTAATAACAGTGGACCATGCCTACACCATGTGTACTGGCATGAACACTTGGGGGTTGATTTACTAAAACTAGAGCACTCAATCTGGGGCAGCTTTGCATGGTATCCAATCAGCTTCTAACTTCAGCTTGTTCAAATAAACTTTGATAATAAAACCTGGAAGTTGACTGGTTTCTATGCAGAGCCGCACAAGATTGTGCATGGTCCAGTTTTAGTAATTTTCTCTTTTGTAATCTCCAGTAGGTGTGAATGTGACAAGGTAACAATACTGACCCACAAATAGGGGGAACTTGTGCCTGAACAGGGCTCTTCATGGCACGATTACTAGGCATTAGGGATGAGCCGAACACCCCCAATTTGGTTTGCATCCAGAACATGCAAACGGACCGAAAGTTTGCGCGAAATTTCGAACACCGTTAAAGTCTATGGGACTCGAACGTGAGAAATCAAAAGTGCAAATTTTAAAGGCTAATATGCAAGTTATTGTCCTAAAAAGGGTTTGGGGACCCGAGTCCTGCCCCAGAGGACATGTATCAATGCAAAAAAAGTTTTAAAAACTGACGTTTTTTCGGGAGCAGTGATTTTAATGATGCTTAATCACTTGCTTACTGGGCACTTAAACCCCCTTCCTGCCCAGGCCAATTTTCAGCTTTCAGCACTGTCACACTTTGAATGACAAATGCGCAGTCGTGCGACGTGGCTCCCAAACAAAATTGACGTCCTTTTTTTCCCACAAATAGAGCTTTCTTTTGGTGGTATTTGATCATCTCTGTGGTTTTTATTTTTTGCGCTATAAACAAAAAAAGACTGACAATTTTGAAAAAAACACAACATTTTTTACTTTTTGCTATAATAAATATCCCAAAACTACTTTTTTTCTCAGTTTATGCCGATACATATTCTTCTACATATTTTTGGTAAAAAAAAATCGCAATAAGCGTTTATTGATTGGTTTGCGCAAAAGTTATATCGTCTACAAAATAGAGGATAGTTTTATGGCATTTTTATTACTAATTTTTTTTTTTACTAGTAATGGCGGTGATCAGCGATTTTTATCGGGACTGCAACATTATGGCGGACACATTGGATACTTTGTCGCTATTTTGGGACATTTATACAGCGAACACAATACAACAGAATTCAACAGTGAATAAAAATGCATTGATTACTGTATAAATGTGACTGGCAGGGAAGGGGTTAACACTAGGGGGCGAGGAAGGGGTTAAATGTGTTCCCTCATGAGTGATTCTTACTGTGGGGGGAGGGGACTGACTGGGGGAGGTGACCGATGGTTGTCCCTATGTACAAGGGACACACCATCGGTCTCCTCTCCCTAACAGGATGTGGATCTCTGTGTTTACACACAGAGATCCACATCCCTTGCTCTGAAAATGCTGATCGCGCCTACCTGGCGGACATCGCGGCCGCTCGGGAGCGCGCTGGGAACGAGGAAAGGGGATGATGTCAATTGACGGCCTCCCGGCATTGTAGGTCCGCACTGTAGCCGTCATTCAGCTATAGTGCGGGCCTCTAGTGGTTAAAGTGAAAAACTAAAAGTGAAATATTCCTTTAAATATCATACCTGGGGGGTGTCTATAGTATGCCTGTAAAGTGGCACATGTTTCCCGTGTTTAGAACAGTCCCTGCACAAAATGACATTTCTAAAGGAATAAAAGTCATTTAAAACTGCTTGCGGATTTAATGTTATGTTGGGTCCTGGCAATATAGATGAAAATTATTGAGAAAAACGGCATGGGTACCCCCCCCTCAGCCCATTACCAGGCCCTTTGGGTCTTGTATGGATATTAAGGGGAACCCTGCACCCAAATTAAAAAAAGAAAGGGCGTGGGCCCCCCGGGCCCTATATACTCTTAACAGCAGTATACAGCGGTCCCAAGAAAGACAGGGACTGTAGGTTTGTTCTTAAGTTGAATCTGTTTGTAATTTGGAACAGGTACATTTTGTAAGTGTAGCTCCAGCCAAAAAATAAATTTTTAAGCTTTTTGGATAAAATAGGGAAGGGTTATCACCCCTGTAACATTTGTTTTGCTGTCTGTGCCCCTGTTCAGAAGATTTCACCTCACTTTCTGGCCCAATGACAATTGGATTTTTAAAATGTGGGTTTTTTAGGGAAACAAGGATTGGTGATAAAGCATCAGTGGAGACACGTTTTTCCCATATTAACTCTTACAGGAGAGAATTTCCCTTCCCAGGGGTAGATTTCCTCTCACTTCCTGTTGTCTCCTTCCGTTTGTAAGTAGGAGTTGTTTGTAAGTCGGATGTTTGAAAGTAGGGGACCGCCTGTATATATATACTATAGGACCTGCCCTATATACTCTGCAGAAAATTGGGCCTTAGGTGTTGGTGGTACCAGAACACTGTAAGCCCTCACAGTTACTCTTGGTGGGTGCTGTAACAGGCCCTGCTGTGAACTAATATATCAAGAATTGTAATTACATGCCCCTGTTAAACAGTGGCAGAAAAATTGGGCCTTTGGTGGTGGTGGTGCTGGTGCCACAACACTGTAAGTCCTCACAGTTACTCTTGGTGGGCGCTGGAACGGGTCCTGCTGTGAAATATTATCTCAAGAATTGCAATTACATGCCCCTGTTGAACAGGGGCAGAAAAATTGGGCCTTTGGTGGTGGTGGTGGTGCCACAACACTGCAAGCCCTCACAGTTACTCTTGGTGGGCGCAAAAACGGGCCCTGCTGTGAAATATTAGATCAAAAATTGTAATTACACGCCCCTGTTAAACAGGGGCAGAAAAAATGGGCCTTAGGCACTGATGCTGGTGCCACAACACTGCAACCCCTCACAGATACTCTAGTTGAGCGCAGGAACGAGCCCTGCTGCAAAATATTAAAGCAAAAATTTCAATTATACACGCCCCTATTAAACAGGGGCAGAAAAACTGGGCTTTAGGCCCTAGTGCTGGTGCCACAACACTGCAACCCCTCACAGGTACTCTATTTGAGCGCAACTGCCTGCCTGTAGTATATTATGAACAGAACAACAAGAACGGTCTGCAGTGAGATCTAGCTGCACACTGTGCACAGGATACAGTATACTGAATCAACTGCAGCTAACTGAATCAACTGCCTGCCTGTAGTATATTAGGAACAGAACAACAGGAACGGTCTGCAGTGAGATCTAGCTCCACACTGTGCACAGGATACAGTATACTGAATATACTGCAGCTAACTGAATCAACTGCCTGCCTGTAATATATTAGGAAGAGAACAACAGGAATGGTCTGTAGTGATATCTAGCTGCACACTGTGCACAGGATACAGTATACTTAATATACTGCAGCTAACTGAATCAACTGTCTGCCTGTAGTATATTATGAACAGAACAACAAGAACGGTCTGCAGTGAGATCTAGCTGCACACTGTGCACGGGATACAGTATACTAAATATACTGCAACTAACAGAATCAACTGCCTGCCTGTAGTATATTATGAACAGAAAAACAAGAACGGTCTGCAGTGAGATCTAGCTGCACACTGTGCACAGGATACAGTATACTGAATCAACTGCAGCTAACTGAATCAACTGCCTGCCTGTAGTATATTAGGAACAGAACAACAAGAACGGTCTGCAGTGAGATCTAGCTGTACACTGTGCACAGGATACAGTATACTGAATCAACTGCAGCTAACTGAATCAACTGCCTGCCTGTAGTATATTAGAAACAGAACAGGAACAGTCTGCAGTGAGATCTAGCTGCACACTGTGCACAGGATACAGTATACTGAATATACTGCAGCTAACTGAATCAACTGCCTGCCTGTAATATATTAGGAAGAGAACAACAGGAACGGTCTGCAGTGAGATCTAGCTGCACACTGTGCAAAGGATACAGTATACTGAATATACTGCAGCTAACTGAATCAACTGCCTGCCTGTAGTATATTAGAAACAGAACAACAGGAACAGTCTGCAGTGAGATCTAGCTGCACACTGTGCACAGGATACAATATACTGAATATACTGCAGCTAACTGAATCAACTGCCTGCCTGTAGTATACTAGGAACAGAACAACAGGAACCAGGAACGGTCTGCAGTGAGATCTAGCTAAACTGGATATAGTGTGTATGTATATAAATATATATATATATATATATATTGTGACAGCAGGAAGGTAAAGTCACCTGGTTGCATCCAGGGGGGTAGATATATTTTGCCCAGATTCAGGCTTTACGCCGACTTATACAACTAGGTGGAGAGTTGTATAAGCCCAGCTAAGGCTAGTGGGCTCATGGATGACTCATACCTCTAGGGAGAGTGTGGGGCGTCGTGCAGACAGGGAGTTGATGAGACCAGCTGAAGCTTGTCAGCTCATTTAGGCCTCTATAAAAACTCCCAGATTCATTAGGTGTTTGCTCATGCCTGGACCCAGACCTGTGTGGACTGTCTAGGGAGAGTGAACCCCTGTGCGGTGAGACAAAGCCTGTGTGGCTATTTGCTTGGACATTTAAAACCAGGGACTTAGGGACTAGGACAGCACTAGGCTGATCCCATTTGTTAGTTAGGAAACCTGTATGTTTAGTCAGAGGTCAAGTTGACCAGGATTTATTTTGTTTATGTTTCTTTTGGCTTTGCTGTGTTTTGTCACTGTAAATAGAAAATAAACCGCACCTTTTTTTTGATTTTGAAAACCACAACCTCCGTTTGCTGGGCCTGTTTTTGTGTGGGGAGCCCATCCCGGGGGTCACACACACCCGCTGCCGAGCTAACCCCCCTCACAGTTGGTGGAGAACCAGTGGCAGTTTTTTTTAAGCCAGCATGGAGGAGATACTGAAGCAGCTGGCTCTAGCAAATGCCAATCAACAGCAGACAAATGCAGGTTTGCAAAAGAGCCTTGCAGCTCATCAACAGAGCCTTGCAGCTCAACAACAGAACTTCGCAGCCCAGCAGCAAGCTCATCAACAGAGCCTTGCAGCCCAGCAGCAAGCTCACCAACAGAGTCTGGAAGCTCAGCAACAAGCCCAGCAGCAATCTGAGGCCCGCTTCATAGACCTGTTACAGAAGCAAGAGCAGAGACTACAACAAATGGAAGCAGTAATGCAGCAACGTCCGCAGACCAGTGAGGAAAGCCGTCCCACTAATACCGCGTCCTTTGGGGTGAGTCGTTTATTGACAAAAATGACTGGAGAGGATGATCCAGAGGTATTTTTGACCACATTTGAAAGGACTGCTGAAAGAGAAAAGTGGCCTGAGGAGCAGTGGGCTGGACTGGTGGCTCCTCTGTTAACTGGTGAATCGCAGAAGGCTTACTATGACCTAGAGCCTGACCAAGCAAAAGACTATGTGATGCTAAAAGCTGAAATATTGGCAAGGCTGGGTGTCACCCAGGCTGTCCGGGCTCAGCGTGTGCATAACTGGACTTTCCAGCTTGGCAAACCCCCCAGGTCTCAAATGTATGATCTCATTCACCTGAGCAGAAAGTGGCTACAGCCAGAGACTTTGTCCGCACCAAAGATTGTGGAACGTGTTGTAATGGATCGGTTTTTGAGAGCTCTTCCTACTGCCATCCAAAAGTGGGTAAGCCATGGAGACCCAGAGACGGCCGATGGTCTTGTGGATCGTGTGGAGAAATACTTGGCTACAGAGAACCTGACGGCCTCTTCCAGAGACACTCGGACTTTCCACCCTAAGACCAGACCATCCCCAGGGGCGGATAAGAGGATTCCAAGGGGTGAGGGTGGAGAGAGTGAGAGGGTGGGAGCTCTACCCCAAGTTTGGCGAGAACAGCCTGGGAAATCAGCGGCTCAAGAGGCGGCAAGAAGGATCGTTTGCTACCGCTGCCGGCAAGCGGGACATATTGCAGCCAATTGCCCGGTTGTGGAGGAACCCATGCAGTGTGACTTTCTGACGGGCAGACGTCAGTCGCTGTGTGCGACAGTCGCATGCACTGCCATTCGAGGAACTGAGAAAAATTTATGCAAAATGTGTGTTAATGGTAGAAATGTTGTGGTATTGCTGGATTCAGGTAGCCTTGTGACCCTGATAAAGGCTGAGTTAGTTAAAACAGAGGTCTCTGGGAATAGCAAGGTAGCTGTTATTTGTGTGCATGGGGACACCCGAGAGTATCCAGTGACTACAGTGTGTTTCGAGACCCCCAAAGGTACCCTCTCTCATCCAGTGGGCTTAGTATCTCAGTTACCGTATGACGCCATTGTGGGAAGGGATTTTCCGAAGTTCTGGGAACTGTGGGATGATCCTGAGCCCCCCACTGGTGCCCCTATGTACCAGGAATGTGATAGCCAGAACTCCCCTGAGTGGTGAGGACTCTCCGGAATTTCCCTTATCAGTATTGGCAGGGGAGACTCAAGAAACTGGAGAGGAGCCCACCTCCTCAGACGAAAACCTACCGTCTGTGGAGTTTTCTGATCTTGAGGTTCACAGGGAAAACTTTGCCACAGAACAGTTGAAAGACCCCGCCCTAATAAAGGCACGGGAAAACGTAGTGAAAATAGATGGCGAGTTAGTGAACCCAGATAATACCTGCACTTACCCATACTTCAGCGTAGAGAAGGACCTACTGTATCGGGTGGCAAAAAGGGCAGAAGAAACCGTTGAGCAGCTTGTGGTGCCCAAACCTTACAGGAAGTTGGTGTTGGAGTTGGCCCATGGGCACATTCTTGGAGGTCATCTGGGGACAGAGAAAACCCGAGAGAGGGTATTACAGAGATTCTATTGGCCGGGGGTGATGAAGGACATAGAAAATTATTGTTCCTCCTGCCCTGTGTGTCAGAGGTCGGCCCCGATGCCACATTTCCGTAGCCCGCTGGTCCCTCTACCCATCATTGAGGTCCCGTTTGAGAGGATCGCCATGGATTTGGTAGGTCCTATAATCAAGTCCGCTAGGGGGCACCAGTACATATTAGTTATAATGGACTATGCCACCCGTTATCCAGAAGCGATCCCTCTCCGAAATACCTCGGCCAAAACCATAGCCAAAGAGCTATCTCTGGTGTTTAGCCGGGTGGGTATTTGTAAAGAACTGCTTACGGACCAAGGTACACCCTTTATGTCCCGGGTTATGAAGGAGCTGTGTAAATTGTTTAAAGTGACGCAATTACGTACATCTGTGTATCACCCCCAAACCGATGGGCTGGTTGAAAGATTCAACAAAACCCTAAAACAAATGTTGAAGAAAGTGGTGGATAGAGATGGAAAGGATTGGGACTGTCTACTTCCTTATCTGATGTTTGCTATTAGGGAGGTGCCCCAATCCTCTACGGGATTCTCCCCCCTTTGAGTTACTGTATGGGAGACACCCAAGAGGGCTGTTGGATATTGCCAAGGAAACTTGGGAAAGTGAGAGTTCTCCCCACAGGAGTGTGATTGAGCATGTCGCCCTGATGCAAGACCGAATTGCACAGGTAATGCCCATCGTGAAGGAACATTTGGCCCAAGCGCAGTTAGCACAGCAGAGAGTGTACAACCGTGGAGCCAAGACCCGTACCTTTTCCCCGGGGGATAGGATACTGGTACTTGTCCCTACGGTTGAAAGTAAATTCCTTGCCAAATGGCAAGGCCCCTACGAGATAATGGAAAAAGTGAGCGAAGTGAATTACAAGGTCAGACAACCAGGAAGGCGAAAGCCCGAACAGATCTATCACGTTAATCTGTTGAAAGCCTGGAGGGATAGAGAGTCCCTAGTCGCAGACACTTGGTCACCAGCTCAAACTGGTTGCGTGATTCCTGAGGTTGGAATAGCAGCCACCTTGTCACAACCCCAACAACAGGAGGTTAAGGAGTTTGTGCTTCGCAACAAGGAGGTATTCTCTGAGCTGCCGGGACAAACATCTGGGGTAGAGCATGACATCATTACCCCGCCCGGTGAAAGGGTGAAGTTAAAACCCTATCGGATCCCAGAGGCCCGACGGGAGGCAATACGGGAGGAAGTACAGAAAATGCTGAACTTAGGGGTGATAGAGGAGTCCCAAAGTGATTGGTCTAGTCCCATTGTGTTGGTGCCTAAACCGGATGGGAGCTGGCGATTTTGTAACGATTTTCGTCAGTTGAACAAAGTTACAAAATTTGACACCTACCCCATGCCACGTATAGATGAGTTGATCGACCGGCTGGGAACAGCCCGATACATGACGACTCTTGACCTCACAAAAGGGTATTGGCAAATCCCCCTGGCCAAATTGGCCAAAGAGAAAACCGCATTTGTAACCCCAGACGGGGCGTTCCAATATAAGAGAATGCCGTTCGGGTTACAGAATGCGCCGGCCACATTCCAGCGGAAAATGGACCAGATGCTGAGGCCCCATCGGAAGTATGCTGCGGCTTACCTGGATGACGTAATTATCCATAGCACAGATTGGGCCACACATCTGCCAAAAGTGCAAGCAGTCCTGGACTCTGTTCGGGAAGCGGGGTTTACGGCTAACCCCAAGAAGTGTACCATTGGGCAGGAGGAGGCCAAATATCTTGGGTACACCATTGGGAGGGGAGTAATAAAACCCCAACTCAACAAAGTCGAGGCCATCCAGAGTTGGCCACGTCCCAACAGCAAGAAGCAGGTACGAGCCTTTCTGGGAATCGCTGGGTATTATCGGCGATTCATTCCCCACTTTGCTTCTAAGGCTGTGCCCCTAACCAACCTAACGAAGGGGAAAGGGTCGGTCATGATTAAATGGACCCCCGAGGCTGAGGCAGCATTCCAATTCTTGAAACAAGCCTTATGTAGCCAGCCAGTGTTGTACTCACCCGACTTCTCTAAAGACTTTGTCGTACAAAGTGATGCGTCAGATGTGGGGTTAGGAGCAGTATTGTCCCAGGTCTGGAACGGGGAAGAGCACCCAGTCATTTACCTCAGCAGGAAGTTGAAGTCCCATGAGGTAAATTACGCCACCGTTGAAAAGGAGTGTTTAGCGGTGAAGTGGGCTCTAGATTCCCTTCGGTACTACCTGCTAGGTAGGCACTTTGACATGGTTACGGATCACGCTCCGTTAAAGTGGATGGCTCAAAACAAGGAAACAAATAGAAGAGTGAATAGGTGGTTCCTGGCCCTCCAGGAATTCAACTTCACAGTAAAGCATCGCCCTGGCGTTCAAATGGGGAATGTGGATGCTTTGTCTCGAGTACATGAATGCCTGATTGCTGGTGTTCCAACCCCGAGGTTAAAACAAGAGGTGGGGGTATGTGACAGCAGGAAGGTAAAGTCACCTGGTTGCATCCAGGGGGGTAGATATATTTCGCCCAGATTCAGGCTTTACGCCGACTTATACAACTAGGTGGAGAGTTGTATAAGCCCAGCTAAGGCTAGTGGGCTCATGGATGACTCATACCTCTAGGGAGAGTGTGGGGCGTCATGCAGACAGGGAGTTGATGAGACCAGCTGAAGCTTGTCAGCTCATTTAGGCCTCTATAAAAACTCCCAGATTCATTAGGTGTTTGCTCATGCCTGGACCCAGACCTGTGTGGACTGTCTAGGGAGAGTGAACCCCTGTGCGGTGAGACAAAGCCTGTGTGGCTATTTGCTTGGACATTTAAAACCAGGGACTTAGGGACTAGGACAGCACTAGGCTGATCCCAGTTGTTAGTTAGGAAACCTGTATGTTTAGTCAGAGGTCAAGTTGACCAGGATTTATTTTGTTTATGTTTCTTTTGGCTTTGCTGTGTTTTGTCACTGTAAATAGAAAATAAACCGCACCTTTTTTTTGATTTTGAAAACCACAACCTCCGTTTGCTGGGCCTGTTTTTGTGTGGGGAGCCCATCCCGGGGGTCACACACACCCGCTGCTGAGCTAACCCCCTCACAATATATATATTTATACAAAACCGGGATGCATATATATATATACTAAATACACTGAAGCTAACTGAATCAACTGCCCACTCAAAGTAAATGAAATGAAATGACACTCTCTCTCTCTCTCTCTCTCTATCTCTCTAAACGAAACCAACACACTACAGAGGGCCGACTTGCAGGCTGCCTTTTATAGTGTGGGGCGTGTACTTATTCCCCTGAGCCATAATTGGCTCTCTGTGCTGACAGCGCTGTGATTGGCCAAAGCATGCGGGTCATAGTGCATGCTTGGCCAATCATCAGCCAGCAATGCACTGCGATGACACAGTGCATTGTGGGCCGTGACGCGCCACTCATGTTCGACTCGAACTCGAAGCTTATCCCTACTAGGCATTATTTTAAGGAAGGCTGCAAATTTAAAAAAAATAAAAAAAATTTGGGGAAATTACATCAAAGTTCACCTTCACACATCACCAAAACATAGCATCATTGCAACCATCCCCTACCTACCTTAACACAATCATATGTCATTTTTTTTTTTTTGAGAGGGGAATGCTTGCTTTCACTTTCTCATTCCTTGCCTAGGTCAGGGTGATACAACCCTCGGCGCAACCGACCTCAGCTTTCTGGGTTACGTGTCACACATCCCAGGAGGCTCTTTTACAGTCTCACTCAACAGTTGCTGATGGGGCACATGATAACAATGCTTCAACGGGGTGCGAGGAAGACAGTGTTGGACTTCATGTGCTAGTAAATAGGGCTGAGAATCCAGTTAAATATTTAATTCCAGTAAGAGAGTAAAAACCATAGCCACCGCTTTGAAGGGGTTTAACTAATCCCACTTCATCATCAAAAATATGTTGGCTATTGTTTTTACTGTCATGACAAATAAAAATTTAATTAGACTCTTATTCATACATTTAGCTCTCTCTTCATGGTACCAAATTTACTGCTGTCAATCCGCAGACCTCCTCTTTGGACCCATTAGATCCTAGAAAGCAGCCTCATAACTAAAATATCAACAGATCTAAATACCTACCAAAATCCTGTTCTAGTACTCCACCAACATATCTTCATTTAGATCTACTAAGAATGTTCAATTGTCTCTTGTTACGTGGTTGACCAGTAGAATGTGGGTAGTGCTGATATGTTAAGCAGCGCATTATAAAATAAAAATAATCATTCACATCAGTCCACTGAAGCAGTTTACAATCAAATACCACCGATGTGGTGAGGTGCCAGCTAACCAACCAGTATGTTTTTAGGAGAAAGCCCAGACAAATACAGGAAGAACATACAGGGCAAATTTTATGTTCCCTGGTGACTTTCCAAGCGCCCATTCACACCACACTCCACCATACTGTAATGTGTGTGCTTTTATGTGTGGAGACATTTTGTGGGGCACTGCGATAGGAATCTCATTCTAAATTAATGGGCTGTAAAGCACCCCAGTGGACAAAAAAGTTATGCAGGCTGCATATCTTCCCAATGCACCACACAAGACACGCTGTGCATTCTGAACTGCTGCAGCATGTTGCAGTGCACATGTGTTTTGGAGGTGTGTTGGGTTGTCACTCAAAATTGGTGGAACTTCAACATACCAACATGCATTACCATGCATTGGAATAATGAGTATGTTATCTCATCATGGGTGGTGTTAATGGTTGGGACCCAACCCAAGACCCATAGCTATTGTCACCACTAATATTGCTGACTGCAGAGGAAGAAGGAGCAGCAAGGGAGAGTTAGTAAGTTGAGTATAGGGGATTGAGGGTGCAGAAACACTGTAACTTTGTGTCTTTTTACTTCCATATAATCTAATCTAATTCTAGTTAAAGGAACATCTTAAATTTCAAGCCTTAGGCAAAACTTTATATTTGCTTTGGATAGAAAAGGGAAGAGTTAGTTATTTTCCATGTCCCTGTTAAGGAAACATCCCCTTACTTCCTGCCAGGATAGGAAATGATGTACAATTCCTCCAACAGGGACATGTTTGTAGTAGAGAAGGGAATGGTTAGATTGTTTGGCAATGAGTTTATTGCTGTTACAAGGACATTTGCATCCCCATTTCTTTTACGAGTGTCACAGGGAAAGATATAGAAGCCTGTCAAAACGTGTCTTAACTTTATGTAAAACAGAAAAAAAATGGCAGAGGTTAGACTTTGAATTTACCACAAAAGTATGGAGATAACTTAAATACCTATCTATATATTAAATAAGCAATTCCTTTTTAAGACCTGACTAGATTTTAGTTTTTGGAAACCAACCTCCTTCTTGGAAAAATTCAAAGAAAAATTGGAACCCGTCATGGAAATCCTCTGGAGGGAGCTTTGGGCTATTCAGTTACCTTCATTATATGCTGGCAATAGTAAAAATATAGATCATGCTGATTTATCCAGCTGTTCAGCGCTTGTTTCATAACAGATGGACATCACCTTAATCTCCTCTTGAAGAAATTGCTGTAATAAGATCATTTCTATAGACAACAATGGTTATGTTTAGACTTCAGTTGGGTGCAAGTATTACAACTGACTATGTCCTTATAGCTTGACTATATTCAGTTACTTTTTGCTTTCTGCAGCGATAATTCACTAAATCAAAACAGGACCCATACAGATTCTCTGAGGTGGTCTCCAAGCCTTCAAACCGTGATGACAAGTCATGGAGTCCAGATCCCCAAACCATAGTCATATACTCCAAGAATTCTGCTCCTTCAGAGATAAGAGACGGCTAGTATTTTGTGGCATAATTACTGTCTTAGAAGTTGTAACAAATGGAAAGTATTTGTCTGCATTTCCAAGGCAACAATTTGCTTTTTTTTCTTCCCAATTGGTTTTGATGTAGAAGTATCAAGTTTTCTAGACTCCTGATGATAAATGCTTTTTATTTTTATGGAGATGATTGCATATAGCTTAAAGGAGTCTTAGACAATTAACAAAAGGCAATATATATATTTCTCAATTTCAGTACTGATTGTGCGGAACTTAAAACAAATTGTCTCAGTTGTACAAAACAAGAGTTGAAGGCATGCATAGGTTTCTGGCCTTTGGGGAAATAGTACATGTATAGTTGTTATACAAGCAGGAAAGTACAATAAAGCAAATTATAGTTAAAATGTCATATTTAATATGTGAACCCAAAAGCCTATATAGAAAAGGAAAAGGGAAATTGTGTAAACAAAAATGTACGGTAATTAGCATTTAGTAACAGCTCCTCTCTCACAATTTAGAGCTAACTTTTCAAGTAACAACTACAAGATTAACACATTGCCCTTTTTCTAATAGGTAAAGAGTACCTTACCTGTATGGAATAAAGAATATAGTCAGAAAACAACTTTCTGTGGTCATATCAAGTTAAAATGCATCTAAAGACAAACTTTTTTTTATGAGTAGATAAGGGTTAAAGCCCCTGTCAAGTTTTTTTTCTGTCCATGTTTTATTGGGGGGATTTTCTCTCCTTCCTGTCTTGTAGGGCCTGTTCACATTATCACATATGTGCGCTTCAATGCAGAATCACAATGTACTAAAGGCACATGAAAGCTAGATGCCATTCTATGCCATTCTTTGAAGCTCTTCACATCAGTGCATTGTGTTAGAAGGCAGTGCTTTGAGTCTAGAAAAATCATAGCATTTTGATGAAAAATTACCCTAATATTATAGTCAATGGCAATTTTTTTTAAATATAAAATCAAATATAAATCAAGTGCAAGTAATATGAAACTACATGTACTCCATTTACCGTATATACTCGAGTATAAGCCGACCCGAATATAAGCAGAGGCACCTAATTTTACCACAAAAAAAATGGTAAAACGTATTGACTCGAGTATAAGTGTCCATAGGGTGTCCATCTGCATGCCTCACTGTGCCTCACTTTGCCTCACTGTGTCCATGTGCATGCCTCACTGTGCCCATGCCTCACTGTGCCCATGACTAGACTGATGTTTAACATGGGAGTCTATGGAAGGGGTGCCCGGCTTTGAAAAATCTGTGCTCCCCGGCCATAGGTCTCCTGGACAACAAACTTTGCACACTTGTAAAGGGAGAGTGGGGCTACATGTGTGCCAAGTTTGGGGTCCAGGAGATTTATGGCTGGCCGGTACCAGGTCCCCAAAATCCGGGAGATCAGGCGCAAAAAGGTGACTCGAGTATAAGCCGAGGGGGGCATTTTCAGCACAAAAAAATGTGCTGAAAAACTCGGCTTATACTCGAGTATATACGGTATATCAAATACAATCTTCCATATACCAATATTCATGACATTAAAGTAATATAATTATACTGATGTCAACACAAATCACATATTCAATATGCACAACCCTGTCCATGGAATATGTATAATATAAGTCCAGTGCACCAAATAAGTCCTTAGTGAGCACCAAGTATCATTGTGTATTAATACATTTTTTTGTTTATGCAAAGTTCTCCAGTTGAGTTCCATCACCATTCACACTGTTTGCTCACCTTCAAGTATTGATCTCACTATTGTTCAGGTAACTATGTCCTGTGTGTGCCTCATGCTACAGTCACCAAATCACCTTCCCTTTGGGATCAGTATCTTTTTACCTCACATTACCATTTAATAGCTCCTCTTCTCCTTAAAAAAAAGAAAAGGAAGCTTATATGGTGCTTTATCCCTCTAAATTTTCACTTTATTAAAATACCAGAATAATACTCACATTCTCTAGTGCACCAATCAGTGCACTACCATAAAATCACTTCAACATATTTAGGTGTAGTCCAGGTTACCTTCTTCCTCTCTCTCACCCTCTCTCTTACCTATGACTCTCTTTTCCTGTTTTTCTGCTTCCCTCACCTATTTTTGAGTTCCCCACTGTTCCTGTTCACGCCGTCGCCACCTATAGGGTGAGTTGCAGCAGAAGAGAGCCCCCCCCCCCCCCCGATGACGGCATGCAGATTTTGGGTACATGGTGTTTTTGCAGTTTTTATTTCATAGTATCAGCCCCCAATTTCAGACTTATGTAATATTGGTTAGCATAACTGTGATCCCTATTGCTCATTTGTAACGATTACCCGTTATTTAGTCCCTGTGTGGGCAATTTACAGGCTTGCATTTGTAATTTTGTGTTTATTCTTAAAACCAATAAATATATTGAAACAGAAAATATTTATCTGTATTGCAACCTTTTTTATTATTAAGCTCTGGCCAAATGTGTTTTGTCACTGCCTGTGTGACTTTCTCAAGGGACCCTTGAGGAAGTCACATCGGAGGTGACAAAACACGCATAGAATTAATCACATATACCAGATTGTCAATGGCAAAGCATGAAAAATGCACTAATAACACAATATGCATTTTAATTAGGGTTGAGCGAACCTGTAAAGTTCGGGTCCGTACCGAACTTTAGCTTTTTCCCGAACCCGAACCCGGACTTTGCGCGAAAGTCCGGGTTCGGCAATCTAATGGCGCAGTTAGAAATGCTTCAGGGGCCAGCCAATCACCTTTTGATTAGCTGGTGTGCCCTTAGAAGCCATCATAGCCATGCCTACTAAATGACATGGCTGTGATTGGTCAGTGCAACATGTGACACAGCTTCTATATAAGCTAGAGGCACACAGCACACACGTCACTCTGCTTCAGAATAGATAGGGAGAGGATCTTGTCTGCTGCTGCTGCTTTTAGGGAGAGATTGAAAAATACATGAGTTAGTCCTGATTCTGGAATCTGAGGGGAAAGATAGAGAGACAGTGTAGTGTAGGGCCAGGTTCCTGTTGGTGCTTTCAGGGAGAGAGATATATTATATAGGAATAGGAGTCTTGATTCAGAGATATAACTCAGCGATCTGCATAGGTTTACCTGTTTGTGTTGCAGTGCAGTCTTTTTACACTGCCATGAGCCCAGTGTCAGAGAAAATCTACCTTTTATCTGCAAGCTCAGTGCACCAGCACTGCATATATTACGTTGAGAGATACATCGTTTCCATACTGTGGGTGTATTCTGCTCTTGGAAAAAGATCCATTTAGGGCAACAAAAAAAAAGGCACTTTATTGTGCTCTTTTCCAAAAGACCCATTAAGGGCAAAAAAAATAAAAAATTTGCATTTTATTTTGCTCGTGCAAAAAAAGACCCGTTTAGGGCGAAAAAATAAATAAATAATATTTGCACTTTAATGTACGCTTGCAAAAAGACCCATTTAGGGCCACAAAAAAGATTTTGCAGTGTGTTATACATATGTGGAGGCGTGTGAAATAAACCATTTCTATATATTTGTCTTCTACTGTGCTATACTAAAAAAACAATTTTTTTTTGGAATAGCATTTTCTGCAGTTCTGTAGCTGTGCGATTCAGCGGTTACGTACTGTGGGTGTGTTGTGGTCTTCCAAAAAACGCCATTTAGGGCCACAAAAAATATTTTGCAGTGTGTTATACATATGTGGAGGTGTGTGAAATAAACAATTTCTCTATAGTTTTCTTCTACTGTGCTATACTAAAAAAACAACATTTTTTTTGAATAGCATTTTCTGCAGTTCTGTAGCTGTGCGATTCAGCGGTTACGTACTGTGGGTGTGTTGTGGTCTTCCAAAAAACGCCATTTAGGGCCACAAAAAATATTTTGCAGTGTGTTATACATATGTGGAGGTGTGTGAAATAAACAATTTCTATATAGTTTTCTTCTACTGTGTCATGGATATGCATTAATGTCTGTCTGCCATCTTACCTTCCTCCTCATGTGTTCATCTAGAGACCAGACCTCCTTCACCTGGCTTCCTTTATAATCTCCTCCCAGCCTGACTCCACCCCAGGCCCTATCACTGAACACTATATTAACCTGTGCACTGCAAGCCTGCTTTGCTGATCAACGTGTTTGTTAGGCATTGTGTGTTTGGGTTCCTGCCTGCCGTGTGCTACGTCTGTCTCTCTGTTACGTTATTGGCTTGTCCCCGACTATCCCTGTCTGCTCGTGACCCTTGACCTTCGGCTCGTTCTTCGTTATCCTTGTCTGCTTGTGGCCCCTGACCTTCAGCTTGTTATTCGGTTCTCTCTATCGTGTGCTGCTGCTTCCCCTCTTTTCCCCTTATCCTACGGGGCGTGAGCTAGGAAACTCCAGGGGCCGCGACCTGGTCCCAGCCTGCAGCGTAACATCCTCACCACTAGAGGCCCTGGAGAAGACCAGCTGGGTCTTAGACTCCGCGCCCTGGGGAATCTTGGCTCTCGCTTCCGTTGGGATCCCGGTTGTGCTCCTCTGGTCCCGCTTTCCACAACCACCCAGTTTCCTATCCGCAGAAGCCAGCCATAGGGTTCACTACCTTGCGGTGCACTCCTGTCCCCCTACGGTGTGCATCTGTCACCTGGCCACAGGTGACCCTGACAGTTTGATCAGCCATGAACCCGGCTGACATCCCGCTTCCCGCAGATGATCCATTGCAGGGCATAGTTCGCAGACTTGAGACCCAGGAATCAAATCAGACCCAGGTGATGCGATTCCTCCAGGATCTGGCTTTTCGATTCGAGCAGCTTCAGGTCTCCTTGGGAACCCCGAATCCGCAACCCCAAGTACAACCAGCGGCTGTACCTATCGCACCAGTCGCAGCCTCACACTCACTAAGATTGCCAGCTCCGTTCCATTTCTCTGGGGACTCCAAGGCCTGCAGGGGGTTTCTCAGCCAATGCACTATTCATTTTGAGCTTCAGCCTCAAAGCTTCCTGTCTGACCGGGCTAAGGTAGCCTATATCATTTCCCTCCTCTCCGGTGAAGCTTTGGCCTGGGCTGCCCCCCTGTGGGAGAGGAACGATCCGGTGGTTTCCAGTCTGTCCGAATTCTTGAAGCTCTTTCGTAATATCTTCGAAGAGCCGGCTCGGGCTTCTTCAGCGGCTAGTGCTGTCTTACGTCTTCGCCAAGAATCTAGTTCAGTGGGGCAATATGCTCTTCAGTTCCGTATCCACACAGCTGAATTGAGCTGGAATAATGAGGCCCTGGTCGCTACCTTTTTACATGGCCTCTCTGACCGAGTGAAAGACGAATTAGCGGGAAGAGCCATTCCCGTCGGTCTGGACGATGTAATTTCATTATGCAACCAGATCGACATTCGTTTTCAAGAGAGGTCCTTAGAAAAAAGACGCCAGCACTCTCTGGGTCCTAGCCAGTCTGAGCTCCCCTCCCTTCATTCCGTGGAGCATCCTCTACCTGCTGAAGAACCTATGCAGCTGGGCCGGACCAGACTAACCCCCGAAGAACGTGCTAGGCGCAGAACTCTGGGCTTGTGCCTCTATTGTGGGGCAAGGGTCATTTTCGTGACTCCTGCTCGCTTCGTCCGGGAAACGCTCGGGTCTAATACATTTGGAAGGTGGAGTATTGGACCCAGAAACATCACCTTCTCGCCTGCTCTTGCCGGTGTTCCTTCATGTAGGCACTTCTCCTCAGTCAACCCTTGCATACCTGGATTCCGGGGCTGCCGGCAATTTTATGGATTGGAGAACTGCTTCTTCTATGAAGCTTACCCTTTCACCTCTCACTACCCCATTGGTAGTCTCGGCAATTGATGGCACTGTTCTCCCAGGGGGCCCTATTCGCTTCCAGACGCTACCCATTAGGATGTCGGTAGGGATTCTCCACCAGGAGTGGATATCCTTTCTTATTCTACCCAAGGCCTCTACCCCAGTTGTATTGGGCCTCCCTTGGCTACAGCTCCACTCTCCACATGTGGACTGGGTCTCTGGGCAGATCCTGGCCTGGGGTTCCTCATGTTTCTCGTCGTGTCTTCTCAAGGTGACCCCCAAGGAGAGTCTTCCGGTTGCTGCCACTTCTGTTTCTTCTGATCTTCCCGCCGCATACAGCGATTACCGGGATGTGTTCTGTAAAAAATCAGCTGAGGTGCTTCCTCCCCACAGGTCTTTTGACTGTGCTATTGATCTTGTCCCCGGAGCAACTCTACCCAGGGGTCGTACCTACCCTCTGTCCATCCCAGAGACCCAGGCCATGTCGGAGTATGTAGCAGAGAACCTGGAGAGAGGTTTCATCCGGAAATCCTCATCGCCTGCAGGGGCAGGGTTCTTTTTTGTTGCCAAAAAGGATGGTACCTTAAGACCCTGCATCGATTATCGGGGTTTAAATGCGGTTACTATTAAAAATCGATACCCCTTACCCTTAATATCTGAGCTATTCGATAGGTTGAAGGGTGCCTCCATTTTCACCAAGTTGGATCTCAGAGGCGCGTACAATCTCATTCGAATACGGGAGGGTGACGAATGGAAGACTGCATTCAACACTAGAGACGGGCATTACGAATATCTGGTGATGCCTTTTGGTCTGTGTAATGCTCCAGCCGTGTTTCAAAACTTTGTCAATGAAATCTTCAGAGATCTGCTGTACCAGTTTGTTGTCATCTATCTGGATGACATTCTGATCTTTTCTGAGAATCTGCTCGTCCACAGAAACCATGTCCGCACTGTACTTCAACGTCTTAGAGAGAACAATCTCTATGCCAAGCGGGAGAAATGTTCCTTTGAATGTTCTGAGGTCCTGTTTTTGGGGTGCTTTGTCTCATGTTCGGGGCTTCGTATGGACCCTGGGAAGGTCTTGGCTATCACCAACTGGCCTCTTCCTGCTAGCCTCAAGGCCACACAGCGCTTTCTTGGCTTCACTAATTATTATAGGCAGTTCATAAGGAATTACTCTTCCATTGCCGCGCCTATTATCGCTTTGACCAAGAAGGGTGTGAATGCCAGAGACTGGCCTCCCGAAGCTGTCTCTGCATTTCACAACCTGAAACAGGCCTTTGTTTCTGGCCCCCTCTTGAGGAGACCAAATCCTGGGAATGCATTTTTTATTGAAGTGGACGCTTCTTCAATGGGGGTGGGAGCTGTGCTTCTTCAAATCTTTGAGAAGAGACGCCAACCATGTGCGTTCTTCTCCAAAAAAAATTCTCAGGCAGAGAGGAATTATGCCATCGGTGATCGGGAACTTCTCGCAATTAAATTGGCGTTAGAGGAGTGGCGTCATCTCTTGGAGGGTTCCCCTCACTCCATAACGATCTTTACCGATCACAAGAATTTACAGTATCTACAGAATGCTAAACGTCTGAATCCTAGACAGGCCAGGTGGAGTCTCTTCTTTGCCCGTTTTAATTTCACGATTACCTACAAACCTGGTTCCTGCAACGGTCGGGCTGATGCGCTCTCTAGGTCATTTGACACTTTGGACGAGGAGTCCGCCCCTGAACCTGAGCCGATCATTCCCACCTCATGCATTGTTGCCCACTCTACCACCCTGAAGTCTAAAATTCCGCCTGGTAAGACCTTTGTCCCCACTGAGCTAAGAGCTAAGATCCTTCGTTGGGGACATGATTCCAAGGTGGCAGGGCATTCTGGATTCCTCCGATCCTTCCTACTCATCAGTCGTCACTACTGGTGGCCTAATCTCCGCTCAGACGTCAAAGACTACGTTAAAGCTTGTCATGTCTGTGCTCAGTCCAAATCCTCCACACAAGCTCCTGCTGGTCTCCTCATGCCCTTGCCCATTCCTAAAGAACCCTGGGCCCATATTGCCATGGATTTTATCACCGATCTCCCACTGTCTGAGAATAATACAGTCATTTGGGTGGTAATCGATCGATTCTCCGAGATGGCTCATTTTGTTCCTCTTCCTGGTCTTCCTTCTGCCCCTGCCTTGGTTCCCATTTTCATTCGGGAAATTCTCTGCCTACATGGGGTCCCTTCTCATATTGTTTCCGACAGGGGAGTCCAATTCACGTCTCGTTTTTGGAGAGCCTTTTGCAAATCCCTCAATATTGTCTTGGATTTTTCTTCTTCTTACCATCCCCAATCCAATGGACAGACTGAGAGGGTTAATCAGGAGTTAGAGGTCTTTCTTCGCACCTTTGTGTCTTCTCACCATGACGATTGGTCCTCTCTACTCCCGTGGGCAGAATTCTCCCATAACAATCATGTGAATACCAGTTCGCAGAAGACACCCTTTTTCACAGTTTATGGCAAACACCCTCAACTTCCTCTTCCCATGATCTGTTCTCCAGACATTCCAGCTTTGGCTTTGGTTCAGGAGTCTCTCAATTCCGTTTGGGGTCACGTTCATGATTCCCTCCGGGCAGCTGCTGAAAAATTCAAAGGCTTTGCCGACCGCCGCAGGCGTAAACCGCCTTCTCTTCAGCCAGGAGACAAAGTCTGGCTCTCTACCAGGAACATCAAGCTCCGAGTTCCTTCTCTGAAGTTTGCTCCACGATTCATCGGTCCATACACGGTAACTGCTAAACTGAATCCGGTTTGTTTCAAACTCCAGATTCCTAAGAGCCTTAAAATCACTAACTCCTTTCATGTTGCTCTTCTAAAGCCTTTAGTCCTCAATAAATTCTCTCGTCCTCTCCCTACCGTGGCGCCTGTCTCTGAGGATAATCAGGAGTATGAGATCAGTCAAATTCTGGACTCCCGACTCTGTAAAGGCGTTCTTCAGTACCTCGTTCATTGGAAAGGGTTTGGTCCTGAGGAGAGGTCTTGGATCACTGCATCTGAGGTCTTTGCACCTCGTCTGTTAAAGGAGTTTCATCTGAAGTTTCCCTCTAAACCTGGGCCCAGGCGGGGAAGGGGGATGCCTCGTAAGAGGGAGGGTACTGTCATGGATATGCATTAATGTCTGTCTGCCATCTTACCTTCCTCCTCATGTGTTCATCTAGAGACCAGACCTCCTTCACCTGGCTTCCTTTATAATCTCCTCCCAGCCTGACTCCACCCCAGGCCCTATCACTGAACACTATATTAACCTGTGCACTGCAAGCCTGCTTTGCTGATCAACGTGTTTGTTAGGCATTGTGTGTTTGGGTTCCTGCCTGCCGTGTGCTACGTCTGTCTCTCTGTTACGTTATTGGCTTGTCCCCGACTATCCCTGTCTGCTCGTGACCCTTGACCTTCGGCTCGTTCTTCGCTATCCTTGTCTGCTTGTGGCCCCTGACCTTCAGCTTGTTATTCGGTTCTCTCTATCGTGTGCTGCTGCTTCCCCTCTTTTCCCCTTATCCTACGGGGCGTGAGCTAGGAAACTCCAGGGGCCGCGACCTGGTCCCAGCCTGCAGCGTAACATCCTCACCACTAGAGGCCCTGGAGAAGACCAGCTGGGTCTTAGACTCCGCGCCCTGGGGAATCTTGCTTCTCGCTTCCGTTGGGATCCCGGTTGTGCTCCTCTGGTCCCGCTTTCCACAACCACCCAGTTTCCTATCCGCAGAAGCCAGCCATAGGGTTCACTACCTCGCGGTGCACTCCTGTCCCCCTACGGTGTGCATCTGTCACCTGGCCACAGGTGACCCTGACATACTGTGCTATACTAAAAAAAAAACATTTTTTTTAATAGCATTTTCTGCAGTTCTGTAGCTGTGCGATTCAGCGGTTACGTACTGTGTTCTGCTCTTCCAAAAACACCCATTTAGGGCAAGATCCTAAATTTGGAAAATATGAGGAGAAGGTCAAAGGGACGTGGTGGCCCCGGTCGTGGTGCTGCTGGTGGAGCTCCTGTTGTAGGGAGAGGACGTGGTGGATCTGTGCCAGATACACGCACAAGTGAAACACCTTCCTCAGGTGCGAGTAGGCGACCGAGCCTGCGGCGGTATTTTGTCGCGCCTAATGAGGCTGTACGAATGTTTAGGCCAGGACAAGTACAGGCGATAGTAGATTGGGTTGATGATTCTCACCTCTACTGTAGGTAGAGGCAAGTCCTTTAATTCCCAGTAAAGTCAATGTCCACACCAGCTGAAATTACAACTCTTATTCTCTCATGGCAAAATAAACTCTACTCGGATAGAAAAGGTTAGAGCAAAGAAACAGGACAGCTTAAGGTGTGGAGGAGGTCCAGGCACAAACGTAGCACATTCACTTCACTGCTTAGGTTTCTCAAACAGTTTTAGGTGCACGGTCTCTGCCACAGACCTTGAGGTTGGTCTCTGCCACAGACCGGGTGTACAAGGCCCCTGCCACGGACCTGGAGAACTTTGGTCTCTGCCACAGACCAGGGTGTATAAGGCCCCTGCCACGGGCCGGGTGAATAAGGCCTCTGATACAGTCAAGATGACCTTGAGCTTCTCCTTCTACGAACCTAGCCCATATCAAGGGGAAGACATCTCTCCAGGGAGTCAACAGACCCTTCCTTCACCGTGACTCCCGCATCGGTCCATCAGAATGATCCTCCCTTCCCTGGAACATGGTCCCCTACACGAGGCAGCACCCTAAGACTCCTCGACCCTTAGCGGACTCCAGACGAAGGCTCTGGACTCCAGGCTTTACTCCCGCACCTAGGCCTCCATACCCAGGGCAGCAGGAACTCCAGGATAGTACCTCACCCCGGGCTAAAGGTACCCGAGATGGAACAGGAACACATGCACCCAGGCCGAAGGCACCTGGGCGTGGACCCCACTGGACATCAGCCCCCAGGCCAAAGGTCTGCCCCTTTTCTATGCTCTCCCGGCATGCACAGCAGGTTCCCCGCCCCGCTGTACTACTGCCAAGAGGGGACACAAAAGGCACAGCACTGTATCGGCGGTTCAACCCTAGCCTACCATGGCAGCGCCACCTGTAGGCCGCAGGGAACTGCACACCAATACTGTCCCCCGAGGACAAAATGGTCCATGAATCCTACAGAATTAGGGTGTTTGAGCCTATTTACCACTCAAACACTTCCCTTAAATTTAGCACCCCGCTACATTTTTATTTCAAAGTATTTTATTTTCCCACTAGCTTATCCATTAAATTGAATAATTTATTCCAGAAAGGGCGTATTCTGTGGCATTCCCACCATATGTGTGGCATCGTGCCGTTGAGTTTCTGAGGTTCTTAATGACTTCCGGTACCTCTTCTGCTGAAAAGGGGGCCTCCAGCATATTTTGTTATTTTTTTATTTTTTTTATGTTATTTTAAGTTATTTTCCTATCCACATTTGTTTGCAGAGCACTTGCCATGCTCTTAACAACATTTTGCTGCCATTTGCAGCCCTCTAGCCCATTACTTTTTTAGAGCCTTTTTAGTCCTTAGAAGTCCGGGTCCCCATTGACTTCAATGGGGTTCGGGTTAAAGTTCGGTCCCGAACCCGAACTTTTTTCCGAAGTTCGGCCGAACCCGTAGAACCCGAACATCCAGGTGTCCGCTCAACTCTAATTTTAATGAATGCGTTTTTCAAGTCACATGGCCATACTTTCTGTGCACTGGTGTTGCAGTTACATTTTAACGTAACACATTAAAAAGACACTAAAAACTTTAAAAAAAAAATTGTTTTCTTATGTGATGGTGTGAACAGGCCTTTAGACAGTTGTCACTTGTTCTCTATCTTCCAGTCTCAGTGACAATGGTCACCAAGAGAAAGAGGGTGAATTTCCCCAGTAGGGACACAGACACCACTAAAACATGACACAGGTTTCAACCATTCCACAGTCTATACAAGAGAAAACGAAAAAATAAAGTTTAGCTTTACATACACTGTATGTTTATAAGAGATTAAATCATCATTAATGGGCTCCAGGTAGGTGGACATTTTTATTTAATTCTATACTGTATACAAAAAGCCAAAACTACACTGCATCAGAGCACCACAAACCAAAAATGCTATTTTATTAATTTTTAACATTGCAAACTCACCCATCCTTCTGTGTCTCCATGCTTTATTTTGCTGAGAAATAACTTTAAACAACACCCCCTAGCATTTCTGCCTGTGGCCATCTTGATTAGGGCAGATGATTCATGTAGCATTTACTTTCTGGAATCCATCTGCCCTTAGCTCAGGCATGCAGGCAGGAGGGTGTGCTTAGTTGAGAAAACCCCTTCTTTCATTCTCTCCTCCTGAAGACTCCTGGGATGTATGACATAATTTGCCTAGGCCTGAGAACCAGGAAGTAACCTGAAGAAATGTAAAAAAAAAAAATGTAAAACAAGTACCGTATTTTTTGCTCCATAAGACGCACCTGACCATAAGACGCACCCAGGTTTTAGAGGAGAAAAACAAGAAAAAAAAATTCTGAACCAAATGATGTACTAAAATATTTAATATTATATTACTACTATAGGTGGGTGGTGGACGCACAGCAATACCAGCCCCCCTATCAAATCAGCTCAGCTATACTATACCTGGTTGGTGGTGGACACACAGCAACCTCCCCCCCCCCTTCCCAGATCAGCTCAGGGTGGTAGGGCAGACACAAACACCCCTTCAGCCTCTCATATAACAGCTCAGGTGATGAACAGTGGATACCATCCCACACCTCCCACCCCCTTATCACTCACCTCAGGCAGTGGAGGACACTGCCATTACAATCCACAACCCCCTCTGGCTGGCTCTCAGCATAAGATACACCAGGCAGCAGCTAGGATGGATGACTGAGGACATAGTTTGCAGCAGCAGCAGCGACAAGTGGAGAGAGGCAGGAAGTGAGACTGGACCAGACCACGGCGCCGGGGGTGTTCCAGCTGAATAAAAAAGCCGTCCAGGGCTCTTGTCGCTTGCAGGATGGGGTCACATCTGGCGGATGTCAACTTACCTGTGGGCGGAGTGCACCATTATAGCAACACCACTGACAACCCCCATGTTTTGGCACCTGGGGCAGACCGTCTCCCCCCGCTCCCCCTTGGTATGCCCCAGCAAGGATCTTCCTCACATCCTGTCATCTCTCCTCCACAGAGAAGCCGAGTGTCTGTATTCTGACACGGCGGCGGCGATGGGGGGGGGGGGGGCGGAGCATGCTCAGTATTCGCTCCATAAGACGCAGGGACACTTTTCCCTATTTTTTTGGGGGGTAAAAGTGCGTCTTATGGTGCGAAAAATACGGTAAATATGACATACTTTCCTATCTATTTACTAAGGCTAGCAGTAAGGATTAAAAATAGTCAATGTTGATTGAGAGAGCGAAATTCTGCTTTAATCTCTATCTTCAGAGTCTCATGCCGCATACACACGACCGTAGTGTAGTGCAGTGTTTCTCAACTCCAGTCCTCAAGGCGCACCAACAGGTCATGTTTTTGGGATTTCCTGCAGATAAAACAGCTGTGATAATTACTAAGGCAGTGAAACTGCTCAAATCACCTGTGAAAATCAATGGAAATCCCAAAAACATGACCTGTTGGTGCGCCTTGAGGACTGGAGTTGAGAAACACTGGTGTAGTGTATGCTTTTACGAGGGAAAAAAATGCGCATGCTCAGAATCAAGTATGAGACAGGTGCGCTCGTTCTGGTAAAACTAGCGTTCGTAATGGAGATAGCACATTCGTCACGCTATAACGGACTGAAAAGCACGAGGCTGAAAAGCGCGAATCGCCGCTCAACAAACTTTACTAACATGAAGGGTGGAGCCATTCGAACGGAACTTCCCCTTTATAGTGCCCTCGTACGTGTTGTACGTCACTGCGCTTTGCTCGAGCGTTTTTTTTTCATGAACGTGTGTATGCAAGACAGGCTTGAGAGGAAACAAGAAAAATCACATCGAGAAAAACGTTGTTTTTTAAAATGACATTAAAAACGTATGTGTGTACGCGGCATTAAAGCAAACTACAACAAAGGCATACAGGTCCCATGTGTCCCATGTGTTGTTTAACTAACACATTCATTTAGAATCAATTTTTTGTGACCTATCTTGTTAATGTCTTATTAAATGCTATGAGTAAACCTTTCCTTCCATGGCCCTTCCCATATTTTTTCTAAGCCCCTTTTTTAATTGTATCTTTCCCTATTGTATGTCATGCTAACATAGTAAATTTTAAAAATTGGCCGTCAACTTCATCTATAAAAAGATAGGTAAAAAAATAAACAGGTGAAAAAAAAATTGCAACCTCTAAATGCCCTTAGAAAGCATAATCCAATTTTCTTCATAAATAGCAAAAACGTCTTCCTGACCAATTGAATAACTCCTTTAATTTATATTCTGCTATTTATTACCTGTAGCGCCTTGCTCCTGTTGGGTAGGCGCTATGTGTTAAATTTAGTTGTCTGAGCTGTAGTTTAGCTCAGGAGGGTTACGCTAAATTGTTGGCTCTGTTTCAGTCTAGCTGGGTTGCACGTTTTCCACTTGACAGTAGGTGTCACTGTCACCACAGGTCTAGGTTGGAAATGCAGCAGGCTGGATGTATTGGGTATTCCTTTCCCAGAAGTGGCTCAGGGGGCGTGGTCAACCCACTGTGCATTCTCGCAAGGGGTACTTAAGGGACAGAGACCACTCTAGCAGGGTTCGTTTGCCGGATCCTGACCTCAGGGATGTGCAAGCCGTTTTTTGGCCTCGGGGCCTGCTGGCCCGAGGCTCTGCAACTGAGAGTAGGCCCAGGAGTTTCTGGGGCCTACTAGTCCAGGGATGGTTCTACGCGGTCTTGCCTACGGGAAGAAGCGGAACAATTGGGAACTCAATTGAAGGACGCATCCTGACCAATTTACCTCACGGTGCTGCCGGCTGGCTGAAAGATTCTGGCAACCATGAGCTGTGTGTTTCCTGAGTAACTTTGCAAAGTGTCAGTGTGGTTGCACGATCTTGTGGCAGAAGATTGTGAAACGACTCGACGGCACTCACCAAGTCTGTGGCAGAGACTTTGAACGAGCTTCGCACCGGTTGCTAGGCCAGTGAGAGTAGGCCTATCCGGTGGTTGCTGAATCCAGTGTGGAACCGATTTGTCCTCTGGATCTAAAATTGTGCCCGTGATCTGCAAAGCAAGGTACCTGAACCTCCCCTATCCCTCTACCCCTCTGTTGGAACTGTTTAATAAAACTCTTGAAGAAAAAGAAACCAAGTGTTGGTGTGGACATTCATGAAAGCTCTTCAAGAGGGACCCCTGAGACGAGTGTGGTGAACAGAAAGGTAACGGCATGCCCAAATCTGAACCAGCAGCTCCTGCGGGGGTAGTGCTACATACCTATAAATATAAGCAATCATCTTTGAAGCAATCATTTGAATCTTTTACAGACAGTTTCTTTGAATAAAAGCCCCCTTGAGCTGTAGTAAAAGAGGGCCTTGTCTAATGGGTGGGGTTTGGTTGCCCTATTGGCTGAAAAGAAAGTACGCCTTAAAATCAGTACTTTTCCATTTTTACCTATAGAGGTGATAAATGGGGCCCCAACAAAACATGGAAAAGGAGGGATCATGCCGTTTTGCTTCCTGCAAACCTCCTAGCATAGTTTTATTTAGATGTTTTGCCTTTTCGTAATTTGAGAGGTAACTGCTTTATGCTGTTTGGGGACTGATGGTTAGCACAGGCAGTTATGGAATGTCTGATTTAATATCAGAATATGTATAGTGACTCAATCCAAAAAAACTGTAGCCTTGCCCATTCCAGCTTCTGAGATAGTAAAGAACTCTTCCCTTATGCTAAAGGGTAACCTTTTTTTTCAGTTATTCATTTGTGTCATTTGGGATAACCTTAAAGTTAATTTCATTTTGCAGCCCTGTGGCTTTTTTGAAGTAAGTATTAGCAAAGACAAAGAACGGCAGAATTAACAGCTCCCACCATCACTTTGACTGACACGGATACAAATTGGCACAGATATGAAGCTCATATAAATTGTCTGTATTGGCATGGCCCCATCAGACACCAACTGCCTACAAGTGCCTTCTTTCTTGAGAAGTAACAGGCTGGTGCAAATATTCAACTAACTGTGTGATTCCCTCCGGTTTACTTCATAAGAGTGAAGGTTGCTGGGACCCCTAGACATCCACCAGTCCTAGACTCTTGCTTAGGTTGTCTTGTGGATGATCTTGTTTTGAGTATAAGAAGCTGGTTGAGGGACCATCCCACAGGATACTTGCTCAATTTGACCCCCATGTCGCCCAAACGCTACAAACTGTTGCTATCATTACAGCTACTTAACGCCACCAAGGCTTGTATTCCAGTTTTCTGGAAGCAATCTATGACTCCTCAATTCAGTGTTTGGCTACATAAAATCTGAGAAATTTATAGAATGGGGGACATTCTCGCCTCTGCAAATAATAGAGAAGAAAAGTTTTGTAAAACCTGGTTCTACTGGACAGAGTACACATTTCTGTCATGGATATGCAGTAGTGTTTGTCTGCCATCTTACCTTTCCTCCTCGTGTTCATCTTAGAGGCCAGAACCCTTTCACCTGGCTTCCTTTATAATCTCCTCCCAGCCTGACTCCACCCCAGGCCCTATCACAGAACACTATATTAACCTGTGCACTGCAAGCCTTTTTTGCTGATCATCGTGTTTGTTAGGCATTGTGTGTTTGGGTTCCTGCCTGCCGTGTGCGACATCTGTCTCTCTGTTACATATTTGGCTTGTCCCCGACTATCCCTGTCTGCTCGTGACCCTTGACCTTCGGCTTGTCCTTCGTTATCCTTGTCTGCTTGTGGCCCTTGACCTTCAGCTTGTTATTCGTTACTCTTATATCTTGTGCTGCTGCTTCCCCTCTTTTCCCCTTATCCTACGGGGCGTGAGCTAGGAGACTCTAGGGGCCGCGACCTGGACCCAGCCTGCAGCATAACATCCTCACCACTAGAGGCTCTGGAGAAGACCTGCTGGGTCTTAGACTCCGCGCCCTGGGGAATCTTAGCTCTAGCTTCCTATAGGATCCCAGTTGTGCTCCTCTGGTCCCGCTTTCCACAACCACCCAGTTTCCTATCCGCAGCAGTCAGCCATAGGGTTCACTACCTTGCGGTGCACTCCTGTCCCCCTACGGTGTGCATCTGTCACCTGGCCATAGGTGACCTGACAATTTCCAACAGTTAAATTTCAGACCTCCCTACCTAAAGACCGCTTGGGCCCCTTACCTTGACTGGTCATGTCCCTCGATTCTTTGAGCAGCGACACATTACCTAGAAAATTAAACCCTTACCCCCTTTTTTGAAGACTTTCAGCTCCAGGTGGTTGTTTGTTGTGGATTCTGCAGAAAAACCTTTGAATGCGTCGCACTCCTCCAATCCGGTTTCTAAACCCCCATGCCCCACCACACCCTTTTTTTATAATCTCAACTCTTTTGGAAACTGTGAACAATGGGTTTTCTAACGGTGGGAGACGAACCCTGGTCCTGTTGGCCCTTCTTATTACTTGTTATACTCCATGTAAGGGGGAAAGTTTTTGTTCATCCATTTTCCTATTTAACCCGTTATACTGCGGCAGGTTGGCTCCGCTGCGCGAGCCATTGTAGCTGTACGTCGGCTCTTTAAGACGCTTTAGCAGGTGCACGCGCATAATGCGCGACGTGTTCCCGGAGCCGATGCGCGTGCCCGGCGGGCACGCTGACCACCGGGCACCCACGATCGCTCATGACAGAGCAAGAACCGAGATCTGTGTCTGTAAATTCCGGTTCTCTCAGGGGAGAGGAGACAGATCGTGTGCTCCTACTAAGTATAAAACACTGATCAGCCTCCTCCCCTAGTCAGTCCCATCCCCCTACAGAACAAACCTAGGGAACACAGTTAACCCCTTGATCGCCCCTAGTGTTAACCCCTTCCCTACCAATGACATTTATACAGTAATCAGTGGCTATTTTTAGCTCTGATCGCTGTATAAATGTCACTGGTCCCAAAAAAGTGTCAAAAGTGTCCGATCTGTCCTCCACAATGTCGCCGTCACAATAAAAATCACTGATCACCACCATTACAAGTAAAAAAATAATAATAAAAATGCCATAAATCTATCCCCTATTTTGTAGACCCTATAACTTTTGCGCATACCAATCAATATACGCTTATTGCAATTTTTTTACCAAAAATATGTAGAAGAATATATATCGGCCTAAACTAATGAAATATTTTTTTTTCTTTTTAAATTGGGATATTTATTATAGCAAAAAGTACTTTTGTGTTTTTTCCAAACTGTTGTTCTTTTTTTGTGTAGCGCCCTCCCCAATTTAGGGGGTGCTATGTTCAAATTTAGGGGTTAGTCTGAGTCCATATTTGGGCTCAGACTGTTAATTTCCCAAAAACTTGCTTCTGCTCTGGTGTGATATTGCCTGGCTGCATTATTCGGGGAGCAGTTTGCGGCTCCCGGCCATCCAGGCTAGGGGTGCGTGTGTGTGTACCAGCCCCAGGCACCTTTAGCCTGAGGCTGCATCGCTGCTGGTAGGCCCAGCACCTTTTGCGGAGGCCTACACCCGAAGAGGAGTCCCAGGGTACCCAAGTGAGGGGTGACCCACTCTGAAGGAGAGGAATCCAGGGGAGGATCGGTCCCAAGGGGATTAGTGAAGAAGTCACTGTCTCGATTACCTGTCAGAGGGAAGGATTCATATCCGCCAAAAGCCTGGTAATGTGCCCATTGGCACCTAAGGACTAACTATTACTAGGTCGGGAAGTTCGGGACTTAAAGATTCTGTGGCAGAGGATCTCCTGATCGTATCCCAGGGAAATCACAAGTAGTTGTTTCGTGCTCCACACCGGCTGCTAGGACCGCTCTTAAAGGGACTATCCGGGTGAGCAAAACCCACTCAGGCTTGAGTGGCAACGAGTGTTGCTTTAGTGTTGCGTGCCCGAACTTTCCCCTTCTTGTCGTTTCTACTCTCTCTCTTCCAAGTTTTGCTTCAAGAAAATAATAAAACCTTGCTGCTTAGGTTTTTTACACCTGTGTGGACATTGACTTTATTACAAAAGGGACTTCCGCCTAGACAACAGAGACCAGGGATCCACTCTGAGGAGGTAACTCGCCGCAAGGCCCAAAAAATCCTGACACCGCTCGCCTCTCCATATCTGGAGTTGGACAACGGGCAAGTAGCAGGTGTGCATTACTGCTAAAGATGGATGTAGCTGAAGGGTCTGTGTGCTACATTTGTTTATTGCACAAAAGATAAAAACCGCAGAGTTGTTCAAATACCACCAAAAAAAAAAGCTCTATTTGTGGGGAAAAAAGGACATACATGTTGTTTGGGTACAAACCGCGCAATTGTCAGTTAAAGCGACGCAGTGCCGTATCGCAAAAAATGGCCTGGTCAGGAAGGGGGCAAATCCTTCCGGGGCTGAAGTGGTTAAAAAGGCCTTCTGTAGGGTTTGAATTCAGGTATAGTTTACCACCCCTTTAAAAGATCTTTAGGGTCACCTTTTTTTCACACAAAATGAGGATCAAAGATTATAATTTTACAGAATTTATATAGTGCCAACAAGATATATGAATTCTCTTAATTGAAGCATAATGATACAGTGTTCCTACTGTCTGTACAGACTAAATTAAAAATCCAGTTCTTCCAAAATGAAACGCACATGTAACTAGTGATGAGCCGAACACCCCCGGGTTCGGTTCGCACCAGAACCCGCGAACGGACCGAAAGTTCGAACGAACATTAGAACCCTATTAAATACAATGGATGCGAACGTTCGAATTCTAAAGTGCTAATTATAAAAACTATTATGCATGTTATTGTCCTAAAAAGGGTTTGGGAACCCGGGTTCTGCACCAGGGGACATGTATCAATGCAAAAATAAGTTTTAAAAACGGTCGTTTTCCGGGAGCAGTCATTTTAATGATGCATAAAGTGAAAAAAAAAAAGTCAAATATTCCTTTAAATATCGTACCTGGGGGGTGTCTAAAGTATGCCTGTGAAGTGCCACGTGTTTCCCGTGTTTAGAACTGTCCCTGCACAAAATGACACTTCTAAAGGAAAAAAAAGCCATTTAAAACTGCTTGCGGCTTTAATGTAATGTCTGGTCCCGGTAATATGGATGAAAATCTTTAAGAAAAATGGCATAGCTACCCCATGACCCCCCCCCTACCCCAGCCCATTACCAGCCCCTTTGGGTCTTGTATGGATATTAAGGGGAACCCCGCACATAAAATAAAAAAGGCCCTATATACTCTGAACAGCCGTATACAGGCGGTGCATACAAGACAGGGACTGTAGGTTTGTTCTTATGTAGAATCTGTTTGTAATTTTGAACAGGTACATTGTTGAAGTGTAGCTCCAGACCAAAAATCTATTTTTAAACTTTTTGGAAAACATAGGTAAGGGTTATCACCCCTGTAACATTTGTTTTGCTGTCTGTGCCCCTGTTCAGAACATTTCACCTCACTTTCCGTCCTAATGACAACTGTTTTTGAAATGTGGTGTTTTTCTTGAAACAAGGATTGCTGATAAAGCATCAGTACAGAGGAGACACCTTTCTCCCATATTTATTCTTACAGGAGAGAATTTTCCTTCCTAGTGGTAGATTTCCTCTCACTTCCTGTTGTCTTCTTGCGTTTGCAAGTAGGAGTCGTTTGTAAGTTGGATGTTTGAAAGTAGGGACCTGCCGTATATACTCTGCAGAAATAGGCCCCTTAGTTGTTGGTGTTGGCACAACACTGTAAGCACTCACAGTTACTCTTGGTTGGTGCTGGAACGCCCTGCTGTCAACTATTATATCAGGAATTTTAATTACATATAATTGTTGAACAGTGGTAGTAAAAATTGGGCCTTTGATGGTGGTGCTGGTGCCACAACACTGTAAGCCCTGACAGTTACTCTTGGTGGGTGCAGCAATGGGCCCTGCTGTGAATTATTAGATCAAGAATTGTAATTACATGCCCCTGTTGAACAGGGGCTGAAAAATTGGGCCTTAGGCACTGGTGGCACAACACTGCAACCCTTCACAGATACTGTACTTGGAGCACAGCAATGAGCCCTGTTGCAAAGTATTGCTTCAAAAATTGTAATGACACGCCCCTGTTAAACAGGGGCTGAAAAATTGGGCCTTAGGCACTGGTGGCACAACACTGCAACTCCTCACAGATACTGTACTTGGAGCACAGCAATGAGCCCTGTTGCAAAGTATTGCTTCAAAAATTGTAATTACACGCCCCTGTTAAACAGGGGCTGAAAAATTGGGCGTTAGGCACTGGTGGCGGCACCCATAAACAAAAATGATCTTCCAAGCTATCATCATCAATCGTATCATTGAGGACTCGGAGGAGGAGGATAGCCAGTCAACATAACAGCACAGGCACTCAGCATCAGCATCAGTCTTGAAGGGATGTGACATTTTAAAATCAATTAGTCTGTTATATCAGCATCAGGTGTGTGGTAGCTGGTGGTGATCCAAGACTGGTTCATCTTGATGAAAGTCAGTCGATCAACCGAGTCGGTGGACAGGCGCACCCTGTGATCCGTGACAAATCCTCCAGCAGCACTGAATGTGCGTTCCGAAAGAACGCTGGATGCAGGACAGGCCAGTAGCTCAATTGCATACTGTGCAAGCTCTGGCCAGTGATCCATCCTCAAGACCCAGTAAGCCAGAGGATTTTCGGTGGGGAAGGTGTCCAAGTCTGACCTTGCCCCTAGATATTCCTGCACCATGTTTATCAGACGCTGGCGATGGTTGCTGGAACCGATCATACTTTGGGGCTGCGGACTAAAGAATTGTCTGAACGCATCGGTCAGACGGCCACCTTCCCCACCGCTCCTTCTTTGACTGGCCGAAGCCTCAGCAACTCGTTGTCCAGGACCAGGAGTTTGCAACCTCCCAGTCTCTGGGAACGCGTTGCACAGACCTTTCTGCAAGGCCTCCCGGAGTTGTCTCATCCTCTGCTCCCTCTGCGACGGTAACATAAGGTCCGCAACCTTACCCTTGTACCGTGGATCAAGGAGAGTGGCCAGCCAGTAATGGTCCCTCTCCTTGATCCGAAGAATACGAGGATCCTTCCGCAGACTTTGCAGGATCAGGGAGGCCATGCAGCGTAGGTTTGCTGAGGCATTCGCTCCGGAGTCCTCTGGGTCACTAAGGACGACATGATCCGCAGCCACCTCCTCCCAGCCACGTACAAGTCCACTGGTTTCTTGGGACTGTAAATCATCCCTAAAAGACTGCTGCTGATGATGCTGAGTGCCAGCCTCCACCTCCATGCTGACACAATCCTCCTCCTCCTCCTCCTCCTCCTCCTCCTCCTCTTCCTGTGCGATGGGTGGGACAGAAGGAACACTGTCTGGGTAAAGGGGGCCTTGAGAGGCAAGGAAGTCCTCCTCTTCCTGCCTCTGTTCTGCCTCAAGTGCCCTGTCCATTATTCCACGCAGCGTGTGCTCCAACAGGTGGACAAGAGGTACAGTGTCACTGATGCATGCACTGTCACTGCTCACCATCCTCGTGGCCTCCTCAAATGGTGCCAGGACAGTGCATGCATCCCTGATCATGCCCCACTGGCGTGGAGAAAAAAAACCAAGCTCCCCTGACCCTGTCCTGGTGCCGTAGTCGCACAGGTACTCATTGATGGCCCTCTGCTGCGTGTGCAGCCGCTGCAGCATGGCCAACGTTGAGTTCCACCTGGTGGGCATGTCACATATAAGGCGGTTCTTGGGCAGGTTCAACTCCTTTTGCAGCTCAGCCAGGCGAGCACTGGCATTATAAGATCTGCGGAAATGCACACAGACTTTCCTGGCCTGCCTCAGGACATCCTGTAAGCCCGGGTACCTGCCCAAGAAGCGCTGCACCACCAGGTTAAGGACGTGAGCCACACAGGGCACATGGGTCAGTTGTCCCTGTCGGAGGGCGGAGAGGAGGTTGGTGCCATTGTCGCAAACCACCATTCCTGGCTTAAGCTGGCGTGGCGTCAACCACCTCTCGGCCTGGCCCTGCAGAGCAGACAGGACCTCTGCCCCAGTGTGGCTTCTGTCCCCCAAACACACCAGCGCAAGCACGGCATGGCATCTTTTTGCCTGCGTACTTGCGTAGCCCCGTGAACGGCTACGGAGCACCGCTGGTTCATAGGACAAACCACAGGAAGAGGCCATGGAGGAAGAAGAAGAGGAGGGGGTGGAGGAGAGAGGTGTGTCACAACCAGTAGTAGCATTTTGGAGGCGTGGCGGTGGGACAACCTCCAACACTACTGCACCTTGTCCTGAATCCTTCCCAGCTGCCAAAAGAGTGACCCAATGGGCCGTGAAAGAAAGGTAACGTCCCTGTCCATGCCTGCTGGACCATGAGTCAGCGGTAATATGCACCTTACCGCTGACCGCCCTGTCCAGCGAGGCCAAGACATTGCCTTCCACATGCCGGTAGAGAGCCGGAATAGCCTTCCGTGAGAAAAAGTGGCGTTTGGGAACCTGCCACTGAGGAACCGCACATTGCACAAACTCACGGAAGGGGGCCGAGTCTACCAACTGAAAAGGCAGCAGTTGAAGCGCTAGCAATTTAGCCAAGCTAGCATTCAACCGCTGGGCATGTGGATGGCTGGGAGTGAACTTCTTTCGACGGTCCAGCAGCTGGGGCAGGGAAATTTGCCTGCTAGAATCGGACGTTGGTGTACTGCTAGCAGAGTGGGCGCAAGTACTTGGCTGTGACACACCTAATTCTACACCTTCATTCCTCTCAGTGCATGTTTCAGAGAGGACTGAAGTTATAGTGGGGTTGGAGATCCCAGCTGATGCGGTGCAAGGAGAGGTCCGCTTGGTTCTTTGGTGTGGGTCTTTGAGGTAGGCTTGCCAACGAGCTGCATGGCAGGTCAACATATGTCTGGTCAGGCATGTGGTACCCAAGCGGCTGATGTTTTGGCCACGCGATATACGCTTGAGACATATGTTGCAAACAGCAGCTGTGCGATCTGATGCACTAGCCTCAAAAAAGGCCCACACCAAAGAACTTTTTGAATGACGGGCAGAGGCAGCGCCCTGCACAGGCGGAGCTCTGCGGTGTGATTCCGTCGGTGTACTGCCCTTACGCTGGCCACCAAAGGGCATCCTGCCTCGTTGGAGATGTGCCTCCTCCTCATCCTCCTCCTCCTCCTCTCTCCTATTAGGCACCCACGTGGAGTCATTGACCTCATCATCCCCTCCCTCCTCATCACTGGAGCCAATCTGGCAGTATGCTGCAGCTGCTGGAACATGACTGCCAGATTGGTGTCCTTCTTGAGCATCCCCTCTGTCTGCTCTCACGCTACTGCCTTCCTCTAGCTGGGTTTCATCATCAGACCCTTCGAAACGCTGGGCATCCTCCTGGAGCATGTACCCAACACTGTGCTGAAACAGTTCGGGGGACTCCTCAGGAGGAGGACATGGTGGGTCTAGGGAAGGAGTGACTGATGATTTGTCTGACATTGATACCAGGGAAGACGACGCTTTGGCAGCTGCTTTTCCAGTACCCTGAGCCTGGGTGAGAGAGGATGAGGAGGAGGAGGAGGGCTTGGTCATCCACTCTACCAAGTCTTCGGCATGATGTGGCTCAACATGTCCAGCTGCCGAAAAGAAGGACAAGCGTGTCCCATGGCCATGTGCTGATGACAATGCACCGCGTCCACGACCAGCACTGTTGCCCCCAGACACAGAGCCTGCTTGCCCTCTTTTATTGCCTCCTGACTGTCTGCCTCTCCTTGTTTGCCTTCCAGACATTCTAATAGATGGCCTGCAGGGAGATGGGAAAAAAGCAATAAGGGCTACCTTCAGGTGTCCTTCTCTGTCCCTTGAAACAAGGACTTTCACAGTGAAAGAAACTGACACTGTCCCTACCTAGAGTTTTCTGTCCCTAGAATAAATGTTTTTTTTAATCACAATATAGCACAAGGACAATTCACTCAATGTCTCTCCAGGTCCCTGGAAACAAGGACTTGCAGAGTGAAAGAAACTGACACTGTCCCTACCTAGAGTTTTCTGTCCCTAGAATAAATGTTTTTTTTAAGCACAATATAGCACAAGGACAATTAACTCACTGTCCTTACAGGTCCCTGGAAACAAGGACTTGCAGAGTGAAAAAAAAAAAACACTCTCCCTACCTACAGTTTTCTGTCCCTAGAAAAAATGTTTTTTTTAAGCACAATATAGCACAAGGACAATTAACTCACTGTCCTTACAGGTCCCTGGAAACAAGGACTTGCAGAGTGAAAGAAAAAAAACACTCTCCCTACCTACAGTTTTCTGTCCCTAGAAAAAATGTTTTTTTTAATCACAATATAGCACAAGGAAAATTAACTCACTGTCCTTACAGGTCCCTGGAAACAAGGACTTGCAGAGTGAAAGAAAAAAAACACTCTCCCTACCTACAGTTTTCTGTCCCTAGAAAAAATGTTTTTTTTAATCACAATATAGCACAAGGAAAATTAACTCACTGTCCTTACAGGTCCCTGGAAACAAGGACTTGCAGAGTGAAAGAAACTGACACTGTCCCTACCTAGAGTTTTCTGTCCCTAGAATAAATGTTTTTTTTAAGCACAATATAGCACAAGGACAATTAACTCACTGTCCTTACAGGTCCCTGGAAACAAGGACTTGCAGAGTGAAAAAAAAAAAACACTCTCCCTACCTAGAGTTTTCTGTCCCTAGAAAAAATGTTTTTTTTAAGCACAATATAGCACAAGGACAATTAACTCACTGTCCTTACAGGTCCCTGGAAACAAGGACTTGCAGAGTGAAAGAAAAAAAACACTCTCCCTACCTAGAGTTTTCTGTCCCTAGAAAAAATGTTTTTTTTAATCACAATATAGCACAAGGAAAATTAACTCACTGTCCTTACAGGTCCCTGGAAACAAGGACTTGCAGAGTGAAAGAAAAAAAACACTCTCCCTACCTACAGTTTTCTGTCCCTAGAAAAAATGTTTTTTTTAATCACAATATAGCACAAGGAAAATTAACTCACTGTCCTTACAGGTCCCTGGAAACAAGGACTTGCAGAGTGAAAGAAACTGACACTGTCCCTACCTAGAGTTTTCTGTCCCTAGAATAAATGTTTTTTTTAATCACAATATAGCACAAGGAAAATTAACTCACTGTCCTTACAGGTCCCTGGAAACAAGGACTTGCAGAGTGAAAGAAACTGACACTGTCCCTACCTAGAGTTTTCTGTCCCTAGAATAAATGTTTTTTTTAATCACAATATAGCACAAGGAAAATTAACTCACTGTCCTTACAGGTCCCTGGAAACAAGGACTTGCAGAGTGAAAGAAAAAAAACACTCTCCCTACCTACAGTTTTCTGTCCCTAGAAAAAATGTTTTTTTTAAGCACAATATAGCACAAGTAAAATTAACTCACTGTCCTTACAGGTCCCTGGAAACAAGGACTTGCAGAGTGAAAGAAAAAAAACACTCTCCCTACCTACAGTTTTCTGTCCCTAGAAAAAATGTTTTTTTTAATCACAATATAGCACAAGGAAAATTAACTCACTGTCCTTACAGGTCCCTGGAAACAAGGACTTGCAGAGTGAAAGAAACTGACACTGTCCCTACCTAGAGTTTTCTGTCCCTAGAATAAATGTTTTTTTTAATCACAATATAGCACAAGGAAAATTAACTCACTGTCCTTACAGGTCCCTGGAAACAAGGACTTGCAGAGTGAAAGAAACTGACACTGTCCCTACCTAGAGTTTTCTGTCCCTAGAATAAATGTTTTTTTTAAGCACAATATAGCACAAGGACAATTAACTCACTGTCCTTACAGGTCCCTGGAAACAAGGACTTGCAGAGTGAAAAAAAAAAAACACTCTCCCTACCTAGAGTTTTCTGTCCCTAGAAAAAATGTTTTTTTTAAGCACAATATAGCACAAGGACAATTAACTCACTGTCCTTACAGGTCCCTGGAAACAAGGACTTGCAGAGTGAAAGAAAAAAAACACTCTCCCTACCTAGAGTTTTCTGTCCCTAGAAAAAATGTTTTTTTTAATCACAATATAGCACAAGGAAAATTAACTCACTGTCCTTACAGGTCCCTGGAAACAAGGACTTGCAGAGTGAAAGAAAAAAAACACTCTCCCTACCTACAGTTTTCTGTCCCTAGAAAAAATGTTTTTTTTAATCACAATATAGCACAAGGAAAATTAACTCACTGTCCTTACAGGTCCCTGGAAACAAGGACTTGCAGAGTGAAAGAAACTGACACTGTCCCTACCTAGAGTTTTCTGTCCCTAGAATAAATGTTTTTTTTAATCACAATATAGCACAAGGAAAATTAACTCACTGTCCTTACAGGTCCCTGGAAACAAGGACTTGCAGAGTGAAAGAAACTGACACTGTCCCTACCTAGAGTTTTCTGTCCCTAGAATAAATGTTTTTTTTAATCACAATATAGCACAAGGAAAATTAACTCACTGTCCTTACAGGTCCCTGGAAACAAGGACTTGCAGAGTGAAAGAAACTGACACTGTCCCTACCTAGAGTTTTCTGTCCCTAGAATAAATGTTTTTTTTAATCACAATATAGCACAAGGAAAATTAACTCACTGTCCTTACAGGTCCCTGGAAACAAGGACTTGCAGAGTGAAAGAAAAAAAACACTCTCCCTACCTACAGTTTTCTGTCCCTAGAAAAAATGTTTTTTTTAAGCACAATATAGCACAAGTAAAATTAACTCACTGTCCTTACAGGTCCCTGGAAACAAGGACTTGCAGAGTGAAAGAAAAAAAACACTCTCCCTACCTACAGTTTTCTGTCCCTAGAAAAAATGTTTTTTTTAATCACAATATAGCACAAGGAAAATTAACTCACTGTCCTTACAGGTCCCTGGAAACAAGGACTTGCAGAGTGAAAGAAACTGACACTGTCCCTACCTAGAGTTTTCTGTCCCTAGAATAAATGTTTTTTTTAATCACAATATAGCACAAGGAAAATTAACTCACTGTCCTTACAGGTCCCTGGAAACAAGGACTTGCAGAGTGAAAGAAACTGACACTGTCCCTACCTAGAGTTTTCTGTCCCTAGAATAAATGTTTTTTTTAAGCACAATATAGCACAAGGACAATTAACTCACTGTCCTTACAGGTCCCTGGAAACAAGGACTTGCAGAGTGAAAAAAAAAAAACACTCTCCCTACCTAGAGTTTTCTGTCCCTAGAAAAAATGTTTTTTTTAAGCACAATATAGCACAAGGACAATTAACTCACTGTCCTTACAGGTCCCTGGAAACAAGGACTTGCAGAGTGAAAGAAAAAAAACACTCTCCCTACCTAGAGTTTTCTGTCCCTAGAAAAAATGTTTTTTTTAATCACAATATAGCACAAGGAAAATTAACTCACTGTCCTTACAGGTCCCTGGAAACAAGGACTTGCAGAGTGAAAGAAAAAAAACACTCTCCCTACCTACAGTTTTCTGTCCCTAGAAAAAATGTTTTTTTTAATCACAATATAGCACAAGGAAAATTAACTCACTGTCCTTACAGGTCCCTGGAAACAAGGACTTGCAGAGTGAAAGAAACTGACACTGTCCCTACCTAGAGTTTTCTGTCCCTAGAATAAATGTTTTTTTTAATCACAATATAGCACAAGGAAAATTAACTCACTGTCCTTACAGGTCCCTGGAAACAAGGACTTGCAGAGTGAAAGAAACTGACACTGTCCCTACCTAGAGTTTTCTGTCCCTAGAATAAATGTTTTTTTTAATCACAATATAGCACAAGGAAAATTAACTCACTGTCCTTACAGGTCCCTGGAAACAAGGACTTGCAGAGTGAAAGAAACTGACACTGTCCCTACCTAGAGTTTTCTGTCCCTAGAATAAATGTTTTTTTTAATCACAATATAGCACAAGGAAAATTAACTCACTGTCCTTACAGGTCCCTGGAAACAAGGACTTGCAGAGTGAAAGAAACTGACACTGTCCCTACCTAGAGTTTTCTGTCCCTAGAATAAATGTTTTTTTTAATCACAATATAGCACAAGGAAAATTAACTCACTGTCCTTACAGGTCCCTGGAAACAAGGACTTGCAGAGTGAAAGAAACTGACACTGTCCCTACCTAGAGTTTTCTGTCCCTAGAATAAATGTTTTTTTTAAGCACAATATAGCACAAGGACAATTAACTCACTGTCCTTACAGGTCCCTGGAAACAAGGACTTGCAGAGTGAAAGAAAAAAAACACTCTCCCTACCTACAGTTTTCTGTCCCTAGAAAAAATGTTTTTTTTAATCACAATATAGCACAAGGAAAATTAACTCACTGTCCTTACAGGTCCCTGGAAACAAGGACTTGCAGAGTGAAAGAAACTGACACTGTCCCTACCTAGAGTTTTCTGTCCCTAGAATAAATGTTTTTTTTAATCACAATATAGCACAAGGACAATTAACTCACTGTCCTTACAGGTCCCTGGAAACAAGGACTTGCAGAGTGAAAGAAACTGACACTGTCCCTACCTAGAGTTTTCTGTCCCTAGAATAAATGTTTTTTTTAAGCACAATATAGCACAAGGACAATTAACTCACTGTCCTTACAGGTCCCTGGAAACAAGGACTTGCAGAGTGAAAGAAAAAAAACACTCTCCCTACCTACAGTTTTCTGTCCCTAGAAAAAATGTTTTTTTTAATCACAATATAGCACAAGGAAAATTAACTCACTGTCCTTACAGGTCCCTGGAAACAAGGACTTGCAGAGTGAAAGAAACTGACACTGTCCCTACCTAGAGTTTTCTGTCCCTAGAATAAATGTTTTTTTTAATCACAATATAGCACAAGGACAATTAACTCACTGTCCTTACAGGTCCCTGGAAACAAGGACTTGCAGAGTGAAAGAAACTGACACTGTCCCTACCTAGAGTTTTCTGTCCCTAGAATAAATGTTTTTTTTAAGCACAATATAGCACAAGGACAATTAACTCACTGTCCTTACAGGTCCCTGGAAACAAGGACTTGCAGAGTGAAAGAAAAAAAACACTCTCCCTACCTACAGTTTTCTGTCCCTAGAAAAAATGTTTTTTTTAATCACAATATAGCACAAGGAAAATTAACTCACTGTCCTTACAGGTCCCTGGAAACAAGGACTTGCAGAGTGAAAGAAACTGACACTGTCCCTACCTAGAGTTTTCTGTCCCTAGAATAAATGTTTTTTTTAATCACAATATAGCACAAGGACAATTAACTCACTGTCCTTACAGGTCCCTGGAAACAAGGACTTGCAGAGTGAAAGAAACTGACACTGTCCCTACCTAGAGTTTTCTGTCCCTAGAATAAATGTTTTTTTTAAGCACAATATAGCACAAGGACAATTAACTCACTGTCCTTACAGGTCCCTGGAAACAAGGACTTGCAGAGTGAAAGAAAAAAAACACTCTCCCTACCTACAGTTTTCTGTCCCTAGAAAAAATGTTTTTTTTAATCACAATATAGCACAAGGAAAATTAACTCACTGTCCTTACAGGTCCCTGGAAACAAGGACTTGCAGAGTGAAAGAAACTGACACTGTCCCTACCTAGAGTTTTCTGTCCCTAGAATAAATGTTTTTTTTAATCACAATATAGCACAAGGACAATTAACTCACTGTCCTTACAGGTCCCTGGAAACAAGGACTTGCAGAGTGAAAGAAACTGACACTGTCCCTACCTAGAGTTTTCTGTCCCTAGAATAAATGTTTTTTTTAAGCACAATATAGCACAAGGACAATTAACTCACTGTCCTTACAGGTCCCTGGAAACAAGGACTTGCAGAGTGAAAGAAACTGACACTGTCCCTACCTAGAGTTTTCTGTCCCTAGAATAAATGTTTTTTTTAAGCACACTATAGCAGAAGCACAAAACACACTGACACTCTCCCTACCTATCCTTCTCTTTCCCTAAACTAAAGGAATCCAGGTTAAGCAAGAAAGAAATAACAGTCACTGTCCCTGCCTATGCTACTCTATCCCTGCTCCGGAACACACTACACTAGGCCGCCGTGCTGGCGGCCTTTTATAGTGTGGGGCGTGTACTAAACACCCTCAGCAATAATTGGCCACAGGCATCCTGCCTGTGGCCAATCATTGCTCTCCTCGCTGCCGGCGCTGTGATTGGCCAAGCATGCGGGGTCACAGTGCATGCTTGGCCAATCACAGCGCCTGGATGACACTGCGATGGCGTAGTGCATTGTGGGCCGTTCGCGTCACTCGAATTTGGCGCGAACGGCCCAAATCGTTCGATCTTCGTCGAACGATCGAACAGCCAATGTTCGAGTCGAACGTATGTTCGACTCGAACACGAAGCTCATCCCTACATGTAACATTCCATACAGTGTGGACAGAGCTGATGTCATCACTGTTCATCCCAAAAAGTTATTATTGTCTGGAACTGCTGTCAGACGTTTTATATGTATGTATGTGTTGTTGCCAATGTATACTTTGCATCTTGTTGAAAGGCATACAAGCCAATTGTCCATTTATGGCTAAATATACAACACGAGAGTAGCCTAATGAATTTCAGCCATAGTTTAACATTACGTTCCAGACTTCTCAAGTCGTTAATCATGGTTTCCCCATCAGATCTTAAGAACAGCTGAGCTCTCCTTACGAAGGCATCAGAGCCATGACAGTAAATACTTCCCAATGGGACAGACGGCTAGACATGAAAGATAAGCAGAAAACCTAATGACTTGCCTATGAATTCAGTACATTAGTAAGTACCAGCCATTATTCATGGTCTTTCAAGACAATCCCCTCTGTTTGCCTAGTACATTAACAAAGTCAGCAGAGAATTTCTACCTGTTCATAGCATGATATACAAATACATATGTGGCTTCTTCTACATAACATAATGAAACATAATGTAAAGATAAGGGGTGTGCAGTCACCCATCGCAACCAATCAGAATGCAGCTTCCAATAATATGCTGATTTAACTAATTAAAATTACATCACTAATTGGCTATTATTAGTTTGTAGGTGCCAGAGTTCTTTGTATCATATTATCAAATACTGTTAAAGTGGTTATAAACCCAAAAAAAAAAACCCCTGCAAGACAAAGGCATAATGAGCTAGTATGCATAGCATACTAGCTCATTACAAAGAAGAAGCACACCGCTCCAGGCAGAATCAGGTGCAAGGTAGATCACAGGTGCAGACCTCGGCTCACCACCGTGGAAGACGAATAAAACAAGAAATTGGTCGCACACCGGAACTCCAACTTATCTTGATGTCATCTTTATTGTCAAAAGGATCAGACAGATACAGGCAATAGTAGACACGTTTCACAAGCAAGCTATCGCTTGTGAAACGCGTCTACCATTGCCTGTATCTGTCTGATCCTTTTGAAAATAAAGATGACATCAAGATAAGTTGGAGTTCCGGTGTGCGACCAATTTCTTGTTTTATACTAGCTCATTATGTATTACTTACCTCAGATCGAAGCCCCCACAGCGGTCACCGTCTCCCCCTCCGGCCGCCGACATCTCTCTCGGCGATTACTTCCGGGTATCGTGGCTCTGATTGGCCGGAGCCGTGATGACATTACTCCCGCGCATGTGCGTGGGAGCCGCCAGTAATGGCACAAGGACTGAAGCAACGGCACATAGGTGCCATTGCTTCAGTTTGCCCCAGTGCGCATGTGCCGATGACATCGGCACATGCAGGGGACAGGGGATATCTCCTAAACCGTGTAGGTTTAGGAGATATCCTGGGTAGCTACAGGTAAGCTTAATATAGGCTTACGTGGTTTACAACCACTTTAAAGGTCATCACTTTGCTGCTACTCCTTTCACTGTCCAGTCACAGGCTGGGACAGGTCCAGGATGAACTGGGCTCAAAGTGGATTTAATGATGCTTGTCATCAGGAATGTCATGCAGGCTGCCCACTACAGGTTGCCTGCAGAACAAAACAAAAGGGGTGAAAACAAGACCAGTTACCATGCATAATAAGAGAGAGAGCAGCAGTGACGGGTTTTTATTACAGGAAGCTCCTGGAGAGAAGGAAAGTCTTCCATTAGATTACTGCACAGATCTGGAAGAAAAATACAAAGCACATCAACATTCAAGAAAGAATACATATGACTCTTTTATTTAGACATAATTTGCTTGTTCCACAGTTCAGCTTTAAATAGCCATCGCCAGTAGTCGAGAATCCAGGTAAAATGTAAGCTTTCCTACACAAATTTACTTCAACTGAATAGATGGTCCATAGTTTACCAACTTGGGGAAACATTGCTTGTTGTGATGTCCCACTTCCTGACATGCCATGTAATCAGAGGCGTTGCTAGGGGGGTGCGGGGGGTGCGGTCCGCCCCCGGGTGACACCCGCTAGAGGGGTGACACCCTCCCTTTTTTTTTTTTTTTTTTTTTTTTACAGCTGACCCATTCATTGATTAATTTCACCCCGCTGGGCTGGAAGCCTGGAACAACACCTCCAGCGACGCGGCCGCGCCTGGTGTGTGTCCTCCGGCTCCTTATTCTTCCTATTCCTAAATTCCAATCCTCCTCCCTACCCTACAGAGCCAGCGAGCGACTCAGCCTGTCACATCATCACACTGCACTGTGATGATGTGACGACACGCACTAGCGTTGCTAGCCAGGTGCGGGGGGGGGGCGGGCCGCACCCGGGTGACACCCACCAGAGGGGTGACACCCGTGGGTAGCGCAGCGGCACCACACTGACATTGCCCGCTGCCCTGTGCCTTAGGCTCACGCTGCGGCTGTGTCCCTCAGCGGAGCGGAAGGAAGCCGCCGCCCCCTCTGCCTCCTCTCTGTTTACATCCACAGAGGAGGAGGAGGAGCCCGCGCTCGAGAGACACACCGCTGTGTGTATCTGCCGCTCTGTTCTGAGGTCTGTAAGGTAAGGGGGGCATCTTTACTGATGGGGGGAGGGGGTGTCTGTACTGCTGGGGTCTGCACTAGGGGGAGTTTGCACCAGGGGGGCTGTAACTGAGGGGGTGTCTGTACTGAGGGGGGTCTGGTACCAAGGGGGTGTCTGTACTGAGGGGGGTGTCTGTACTGAGGGGGGTGTCTGTAACTGAGGGGGTGTCTGTAACTGAGCAGGGTGTCTGTAACTGAGGAGGTCTGCACTGAGGTGGGGGTGTCTGTACTGATGGAGCGGTCTGTAATGAGGTGGGGGTGTCTGTACTGAGGGGGTGTCTGTACTGAGGGGGGCGTATGTACTGAGGGGGGTGTCTGTAACTGAGGGGGGTGTCTGTAACTGAGGGGGGGTCTTTAACTGAGGGGTGTCTGTAACTGAGGGGGTGTCTGTAACTGAGGGGGTGTCTGTACGAGGGGGAGTCTGTACGAGGGGGTGTCTGTACTGAGGGGGGTGTCTGTACTGAGGGGGGTGTCTGTACTGAGGGGGGTGTCTGTACTGAGGGGGGTGTCTGTACGAGGGGTGTCTGTAACTGAGGGGGTGTCTGTAACTGAGGGGTGGTCTGTACGAGGGGGAGTCTGTACGAGGGGGAGTCTGTACGAGGGGGTGTCTGTTACTGAGGGGGGTGTCTGTACTGAGGGGGGTGTCTGTACGAGGGGTGTCTGTAACTGAGGGGGGGTGTCTGTAACTGAGGGGGTCTGCACTGAGGTGGGGGTGTCTGTACTGATGGAGCGGTCTGCACTGAGGTGGGGGTTCATACTGAGGGAGGCGGGTCTATATTGATGGCGGAGAGTCTGTACTTAGTGGAGCGGGTTTGTACTGAGGGAAGGGATCTATACTGTGGGAGTGGGGTCTGTAGTTAGTGGAGGGGGGTCTGTACTGAGGGGGACTATAGTTGTTGGGGGGTGACACCATTTTTTTTCGCACCGGGTGACACCAACCCTAGTGACGCCACTGCATGTAATCGCATTTCACGTGTGGTAATAAAATTCAAGCATTTCAGAGGGAATAAACCTTGAACATACATTACCAATAAGATATTTATTTCTGAACAATGTGCTGGCCATGTCCTCTTCCAATGCGCTTAGCAGCAGCTATGCGTAATATCAGCTTTCATTCTTGCAGGAACAATAGACTGCCATTGTGGACTTTCCTGCTTGAATACTTGTCACCGCCGGAATAAAACTGGCATTGTGAATGGAATGCAATCACTGAGTTTCCTATGTTGTAAACAAATCAAACATCTATTCATTATTCGCATTGTATTGGTAGAATTTTGGACCTTCCATTATATTGCTTGCCCACCCACTATAGTAAGACAGTTGACTCTTAATGTTATGATTTTTTTTTCAGCCCTGGAACTGAAAGTGAGGGAAAGATCCAAATTTTTTGTTGTCACTAAAGCATTTGTAGAAGGTAGGGAAAATCTGAACTAGTGGCAAAGAGCTAAATACACAAATTAAAGGTATATATAAGAGCTGTTTTACCTGCCAAAGGATTTGTATTTTTGTCTATTCAGTTCTGAGATTTAGCCCTGGTTCACACTGGTGCGTTTTGACATGCGATTTGGCATGCCAAATCGCATGTCAAAACGCCGGTATTTGACGCAAATTGCGGGCAATGGAACCGTCCTGCGGCGCTGCACCGATTTCAAAAAGTAGTTTCTGTACTACTTTTTGCGATTTCGGGCCGCGATTTACATTGACATCTGTGCAGAAACCTGCACAGATGTCCCTGTAATCGCGGCCGAAATCGGGACTGACAGGCAGAAGTGAAATCGTGCTAATTCAGCTGAACTTGCACGGCTTCACTCCCGCAACCCCAGTGTGAACCTGGGCTTACACAGCTCTGCCACATGTCACAGCCTCCCCTCCAGCAAAACAGCAACATTGAACCAAGTAGATATTGCTCTTTTAAGCTCCTATTCATACAGCTTTATAATCGGTTAACACTGTTCTGTATTTATATGCACCCCCTTTTGACCCTGTTTGCATTGCTAATCCTACTCTGCATCTGTTTAGTGAATTCCAAGTTAAAGCTACCCTCTGTCTGATCATTTCACCAACTCCCCCCCCCCCCGACAATATTAGACCCCCAGCAGCAAGCATCTCTCCAGACAGCAACAGTAGATCCCTTCCAGAAACAATTGACCCTCAAGGAAAAAAATCCCCCACCAGCAACAATAGATTGCAGTGCAAAAATAGATCCCCTCAAGAACAATAGATTGCCATGCAAAAATAGACCCCCCAGCATCAACAATAGATTGCCATGCAAAAATAGACCCCCCCAGCACTAACAATAGATTGTCATGCAATAATAGATCTCCTCCAGCAACAATTGATCCCCCAGCAACCAGCATCATAAGACCCTCCATCACACCCCAGCACCTCATGCCACTGCACGCATTCAGTGCAGGGGTTGTGGGAACTGAGTTCCCACTGAAAAAAGCCCTGCCCTACTCTATCCAAATAATAATAATAATAAAAAAAAAAACACAATATATACACTTCAAAAAATAGGGCTGATGAGGGGGTATTTTGGGGCACAAGAACAGGTCCAAAATAATTGAAAACCATTTAAGGCCCATTACACCCTAGAAAATGACCAAAAACACCTTTAATTCACCTTCCCCTTGACTCCCATATATTTTACAAAAATCAAACATTTTTCAGAAAAAAAACCTCTCAGTTTTGTTCCTTATTGGTCAAATAACTAGTAAGAAAAAGTCTGTGAATCTTCGGACCTAAAAAGCATTAAAATACCTCCTTCATTTACACATTACCATGTTAACAATGTTTAGAAAATGTAGCTCTGTAACATGCCATGGGACAACACGGTACAATATAAAAGTGATGAAGTCTCACTTGGCAGCCCCCCCTGCCCACCAGTAACTGTAATGCCTTACAGATGCTATAAGTGTGAAAGTTGACTTATTGTCAGGAAACATATTGTTGGTGCAATTGAAGCAGAGCTATAATACTACTGACAGTTGTTAATAATGCCAAGGACGTGTTATTTAAGTGTGATTAAAGAGGGAACAATGAGGGAAATTCACTGCATCATGTTCACTTTACTGTGTCTACATGGCGATATTGTAGACGATTTCACATCTGGCACCTAAGCACATTCCAAATTCATGTATTTCAGTAACCTTGGAAATGTTATGATTTTGGAGTTAATAAATGTTGTACTTGTTAATAGTCTGGAAGGAATGGCCCAGTATTTTAAAATATTTTATATATACACTGTATATATATATTAAAATTTTTGTTGACCAAAATCTGTCAATGTGTGCCTTTTTGAGAGGTGAGTACCAAATTGACCTTAAAAATTGGAGAGAGATAAGGTTGAGTGTCACCAGTGTGCTAAGGTTCCATAATAGTCAAGAGTCTACGGAACTGCTGCAGGCCTTTGTGTTGGCACCCTCCTTGTACCATGCAGCCATATGGCACATCAGGGTGGGTGTATCACAAATATATTTGTATTACTTTTTCTGGGTAAAGCAGTCACACTGGCCATACACAGCTTGAATTTTTCTTGCTTCCTGTTGAAGTGGCTGAAATTCGAGCCATGGGTGGTCCTGTCGGCTGACTTTGACTCAACAAATTTTTATCTGAAAATCGAAGCAGACATCCAAGAGCAGGGATGGATGAATGCATGGATTGAAATATTAATATTTATGGCTACCCTAAGTGTGTTTGTCTGTTGATTGTACAGCTCTCAAGCCTCGTACACACGACCGATTTTCTCGTCAAAAAATGACAAGGAAACTGGCGAGAGAGCTTTCTTGCCGAGAAAACCGTTCGTGTGCATGGTTTTTCGTCGAGAAAACTGCCGGGAATCTCGACGAGAAAAATAGAGAACCTGCTCTCTATTTTCTCGTCAGGATTCTCGATTTTCTCGTCGGGTTTCTCTTCGGCCTGTTTTGCAACGAGAAAACCGTTCGTGTGTATGCTTTTCCGAGTCTTCAAAAATCGCGCATGCGCAGAATCAAGTATGAGATGGGAGTGCTTCTTCTGGTAAAACAAGCCTTCGTAAAGGAGATAGAACATTCGTCAAGCTGTAAATTATTGCATCGTTTAAATGTTGCGCATTAAAATCTTCTTTAGAATGTTACAATAATGAAAAATAAAGAACTTGTTTTGCTGCTGATATTCACACAGAGTTCTGACTAACTATTTAAAAAAAAAATCATGCTGATCTCATGAATATTTAGCTGTATTATATAGAGCAAGATCTCCTTAATATTTATATTTTTCAAATTTTGAATACAGATCTTCATTTTAAATGATTCTTTATTTTATAGTTATCTCCATGATTTTATTTTTTATTTTTGTTGTGTCAAGTTTACCCCTAATTTTTTTTTTTGTCTTGTTTTTTTGACCTTCAAGGAGATTGTTTTGCGTCATCTGTCCCTTTTATTTTATTTGTTAAAATGTATCTGCCTACTTCAAAGCTAAATTTTTAATTATTATAAAAACATATAGTCAAGTATTAACTGTAAAAAAAAAAAAACATTTATTCTGGTATATAACAAAATAAATAGAAGGCAGCGCTGGAGAACCTGCTGTCATTTGTGCATCCATGGGACCCCAGAGCACATATCAACCCTGTGTGGACAATAAAATTGGGAGCTTGACAAGCACATCAGTTGTGAGCACAATCTGATGCTGGACTCCCAGAGGTCAGGAACAGCAGCAGGTGATATATATGTACAAAGTCTGTGGTACTACAACAGGCTGCCTTCTGTCAAACCACATTGAAGCAAGGCCATCACTTCCTGGTCTTCTTGGCAGCCTTCCCTGCAGCCTTCCCTGCATCCTTCCCTGCAGCCTTCCTTGCAGCCTTCCTTTTGCGTGTGGCTGGAGGCTGTGCCACTGGAGGTGTACTTGTGTCAGGAGGAAGAGAAGGAGGTGGAGGAGAAGAAGCAGGTGGAGGAGAAGAAGCAGGTGGAGGAGGAGGAGGAGGAGGAGGTTGAGGTTGTGTAAGCTGGGCGACCTCACATATGGCCGTATCAGGGGTAATTCTCCCCATCACCCCCTTGTTCAGTAAGGTGATCAACAGGGGCTCGCATAGGAGGCGTTGTTCCATGCTCATCACATTGAAATTGGCCCCAACTAGGCCGGCAATGGCCTCTTCGGTTGATGTTGGCTCCTGGAGGGTGGCGTGTGCCTCTCTAATCAGGGCCATTGCTGCCTCACTTGTGCTCCTGTCCCTCCTGGTTCTTTTTGAAAGGCGGATGGGAGGCACCTGAGATCTGGTCCTGCTACTTGGCCTGGCCACCTCCTGTCTGCCACTGAGCCCAGCCACCTCCTGTGTGCCACTGGGCCCTGCCACCTCCTGGCTCACAGTGGGCCCTGCCACCTCCTGGCTCACAGTGGGCCCTGCCACCTCCTGGCTCACAGTGGGCCCTGCCTCCTCCTGGCTCACAGTGGGCCCTGCCTCCTCCTGGCTCACAGTGGGCCCTGCCTCCTCCTGGCTCACAGTGGGCCCTGCCTCCTCCTGGCTCACAGAGGGCCCTGCCTCCTCCTGCCTGACACTTTCCAGACCCTCCTCCTGGCTGATGTCATCCTGTGTATGAAAAAGGGACATAGTTTTAGTTTTTGGCTCATCATTTACACACAATTTTTAGCTCATGACTGTTGCAAATTGAATGTAAATCAATAGAAAAGACTATTATTATGACCCTATCATTTTTCATTCTTCTCCCCCAATTTTTGGCCCACTACTGTCTATTGATATTTAGATCACTTTTTGGTCCCAATTTTTTGGGGTATTTACATATTATCTTTTTTTTGCTGCATTAATTTTCTCACAATACATTTTTAGAAAATACTATACCTGGCTCCAGATGTCCAAATCAGGTTCTTCCAGGATGGCTGCCTCCTCTTGCTCCAGAGAAGGCTCAGGTTGGCTGCAGGGAAGTCTGGGGGGAAGACTGGACAGTGATGGCCTTGGCTCAATGTGGTCATCCAGAAAGGACATCCTGCTGTAGTACCACAAAATTGGGACATATACATCTTTTGCTGCTGCTCCTGACCTCTGAGAAGCCAGGACCCTAAAGCGCTCAGTCCTGTATGTGCCTCTCAAGCTCCCAATTTTACTGTCCACCTGTTGTGTGGTTGCTGTGGGTATCTTGGTCTGCACAAATGGGAGCAGCCTCTCCAGCGCTGCTTTCCTCACACCTTTTTTACAGTGAATGGGGTTTTTGGTCTCCCACAGAGTGGGCAGTTCCCTTACCCCATCAATAAATTCACCCAGAAATTCCCTATCGCTGAAAGCATTCATTTTTGGTCTGCAAGCCAAAACACAAGACAAAAAAAGTAATGTCAGTCACACAGTCTAAACTCCTGAAAATCTTATTCCCCATATATATCCTCAAACAATCTCTAGGCAGTATAGGCCACCTATTTCACAAAGTATAAAAATCACATACCTTCGTTCTCACGTCCGTCACTTTTCCTCCTCTCTCACAGAACGTAGTAACGTCACATGTGTGTTTGCTTTATATACACTACGCATGCGTGAAACTCCGCACACGCCGCTCCGCACACGTTGCCCGCCCATGACATTCACATTATCAACTTTTCCCCGCCCCTTCTCTTTCGACGTGCAGACAGATATGGCGGAGTCACAGCAGGTGTCTGCTAATTCATCGAATACCGATGATGAGACCAGCCCGGACCGTGAAACGTCACGATCAGGGAGGAGATTCAAGGCATCTAATATGTCTTACGCGGAGATGGCGGACATATTGCTAAAGTCGGATTATGATGCAAAGCATGGGCCGTATACCCACCCTAATCTAAGGAAGTCCAAAATAATGAAGAAATTAGTGAAAAGTCTGAAGAAGAATTTCCGGGTGAAACGAACAAAGGAGCAGCTTAGAAAGAGGTGGTCTGACCTTAAACTGAGGGAGCCGGAGCAGTTAAGGAGCATTAAGAGAATGCTTGAAAAAAGTAAGTACTTTTCCTGGGTTCCTATTATTGTATTTCTGAGCTTGCATATTGCTCCATGTTGTTGCATTTTACTATTGTACCTTTAGAAAATGTAATCTCTCCAAATTTGGTGGGCCCAGTAATTGTTCGTTACAGACACATCGTTCGCCCACTATATACGATGTTTTGCGAAGATACAGGATTCCAATAATTTAGAGAGATGCCTGTTTTTATTCCATAAATGTTAGTACATTGTTGGCTAGATGATGTGTTTGGAAAGAGAATGAAATGCAAACTTTAATGAGTGTAAAGGAGAGGACACTCAGCAGCTGTTTCCCCATCTGGACTCTGGAGCACTATAGTGTGGGCCACCAGAACAACCTTTTTAGGGTGCCCCACACAGGTGCATTAATGTATTTTTGGGGTGCCTCCATGTGTAAAAATTGTCATAAAAAGGTGAATAGTCAAGATTTGTATATTTTGGAAGAATGTCTTCAGCTTGTAACTCGGCACAAACAGACACTTGTACCCCACTTCCAAGCAATCTATCATGTTCCTATTTTGTACCTAAAATATCTGTGTGCTAAGTATACCTTTTGTTTCGTTCTGTATTTTTTTATAGGAGATGAAAATGTTGTTCTGAAAGAAAGTCAGCGTTTCTCTGGTGAGAGTGCCCTACGAATCATCCAGCAAGTTATGGAGTGTAGTACAGAACTGGACAGAATTAAGCAAAGAATGAATGTGATGGAGCAAACCTTTAAGGACATCATAGATGTTTTGGGGTGAATTGAATAAGGCACAAAACACCCCTTTTTATATTTTTATATTGTTATTCCCCAAAGTTTTCACTTTTAGACAATCAATCAAGCCAAAATTGGAAGATGCACACAGTGTGTCAACATGTGCCATCTGCCATCAGGGGATATCCATGTACGGGTTTTGGGGGTGCAACCCCTTCCTCGCATCTCAAGTAGGTGAAAGGAAGAAGGGGTTGCACCCCCAAAACACGTCCATTGATCACCCATGATGGCAGATAGCACATGTTGACAATAGGGATCAGGAGGGCAAAAACCCTTTTTAAAAACACTCTAAATTGTGTGCATCTTCAAATTTTGGCTTGGTCAGGGGTGCCAACACCCCATATTATGACGGGCAGATAGAGACATTTTTCGTTAAATAAAATGTCTGAAATTGCCAAGAGGTATACAATGTTGTAGTTTGTTGGATGGTAATGATGGTTTTGTATTTTATTACACCAAACAAAAGGCCTGTTTCTGGCCAAAACAAAAAAAAAAAGTGTTTTATTTACCATGTGTGTGAATGTGCACAGAGTAAAATGTTTGAACAACAACAAAGTGTAGCTTCTTTATCAAATACGCTCTAACCTTTTTTGTGTATATTTTTGGTGTTACTAGTGAAATGGTTGGTATTTACTAAAGGAAAATACACTTGGCACTACAAATGCACTATGACAAACTAGGAGACAGTAAAAAAAAAACACCAGCAATACATCAAAAATCAGATTAAACCAGATATTTATTTTGTTCTTTCTCCCAAATTTGTTAGACATGGCCTGGCATAGGAATTGCCCCCTAACAGTGAAATATTCTACATATTTCTGGCGAACCTCACGGGCATTTTGGGGGGGCAAGCCAGGACGGCCAGATTCTAGGCCCGGCAGGGTATTGCCAGTTAAAAGTCCTGCCTCAGGCCCAATTGAGGCCATATAATTTGTGGATTTCCTTCGAAGAAAATTGTGTAGCACACAGCAACAGAATACTACGTAGTTCAGTTTGTACTCCGCCAAGTTAATTGGTGTCAGGAAAAGGCGGAACCGGCTGGCCATTATCTCAAAGGCATTCTCCACGACTCTTCGGGCCCTGGCCAGCCGGTAGTTGAACACCCTCTTCTCCGGGGTCAGGGTCCTTAGGGGAAATGGCCTCATGAGATGCGGTCCCAGTCCAAAGGCTTTATCAGCCAAAAACACAAAGGGGAGTCCTTCAACACTCCCTGCATCCGGTGGCAATGCAAGGTGGTCACTCTGGAGATGGAGGGCAAACTCCGTCTGGCTGAAGGCTCCCCCATCGGACATCCGGCCATTCTTCCCCACATCCACATAAAGGATTTCATACTGTGCTGACACCACCGCCATCAGCACAATACTATGAAACCCCTTATAATGGTAGAAGTAGGACCCAGAACGGGGTGGCGGCACGATGCGGACGTGCTTCCCGTCAATGGCTCCACCGCAGTTGGGGAAGTCCAACCGCGTGGAAAACTCAGATGCCACAGTCTGCCATTCCTGTGGTGTGGAAGGAAGCTGTGGAGTCAAACAAGATAAACAAATCTTAGTACTTTTGCACATAACATTGCAAGCAGATTATACTAAAATACATTCTTGACCAACATCATTATAAGTTTCCGTTTAATGTGTTTTTAAATACTAAAATAGAATGCTCAAGTATCATATTCATCACCCCCTCTGATGGTCCATTGGAAAAATATTTGGGGGGCTAGATGAGTTTGTGAATGCACAAAAATAAGGACAATTAACATTTGTAAACATTTTAGGGGGTGATTGGGGGGGGGGAGGGTAAAGCACTACAATGGAGCTGACAAAATACATTGGGAAGTGACTTGGCTAGGTGTTTGGGCCCAGGATAGCATTCCGCAGTGGCGGTGCGTCCATAGTGGGGGCAGGAGCGCTGCCCCCTCTCTCTCCTGCGCCCGTCACTCAGAACAATACATAGGTTCATGCCTTGCATGAACCTATGTATTGTCGATGCCGCCCACTATTCAGGTGGATGGCCCCCTGTTGAGCGCCGGCCATCTGAATAACAGCGGCTGTTTGGTTTTTGGAAGTGCCTATCAGAGCCAGCGGCTATGATAGGCTTCCCGATTACAGCCTAAGGGCTGTAATTGGCTTCCAAAAAGTTAACCAGGGGACGCAGGGGGGGTGCCTTCCTTGGTTAAACACTGACAGGCTCCTCAGCCAATCAGGTTCACCGGGTCTGGTTACCGGTAACCTGATTGGCTGATGCAACATCGAGGGCGGGAGAAGACATCGAGGAGAGAAGAAGGACGGCGCAGACCAGAGGAAGGTAAGTGCAGGGCTGGGGGGGAACTGCCTGTATTTGTGGACAAACTGGCTGAATTTGAGGGGGCCAACTGGTGGCGTTTGATCGGCACAGTGGCTGCGTGTAATGGGCACAGTGGCGGCAATGGATGTTTTTTTTTTTTTGTCCGGCCCCCCAAACATTTTGAGCACCAGCTGCCACTGCTGGAGAGGTTAGTGAAGGGAAATATGCATGGAGGAGAAAAAAGGGGCATTTAAAAGCTTACAGCATGCATGAGGACAAAGGGGACATTACCAGCATATTACAATCATGGTAATTAGGGAAGGATGAAAGAAATACAATACATTATCATACATGAAATACATAGAATGTGATGTTAAAGGAGAAAACTTACCCTCATATAGTCCTCCTGCAGGACTTGGATAATGGCAGAACAGGTCTCTGGGATTATGACGCCCAGAGCCTGGGGGGAGATGCCTGTCGTGAACTTCAGGTCCTGCAGACTTCTCCCTGTCGCCAGGTAGCGTAACGTGGCGATGAGCCTCTGTTTAGCACTGATGGCTTCCCGCATAACGGTGTCCTGCCTGGTAATATAGGGGGACACCAAAGCCAACAGATGCTGAAAAACGGGGTCAGACATCCGCAGAAAATTCCTGTAGTCCTCAGGATTATTCTCCACGATCTCCCGCAGCAGAGGCATATGACAGAATTGGTCGCGCTGGAGCAACCAATTCTTGGTCCATGAACTCCTCCTCACCCTGTTCATGGACTCGTCTTGGTCCAAGACAAGCAGACCAACACCAAGCGCACGCACAGCACGAACTCTATGACGAGAACGTACCCCCGACATGGCTAGAAGACGGTCGTCTGATCAGAACGTACTAAACAGAACGCACTTAAGAACAGCAAGGCCTATGAAGAACGACCTGAAAATCAGAAACGAGCGGGCAAGAACGCACTGTAAAACAGATACGACCTGCCTACACGACCTGAAAGACAAGATACAAACCCACAAGCACAAACTGAACCGCAGAAAACTAACTGAAAGCACGAAGACTGAAAAGCGCGAATCGTCTTTTCCAAAACTTTTACTTCACATGCGGTAACACGAGATCAGCAAAAGCAGCCCAAGGGGTGGCGCCATTGAAATTGATCTTCCCCTTTATACTGCCGTCGTACGTGCTGTACGTGACCGCGCAGAACAATGACGAGATTTGGAATTGACAGTGTGTATGCAAGGAAAGCTTGACAAGAATCTCGTCGAGAAAAACGTTTTCATGTGTACGAGGCTTTAGTCTTTGCTTATGTGTTTAATAGATACAAGGGTTTATTTAGAAAGGAAAATAGCAAATGTCATTATACCTAAACAGCCAATCCTAATTCAGCTTTCACAGGTCCAGCTGGTACACTTTGGCTAGACATATACTTTAAGGCTAAAGGCAGAAAATCAACTTCTAGGAAGGGGATTTGAATGGCTGGCATAGATTTTCCTGAGACAATTACTATTTTCCCCTAACATAGGTCAGGACTAGTAGTATCAATCTCTTTACACTTTTGCAGTTATAACTAGATGGCTGGTACTCTTGCATATGCTACTGTGGTCCTGAGTAGGGATGAGCTTCGAGTTCGAGTCAAACTCATGTTCGACTCGAACATTGCCTGTTCGCCCGTTCGCCGAACAGCGAACAAATTGGGGTGTTCGCGGCAAATTCGAAAAATCTATGGGAGAAATCTAAAGTGCTAATTATAAAGGCTTATATGCAAGTTATTGTCCTAAAAAGTGTTTGGGGACCCGGGTCCTGCCCCAGGGGACATGTATCAATGCAAAAAGAAGTTTTAAAAACGGCAGTTTTTTCGGGAGCAGTGATTTTAATAATGCTTAAAATGAAAAAAATAAAAGTGAAATATTCCTTTAAATTTCGTACCTGGGGGGTGTGTATGATATGCATGTGAAGTGGCGCATGTTTCCCGTGCTTAGAACTGTCCCTGCAAAAAGTGTCATTTTTGAAAGAAAAAAATGCATTTAAAACTGACTCGCGGCTATTAATGAATTGTCGGCTCCCGGCAATACATACAAAAGTCATTGATAAAAAATAAAAAAAAAGCGTGGGGGTTCCCCAGAATTCAATTACCAGGCCCTTCAGGTCTGGAATGGATATTAAGGGGAACCCCGCCGCAAATAAAAAAAAAATTGACGTGGGGTTCCCCCAAATATCCATTCCAGGCCCTTCAGATCTGGCATGGATTTTAAGGGGAACTCCACCCCAAATTAAAAAAAAAATGGCGTGGAGTCCCCCTAAAAATCCATACCAGACCCCTTATCCGAGCATGCAACCTGGCCGGCCGCAGGGGAAAAGGGGGGGACGAGAGAGCGGCCCCCCCTCCCTCCTGAATCGTACCAAGCCACATGCCCTCAACATGGGGAGGATGTCCCCATGTTGATGGGGACAAGGGCCTCATCCCCACAACCCTTGCCCGGTGGTTGTGGGGGTCTGCGGGCGGGGGGCTTATCGGAATCTGGAAGACCCCTTTAACAAAGAGGACCCCCAGATCCCGGCCCCCCCCCTATGTGAATTGGTAAGGGGTACATTGTACCCCTACCATTTCACGAAGAAAGCGTAAAAAAATGTTTAAAAAAACACACAAACACGTTGAAAAAGTCCTTTATTAAAAAAAAAAAAAAAAAACCATTCCAGCGGTGAAATCCAGTGTCCCGCGGCGATCCCGATGTCCAGCGCTGTCCGTCATTGGTTGTGCCTGAGCGGACCTGATGGGGAACTCCCTCTCAGTATTTTAAATGTATAGACCCGCCCCTTCTAAAGTTCCCCATCAGGTCCGCTCAGCGGACCAGATGCGGAACATGAGAAGGGGCGGGTCTATACATGTATTACCAAAGTGAGAGCAGTTCCCCATCAGGTCCGCCTCCTCGGTATGTCAGACCCGCCTACGTCATTGGCTTGAGCGGGGAACTTCCTTCACTATGTAAATTTAGGAAGTTCCCCGCTCAAGCCAATGACGTAGGCGGGTCTGACATACCGAGGGGGCGGACCTGATGGGGAACTGCTCTCACTTTGGTAATACATGTATAGACCCGCCCCTTCTCATGTTCCGCATCTCGTCCGCTGAGCGGACCTGATGGGGAACTTTAGAAGGGGCGGGTCTATACATTTAAAATACTGAGAGGGAGTTCCCCATCAGGTCCGCTCAGGCACAACCAATGAAGGACAGCGCTGGACATCGGGATCGCCGCGGGACACTGGATTTCACCGCTGGAATGTTTATTTATTTATTTTTTTAAATAAAGGACTTTTTCAAGGTGTTTGTGTGTTTTTTTAAACATTTTTTTTACGCTTTCTTCGTGAAATGGTAGGGGTACAATGTACCCCTTACCAATTCACATAGGGGGGGGGCGGGATCTGGGGGTCCCCTTTGTTAAAGGGGTCTTCCAGATTCCGATAAGCCCCCCGCCCGCAGACCCCCACAACCACCGGGCAAGGGTTGTGGGGATGAGGCCCTTGTCCCCATCAACATGGGGACATCCTCCCCATGTTGAGGGCATGTGGCTTGGTACGGTTCAGGAGGGAGGGGGGGCCGCTCTCTCGTCCCCCCCTTTTCCCCTGCGGCCGGCCAGGTTGCGTGCTCGGATAAGGGGTCTGGTATGGATTTTTAGGGGACTCCACGCCATTTTTTTTTTAAACTTGGGGTGGAGTTCCCCTTAAAATCCATGCCAGACCTGAAGGGCCTGGTAATTGAATTCTGGGGAACCCCCACGCTTTTTTTTTTTTTTTTTCTCAATGACTTTTGTATGTATTGCCGGGAGCCGACAATTCATTAATAGCCGCGAGTCAGTTTTAAATGCATTTTTTTTCTTTCAAAAATGACATTTTTTGCAGGGACAGTTCTAAGCACGGGAAACATGCGCCACTTCACATGCATATCATACACACCCCCCAGGTACGAAATTTAAAGGAATATTTCACTTTTATTTTTTCATTTTAAGCATTATTAAAATCACTGCTCCCGAAAAAACGGCCGTTTTTAAAACTTCTTTTTGCATTGATACATGTCCCCTGGGGCAGGACCCAGGTCCCCAAACACTTTTTAGGACAATAACTTGCATATTAGCCTTTATAATTAACACTTTAGATTTCGAACGTTCGAGTCCATTGTATTTAATAGGGTTCTAAAGTTTACACGAACATTTTGTCTGTTCGCAGGTTCTGGTGCGAACCGAACAGGGGGGTGTTCGGCTCATCCCTGGTCCTGAGTTTGATTCTCCCACTTTTTTTCACCACATTCACTAAGATAAGCAAAAATTCACTTTTCAAAGTGAACATGTTTCACTCCTTTATTAAATCAACAAGTGGTTTTATACCCCATTCATGAAAGTTGAACTAAACACATATATATTAGGGCTGTTACTGATTAAAATTTTCGTGTTCGATTAATCGTTTTTTTTTAAATCGATTAATCGACTAATTTCGAATAATTATAGCGCACATACAGATCCAACTACTTTTAGCTGATCTCCTTGCAGGCTGATTCCCAGTGCAGCTACCAACCACTGGAAAAATGGATAGCAGGATACAAAAAAACACACAAAGGCAGCGCTCAATGGGAATAGCAGTAAAACTTTTATAGTCTTCAAGTAGGTAACAAAATAAATATTGCACTGGAGATAAAATCGATGTAGCTCCATAAACTGTAAAAATGGTGCGAGTAATACCAAACGGTAGCAAAAGCAGTCATAAAAACATGTAGCCAAGTATGATACTGGTATAAAAATGTGTACAACGATACCACTGCTGAATCCAGATGAGGAGGGGTTAACATCAGTTACAACTCCCAGTGAATGGCTGTAGAATCCCAGGTTGATAGAGGGAAGTGATAGAGGGAAGTGTAACAGCCCTTGTGTGTGGCAGATAGTAAGGTCCCGCCGACATGCAGATATGAAGGCACAGCAAAGGAGCCCTTCAGATGGACACGGCAAGCCCCGCCGGTGTCCGTGGCATCACTGGATCTCCGACGGAACTCCCTGAAGACCCGGAAGCCGGCGGAGAGGCGAGTACAAAAAACGTAATCGATTAATCGAGGAATTAATAGTTAATTTCCACAGCCCTAATATATATGTAGTGTTTACTGATCTCTCTCCAAAGCTATAGGTGCTTTGTTCCTCTGTTATAAGCATGAGCCAATTCTGACAAGTTAACATTAGCTAAAAAAAATTGTCAGGGAGGGAGATTAGAGATAGAAAAGCAGAGAGCCTGTCTATTCAGACTACATCTCTACATGTTCCTTCATTCCTCTGCTTATGTGGAGGATGTGTGTCCCTTTCCTCCAATCAGCTTTCACACAGTGTAAGTGCAGTAGCCCCACCCACCCCTATGTGCTACTGAAAGAAGAAGAAAGATTTTTAACACAATCTACACTTTCCAAAGAGTGTAGAAAAGGGGAAGACAGCAGATATTAATGTAAAACTTATGTAGGAGAATTTTGTTTCATCTATGTGTATAATCTGAGGCTATTCACTTCACTGGGTATATGTGCAGGTTTAAATCCACTTTAATGTTTTCATATATCACAACTTCCACTTTTGATCTGCAATTTTTTGTTAAAGGCATGGTAAGCCTTCCTACCTGCACCTTGTGTTTTCACCTGCATAGTATGTGCATTGGTCATGTAGTGTCATGGTGTCACTTGTTGCCTCGCATGCACAGCCTATAGTACAGGAAAAGATTCACATTCCTTTGTCAGAAGTTTATGTCCGTGTTCAAACATGCGGCATGCGGCATACGGCATGGCAATGCACAGGATAATGCACAGGATAATGCACTACCTCTGCCTGTAGTGTGAGACCTGGCACATCCTGTGAAGAAACTACAAATCCCACAATCCCTGGATCTTTCAGTTTAGTGCCAGTGCAGGTAAGAGCTACACGGTAATTAGATCTGATACAGGCGCAAACAGGTAGAGCATTTACAGACACCCAAAGAGCTCACCATGCAGCTGGAAGTTTTTAAATTACATTAACACCCCTGCATTTGTGATGCAACACAGATGAGATGATAAGTCATAGATTGAATGCTGTGTGAAGGTAGTTGTTCTGTTCTTTTAGGGCATAGGGACCAGCAATACATAGACATAGGTACATATGATCTATACATAGATCAGCCATGAAACTACGAACTGCAGCCACAACATGTGAGCCCATTATTACAAGGTAATGTAAAAAGCACAGATGATATACTGTAACTATACTAATACCAATATGAAGGTGGTTTGCACGATGTTACTAAGGTCTGCCAGGTCATAGAGATCCAAAATACTGTTCTAATGAATTTACCATAAGCTTGTGTATCTACTACCTTTGTGAGCATCCTTTTACGTTTTGTATTAGTAAATGGTAGACATGTGCATTCGTTTTCGTCCGAATGCATTTTCGTCCGAATTTCGGGAATTTTCGTGTTAGTTTTTACAAACGATAACGAACACGCAGAATCCGAAATCCGAAAGATCCGACATAAAAAATGCTTTATTTTCATTTCGTTGTGACAACAGTTCGATATAGATAGAAGATTCGTCATGATGGTGACAATAGCGATCTGTGTCTATCGAATCTGCGGTTGAATTTGCCTAACCTAACTCTATTAGTCCAAGATTAATCGACATAGAGAGAAAAGATTCGACATTATAGAGAGAAAAGATTCGACATTATAGAGACATGAAGTTTCGACGAAGCAGCTAAAAACATACATTTATGGTCAAATGTTCCGCCCATAGGCTATAGAAGAATTCTAATGTTGGATGACTAGTAATAATAATTAATAAATATAATTATTACTAGTCATACAACATTACAATTCTACTTTAGCTTGTGTGCGGAGCATTCGACCAGAAATGTATAATTGCGGCGTCATACAGTTTAGCTGCTTCGTCGAATCTTCTTAGAACATTCGACAGACACCATAAGCCTTCAGTTGACAAATTCGACCTTAATTAATTCGGATTTTCGGACGAATGCATTTTTTAACGAAACAAAATAAATAAAAACGAATTTCGGGAGCAACTAAATACATTTATTTTTCAGACGAAAACAAAATTCCGAAACAAAATATTTCAGTGTGCACATGTCTAGTAAATGGTGCTTATGGTAATACACTAGGCTAGTGTGCCCTCTTTTTTGCTTTTTTTTTTTTTTAATTGTATGGAGCAACGAGTCTCCTTATAATCCCTCAGGATCCTGTTTTGTCACACTTGAACGCATATAAGGTGTTTCTTTTATTAATATCAAGTGTAAATAATGGAAACATTTCAAAGTTTACAATGCTTTTAAACCCTTTGAATAACGTGGTTTCCCAGCACAGTAGTTGTTATATTACTATATGGTAAGGCTGAGGACCCCTTCTTTGCAGTATTCTTTTTGTTTATGAATCATATATCTTAGAATAGAGACAATAACTAAAGTATTTTATCTATGCTTCCATACATCTTACTGAAGAATTGGCATTTACCAATGACGCAGATAAAAATTTCACATTACCGAATAAAGCAAAAAACAAAGCTGTGTATTTGATCCAGTGTACCATCCACTGACTCATACCAGGTAAGTGCTTGCATTCAAACATGACATTGACATGTCAGCTATTCAGTTGCAATTGTTGAGTCAGATCTTGTTTACTCATATCATTGAATGAGCAATGCTTTCATACCTGACAGCCTTTTTTTACCTTAATTATAAAAAAAAAAAAATGCAAGTAACTAAATAAAAAATGTTAATTGAAAATTACCATACATTCTTGCTGTTTCTAGAAATGTTAAATAATTGGAGCAGCACATTTGCAAATTGCTTCTATTGTATGAATTTCACATCATGCTTGGAAAGGTAAATGGAGTCAAAGGATGTAACCACCCTTCTTACATATTTCTTTCTATTTTATAGTATTTTTCTTTTTTGTTATTCCTTCTGCTTTCTGCATCTTTTAGTCTCACAAGACAATTGTCAGATTCTGCTGCAGGGCAGCCAGGAGTAATTACGGGGAACTCCAGCTGCTAGTAAAAGCGTTCCTCTTTCTTGGTACATGTCACATGTACCTTTATTAACTCTGACATGGCCTTTGTTTGGTTTCCTGAACTAACAAATTAACTCTGTAGCGACAAGACTTCCCACTGACCACTGTATAAAAAGGAAACGGCGGAGCGCTATTTAAAATTCAAGTAACGATCATGAAAATGAGGAATCATTAGAACACTAACTTTTGATTATTTATCCTTCTTTCTTTTTTTTTGGAACCTGTCTCTGCCAAATTCACTCAGTAGGTTCCAGTTTGTGAAGACAAAAGACTGTTTTTTTTTTTCCCCCCCTCCGTTGGGAAATCTAGAATTGACAAATACAGTAAGATCCTTGTCCTTTATGGAATCCTCTTGGTCAATAAATGTCTGTCATATCTCAAGAGATGAGCTGTTTATGTGGTTTTAACAAAGGTTGCTGGTCCATTTGTTTGTTTGAACAAAGGATATGATCAATGGAATGTAAAGAACATAGGCAGTGTTACAGCATATTCAAGTGTCTTATCAGGACAGAAACCATCCATCTTCGGTCTCCGTTGGGCTCTGCTGTCAATTCCAAGAAAATGCTTTAAATGCATTGCCTATTCTTCCTCCTAACACCTTGATAAAAACTGTGGAGATAATAGAAGCTCTAGATGTGAAATTGGAACAAAGGCAAATACCATTAAAGAGATACCCCAAGCAAATCCAAAAATGTGGCATTTATATTTTCTCAAGGAGTAAAGTCAATCTACTAAGCTGCTGTAGTTTTCATTGTAAAATTAATCTAGCTAATCACTAATTATTTGATTTCTTACTGACAGCTCCACATATACTTGACAATCATGTATACTGAATTCAACTATTTTGCTTTAAAGTGTTACTAACCCCAGGACCCTGCATTCACTATATCTGGTCTCCCACAGTACACAGAACATGGACATGCAATTATTTTAGTAAATGTAAACTGCTAAATATCTTTTCTCATCAGCAGTATATTGCAGTCTTGTTACTTCTATCAGTGTCTGGTTAAAGCATGTAGGAGGAGTTTTCATTCTCCCCTGATTGTCCTATGAGGCTGCAGGACCTCTGATCAAAGATAGTACAATCATAGGAAGAAAGGGGCGGAAGAGAGGATTGTCAGGGTGAGTACTGTGATTTCTGTGGGTGATAATATTTAAAGTGTTACTAAATCCAGGACCCTGCATTCACTATATCTAGTGTCCAACAGTACACAGAACATGGAAATGCAATTATATTAGTAAATATAAACTGCTAAATACCCTTTTCATCAGCAGTTATAGCAGTCTTGTGACTTCTATCAGTTTCTGGTTAAAGCATGTAGGAGGATATTTCATTATGCTCTGACTGTCGTATGAGGCTGCAGGACCCCTGACCATCTATCTGGACAGTGCTGATTGGCCCTGTGCTGATCACATGCACCCCCCCCCTCCCAAAAAATACTGTCTAGCAATACACGGCAAACTGGGCCTGTGCAGAGTGTCCCCAAGGCTCTGTTCTATCAGGAGTTGGGTTGGGGGCAGTAAAATAAAGGGAGGATCAGAGAAGACAGGATCAAACAGCCTATTTACAAAATGTGCAGGATTGACCCCTTAGGTTTCACAGTGAGTATAACAAGCATGCTTTACTGCATATACAGACTGATTTGACTGTTGTGGGTTTAGTACTTTAAGTGAATCAATCTATATAAGGCCAAAATGACTTTTTCTTCAGCTGAACCTAACTCATTTACATTTTGGCACTCTAATGATGTTATAAGCAAAAATGTTTGCACCTACAACATGGATGCACGAAAATATGTGCTTGTGAATTAGTGAAAACTACATACACATACGCCACATATTTTTTTCTGATTCATCTCAAAGTTATAATAAAGGCTAACTACAGGTATTCTTAAAAATGATGCCTCCCCCCGCTCCTGTACTGCATAGCCTGCACAAAATTGAAACAACTCTGGTGCCATCATGTGATCCAGAAGCTCCGGCTTCCCTGTGCAAGGGAGTATTTGAAAACAGCTGTGCATTCCCGGAGCATCTCTTAAATATGTTCTTCATCACTTAAATAGTCTTCCACTTTAGCAAAGTATTGTCATAGATCAGAGCTCCCTTGCAGGTGACACTGGGGTTGATTTACTAAAACTGGAGAGTGCAAACTCTGGTGCAGCTCTGCATAGAAACCAATCAGCTTCCAGGTTTTATTCTCAAAGCTTAATTAAACAAGCTGAAGTTAAAAAGCTGATTGGCTACCATGCACAGCTGCACCAGATTTAGCATTTGCCAGTTTTAGTAAATGAACCCCAATGTCTCTTTAAATGCAAGATCAGTTTCTCTGAGACTCCTCTGAAAGTTTTGGAAGAGATTCAGTGGCCAATAGACTACATCTTTGGTGAGTTTTCCTATTTTCCTCAAAACCTTACCAGTATATTTATTTGAAAACATACATGTGTCTGTATTCCCCCAAAATATAAGTATAGCATTTTTATTTTTTTTGGGGGGGGGGTATTTTCATGTAGTCCAAGCTGAACAGGGTGGTATTTGCAGCATGGAAATATGTTATTTATCTTTTGGTAAGCAAGGTATAACACCGGATACTTGTGCTTACTAGGCTTGTGCAATTCGTTTCGTAACGAATTGAAATTCGTCCGAATTTAGCAACTTTCGGACATTCGGAAGCATTCGAATTTCCGAACAAAGCAATTACGAATAAGACCGAATCTGAAATAAATTATACCGCAAATAGCGAATGCCCGAATGTCTTCGGCATAATTCGTTATGAAAAAGTTACGAATGTACGAATCCATACGAAGCACAATAACACTCACTCTGCTCTGCTCTCTGCTTCTCCCACACCGTGCTGAACTCCCTCTCAAAATGGTGTACAGGGGCGGAGGTTATAGCCGCATGTAAAAAACGAAAGTAAAATACGAGATTTCGAATCCATTCGAAGCACAATAACACTCTGCTCTGCTCTCTGCTTCTCCCTCACCGTGCTGAACCCTCTGAAAATGGTGTACAGGGGCGGAGCCTATAGCCGCATGTTAAAAACGAAAGTAAAATACGAGATTTCGAATCGTTACAAATAACCGCAATGTATTTAGAAAAGTACAAATCCATTCGAAGCACATTAGGCATAATAGGCAGCGTCGTTGTGAGAGAGACACGGAAAATTACGAATCAACGAACCCAAAAAAAGTTACGAAAGTAGGAGTTGTGTCCAGAATCAACGAAAAACAACGTACTCTACCGAAAGTACGAACCCAAAAAAAGTTACGAAAGTAGGAGTTGTGTCCAGAATCAACGAAAAACAACGTACTCTACCGAAAGTACGAACCCAAAAAAAGTTACGAAAGTAGGAGTTGTGTCCAGAATCAACGAAAAACAACGTACTCTACCGAAAGTACGAATTATAAAGCAACAAAAAATTCAACGAAAAATGTCGCTTGCAAAAATACGAATGAGTCCGAACACGAAAAATCCCGTCTAGCAAAATTACGAATGATTACGAATCAACAGGACCGGAAAGAAACGAACCGAAACGGAACGAATTTTTCCGTTGTGCACAAGTCTAGTGCTTACCATGGCTCCTGATGATTGTATTCTATCAAGGGTCGGCAATCACTCTCCACTGTTACCACCTTACTATTTGTGCTTTGCATAAATTGTAAAATAAATTGTAAAATGGTAATGCAAAAATATATTGGCAATGAAATGAAATGCATCCTACTTGTGCATGAAAACTTTTTTAAATCAGACGCAGTCAAGCAATATTTGGTTTTACACAAGCAAACATTTGCAAACTTAGACATAGGGAGCTAAGGGTGTTAAGCTGGCCATAGATGGATTGAAAGTCAGTCAGTTCAGCAGGGACCGGACAAATTTCAATCCATGTGTGGCTGTCCCTGTTCAACAGAAGTCAGTCTTTATGTCGAATGTTGGAGAACTTTAGTCAATCGGTAGCTGCTCAGTGTATTCTGAGAGTGAAGAGACCTGCTGTCACAATGCAATGTCCTTAAGGGGATATTCCTCCATCCACCTCGTTTGTGTGGATGAAGAAATCCATTCATTTTTGTTCATTAAGCCAGCTGGCTGAATGGAAAAAATGAATAATCTATGGCCAGCTTTATTAAATTTTTTGTCAGACGCATACCTGCTATATTAGAGTTTCCTTTCATTTAAAGCTTACCGTATTTTTCGGACCATAAGACGCACTTTTTCCCCCAAAAAATATGGGGGAAAATGTCTCTGCGTCTTATGGAGCGAATGTGCATCAGGCACCGCCCCCCCCCGCCGCCGCTGTCAACGCCCCCTGCCACTGCCGGCAATGCCCCCCCGCTCAGTACTGTGTTTTGGACTAGGGGAAAAAGCCAAGCCCCCCACCCGTCTTCCCGCGGCCGCCTCCCGCACAAATGCAGCGGCGCTTGCAGGGGCAGACTGACCTGTGCTGTGTTTCACACACTGAACGCTGCAAGCCCAGCTTAGCGATGGGCGACTAGCGCCCTGTGATTGGCCGAATGGGGTCATGTGCGGACGGCCGACATGGGCGTCTGCGATTGGCCCCGGCGGTGGATGTGGAGGCGGGACTGGTCTGTGAGTGACCGTGGTGTTCCGTCAGATATGGCGACCGGAACAACTGCATGTGTGAGTCCCTCTGATCGCTCTCAGACCCCCTCCCACTCTGTCTATCAGCCCACCCCTCTGTCAGTCAGCCCACCTCTGCCAGCCAGCCCACCTCTGCCAGCCAGCCCACCTCTGTCTGTCAGTCAGCCCACCTCTGTCTGTCAGTCAGCCCACCTCTGTCAGTCAGTCAGCCCACCTCTGTCAGTCAGTCAGCCCACCTCTGTCAGTCAGTCAGCCCACCTCTGTCAGTCAGTCAGCCCACCTCTGTCAGTCAGTCAGCCCACCTCTGTCAGTCAGTCAGCCCACCTCTGTCAGTCAGTCAGCCCACCTCTGTCAGTCAGTCAGCCCACCTCTGTCAGTCAGTCAGCCCACCTCTGTCAGTCAGTCAGCCCACCTCTGTCTGTCAGCCCACCTCTGTCAGTCAGCCCACCTATGTCAGTCAGCCCACCTCTGTCAGTCAGCCCACCTCTGTCAGTCAGCCCACCTCTGTCAGTCAGCCCACCTCTGTCAGCCAGCCCCCCTCTGTCAGCCAGCCCCCCTCTGTCAGTCAGCCCACCTCTCTCTATCAGCCTCCCCACGTCAGTCAGCCCACCTCTGTCAGTCAGTCAGCTCACCTCTGTCAGTCAGTCAGCCCACCTCTGTCTGTCAGCCCACCTCTGTCTGTCAGCCCACCTCTGTCTGTCAGCCCACCTCTGTCTGTCAGCCCACCTCTGTCTGTCAGCCCACCTCTGTCAGTCAGCCCACCTCTGTCAGTCAGCCCACCTCTGTCAGTCAGCCCACCTCTGTCAGCCAGCCCCCCTCTGTCAGTCAGCCCACCTCTGTCAGTCAGCCCACCTCTCTCTATCAGCCTCCCCCCATCAGTCAGCCCACCTCTCTCTATCAGCCTCCCCCCATCAGTCAGCCCACCTCTCTCTATCAGCCTCCCCCCGTCAGTCAGCCCACCTCTCTCTATCAGCCTCCCCCCGTCAGTCAGCCCACCTCTCTCTATCAGCCTCCCCCTGTCAGTCAGATCACCTCTCTGTAAGCAGCCCCTCCCCCTCTCTATCAGCCCCCCTTTCTATAAACCCACCCCTCTCTGTCAGCGCCCCCCCCCCCTCTCTCTATCAGCGCCCCCTCCCTGTCAGCACCCCCTCCCCCTCTGTCGGTCAGCACCCCCTCCCCCTCTGTCAGCCAGCCCACCTCTGTCAGCCACAGCAGGGTGCATTGTGCCAGCCACCCACTCACTGACTCACAGCAGGGAGCTAGGCCAGCCTCCCGCAGCAGGGTACACCGTGCCCCCCACCTGACTCACAGCATGGAGCCAGGCCAGCCAGCCACCCACAGCAGGGTGCACCATGCCAGCCACCCACTGACCCGCAGCAGGGAGCCAGGCCAGCCACCTACAGTGACATACCCACAGCAGGGCCAGGGTGCCAGCTAGCCACCCAGGGTGACCCATCCACACCGGGAAACCAGCCAGCCACACACAGGAGCCAGCCAGCCACGGTGACCCAGCCACAGCAGGGAGCCAGCCAGCCACGGTGACCCAGCCACAGCAGGGAGCCAGCCAGCCACGGTGACCCAACCACAGCAGGGAGCCAGCCAGCCATGGTGACCCAACCACAGCAGGGAGCCAGCCAGCCATGGTGGCCCAAACAGTCACAGGAGCCAGCCACAGAGGACGCCGGAGCCAGCCAGCCACAGCTACAGTACCCATAGTTAAGGTAAGAGGAGCGCTACACAGTGCCAATTTTATTTCGACTTTGTGAGAGGTTGGGGCAGGGGTGAGAGTTGTGGTACAAGGAGGGGGTCCCGTAAGGACCAGAGTGAATGAATGTATTCACTGTACACCCTGTTAGGAAGAGGCCCCCCTCCAGGTACCATTATACTCCCTTTCAGTCTCTAATGGGGCCTGGATGGGACTCTAACAGACACTAAAAGGGCCATTGTTAGAGATACCCCCCCAGGTCCCATTAGACTTCTTTTGAAGTCTCTAATAGGTCCTGGAGGGGGGTCTCTCTCTAACAGACTTTCTAGCGGACACTGTTAGAGAGAGACCCCCACCCAGGTCCCATTAGACTCTGTTGTAGTCTGCACTGATAGGGCTGCATGGGCAGGGCGGGTATTAAACAGGAGGGGGTGTGGCCTTGACAGGAAGGGATGGCTCATATTTAAATTAGGGGGTGCAAGAGTTTAGTCAGGCCTAGGGCAGCACAAAACCTAAATACACCATTGCTCCCGCTGCCGTCACCACGTTAGTACCAGAAGTTACTACCAGAAGAGAGCAGGGGAAAGACATCCCAAGCCCTCACGAGCGCCGGGCGATCTCCCGACATGTCCTGACACTTGCTGAGAAGACAAAGCAGCCCAAGCGATGGCACAGGTAAGGCAGCAATAATGGCACAGGTCGGGCTGCAATAATGGCACAGGTCGGGCTGCATTTCTTTGGCAATGGTCAGGCTGCATTTCATAGGCACTGGTAAATATTTTAGTACACCATTTGGTTAAGAATATTTTTTTTTCTTGTTTTCCTACTCTAAAACCTAGGTGCGTCTTATGGTCAGGTGCGTCTTATAGAGCGGAAAATACGGTACTTCTGATTTGAACTACAAACATCCCCCGACATGTGTCATCCCTATAACATGTAGTTCACAGAAGAAAAACGGTAAGGCTGATAGCATTGTTTCAGATTTTAGATCAGTTCACAGGAAGTTATAAGGACACTGGATTTCTGTCAGGAACAACAGATATTTTTATGTACTTGTAGAAATTTTACTTAATCTAAATAAAGAAAACAAATGCAGCCACTGCATCTAAGAACTGATAAGCTGCTATATATGTAAATACGTACTGTTTAAATTTCAGTAAATAAGCAGATATACTTTACAGTAAATATCTTGCCTTCTCCAACCCAGCCAAGTCTTTTGTGAAAAGAGGGTTATCTGCAAGTTGTCTCCAGCAGAATTTCTGTATTTTTTTCTGTAGATTTATGTGGTTGCAACAAGTTGGGGGCTGAGGTCAGGGTTTTACCAAAATCACTCGTTGTCATGTTAAACACCAACAAGTTAAAAAACTAAAGCTGTTCATGGTTAGGGATTAATGAGCCTATATATTTATATCTTATATATTAAAATAACAATCTTCCCACTATACAAAATAGGGACCTTTCAGCAGCAATTATATTCAACAGCCTGGCTGCCTTTTAGTGAACAGCGGCAAACATTTTCACAAGTATTTGAATATGGGCAGATGGTCAAACCAACAAGTCTGGAGCTCTGGAGACAGAAAGTTTTGGGTGTTCAAAATGCTTTTCTTACTAAATAATAGGTTTTTTGTTTGGAGATGAAAAAACATTAACAAAGGCCACATTACTGAACATTTCCATGTAGGCAGAGATTTATTTTTCCCACAGTGAATACATGTTTGCTGTGACAAGCATCAAGGACTGAGTGAAAGCCAATTTCTGCTCGTACAACAATGACAGGTTTATTTTTAGGTGGATTTTTAAGAACTGAACAATTCTCTTCCATTTGCTGTAGTCAAGGACAACTTCCCACTCCCAACTGCTATCCTGCAGCATCTGGGCAATGTGAAGAGAATGTAAAGGGTCAGATAATTTTCTACAGAGCAAAAATTGATTGGGTGGTGGGACTTTTGAGGCGCCAAATCCTCCTCATGAAATAATACTAACAAAGTGACGTAAAATGTAATGATATTTATTATAAAAGTCTACAAAACATATAGACATAGCAGCAAAAATCCGCAAACAACAACAATGTGTGTAAACATTCAATACATCCCCTATTGAAATGGGCTAATATCTCTATATTGTACCACAGATGCAGCCATGGACATCCATCACATGCACCGATGCTAATACAGGAAAAGCTCCAAATCCGACGCATTTCGCTTGACAGCTTCTTCAAGGGTTCTCTTAAAGGAAGGGTAATGCACTGTGGTTTCTGTAAAAAAAGAGAAATATGCCAATAATGTATATTCATAACAACTTTGAAAAACATCACTTCCAATTGTATATTTATACAATGTTTCAAAACGGCACTAACACTTACATTGAAGCAAGAAAGGTACCGAGAAACCCCAAAATAATGATGCACTGAAATCTTCCATCAGTGCAATTGTAAGATAAATGTGGTATTTGTCCCCATCAGTGAGATCTAATGCCTAAAGCTGTCCTGGAAGCCATTAGAGATCTCAGATAAGGAGAGGTAGAAAAGACTAGTTCAATCACCCTATTTTAGCCAGATGGTTCTGCAAAAAACAAATACATTTGAAACTATCTCCCTGACAGACATATCTCATATGCCAAAACAACCATTTTGTCACTTACCTGGTTTAATATCTTCCAATAACAGAATGAGAACCATCCACTGTGTAGAAGCTGAAAAAAGGTGCCACTTATCCTGCACCCTTTATGCACTTACCAGATGGTTAACATATAGCCGCATGTGTTATAAACTCTCAGCCAGAATTTTCCACAGGGACTCACACAATCTTCGTCATGGGTGAAAAAAGCTCACCAAACAGCCAAGAAATACTCTATATAGTGTAGTATTTATTGTAATGGTAAATCATATTAAAGTCTCTCAGCAAAGATCCAGATAAAAGTATCAGCAGCATAAAATAGTAAAAAATCCAGCTGAGCTTACCAAGATGGCCGCCATCCTGGGTTTTCCCCCCAATTTTCAAGTACCCAAGGCATCAGGAGCCTTTTGGCCTGCCGGGGTCCGAAGACATTGAATGGGTATATACACACAAGAGGTTCAAGATAGAGTCCTTGCAGACAGTCATGGCGATACATGATCTGAAAGATTGGTTAGTGTCAGTCAATCTGGCCAATGCATACTTCCATGTGACAATCAGTACGGAACACCAGAGATTTGTGATGGCCGGATGTCACTTCCAGTTCAAGAATCTTTTTGCCAGTGGTGGCAGTTAATTCATTATGTGGGGACAAGGCTCTACCACTACTTGTTTTGACTGTCACACGTTCAAGCCAGGAGCTTGCAAAGCATCGCAACCTTGCCCTAGAAGTGTTTTCCAACTTGGTCAGCTAGTGAATAAACAGGGAACAGTTAAAGGAACAGTACAGCCCAAGCTCGTTGGGCTGTACTTCTCCTGTGGATTTCAGAAGAGTGGATGTTGGTGAGGTTTCCCCACCCACAAGGAGCATACTTTAAGGCCTTTATCTCAGAGGCATACATACTAGAGCCAAGTTACACACCAGCATACACAAGAACAGGGAGAATATGCAAACTTCATGCAGTAGATGCCCTGACATGGATTTAAACCAGAAGAATTAACCCAACCGCTAAGCCACTTTTATGCTATGTTTGCTTGTCAAACAAGGAAAACAAGACACTTAGAATTGCATATTCAACTTAATTGAGTAATTTCATTATTTCCCAGCCCAAATAATCTAACATTTGTACCAACTGTTACCTTCTAAATTTGTATCCTATTCTATCTGTTTTTTTATGGCAATGGTGTTGATGACTGATTATAATGTGCTCTATAAAGAATGGTAGAATGTGTCACTATTGTATAAATAATACCCGCTAAATGAAATGTACAAATGCTTTTGTTATACAATGCTAATTTCCTTTCTAATTAGTGAGTTCTTGTTTAGCACTCAAAACAGACAAAAGACAATGTACTCATAAAGTTTACTTGAAAATCCTTATGTGTCTGTTGTACTGTATTTTCTGATCAGCTTTTTTCTTTTACTTGCAGGGAATATAAAACTGTGTTAAAAAGGAGGAACTTGCAATAGTGATATTTCTTGAGTTGTTATAATAAAGTCTGTTTGATCACTGTGATAAACAAATTTACTTTTCCCATGTTGTACTTCAACAATGGCTGATGTGCCAGTCCTTGATCTCATCACTTAGCTACTGGCTTGACTAATGGATAAAATCAGCTTTTTTAGAGACCAACTAGAACTATCTACTGCAGATTCTGCAGTAATTATCCAACAGGTTCAAAAATCTCTATATGCAGTATCCCAACAGTTAGAAATGCTTGTTTCTGTCTCCTAAATAGCCACTCAATGCCTCTATCTTAACCCCAATAATTTAAAGCAGATCAAATACCAGCCATTTATAAGCACCCATAGACTTATACAGAGATAACTGGATAAGTACAATAAAATGGCTGTACAGTCCTAAAAAATGGTAGGCACATTTAATTTTGTATATGTAATAAACATGGGTGCTTAACAACTTAGACGTAAATACCTAGGCACAGTCATCGCTATGCCTAATGTTGTATTTATTCAACCAATACCGAAAAATTTAATAAACAGATTTAAAAAAAAACATGGTTGCCTCTATGGTTGTTCTACTGTATGTAAATGTATAATTGAAACTATACACAAAACAAGTTTCAAACATTTATTTAAAAAAAGAACATGCACATTATGGACAAAAATGTAAAAAAGACATTTGATATACACACACACATATATATATATATATATATATATATATATATATTCATATATAATACATACACTCACGGACACTTTATTAGGTACACCTGTTCAATTGCTTGATAACACAATCAGCCAATCAAAAAATGCCTTGTTCATGTCAGAGGAGAATGGGCAGACTGGTTCAAGATGATAGATAGAAAACAGTGACTCCAATAACCACTCATTACAACCAAGGTATGCAGAATACCATCTCTGAATGCACAACACATCGAACCTTGAAGCAGATTGGCTACAACGGCAGAAGACCACACCGGGTGCCACCCCTGTTAGCTAAGAACAGGAAACTGAGGATACAATTCGCACAGGCTCACCAAAATTGGACAAGAGTAAAAGAGAGAGAGAACACACAAGGACACGTGCACGTGATCCTCAGAAGCCTCAAGTGCTCCTATGAGACCACATAGTAGACCTGAAGAAGGAGGCCATACCCTCTGAAACACGTAGTCATTTATCAGCTGGCTTCTGAGGATCATGTGCACGTGTCCTTGTGTGGAGTCTCTCTGCTTTCCAGGATCCTCGCTGAGAGCGGGTGGCTCTCATGCAGGTTGTCAGCAGCTGCTCGTGGACTATTCAGACAGAGACTGTCAGTTCGCTTCACATCCAGCTTGGATTGCTGCGACATTCAGATGGTAGGGTCAGAATTTGTCATAAGCAACATGAAAGCATGGATCTATTCTGCCTTGTATCAATGGTTCAAGCTGGTGGTGTAATGGTGTAGGAGGGTATATTTTCTTGGCACACTTTGGGCCCCTTAGTACAAATTGAGCATTGTTTAAACGCCACAGCCTACCTGAGTATTGTTGCTGACCATGTCCATCCCTTTATGACTATAGTGTACCCATCTTCTGATGGCTACTTCCAGCAGGATAATGCACCATGTCACAAAGCTGAAAACATCTCACCACTGAACAATGAGGTCACTGTACTCCAATGGCCTCCACATTCACCAGATCTCAATCCAATAGAGCACATTTGGGATGTGGTCGAACGGGAGACTCACATCATGGATGTGCAGCTGACAAATCTGCAGCAACTTTGTGATGCTATCATGTCAATATGGACCAAAATCTCTGAGGAATGTTTCCAACACCTTGTTCAATCTACGCCACAAAAAATTAAGGCAGTTCTGAAGGAAAAGGGGGGTCCAACTCGGTACTAGCAAGGTAAACCCAATAAAGTGGCCGGTGAGTGTATATTTATATATATGTTTTTTTTTTATTTATTAAAAGCATTAAAATGTTTACACTGAATATCAATCACTTTTAAATTAAATTCCTTTTGTTTACACAACTTTATTACATTAAACAAAAGCACATATGTTTAAAAGGCTCCAGCAATATCTTTACATTTTTTTTTAGCTCAGCTACAAATAAATAGAAAACGGAAGAAACTGTATTTTCCTTGATGCTTTTACTGTCCAGTGAATCATAAAGATTCTTGGAGATAAGGAAAAATGTTTGCTGGAGCCCTACCAGTAAATTGTATTTACATCAATGAAGCTTAGATATAGAACTCAATGGTTAGCGCGTGTTTCACGGGCAAATAAGCTTGCATAAGTGAGAAGGAAAAAATATTATTGCATAGAATAGTGGAAAATACATTTATTTAAATAGACATTTCCTATTAGAACCATTTTGACATAAAAAACATTGCATGGTGATAGTTTCAACAACTCTGTGATCTTCAGTGGCATGTTATATAAAATGGTTTGCAGCTAACATGGTTCATGTGGCAGTGCAAATATAACTTCAGAGCATGGAAAACAGAAATGATTAAAGTGATACTAAAGGCTATTTTTTTTCTTTAAAATACAAAAGATGTTATACTTACCTGTTCTGTGTACAAAAATTGCACAGTCTCTTAATTCTCCTTTTTGGCAGTCCCCTGCCGAGATGGGTTCCCTTGGCGGATAATGCCCGCCCTGGACTGCGCAGGTGCAGCACTTTGGCAAACGGAGCCGACGAAAATTGCCGAACATGAACAGCTGTGAATCAGCTGTAGACGGCGCCTGCGCAATGAACACGACATTGTGACAGACGCTGCCGCACGTCCCAATGCTAGTGAAACTCTGCAAGGGGCAGGTGTATTACTATTATATCGTGTAAGGGGCGGATGGCTAAAGAAGAGGCCAAATTAAAAATTGATGGGCAGAGCTCATAAGTTGGGGGTGGTCTTATCAATAAACTACACGTCTTTGCGAGGCGTGTTTAAACAACTGAAGGGCAGGTTTTGCAATGTTAAATTCTGCCTCTTCTTTAGCCACCCGCCCTTTACACGATACAGTATAATAGTAATAACCCGCCCCTTGCAGAGTTTTACGAGCATCGGGAGCGTGCGGCAGAGTGTGTCACAATGTTGTGTTCATTGCGCAGGCGCCGTCTTATTTTTGTGGTAGCTCTTATTTTCGGGGAAACACAGTTTAATGGCTAGAAATTTTGTCCAGTAGTACTGGCGTCATTGTTTCGAATTCCAACCACTGCGCGCTACCTGCCTGGAGTTTGCATGTCCTCCCTGTGCATGCGTGGGTTTCCTCCGGGTACTCTGGTTTCCTCCCACACTCCATAGACATTCTGGGAGGTTAATTGGCACCTGTCTAAACTTGCCTGTGCATGTATGAATGTGAGGACCTTAGATTGTAAGCTCCTTGAGGGACTGATGTGAATGTACAATATATATGTGTAAAGAGCTGCATAAACTGACAGCGCTTTCTAAGTACCTAAAATAAATAATTAATGGCCTAGCATTGCAGAATAAACTCAGATGTCCTAGTTATCAGACCTACATTGTATTATTACAGTATTTTACAAAAGTGAGTACACCCCTCACATTTTTGTAAATATCTTATTACTGTATATCTTTTCATGTGACAACACTAAACAAAAGACACTTTGCAACAATGTAAAGTAGTGAGTGTACAGCTTGTATAACAGTGTAAATTTGCTGTCCCCTCAAAATAACTCAACACACAGCAATTAATGTCTAAACCGCTGGCAAAAAATGTGAGTACACCCCTAAGTGAAAATGTCCAAACATGATAACGACCCCAGACGCACCTCCAAGATGACCACTGCCTTGCTAAAGAAGCTGAGGGTAAAGGTGATGGACTGGCCAAGCACGTCTCCAGACCTAAACTCTATTGAGCATCTGTGGGGCATCCTCAAACGGAAGGTGGAGAAGTGCAAGGTCTCTAACATTCACCAGCTCCCTGATGTCGTCATGGAGGAGTGGAATGGGACTCCAGTAGCAACCAGTGAAGCTCTGGTGAACTCCATGCCCAAGAGCGTTAAGGCAGTGCTGGAAAATAATAGTGGCCACACAAAATATTGAAACTTTGGGCCCAATTTGGACATTTTCACTTAGGGGTGTACTCACTTTTGTTGCCAGCAGTATAGACATTAATGGCTGTGTGTTGAATTATTTTGAGGGGACAGCAAATTTACACTGTTATACAAGCTGTACACTCACTACTTTACATTGTAGCAAAGTGTCATTTCTTCAGTGTTGTCAGATGAAAAGATAGAATAAAATATTTTTCACAAATGTGAGGGGTGTACTCACTTTTGTGAAATATTGTATCTAGGAGTCATTATTTCAAAGCTTTATAATTTCTTGGAGTTGTAATTTAATATGTGCAAAAGATGGAGAACACCATAGCTTCTAATATATCTGATAAAATTGATTCAGTCTGTGCTGCATGGTTACATCAAGACCAGTTTGTAAATACTCAAAATAAGGCAAATTAGATCAATGGATGGGATCATGGTAAGTGGGTAAGAGAAGGAAAAAGGGTAAAGAGAGTATGCAACATAAGCAAGATCCTATAGCAAAATATTTTATATCAAATTTTTTAGTCAGAAAGATTCTATAAATATGCATTAGACTGATTTATATTCTATTGCTAGTTTTATTGAAGCTAAATGTACTATTTGACGAGCCAAATAATTGGCCAGGCCTCAGACAGCAAATAGAAAAAAGTCCTGAAATGTTACTTGTTGACGTTCCTCCCTGCAGTAGACAGAAGACGAGTCTGGCTGTAGATCCGAGACAGGACGGCAGAGACACACGCCAGTAGAAGTCGTGTGCTATTGCAGTTCTGTTTCTTTATTTCTTAATTAATTCAGCAGTGAATACGAAGTATGTTCTGTTGCTTACCTATTTTCTCAGCTCATGAAATCTTAATTACAACTGTGCAAGAAAGGGACCCTATGAAAGCACCAGCCTATGAGTATCCTTGCTGCGTCAGTTACCTTGTTCAGTCATGCTTTGGTAATAAGTTTGGCCTTTTGATTTTTTTTAAACTAAACTTTAAATCTGTATGCCTGCGATACAAGCTAATTTAACTAAAATCTCACACAAAAGCTTGTCAATGTGCTCAGAGTTCTTAGAAGTCATACGAGAAAAAAATGTCTTATATGGAAAATTATTTTCCCTCTGTAGTTCCCTTCAAAAACTTGCCTTGAGGTAATTTTGCAAAATCTGTAACATTCTGAGCCAGAGCTGTCAATCCTTCAGAAATGCATTTTAAACATGCTCTCCCAGCACAGCCAATTTAAATTGATTCTTTCCGCCACTGTAATGTTGTCAAAAAAACAAGTGATTGTGGTCGGCCTAAAAACAGACAATATTTGGATGTTATGGGATTCTGAGATTAAGAACCAATTTGATTAACTTCCAAAAGATTTTCCTTCACTGTTCACTCTCATGAGCATACGGTAATGATGAAGCTTGGCGTCCTTCTCTGAAGCTACAGCTTAAGACCTGTCACTTATTGATTCGAGTCTCTTCTTTAACTCCCTATGTCTTTATTTTTTAGACTAATAAACGCTAATTCTTGGAGATTAAAGCTGGCCCAAGAGTCTTTTTCCCCTTGCTGGGCTTCTGTTTTCCTTTCTCATATTCTTATTAATGCTACTTTCCTCTCTTTGTTTTAAAACGCAGCTGTGTTATCGTAAAGGAAAAATGTGTCGGCAATAAAAAATAAATATATACATAATGTCCATCTTCCTGTAAATTCATGAGCACAGGGTACATTGTTAAAAATGTGTGTAATATTCTTTTGTTGTTTTATCAAAAGGGTTAGTATACCTAAAATGTAAATTTCCGTTATGGGTAGATGTTGGCAGGTTTAATTACCATTCACACTATATTGCCAAAAGATTTGTGACACCTGCCTTTTCACGCACATGAACTTTAATGGCATCCCAGTCTTAGTCCATAGGGTTCAATATTGAGTTGGTCCATCCTTTACAGATATATAAGCTTCAACTCTTCTGAAAAGGCTGTCCACAAGGTTTAGGAGTGTGCAATGGTGGCTGGTGCTCAAATTTTTTTGGGGGGTGCAAACAAACTGAAAAATTCTGAAAAATACTGAAAAAAAACCATCAAATGCAGCCTGCACCACTGTGCCCATCATTTGCAGCCACTGTCCCCATAAAATGCAGTCACTGTACCCATCATATGCAGCCCACTGTGCCCATCATATGCAGCAACTGTGCACATCATATGCAGCCCACTGTGCCCATCATATGCAGTCACTGTGCACATCATATGCATCCACTGTGCCCATCATAGGCAGTCAACTATGCCCATCATATGCAGCCACTGTGCCCATCAAATGCAGCGACTGTGCCCATCGTATGCAAGCACTTTGCCCATCATATGCAACCACTGTGCCCATAATATTCAGCCAACTGTGCCCAGAAAATGCAGCCACTGTGCTCATCATATGCAGCCAGCTGTGCCCATCATATGCAGCCAACTGCGCCCATCATATGCAGCCAACTGTGCCCTGCAAATGCAGCCACTGTGCCCCATCATATGCAGCCAATTGTGCCCATCATATGCAGCCAACTGTGCCCCATCATCTGCAGCCAACTGTGCCCAGAAAATGCAGCCACTGTGCCCATCATATGCAGCCACTGTGCCAGTGACTAACGTCACTAACATTATGCTGTGCCCCACCATGTGGCCCCTAATTAAAACACCTTTTGTTTCTATATGTAGCGGGTGCCCCGCATCTTGCTCGGGTCGCCGCCAAGTGGACACAGGTTCTCCTGAGAGGCAGAGCGTCAATCAATATACGCTTATTGCGTTCTTGTTTACCAAAAATATGTAGAAGAATACATATTGGCCTAAACTGAAGAAGAAATTAGTTTTTTTTTTATATTTTTTGGGAATTATTTATTATAGCAAAAAAAATTCTAAATTGTCTATCCTTTTTTTGTTTTATAAAAGAAAGAGATTACCGCTCCAGGTGAGTGAGTTCCACTGATCACTCGGTAGCCAGGAAACCGAGGGTGCTGGCGATGCACTAGGCAGGTAGAAAATCAATGATGAAAAAATGGACTGCCGCACTCCAAAAACCTTTCGGTGGCTTTTATTAAAATGACATCAAACAATGGCACTACAGATCACAGCAAAGCAAAGGAACAGCTGACGCGTTTCACACTTTTAAATAGTGCTTACTCATAGCTATGAGTAAGCACTATTTAAAAGTGTGAAACGCGTCAGCTGTTCCTTTGCTGTGACCTGTAGTGCCATTGTTTGATGTCATTTTAATAAAAGCCACCGAAAGGTTTTTGGAGTGCGGCAGTCCATTTTTTCATCATTGATTTTCTACCTTTTTTTGTTTTATAGCGCAAAAAAAACGCAGAGGTGATAAAATACCACAAAAAAAAGCTCTATTTGTGGGGAAAAAAAGGACATCAATTTTGTTTGGGTACAAAGTCACACGACCGCGCAATTGTCAGTTAAATCGATGCAGTGCCGTATCGCAAAAAATGGCCTGGTCATTAAGGGGTAAATCCTTCTAGGGCTGAAGTGGTTAACCACTTGATGTCCGCACTATAGCTGAAAGACAGCTACAGCGTGGACATCAAATGACAAGAGGGCGTCCATGTACGTCCTCCCGTTCTCTCGCCGCACACGCCCAGGGCACGCTCTGATGATCGCCGAGTTCTTCAGACTCGGCTGATCACAGAGTAGGGTAAAGGGGCAATCACAGCGGGCCCTTTACCGCGTGATCAGCTGTCAGCCAATAACAGCTGATCACGGAAGTAAACAGAAGCCAGTTATTGTTTTTTTTTTACCTCACGCTGTCACCGTGATGAAAAGAATAAAGCCAGTAACCAGCTTCTGTTAGAGGAACATCGGTCCCCTAAGTAACAACCAGTGCTGCTAATCAGTGCCCTCCAGTGCTGCAAATCCATGCCCACCTGTGCCATTCATCAGTGCCCATCTGTACTGCTACTCAGAGCTCACCAGTGCCACCTAAAAGTGCCCATCAGTGCTGCCAAACAGTGTCCATCATAGCCCCATCATCAGTGCCCACCAGTGCCGCCTATCAGTGCTCATCAGTGCCACCTATCAGTGCTGCCTATTAGTGCCACCTATCAGTGCCCATCAGTGCCACCTATCAGTGCCACTTCTCTGTGCCACCTATCAGTGACGCCTATCAGTGACCATCTGTGCCGCCTATCAGTGCCACCTATCAGTGCCCATCAGTGATGCCTATCAGTGCCACCCCTTCCGTGCCACCTATCAGTATCCATTAGTGCAGCCTATCAGTGCCCATCAGCGAAGGAGAATTTTTTTTTTTCCATTTTTGTTTGCTTAGCAAAAAATAAAAAACGCAGTGGTGATTAAATACCACCAAAAGAAAGCTCTATTTGTGTGAAAAAATTTTTTATAAAAATTTCATTTGGGTACATGACCGCCCAATTGTCACTCAAAGTGTGAAAGCGCTGAAAGCTGAAAATTGGCCTGGGCAAGAAGGGGTTATATGTGCCCAGAAATCAAGTGGTTAATATCACTTCAAAAGAATCATGTTTGTTCTTTCAGTTATTCTCAGACTTTTGCTAAGTTCTGTGTTAAAATTTTTAGTTGCAACTATAATGTTTTGGAGTACAGTTAAGCCCTGTACACACGATCGGATTTCCTATGGTTTTTAAACCGATGAAGCTGACTTCCATCAGTCAAAAAACCGACCGTTCCAAACGCGGTGACGTAAAACACTCAGATGAGCTGAGAAAAATTAAGTTCAATGCTTCTGAGCATGCGTCGACTTGATTCTGAGAATGCGTGGGTTTTTTATCCGATGGAGTTCCCCACAGACGATAGTAATTTGCTATCGGTTTTTTAACCATTGGATAAATTTAAAACATGTTCTATTTTTTCTCACCGATGAAAAAAAGACCGATGGGGCCCATACACGATCGGTTTGTCCAATGAGAAAAGTCCATCGGACTGTTTTCATCGGTAAAACCTATCGTGTGTACAGGGCTTAACTGACAGAAATGGGTTTGTTCACTTACCATTACATGCACCTACAAGCATAGGAAAAAAGAAGAAGGAAGCCACTATAATGGGAAACTGAGGGGGCCCAAAAAAATGCACTGTTCAGGTTTGGTTGCTGAGATTAAAAATGCAAAACTGCATGAACCAGAAAAATGTAACGACAAACTGAGCTAAAAAAAAAAAAACCTTTAATGAACTGCTAAGAGTGCCTTTCAGGACTCATTTTTCACTTACATTCCTGAACCAAATATGTTTTCTGTCTGTGTATTCTTAATATAACGCCCCTTCAATGTAACAAAAGCCAGTTCAGACAGGAAGACTTATATTTTTTGTAATAATTTCCTTCTCGGAAAAAATGACCCTATTTTCAAGAGCACATTTAACATTTTCATGGATTTTCATGTCCACCTCATCTATTATAGTTATGTGTACTCGTGGTGTCGTCGCTCTCACCAGATTAAAAGCAATTAATAATTGTGCTGCAGAAAGTTTTGCTGGTCTTGTATAAACATAAAACACGCTTGCTCCTTTGTTTCTGCTCTATATCGTAATAACCAAACCATTTATATTTTGTCCGAGCAATAATGACTCATGCTCAATGCAGTGATCAATACATTAATTTGCTTCACACAATATGAATAAAAACAAGTCCATCTTTCAAACAGCGCATAATCACAACAGGTTCCTGAGATAAATTATCAGCCGTATCCTACAGTCCCACCAGAGCAATTTTGTGCTTTACAAAAAACAATGATTAATCTATCATACAAAAACTTTCTAAGATTGTCCAACAGAGCATGAACTTCGTATGGCTTACCTCTATAGAGTGCCGCTCCTTCCTACAAATATGAGAACAAGTTGCTGTATTATCGTCTTTTTCTTTTCCATTTGAAAGTAAATATGCTTATTTATTTTTACAGAATTCATTGGCACTGTGGAACATTAAAGGATAAGTTCACTTTTGTTCACCTTTTTTTTCTAAATTCCAGCTCCCCTACTGTATATACCAATATAGCAATAATGTACTTCTTTTGCAAAAATAGAACAGCTTTCCATTTATTCAACACACACTTAACTCTTTATGGATGTTTAAAAAAACCGCTTGATTACTTCTGCCCTACTTCCTGGTGCTGTTTGCTGTTACTTCCTGGTCAGACTTTAGGTCACGACACAGGAAGGAGTTGTGCCATAATGTGCTAGTATGTGTCTGGCTAAGCTGTCACTATGCCCGCTGGTCACAGGAGCTTTCATCTTCACCTGGTCTTTCTTCCAGGGTAGCTCTCTCTGGCCGCTTGAATGGCCAGGCCATGAGTACGTCACTCCCACGCATGCACACGGCAGTCACATAATCACGGCACAGAGCAGTGCCCCAAATACACCAAGCTGTACATGTGTGGCTGGTATATTATAGCTGACAAGCAGGGAGAAGCATTTATGATAGAAGAGACCAATAGGGTATTTTCTGTCATAAAAACCCTACTTGTCAGCAAAAAAATCAAAAGTTTATTTCACTTTATATTACAATCTTTTTATTAGGGTTAACAAAAATAAAGTACAAATTACAAAGTCATTGTGTTTTCGGCCACTCACAAAGCCGGAGTCCATGAACCCGGAAGGAAGACCAGGTGAAGATGGGAGCACCTTCAGCGATGACAGCATGCTGCTGGAAGGCTCTGTTTTCAGGTAAGTGCGATGCATACTAGCACATTACGACATTGCCTTTCAGGTTTAAAAAAGAAAACACCCAGCGGTTTACTACTGCTTTAAAAAGGGACATACAGTGCCTTGAAAAAGTATTCAAATCCCTTGAAATTTTCCAAATTTTTCATGTTACACCCAAAAACATAAATGTAATTTATTGGGATTTTATGTGATAGACCAACACAAAGTGGCACACACCGTATATACTCAAGTATAAGCCGACTCGAGTATAAGCCGAGGTACCTACTTTTACCAAAAAAACTGGGAAAATGTATTGACTTGAGTATAAGCCGAGGGGGGGGGATGTACCCATTGCCCAACCTTATTGTGCCCATTGGCATCTCACTCTGCCACCTCACTGCCCATTGTCACCTCACTGTGCCCATTGTCGTCTCACTGTGCCCCCTTACTGTGCCCATTGCCATCTCACTGCCCATTGTCACCTCACTGTGCCCCCTTACTGTGTCCATTGCCGCCTCCCTGTGCCCGAGTCAGTACCTCAAAATCTTGTAATTCCGCGGCAGCATCCATTGTTCAAATCTCGCGCCGTTCTCCCTGTCCCTTCCGTGATAGGCGTTTCCAGCAAACACTGTGTTGAGTGTTTGCGCCTATCACGGAGGTCCTCTCATTCGCCGACTCCGTTTCCCAGCAGGCACTGTGTTCAGTGCTCGGCCAATCACGGACGTCGGACAAGAGGACCTCCGTGATAGGCGCAAACACTCATCACAGTGTTTTCTGGAAACGCCTATCGCCGAAGGGACAGGGAGAACAGCGCGAGATTTGAACAATAGACGCCGGCCGCATAATTTCACGATTTTGAGGTACTGACTCGAGTATAAGCCGAGGGGTATACTTTCAGCCCTAAAAAAAGGGCTGAAAAACTCGGCTTATACTCGAGTATATACGGTAATTGTGAAGTGAAAGGAAAATGATAAATGGTTTTCCATTTTTTTTTACAAATAAATAGCTGAAAAGTGTTGAGTGCATTTGTATTCAGCCCCCTTTACTCTGATACCCCTAACTAAAATCTAGTGGAACCAATTGCCTCAGAAGTCCCCTAATTAGCAAATAGAGTCCACCTGTGTGTAATTTAATCTCAGTATAAATACAGCTGTTCTGTGAAGCACTCAGAGGTTTGTTAGAGAACCTTAGTGAACAAACAGCATCATGAAGACCAATGAACACACCAGACAGGTCAGGGATAAAGTTGTGGAGAAGTTTAACCACTTCAATGCCCGGCATTTTCGGCCATTCCTGCCCAGGACAATTTTCAGCTTTTAGCGCTGTCACACTTTGAATGATAATTGCGCGGTCATGCAATACTGTACCCAAACTACAATTCTATAATTTTCTTCCCACAAATAGAGCTTTCTTTTGGTGGTATTTGATCACCTCTGGGGTTTTTATTTTTTGCGCTATAAACAAAAAAATACCAAAATTTTGGAAAGAATTTTTTTTTTTTTAGTTTTTGTCATAAAATTTTGTTTTCCCCTTCACTGATGGGCACTAATGAGGCGGCACTGATGGGCACTGATGAGTTGGCACTGATGGGCACTGATGAGGAGGCACTGATATGTAGAATTGATGGGCACTGATAGGCTGCACTGATATACAGCACTGATTGGCACCAATAGGCGGCACTGATGGGCACTGATAGGCGCCACTGCCAGGCGGCACAAATGGGCACTGACAGGCGGCACTGATGGGCACTGACAGGCAGCACTGATGGGCACTGACAGGCGGCTGTGATGGGCACTGACAGGCGCCCTGATTGGCACTGATAGGCGGTACTGATTGGCACTGACAGGTGGCACTGATGGGCAGCACTGATGATGAGGTACTGATAGATAACTGACATGTGTTACTGCTGGGCACTGATTGGCACTGTAGTGGGCACTGATTGGCACTGTGGCGGGCTCTGATTGGCACTGTGGTGTGTACTGGCACACTTTATTGTGGGGACACTGCTGGGCACTGATTGGCATGTGATTGGTAGAACTGAGGGGGCTGTGCTGATAATCAATGTGATTATCAGCACAGACCCCCCCTCTGGCAGGGAGAGATGCCGATCGGCTCTCCCTGTCACTGTGAACCAAGAAATGCTGTTTACCGGCACTTCCTGGTTCACGTGATGATTAGCTGTGATTGGTCACAGCTGATCATGTGGTAAGAAGCCTCTGATAGAGGCTTCTTATCAAGATCAGAGATGCGGGGTGTCAGACTGACACGCCGCACTCGCGATTGCCGCGCTGGCATGTTGTCCTGCTGGATGTCATATGACGCCCAGTCAGGATAACAGAACCACTTCCCGGACGTCATTCTGCATACGGCGGGCGGGAAGTCGTTAAAGCAGGGTTAGCTTATAAAAAGCTTTGAACATCACACAGAGCACTGTTCAATCCATCATCCGAAAATGGAAAGAGTAGTGCACAACTGCAAAACCTATCAAAACATGGCCGTCCACCTAAACTGACAGGCTAGGCAAGGAGAGCAATAATCTGAGAAGAAGCCAAGAGGCCCATGGAAACTCTGGAGGAGCTGCAGAGATCCACAGCTCAGGTGGGAGAATCTGTCCACAGGACAACTATTAGACATGCACTCCACAAATCTGCCCTTTATGGAAGAGTGGCAAGAAGAAAGCCATTGTTGAAAGAAAGTCACAAGAAGTCACAATGGCACTTTGCGAGAAGCCATGGGGGCGGGGGGACACAACAAACATGTGGAAGAAGGTGCTCTGGTCAGATGAGACCAAAATTTAACTTTTTGGCCTAAAAGCAAAACGCTATGTGTGACAGAGAACTAACAATGCACATCACCCTGAACACACCATCCCCACCGTGAAACATGGTGGTGGCAGAATCATTTTGTAGAGATGTTTTTCTTCAGAAGGTACAGGGAAGATGGTCAGAGTTGATGGGAAGATGGATGGAGTCAAAAACTCTCTACAAATCTTAGAAGAAACCCTGTTAGAGTCTGCAAAAGACTTGAAACTGGGGAGGAAGTTCACCTTCCAGCAGGACAATGACCCTAAAAATACTGCCAGAGCTACAATGGAATGGTTTAGATCAAAGCATATTCATGTATTAGAATGGCCCAGTCAAAGTCCAGACCTAAATCCAATTGGGAATATGTGGCAAGAATTTTATTGTTTACAGACGCTCTCCATCCAATCTGACAGAGTTTGAGCTATTTTGCAAAGAAGAATGGGAAAAAAATTCACTCTCCAGACGTGCAAAGCTGGTAGACACATCCCCAAAAGACTTGCAGCTGTAATTGCAGCGATAGGTGGTTCTACAAAGTATTGACTCAGGGGGGCTAAATACAAATGCATGCCAAACACTTTTCACACATTTTATTTGTAAAAAATATGGAAAACCATTTATCATTTTCCTTCCACTTCACAATTATGTGCCACTTTGTGTTGGTCTGTCACATAAAATCCCAATAAAATACATTTACATTTTTGGTTACAACATGACAAAATGTGGAAAATGTTAAGGGGTATGAATACTTTTTCTAAACACTCTATGAGAAGGGATGAGAGACAGAGAGATTTGGTTACAAAAGAAGGACAGTCCCAGAGGGACCATTGGGAACTATGCAAATAGCAAGAAAATTCTGACAAGGATTCTAAACATTCTGAACTCTACCAGAAATAAAATTTTATGGCCTCCTGTGTTTCCCTGGCTTCCTGTTTTATATGATACTGTACTAACAGACTGGAAGTGAGCATAAATCTCCCAAATGAGGATGTAGACAGCAATAAAAAGTAATCCTAACTTTTCCACACTGTATTCTGGAAAACATTTTAGCTAGAGCTGAGCTTAAGGTGGGTATACACTATTAGATTTTAGAAAAAAAATGTAATCTTAACCACTTCCCGACCGCGCCATGTACAAAAGACGTCCACAGCGCGGTCGAGTTATCCTGAGTGGACGTCCCAGGGACGTCCTCACAGAATCTTGCTCCCGCGCGCCCCCAGGGGCGCGCTCCAGGATATGTCCGTGACCGCCGGGTCCGGAAGACCCGGCGCATCACGGATCACGGTAGATGGCCGCTAATCGCGGCCGTTTACCACGTGATCGCTCCGTCAAATGACGGAGCGATCACTTGTAAACAGACCGGCGTCATTTGATGACGCCGGTTCCTCCCTCCCCTCTCTGTACCGATCGGTACAGTGTGAGAGGAGAGGGGAGGGAGCGGATCATGTCCGCTCCCTCCCCCATGTCAGCTGTGGGCTGGATCTGTGACAATTGCAGTCACAGATCCAGCAATCCATCCATCCCTGCTCAGCCATCCCTGTGCAATACTCTGCCAATACTCTGCAATACACCCTGTGCAATACTCTGCAATACACCCTGTGCAATACTCTGCAATACACCCTGTGCAATACTCTGCAATACCCTGTGCAATACTCTGCAATACCCTGTGCAATACTCTGCAATACCCTGTGCAATACTCTGCAATACACCCTGTCAATACTCTGCAATACCCTGTGCAATACTCTGCAATACACCCTGCCAATACTCTGCAATACCCTGTGCAATACTCTGCAATACACCCTGCCAATACTCTGCAATACCCTGTGCAATACTCTGCAATACACCCTGCCAATACTCTGCAATACACCCTGTGCAATACTCTGCAATACACCCTGTGCAATACCCTGTCCATACTCTGCAATACCCTGTGCAATACCCTGCCCATACTGTGCAATACCCTGCCCATACCCTGCCATACTCCGCAATACTCCACAATACCCAGCAATACTCCACAATACCCGGCAATACTCCACAATACCCAGCAATACTCCACAATACCCGGCAATACTCCACAATACCCGGCAATACCCGGCAATACTCCACAATACCCGGCAATACTCCACAATACCCGGCAATACTCCACAATACCCGGCAATACTCCACAATACCCTGCAATACTCCACAATACCCTGCAATACTCCACAATACCCTGCAATACTCCTCAATACCCCGCAATACTCGTCAATACCCGGCAATACTCGTCAATACTCCTCAATACCCGGCAATACTCCTCAATACCCGGCAATACTCTGCAATAACCACTTCCCGCCCGCCCGCCGGCCGTCATATGACGTCCTTGACTTTGTGCGGAGATATCTGAATGATGGGAGCAGCTACAGGCATCATTCAGATATTCGCTTTTTCAGCTGGCGATTCCCTACACCATAAGAACAATCATAGCGGCTGTTCCACCGCTTGATCGCTCTTACGGAAGGTGAGAGGGGATGCCCCCCCCCCTCCCGCTGCCCTCCGGTGCTTCTACCGACTCACCGCTACGATCAAAGCCAAGATTGTTTTTTTTTTGTTTTTTTTTTAGGCTTCCCAGCCTAGAGGTGAGATGTGGGGTCTTATTGACACCCCCCCCCATATCTCACTGTAAAGAGGACCTGTCATGCCATATTCCTATTACAAGGGATGTTTACATTCCTTGTAATAGGAATAAAAGTGCTAAAAAAAAAAATTTGGGGCGGAAAAACATGTCAAACTAAAATAAATAAAGTAAAATGAACAATAAAATATATATATTTTTTTTAAAGCGCCCCTGCCCCCGCAAGCTCGCATGCAGAAGTGAACGCATACGTAAGCCCCGCCCACATATGAAAACGGTGTTCAAGCCACACATGTGAGGTATCGTTGCGAACGTTAGAGCGAGAGCAATAATTTTGGCCCTAGACCTCCTCTGTAACTCAAAACATATAACCAGTAAAAATATTTAAAGCATTGCCTATGGGGATTTTTAAGTAGCGAAGTTTGGCGCCATTCCACGAGCGTGTGCAATTTTGAAGGGTGACATGTTAGGTATCTATTTACTCGGCATAACTTCATCTTTCACATTATGCAAAAACACTGGGCTAACTTTACTGTTTTTTTTTTCTTTTAGGCACAAAACAGTTTTTTTCCGTAAAAAACGCGTTAGAAAAATTTCTGCGCAAATACCGTGCAAGATAAAAAGTTGCAATGACCACCATTATATTCTTTAAGGTCTTTGCTAAAAAAACATATATAATGTTTTGGGGTTCTATGTAATTTTATAGCAAATAAATGATGATTTTTACATGTAGGAGAGAAATGTCAGAATTGGCCTGGGTGCTCCAGAACGCCTGAAGGTGCTCCCTGCATGTTGGGCCTCTGTATGTGGCCACGCTGTGTAAAAGTCTCACACATGTGGTATCGCCATACTCGGGAGGAATAGCAGAATGTGTTTTGGGGTGTAATTTGTGGTATGCATATGCTGTGTGTGAGAAATAACCTGCTAATATGACAATTTTGTGGAAAAAAAAAAAAAGAAAAAAAAATCTTGATTTTTGCAAAGAATTGTGGGAAAAAATGACAACTTCAAAAAACTCACAATGACTCTTTCTAAATACCTTGGAATGTCTTCTTTCCAAAAAGGGGTCATTTGGGGGGTATTTGTACTTTTCTGGCATGTTAGGGTCTCAAGAAATGAGATCGGCCGTCAGTACTTCAGGTGTGATCAATTTTCAGATATTGGCACCATAGCTTGTGGACTCTATAACTTTCACAAAGACCAAAAAATATCCACCAATTTGTACTTATTTTTACCAAAGATATGTAGCAGTATAAATTTTGGCCAAAATGTATGAAGAAAAAATACTAATTTGCAAAATTTTATAACGGAAACAAAGAAAAATTCATTTTTTTACAAAATTTTCAGTCTTTTTTCTCTTATAGCGCAAAAAATAAAAAACCCAACAGTGATTAAATACCACCAAAAGAAAGCTCTATTTGTGTGAAAAAAAGGACAAAAATTTCATATAGGTACAGTGTTGTATGACTGAGTAATTGTCATTCAAAATGTGAGAGCACCGAAAGCTGAAAATTCGTCTGGTTAGGAAGGGGGTTTAAGTGCCCAGTTGTCAAGTGGTTAAGAATGTTTGTTCACTTTTTTAATTGTTAGTGGGGTGAAATAATAGTTAGTCAGTAATAAAGGAGGGGCCCCCAGCAGACCATGTGCTGCAATGTGTAAGTAGGAGGGTGAATTTTTCCCCTCTCCCCTATTCCCTTATCGCCCTTTTTCTTTATAATCTCCCTTATTCCTCTCAATTTATCAATATCTATTTACTGGCCCTCTTACCTGTGTCCAATGTATTTTCAGATTAAATGCATCTGCTCCTGATGAGGCAAGTCTTCTTTAGTACCTAGATGCACTATGCTACTACAACATGCTGTGAATTAGCTATTTCTAATAATTTATGTTAACTTACCGTATATACTCAAGTATAAACCAACCCGAGTATAAGCCGAGGTACCTAATGTTACCACAAAAACCTGGGAAAACTTACTGACTCGAGTATAAGCCGAGGGTCAACAATGCCCACCCATTGCAACTTCACTAAGCCCATTGCCACCTTACTGTTCCCATCCTCACCTGTGCCCATCCTCACCTGTGCCCATCCTCACTGTGCCCACCCTCACTGTTTCCCTAGAATTCTAATTGAACATTGTAAAATTGTACCTGAAGGCTGCGGCGTCCATCGTTTAAAACTCGCGCTCTCTTCCTGGTCTCTTCCGTGATAGGCGGAACTGCCTGCTGAGAATCGCCTATCACGAACGTTCTCTCATCTTCACCCATCCCAGCAGACACTATGTTCAGTTTCCGCCAATCACGGACGTCTGCTGGGAAACTGAGGATGAGAGAACGTTCGTGATAGGCGATTCTCATCACACACAGTTCCGCCTATCACGGACGGGACCAGGAAGAGCCCGCGAGTTTTAAACGATGGACAACGCAGCCTTCAGGTACATTTTACAATATTCAATTTCCCTGACTCGAGTATAAGCCGAGGGGGGAACTTTCAGCCCAAAAAAAAGGGCTGAAAATCTCGGCTTATACTCAAGTATATACGGTATGTCTTTATATGGAGCCTGCTGGCCAAGATATTTGTATGACTTGTGTGATTTTATTAAAACTTGCTTTTTCCAAAATTGTCTCTTGTACCACCTATGTGCCTCACTCAAAGTCCCGAACCTCCTTTATTATTGTACACACTGATTAGGGATGGAGACACTTTTCTAGGGTGTGTCATTTAAAGTCCCAAAAAAACCCCCCCTCTCAATTCAATAGTTAGTCAGTCTTTTTCTAGGTGCTGCTGTCACCTTAGCAGATGTCAGCATGTTAAGTGGGGTGGGGATCTACAGATAACCCACTCACTTCTTGGTTACCTGGTAGAAGCAGACACAGTGATCACACGATTGCTGCATGCCCTTGCACTAGAGAACCATGCTCAGGACTGACTTGTACTCTGCACTAGGCTTTTGATGGCCATCACGGAAAATCCTGTATCTGACTAGACACAAAGCTCTTCCAAAGTTTGGGCAGCCATCTTTACCCATAGAGGGTATATGTAGCATAACCCTGCTGGGTTATTTTTTTAGCACTCTGCAGTGTGGGAAGTACTTAGATAGGGAGATGTAGACACCGATTAGGGAGAGGTAGGATTAGTGCATTAAAATGTTTCTGTGGAGAAGGGTCCGACTAGGGTTGGTCCTGTGGCCCTTGTAAACTACCCAGTTTTGGTTAGACCTTACTACCAGTCTGCATCTGCCAATGCAGCACCCTATCTTAGTAAGTACTGTTTAAGCCTGAGGCAACCTGATTAAAGAAGCAATCTTCATACAAATTGCTGTGTAGTAGGTATGCGTACTTGAACCACCTTGTTACGGAACTGTAAAAATCACCTCTTGTCCATAGGTATACTTTGGGATTACCACTGCATTGTTGTGCTGTTTATTATTCTCTACATGAAGCATTAATTTTCTCTCCTGGTCCCTTTAAAACTATTGTCTTCCATTTAGTCTCGCCCACAAGCCCGCCTTCTAACAATGGCGGTTCATATGTGTCACTGCTGTGCGTTGTGTATGTGCCTTTTTACTCCACCCACTGGATGAAGAACTGAGAGTGGCTTTCGGAAGAAGAGTTTGGGGATAGTAGAGGAGGATTAAAAAAACATATGGTATGCAGAGAAGGGGGCAGAGAGAGGTTATTAATTGGCCCTAAATCCTTTAAAATGTGTATACTGATTAACACATACAGCAGTTTAGTGCAATTTGTTAGCGTGTGGCTTTTAGATGTTTCTACATGGCCAAGAACAATAAGTGAATGTTTTGCATTTTATTACAAAGAAGTGCTAATATAAAGCCAAACTTCTGCAGTTCTGTCTTTGTGACTGCCTAATGAAAACGAATCTGGGGAGTTGAGCGGATCAGTGAAGGACAGCTGTATAACCTGTTCCCTATTGTCTATTGTACTCTTGTTCAAGTCCACAGAGTAACGTTCAGATAATTGCAAATTTATGCATGAGGTCACAGAAGAAACTGTGCTGAGATAAAAGGGAATTAAATTGTCTTATTTCTGTTAGAACAATTTCAGTGTGTATTAATGTATGTAATATACGAGGAGCAATCTTCTTCTCAGTCATATGTTGTATATTATCATGAAAGGTGCAGAAAAATTAGCTGCATTTTAAATCCTGCTGGGTTTTTGGAGCTTTTAAAAAGAAGCCTTGCAAATAACAAAGTATATTTTTAAAGGCTACATTTCAGTCTAAATGAAAAATTTATGTTTTGCAAACTAGGAAGGAACCTACCTACTAAGTGCTTTAACATGGGGTAGTGGAGGATGGAGAACCTTTGAGCCAAGCCCTTTTAAGGTAGAGACAGATTTCAGAGAGTGTAACATGAAATGTACCCTGATGCCTCATTTACTGGTTGGTATAGTGAAAGGTGGGTATTCCTGAAAGGCATGGTTTTAACATCTTCTGGCCTTGGGCAGCACGGTGGCTAAGTGGTTAGTACTTCCACCTACCTGCACTGGGGTTGTCGGTTTGAATAACAACCACGGCACTACCTGCCTGGAGTTTGCGTGTTCTCCTTGTCCCTGTGTGGTTTTCCTCCCACACTCCAAAGATATGCTGGTAGGCTAATTGGTCCTAGTATGTGTATGTGATATGTGGTAAGCTACTTGAGGACAGGTACTGATGTGAATGTACAATATACTGTATATGTAAAGTACTGTGTAAATTGATGGTGCTATATAAGTACCTGTAATTTTAATCAGCTTCCTTTGTGGATCTCAGCATTCAGTCAAATAACATCTCAGAGCTACAAGATAGTTGGTATTAAAAGACATCCCTCTACTAGAAGTTGCGACAGCAGGTCTGAATAAGGAGCTGGTAGCAATAGAATGCCCAACATATAACTGAGGGTCATGCACTAATTAATGATTTAATCAGAAAGTATTTATGTTCAGTGATCACCAGCCCAACATATCTTATTAATACCGGCCCATGGAGCAAATGCCCCTCTGGCCCATTCCTCCCCTGACATATGGGCAGAAAAAGATTCTCCAGCACTATCCAAGCTCCAAATTGTGAATTGGAGCTTACATACAGTTTTGTAGTGTTATTAATTGTTTAATTGTTGGCACCAATTCCTTTTTCAGTTGACTATACATGTTACAGAGCAAAGAAGGATTTGGGCATGGTCCAGATGTTGGAAATATATATTTTTCAGATATGCTTAAATATGTGTGTCTCATCTTGGCAGATCCTTTCTATGCTACTGTATATATAGAGTATATAGGATTTCACTGAGAAGTAAAATATTAAAGTTTGTAAACAGTATTGATCATATGTTATATTTTTCCTATGCATGCACTACTGGCTTGAGATATGCTTTATGCCTAGGGCTAAAAAGAAAAATCATTGTGCCCTAGGCATAAGTGTATGTTGATGTCCTCTCTTATGGGATCCACTTCTTTTACTGCCAAACCTGTTACATGATTATTTTAAAGACGAAAAACCAAATGGTGTTGCTGGAGGCAGTTTATCTGATTTCTATATCATTACACTGTACAATCCACCAATGAAAAGAAGCCGAAAATAGGTTGAAGCTGTTAACACAGAACTCTAGTCAAATCTGTTTACATTTTACCTAGCATAAAATAGAGTTAAAATCTCTGTTAGATTTAGATTTTTTACTGCGGTTCCTACAATAAAGAGGTCAGTGGTAATTTTCAGTGGAATTTGCCTAAAGCCAAAATCAGTTTTAACAAATTATTTCTACTGTGTATATCTATATCTATATATATATCTAAATATAGATATATATTCTTCATATTAAATTTATCAGAGTCAATGGAAGAGTGGATTATGGCAAAAAGTTTGCCAAGCGAGCAGGCTATATCACAGTTCTCCTTCTCAACAACTAGGAGATAATGTGAGTATAAATTAGTGAGGTTTATGTTATTATGCTGGCACATGAGAGTGGTGGGGTTATTATTCTAGCACAGGATATTACACTGAGAGTGGTTGAGCTATCATGCTGGCATATGAGTGTGGTGGGGATATTATGCTGGCACATGGGAGTGGCAGGGTTATTATGCTGGAACATGGGAATGGCAGGGTTGTTATGTTGGCACAAGATATTACGCTGAGAGTAGTGTGGTTTATATGTTGGTATATAAGTGTGGTGGGGTTATTATGTTGGCACAACTTATTACACCGGGAGTAGTGGGGTTATTATGCTGGCACAGGATATTGCACTGAGAGTCATTATGCTGGCATAGTATGTAATGCTACTACATCATACAACGGTTGTATGTAGTTTAGAGCCTATTAGTGCTTTACATGTATGCTTTTACATGTATGTCTTCACCAGTGGCGGCCGGTGCTTAATATATTAGGGGGGGCGGCAAACTAACACCAAACCCAGCCAGCACCACACTCCAGAGCCCACCCCCCCACGTGGGAGACACTGGGAAATGGGGCGATCAACCCCCCATGATCAGGGCATTACGGTTGGAGTCAGGGGGAATGAAGAGATGGGCCATTGATTCTCCTCCCAGGCGAACGGGAGACTAAGACTCCCTGGCCAATCAGGTCACAGGAACAGCTTCCTGATTGGCCAGAAGGAGAATTAGGAAGACAATAGCGGATATTAATTTGCTATTGTCACACAACTGGGTGGGCTCAGGGAGCAGTGCTCTACGCCCCAAGCCCACCCTTTTTTTAAGCCAATTAGAGCCGCAGGCTCTAATCATGTGCTTCAAGAAAAAAAAACATTGAAATCCATGCGTCCAGTGCCGAACATGTAGATTAGGGGGCCGAACGCATGGGTATGGTTGGCAGTGCCCATACGCCCTGCATGAGCAGCCGCCACTGGTCTTCACCTTTAAACTAGGATGTAAGGGAGTGACTTAAACTAGTTCTGTACTAGGTGTCATATAATGCTAAATGATCACATTTTAAGCACACACCTTAAAACATCATCTATATCCCTTTTAGTTCACCCAGTTCTCTTGTAGAAAATAGATTTTGGACATTTTCCATTTCGTGAAGTTTTGTTGATTCAGTAAAACTTAATCTTTCTCAGCCACAAATCACTATTGCAAAGTTTGTAATTTATCAATAATCTGTAATTAGCTAATTGATTCTGATTCATCTCAGACACATTCACTGTAATAATTAGTAAATATTCAAAGTTTTTAATGGCATATTCAATAGTTGTGAATGCACGTGTAATTCCCTGTACACACAATCGGATTTCCGATGGAATAAAATCCGTTGGAATTTTCCGTCGGAATTCAGATGAAGATGACTTTCATCAGTCTTGCCTACACACCATCAGACAAAATTCTGACCGTCCAAAACGCCGTGACATACAACACGTACGACGGCACTATAAATGGGAAGTTCAAATCCAATGGCGCCACCCTTTGGGCTGCTTTTGCTGATTTCGTGTTACCGTGTGTTAGTAAAAGTTTGGTGTTAGCCGTTTCGCGCTTACATTCTCCGTGCTTTTCAGTCCGTTAGAGCATGATGAATGTGCTATCTCCATTACGAACGCTAGTTTTACCAGAACGAGCGCTCCCGTCTTCTAATTTAGTCTGAGCATGCATGGATTTTTCTCCGATGGAGTTCCACACAGATGATCGAAATTTCCTATCTGTTTTTTTTCCATCGGAAAAATTTAAAACATGTTCTATTTTTTAACACCGATGGAAAAAAGTCCGATGGGGCCCACACAATTTATTTTTTTCCAATGAAAAAAGTCCGTCTGACTTTTTTCATCGGAAAAACTGACCGTGTGTACAGGGCATTAGTTGTGTGTGAAAACTTTGTATTCAAGCAAACTTTTCATTCAAAGATGAATTTACCAATTACAAAAGGCATAAATAACATAAAACAGCATTAAGTCTTTGCAGATTTTTATAAAAATGGGTTGCATAAATTAACTTCATAGCCAATATGGACCTAACGATACAAGACAGTAAATCAATCTTATTTATACAGTTGAGGTTGTAGCTCATTTGTCCAAAAGATGAATTTATGCTTAAAAAAAGACCTGGGTTCAAAGTTAATATAAAACTGTCAACAGCCTTGCTTTGATGGAAAAATGAAGAGCCGGAAATCTTAATTTTTTGGAGAATATGCTGCTTCAGACTCCCTCCACTGCTGATCTCATAAAAGAAAAGTCGTTTGGTTACGAGATTTCAGAATAGACTGGATGATTCACTCTTCCATCAGAAATCTAGTGACCAGCACTGGAGGGAGCCTGCAGAATCCCCCCCCCCCCCCCCCATGAATGTATTAGTAAATTGGCTCTTTTTTTAGTTATCTGTGAACAGTTTTTTGAATCAATACAAGAACCAAAATATGCATTTTAAGCGACAGCTGACACATTTATTTCTGTAGCGTAAATACGCAATTGTTGCTATTTTGGAAGTTCTATAGTTTATGAAACCTGATATTTTCATAACGCTGAGATAGTGGAAGAAGGCCTAGGGTTTTCATTGTAGTTTGACAAGAACCAAAATATATTCAGACTTTAAAAGGTACCACACAGAGATAACTTATACATAAAATCACTTGATTTTTATTAATCCAAATGATAAATGGTCCTCATCATAGCATACAGACATCATCTAGCATGACATGCCTAACACCATTGCCTTGGTAAGTACGTAAGTGTATCAAGATTATGGCCAATAGTGAGGGGATATCCCATCTCAACGCATTTCACACAATTTCCCAATTTGGTCCTCTTCTTCAGAATGTAATAATGGAATTTTTGATAGTTGTATAATATTGCATGTACTGATATCAAAATCGGAACTGCCTTAACCACTTAACGACCGCCCACTGTATATATACGTCGGCAGAATGGCACCGACAGGCAAAGTCAGGTACCAGTACGTGACTGCCTTTGTATAGTTGGGGGGTCCCATCGGACCCCCCTTCTATACAGTGAGCGGTCGTTAATTGTTCGGGAGCGATCCGGGATGAGAGGACAGCCGTTCGATTCCGGCCACCCCCTCGCGATCGCTCCCGGCGAATGAGAAAGCTTCCTCTGCTGTGTAATGTTTACACAGGCAGAGGAAGTGATCTCATCTCTCATGCGGCGCTCACATATACCGAGCGCCGTACAAGAGAAGACACACAGGTTAGTGCACAAACAGCACACTGACACCAGGACACATAGGAACACAAATCGCCCCCCCAGGCCCCCCCAGACACCCCCAGATCACCCCCCAGATCACCCCCCAGCCCCCAGTCACAGTGTCACTGATTGCAGTGACCATTTATTTACTGATCACTGCAATCAGTGACATTTGTGACTGTAAAAGTGTCACTACAGTTTAGTTTTAGGTCCAGTGTAGCCCCCTAACCCCCCCTAATAAAGGTTTAACCCCCTGATCGCCCCCCAGATAACCCTTTCACCCCCTAGCACCACTGTCGCTAAGCGATCATTTTTCTGATCGCTGTTTTATTGTCGGTGATGCCGATCGGTAGCCAGTTATTTTTTTAGGTTCGCCGCAGGTTTTTATAGCGTCGAGTACCCCCATATATTACCTAATAAAGGTTTAACCCCCTTGATCGCCCCCCAGATAACCCTTTCACCCCCTAGCACCACTGTTGCTAAGCGATCATTTTTCTGATCGCTGTTTTATTGTCGGTGATGCCGATCGGTAGCCAGTTATTTTTTTTAGCTTTGCCGCAGGTTTTTATAGCGTCAGGTACCCCTATATATTACCTAATAAAGGTTTAACCCCTTGATTGCCCCCCAGGTAACCCTTTCACCCCCTATCACCACTGTCGCTAAGCGATCGTTTTTCTGATCGCTGTCTTATTGTCGGTGATGCAGATAGGTAGCCAGTTATTTTTTTTAGGTTCGCCGCAGGTTTTTATAGCGTCAGGTACCCCCATATATTACCTAATAAAGGTTTAACCCCCTTGATTGCCCCCCAGGTAACCCTTTCACCCCCCATCACCACTGTCGCTAAGCGATCGTTTTTCTGATCGCTGTCTTATTGTCGGTGATGCCAATAGGTATCCAGTTATTTTTTTTAGGTTCGCCGCAGGTTTTTATAGCGTCAGGTACCCCCATATATTACCTAATAAAGGTTTAACCCCCTTGATTGCCCCCCAGGTAACCCTTTCACCCCCTATCACCACTGTCGCTAAGCGATCGTTTTTCTGATCGCTGTCTTATTGTCGGTGATGCCGATAGGTAGCCAGTTATTTTTTTTAGGTTCGCCGCAGGTTTTTATAGTGTCAGGTACCCCCATAAATTACCTAATAAAGGTTTAACCCCTTGATCGCCCCCCCAGGTAACCCTTTCACCCCATTTTGCCAGTGTCACTAAGCGATCGTTTTTCTGATCGCTGTATTAGTTATGCTGGTGCCGATAGATAGCCAGTTATTTTTTTTTAGGTTCGCCGCAGGTTTTTATAGCGTCAGGTACCCCCATATATTATCTAATAAAGGTTTTAACCCCCTAATTGCCCCTAGTTAACCCTGCGTCACACCTCCCTTACTGGTATAGTATCTGAACAGATCAATATCTGATCTGATCAGATCTATACTAGCGTCCCCAGCAGTTTAGGGTTCCCAAAAACGCAGTGTTAGCAGGATCAGCCCAGATACCTGCTAGCACCTGCGTTTTGCCCCTCCGTCCAGCCCAAGCCACCCAAGTGCAGTATCGATCAATCACTATCACTTACAAAACACAACACACATAACTGCAGCGTTCGCAGAGACAGGCCTGATCCCTGCGACTCCAGTGCTGTAGGAGGTGATTTCACCACCACAGTTTAAAAAAAAAAGCATATATGCCGAAGCATTGGGGCAGCAGGGGCGGAGGAGCGGAGGAGCGATTTTTCTCCTAATGCCACATACATACGGTCGAAATTCCGACGGAGGCTTGCCCGTGGAAAAGTCTGACCATGTGTACGCGGCATAACTTTTGCGGGAAGATCCCCCCATGCTTCGGCATATATAAATGGTGCATGTATGCCCATCATTAGAAGTGGGTGGATGAAGGGCGGTATTCTAATGGTGGGCATACCCACCGATCAATCTCTTTTTTTTGTTCAGCCAACAGGCTGCATGAAAAAAAAGATTACAATACATGTCCAACAAGGACCAGCAACGTACTGGTATGTTGCTGGACTTTGAATGGTTATACCAGATTGATGCCTGCGGGTTTAGGTATCATCTTGGTATCATTCTTTTCAGCCAGCGGCCGGCTTTCATGTAAAAGCAATCCTAGTGGCTAATTAGCCTCTGGACTGCTTTTACAAGCAATGGGAGGGAATGCCCCCCCCCCCGGATATAAAAAGCGCCATTGGGAAATTGGGAAAGCATTTTATCACACCGATCTTGGTGTGGTCAGATGCTTTGAGGGAAGAGGAAAGATCTAGGGTCTAATAGACCCCAGTTTTTTTCAAAAAAAGAGTACCTGTCACTACCTATTGCTATCATAGGGGATATTTACATTCCCTGAGATAACAATAAAAATGATTAAAAAAAAATATGGAAGGAACAATTTAAAAATAAAATAAAAAAGCAAAATTAATAATAAAAAAAAAATAGCACCCCTGTCCTGCCCTGCTCTTGCGCAATGGCGAACGCAAGCGTGGGTCTGGCGTCATATGTAAACAGAAATTGCACCATGCATGTGAGGTATCACCGCAAAGGTCAGATTGAGAGCAGTCATTTTAGCAGTAGACCTCCTCTGTAAATCTAACGTGGTAACCTGTAAAGGCTTTTAAAGGCTTTTAAAAATGTATGTAGTTTGTCGCCAATGCGCGTTTGTGCAAAATTTTAAAGCATGTCGTGTTTGGTATCTATGTACTCGGCCTAAGATCATCTTTTTTATTTCATCAAACATTTAGGCAATATAGTGTGTTTTAGTGCATTAAAATTAAAAAAAGTGTATTTTTTCCCCCAAAAATGCGTTTGAAAAATCGCTGTGCAAATACTGTGTGGAAAAAAAAAATGCAACACCCACCATTTTAATCTGTAGGGCCTTTGCTTTAAAAAAATATATAATGTTTGGGGGTTCAACAAAATTTTCTTGCAAAAAAAAATAATATGTTTTCATGTAAACAAAAAGTGTCAAAAAGGGCTTTGTCTTCAAGTGGTTAGAAGAGTGGATGTAAGCTTCCTAATGTTGTGTATAAAATGCCAGAACAGTTCAAAACCCCCCCAAATGACCCCATTTTGGAAAGTAGACACCCCAAGCTATATACTGAGAGGCATGTCGAGTCTATGGAATATTTTATATGTTGACACAAGTTGCGGAAAAAAGACAATTTATTTTTTATTTTTATTTTTTTGCACAAAGTTGTTACTAAATGATATATTGCTCAAACATGCCATGGGCATATGTGGAATTACACCCCAAAATACATTCTGTAGCTTCTCCTGAGTACGGGGATACCACATGTGTGAGACTTTTTGGGAGCCTAGTCACGTACGGGACCCCAAAAACCAAGCACCGCCTTCAGGCTTTCTAAGGGTGTAAATTTTTGATTTCACTTCTCACTGCCTATCACAGTTTCAGAGGCCATGGAATGCCCAGATATCACAAAACCCCCCCAAATGACCCCATTTTGGAAAGTAGACACCCAAGCTATTTGCTGAGAGGTATGGTGAGTATGTTGCAGATCTCGCTTTTTGTCACAAAGTTTTGAAAATTGGAAAAAAAAAAATGATTTTCTTTCTTCATTTTCAAAAACAAATTAGAGCTGTAAAATACTCAACATGCCTCTCAGCAAATAGCTTGGGGTGTCTACTTTCCAAAATGGGGTCATTTGGGGGGGTTTGGTGCTATTTTGGCATTTTCTGGCCTTCAAAACTGTGATAGGTAGTGAGGAGTGAAATCAAAAATTTGTGCCCTTAGAAATCCTGAAGGCGGTGCTTGGTTTTCGGGGCCCCGTACGCGGCTAGGCTCCTAAAAAGTCACACACATGTGGTATCCCCGTACTCAGGAGAAGCAGCAAAATTTATTTTGGGGTGCAATTCCACATATAACCATGGCATGTGTGAGCAATATATCATTTAGTGACAACTTTTTGTAATTTCTTTTTTTTTTTTTTTGAGACAAAAAAAAAATATTCAATGGGCTCAACATGCCTCTCATCCATTTTCTTTGGGATGTCTACTTTCCAAAATTGGGTCATTTGGGGGGGGGGGTTGTACTGCCTTGCCATTTTAGCACCTCAAGAAATGAGATAGGCAGTCATAAATTAAAAGCTGTGTAAATTCCAGAAAATGTACCCTAGTTTGTAGACGCTATAACTTTGCGCAAACCAATAAATATACGCTTATTGACATTTTATTTACTAAAGACATGTGGCTGAATAGATTTTGGCCTAAATGTATGACTAAAATTGAGTTTATTCGATTTTTCTTATAACAAAAAGTAGAAAATATCATTTTCTTTTTCCGTTTATATCGCAAAAAATAAAAATCGCAGAGGCAATCAAATACCATTAAAAGAAAGCTCTATTTGTGGGAAGAAAAGGACGCAAATTTCGTTTGGGTAAAACACTGCATGTCCGCACAATTTCCAGTTAAAGCAGCGCAGTGCCAAATTCTGAAAACACCTCTGGTCCTTTAGCTACAAAATGGTCCGGGGCTTAAGTGGTTAAAAACGACTCCCTGGGTGAACACAGGACAACACAAGGTGACAATGACTGAATATTTGAATATATATATGCAATGAATATGTCTAATACGTGACTAATGATCTGCATCTCGATATCTATTTAAAGCATGTAATTGCTTGAGATGGAAACACATGACTTAGGGCCGGCCCTACTATTGATCCCGCTGGGTCCATCTGACCCAGGCGGCACTGTGAGAGGGGCGGCAGAGACGGCTCTTTAATTAGGCAAATTAGACGGTCGCCTTAGGCCTCGCGCTCACTTGCCTCATTTGAAGAGCCCCCTCTGGGCTCCGGAGATTGACCACCTTGCTCACCCACCAAGGGACCACATCAGTCAGCTGGGATTGCCGCCCACACGGGCTGGCTACAGACAGACTCTGGGGAGGGCTGGTGCGGGAAGTAGGTGGAGCCACAGCCACCACTGCACTGTGACCGGAACTTAGCTTTTACCTCACCCGCCACCCACCAGGCACACTGCTGAAGTGGACAGACAACAGGGACAACCGCGCTGCCACCACAATATTAGAGCCAGCCAGGCGAGCCAGAGAGTGCTCACCCCTGTCTGCAGGTCACATGTGAGTCCTGGTCCAGGCCAGCCTGCCCCCCCTCCTTCCCAGGGGGAAACTGCATGTAGCTATGGAGATCGCTGGGCTGAATGGGGGATTGATTGTAAATTGTAAAGTCGATTATAAATGTCATGCTCATGTCATGTGTGGGGGTCTCGGGGGCTCAGCTCCCTATTATACTTAGTTGATTGAGGGCCAGTTCACATCAGCACATGATCTGTGTGGCTAAGGTGTGCTGTGTGCGCGTTTCCCACGCAGCAGGTGAACACGCTACCCTTGCGATCTGCTGCATGTGGGTGTCAATGTATTGTTAATGGCACCCCAAACGCAGATCGCAAATGCATTGTGTTTAAAGGCACAAAATCGCATGGTACCACAGTACTTTGCGGTTTGGTGCAGTGTGTTTTTAAAAGTAGTGCAAACACTACTTTTTCCGCAGTCTGTTACTTTTTGCAGCCCTTTCAAATGAATAAGCTGTCAAAATGCTCCCCATGGGAAAGCGTGCATTCTCATGTGATCCTGGTATGAACTGGTCCTTAACCTAGGTGTTTAGTGCAGGCAATGTGTAGCGGATATTGCAGCCAAAGACTTACATTAACACAGATTGGCTGTATGTACATTAACACAGATGACTGCATGTACACAGGCTTTCCAGCCTGAAAGAGGGGAGAGAGCTGGCTGTCAAGTCTGCATGGGCTTTTTCACTCTCCCCCCTTCTTCCTGTTTTCACTGACTGAGTAATGTAATGTGAGCTGACACACACAGAGCCGTGCATTCAGCAGCCTCTCTTTTGCCCCTATTGGTCAGAAGAAGAAAACCAATTAAAGGCACAGTTACAACAGCCAATGGGAGAGACTGAGGCTGAGGCGGCTGAGCGCTTGCGACACTGTCGCAAGCTCTGTGACCGTGCCCGCGGGACCCGCGGACTCGATGTCCGCCGGTGTCCCGTGATCAGGTCACAGAGCTGAAGAACGGGGAGATGTTAGTGTAAACACAACATCTCCCCATTCTTCCTAGTGACATGTCACTGATCGTCTGTTCCCTGTCATCGGGAACAGCAATCAGTGACGTGTCACGGCAAGCCACGCTCCCTAACAGTTAGAATAACTCCCTAGGTCACACTTAAGCCCTTCAGCGCCCCCTACAGATTAACCCCTTCACTGCCAGTGTAATTTTTACAGTAATCAGTGCATTTTTATAGCACTGATCGCTGTAAAAATGACAATGGTCCCAAAATGGTGTCAAAAGTGTCCGATGTGTCCGCCATAATGTCGCAGTCACAATAAAAATCGCTGATCGCCGTCATTACTAGTAAAAAGAAAATATTAATAAAAATGCCATAAAACTATCCCCTATTTTGTAGACGCTATAACTTTTGCGCAAAGCAATCAATAAACGCTTATTGCAATGTTTTTTTATACATTTTTGGGGGAAATTTATTATAGCAAAAAGTAAAAAATATAGAATTTTTTTCAAAATTGTCGCTTTATTTTTGTTTATAGCGCAAAAAATAAAAACCGCAGAGGTGATCAAATACCACCAAAAGAAAGCTCTATTTGTGGGAAAAAAAGGACATCAATTTTGTTTGGGAGCCACATCGCACGACTGCGCAATTGTCAGTTAAAGCGGCGCAGTGCCAAATCGCAAAAAGTGGCCTGGTGTTTGGCCAGCCAAATGATCTGGGGCTGAAGTAGTTAAAGACATGGTAGTCAGGCAAGATTGCCTCACCAGTGCCCACATTTGTAGGAACACTTGCACCCTGCTAAACAGTCACTACATTCCACTTTGCTATCAGGATACTGCTAGCATCCTAGCATCCGGTTACAAGGTGGCCAGTCAGGTTTTCCGTGGAACTGGTCATTTGATCTTTTGGTCGCAGGCTGGGTAAGTGGACGTTTGCCCATCTTTAAAGACACTGTAGTCAGGCAACATTGCCTCACCAGTGGCCACATTTGTAGGAACACTTGCACCCTGCTAAACAGTTACTACATTTGCCTATCAGGATACTACTAGCATCCTACATCTCATTTTTGCCTACCGGGATACTTTCCAGTACCCCTTTGTTTATCCTGCTCAACAAGACACCAAGTGCACAAATGCCAGGCTAGCCCAAGATCCTGGATATCTCCATTGTGAGAACCCTTTTTGTTACTCCTTCAGTATCAGGAATTTAGTGATCCCAGTGACCACCTTTAAAGGGGAACTCTCACGTTAAATATTAAAGTGATAAATTACATTTGTGGCCTATTGCCTCACATTTAATTGCCTGGGTCTGTGATTTCAGGATTTGAGGGAAGAAGACTGATCGTTGTTAAGTCAGATCAGTTCCCCTTTATGCCTGAGTGCATAGGCCACTCTAGACATATTTAAGTTGTTTGACTGTTATTTTGAAGTCTGCATTTTGGGTCTGATTAACACTATTAAATACCACAGTTTGCCATTCTTGACTATTGAGTTACCAGATCACTGTTTGTTTGATTGTGGAAAGTCTCCCAGTAAAAAAACTTCCCGTTCACTACATTTTTGCTGGTTTCCTGTGTTTGCAAGTACACTGTTTGCTAGGTGTGCCAGTGGGGCTGAGACAGTTCTATGGGGTTGAGAGGCAGAGTAAAGGACTAAACAAACAAAAGCAGCTCCTTGGGGGGTATCGCTACACAGGCTTGCGTGGGCACAGCAGCCCATTCAAATGAATGGGCTGCTATACCTGCGTTTCCAAAAAAAAAGGTGCATGCACCTTTTTAAAAATGCGGCCGGTATGTCATATAGTTTTGCACATAGACAAGGTGCTGTTGCATGTAAATCTGACTTGCTAATAAATGTAATTACATTTTTAATTATTATGATATAAAATAATGGATGCGGGGGTCTTTTGGTGGGCGTCTTTTTTTGGGGGGGGGGGCGGCATTTCATACTTGAACCCAGGCAGTACAAGGTCTTGGGCCAACCCAGACATGACCCCATGGCTTTTCTCCCCTATTGCAGATGCCATTCCTAGGGTTACATAGAGTAACCTATTATCGGCATGCAAAATATCCACCCACTACACTTAAACAACAGATCTATGTTGTTGACTACCTGGAGTAACAATTTATTCACCAGCCACCAAATAGAAGTCTTTAGATTTCCAGGCAGGGACCACCCGTATGTCCAGAACCTTTTTTTTGTGTGTTAAACATGACAACAACTTCAATGGAACATTTTTTTTTTTTTTAAATAGACTTTAGAAAGAAATATATCTCTTTTAGAAGAATTACAACAAGCACCCATAAGATTGTCTTTAGATGTTACTTTCCTCTGTGATACAGAGCAAGTCCTTCCATGTAATTATTCTCCTAGAAGTTTCTGTTTAAAATCTCTCATCCTTCATTGATCAAATGCTGCCACTGACGAAACAAGACACCTCTATTCTCACTTCACAGGTCACTGCACAAATTGTTATTCACGTTGGTACCTGGCTATTAAAGCACAATGTGAAAGGTTACCAAAATAAATTAAAATACAATAGTCTGATTTAGTCTTCCAAGGATGTTGTCTATTACAGTTTGGTTTAACAATTGGTAATGATGTTAGACTTACTGAATCTAAATTGGCAAAATCAATAGTGGGCTTTATAGACAATGCACTATTGGTGGAAGGCTGCACATAAACTAAAGGTTTTATTACATTTACAATATAATTTTTTTATTGTTCACATTGTTATTATACACCCCTTGAAGAAAATGTAAACCTAACCTAAGTGACATTTAGTTTGGTAAATTCAATAAATTAATTAGATTAAACGCTTGTTTTCATTATTGTTTCATCTTATGTTGGATTTCAGTGCTGATGATCTCCTCCAGAATCTTTCAGCCACTTCCTGTCTGCATACACTATCTCCTGCATCAGAAAAAATGTTCTGGAACAATTTCTCCACCTGGGGCACATGTGACAGGGTGACAACGCAGGACCCAAATGGGAAAAAATTGTCACTGCTTAACAGGAAATGCCTGAACAAGAAAACCTCACGGCAGGGTCTCCAGGACATCTTTCTTAGCAACTGGCTGAGATTAGCTTAGTGGGTGGCACTATAGGCCACCTCCCGCCTAACATCCCTTCATTCAAAAATCAAAAGGTCCAGGTGGATATTGTCAACCAAAATATGGCTGCATCCAATCAGATGCAGTCACTATTTGGGTATTTTGACAGCCAGCAGGGCTAGCTGTCAAAATATAATAGGTACAGAGAGAGATTCGTCCATCCACTTTGTTTAACAGTGTATGGCCAGCTTAAAGGCTTTGCTTTTTTTCTAAAATCCTGCTCCCCATGTACCAATATACCATTAATTTACCTTGGTTGTCGAAAAATTCAAGCTTTCTTTGATTTTGAGAACAAGGCCCTACCTCAGCCTTTGCTGTATTTCTTGGAAAGATTCAGAGACTCCCTGGTAACGATTTGAGACAGAGAAACCAGTAAGACACAGGAAGGAAATGAATAAGCTATTGCGCTACTAGAACCCAACTATCCTTATTTAACAGGGCACATAGAGGGCCAGGAGAGAGGTAGGGAACACCAGGTGAAGTGGATGCAACTCCTTTTCAGATTAGGTCTTGAGAGCCTAATGCACATATAAAAAACAAACACAAGAGGGTGCTTTTATCTAGGTTTAGCGATTTATTAAAAAAAGTATAAAAGACAATAAAAATGCACTCACTAGTTAAAAGTGGATCAAGGCTTGTCATAAACCGTATTGACCTCCATAGGATCACTGTGAGGGTGCAGAGCTCTGCAGGCATGTGGCTAGTTGAAGCAGAGTTCTTGGTGGATGTACAGCTGTCAGGCTTCAGGCTGGAACATAAGCAACAGCAGCTTCCAGAATTACCAAGATGGCTGCGGCTCAAAACAGCACTTCTCGCTACATCTTGTAGCCACATCCCCTCCATTTAGAGGCGTAACTAGAACCTTTAGGGCCCTGGTAAAAGAAACCATAAATGGCCCCCCGACCTCCGGCCTGGGCCATTTCCTCCAAGCCCAGAGCCCATCCCACTGATTCAACAATCCTTTAAGGTCCCGCAGTGGATCCCTTTCACATGTTGTGCAGTCCTGCAGCCTTGGGCCTTGCCATGGTAGTTGAAGGTCAGGGCCCAGTCGCAAGTGCGACCTTTGCAACCCTGGTAGTTCCACAAGTGGTGTTAGTGTGAACTGTGAATGGTGTCAGTCAGTAGGGCAGTGGACATGGTCAGTAGAGCAGTGGATGTGGTCAGTAGGGCAGTGGACCTGGTCAGTAGAGCAGTGGACATGGTCAGCAGGGTAGCAGATATGGTCATTAGGGCTGTGGACATGGTCAGTAGAGCAGTGGACATGGTCAGTAGGGCAGTGGACGGGGTCAGTAGGGCAATGGACAGGGTCAGTAGTTTTTAATTTTTGTTATTTTAGTTTTTTATTATTTTTTACCATTTTATTTTACAATTTTATTTTTTAGATATTTTTTTACAATTTTTGATGGGAGGGAGGCAGTGGAGGGAAGTATGGGGAGACAGCATGATGGGAGGGGGCAGTGGAGGGCAGTGTGGGGGGACAGCATGATGGGAGGGGGGGAAGTTGAGGGCAATATGGGGGGACAGCATGACCGGAGGGGGGCAGTATGGGAGGGAGCAGAGTGACAGTCAGCAGCACACCTGGAAAACTATACTCGCTCTGTGACAGAGAGTTTGTTGCTTACCAGGAGTGGCCTCGGGGCAGGGAGCATTTCTTCTCCATTCCGGCGGCAGCAACAGCCTTGAGACAAGAAACAGATGCCAGAGTCAGGGGCGGAGCTGGCGGTCCTAGGTACGGATGACTGCTTGCCTCTTGACTCTACACTCTGGATGCAACTAGCACCCGGCTGGATAGGAGTGCCAGCGGGGTGGCATATAGAAGAACTGATCCTGCAGCCACTGAAAGCTCTGCAGGAGCCAGGAGGAGAATAGAGGAGATCGGTTCTCCTATAAGATGCCCCGCCGGCCCTTCTATCCAGCCTGGTGCTAGCTGTATCCAGAGTGTAAAGTCAAGAGGCAAGCAGTCATCCGTACCTAGGACCGCCAGCTCCACCCCCCGACTTCAGCTCTGGCTTATACAAGTGTAGACAAACCTGACAGGGGAGCCACACGGGCCCCCCGCAGCCTGGGGTTGGGTCGCAATTGTGACTCTTGCGACCCCTGTAGTTACACCCCTGCCTCCACTACCTGTCATAATCACCCAGCCGAGACAGGTGCTGTTTGGAGCTGCAGCACCTAAAATTACCTAGTAGTGCTTTCAGTGTCATTAATTGGTAATGGCACACCAAACACAGAAGCAAACACACATTTTGCCAAATGAAAAAATGGGTGAAAAACGTAGCAGTAAAAAAACATGCAACTTGCACCAATGAAATCAATGGGCTGTCCTATGCATGTCATGGGAAAAACAAGCCAAAAAACATGCACTCCCACTACTCTAAGTGTGAATGGGGCCTGAAATTGGTGAGTTTACACAAGAACAATGAGGCTCCATTCACATCAGTGTGCTTCCAATTGCATGGCAAACTGCGCAGAAAATGTTCGCTTTGCCATGTGTTTCAGAAATGTTGCAAATGTGCATCATGCTTGTATTGTCATTACATGTAAAGGCACCCCAAGTGCGGCTAATGCACTGAAAACTGTGGTAATGCACCATGCGCCACTCCACGAAAAAATCTGGAGCTTCTCTGGGGCAATTGTTGAGTGAATGAGTTGCCCTATGCGTGACAAGCGAAAAAGTGAAAACAAACGCATGCTAGAATGTGAGTTTATACTACGTGAAGATGTGAACAAGGCCTGACAACTGAGTGTTTCTGTCCACTCCCTCCTATATACTTGTATAAAGTTGGCCATACACTATGCAATCTGATTGTACAATCTCTCTACGACTTCCTTTAGATTTACCAGAACTATGAAATAGGATAACCACCTGAACAATCCATTCAATTTGTATCAAATCAGACAGGCCTTTATACTACCTATCTGATGGGAGATCTAAAGGAGATTGTACAATCAGATTGTATAGGAAGTGGGTGGAAGGTAGTATTGCAATGGGGGAGGTGTGGTTCGGAGTGGTGAAAACACCCTATCACACCCTCTTCTGTGATGCAACAAGGAATTAAAGGCTTCTGGGAGATGGCCCACAGGTAGGGTGACAACGTGTCCCGGATTGACCGGGACAGTCCCGCATTTTGCAGGTCTGTCCCGGACACCTTCATTCCAGGACAATACAGTGTCCCGGAATGAAACTGATACAGCCACCCCCCGGACCAATCTGATGCCCCCAAAAAAGTCTGCCACATCACCACTTTACTCACTTGACAGTACTTGTCCTGGCCGGGAATGCCTGGAGGAGCACAATCCCCACCCCTTGTGATTGGAGAAATCATAAATCCCGCCTCTTGAGTCCAATCACTGTGCTGTGATTCGTTACAGCACAAGCTGATTTTTGGGAAGGGAGGTGTCCCTGGTAGTTTGGAAATGTGGTCACCCTACCTACAGGAAATGAATGATGAGATAAGATACAGGAAGTGAATGATGGGAGAATCTACAGGAAATGCATGATGAGAGAATCTACAGGAAGTGATGGAATCTGAAAATCATTTTAAAAATTCATATAAACTGACAAGATTTTCAACCTCCTGTGGGTAAGGTAAGTGAGAAAAGATCACATTCGGATAACTGGGCCAGGAATGGCTTTGGAAAATGCTTCTATTTATTATGAAAAGTGAAATTCTGCCCGAAAAGGTGAAATTATCCTTTAAGACCAATGAACCTCTTTCTCATGTCCAGATTTTAGAGAATTCACAAAGGTCAGGGATAAAGATACTAATTTTAAAGTGGTATGCTAGATCAATCTTTATTTTATTGTTTATGAAAATATGAACATTTTTAATTTGGAATTTAATGCTAAAGTCAAGGCAGATGTAAAAAAATACCATAAATTACAGGTATGTTTACATACAACTGGCATAAGTACCTGAATCTCCCTTGATATCGACCTCATGTCATCTCCTTTACAGCACATACTAGAAGAGGGATGGGCAGTGCTAGGGCCCAATCAAGTCCTGCTGCATGCAAATGTGCAGACAGAGAACATGAAGGCAGGAGGAGAAAGCAAAGTAAGCAGTTCTGATGACTTACCCTGTATAAGCATGTTACTTGTACTATCAGCAGCAGTGGCGCTGGTGCTCAAAATTTTTGGGGGGGCGCAAACAAACTGAAAAAAAAAATTGCAGCCACTGTGCCCAAACACCACCAGTTTGCCCCCTCAAATGCAGCCAGTTTCCCCCCAAATGCAGCCAGTTTCCCCCCAAATGCAGCCAGTTTGTCCCCAAATGCAGACAGTTTCTCCCCCAATGCAGCCAGTTTCTCCCCAAATGCAGCCAGTTTCTCCCCAAATGCAGCCAGTTTGTCCCCATATACAGCCAGTTTGTCCCCATATACAGCCAGTTTGTCCCCAAATGCAGCCAGTTTGTCCCCAAATACAGCGAGTTTGTTTCCATATACAGCCAGTTTGTCCCCAAATACAGCCAGTGTCCCCGCAAATGCAGCCAGTTCCCCCCAAATGCAGCCAGTTTGTCCCCAAATGCAGCCAGTTTGTTCCCAAATGCAGCCAGTTTGTCCCCATATACAGCCAGTGTGTCCCCATATACAGCCAGTGTGTCCCTATATACAGCCAGTATGTCCCCCAATTAGAGCCAGTATGTCCCCATATACAGCCAGTGTGTCCCCATATACAGCCAGTGTGTCCCCATATACAGCCAGTTTGTCCCCATATATAGCCAGTTTGTCCCCCATATACAGCCAGTATGTCCCCATATACAGCCAGTGTGTCCCCAAATGCAGCCAGTGTGTCCCCATATACAGCCAGTTTGTCCCCAAATGCAGCCAGTGTGTCCCCCATATACAGCCAGTTCCCCCCAAATGCAGTCAGTCCCCCCCCCAGCCCTATACTTAACTTCCTTGGGTCAGCGCCGTCCTTCTTGTCTTCTCCCGCCCTCGATGTCGCTTCAGCCAATCAGGTTACCGGTAACCAGATCCAGTGAACCTGATTGGCTGAAACGCCTGTCAGTGTTCACCAAGGAACGCACCCCCCATGCGTCCCTTTGGAGAACTATTTGGAAGCAGAATACAGCCTGAGGGCTGTAATCGGACAGCCTATCAGAGCCGCTGGCTCTGATAGATACTTCCAAAACACACCCACCGCTCTAATTCAGATGGCCGGCGCTCGCCAGGGGGCCGGCCATCTGAATAGTGGGCGGCAGCGGTGACAATACATAGGTTCATGCAATGCATGAACCTATGTATTGTTTTTCAGTGGCGGTGCAGGAGCGAGAGGGGGGCGGCGCTCCGGTGCCCTCTATGGACGCACCGCCACTGATCAGCAGGCTGGGTGTGGGAAGGTGGCACCACGGTATTCATTAAAGTGATACTAAAGGTTCAGTTTTTATTTTTTTTAAATAACAAACATGTCATACTTACCTCCACTGTGCAGTTCGTGTTGCACAGAGGCCCGATCATCCTCTTCTTCTCTTCGACGGCTGTCTCGGCGCATTCCCGCAATAGCTAACCCCCTCTGGGAATCTCTCTCCCGAGGGGGTTACCTTGCGGGCACACTCCTGTGTATGACTCGGTCCCGCCCCCCTGGTGCCCGCGTCATTGGATTTTATTGACCACAGCGCGAGCCAATGGCCCTGCGCTGCTATCAATCTATCCAATGAAGAGCTGAGAAGCCCGGGCATAGGATGCATTAAGGTGAAAAGCATGAACCTTTACAACCCCTTTAAAGCTGGGTAGACACATGGCATTTTTTTTTTTGCTTTCAACCGGCGAGTTGAACATAAACTGACAGATATGGATGCAGGGATCTCCCCCCGCTGCACTATTGTATTCTGACAGGAGAGACTCCTCTCCTCCTTCTACTGATACTCAGACCAGTACTGCAGCCTTCGGCTGCAAACGCTGATCAAATGCTGGTTTTCCAGCAGGGCAATTTGACAGAAGCAAGTCTAATGACTGGCAGACAGGAGAACACAGGAAGCACAATTTTGATGGCTACTGCTTAACAGAAAAAGTAGAGTCATTATACACACTGTGTGGTCTGGCAGAGGTCTATAAATCACACAAGTGGATTGACAGAACTACAAATTTGTTGGCAGATAAGACAGTTCATATACTGTATGTGTATTTGAACTATGTTTAGCTTTCTGACTGCCGTTTGGCTTCAAAACTGAAATTCAGACCATGAAACCCTCATGTGGCCACCTCCTCACTGACATCATCATGTACGAATCTGGTCCTGCCTTGTATGTGATGATGTAAGCAAGGAGGCGATGCATGACCAGGGAAGAGGAGTGCATTCGTGGGGCGGGAGAAGAAGCCTGTGTGAGTGAGGAATAAGGTAACTTTTTTCTGTTACAGCCCCCTAGACATAACAAGTTTATTATAGCATTAACAGAGATGGGGCAGTTACCAAAGGGCATTTATTACAAGCTGATCATAGTTTTGCTTTAATGCTGATCCAATGGCTTTCTGAGGCACTGACCCAGAACATGTATGCTGATCAGGTATTCTGACTTCAGGTCAACAAGTATTGTGTTCAGAAGGTTAGAAGTGGCAGCCCTCGTATTTTTTCTAAATACTGAATTTCTTTAACCGGTTCCCGACCGGCTCACGCAGATATACTGCAGCAGAATGGTTCCCCTGGGAGAAATCCCATACAAGTACGTCCTTCCCTGTGGCCACCAGGGGGGTGCACAGTGGGGGACCTGTGATCGTGTGCGTGCTGTCAGGGAAGAGGAGCCATATCGTTTGATCCTACAAAGTAGGAAAAACTATATGTCTCCTCTTCTAGTCAATCCTGTCCCCATACAGTTAGAACACACTGAGGGAACACACAATTAACCCCTTGATTGCCCCCTTGTGTTAACTCCTTCCCTGCCAGTGACATTTACACAGTAATCATTGCATTATTATAGCATGGATCACTGTATAAATGCCAATGGTCCCAAAAAAGTGTCAAAAGTCTCCGATCTGTCCGTCGCAATGTCGCAGTACCACTAAAAATCTCAGATCATTGCCATTACTAGTAAAAAAATAATAAAAATGCCATAAATCTATCCCCTAATTTGTAGACGTGAAAACCAATCAATATACTGTACGCTTATTGCGATTTTTTTTTTACCAAAAATAGGTAGAAATATATATATTGGCCTAAAGTGATGAAGAATTTTTTTATTTTTTTTTAAATTGGGGATATTTATGTAGCACTACCCCCGAAGGAGCTGCTGATTTTGCTTGGGTCTGCCCTCTGATTCTCAACCCCTTAACTGTCTCGAACCCTCCCTTGGCACAACTGGTAGTGAAAAGAATTGTAATACCCACTGGCTGTTGGGAAACACAATTCTTTATATATATATATATATATATATATATATATATATATATATATATATATATATATCACTTTAAGTACACATATACAGGTCCTTCTCAAAAAATTAGCATATTGTGATAAAGTTCATTATTTTCTGTAATGTACTGATAAACATTAGACTTTCATATATTTTAGATTCATTACACACAACTGAAGTAGTTCAAGCCTTTTCTTGTTTTAATATTGATGATTTTGGCATACAGCTCATGACAACCCAAAATTCCTATCTCAAAAAATTAGCATATCATGAAAAGGTTCTCTAAACGAGCTATTAACCTAATCATCTGAATCAACTAATTAACTCTAAACACCTGCAAAAGATTCCTGAGGCTTTTAAAAACTCCCAACCTGGTTCATTACTCAAAACCGCAATCATGGGTAAGACTGCCGACCTGACTGCTGTCCAGAAGGCCATCATTGACACCCTCAAGCAAGAGGATAAGACACAGAAAGAAATTTCTGAATGAATAGGCTGTTCCCAGAGTGCTGTATCAAGGCACCTCAGTGGGAAGTCTGTGGGAAGGGAAAAGTGTGGCAGAAAACGCTGCACAACGAGAAGAGGTGACCGGACCCTGAAGAAGATTGTGGAGAAGGACCGATTCCAGACCTTGGAGGACCTGCGGAAGCAGTGGACTGAGTCTGGAGTAGAAACATCCAGAGCCACCGTGAACAGGCGTGTGCAGGAAATGGGCTACAGGTGCCGCATTCCCCAGGTCAAGCCACTTTTGAACCAGAAACAGCGGCAGAAGCGCTTGACCTGGGCTACAGAGAAGCAGCACTGGGCTGTTGCTCAGTGGTCCAAAGTACTTTTTTCGGATGAAAGCAAATTTTGCATGTCATTCGGAAATCAAGGTGCCAGAGTCTGGAGGAAGACTGGGGAGAGGGAAATGCCAAAATGCCTGAAGTCCAGTGTCAAGTACCCACAGTCAGTGATGGTCTGGGGTGCCATTTCAGCTGCTGGTGTTGGTCCACTGTGTTTTATCAAGGGCAGGGTCAATGCAGCTAGCTATCAGGAGATTTTGGAGCACTTCATGCTTCCATCTGCTGAAAAGCTTTATGGAGATGAAGATTTCATTTTTCAGCACGACCTGGCACCTGCTCCCAGTGCCAAAACCACTGGTAAATGGTTTACTGACCATGGTATTACTGTGCTCAATTGGCCTGCCAACTCTCCTGACCTGAACCCCATAGAGAATCTGTGGGATATTGGGAAGAGAAAGTTGAGAGACGCAAGACCCAACACTCTGGATGAGCTTAAGGCCGCTATCGAAGCATCCTGGGCCTCCATAACACCTCAGCAGTGCCACAGGCTGGTTGCCTCCATGCCACGCCGCATTGAAGCAGTCATTTCTGCAAAAGGATTCCCGACCAAGTATTGAGTGCATAACTGAACATAATTATTTGAAGGTTGACTTTTTTTGTATTAAAAACACTTTTCTTTTATTGGTCGGATGAAATATGCTAATTTTTTGAGATAGGAATTTTGGGTTGTCATGAGCTGTATGCCAAAATCATCAATATTAAAACAAGAAAAGGCTTGAACTACTTCAGTTGTGTGTAATGAATCTAAAATATATGAAAGTCTAATGTTTATCAGTACATTACAGAAAATAATGAACTTTATCACAATATGCTAATTTTTTGAGAAGGACCTGTATATTACCTTTCTCCGTTGAGGTCCTTCAGGCTAATAAAAGTACTTCACACAGGTATATACTTGAACAAAGATAAGGTTTACTTTATAAGGGATAATAAGCAGGTTTGGACAAATATATATATGTATTCAAGTGACTCTGCAGGGCCCTGCAAGAGTCAATAATATGTATAAGATAAAGTTCTGCAATATGCTAATGCCTACTTCCTATGGATAAACAATCTTAAGCTCGCAAGCTCCCCCTAGTGGGCAATATCACCCTGGGTCCCATCAATGTTAGTTCCAGTCAGGCCTGACTAAGATTTCTGTATGAGTTCCTCAATGGTGGGAGTCTTCTCTAGCAAGACGTTGGTGCACTTTATAATTGTAATCCAAAGGAGATTAAAGATGTAAACTAAACTCCCACAATGCTTTTGGGAGTGAAACTCTCAGTCAGTATAACGCCAATTTTAACTACGCAGCTACCACACGCTGCGCTATGTTCTAGTGTACGTGTGGTGCACTACTCTGAATATGGTGGGCCTTCAAGAGTCACAGGCCTAACAAACAGTTGTAGATTCTGGGCAGGTGCTCGCTCACCCTGACAGGCCTAGTCCGCCTGACATGCTCTGCTGTCGGTACTCCGATCCGCGACCTCTCCGCAACGTACAGTCTCCAGTCCCTCTCTCAGCCGCCGTAGATGTCGGTTGATGGGTGGCTCCAGTTTCTGAGGAGCGCGAGATGGTCACATGGAAAGAGATCCCTCTTCTGGCTTCCTGATCCTCCACAAAGCTGTAGGCCCAGGCTTCAGCAGCATGCCTCACACAGACTTCCTGCTTGGTTGAGGGCGAAGTCCAGAGAGACCGAGCGCGGCTCCGCCCCTCCTTTAAGTAACCTCCCCTGTGCGTTGGTTGTAATGCATTCTGGGAGTACAGCTGCACAATGGGTAACATAGTCTATTAAGTATCCATGGCATCGGAGTCCCTTTCTCCCTGTACCATAAGTTCCACACGCATTACTGAACATAAGTAAACAATAGTCTATAAAGTTATAACTGGAACAGCGGGAGGAGTTTTAGGTATCTACATATAACAATAGTCCATAACAGTAGAACGCCGCTACATTTATTATAGCAAAAAGTAAAAAAATATTGTTGTTTTTTTTTTATAATTGTCACTCTTTTTTTGTTTATAGCGCAAAATATAAAAATATAAAAACCGCAGAGGTGATCAAATACCACCAAAAGAAAGCTCTATTTGTGGGGAAAAAAGTACGCAAATTTCGTTTGGGTACAGCATCAAACGACTGCGCAATTGCCAGTTAAATTGATGTAGTGCCAAATTGTAAAAAGTGCTGTGGTCAGGAAGCGGGTAAAATCTTCCAGGGCTGAAGTGGTTAAAAAACACTTTATGCACAGAACGGTTCCAATTTCATTGTCAACCCCACTGTACACAATGTGTGAAATTGTGCTTAGAATGATTATTTCAAATTATGATTAAAATAAAATGTTGCTTGCTGCACTCTATAATCTGCTATCAATGTGGTGGACATATTTTGCTGTACAATTAATCAATCTTCCCAATGGTGTTCTTTTTACAAAAGGAAAAAAATAAAATAAAGTTGCCTTTTACTCATAAGAGGCCAATTAAAAAATATCTCTCTGTAAGCAAAAGTGGGCTCAATAAACATGTGCGCTGCTATTGTGTAACCATCTGGCAAATTTCTGATTAACTGGCAAACTTCCATCCCTTTTTCCCTTATGTAATTGTTCGCATCGCATGTGGCATTCAAACAAAATCAAAACCTAATAACTATTTATTATTTACACTTGCTGCTGATGGCAGAATACAAATGCAGGCTCCAATAGTTGAAATAAACAACTTTTTTTTATTTTGTATGATAATAAACTCTACTTTGCAGAATTAATTGTGTCTAGAACTTTATTGTCTATGCAAAGCAGCTTAAAGCTTAACTCTAAAAGTAATGCAATCAACCTTTTAGATAGCACTGATTACTAAGGTATAAAGTGGGGATAGGCAAATCCCCCCCCCCCCCCTGCTAGGCTATTGTATCATGACTGCCAACAGTGGTGGGTGTCAGAATACCTGAATAGCAGCTGCATTTCACCTAGGCTGGCAGGGGCAGGCTCACCTAATCAGCCGTTTCCTTTGGTTCATCAGTTTTAGGGCTCATTTACACTGGCTTCGACTTCAGCACACATTAAAGTGCCTACTGCTTCAACATGCTTTTTTTATGTGTTTTTTGATTCTTCTGTGGTGATGACGCTATTTCCGCTTTTGGCGCAATTAGGAGTGGGAGGTTTCCTCCTGCCCTCTCCTTCTATATAGAGGAAAGGATGGTTACTAGCTGACCGCTGCCATCTTGTTGGTTGGAAACCATCTGGTTATATGATTTCCGACACGCTTGATTTTATCTTTTTAAATAGAGACCAACAATCAATGTTGATGATCAAAGACCAGCCAGAGGAGTTCTGGAAAGCTTGTATGACCACCTATAATCTAGTTGTCCATACCTTAGGGTAAGAGGCCCGATGTGCTATGGTGTCGGTGATGGAGTGTTATTTCACCTGTTAAATCTCTACGCACCTTGGGTGTCCCCTAGGATTTATGGACTTGTACATTTATGAATGTTTATTATTTATTCTGTCTCCTATCCTGTGTGTTCCTATTGATTGTGGACTTTTTCATGAATTAACTTTTTAGCGCTGCATTTCATTTTTATATTTCTGCCAATTGTTTCCAGCAATTTATGCTAGCTGCTTTATATAGACTAAGCGCAGTGAAAAATTCCTTATTTTTGTGATGCTTCGGTGGTGCTTCGATGATGCTTCAGTGGTACTTCGATGATGCTTCGGTGGTACTTCGATGATACTTTTTTGAGGCTTTATTGAAGCTTGACAGATGCCCTGTGTGTGTGTGTATATTTTATGCCTGCAATTTCTCCAAAGTAAAGCGAAGCTACAGTTGAATTAAAGCCTCTCAAAAGCTGCAGGTGCTTCAACCGAGCTTTGCCATAGACTTCTATGGAGGCTTTGAAGAGGCTTAGAAGCACCACTAAAGCGACATGGGGTATCATTTTTGAAGAGAAGCTGAAGCAAAGCAAAGCAAAGACAAAATGTAAACAGGACTAAGCTATCCATTTTATTTAGTGACAGGGGCTTTGACCGGCATTCAGAGAGCGTGTCCAAAGCCTTGGTTTTGAAGCAAGTGTAAGCAAGCCATTAGTTTGATTTGTTAAAACAGCATTTCAAGCAAACCATTTAAGTTTCAGGTAGGGGTTAGAACCTCCATCAACCTTTATGTTCTCTGTGAGTCCCATTTGGTAAGATTTCCCCTCACTTCCAGTTGTGGTGATATCACAGGGAGTAAAATTTAATTTTCTACTTGGGTGCTAATGTAAAAAGCACGAAAAAGCTGTATATAATTTAGAATAACTACCTCTATAAAATTAGGCTATATTTGCACCATTCAGCAGCAGTTCAGGATGTACAGTGGATATAAAAAGTCCACACACTGTTAAAATGTCAGGTTTCTGTAATGTAAAAAAATGAGACAAAGATAAATAATTTCAGAACTTTTTCCACCTTTAATGTGACCTATAAATTGTACAACTCAGTTGAACAACAAACTAAAATCTCTTAGGTTGAGGGAAGTAAAAATAAAAAAATTAAATATTATAGTTGCATAACTGTGCACACCCTTAAACTAATACTTTGTTGAAGCACCTTTTGATTTTATTACAGCACTCAGTCTTTTTGGGTCTATCAGCATGACACATCTTTTTGAAGTCTATCAGCATGGCACATCTTGACTTGGCAATATTTGCCCACTCTTCTTTTCAAAAACACTCCAAATCTGCCGGATTGCGAGGGCATCTCCTGTGCACAGCCCTCTTCAGATCACCCCACAGATATTCAATCGGATTCAGGTCTGGGCTCTGGCTGGGCCATTCCAAAACTTTAATCCTCTCCCTTGTTGATTTGGATGTATGCTTTGGGTCGTTGTCATGCTGAAAGATGAAGTTCCTCTTCATGTTCAGCTTTCTAGCAGAAGCCTGAAGGTTTTGTGTCAATATTGACTGGTATTTGGAACTGTTCATAATTCCCTCTACCTGGACTAGGGATGATCCGAACACCCCCCGGTTCGGTTCGCACCAGAACATGCGAACGGACCGAAAGTTTGCGCGAACTTTAGAACCCCGTTAAAGTCTATGGGACTCGAACGTGAGAAATCAAAAGTGCAAATTTTAAAGGCAAATATGCAAGTTATTGTCCTAAAAAGGGTTTGGGGACCCGGGTCCTGCCCCAGTGTACATGTATCAATGCAAAAAAAAGTTTTAAAAAGGCAGTTTTTTCGGAAGCAGAGATTTTAATGATGCTTAAAGTGAAAAAATAAAAGTGAAACATTCCTTTAAATATCGTACCTGGGGGGTGTCTATAGTATGCCTGTGAAGAGGCGCATGTTTCCCGTGTTTAGAACAGTCCCTTCACAAAATGACAATTCTAACGGAATAAAAGACATTTAAAACTGCTTGCGGTTTTAATGTAATGTCTGGTCCCGATAATATGGATGAAAATCATTGAAAAAAATGGCATGGGTAACCCCCCCTCATCCATTTCCAGCCCCTTTGGGTTTTGTATGGATATTAAGGGGAACCCTGCACCCAAATTAAAAAAAGGAAAGGCGTGGGGCCCCCAGGCCCTATATACGCTGAACAGCAGTATACAGGCTGTGCAAACAAGACAGGGACTTTAGGTTTGTTCTTAAAGTGTAAGTAAACCCTCCTATCGTTTTCAGCCAAGGAAGCTGCCATCTTTGCCTTTGTTTAATCTACAACTGGCATGATACTGCACATGTGATCAGTTATGACACCAGCCATTGGATGGTTTGACAGTTTGGTTGAGGGCACAACCAATGGGAGTGTTACATTTCTGGTACGTGCCAGAAATTAAACTGTTTTATGGATGGGTTTACTTCCGCTTTAAGTAGAATCTGTTTGTAATTTTGAACTGGTACATTTTTAAAGTGTAGTTCCAGCCAAAAAATCTATTTTTAAGCTTTTTGGAAAACATAGGGAAGGGTTATCACCCCTGTAACATTCGTTTTGCTGTCTGTGCGCCTGTTCAGAAGATTTCACCTCACTTTCTGTCCCAATGACAATTGGATTTTGTAAATTTGGGTTTTTTAGGGAAACAAGGATTGGTGATAAAGCATCAGTGGAGAGGAGATACCTTTTTCCCATATTAACTCTTACAGGAGAGAATTTCCCTTCCTAAGTGTAGATTTCCTCTCACTTCCTGTTGTCTCCCTCCGTTTGTAAGTAGGAGTCGTTTGAAACTCGGATGTTTGAAAGTAGGGGCCTTCCCTATATACTCAGCATACATTTGGGCCTTAGGTGTTGGTGTTGCAACAACACTGTAAGCCCTCACAGATACTCTTGGTGTGAGCAGGAATGGGCCCTGCTGTGAAATATTGTATCAAGAATTGTAATTACATGCCCCTGTTGAACAGGGGCAGAAAAATTGGGCCTTAGACTGGTGCTGGTGCCACAACACTTCAACCCCTCACAGAAAATCGAGTTGGAGCGCAGGAATGAGCCCTGCTGCAAAGTATTGCAGCAAAAATTTTAATTACACGCCCCTGTTAAACAGGGGCAGAAAAATTGGGCCTTAGCCACTGGTGGCGGTGCCTAGAACCAAAAATGTTCTTGCAAGCTATCAGCAGGATCATTAAGGAGGAAGAGGATCTCAGAGGCACTCAGCATAACAGGATAGTCACTTAGCATCAGCATAGGCAGTCTTGAAGGGATCTGACATTAAAAAAAAAATTATTTGGTTACATCAGCATCAGGTGCTTGGTAGCTGGTGGTGATCCAACACTGATTCATTTTTATGAAGGTCAGCCGATCGACCGAGTCGGTGGACAGGCACACCCTGTGATCGGTTACAAAGCCTCCAGCATCACTGAATGTGCGTTCCGAAAGAACACTGGATGCAGGACAGGCCAGTAGCTCAATTGCATACTGTGCAAGCTCTGGCCAGTGATCCATCTTCAAGACCCAGTAACCCAGAGGATTTTCAGTGGGAAAGGTGTCCAAGTCTGAAATTTCCCCTAGGTATTCCTGCACCATGTAAAACAGACGCTGGCGATGGTTGCTGGAACCGATCATACCTTAGGGCTGCGGACTAAAAAATTGTCTGAACGCATCGGTTAGACGGCCACCTTCTCCACCGCTCCTTCTGTGACTGACCGAAGCCTCAGCAACACGTTGTCCAGGACCAGGAATTTGTAACCTCCCAGGCTCTGGGAACGTGTTGCACAAACCTTTCTGCAAGGTCTCCCCAAGATGTTTCATCCTCTGCTCCCTCTGCTCCGGCCAGAAAGGGTCCTCAACCTTAACCTTGTAACGTGGATCAAGGAGGGTTGCCAGCCAGTAATGATCCCTCTCCTTGATACCACAAATACAAGAATCCTTCCGCAGGCTTTGCAGGATCAGGGAGGCCACGCAGCGAAGGTTTGCTGAGGCATTCGGTCCGGAGTCCTCTGGGTCACTAAGGACGACATGATTCGCAGCCACCTCCTCCCAGCCACGTACTAGTGCATGGGTTTCTTGGGACTGTAATTGATCCCTTTAATACTGCTGCTGATGCTGAGTGCTAGGCTCCACCTCCATGCTGACACAATCCTCCTCCTTCTCCTCCTCCTCTTCCTGTGTGATAGGCGGGCCAGCAGGAACACTGTCTGGATAAAGGGGGCCTTGATAGGTAAGGAAGTCCTCCTCTTCCTCCCTCTGTTCTGCCTCAAGTGCCCTGTTCATTATTCCATGCAGCGTGTGCTCCAACAGGTGGACAAGAGGGACAGTGTCACTGATGCATGCACTGTCACTGCTCACCCTCCTCGTGGCCTCCTCAAATGGTGACAGGACAGTGCATGCATCCCTGATCATGACCCACTGGCGTGGCAAAAAAAACAAGCTCCCCTGACCCTGTCCTTGTGCCATATTGGCACAGATTCTCATTGATTGCCCTCTGCTGCGTGTGCAGCCACTGCAGCATGGCCAACGTTGAGTTCCACCTGGTGGGCATGTCACAGATTAGGTGGTTCTTGGGCAGGTTGTATTCCTTTTGGAGGTCAGTCAGCCGAGCACTGGCATTATATGACCGGTGGAAATGCACACAGAGTTTCCTGGCCTGCCTCAGGACATTCTGTAAGATTGGGTACCTGGTCAAGAACTGCTGCACCACCAATTTAAGGACGTGAGCCAAACAGGGCACATGGGTCAGTTGTCCCTGTCGGAGGGCGGAGAGGAGGTTGGTGCCATTGTCGCAAACCACCATTCCTGACTTAAGCTGGCATGGCGTCAACCACCTCTGAGCCTGCCCGTGCAGAGCTGACAGAATCTCTTCCCCAGTGTGGCTCCTGTCCCCCAAGCACACCAGGTCAAGCACCGCATGGCATCTTTTTGCCTGCGTACTTGCGTAGCCCCTTGAACGCCTATGGAGCACCGCTGGTTCCAAGGACAAATCACCACAGGAAGAGGCCATGGAGGAAGAAGAAGAGGGGGGGTGGAGGAGAGAGGTGTGTTAGAATCACCACTATTAGCATTTTGAAGGCGTGGTGGAGGAACAACCTCCAACACTACTGCACCCTGTCCTCCATCCTTCCCAGCTGCCAGCAGAGTCACCCAATGCGCCATGAAAGATAGGTAACATCCCTGTCCATGCCTGCTGGACCGTGAGTCAGCGTTAATATGCACCTTACCACTGACTGCCCTGTCCAGCGAGGCCAAGACATTGCCTTCCACATGCCGGTAGAGAGCCGGAATCGCCTTCCGTGAAAAAAAGTGGCGTTTGGGAACCTGCCACCGAGGAACCGCACATTCCACAAACTCACGGAAGGGGGCAGAGTCTACCAACTGAAAAGGCAGCAGTTGAAGTGCTAGCAATTTAGCCAAGCTAGCATTCAACCACTGGGCATGTGGATGGCTGGGAGCGAACTTCTTTCGGCAGTGCAGCAGCTGGGGCAGGGAAATTTGCCTGGTACAATCTGACGTTGGTGTACCGATAGCAGATTGCTTGCAAGTACTTGGCAGTGACACACCTAATTCTACACCTTCATACCTCTCAGTGCAGGTTGAGAGGAGTGAAGGTATAGTGGGGTTGGAGATTCCAGCTGATGAGGAGCAAGGAGAGGTCCGCTTTGTTCTTTGGTGTGGGTCTTTTATGTACACTTGCCAACGGACTGCATGGCAGGTCGACATATGTCTGGTCAAGGATGTGGTGCCCAAGTGGCTGCTGTTTTGGCCACGTGAGATACGCTTTAGACATATGTTGCAAATAGCAAAGGTGCGATCTGCTGCACACGTCTCAAAAAAGGCCCACACTAAAGAACTTTTGGAATAACACGCAGAGACAGCAGCGCCCTGCACATGCAGAGCTCTGCGGTGTGATGCAGTCGGTGTGCTGCCCTTACGCTGGCCCCTGGAGGGCATCCTGCCTCGTTGGAGATGTGCCTCCTCCTCTTGTCTCCTATCAGGCACCCACGTAGAGTCAGTGACCTCATCATCCCCTCCCTCTTCATCACTGGAGCAAACCTGGCAGTATGCTGCAGCTGGGGGAACATGACTGCCAGTTTGCTGTCCTTCTTGGGCACCCCCTCTCTCTGGGCTCATGTTACTGCCTTCCTCAAGCTGGGTACCATCATTGGAGCCTTCAAAACGCTGTGCATCCTCCTGCAGCATGTACCCAACACTGTGGTCAAACAGTTCGGGGGACTCCTCAGGAGGACATGGTGGGGCTAGGGAAGGAGTGACTGATGCCATTGAGCCGAGGGAAGAGGCCGCTTTGGCTGACAAAGTACCCTGAGGCTGGGCGAGAGAGGATGAGGAGGATGAGGACGGCTTGGTCATCCACTCTACCAACTCTTCAGCATGTTGCGGCTCAACACGGGCAGCTGCCGAAAAAAAGGACAAGCGTGCCCCACGGCCACGTGCTGATGAGGATGCACCGTGTCCATGACCAGCACTGTTGCCTCTAGACACAGAGCCTGCTTGCCCTCTTTTTTTGGCCCATGTGTGTCTGCCTCTCCTTGTTGGCCTTCCAGACATACTTTATTTGATGTAGGCACACAAGGAATTGTCTGAAGTCAGCTTTAGCTGCACACTGTGGCCAGTATACAGTACACTGACTGAAAATACTGCAGCTGCCTGCCTGTGGTATTATTAGGAAGAGAACACCAGCAATTGTCTGCAGTTAGCTTCAGTTGCACACTGTGCACAGGATACAGTAAAATGACTGAAAATACTGCAGCTGCCTGCCTGTGGTATTATTAGGAAGAGAACACCAGCAATTGTCTGCAGTTAGCTTTAGTTGCACACTGTGCACAGGATACAGTACACTGACTGAAAATACTGCAGCTGCCTGCCTGTGGTATTATTAGGAAGAGAACACCAGCAATTGTCTGCAGTTAGCTTTAGTTGCACACTGTGCACAGGATACAGTACACTGACTGAAAATAATGCAGCTACCACAATCAACTGCCTGCTTGCCTGTCAGTATATTAGGAAGAGAATAACAGGAACGGATCTGAATACAGTGTATATATATACAGTGGGTACGGAAAGTATTCAGACCCCTGAGTTAAATTAATGAGTGTCACAGCAAAGGGTCTGAATACTTAGGACCATGTGATATTTCAGTTTTTCTTTTTTAATAAATCTGCAAAAATGTCAACAATTCTGTGTTTTTCTGTCAATATGGGGTGCTGTGTGTACATTAATGAGGAAAAAAATTAACTTAAATGATTTTAGCAAATTGCTGCAATATAACAAAGAGTGAAAAATTTAAGGGGGTCTGAATAATTTCCATACCCACTGTATATACAACACCTGGCAGTGCTGGTCCAAGACATTGTGCTGCCTGGTACCAAGAATTAAATGCTGCCCCCCCCTCCAAAAAAAAAACACGCCCAGTCGCCCACCAAAAGGCCCCCACATTCATAATTGTATATCGTGATAAATTAAGAGGACCTGTCATGGCTCTTTACATGTATATAGAAGTATAAATAGGACCTGTCATGGCTCTATAAAAAGGACCTGGTATGGCTCTATTCATGTATAGGACTATAAAGAGGAGCGGTCATGGCACTATACGTGTGTATAGGAGTGTAAAAGGAAATGTCATGGCTCAATACATGTATGTAGGAATATAAAGAGGACCTGTCATGGCTCTATACATGCATGTAGGAGTATAAAAGGACCCGTCAGAGCTCTATACATGTGTATATAGGAGTATAAAAGCACATGTCATGGCTCAATAAAAAGGATGTGTTATGGCTCTATTCATGTATAGGAGTATAAAGAGAACTGGTCATGGCACTATATATGTGTGTAAATCAATATTCAAGTGTAAAAACACCCCCCTGCACATCCGTTTCCCCCCTCCCCCCACACACACACACACACATATCTGTTCACCCTCTGTACCCAATACACACATATCTGTTCCCCCTGCACACTTGCCCCCCTCCCCACACACACATATCTGTACCCCCTGCACACCTGTACCCCTCCCCCACACACACATATCTGTATCCCCTGCACACCTGTCCCCTCCCCACACACACACACACACACACATATCTGTTCACCCTCTGTACCCAATACACACATCTGTACCCCCTGCACACCTGTCCCCCCCCACACACACACACATATCTGTACCCCCTGCACACCTTTACCCCCCCCCACACATATCTGTACCCCCTGCACACCTGTCCCCCCCCACACACACATCTGTACCCCCTGCACACCTGTACCCCCCCCCACACACACACATATCTGTACCCCCTGCACCCCCCCCCACACACACATATCTGTACCCCCTGCACACCTGTACCCCCCCCACACACATATCTGTACCCCCTGCACACCTGTCCCCCCCACACACATCTGTACCCCCTGCACACCTGTACCCCCCCCCACACACACACATATCTGTACCCCCCCCCACACACACATATCTGTACCCCCTGCACACCTGTACCCCCCCACACACACACATCTGTACCCCCTGCACACCTGTACCCCCCCACACACACATATCTGTACCCCCTGCACACCTGCCCCCCCTCCCCACACACACATCTGTACCCCCTGCACACCTGTCCCCCCCCACACACACACACATATCTGTACCCCCTGCACACCTGTACCCCCCCCACACACACATATCTGTACCCCCTGCACACCTGCCCCCCCTCCCCACACACACATATATCTGTACCCCCTGCACACCTGTCCCCCCCCCACACACACATATCTGTACCCCCTGCACACCTGCCCCCCCTCCCCACACACACACATATCTGTACCCCCTGCACACCTGTTTCCCCCACACACACACACACACACACATATCTGTACCCCCCTGCACACCTACCCCCCCCCCCCACACACACACACACATATCAGTTCCCTCTGTACACAGTGCAATGCACTATAAACTGACAGCAGAGTAAATTTTTGTTTCTTGTGAATGGGTGCAGGCTGCAGCAATGAGCTTCCACTATACCTGAGCCAGCGAAGGTGGTGGTAAACTTTACTCCAGGACTGGAGAGCGGCGCTGCTGCCTGCCAGTCCTCCCACAACAGATCCCTGAGAGACCAGGAGGAGGGGGGGCGGCGGGAGCAGATATCGTGGCAAGCCCGTAGTTACATGATGCAGGGCTTCCATATCATCTACCCCAGCCAGTTCCACTAAACATGCAGCACTTCCGGCCAGCTGCTCCTCGTCCCGGCTCTCTCCTCTCATCTTCTCACTGCAGCTGCTAGGGCGGCACTGCAGGCTGGGGATAGAGTGGTCTGTCAGGGATGTCTGTCTTCACAGCCCCAACCGCCCCCTAGGCTGGCGCCATAAGGCATGCATTTTAAAAATGCCGGGACCTTTCTCGGCAGAACACTGGCCCTGCTCGCAATGGGATAAGCAGCGCAGGGGAACGGGCTAGCTGGCTGGTGGGCGGCAATTTGCCGCCCCCTTTAAAGTGCCGCCTGGGACCGAGGTACCATCGGGTCCCATGGTAGGGCCGGCCCTGACACCTGGAATGCATATATATACTGCATACACTGTAACTGCAGCTAACTGACTCGCCTGCCTGCTCTATCTAACTCAAATGAAATGACACTGTCTCTCTCTCTCTCTATCTCTCTCAGCACCCGGAACACACTACACAAGGCCGACACGCAGGCGGCCTTAAATAGTGTGGGGCGTGTACCTACTCCCCTGAGCCATGATTGGCCAATGGCACCCTGACTTTGGCCAATTATGGCTCTCTATGCTGACAGCGCTGTGATTGGCCAAAGAATACGGGTCATAGTGCATTCTTGGCCAATAATCAGCCAGGAATGCACTGCGATGCTGCAGTGAATAATGGGCCGTGACGCAGCACTCGAATTTGGCACAAACGGCCCATAATGTTCGAAATTCGGCGAACGGACGAATAGCCAATGTTCGAGTCGAACATGAGTTTGACTTGAACACGAAGCTCATCCCTTACCTTGACAAAGGCCCCTGTTCCAGCTGAAGAAAAACAGCCCCAAAGCATGATGCTGCCACCACCATGCTTCACGGTGGGTATGGTGTTCTTTTGGTGATTTTTAGTATTCTTTTTTGCGCCAAACATATATTTTGGAATTATGGCCAAAAAGTTCAACCTTGGTTTCATCAGACCATAACACATTTTCCCATATGCTTTTAGGAGACTTCAGATGTGTCTTTGCAAAATTTAGCTGGGCTTGGATGTTTTTCTTCGTAAGAAAAGTCTTCCATCTTGTCACTCTACCCCATAGCCCAGACATGTGAAGAATATGGAAGATTGTTGTCACATGTACCACACAGCCAGTACTTGCCAGATATTCCTGCAGCTCTTGGCAGCCTCCCTGACCAGTTTTCTTCTTGTCTTTTCATCAATTTTGGAAGCATATCCAGTTCTTGGTAATGTCACTGTTGTGCCATATTTTCTCCACTTAATGATGACTGTCTTCACTGTGTTCCATGGTATATCTATCACCTTGGAAATTCTTTTGTACCTTCCCCTGACTGATACCTTTTAACAATGAGATTCCTCTGATGCTTTGGAAGCTCTTTGCGGACCAAGCAGTGTTGCCAACCCCCTGAAGTGAAATTTACTGGCAAGGATGCCAAAATTTCTGTACGGCACCAATTTCTTACTGGCAAAAATAATGAAGATTACTGGCAGAGCCGCATTTTTTACTGACGCTGAAAAAAGTACCTAAAATTACGGTTTTTAGTACTAAACAGTGCAAATATCAATATTTGAACTAAAAACACATAGCTGATGCTAATATCAATGTGTTTAAGTTAAACAAAAGTAAAAAAACATATTTCTCAATTCACATGAAGGTCAGGATACTATAACCCAGCCAGCACAGAGTTCCCTCTTACATCAGAGTCTGCAGGATGCCCCCTTACAGTGCAAGGGAACTCTTATGTAAAGGGGAACGCTGCAGATCATGATGTAAGGGGGAACTCTGATGTGGGGGGAGGGGCTCTGGTGAATAGAGACCACCTTCCACAGAGTGAATACACTAAGGTAAAGGGGGGGTACTAATATAAGGGGGAAACCTTTATATCAGTGCCCCCTTACATTATTGTATTCATTCACCTCCTTACATCAGACAGTGACCCCCCCTCAGACTGGCCTGGCGGCACTGTCACTTACCTCCTCTCGGGTGCACAGTGTTGGGCTCAGTCAGACGGCTCCAGCTTGGTGGCTCTGATCTCCTCTTCCCAGTCCACACGTCTGTTTCTTCCTGGGCCGTAACCCCCATCCCGGCGGCACACCCACTCTTGACTCCTTTCTAGGATCCCCTCAGAGACTGTAGACATGACAAGAGATGGTCAGAGGCTGCGGACACACGATACAGGAGGGGGACAGAGGCTGCGGACATACTACAGGAGGGGGACAGAGACTGCGGACACACTACAGGAGGGGGACAGAGACTGCGGACACACTACAGGAGGTGGACAGAGGCTGCGGACATACTACAGGAGGTGGACAGAGGCTGCGGACATACTACAGGAGGTGGACAGAGGCTGCGGACATACTACAGGAGGGGGACAGAGGCTGCGGACATACTACAGGAGGTGGACAGAGGCTGCGGACATACTACAGGAGGGGGACAGAGGCTGCGGACATACTACAGGAGGTGGACAGAGGCTGTGGACACACTACAGGAGGGGGACAGAGGCTGCGGACACACTACAGGAGGTGGACAGAGGCTGCGGACACACTACAGGAGGGGGACAGAGGCTGCGGACATACTACAGGAGGGGGACAGAGGCTGCGGACATACTACAGGAGGTGGACAGAGGCTGCGGACATACTACAGGAGGTGGACAGAGGCTGCGGACATACTACAGGAGGTGGACAGAGGCTGCGGACATACTACAGGAGGGGGACAGAGGCTGCGGACATACTACAGGAGGTGGACAGAGGCTGCGGACACACTACAGGGGGGGGGACAGAGGCTGCGGACATACTACAGGAGGGGGACAGAGGCTGCGGACATACTACAGGAGGTGGACAGAGGCTGCGGACATACTACAGGAGGTGGACAGAGGCTGCGGACATACTACAGGAGGGGGACAGAGGCTGCGGACATAATACAGGAGGGGGACAGAGGCTGCGGACACACTACAGGAGGGGGACAGAGGCTGCGGACACACTACAGGAGGGGGACAGAGGCTGCGGACACCACCATATTACTTCTGCACATCATCAGTGTGCTGTGTCCTCCTCCTGTGCCCCTTTCACCACTCCACAGGTCAGGGCAGCACTGTGCTGCCCTGACCTGTGAAGAGGTGAAAGGGACACAGAAACCAGAGGAGGATACAGCACACTGATGACGCTGTCCCCTTGTATCCCCCCCTGTTTCACTGACCTTGAGTCCGTCCTCCTCACTCCTGGCTGGGCCCTGTCAGTGCTCCGAGTCCTCCACAGACCACCTATGATGAGTGCATGGCATGCACTCACTGCAGGTGTCCCGCCACTGCCGCCAGCCACTGTGGCCTTTTCAAAAATGGCGCCAGCGGCGCCATCACGTTACTGCGTGTGCGCCGCCGCCGCTCGGCCGAGTTCCGAATGCGCTCGGCCGGCGCATTCGGAACGGCGCATGCGCAGTTGTATGGCCGGCTCGCGGCCATCTTTTTTATGGGCGCCAGTGCCCATAAACGGACTTTTACGTACAGCCCGAAAAAGGGGTTAAATCGCGGGCTGTACGTAAATCTACGTACGGTTGGCAACACTGGGACCAAGGCTTTTGCTGTAGGATGCGACAAAGAGAATGTCAGGAAAGACCTACTAGAACAGCTGAACTTTATTTGGGGTTAATCAGAGGCACTTTAAATGATGGCAGGTGTGTACTGACTCCTATTTAACATGAGTTTAAATGTGATTGCTTAATTCTTAACAAAGTTTGTTTTTCAATAGAGTTGTACAGTTTATAGGTTGTGATGATGTATATGCTTTATGTTATAATTCAAGTTCAATTGTTATGCCTAGTTCCTTATGCATGTTAGGAAACAGTTAACAGTTTTGGTCATGTGATCCTGGGGCGGGGAGCTGTGGTTAGTTCTAAGATGGATGCTACTGAATAAAGACCAGGCTCATGTTCAAGCTCATGTCTGCCTATCCTTCATGTTAAATCTTTACATACGTCACATTAAAGGTGGAAAAAGTTCTGAAATGATTTTTCTTTGTCTCAGCAATCTGTAATTTTAACAGGGGTGTGTAGACTTTTTATATCCACTGTACATCTGGGAGATGGGGTAAGAATGATTAGCATGGCACCGCCCACTGTCCTAGGTTGATGAATAATCCTCCTATTTTTATAATATGTAATCGAATGATACATGTCAATTTCTGATATTCACATTAAAGTAGAATTATAGGCAAAACATCTTTTTTTTTCATCTTAGATAGGGCAAGGGTCAGACTTTTTTTTCCAAACAGCAAGTGAGAGGATATCTCTGCAAATTAGGGGAATTCTTTGGGGACCCCCAGGTCATCAGAACTAGTGTCCTCATTGGAAGATTCCCCCGTCTATTACTTTTCTGGGGACAACCCAAAATTTAAGATTTTCTTTTACTTTTACTTTCAATGATAATGGTAAACAGGACAAAAAGAGAGGGTGAATCTCTCTAGCAGGGACACAAACAGCAACAAAAACCTGACAGGGATTCTAATCCATCTCCACTCCATCCAAAACAAACAAACAAAAAAAAAGTTTTGCCTTTAGTTATACTTTAAGTCCAATAAGAAATATTTAAAACTTGTCTTCTGTCATTATGAATGTAGACAAATAGGGGCAAATTTACAGAGCAGAGATATCTGCCACCAGGGATCTGAAAAAAAAAAAAGTGCCTGTATATGCACATTTGCAATATCATATCGCATATATTACAAGATTTTTTGGTTCTAGATTTTTTTCCTTCTCCTTTGTGCCTTTACATGAGTACACCTGCTGGAGGAGCAGAGGAAACTCCCTAGAGAACCAAGAGTCTGACATCTATTTATTGGAGTGTATTAATACTTATTTTTTATCTCAGGTACTTATATAGAGCCATCAATTTACGCAGTGCTTTACATACGCATTATACATTCACATCAGTCCTTAAGGAGCTTACAATGTAAGGTCCCTAACTTACATTCATACAAATACTATGGACAATTTAGACAGGATCCAATTAACCGATCAGCATGTCGTTGGAGTGTGGGAGGAAACCCACGCCGCCACAGGGAGAACATGCAAACTCCAGGTAGGTAGTGTCGTAAGTGGGATTTGAACCAGTGACCCTTTTACTGCTAGGTGAAAGTGTTAACCACTACACCACTCTGCCAGCCTATTACTTGCAGTATACTTGGGGGTTTCCACCATTATTCACAATTATTTTTTTTTACATATGAATTAATATAATTATAAGTCGAGGTTGTGCTGCATTTTTTCCATTATTTAATTTTTTTATCTCTCTAATGGGACTCTGATCTAATAGGGGTCCTCTATGGGGGACCCCTGTATTATGCAGGGGAGGTGACACTGACCCCAGTGTTATGTGGGGGAAGTAAGATTGACCCCTGTATTATTTAGGGGGCGGGATGACACCTAGGGTTGCCACCTATCCAGGATTCACCTAAACAGTCCAGGTTTTGAGACATATGTCCGGGTTTCAGTCTGCCTGGAACCCAGACACATTATTCAGACCGGACTGGGGCTCCCCAAGTAACCAAGATAGTCATACACCAGTTTGTTGCCATCTGTTAATGCATCTTGGCCACGCTCACTGTTTTCCGCAGCACGCTAAGTGTTGCATTATTACTCTCCTTGGTGCACCCAAAGGTGTCTTTACAATCCTATAGTGTATACTACAAAAAAACATTTGCAATGAGCCACTAAAGTGTTCTGGTTTGGCTTAAAGAAAAGGTGGGTTCAGTTCAAATCGCTCACTGGGCACTTACCTTCTATTCTACTTTTAGACAGATGGGAATTTAGCACAACCTCAGTGTTTACTGGATAATGTTAAAACATGTTGCTTGAGGTTACTTGTTGTCTGCCTTTAATCCTGCCTGTTGATGATGGAGGCCACCCTGGTTTCATGAACATGGTCTCTTCAATGCAGTACACATGCCTCATTAAAATTAACAAGGCTTTGCCATGTTAGGATTCTAGACAGAATACCATACAATTTATTATGTGTGTAGAATGTGGACTATAAGTTGTAGACTAAACAATGTAGTTAGTGGGATGTTTACAGTAAAAGGAAGCATGTGAATGTGTATCTCTATATACCGTATTTACTACCCCCCCCCCCCCCACACACACACACCCACGTAGATATGCACTATATATGTATGTTATGTATGTTATAACTAAAGTTACAAAAGCAGATTGGCTTTATTTGATAGATTTTATAGATATAGATAACTAGGGGTAAGTGAAATAAAAAGTTTCATTAAATTTTTTTTTCAGAATTCTGCTATTTTGGCTAAATACAATGAAGTCAATGGGGAAGATTTTTAAACGTGCAATAGTCTTTAAAAAGCTTCTTGGGCTTACAGAAGCTCCTTTTAATTATCCTGGATCTGTTTTTTTTGTTTCAAATAAAGAAAACAAACTTTGAAAAAAAAATTTTTAAAAAAATAATAATGGGGCAGTACATAATATAAGTATCACATATTAAAAAAAAAAAAAAAAAAAAAAAAACAGAAATGCAAGAAACTTAAAGCGTAACTCCACTTTTGTTAAAAAAAAAATAACATTCCCCTCTGGGTGATCTATGTACATTGCAAGGTTTATAACAAACTTTGTTGCAAATTCCTGCCTTTTGTTATTCTGAAGAAATCCATGTGTGTTTGGCTGTGTCTCTGTTCTGAGTAGGTCTAATTTAATAATTATCAGCCAGCTGTGCAGCTGCAGAGCACTAATGAGGAAAGCTGCTGAGCCTGCATCCCTTTAGACGTGTTCCTATTGGAAGTATCTCACCAAAAGTGACATTTTTGTTGCAGGGGATGCCTGAAACCTGACTTGTATCTTAGGGCAGACTTCTGGCAAAATGGGTGAGCCAATCACACAAGCAGGAAATTATGTTTCTGGGGAGACAACTGTACAGGACAACTCCATGTAGCCATATTGCATTGCATTTATAGACAATTACAGTGGCTGCAGATTGAAAATGAAAGGTAATTTTTAATAACATTCAATTACAATATGACTTGTATTGCAATTGTATATTTTTTCTCTATTTGTTATGTTTTTTTCCCCACGAAAGTGGAGTTACCCTTTTGACTATTCTAAATACATCCAAAACAATACACACCCTTTAGCCACTTAAAGCCCTAAGCCTATTTTTCTCTATACTAACCTAGAATCTTTTTGGGTTTTCTAGTCTATCCTAACATATTAAAGCGATATTAACCACTTCCATACTGGGCACTTAAACACCTTCCTGCCCAGACCAATTTTCAGCTTTCTGCGCTGTTGCACTTTGAATGACAATTGCGCAGTCATGGTACACTGTACCCAAACTAAATTTTTATCATTTTGTTCCCACAAATAGAGCTTTCTTTTGGTGGTATTGATCACCTCTGCGATTTTTATTTTCTGCTAAAAAATAAAAAAAAGACCAAAAATTTTGAAAAAAAAAAGTTTTTTTTTGGTTTCAGTTACAAAACTTTGTAAATAAGTTAGTTTTCTCCTTCACTGATGGGCACTGATGGGGCTGCACTGACGGGCATGGAGAAGGCGGCACAGATGGGCACCAATGAGGTGGCACGGATGGGCAACGATCGGCGGCACGGATGGGCAACGATCGGCGGCACGGATGGGCACAGATCGGCGGCATGGGTGGGCACAGATCGGCGGCATGGGTGGGCACAGATAGGCGGCACGGGTGGGCACAGATAGGAGGCACGGGTGGGCACTGATGGGCACGGATAGGCGGCATGGATGGGCACTGATAGGTGGCACGGGTGGGCATGGGTGGGCACTGATAGGTGGCATGGGTGGGCACTGATAGGTGGCATGGGTGGGCTGTACTGTACTAATGGATGCCAATCAGTGCCAAACAATAATGCCTGCCAATCAGTGGTGCCCATTGTGGGCACTGATTGGCATCCATTGTGGCACTGATTGGCATCCATTATCCCTGGTGGTCTAGGGTGGCATACCTTATATATGTTTATGGTGTGGTTCCCTGGTGGTCTAGTGGCATCCCTGGTGGTCTGGTGGCATCCCTGGTGGTCCAGTGGGCATCCTCGGGGGGGCTGTGCTGATAATCGATCAGCACAAACCCCCCCTGTCAGAGGAGCAGCCGATCAGCTCTCCTCTACTCGCGTCTGACAGACGCGAGTGAGGAAAAGCCGATGACCGGCTTTTCCTGTTTACACTGTGATCAGCCGTGATTGGACATGGCTGATCACGTGGTAAAGAGTTCCCGTCGGAGACTCTTTACCTAGATCGGTGTTGCGGGGTGTCAGACTGACACCCCGCAGCAACGATCGCCGCGATGCGTGCCCCCGTCATATGACGTCCTGTCAGGATTTTGCAACCACTTTGCCGCCGTCAATCCACTATAGGGCGGGCGGCAAGTGGTTAAACCCCAAACCAAAAATATAATGTATTGCAGCTTAGATGTGGTGGCTGCATTTGTTTTATTTTTTAGGCTTTTTTCAATTTGTTGTCTCCTGGTGATCTGGCCAGTAACACACCTCCTGTATAAGAGTGCCTGCACTCTGGAGGAGGAAGCAGAAGGGCACAGCAGACAGCAGCATTGTCAGTCTGTGGTTAGGGAGTGTTAGATGCACAAGCAAATTTAAATACACTAAACAAATTAAAGCCAAATTCTAGCTCACACTGCAGTTACACAAGTAGTTACAAACAAATGTTTTTTTTTTTTCTTTTTGTAGGAGAGCTTGTTTTGTTAAAAGGCAACAGACTTATTGGCTGGATTACCAGGTGAAAATAAAAGAAAGACAGAATATCATTAGATGCCTCCTCCCAGTATCCACCAGACACACTTCAGTGAGGGCGAGGTTAATGCCCACAATCCCATAGGGCAGCCAGACACTTTCTAACTTCCACCAGGCGCTCTTCAGTGAGCTCTCCAGAGCAGGTCCTTAGGTGAAAATTAGCTTCAGAAACTGATTTTATATGTAGGCCCCCCATGTCAGAGCGGGGACCTTTTATGAACCTGCAGCAAACTCAAGCATTCTGCCTAGAGGCTGGGGGCTCCTCCTGCAGAATTAGACCCCCCAACTGCTCCAGACCTCAGACTATTTATGTGCTCTTCATCCATCTACTGGGCACACCTCCCCAGGGATTGCCTGAATTCCCATAAATATTCAAACGACTTATTTGACTTTCCAGCCCACTATGATTCTAGAGTCCAATAAAGGGGGAAACAATCAAGACTGCAGCCTGTGAAACACAGACAAGCCCGAAGCACTCACTGCTCCACTGGTTACAGAGGAGCCAATTTGTCTAACATCCTAGCAACCTAACTAGGAGGATGCTACACTAATAAAATGATGGTGCCTGGATTTGGGCTCAAAAAATAGCTAAATACTAGCAGGCTCAAAAAGGTCATTTTTGCACTTATTAAACAGGTATAGCAAACCACTTTCAATGCTATAATTAGAAGTCCAAAGAGTCCAGAGAAGTTTATTGCTAGGATTTACGTACACTTTAACCACTTCAGTACTGGGCACTTTTACCCCCTTCCTGCCCAAGTCTCACTTTTAATGACAATTGCGCGGTCATGCAATGGTGTACCCAAACACAGTTTTTATCATTTTTTTGAGACAGAGCTTTCTTTTGGTGGTATTTAATCACCACTGAATTTTTTATTTTTTGCTAAACTAATATAAAAGACTGAAAATGTTGAAAAAAATAAATAAAAATGTCTTAATTTCTGTTACACAGTTTTGCAAATAAGTAATTTTTCTCATTAACTGATGTGCGCTGATGAGGTTGCACTGATAGGCGGCACTGATATACAGTACTAATGGGCACTGATAGGCAGCCTTTATGGGCACTAATGGGCAGCCTTTATGGGCATTGATGGGCACTGATAAAAGGCACTGATGAGGAGGCACTGAGAGGCATCACTGATGGACACTAAAAGGTAGCACTAATGGGCACTTATTGGCATCACTGGTTCGGCAATCTAACGCATGCAAGATTTCAAGGAGAGTTTCTTTGTGAATTACACAGTTTTTTTCTTTTTTTAAACTCTGCGCGTTATTTTACTACTACTCGGATACGGTAAAATATTACTTAGTGAATTGTGCCCAAAGTCACTTATACCTCTTACCAAGCAAACCTGGGAGGTAACAGTTCTCAATTGTCTGAGATAAATAGCAGTGGAGGATTGCCAACAACAATGTAACAATGCACCAGTAGACACTGTAACTTAAACACCATCCCCTGTCTGTGTTCATTCAGTATAGATCAGAGTCAAGCAAAACAATTGCTTTCCCCTGTTATGATTTTATATTTGAAGAATGTATTGTGTTGTAATTTCCTACACTACATTGTCTGCTGGTTGAGTTAGTCATATAGTAATATACAGAAGTGCAAATATGTATCACTGGAACTTAAATTATCTGTTCGCTGAATGAGATATAAATTCACAGAGCAATAAGGGCTCTTACACATGGGCACTTGAGCTCATGTAAAATAAATCCCAGCATTTTCTGCTTCCCTTTTCAAAAATGTTTTCATACACTTGTACGCTATACTCATGTTTACACGAGTACTGCTGTATACCCGGAGCACATTCATGTGTATGGGCGGCTGTATGCAGCACTTGGGCTGCCTGGGCATGGTGGGGGAATGTCGGGATTCATCTTGCAAATGCTCAATTTTTAACAACAGAAAAGGTGGCCCAATTTGCACTAAATAGCAGAAGTAAGTTGAATTGAGGATCATGTGAAGGTTTGATTGCATGATTCCTAAAAATCAGAAGCCAATATGAATCACCAGCTTTACTGGCACTGTGCAAAAAAAGCTGGAACCTCAAAGAAATGCAAGAATCACATTACAATTTCGATAAGCCTCCTTTGATGAATGGATGATGTCTACGTTCTTTATAATTGACAATTTTTCCTGCTTTAATCTGTTCCTAATCTTCTTGCAGTGTTGACCTTTGGGGCTTGTTGTGATCCCTGGGAGATTACTGTGATATAGTAATCAGAAGATTTCAGTTAAATGCCATGTGAATTTTTACCTTGCTTTATTTGAAGACTGAAGACAGTTATTTTCCCTATTTAAAAGACAAAAATGACAATTATTTTTCACTAACATTCTCCATATATATTATACACCTAGTTCGTTCAAATCAATAAGCAGATCCCCTGGCACAGCTTTAGAAATCTTATACTGTATATGTCAAGATATTTAAGAGCATTTAATTTACATACCTGGAAACTTGTCAGAATTTAAAAATTGCTCTTATTTTTGTTTTACAGAATGAAAAATGTGATACATAAATAAAAACCTAATTTTGTTTTCCTGGCATGCTATTTTACAAAGTATGTTTATTTGCTTTCTCATTATACATGTCTTTTGATACCATTTTTTTCAGCAAAAAAAGAATCTCAGCCTTCCGTTAAATTTGTTAGCCACCAACTGAGATTATTCCTGAGTTGGAATAAAAGAATGGTTTTGACACCACATCCTAAAACTACTAAGACTGATACCTGTGTATTTCATATACAAGAGACGTTAAACGTGACAAATAATCAACTACTCATATTAGTAAAAAATTTACTTTTTTTTTTATAATTTTAAATCCTTCATAAAAAATCCTCATTCACAAGGAAAGACTAACTTTTAGTGACATATAATATGAGCATTGTGCATAGAAACCTTCTATATATGACCATATGACCCCTACATCCCCCCAACCCCCCCGGTACATGTAACATCAGGATGGTAGGCTTCATCTTTCCAATGCATCATTTGTCAAACCACATAAAGACATAAGAGGAGTGATATTTTGCCTGAACACATTTTGCACTTGGGCTTCTTCAGGAGTTAGGGGAGGGCCGAAGATCAAATGGAGGATTCACAGACCAGTAATGTGTGCTAAGGGGAACAGTAAAAACACCTTTTGTGGATCAATGATTAACATTGTTGTATCACTCTTGCTGGTGCCTTTATAATCAGTACTATTGGCCCAGCAAAACAGCCATTGATCTTCCTTTCTCCATGATGCCAGTAAGTACATACAGCTTGATATCTCAAAGATTCTATTCCCACAGCTGGGACACAAAGCATCTTCCCCAGGATGCCCAAGTATAATTTCTGTGAGCATGTAAAATTGCACTGTTTAGTTAGAACTACTGTGGGAGTCCACAGTAGTATTTTGTGGCAGAGCTGGAGCTCATTAGAACACTGTGTGGATAGAATCTTAGCGATATCACACTGTATGAACTTACTGGCACCATGGAGATTGGAAGATCAATTGCCTCTTGGGAGGTTGTTTTGCTGGACCAAAGTACTGATTACAAAGGCACCAGCTAGAGTGATAGGCTTGTGAGCAGGTGTGCCAGCAGCAAAGAACACACAGAGGCCAAATGAAATAGAGTATATATACTGTATATATATATATATATATATATATATATATATATATATATATATATGTGTAGCGCCCTCCCCAATATTTGGGTGCGCTATGTTTGAAATTTAAGGGTGGTCTGAGCCAGTAGTTGGGCTCAGACATGTTGATTGTTCTAAATTTGCTTCTGCTCTTGGTGTGATACTCCCTGGCAGTAATGTTCCCTGTTTGCCTGTAGGTGACACTGTCTTCACCAGCATAGGTTGAACTACAGGGGGTATCACAACACCTTGGGTGTCCTTTCTCGGCAGCCGTGCAGTGGGTGTGGTCTACCCACTGTGCATGCCGGGAGAGGGTACATAAGGGGCAGCCGCCTTTAATTGTGGTTCGTTTTATGCGCCTCGTGGCCCGCATGGCACGGGGTGCGTGTGTGTTCTGGCCCCGGGCACCTTCAGTCCGAGGCTACATCGCTACCTGTTAGGCCCAGCTCTACTGGCTGGGGCCTACACTTTTGGAAAGGATCCGAGGCTACCCACCTGCGGGAAGCCCACGCTTGAGAAAGGAGACCAGGGGAGGATCTGCCCCAGAGGAGACTAGCGACGGTACTGCTGTCTCGGGAGGAGGCCTGGAGCTCACCTAAGGAGGGATCCATCATCATCATTACAAGCCTTGCAATTCGCCAATCCGGCATAAAGGTTCTCTCACTATTGCTTGGCTGGGAGGTCCGGGACAGTTTAATAATCCTGTGGCAGAGGATTCCTGATCGTATCCCTAGTTTCTAAAAGAAAGATTGATTCGTGCTTCATCCCAGCTGCTAGGACCACTAAACAGGACTATCCGGGTGAGCAATACCCACTCAGGCTTGAGTGGCAACGATTGCAACTTTAGTGCTGCGTACCTGAACCTTCCCCTGTTCTTCTCTCATATCTTACTCTCCTCTCAAGTTTCCCTCAGCAAAAGAAAATAAAGCCTGACTGTTTGGGTTTTACATTTGTGTGGACATTGGCCTTTCTGGAGACTTTCTTTCTATACCCAGACAACGGAAGCCTTGGAGGTAGTTCGCAGACCCAACAAAACCAGCCGGTCCCTTAAATGGGGGTAATTGCTACATATATATATATATATTGTGAGGGGGTTAGCTCGGTAGCGGGTGTGTGTGACCCCCTGGATGGGCTCCCCACACAAAAACAGGCCCAGCAGACGGAGGTTGTGGTTTTCAAGATCAAAAGGTGCGGTTTATTTCTCTATTTACAGTGACAAAAACACAGCAAAGCAAAAAGAAACATAAACAAAATAAATCCTGGTCAGCTTGACCTCTGACTAAACATGCAGGTTTCCCTAACTAACAACTGGGATCAGCCTGGTGCTGTCCTAGTCCCTAAGTCCCTGGTTTAGTAAATGTCCAAACAAATAGCCACACAGGCTTTGTCTCACCGCACAGGGGTTCACTCTCCCTAGACAGTCCACACAGGTCTGGTTCCAGGCATGAGCAAACACCTAATGAAGCTGGGAGTTTTTATAGAGGCCTTAAATGAGCTGACAAGCTTCAGCTGGTCTCATCAACTCCCTGCCTGCACGACGCCCAGCACTCTCCCTAGAGGTATGAATCATCCATGAGCCCACTAGCCTCAGCTGGGCATCATCAACTCTCTCCCTAGTTGTATAAGTCGGCATAAAGCCTGAATCTGGGAGAAATATACCTACCCCCCTGGATGCAACCAGGTGACTTTACCTTCCTGCTGTCACATACCCCCCCCCCTCTTGTTTTAACCTTGGGGTTGGAACACCAGCAATCAGGCATTCATGTACTCGAGACAAAGCATCCACATTCCCCATTTGAACGCCAGGGCGATGCTTTACTGTGAAGTTGAATTCCTGTAGGGTCAGGAACCACCTATTTACTCTTCTATTTGTCTCCTTGTTTTGAGCCATCCACTTTAACGGAGCGTGATCCGTAACCATGTCAAAGTGCCTACCTAGCAGATAGTACCAAAGGGAATCTAGAGCCCACTTCACCGCTAAACACTCCTTTTCAACCGTGGCGTAATTTACCTCATGGGACTTCAACTTCCTGCTGAGGTAAATGACTGGGTGCTCTTCCCCGTTCCAGACCTGGGACAATACTGCTCCTAACCCCACATCTGACGCATCACTTTGTACGACAAAGTCTTTAGAGAAGTCGGGTGAGTACAACACTGGCTGGCTACATAAGGCTTGTTTCAAGAATTGGAATGCTGCCTCAGCCTCGGGGGTCCATTTAATCATGACCGACCCTTTCCCTTTCGTCAGGTTGGTTAGGGGCACAGCCTTAGAAGCAAAGTGGGGAATGAAGCGCCGATAATAACCCGCGATTCCCAGAAAGGCTCGTACCTGCTTCTTGCTGTTGGGACGTGGCCAACTCTGGATGGCCTCGACTTTGTTGAGTTGGGGTTTTATTACTCCCCTGCCAATGGTGTACCCAAGATATTTGGCCTCCTCCTGCCCAATGGTACACTTCTTGGGGTTAGCCGTAAACCCTGCTTCCCGGATAGAGTCTAGGACTGCTTGCACTTTTGGCAGATGTGAGGCCCAATCTGTGCTATGGACAATTACGTCATCCAGGTAAGCCGCAGCATACTTCCGATGGGGCCTCAGTATCTGGTCCATTTTCCGCTGGAATGTGGCCGGCGCATTCTGTAACCCGAACGGCATTCTCTTATATTGGAACGCCCCGTCTGGGGTTACAAATGCGGTTTTCTCTTTGGCCGACTTGGCCAGGGGAATTTGCCAATACCCTTTTGTGAGGTCAAGAGTCGTCATGTATCGGGCTGTTCCCAGCCGGTCGATCAACTCATCTATACGTGGCATGGGGTAGGTGTCAAATTTTGTAACTTTGTTCAACTGACGAAAATCGTTACAAAATCGCCAGCTCCCATCCGGTTTAGGCACCAACACAATGGGACTAGACCAATCACTTTGGGACTCCTCTATCACCCCTAAGTTCAGCATTTTCTGTACTTCCTCCCGTATTGCCTCCCGTCGGGCCTCTGGGATCCGATAGGGTTTTAACTTCACCCTTTCACCGGGCGGGGTAATAATATCATGCTCTACCCCAGATGTTTGTCCCGGCAGCTCAGAGAACACCTCCTTGTTGCGAAGCACAAACTCCTTAACCTCCTGTTGTTGGGGTTGTGACAAGGTGGCTGCTATTCCAACCTCCGGAATCACGCAACCAGTTTGAGCTGGTGACCAAGTTTCTGCGACTAGGGACTCTCTATCCCTCCAGGCTTTCAACAGATTAACGTGATAGATCTGTTCGGGCTTTCGCCTTCCTGGTTGTCTGACCTTGTAATTCACTTCGCTCACTTTTTCCATTATCTCGTAGGGGCCTTGCCATTTGGCAAGGAATTTACTTTCAACCGTAGGGACAAGTACCAATATCCTATCCCCCGGGGAAAAGGTACGGGTCTTGGCTCCACGGTTGCACACTCTCTGCTGTGCCAACTGCGCTTGGGCCAAATGTTCCTTCACGATGGGCATTACCTGTGCAATTCGATCTTGCATCAGGGCGACATGCTCAATCACACTCCTGTGGGGAGAACTCTCACTTTCCCAAGTTTCCTTGGCAATATCCAACAGCCCTCTTGGGTGTCTCCCATACAGTAACTCAAAGGGGGAGAATCCCGTAGAGGATTGGGGCACCTCCCTAATAGCAAACATCAAATAAGGAAGTAGACAGTCCCAATCCTTTCCATCTCTATCCACCACTTTCTTCAACATTTGTTTTAGGGTTTTGTTGAATCTTTCAACCAGCCCATCGGTTTGGGGGTGATACACAGACGTACGCAATTGCGTCACTTTGAACAATTTACACAGCTCTTTCATAACCCGGGACATAAAGGGTGTACCTTGGTCCGTAAGCAGTTCTTTACAAACACCCACCCGGCTAAAAACAAGAGATAGCTCTTTGGCTATGGTTTTGGCCGAGGTATTTCGGAGAGGGATCGCTTCTGGATAACGGGTGGCATAGTCCATTATAACTAATATGTACTGGTGCCCCCTAGCGGACTTGATTATAGGACCTACCAAATCCCTTGCGATCCTCTCAAACGGGACCTCAATGATGGGTAGAGGGACCAGCGGGCTACGGAAATGTGGCATCGGGGCCGACCTCTGACACACAGGGCAGGAGGAACAATAATTTTCTATGTCCTTCATCACCCCAGGCCAATAGAATCTCTGTAATACCCTCTCTCGGGTTTTCTCTGTCCCCAGATGACCTCCAAGAATGTGCCCATGGGCCAACTCCAACACCAACTTCCTGTAAGGTTTGGGCACCACAAGCTGCTCAACGGTTTCTTCTGCCCTTTTTGCCACCCGATACAGTAGGTCCTTCTCTACGCTGAAGTATGGGTAAGTGCAGGTATTATCTGGGTTCACTAACTCGCCATCTATTTCCACTACGTTTTCCCGTGCCTTTATTAGGGCGGGGTCTTTTAACTGTTCTGTGGCAAAATTTTCCCTGTGAACCTCAAGATCAGAAAACTCCACAGACGGTAGGTTTTCGTCTGAGGAGGTGGGCTCCTCTCTAGTTTCTTGAGTCTCGCCTGCCAATACTGACAAGGGAAATTCTGGAGAGTCCTCACCACTCTCAGAGGAGTTCTGGCTATCACCTTCCTGGTACATAGGGGCACCAGTGGGGGGCTCAGGATCATCCCACAGTTCCCAGAACTTCGGAAAATCCCTTCCCACAATGGCATCATGCGGTAATTGAGATACTAACCCCACTGGATGAGAGAGGGTACCTTTGGGGGTCTTGAAACAAACTGTAGTCACTGGATACTCTCGGGTGTCCCCATGCACACAAATAACAGCTACCTTGCTATTCCCAGAGACCTCTGTTTTAACTAATTCAGCCTTTATCAGGGTCACAAGGCTACCTGAATCCAGTAATACCACAACATTTCTACCATGAATACACATTTTGCATAAATGTTTCTCAGTTCCCCGAATGGCAGTGCATGCGACTGTCGCACACAGCGACTGACGTCTGTCCGTCAGAAAGTCACATTGCATGGGTTCCTCCACAACCGGGCAATTTGCTGCAATATGTCCCGCTTGCCGGCAGCGGTAGCAAAAAACCCTTTTGGCTGCCTCTTGAGCCCCCGACTTCCCAGGCTGTTCTCGCCAAACCCTGGGCAGAGCTCCCACCCTCTCACTCTCTCCACCCTCACCCCTTGGAATCATCTTATCCGCCCCTGGGGATGGTCTGGTCTTAGGGTGGAAAGTCCGAGAGTCTCTGGAAGAGGCCGTCAGGTTCTCTGCAGCCAAGTATCTCTCTACATGATCCACAAGTTTACCGGCCGTTTCTGGGTCTCCATGGCTTACCCACTTTTGAATGGCGGTAGGAAGAGCTCTCAAGAAACGATCCATCACAACACGTTCCACAATCTCCGGTGTGGACAAAGTCTCTGGCTGTAGCCACTTCCTGCTCAGGTGAATGAGATCATACATTTGAGACCTGGGGGGTTTTCCAAGCTGGAAAGTCCAGTTATGCACACGCTGAGCCCGGACAGCCAGGGTGACACCCAGCCTTGCCAATATTTCAGCTTTTAGCATCACATAGTCTTTTGCTTGGTCAGGCTCTAGGTCATAGTAAGCTTTCTGCGATTCACCAGTTAACAGAGGAGCCACCAGTCCAGCCCACTGCTCCTCAGGCCACTTTTCTCTTTCAGCAGTCCTTTCAAATGTGGTCAAAAATACCTCTGGATCATCCTCTCCAGTCATTTTTGTCAATAAACGACTCACCCCAAAGGACGCGGTATTAGTGGGACGGCTTTCCTCACTGGTCTGCGGACGTTGCTGCATTACTGCTTCCATCTGTTGTTGTAGTCTCTGCTCTTGCTTCTGCAACAGGTCTATGAAGCGGGCCTCAGATTGCTGCTGGGCTTGTTGCTGGGCTGCGAAGCTCTTTTGCAAACCTGCATTTGTCTGCTGTTGATTGGCATTTGCTAGAGCCAGCTGTTTCAGTATCTCCTCCATGCTGGCTTAAAAAAAAACTGCCACTGGTTCTCCACCAACTGTGAGGGGGTTAGCTCGGTAGCGGGTGTGTGTGACCCCCTGGATGGGCTCCCCACACAAAAACAGGCCCAGCAGACGGAGGTTGTGGTTTTCAAGATCAAAAGGTGCGGTTTATTTCTCTATTTACAGTGACAAAAACACAGCAAAGCAAAAAGAAACATAAACAAAATAAATCCTGGTCAGCTTGACCTCTGACTAAACATGCAGGTTTCCCTAACTAACAACTGGGATCAGCCTGGTGCTGTCCTAGTCCCTAAGTCCCTGGTTTAGTAAATGTCCAAACAAATAGCCACACAGGCTTTGTCTCACCGCACAGGGGTTCACTCTCCCTAGACAGTCCACACAGGTCTGGTTCCAAGCATGAGCAAACACCTAATGAAGCTGGGAGTTTTTATAGAGGCCTTAAACGAGCTGACAAGCTTCAGCTGGTCTCATCAACTCCCTGCCTGCACGACGCCCAGCACTCTCCCTAGAGGTATGAATCATCCATGAGCCCACTAGCCTCAGCTGGGCTTCATCAACTCTCTCCCTAGTTGTATAAGTAGGCATAAAGCCTGAATCTGGGAGAAATATACCTACCCCCCTGGATGCAACCAGGTGACTTTACCTTCCTGCTGTCACAATATATATATTGTAGAATGTTCCAACAGGTCACAACTAGGCCTGGCTGGTGAGCACAACCGTCCAGAGCCAATTACAGAGTCAGTAGCAGCAGTTCTGTAGCTTGAAACAATAGCAAAAGCTTCTGCAATGAGGAGTTAGAATGCTGCCTGGCCGGTTATGCCCAACGGGGAGGCTGTCCCTGACAGATGGGGAACTTGTCCCTACACTAACCACTCGCAGAATGTGTGCCAAATCAGGTGACCAGGGCTTAAAAGAAGCTCTGTCCTCACCCAAGGTGGCTGTGGAGGTCATGAGGGGCCCCAGCGTCCAATCTGACAGCTGTTCCCCTGGTGACCGCAGGAAATCATAGATAAACCAAGTTCCCCACAACTTCCTTCCTCTTCTGCTTGGGTTGAGCTCCACCTACAATGGGGAGTGTCAATGATTTTTATAAGAAGTATTTTTAATTATGAAATAAAATTTGTGAGTTTATTTCCAGGAAGATACGTTAAAGCGGTTGTATAGGTAATTTTTTAACTTTTACCTACAGGTAAGCCTATACTAAGGCTTACCTGTAGGTAAAAAAAATATCTCCTAAACCTTTACGGTTTAGGAGATATTCCCCCCGCAATGCGCCGCTGACAGCAGTGGCGCATGCGCACAGGGGATTCTCGGGCTGAAGGCTCGGCAGACGCCGGACCTCGCCGGAACGAAGTCTCCCGCACGCATGCGCGGGAGTAAGACATCACGGCTCCAGCCACTCACAGCGCTGGAGCCGCGATACCCGGAAGACACACCGAGGCAATATGTCATCTCCCTCGGCGTGGACCAGGTGAGTCAACGATGCCTCGTTCTAAGGTAAGTATTTCATAATGCGGTGCATACTAGCTCATTATGCCTTTCCCTTGCAGGTCACTAGTAAAAAAAAAAAGTTGGTTACTTTACAACCGCTTTAAGTAGCCAACTCCGGGAGAGACAAGTTAATACAGAGCCACCATCCCACTCCATCATGGGCAGTCATTTTGGCCCCTATATATATACACCTGGGTATCACCATAGGTAACGTATTAGTTCTCAGTTCCCTCTTATAGAGTTCATGGAATACCCTTTAAGTACTCATTTATTTATCCATTCTTTTCCATTTTGCCCTGTAGCCAAAGTATATGCATTCTTCTCCTGATGAGTGGCTACAACTGCCATGAAACGCGTCGAGACACATGAGTCATCTGATTAAAGGATGCCAATACCAGCCTTCTTTAACTATGCACTTTATTGTATGATTTCATTCATTTTTCTATGATGATTGTACATTATTGGATCTGTATACGTATTTTATTTTATTTTTTAACTGCTCTTTTTTGTATTAACTATGTACATTAAATATGTCAACTTGATCATGTTCATTTCTAATTTATTATTATGTTTCTTTTTGAAACTTTGTGTCATGCATTTTTTACATGACACAATCTATGTTATACTGGGTACTATGTGTATTCATGAACCAAAAATTTATCAAATATTTAATTGGAGTTTGTTTGTTCCGGTATCTGCCCTGTACAGGGAATCACAACGCATGACCCGAAAAGATAGGTTCCACTCCATTCATTATGCTGCATACACATGCCTCATTCAAAGTCCCAAAACCCCTCTTTTTCCTTTTACTACAACTGAGATTAGTTGAAGATTTGAAGGTCCAGTTAAGGTATTGCTATATTCCTATATCTCACAGGAAGTCCAGCAGTAAAAATCATTCACTGCAATTCCTGGTTCTAACCCAAATCCACCAAACTCAGACATGCACCTATCCTAGGACACCTGCATTTAATAAAAATATATTGTGGTGGGTATTCTCAACTTCCTAAAAAGTATGGCTGTCCATGGCATCAGAACTTTCAGAATCACTGACCTGCATACTCTTCCAGGTCAGTGACTTTTAAAGTTTTGAAGCCCCATCCCCCAATGCACATACCTTAAAAAACTATGCCATAAAAAGTTTTTGTACAAAACAAAAACCATCAGACCCAGCTTCTGATGCTACCAGGAACAGGGGTGACATCAATGATCCCTACATGGTATAGAAATTAGGCTTGTGCAATTCGTTTCGTAACGAATTGAAATTCGTCCGAATTTAGCAACTTTCGGACATTCGGAAGCATTCGAATTTCCGAACAAAGCAATTACGAATAAGACCGAATCCGAAATAAATTATACCGCAAATAGCGAATGCCCGAATGTCTTCGGCATAATTCGTTATGAAAAAGTTACGAATGTACGAATCCATACGAAGCACAATAACACTCACTCTGCTCTGCTCTCTGCTTCTCCCACACCGTGCTGAACTCCCTCTCAAAATGGTGTACAGGGGCGGAGGTTATAGCCGCATGTAAAAAACGAAAGTAAAATACGAGATTTCGAATCCATTCGAAGCACAATAACACTCTGCTCTGCTCTCTGCTTCTCCCTCACCGTGCTGAACCCTCTCAAAATGGTGTACAGGGGCAGAGGCTATAGCCGCATGTAAAAAACGAAAGTAAAATACGAGATTTCGAATCGTTACAAATAACCGCAATGTATTTAGAAAAGTACAAATCCATTCGAAGCACATTAGGCATAATAGGCAGCGTCGTTGTGAGAGAGACACGGAAAATTACGAATCAACGAACCCAAAAAAAGTTACGAAAGTAGGAGTTGTGTCCAGAATCAACGAAAAACAACGTACTCTACCGAAAGTACGAACCCAAAAAAAGTTACGAAAGTAGGAGTTGTGTCCAGAATCAACGAAAAACAACGTACTCTACCGAAAGTACGAATTATAAAGCAACAAAAAATTCAACGAAAAATGTCGCTTGCAAAAATACGAATGAGTCCGAACACGAAAAATCCCGTCTAGCAAAATTACGAATGATTACGAATCAACAGGACCGGAAAGAAACGAACCGAAACGGAACGAATTTTTCCGTTGTGCACAAGTCTAATAGAAATTACATAAGGGTCAGCAGGACCTGGAATTGTTGCTTTCCCAGAGGACTTCAGAGGATAATTTCCCAGGATCAGAGCACCATTCAGCATAATGTACAGTAAAAATATGAATATTTACACAATTTTTTTACAGGTTTGCCTTTTCTCACAGACTTCGAAATTCCAACAGGGACAGGTAAAAGGTATGGTATGGTCTTACGTCAGCACAAAGCAAAGGCAACTATGACTGGGACCACCAGACCCTAAGGGCCCAGGAGCAGTTGCACCCTATAGCCCACCCATGTTGTTACGAACAGGCTAAACACTCTGCAGCATAACAGAAAAGGACCTACCTAGAAGCACACTATGCATTCCTGTCCTTATGAAGCTGGTTTTCAAGTTAGTAAGCCAAGAGTATATCACATCAAATATTATCCATAACAAAGGATTAAGACATAAAATATATAATCACACAACGGTTTTCTTTCACTTCTTATCTTTTGTAAATGTGTAATGGGTATAATAGACAGTAAAATGTCTAAACCATCTGTGACATTAAAGTATATGATTTTTGGCCCTAATCTGTATCTCAAATTATGCAAAAATATCCATTAGATGTATCAAAGGACAGAAAAATGGCATTACTCAGATAAAGTGCTATGATAAGAAGATCTTTTGATGTCTTGTGATGGGTTTAGTAAAGGGGGAAAAAAGTATTTATTCATTATGCAACAGAAATGTGGCACCTCCAGTGCTCTTATTTTCATGGAGATCCATTATGGCATAGTTAATAACTAATATAAAGCCATATGAAACCTCTGATTAAAAATTGCCTGTTTAGCTCAGCTGTAAAATATAATCGAAGCAGTCCTTTTTTCCAGTGGTCAAGACAGTGTACACATGAGCACCAAAAAGAAGGGCTCAAAAAGTACCATTGATTCTTTTCCACCCCCTAGCTTGTGACTGAGTTGCAGAATTCTGCAACCACCACAAACCCACCATCACTACCACCATCCACAACCTTCCAGGAACACGCACATGTCCCAGGATGCGGCAAGAGAAGTTTGCAGTGGGGAACTGGTTGTGATTCCAGCACCCAAAGTCAAGATGACGGTACCAGGGATTTGCAGCCTTGAGAAGATTCGGCTGCATGAAGACAGCAATCTATGGACCGGTAAGTACCTTAATTTTAGAAGTCAACAGCTACATTATTTTTAGCTGCTACCTTTTAATTTTTTTAAATCTTAGTGAAGTTCCTCTTAAAGCATGTAGTTATTAGGTATCCTTTGTACAAAAGGTATGAAAGTACCCTTAATTCCCCCTAGAACAAAATCCTATTAAAACTAATATTTACCATCAGCCTTGACCAGCGATCTTCACTGTCTGGCCCAGCTCAGAGCTGCACTGACTTTCTTCTAAAAGTGGTGCTTCGTACTGCACATGCACCTTGGCTCCATTCATTGCTATGGGAAGCCATTCTCCAGGTGACCACTGGAGGCTGCCATGAGTACAGCTTTGCCATAAGAATGAGTACTAACAAAATACTAACAACAAACTGCAAAGCTATCCAAAACCCTGCTCCCAGGCTACATCACTAAACTTGTCTCAAAATACCAGAAAACCCGTTTTCTTCACTCCTCCCAAGACTTCCTCCTCTCTAGCTACCTTGTTACCTCCTTTCATGATAACCTGCAGGACTTATGAAAGGTCTGTCTGACTATCTTCTACTTTATCCACCTTTAGGCGATCCCTGATAGCCCAGATAGGCAATTTCCAATTCTAACTAATAAACTGTACATAGTTCTGAAGAAAAAATGTTTTTAACCTTAATGCAATTTCTGTATTAATGTAAAAAATCTTCCAATGTCTGTGCCCACTGCCCACCTTTAGCCATCCCTAAACATTTACCTCTCTCTGCAGCAGTGTTGTTCTACTCCTTCTGCTATCACAAGAATCTCTGAGAGCAGCTGGAGCCGTTGACTCCGGCTGCTGTCAGTTAAATGCTGTGAGGATTGACTGGGACGGGGGGCATGGCTGAGCCATGCTGTGTGGGTCTATTGACACACATACAGCCCAGCTCAGAAGCGCACCCTCACAAGTGCCCTCTCAGCAGCCTGTTTGATATGGAGGCACTATTAGAAAAGGAGGAGCCGAGAGCACCTGCAGGGGGGCTCCAGAAGTAAGGGGCTACTCCCATACCAGAAAGTAATTATAGCATGTTCATTATTTTAAGGTGCTTGTAATCTAAGGTCCTTACCTCACATGCATACATACTGTATTCCAGGCCCAATTTAGACTTAATTCACTTAACTTATGAGCAAGTCTTTGGTATGTGGAAATTAAAAGAAGTTCCCAGAGGAAACCCACGCAGGCATGGGAGAACATAGAGTGCTTGAGAAAACCTGGCTAGGCAGAGGAAGCCAATGCAAGCACAGAGAGAACATGCAAACTCCATTCAGATAGTGTAATAACCAGAATTTGAATTTGGGACCCTAGTGCTTCAAGGCAAAAATGTTAACCACCAAGTCACTGTGCAACCCAATCACTTCCAGTTATAGGTTGTCAATGTTCTGTCCCTGTCTTCTACTTTTTTTTTTCCTGTGTTGTCACCCTGTCATTTGGGCTTCCAACGAAGACTATAAGTATTAATTTTAACATACATCAAGCAGGCATTGCCATTCTTGCCAGAATTTGCAATTAGGCCCTCACAAATGTCAGACAGCCATTATTGAAGTGAATGATGCACTATCCACTCTCTAGCTTTCAAACTTCACAGGGATTACGCACGCCACAGCCCACATTTTATGGCCCATTCATGATATAAGAGCTACAGTGTGTAGCCTGTTAAAGCTCATGGAGTTCTCTCTTCTTCAAGCAGTAGAGATAGCTCTGTGATTGAAGAAGAGCCGGTTATATTACTCTGATGCCGCGTACACACGACCGTTTTTAATGACAAGAAAAATGTCATTTTTTTAAATGGTCATTAAAAATGATCACGTGTGGGCTTTCCAGCATTTTTGCCAACGAGAAAAACGCTGAGAATCACGACGAGAACATGCTCTAATTTTTCACGTCATTTTTTACATCGTCGTTTTTCTCGTCATGAAAAACGGCCGTGTGTGGGCTTTAACGACGTGAAAAAAAATGCGCATGCTCAGAATCAAGTATGAGACGGGAGCGGTCGTTCTGGTAAAACTAGCGTTCGTAATGGAGATAGCACATTCGTCACGCTGTAATGGTCTGAAAAGCATGAGGCTGAAAAGCGCGAATCGTCGCTCAATAAACTTTACTAACATGAAGGGTGGCGCCATCCGAATGAAACTTCCCCTTTATAGTGCCGTCGTACGTGTTGTACGTCACCGCGCTTTACTCGAACATTTTTTTCCACGATAGTGTGTAGGCAAGGCAGGCTTGAGAGAAAACACGAAAAATCACGTTAAGAAAAATGCTGTTTTTTTCAATGACATTAAAAACGGTCGTGTGTATGCGGCATAATGCCCCGTACACACGATCGTTTTTTCATGCCGTTAAAACTGCCATTTTAAAAAATGGCCCTGAAAAATGATTGTGTGTATGCTCCAGAGCATTTTTAACGACGTTTAAAAATTCCGGACATGCTCTCTTTTTTCACGTCGTTTTTCATGTCGTTTTTTTTAACGACGTGAAAAACGATAGTGTGTATGCTTTAACGACGTGAAAAAAAACGCGCATGCTCAGAATCAAGTAAGAGACGGGAGCGCTCGTTCTGGTAAAACTAGCGTTCGTAATGGAGATAGCACATTCATTACACAGTAACGGACTGAAAAGCGCGAATCGTCGCTCAACAAACTTTACTAACATGAAGGGTGGCGCCATTCGAACGGAACTTCCCCTTTATAGTGCCGTCGTACGTGTTGAACGTCACTGCGCTTTGCTTGATGGTTTTTTTTAATGATGGTGTGTACGCAAGGCAGGCTTGAGAGGAAACATGAAAAAAAAACGAGGAGAAAAACGTTGGTTTAAAAAATGACATTAAAAACGATCGTGTGTACGGGGCATTAAGAGGTCAAGTGACCATGCTCTCCGTTTTTTTTTTCTACCTCTCTTTATATTCATTTATTTCTATTTCATTTTAATTGTGTCTCTGCTCGTGGACGGTGACCGACATTTGTAAAATACACCATTGAAGTTTTTATAAATGTACTTTTTTTAAAAGTCCCTTACCAAACTAGATATCAGCTTATCAAGCTAGATTATCCATCTCCATTTGTATTGTGATTATCAAATCTGACAGATATGGATGTTTAGAAAAGGTGTCAAACATCAATAGCATGCAAGGACATACAAGAGATTTTATGTGGGCTATACAGTATATGGGCCATCAACCTGGCTCTCTTGTGGCTACATTCTTTATATGGGCTATTTAATATCTGACTGGGTGTTAACCTTAAAAATTGTTGGAGCGCATAATAAATCTGGCTATAGGAAGAGAAGTTGATAACCAGTTAATGCCATTGCTTTGTCCATTCAAGATCATCTAAAATCGACTTTTAGCTGCATTATCAGCTTGTATATTGGTATCTTAGTGTAGTATCTCCAAAGTAGGAACAGAGTTTGCATCTGAACATTAATTATTCTATAGAAATAGCATGCATTTCTCCACTGATATGCTTTAAAAATGATCCTTAATAGAATTACTTTTGACAAGCAAGCTTCAGGCCAGCAAAGGTCAATCAACACCAGAGGACTTTTGGACAGCAAATAATGGACATAATCAACCACCTGGAGACATCACTTCATGCTTCGCCTTTTCCTGCTGCGTGTAACTGGGTATGACATGTTGTGCAGAGCACGAATAAGCAGACTCACCGCACAATAGGTGTTAATGGGAACCACTTTATTTTATGTCTTCTAAAAAACATCTGCCCAGAGAAAGAAGCTTTGAAGTCCCAGATTTTTGCCATTAACAATGCATCCAACAGCAAGCAATAAACCAAAAAGAGTTAACACATGGTGAAAACAGCTCATTGCAAAATAGAGATTAAAAACATTCTAAAATAACACAGAGGAGAGGGGAAGCATGGTTGAGATAGTACAGATCTGTCGTCAAGATGTATCACAGACTTACAAGTCACCTAGTATACCTCTGTAAGCTAGGATGTTCTGTAGTAATAAAATCATTTTTTTTACTTAAATTTAGAGCGCCTGATTTTCCTTGGTCAGAGCTCAAAGTAAAAATTTTATGTTTTCATGTATTATATAATATTTAATGTATGTATTAATCAGATAACAATGAAATATTAGATATACATATTCTATATTTACCACTTGTAATCAGAAAGTTACAAACTCTAAGCAAGACCATCAGCTTTGTGGAGGCCTCCTCTCATACACGGATGCCCTTTTTAAAAAAAAAAAAAACTGTTTTCACGTTTGATACATCTCTGTGGCTATAAATACTGGAATAGACACTCCAAGATTATCCCATAAATCACCTACAGAGATTATAATAAAATGTAATAAAGTGTATCGGTGCATATACAACTAGAAAAACTGAGTTAAAAAACCTGATTTAAACTCAACCACCAAAGAACTACATACAGTGGGGATCGAAAGTTTGGGCACCCCAGGTAAAAATGTGTATTAATGTGCATAACGAAGACAAGGCAAGATGGAAAAATCTCCAAATGGCATCAAATTACAGATTAGACATTCTTATAATATGTAAAAAAAAAGTTAGATTTTATTTCCATCATTTACACTTTCAAAATTACAGAAAACAAAAAAATGGCATCTGCAAAAGTTTAGGCACCCTGCAGAATTTATAGCATTCACTGCCCCCTTTGCAAAGCTGAGACCTGCCAGTGTCATGGATTGTTCTCAATCATCGTCTGGGAAGACCAGGTGAAGTCAATCTCAAAGGTTTTAAATGGCCAGACTCATCTGACCTTGCCCCAACAATCAGCACCATGGGTTCTTCTAAGCAGTTGTCTAGACTCTAGAAAACTGAAACTGAAAATAGTTGACGCTCTCAAAGCTGGAGAAGGCTATAAGAAGATAGCAAAGCGTTTTCAGATGTCAATATCCTCTGTTCGGAATGTAATTAAGAAATGGCAGTCATTAGGAACAGTGGAAGTTAAAGCAAGATCTGGAAGACCAAGAAAAATATCAGACAGAACAGCTCGCAGGATTGTGAGAAAAGCAATTCAAAACCCACGTTTGACTGCACGATCCCTCCAGAAAGATCTGGCAGACACTGGAGTTGTGGTACACTATTCCACTATAAAGAGATACTTGTACAAATATGGTATTCATGGAAGAGTCATCAGAAGAAAACCTCTTCTACGTCCTCACCACAAAAATCAGCGTTTGAACTTTGCAAATGAACATATAGACAAGCCTGAGGCATTTTGGAAACAAGTTCTGTGGACCGATGAGGTTAAAATATAACTTTTTGGCCGGAATGAGCAAAGGTACGTTTGGAGAAGAAAGGGCACAGAATTTAATGAAAAGAACCTCTGTCCAACTGTTAAGCATGGGGGTGGATCAATCATGCTTTGGGGTTGTATTGCAGCCAGTGGCACAGGGAGCATTTCACGAGTAGAAGGACAAATGGATTAATTTCAGCAAATTTTGGATGGTAACTTGATGCCATCTGTGAAAAAGCTGAAGTTAAAGAGAGGATGGCTTCTACAAATGATAATGATCCTAAACACACCTCAAAATCCACGGGGGATTACATCAAGAGGCGTAAACTGAAGGTTTTGCCATGGCCTTCACAATAAAAATACCTCAACCAAGAATTGAAAGACTCTTGGCTGGCTACAAAAAGCGTTTACAAGCTGTGATACTTGCCAAAGGGGGCAGTATAAGATATTAACTCTGCAGGATGCCAAAACTTTTGCAGACGCCATTTTTTTGTTTTCTGTAATTTTGAAAGTGTAAATGATGGAAATAAAATCTAACTTTTTTTGACATATTATAAGAATCCTGAAGCAGCCTAGTTTACATGCCATTTTTTATCTCATGGAATGTGAGTACCCTTTATCTTGAATGCAATAAATTTACTGAACAAACAGAGAGCACTTAGATCTTTTCCTTATCTCTTATACTGGGGATTCACGGAGGACTGAAGAGAATTGCTGAGGAATCTATGATCCACGTTATACACCTGCTTGTATTTCTCTGCTTGCATGACCACTTGTTAATTCAGGGGTCCATGTTATGAGGTAATTTGAATTACAGAGGTGGAGGGATCGTCACTGAATGTGGTTTGGAGCACTGGTGGAGTATTTCGTTGAAAAATCTGTTCACCTTTACCATAGACTGCAATTTTTATCTTTTTTTTTTTTTTTTGGGACTTTTACCTGCGCTGCACTTTCTACTATTATTATATACCTTTTTTGAATTACGTGAAAATTCCTAGTGTCCTGCTTGCAAATACAGGGGGTTTAGTATTTATATTTTTGCGCTGATTGCATTTATTTATTCTATATATTATAAGAATGTCTAATCTGTAATTTGATGCCATTTGGAGATTTTTCCATCTTTCCTTGGCTTCGTTATGCACATTAATACACATTTTTACCTGGGGTGCCCAAACTTTCGATCCCCACTGTATAATGTATAACGTTACTTACTGGACTATAGTAAATCCACATTTTATTAATCAAAAAATATAACAAAAGATGGATATATGCAAATTGTATAATGCATTCAAATGGTACCACATCCACATCATACACACCTAAAAACACGCATTCCACCTCTTTTATTACATATAAATACTCAATGTGCCCCTAACAAATATCATTGTATAATGATTTGGTAGACAATAAATAAAAAGTCAAAAAGATCTAAAAAAATTTAATGGTAATAGTGATGCCATGCATGGTGGATAAATGGAACTACAGAGACAAAGAGTTCAAAAGAAAAACAAGCAAATAGCCATTCAATGATAATATCCTTGTTGAAGATGATGGTAAGTATCATTAGTATCAATACTCCAAGGTGCCAGGTAAAGGAACAAATGGAGAGACATGGATCTCTGGTTGACTCATATTGTAAAACCTCCAATAATGGTAAGGGAGAGATGAATTTGCATGGTCCAAAGGAGGATGAGTGTCCAACAAAACAAAGTCAATAACTGTCTAGAGCATATGTCTGTATGATTCCGAAATGGATTCTGTGAACGTAACCTCCCTCGCACATCAGTGTACATTCAAGTAAACCATTACATTGGCTACCTTAGAAGAGTGTCCTTAAAGTATTTGAACAAGAAGACCCACAGATCACAGAGTCAATGGCTGTGCTTGTAAAAACATACATGCAAGTTTAATATACCGTGCTTTTAAATCCAGTAGTTCATACAAAAATAGACCCATAGTTCTCATGCAGGAGATTGCACTTCTTGAATGCACATAGCCATGCACCAATAGATCACCAATGGGGCAGAGAAGGTGGATGCCAGATGTACCTGACCGGTTTTGCGGGGCATAGGCCAGCTGTTTCAGAGGCAAGATCAGTTATTCTACACCTCTGTGGCTGCATGCTATTTCTCAGGGTGGTTTTCCTGGAGGTGAGAACAGTAGACTATGCCTGTGCAATAAGCGTTAGTACATCCACTTATATTCTACACTGGGAGAGCATGTGACAGGGTGACAGCACAGGAGAAAAACTAGGAGACAGGTAGGGATGAGCAAAATGTACCTGGGTTCAGTTCAATGCACATTCGGCAAACACGATTGAAGTTGGGATCCTGAATCCAAACCTCATTGAAGTTGAATCTAAGAAATCAGTAATGCTCAATTTTTGAGCTAACAAAGGGAACTGGGAAGCTGGTTAGGGGGACATGTATCAATGAAATAAATTTTTATTGGTTTTAGCCTCCTGTCATTAATCAGATTTGATCAGAACAGTGTGGACTGCACAAGTGAACCAGACGTATGTAGGTGAAGAAAGTAATAATTTATTAAGAAACTTGAATATTGTATAAACGCAACCACCTCCAATATCACACAGTGCACAATCAAACCAATGTTAAACAAGACCCCAAAATAACAATAATCAGACAAGTACAATAACAATAATCAGATGAGCATATACAGCCAAAATGGAATACCGGGATCGTAGTCTCAAGGCAGGCCAGGGTCATAACAGGAGATCAGCAGATGGGGGACAAGGAGCAAGACGGACGGGGAGAGGGTGGAAGGGATCAGACAGAAGGGCAGGGATCCAGGGATACAGGACTGACAGGAACAAGTACAAATAGGTTCAGGATCAGAGTCAGGTTCAGGATACAGGAAACATGTTTAGGATGAGAGCAACAGGTCAGGGCACAAGGCAAAGCCAAGGTAAAGTGTGTTTGAACTTGCCAGGTTTTTATACCATTACCTGCTATAAGGTTCAGGTGATTCCTAACTGCAGGAGGCAATATCTGCTCCATACTGCCAGGATCCACCTGCTGGTGGACGCCAGTACTGCGGCCCAAAGATCACATAACACCAGCAGGGAAAGGCTCTGCTGACAGTTCCAAACTGCCAGGAGACACCTGCTGGTGGACATCAGTACTGCATGCCAAATATCATATAGTACTACCAGCTGGTAGAACCTTTCCTAACACCTCCTCCAAATTTTTTTATTTTTTTTGCAGTAATTCGACTTCTTGCTAGAGGGTGGCTATGTTCATTCTCCATGGGACTACTGACTATGGTATTTATACTGTGCATAAAGAAGTGCACATGACTGCAATAACATGCACTGCTCATTCCAAACAGAAGTGAGGGGGGAAGTAGAGGTTCAGGAGCTCAAGGAGGACATTACAAAGAAGCAGAAAAACACAGTAAAAAACAAACTAATGAAAAATAGATCACAGGGCCAATAAGCAGTGGATGTGTATGAATGTTTGGAAAATAAAGATATTATTAAGTATCACTTTAAAGTTTAAGCAGGCTCCATAGACATATTCAATCTGGAACAAAAAAAAAACCATGTCTGTTTCAAATGTATAGGAAAAAAATGCAAAGATTCGCAGCACTCCTTTAAAGCCTTTACTTGATAATCCACAATTTCTGAGGTAGAGAGCATGTAGAATTTAAAGAATTGAGTGTTTTGTTTCAGTGGATGTGTATGCATTATTTTTGGAGAATAAGGATATTGTTTCATATCACTTAAAAGTTTCAGCAGGCTCAGTGGGCATATTCAATCTGGAACAATGTCTCAAATGTAAAAGAATAAAAAATTCAAAGATTTGCAGCACCCCTTTGAAGCCTTTATTGGATAGGCCACAATTTCTGAGGTAGAGAGCAAGCACAATACATGTAGATTGTAGAATTTAAAAAAAAAAAATTATTTTGTTTCAGAGACTAAAGATTGAAGTTACATAGGCTACAATTTCTGAGAGTGAGCATATTGCATCTGGAAATTTTGAGGCAGAGATTAGGCCAATTTCAGGCAGAAATATCACGTGAAAATGAATATTTTCTGACACAGGTTTTAAAAATAGCAAATATTAGCAGAACAGAATCTCATCTTTTTTATTTAATAGATAGTACATTTGGAGATAGAGAGTCGGCTTCTTTCAGCCAGAATAAATTTTTAGAAAATTGTATGGATTAGCTAAAAAAACTCTCATCCATTTTAATGGGAGGTAATGGGAGGTCATTTTGGGAACAGGGAGAAGTCCTATTTCATCAGTAATTTGTATAGATTAATTTAACATTTATCCTTTGCCATGGGAGACAATTTGGGAAACCGAGAGTTGGCACATTTCAGCGAGAATAATAAATGAAAAGATATTATTTTGTATATATTGTATAATAAAATAGATCTATTTGCTGAACTCACATGCAATCACTGCATATTGCTGAGTCTCATTCTTCAGGGTTTTGGGGAAAGAGAGTAGGCATACTTTCCCAGAAATATTAAAGTGTTTGTAAAGTCTTGTTTTTTTCCTATAAATATAACAAACATGTTATACTTACCTACTCTGTTGCAGTGGATTTGCACAGAGTAGCCCAGGTCCTCCTCTTCTCAAGTCCCTCTTCTGTGATCCTGGCCCCTCCCTCCTGTTAGTGCCGCCAGAGCAAGCAGCTTGCTTTGGGGGCACCCAACCCGAGTCATAGCTCCCTGTGTCCATTCAGACATGAAGCCTTGACCCGGCCCTGCCCCCTCTCTCCCCTGATTGGCTAGCTGACTTTGATTGACAGCAGTGGCAGCCAATGTCTGTGTCTCAGCTGATCAGGAGGGAAAATCTCGGACATTCATGGACATCGCTGGACAGAGAGGGACCTCAGGTAAGTGTAAGGTGGGCTGAGGGGAGGCTGCTGCACACAGAAGGTTTTTTATCTTAATGCATAGAATGCATTAAAATAAAAAAACTTCCGCCTTTACAACCATTTTAAGCTGCACTTTATTTTTTCAGAGACATTCTATACACATTGTACCCATTAGAGGCACTTTCCTGATAAAGGGGGCCCTGCGTGGCTCCAAAACATTGCTGTATATGTACAGTGTGATCAAGTAAATAATGATTTGGACCCTTCTGAGAAATCCTTGGTGCTGATGATATTTTTCCATTCATTTGAGGCACATATTCTCATCCTATTTAATATGGGGCAATTAGACAAGTATGGAGTAGGCATTTATTAGACAGAAATATAAAATTAAGATTTAGCTCCTTAAATATTGTATAAAAATTTAACAAATTTGATGTATAGAGCCACATCTTTTTTTATCCAAGAACATTTCAGGAACAGGGAGAATTAGTTTTTTTTTAAACCAAACCATAAGCATGAAGACTTTGTGAAAACACTCAATTATAACAGTACTGACATGTTGCAGTGAATTTCCTTTTTTAATAGAAGAAATGATTTCTAGTAAAGCTATAATAAGATAATTTCACAATAATATATTTTAGAGACAGGTTAGAAATTGTAAAGATTAAATGCACAGAATATCATACTTTTAAAAGAGAAGTGTGGGATTTAAAAAAAAAAACATACTCACCTTGGTGGACACAGCATTGGTCCACTGCTGCATCTGAGAATGAGGGAATGAAAACAGGTGGTTTCTATTTAAAGCGGAGGTTCCGCCGAATTTATTTTTTAAAAGCCAGCAGCTACAAACACTGCAGCTGCTGACTTTTAAAATATGGACACACACACCTGTCCAGCGCGCCCGCGATATCGGCAGGCGAGGTCGAGCAATCGCTCATCTCTCGGCTGTACCCGCTGCCATCCTCGGTGAGGGAATCGGGAAGTGAAGCGTTGCGGCTTCACTGCCCGGTTCCCTACTGCGCATGCGCGAGTAGCGTGGCGCGCCGTCACTGGTTCCCCGCTCTCTCCCGGGAACAGTGTGTTTCCCAGAAGATAGCCGGGTACGGGTAGGGGCGTGACCCCCGCACGAGTCTGTTCCCGGAAGTGGGTGCAAATACCTGTCTTAGACAGGTATCTGCACCCCTCTCCCCCTGAAAGGTGGCAAATGTGACACCGGAGGGGGGAGGGTTCCGAAAAGTGGAAGTTCCATTTTTGGGTGGAACTCCACTTTAAAGAATCACTGTTAGGCCACAATACTAGGGATGAGCCGAACACCCCCGGTTCGGTTCTCAGCAGAACATGTGAACAGGCAGAAAGTTAATTTGAACGCGCAACCACCGTTAAAGTCTATGGGACACGAATGTGAAAAATCAAAAGTGCTAATTTTTAAGGCTTATATGCAAGTTATTGCCATAAAAAGTGTTTGGGGACCCGGGTCCTGCCCCAGGGGACATGTATCAATGCAAAAGGAGAAGTGATTTTAACCACTTCAACCCTGGAAGAATTTACCCCCTTCCTGACCAGAGCACTTTTTTGCGATATGGCACTGCGTCGCATTAACTGACAATTACGCGGTCATGCCACATTGCACCCAAACAAAATTTACGTCCTTTTTTCCCCACTAATAGAGCTTGTTTTATTTGGTGGTATTTGATCACCTCTGAGGTTTTTATTTTTTGCACGATAAACAAAAAAAGGCGACAATTTTGAAAAAAAAAAAAGTATTTTTTACTTTTTGCTATAATAAATATCCCCAAAAAAATATAATTTTTTTTCCCTCAGTTTAGGCCGATATGTATTCTTCTACATATTTTTGGTAAAAAAAATTGCAATAAGCATATATTGATTGGTTTGCGCAAAAGTTATAGCGTCTACAAAATAGGGGATAGATTTATAGAATTTTATTAATTATTTTTTTTTATTAGTATTGGTGGTGATCTGTGATTTTTATCGTGACTGCGACATTATGGTGGACACATCAGACACTTTTGACACTATTTTGGGACCATTGTCATTTATACAGCGATCAGTGCTATAAAAATGCACTGATTACTGTGTAAATGACACTGGCAGGGAAGGGGTTAAACACTAGGGGGCGATCAAGGGGTTAAGTGTGTCCTAGGGAGTGATTCTAACTGTGGGGGGATGGGGTACCACTGACATGACAGAGATCACTGCTCCCGATGACAGGGAGCAGTAGATCTCTGTCATGTTGCTAGGCAGAACAGGGAAATGCCTTGTTTACATAGGCATCTCCCTGTTCTGCAACTCCGTGACATGATCGTGAGACACTGGCGGACATGAAGTCGAGACTGTATATATATTTTAAAATGCATGAAGTGTATTAGAAATAGTACACCATGCAATGCACTGTAGATTTAGGCTACACTGGATGCAGAGTATATATATATATATATATATATATATATATATATGCAGTGGAACCTTGGATTATGAGCATAATCCGTTCCAGGAGAATGCTCGTAATCCAAAGCACTCGCATATCAAAGCCATAGAAGTCAATGGAAACGAAAAGAATTTGTTCCACATTGACTTCTATGGCATGCAATACCGCATGTGGCCAGAGGTGGGGGGTGCTGGAGAGCCTCGGAAATGCTCAGAAAGGCGCGGGGACAGCTCGGCTTAACTTGGAAATGCTCAGAAAGGCTCAGGAACGGAGCATTTCAGAGTTTTTCCGAGTATTTTCGAACAGCTCCGATCGGCTCCGCTCGGCTCTGGCGCCCCCGCACCTCAGGCGAAATGCGGTACTGCACACCGCTGTGTCTTGAATTCTGCTAATTTTCCACTACAACATTTGCAAACCGAGTCAGGATTTGTCATTAGACGGCGTTGAATTCTGGGCCATTCTGGGCCTTTTTTTAAAAAGGCTCGTATTGCGAATCGCTCGTTAACCGCGTTACTCGAAATCCGAGGTTTGACTGTATACACGAGACCATATATATATAGTTATGCACCGCCTGAAGTATATTAGAAATAGTACACCACAGAATGCACTGTAGATTTAGACTACACTGGATGCAGAGTATATATATATATATGCTATGCATACTAGCTCATTATGCCTTTGTCTTTAATTTTTTTCTGTTTTTTGTGTGGGTTTACAACCAATTTAAAAATGTACCTCTGCTGCAGAAAAAAAAAATGCTTTCCCTATATTCTAGGGCAGGCCATCCTCAGCCTCCAGTTTCTTGTAAAGAAAACTCCTCCATGACTTTCTGTTATCTATCCTTTGAGACTAAGGAAGTAGTTCAGCAGCTGACCTCATTAACACACACCCAGCACATGCCCTCCCCTCCAAGAGATTGCTTTGGCCCACCTCTGTAGTTACATGCAGTCATTGTCAGTGAGCACCATTCTCTTTGAACACATACCCAGTGTTTTCCTCTCCTAATCAATTGTTTTGTACCTTACCTTTTTGCATAGAAAATGTATTTGGCAGAGTGTGCAGGAGCTGAGCGATCACATAACAACCTATGTGGAGAAAAGCTTTAGTAATAAAAACAAGAGAAGTGTGTCCCTGGAAGTCTGTAAAGCTCACCATAAACTGTACAATCTACTTGTACAATCTCCTTTGGATCTACATGGCCATGTCTAAATGAATACACAGTGATTGGATTTTTTATTTATTTTTTATTCAACCAGCGGGTGTTCTTTATTTCACAGAAAATGTCAGGTAACGCTGATAACATTGTCTCAGATTTCAGTTTAGTGCACAAAAATTGCAAGGAAACTCTGATCAGAATCAACAAGATTTTTTCTGTACTTGCAGAAAATGTTCTTAGTCTGATTAAAAGAAAACCAAAGGAGTCACCACATCTAAGGACTGGTAAGCTTACATTTTTGGTCTTGGGTTTAGATATCCTCTAAGTCATATTGACCCTGATAAGCTACCAAGCATGCAGGCATTGCCTAGCTTTGCATGCTGAGTATCATAAATAAACCTTTTTGAAAAGTTTGCATGTATGTAATTAAGTTATGGAAGAAATGTCAAAACCCAAGTTTGACTTTGCAAAGGAGGACATTGTTCAGCTGGTGTGGCTTATTAGTTTTTATTTTTTAATCACAATGGCTTATTAATTACACTATTTTGCAATCATATAATTTTTTATTTACAGTATCTCAGAAAAGTGAGTACACCCCTCACATTTTTGTAAATATTTTATTATATCTTTTCATGTGACAACACTGAAGAAATTACACTTTGCTACAATGTAAAGTAGTGAGTGTACAGCTTGTATAACAGTGTAAATTTGCTGTCCCCTCAAAATAACTCAACACACAGCCATTAATGTCTAAACTGCTGGCAATAAAAGTGAGTACACCCTTAAGTGAAAATTTTCAAATTGGGCCTAAAGTGTCAATATTTTGTGTGGCCACCATTAGTTTCCAGCACTGCCCTAACCCTCTTGGGCATGGAGTTCACCAGAGCTTCACAGGTTGCCACTGGAATCCTCTTCCACTCCTCCATAACGACATCACGGAGCTGGTGGATGTTAGAGACCTTGCGCTCCTCCACCTTCCATTTGAGGATGCCCCACAGATGCTCAATAGGGTTTAGGTCTGGAGTCATGCTTGGCCAGTCTATCACCTTTACCCTCAGCTTCTTTAGCAAGGCAGTGGTCTTCTTGGAGGTGTGTTTGGGGTCCTTATCATGTCGGAATACTGCCCTGCAGCCCAGTCTCCAAGGAAGGGGATCATGCTCTGCTTCAGTGTGTCACAGTACATGTTGGCATTCATGGTTCCCTCAATGAACTGTAGCTCCCCAGTGCCGGCAGCACTCATGCAGCCCCAGACCATGAGACTCCCACCACCATGCTTGACTGTAGGCTGGTTGCTGCCGCACACGCTTGACACCATTTGAACCAAATAAGTTTATCTTGGTCTCATCAGACCACAGGACATGGTTCCAGTAATCCACATCCTTAGTCAGCTTGGCTTCAGCAAATTGTTTGCAGGCTTTCTTGCGCAACATCTTTAGAAGAGGCTTCCTTCTGGGGCGACAGTGATGCAGACCAAATTGATGCAGTGTGGCTAACTGGGCCCAATTTGGACATTAGGGGTGTACTCACTTTTGTTTCCAGCGGTTTAGACATTAATGGCTGTGTGTTGAGTTATTTTGAGGGGACAGCAAATTTACACTGTTATACAAGCTGTACACTCACTACTTTACATTGTAGCAAAGTGTAGCAAAGTGTAATTTCTTCAGTGTTGTCACAAGAAAATATATAATAAAATATTTACAAAAATGTGAGGGGTGTACTCACGTTTGTGAGATACTGTGTATATATATATATATATATATATATATATATATATATATATATATATTTTTTTTTTTTAAGAATTTGTGTGTATTTATTTGTATGTCTATATTTAAGAGGATCTTACATACTTATCTGATATGTGGAAGTTCTTCTGCCAGAATAATCAGTTTGGTGGTGCTGGCCTGCTTGTCTTCAATCTTAAAATACAACATAAGAGATTAAATGAGCCTTTACTTTTTTTCTTAACTGTAAGTCAAATATGCTATTGATTTTGTGTATACTTGCTATCTCTTGCAATTAGGCATGGAACAGTCCACGGCTGAAATTACAATTCAGTCCAAAAACTCTTTGTTTCTAAAATAGTTTCTCTAATTATAATCAAAGCTTATTTGTTCTACCACCATCATGACATACTCAGATTGTCAGTCCCAAGATCAGATAAATTCAGATATAAATAGAAATACGATGATTGTCACAATTATCCACCTCTTCAGAAAGATGGAAATTACAGTTTTTCTGACCAGCAGTTTCCAAAGTGATTTTAGGTGTTTACGCCATAAGAGAATAGCCTGTCCTTGGATCTTGCAAGGAAATTTAAAAATGTTATCATTTCAAGTTAAACATATGTTATAATTCAATGAACAGTTGTGCTCATAAGTTTACAGAATTTATGATTTCTTGGCCATTTTTCAGAGACTATGAATGAACACAAAAACATTTCTTTCACTCATAGTTATTGTTTGGTTTAAGCCATTTATTATCAATCAACTGTGTTTACTCTTTTTAAATTATAATGGCAACAGAAACAACCCAAATGACCCTCATCAAAAGTTTACATAGCCTGGTGATTTTGGCCTGATAACTTGCACACAAGTTGACACAAAAGGGTTTGCATGGCTATTAAAGGTAACCATCCTCACCTGTGATCAGTTTGCTTGTAATTTAGTGTGTATAAAAGGTCAATGAGTTTCTGGACACCTGACAGCCCCTTGCACCTTTCATCCAGTGCTGCACTAATGTTTCTGGATTCTGAGTCATGGGGAAAGCAAAAGAATTGTCAAAGGATCTGCGGGAAAGCGTAGTTGAACTGTATAAAGCACAGTTGCAAATGTCTTACTGTGACCTTTCAAAGCAAGTGACAAAGTCCTACCCAAACTCTGCAATGCACACAAAGTGCTGTATAGTTTGTATTCAGTTCCTGATTGCTTCTCTCACACAAGTGCACTTTTTTTCACAGAGTTTGAAATGGCCAATGTCAACTTCCTCAGCAAATTCATAAATGTACTCACCTACACCTTACACACACACACACACCTGTATGGCATTTACATATTACAGATCCAAATAGGATACAGATACTGGTAAGCCAGCAAACATTTTAATCTGAGCCCCATGATTTTATTAATCTGCTGAAAAAGACTGGAGAGGAGGGCTACTTGGAGCGCTGTAAAATATTACTACTCATCCTAAAACTTATAGACCATTATTAAAGTATTATTTTTCATTGTGGCATTTTCTCTTTAAGAAATATTAATTATAGGTTTATGGGTTTAAATCTAACTCATCATACTCAGATAGCAGCATAGGCAGGCACTGTGTGCCAAAGATATCATCTAATGCTTTATTTCTAGTCATCTCAAAGACAAAAATGATTAATATCTCAAGGATATTACAGATGATGCCATAAATGAATCCGTATTGTGAGGATATAAAATTAAATTTGACATTATTGTGTATTAGTGGTACATTTCTTCCCACAAAGGTCTTTAGAATATTGGATGTTACAGTCTATTGAGTCACGGAAATATTACTCAGCAAACGCTTTTGAATCGCTAGTAACATTGTATGACAACTTCTTAAGGATGTCGTTTTGTTGCTTAAAATATATTTCCTGTTATTAAATTCACAGCCTCAAGCAGGATGTTTGCTGCATAACACAAATACACAGGGTCTTGTATCTTATTGTGTGAACAATAATTCTTCAATGCCATATAACACATACTGTATGACATCATTATTTTCTATATACTGCTACCTCTGTAGGAGCTGCTTGGTATATTGGGTTATCTGTTCTTTGCCTCGACAGTGCACAACCTTGACCCTATGATGCACTTGGTTAAACAAATAGTCATTGCAAGCACTTACAGGAATAAAAATATAATTATCCTGCACACAACTGTACCCAAATACCAAGGAAAAAGCACCAGACTAAATGACTGCAAATTGAGTGCATATAATACTACAGTTTAGGGTACAGTAAATGGCAACACATACATATATGAGCAAATGAAAGAGATAATTTACTCATAGTCACAAACAGTTATTGCAAAAAATTAAATGATCCTGCAGAAAATCTTCTGTAACCAGTAGCCTATACCCAATTTAAAGTAGGTATCCAAGTAAAGACTATGATGGTATATGTAGCTACCTAAAGAGGTAACTCTGACTATGGGCAACCAGGGCAAAGTTCCTGTAAAGCAGTTGCTTGGTATACGCTCTTTAAGTCCAATCTTTAAGTTGGTGCACATAAGTACAGTCTCTTTAAAGTCTCTTTAACGAATTGCTTACCGCTTCACAAAGATATACGTCGGCAGAATGGCTCTTGTGGGCAAAGCAACGTACCTGTACGTTGCTTTGAAAATCCCGCCTAGCGGGACCCGCGGACTCGATGTCCCCGGTGTCCTGCAATCGTGTCACGGAGCTGCAGAACAGGGGGATGCCTGTGTAAACAAGGCATTTCCCTGTTCTGCCTTGTGACAGGACACTGATCTACTGCTCCCTGTAATCGGGAGCAGTGATCAATGTTGTGTCACTGGTAGCCCAGCCCCCCACAGTTAGAATCACTCCCTAGGACACACTTAACCCCTTCCTCGCCCCCTAATGGTTAACCCCTTCCCTGCCAGTGGCATTTTTATAGCACTGATCATTGTATAAATGACAATGGTCCCAAAATAGCATCAAAAGTGTCTGATGTGTCCGCTGTAATGTCGCAGTCACGATAAAAATCGCAGATCGCAGCCATTACTAGTAAAAAGATATATTAATAAAAATTCCATAAAATGTTCCCCTATTTTGTAGACGCTATAACTTTTGTGCAAACCAATCAATATATGCTTATTGCGATTTTTTTTACCAAAAATATGTAGAAGAATACATATCAGCCTAAACTGAGAAAGAAATGTGTTTTTTTTATATATTTTTTGGGGATATTTATTTTAGCAAAAAGTAAAAAATATTGCTTTTTTTTCAACATTGTCACTCTTTTTTTGTTTCTAGTACAAAAACCGCAGAGGTGATCAAACACCACCAAAAGAAAGCTCTATTTGTGGGGAAAAAAAGGACGTCAATTCTGTTTGGGTACCACGTCGCACGACCGCACAATTGTCAGTTAAAGCGGCGCAGTGCCGAATCGCAAAAAGTGCTCTGGTCAGGAAGGGAGTAAAATCTTCCAGGGCTGAAGTGGTTAAAGTCTGCATGCAAAGATTCAACCTGCTAGATAGATGGTCAGTCTCTCTAGTCTCAGCCTCTGCTAGTAGTGGTAGAACAATCATGGCCACAGCCTCTCACCAGTTCCAGTTATACAGCATGTCTTGTCCAGTCATAACACCCTGATCCTCAGCGCCTCGGTCCTCTCTTCCTGGTCGCAGGGGGTAGCAGGCAAGTGTGCACACAGTGATCAAGGTGTGCACTCTCCGGTCTCCCCACAGCAAGAGGAAGTCTTTTGATCTACAGCCCAGGAAAATCCAACTCCTCTCACCTCCTCATAGCAGTTTTTCTCCTGGGAATTGTAATCCTCTGGCCCATTGACCTCCATTGGAGGATCCTTCCTCCAAACTACATCTCCCACATTCCAGTGGTGTCAGAATCCAAGACTCTTGAGAACCCTCTGCTTGTTAGCTGCCTCTGCTGGTTGGAGGTGATATAGTGTTAACCCATTCAGCATGATAGTTTGGTGGGAGCACAGAGAGCAACTGCAGCACAGTGTCCTAAAATTGCTCTCTGTCTCTTGCCAGCACCTGGCTAAATGTATGCTGAATGAAGGGTGGGGTTAAATTTACAGTACATCTTTAAGAACAAAATTACCTTTGAAATTACATTTTGTCTCCTAAAGCTTAAAGTGTAGGTTTACCTTCAGCAAAATTTTCCAAACATCTACCTATGCCAGTGGTTCTCAACTCCGGTCCTCGGGAGCCACTAACAGGCCAGGTTTTAGGTATTCCCTTGGGGGAGATGCTGACTAGAATACGACAATTACTGAGCAGAAATCGATCTCACCTGTTATGCAGTTCAGTTATCTTGCAAACCTGGCCTGTTAGTGGGTCCCGAGGACCGGAGTTGAGAACCACTGACCTATGCAATTACATATTCTGTGAACAGTGCATACCAGTTCTCCTTCTGTTTTAAAGGGTGCACATTTTGGAGGGTGCCACTACAAAAAATCTTCAACCCCTAATCTCTAGGTGAACATTACAATACTGCACCCTCTAGCAGCCGTTTCAGGCAGTTCAAAATGTGCACCTGATCAGTACACTCCCCCCCCCCCTCTTTAGCAGAACTAAGTACTGACTGCAGTGGAGAGCACACAGTGCACACGCATACAGTTTGATAGGTGTCTATTGAGCTCAGCTGGAGCAGGGAAAGCAGTTTGGACGGCCCAAAAAGGCCACTAGGGGGCACATTATTGTAATGTCCAACCCATCCTGCCATTTTGGGGGATATGGGGCAAGTTGTTTTTGTGGAGAGGCCCCCAACAGCTGCATTTGTAATGGGAGGATGCGCTGGTATGTACTATTCTGAGGATATCGAATTGTTTAAGGGTTTTTTGGAAAATCTTGTTGAAGGTGAACTTACATTTTAAATATATGTAGCCAAGTGCTTAGATGCTTGGCTAGGGAGAAAAAGTTATGACACTGTGCTGCAGCTGCTCTCTTCTCTCACTGAACTGTTCATGCTGGATTTAGTAACACTGTCTGCCTCAAGCCATAAGGGGAGAACTGAAAGCAGAATAACTCAAGGGACTTTAGAGTGAACCAAACTGTATGATGGGAGAAGCAGTTCAGCTGTGGAAATCAATGGATGGTCAGACTACAATTCCCAAAAAGTGAGCCTGATAGCAGGAGGAGAAAGCTATATTTTCCTGGGCAAAGGATGGAGGACTTTATCTTTGCTATGAGGAGATCAGTGCATACCTGCCTGCTATAACTTGTGGCTGGGGTGCTGAGGGTTGGAGCACTCAGGGTCAGAGTTTTGAGGATCGGAGCACTGAGGATCAGGATACCTTTGACCGGATTGCCCAAGCACAGAAGCGGACCGATCTCTGGATAGCTGAACTGAAGTGGCTGTATCGCTGGGACTAGTGATGGGACACTAATGCCTTTACCACTGCATGCAGACTGGGACTGTACTTGAGGGCATCACTGTAAAGACTGGGCACCAACGCTAGCCAGCTGAAGAACTAGCACAAAGGACTGTCTGCTTAGATAGCTGCTCTACAAGCACTTCTCTTACTGCCTAAAGAAAGGGTACTTCTGCAGTTTAGATTTTAGCATAGTCATTCATATAGAGTGCACTTTAGCAGAAAAGTTTACTGGTCGCAGGAAAGTTATTACAGCACTGATTACCATTGCTGTTAATGCTATCTTTGCCATTGCTTAATGCTGACTCTCAGGTGTTCAGGTATAGATTAATCTAATCAATAAAGATCTAAACTGCTACAATATAATAACTTCTTTGTCTATAGATTTGTGTTTGACTCATACTCTCGTTGTTTCTATATGAACACATTTCCATTTACTTTGATCAGTTACAATGCACTGATTATTTATATATTCAATATTTGTATTTTTGCTTGTAATAGCAGTGTAATATCCTCTTTGCATAACCTGGTGTGTCGGGCTGAGGTCATTCACTGAGTCGAGGTAAAGAACAGAGAACCCAATCTACCAAGTAGCTCCTGCCGGGGTATCGCTACTAGGGATGAGCTTCGTGTTCGAGTCGAACATACGTTCAACTCGAACATCGGCTGTTCGATCGTTCGACGAAGAACGAACGATTTGGGCCGTTCGCGCCAAATTCGAGTGACGCGAACGGCCCACAATGCACTACGCCATCGCAGTGTCATCCAGGCGCTGTGATTGGCCAAGCATGCACTGTGACCCCGCATGCTTGGCCAATCACAGCGCCGGCAGCGAGGAGAGCAATGATTGGCCACAGGCAGGATGCCTGTGGCCAATTATTGCTGAGGGTGTTTAGTACACGCCCCACACTATAAAAGGCCGCCAGCACGGCGGCCTAGTGTAGTGTGTTCCGGAGCAGGGAAAGAGAAGCATAGGCAGGGACAGTGACATTTATTTTTTCTTGCTTAACCTGGATTCCTTTAGTTTAGGGAAAGAGAAGGATAGGTAGGGAGAGTGTCAGTGTGTTTTACTGTGCGAATCCTTGTTTCTAGGGACAGGGAAGGACAGTGAGGGAATTCTCCTTGTGCTATAGTGTGCTTTAAAAAAACATTTTTTCTAGGGACAGAAAACTATAGGTAGGGAGAGTGTCAGTGTGTTTTACTGTGCGAATCCTTGTTTCTAGGGACAGGGAAGGACAGTGAGGGAAATTCTCCTTGTGCTATAGTGTGCTTTAAAAAAACATTTTTTCTAGGGACAGAAAACTATAGGTAGGGAGAGTGTCAGTGTGTTTTACTGTGCGAATCCTTGTTTCTAGGGACAGGGAAGGACAGTGAGGGAAATTCTCCTTGTGCTATAGTGTGCTTTAAAAAAACATTTTTTCTAGGGACAGAAAACTATAGGTAGGGAGAGTGTCAGTGTGTTTTACTGTGCGAATCCTTGTTTCTAGGGACAGGGAAGGACAGTGAGGGAAATTCTCCTTGTGCTATAGTGTGCTTTAAAAAAACATTTTTTCTAGGGACAGAAAACTATAGGTAGGGAGAGTGTCAGTGTGTTTTACTGTGCGAATCCTTGTTTCTAGGGACAGGGAAGGACAGTGAGGGAAATTCTCCTTGTGCTATAGTGTGCTTTAAAAAAACATTTTTTCTAGGGACAGAAAACTATAGGTAGGAAGAGTGTCAGTTTCTTTCACTGTGATAATCCTTGTTTCTAGGGACAGGGAAGGAAAGTGAGGGAAATTCTCCTTGTGCTATAGTGTGCTTTAAAAAAACATTTTTTCTAGGGACAGAAAACTATAGGTAGGAAGAGTGTCAGTTTCTTTCACTGTGATAATCCTTGTTTCTAGGGACAGGGAAGGACAGTGAGGGAAATTCTCCTTGTGCTATAGTGTGCTTTAAAAAAACATTTTTTCTAGGGACAGAAAACTATAGGTAGGAAGAGTGTCAGTTTCTTTCACTGTGATAATCCTTGTTTCTAGGGACAGGGAAGGACAGTGAGGGAAATTCTCCTTGTGCTATAGTGTGCTTTAAAAAAACATTTTTTCTAGGGACAGAAAACTATAGGTAGGAAGAGTGTCAGTTTCTTTCACTGTGATAATCCTTGTTTCTAGGGACAGGGAAGGACAGTGAGGGAAATTCTCCTTGTGCTATAGTGTGCTTTAAAAAAACATTTTTTCTAGGGACAGAAAACTATAGGTAGGAAGAGTGTCAGTTTCTTTCACTGTGATAATCCTTGTTTCTAGGGACAGGGAAGGACAGTGAGGGAAATTCTCCTTGTGCTATAGTGTGCTTTAAAAAAACATTTTTTCTAGGGACAGAAAACTATAGGTAGGAAGAGTGTCAGTTTCTTTCACTGTGATAATCCTTGTTTCTAGGGACAGGGAAGGAAAGTGAGGGAAATTCTCCTTGTGCTATAGTGTGCTTTAAAAAAACATTTTTTCTAGGGACAGAAAACTATAGGTAGGAAGAGTGTCAGTTTCTTTCACTGTGATAATCCTTGTTTCTAGGGACAGGGAAGGACAGTGAGGGAAATTCTCCTTGTGCTATAGTGTGCTTTAAAAAAACATTTTTTCTAGGGACAGAAAACTATAGGTAGGAAGAGTGTCAGTTTCTTTCACTGTGATAATCCTTGTTTCTAGGGACAGGGAAGGACAGTGAGGGAAATTCTCCTTGTGCTATAGTGTGCTTTAAAAAAACATTTTTTCTAGGGACAGAAAACTATAGGTAGGAAGAGTGTCAGTTTCTTTCACTGTGATAATCCTTGTTTCTAGGGACAGGGAAGGACAGTGAGGGAAATTCTCCTTGTGCTATAGTGTGCTTTAAAAAAACATTTTTTCTAGGGACAGAAAACTATAGGTAGGAAGAGTGTCAGTTTCTTTCACTGTGATAATCCTTGTTTCTAGGGACAGGGAAGGACAGTGAGGGAAATTCTCCTTGTGCTATAGTGTGCTTTAAAAAAACATTTTTTCTAGGGACAGAAAACTATAGGTAGGAAGAGTGTCAGTTTCTTTCACTGTGATAATCCTTGTTTCTAGGGACAGGGAAGGACAGTGAGGGAAATTCTCCTTGTGCTATAGTGTGCTTTAAAAAAACATTTTTTCTAGGGACAGAAAACTATAGGTAGGAAGAGTGTCAGTTTCTTTCACTGTGATAATCCTTGTTTCTAGGGACAGGGAAGGACAGTGAGGGAAATTCTCCTTGTGCTATAGTGTGCTTTAAAAAAACATTTTTTCTAGGGACAGAAAACTATAGGTAGGAAGAGTGTCAGTTTCTTTCACTGTGATAATCCTTGTTTCTAGGGACAGGGAAGGACAGTGAGGGAAATTCTCCTTGTGCTATAGTGTGCTTTAAAAAATCATTTTTTCTAGGGACAGAAAACTATAGGTAGGAAGAGTGTCAGTTTCTTTCACTGTGATAATCCTTGTTTCTAGGGACAGGGAAGGACAGTGAGGGAAATTCTCCTTGTGCTATAGTGTGCTTTAAAAAAACATTTTTTCTAGGGACAGAAAACTATAGGTAGGAAGAGTGTCAGTTTCTTTCACTGTGATAATCCTTGTTTCTAGGGACAGGGAAGGACAGTGAGGGAAATTCTCCTTGTGCTATAGTGTGCTTTAAAAAAACATTTTTTCTAGGGACAGAAAACTATAGGTAGGAAGAGTGTCAGTTTCTTTCACTGTGATAATCCTTGTTTCTAGGGACAGGGAAGGAAAGTGAGGGAAATGCTCCTTGTGCTATAGTGTGCTTTAAAAAAACATTTTTTCTAGGGACAGAAAACTATAGGTAGGAAGAGTGTCAGTTTCTTTCACTGTGATAATCCTTGTTTCTAGGGACAGGGAAGGACAGTGAGGGAAATTCTCCTTGTGCTATAGTGTGCTTTAAAAAAACATTTTTTCTAGGGACAGAAAACTATAGGTAGGAAGAGTGTCAGTTTCTTTCACTGTGATAATCCTTGTTTCTAGGGACAGGGAAGGACAGTGAGGGAAATTCTCCTTGTGCTATAGTGTGCTTTAAAAAAAAAATTTTTCTAGGGACAGAAAACTATAGGTAGGAAGAGTGTCAGTTTCTTTCACTGTGATAATCCTTGTTTCTAGGGACAGGGAAGGACAGTGAGGGAAATTCTCCTTGTGCTATAGTGTGCTTTAAAAAAACATTTTTTCTAGGGACAGAAAACTATAGGTAGGAAGAGTGTCAGTTTCTTTCACTGTGATAATCCTTGTTTCTAGGGACAGGGAAGGACAGTGAGGGAAATTCTCCTTGTGCTATAGTGTGCTTTAAAAAAACATTTTTTCTAGGGACAGAAAACTATAGGTAGGAAGAGTGTCAGTTTCTTTCACTGTGATAATCCTTGTTTCTAGGGACAGGGAAGGACAGTGAGGGAAATTCTCCTTGTGCTATAGTGTGCTTTAAAAAATCATTTTTTCTAGGGACAGAAAACTATAGGTAGGAAGAGTGTCAGTTTCTTTCACTGTGATAATCCTTGTTTCTAGGGACAGGGAAGGACAGTGAGGGAAATTCTCCTTGTGCTATAGTGTGCTTTAAAAAAAATTTTTTTCTAGGGACAGAAAACTATAGGTAGGAAGAGTGTCAGTTTCTTTCACTGTGATAATCCTTGTTTCTAGGGACAGGGAAGGACAGTGAGGGAAATTCTCCTTGTGCTATAGTGTGCTAAAGCATTCCTCATCAACCATCTTTGAAATCCTTGTTTTTTGGACAGTCAGGGAAATTGTCGTTGTGCTATTCTGTGCAAAAGCAATCATCCTCAACCATATTTAGAAATCCTTAAGTAAAGGGACAGAGAAGGACACCTGAAGGTAGCCCTTATTTGCTTTTTTCCCATCTCCCTGCAGGCCATCTATTAGAATGTCTGGAAGGCAAACAAGGAGAGGCAGACAGTCAGGAGGCAATAAAAGAGGGCAAGCAGGCTCTGTGTCTGGGGGCAACAGTGCTGGTCGTGGACGCGGTGCATTGTCATCAGCACATGGCCATGGGACACGCTTGTCCTTCTTTTCGGCAGCTGGACATGTTGAGCCACATCATGCCGAAGACTTGGTAGAGTGGATGACCAAGCCCTCCTCCTCCTCCTCATCCTCTCTCACCCAGGCTCAGGGTACTGGAAAAGCAGCTGCCAAAGCGTCCTCTTCCCTGGTATCAATGTCAGACTCATCATCAGTCACTCCTTCCCTAGACCCACCATGTCCTCCTCCTGAGGAGTCCCCCAAACTGTTTGAGCACAGTGTTGGGTACATGCTCCAGGAGGATGCCCAGCGTTTCGAAGGGTCTGATGATGAAACCCAGCTACAGGAAGGCAGTAGCGTGAGAGCAGACAGAGGGGATGCTCAAGAAGGACACCAATCTGGCAGTCATGTTCCAGCAGCTGCAGCATACTGCCAGATTGGCTCCAGTGATGAGGAGGGAGGGGATGATGAGGTCACTGACTCCACGTGGGTGCCTAATAGGAGAGAGGAGGAGGAGGATGAGGAGGAGGCACATCTCCAACGAGGCAGGATGCCCTTTGGTGGCCAGCGTAAGGGCAGTACACCGACGGAATCACACCGCAGAGCTCCGCCTGTGCAGGGCACTGCCTCTGCCCGTCATTCAAAAAGTTCTTTGGTGTGGGCCTTTTTTGAGGCTAGTGCATCAGATCGCACAGCTGCTGTTTGCAACATATGTCTCAAGCGTATATCGCGTGGCCAAAACATCAGCTGCTTGGGTACCACATGCCTGACCAGACATATGTTAACCTGCCATGCAGCTCGTTGGCAAGCCTACCTCAAAGACCCACACCAAAGAACAAAGCGGACCTCTCCTTGCACCGCATCAGCTGGGATCTCCAACCCCACTATAACTTCAGTCCTCTCTGAAACATGCACTGAGAGGAATGAAGGTGTAGAATTAGGTGTGTCACAGCCAAGTACTTGCGGCCACTCTGCTAGCAGTACACCGACGTCCGATTCTAGCAGGCAAATTTCCCTGCCCCAGCTGCTGGACCGTCGAAAGAAGTTCACTCCCAGCCATCCACATGCCCAGCGGTTGAATGCTAGCTTGGCTAAATTGCTAGCGCTTCAACTGCTGCCTTTTCAGTTGGTAGACTCGGCCCCCTTCCGTGAGTTTGTGCAATGTGCGGTTCCTCAGTGGCAGGTTCCCAAACGCCACTTTTTCTCACGGAAGGCTATTCCGGCTCTCTACCGGCATGTGGAAGGCAATGTCTTGGCCTCGCTGGACAGGGCGGTCAGCGGTAAGGTGCATATTACCGCTGACTCATGGTCCAGCAGGCATGGACAGGGACGTTACCTTTCTTTCACGGCCCATTGGGTCACTCTTTTGGCAGCTGGGAAGGATGCAGGACAAGGTGCAGTAGTGTTGGAGGTTGTTCCACCGCCACGCCTCCAAAATGCTACTACTGGTTGTGACACACCTCTCTCCTCCCCCCCCTCCTCTTCTTCTTCCTCCATGGCCTCTTCCTGTGGTTTGTCCTCGGAACCAGCGGTGCTCCGTAGGCGTTCAAGGGGCTACGCAAGTACGCAGGCAAAAAGATGCCATGCCGTGCTTGCGCTGGTGTGTATGGGGGACAGAAGCCACACTGGGGCAGAGGTCCTGTCTGCTCTGCAGGGCCAGGCCGAGAGGTGGTTGACGCCACGCCAGCTTAAGCCAGGAATGGTGGTTTGCGACAATGGCACCAACCTCCTCTCCGCCCTCCGACAGGGACAACTGACCCATGTGCCCTGTGTGGCTCACGTCCTTAACCTGGTGGTGCAGCGGTTCTTGGGCAGGTACCCGGGCTTACAGGATGTCCTGAGGCAGGCCAGGAAAGTCTGTGTGCATTTCCGCAGATCTTATAATGCCAGTGCTCGCCTGGCTGAGCTGCAAAAGGAGTTGAACCTGCCCAAGAACCGCCTTATATGTGACATGCCCACCAGGTGGAACTCAACGTTGGCCATGCTGCAGCGGCTGCACACGCAGCAGAGGGCCATCAATGAGTACCTGTGCGACTACGGCACCAGGACAGGGTCAGGGGAGCTTGGTTTTTTTTCTCCACGCCAGTGGGGCATGATCAGGGATGCATGCACTGTCCTGGCACCATTTGAGGAGGCCACGAGGATGGTGAGCAGTGACAGTGCATGCATCAGTGACACTGTACCTCTTGTCCACCTGTTGGAGCACACGCTGCGTGGAATAATGGACAGGGCACTTGAGGCAGAACAGAGGCAGGAAGAGGAGGACTTCCTTGCCTCTCAAGGCCCCCTTTACCCAGACAGTGTTCCTTCTGTCCCACCCATCGCACAGGAAGAGGAGGAGGAGGAGGAGGGGGAGGAGGATTGTGTCAGCATGGAGGTGGAGGCTGGCACTCAGCATCATCAGCAGCAGTCTTTTAGGGATGATTTACAGTCCCAAGAAACCAGTGGACTTGTACGTGGCTGGGAGGAGGTGGCTGCGGATCATGTCGTCCTTAGTGACCCAGAGGACTCCGGAGCGAATGCCTCAGCAAACCTACGCTGCATGGCCTCCCTGATCCTGCAAAGTCTGCGGAAGGATCCTCGTATTCTTCGGATCAAGGAGAGGGACCATTACTGGCTGGCCACTCTCCTTGATCCACGGTACAAGGGTAAGGTTGCGGACCTTATGTTACCGTCGCAGAGGGAGCAGAGGATGAGACAACTCCGGGAGGCCTTGCAGAAAGGTCTGTGCAACGCGTTCCCAGAGACTGGGAGGTTACAAACTCCTGGTCCTGGATAACGAGTTGCTGAGGCTTCGGCCAGTCAAAGAAGGAGCGGTGGGGAAGGTGGCCGTCTGACCGATGCGTTCAGACAATTCTTTAGTCCGCAGCCCCAAAGTATGATCGGTTCCAGCAACCATCGCCAGCGTCTGATAAACATGGTGCAGGAATATCTAGGGGCAAGGTCAGACTTGGACACCTTCCCCACCGAAAATCCTCTGGCTTACTGGGTCTTGAGGATGGATCACTGGCCAGAGCTTGCACAGTATGCAATTGAGCTACTGGCCTGTCCTGCATCCAGCGTTCTTTCGGAACGCACATTCAGTGCTGCTGGAGGATTTGTCACGGATCACAGGGTGCGCCTGTCCACCGACTCGGTTGATCGACTGACTTTCATCAAGATGAACCAGTCTTGGATCACCACCAGCTACCACACACCTGATGCTGATATAACAGACTAATTGATTTTAACTAGTGATGAGCCGAACACCCCCGGGTTCGGTTCGCACCAGAACCCGCGAACGGACCGAAAGTTCGTACGAACATTAGAACCCTATTAAATACAATGGATGCGAACGTTCGAATTCTAAAGTGCTAATTATAACAACTATTATGCATGTTATTGTCCTAAAAAGGGTTTGGGAACCCGGGTTCTGCACCAGGGGACATGTATCAATGCAAAAAGAAGTTTTAAAAACGGTCGTTTTTCGGGAGCAGTCATTTTAATGATGCATAAAGTGAAAAAAAAAAAGTCAAATATTCCTTTAAATATCGTACCTGGGGGGTGTCTAAAGTATGCCTGTGAAGTGCCACGTGTTTCCCGTGTTTAGAACTGTCCCTGCACAAAATGACACTTCTAAAGGAAAAAAAAGCCATTTAAAACTGCTTGCGGCTTTAATGTAATGTCTGGTCCCGGTAATATGGATGAAAATCTTTAAGAAAAATGGCATAGCTACCCCATGACCCCCCCCCTACCCCAGCCCATTACCAGCCCCTTTGGGTCTTGTACGGATATTAAGGGGAACCCCGCACATAAAATAAAAAAGGCCCTATATACTCTGAACAGCCGTATACAGGCGGTGCATACAAGACAGGGACTGTAGGTTTGTTCTTATGTAGAATCTGTTTGTAATTTTGAACAGGTACATTGTTTAAGTGTAGCTCCAGCCCAAAAATCTATTTTTAAACTTTTTGGAAAACATAGGTAAGGGTTATCACCCCTGTAACATTTGTTTTGCTGTCTGTGCCCCTGTTCAGAACATTTCACCTCACTTTCCGTCCCAATGACAACTGTTTTTGAAATGTGGTGTTTTTCTTGAAACAAGGATTGCTGATAAAGCATCAGTACAGAGGAGACACCTTTCTCCCATATTAATTCTTACAGGAGAGAATTTTCCTTCCTAGGGGTAGATTTCCTCTCACTTCCTGTTGTCTTCTTGCGTTTGCAAGTAGGAGTCGTTTGTAAGTTGGATGTTTGAAAGTAGGGACCTGCCGTAGATACTCTGCAGAAATAGGCCCCTTAGTTGTTGGTGTTGGCACAACACTGTAAGCACTCACAGTTACTCTTGGTTGGTGCTGGAACGCCCTGCTGTCAACTATTATATCAGGAATTGTAATTACATATAATTGTTGAACAGTGGTAGTAAAAATTGGGCCTTTGATGGTGGTGCTGGTGCCACAACACTGTAAGCCCTGACAGTTACTCTTGGTGGGTGCAGCAATGGGCCCTGCTGTGAATTATTAGATCAAGAATTGTAATTGCATGCCCCTGTTGAACAGGGGCTGAAAAATTGGGCCTTTGGTGGTGGTGGTGGTGTTGACACAACACTGTAAGCCCTCAGAGTTACTCTTGGTGGGTGCAGGAATGGGCCCTGCTGTGAATTATTAGATCAAGAATTGTAATTACATGCCCCTGTTGAACAGGGGCTGAAAAATTGGGCCTTAGGCACTGGTGGCACAACACTACAACCCCTCACAGATACTGTACTTGGAGCACAGCAATGAGCCCTGTTGCAAAGTATTGCTTCAAAAATTGTAATGACACGCCCCTGTTAAACAGGGGCTGAAAAATTGGGCCTTAGGCACTGGTGCCACAACACTCCAACCCCTCACAGATACTGTACTTGGAGCACAGCAATGAGCCCTATGGCAAATTATTGCTAAAAAAATTGTAATTACACGCCCCTGTAAAACAGGGGCTGAAAAATTGGGCCTTAGCCACTGGTGGCGGCACCCATAAACAAAAATGATCTTCCAAGCTATCATCATCAATCGTATCATTGAGGACTCGGAGGAGGAGGATAGCCAGTCAACATAACAGCACAGACACTCAGCATCAGCATCAGTCTTGAAGGAATGTGACATGTTAAAATCAATTAGTCTGTTATATCAGCATCAGGTGTGTGGTAGCTGGTGGTGATCCAAGACTGGTTCATCTTGATGAAAGTCAGTCGATCAACCGAGTCGGTGGACAGGCGCACCCTGTGATCCGTGACAAATCCTCCAGCAGCACTGAATGTGCATTCCGAAAGAACGCTGGATGCAGGACAGGCCAGTAGCTCAATTGCATACTGTGCAAGCTCTGGCCAGTGATCCATCCTCAAGACCCAGTAAGCCAGAGGATTTTCGGTGGGGAAGGTGTCCAAGTCTGACCTTGCCCCTAGATATTCCTGCACCATGTTTATCAGACGCTGGCGATGGTTGCTGGAACCAATCATACTTTGGGGCTGCGGACTAAAGAATTGTCGGAACGCATCGGTCAGACGGCCACCTTCCCCACCGCTCCTTCTTTGACTGGCCGAAGCCTCAGCAACTCGTTGTCCTGGACCAGGAGTTTGTAACCTCCCAGTCTCTGGGAACGCGTTGCACAGACCTTTCTGCAAGGCCTCCCGGAGTTGTCTCATCCTCTGCTCCCTCTGCGACGGTAACATAAGGTCCGCAACCTTACCCTTGTACCGTGGATCAAGGAGAGTGGCCAGCCAGTAATGGTCCCTCTCCTTGATCCGAAGAATACGAGGATCCTTCCGCAGACTTTGCAGGATCAGGGAGGCCATGCAGCGTAGGTTTGCTGAGGCATTCGCTCCGGAGTCCTCTGGGTCACTAAGGACGACATGATCCGCAGTCACCTCCTCCCAGCCACGTACAAGTCCACTGGTTTCTTGGGACTGTAAATCATCCCTAAAAGACTGCTGCTGATGATGCTGAGTGCCAGCCTCCACCTCCATGCTGACACAATCCTCCTCCTCCTCCTCCTCCTCCTCTTCCTCTTCCTGTGCGATGGGTGGGACAGAAGGAACACTGTCTGGGTAAAGGGGGCCTTGAGAGGCAAGGAAGTCCTCCTCTTCCTGCCTCTGTTCTGCCTCAAGTGCCCTGTCCATTATTCCACGCAGCGTGTGCTCCAACAGGTGGACAAGAGGTACAGTGTCACTGATGCATGCACTGTCACTGCTCACCATCCTCGTGGCCTCCTCAAATGGTGCCAGGACAGTGCATGCATCCCTGATCATGCCCCACTGGCGTGGAGAAAAAAAACCAAGCTCCCCTGACCCTGTCCTGGTGCTGTAGTCGCACAGGTACTCATTGATGGCCCTCTGCTGTGTGTGCAACCGCTGCAGCATGGCCAACGTTGAGTTCCACCTGGTGGGCATGTCACATATAAGGCGGTTCTTGGGCAGGTTCAACTCCTTTTGCAGCTCAGCCAGGCGAGCACTGGCATTATAAGATCTGCGGAAATGCACACAGACTTTCCTGGCCTGCCTCAGGACATCCTGTAAGCCCGGGTACCTGCCCAAGAACCGCTGCACCACCAGGTTAAGGACGTGAGCCACACAGGGCACATGGGTCAGTTGTCCCTGTCGGAGGGCGGAGAGGAGGTTGGTGCCATTGTCGCAAACCACCATTCCTGGCTTAAGCTGGCGTGGCGTCAACCACCTCTCGGCCTGGCCCTGCAGAGCAGACAGGACCTCTGCCCCAGTGTGGCTTCTGTCCCCCAAACACACCAGCGCAAGCACGGCATGGCATCTTTTTGCCTGCGTACTTGCGTAGCCCCGTGAACGGCTACGGAGCACCGCTGGTTCATAGGACAAACCACAGGAAGAGGCCATGGAGGAAGAAGAAGAGGAGGGGGTGGAGGAGAGAGGTGTGTCACAACCAGTAGTAGCATTTTGGAGGCGTGGCGGTGGGACAACCTCCAACACTACTGCACCTTGTCCTGCATCCTTCCCAGCTGCCAAAAGAGTGACCCAATGGGCCGTGAAAGAAAGGTAACGTCCCTGTCCATGCCTGCTGGACCATGAGTCAGCGGTAATATGCACCTTACCGCTGACCGCCCTGTCCAGCGAGGCCAAGACATTGCCTTCCACATGCCGGTAGAGAGCCGGAATAGCCTTCCGTGAGAAAAAGTGGCATTTGGGAACCTGCCACTGAGGAACCGCACATTGCACAAACTCACGGAAGGGGGCCGAGTCTACCAACTGAAAAGGCAGCAGTTGAAGCGCTAGCAATTTAGCCAAGCTAGCATTCAACCGCTGGGCATGTGGATGGCTGGGAGTGAACTTCTTTCGACGGTCCAGCAGCTGGGGCAGGGAAATTTGCCTGCTAGAATCGGACGTCGGTGTACTGCTAGCAGAGTGGCCGCAAGTACTTGGCTGTGACACACCTAATTCTACACCTTCATTCCTCTCAGTGCATGTTTCAGAGAGGACTGAAGTTATAGTGGGGTTGGAAATCCCAGCTGATGCGGTGCAAGGAGAGGTCCGCTTTGTTCTTTGGTGTGGGTCTTTGAGGTAGGCTTGCCAACGAGCTGCATGGCAGGTCAACATATGTCTGGTCAGGCATGTGGTACCCAAGCGGCTGATGTTTTGGCCACGCGATATACGCTTGAGACATATGTTGCAAACAGCAGCTGTGCGATCTGATGCACTAGCCTCAAAAAAGGCCCACACCAAGGAACTTTTTGAATGACGGGCAGAGGCAGCGCCCTGCACAGGCGGAGCTCTGCGGTGTGATTCCGTCGGTGTACTGCCCTTACGCTGGCCACCAAAGGGCATCCTGTCTCGTTGGAGATGTGCCTCCTCCTCATCCTCCTCCTCCTCTCTCCTATTAGGCACCCACGTGGAGTCAGTGACCTCATCATCCCCTCCCTCCTCATCACTGGAGCCAATCTGGCAGTATGCTGCAGCTGCTGGAACATGACTGCCAGATTGGTGTCCTTCTTGAGCATCCCCTCTGTCTGCTCTCACCCTACTGCCTTCCTGTAGCTGGGTTTCATCATCAGACCCTTCGAAACGCTGGGCATCCTCCTGGAGCATGTACCCAACACTGTGCTCAAACAGTTCGGGGGACTCCTCAGGAGGAGGACATGGTGGGTCTAGGGAAGGAGTGACTGATGATGAGTCTGACATTGATACCAGGGAAGAGGACGCTTTGGCAGCTGCTTTGCTAATACCCTGAGCCTGGGTGAGAGAGGATGAGGAGGAGGAGGAGGGCTTGGTCATCCACTCTACCAAGTCTTCGGCATGATGTGGCTCAACATGTCCAGCTGCGGAAAAGAAGGACAAGCGTGTCCCATGGCCATGTGCTGATGACAATGCACCGCGTCCACGACCAGCACTGTTGCCCCCAGACACAGAGCCTGCTTGCCCTCTTTTATTGCCTCCTGACTGTCTGCCTCTCCTTGTTTGCCTTCCAGACATTCTAATAGATGGCCTGCAGGGAGATGGGAAAAAAGCAATAAGGGCTACCTTCAGGTGTCCTTCTCTGTCCCTTGAAACAAGGACTTGCACAGTGAAAGAAACTGACACTCTCCCTACCTACAGTTTTCTGTCCCTAGAAAAAATGTTTTTTTTAAGCACAATATAGCACAAGGAGAATTCACTCACTGTCCTTCCAGGTCCCTAGAAACAAGGACTTGCACAGTGAAAGAAACTGACACTCTCCCTACCTACAGTTTTCTGTCCCTAGAAAAAATGTTTTTTTTAAGCACAATATAGCACAAGGAGAATTCACTCACTGTCCTTCCAGGTCCCTAGAAACAAGGACTTGCACAGTGAAAGAAACTGACACTCTCCCTACCTACAGTTTTCTGTCCCTAGAAAAAATGTTTTTTTTAAGCACACTATAGCACAAGGAGAATTCACTCACTGTCCTTCCCAGTCCCTAGAAACAAGGACTTGCACAGTGAAAGAAACTGACACTCTCCCTACCTACAGTTTTCTGTCCCTAGAAAAAATGTTTTTTTTAAGCACAATATAGCACAAGGAGAATTCACTCACTGTCCTTCCAGGTCCCTGGAAACAAGGACTTGCACAGTGAAAGAAACTGACACTCTCCCTACCTACAGTTTTCTGTCCCTAGAAAAAATGTTTTTTTTAAGCACAATATAGCACAAGGAGAATTCACTCACTGTCCTTCCAGGTCCCTGGAAACAAGGACTTGCACAGTGAAAGAAACTGACACTCTCCCTACCTACAGTTTTCTGTCCCTAGAAAAAATGTTTTTTTTAAGCACAATATAGCACAAGGAGAATTCACTCACTGTCCTTCCAGGTCCCTAGAAACAAGGACTTGCACAGTGAAAGAAACTGACACTCTCCCTACCTACAGTTTTCTGTCCCTAGAAAAAATGTTTTTTTTAAGCACAATATAGCACAAGGAGAATTCACTCACTGTCCTTCCAGGTCCCTAGAAACAAGGACTTGCACAGTGAAAGAAACTGACACTCTCCCTACCTACAGTTTTCTGTCCCTAGAAAAAATGTTTTTTTTAAGCACAATATAGCACAAGGAGAATTCACTCACTGTCCTTCCAGGTCCCTAGAAACAAGGACTTGCACAGTGAAAGAAACTGACACTCTCCCTACCTACAGTTTTCTGTCCCTAGAAAAAATGTTTTTTTTAAGCACACTATAGCACAAGGAGAATTCACTCACTGTCCTTCCCAGTCCCTAGAAACAAGGACTTGCACAGTGAAAGAAACTGACACTCTCCCTACCTACAGTTTTCTGTCCCTAGAAAAAATGTTTTTTTTTAAGCACAATATAGCACAAGGAGAATTCACTCACTGTCCTTCCAGGTCCCTGGAAACAAGGACTTGCACAGTGAAAGAAACTGACACTCTCCCTACCTACAGTTTTCTGTCCCTAGAAAAAAGGTTTTTTTTAAGCACAATATAGCACAAGGAGAATTCACTCACTGTCCTTCCAGGTCCCTAGAAACAAGGACTTACACAGTGAAAGAAACTGACACTCTCCCTACCTACAGTTTTCTGTCCCTAGAAAAAATGTTTTTTTTAAGCACAATATAGCACAAGGAGAATTCACTCACTGTCCTTCCAGGTCCCTAGAAACAAGGACTTGCACAGTGAAAGAAACTGACACTCTCCCTACCTACAGTTTTCTGTCCCTAGAAAAAATGTTTTTTTAAGCACAATATAGCACAAGGAGAATTCACTCACTGTCCTTCCAGGTCCCTAGAAACAAGGACTTGCACAGTGAAAGAAACTGACACTCTCCCTACCTACAGTTTTCTGTCCCTAGAAAAAATGTTTTTTTTAAGCACAATATAGCACAAGGAGAATTCACTCACTGTCCTTCCAGGTCCCTAGAAACAAGGACTTACACAGTGAAAGAAACTGACACTCTCCCTACCTACAGTTTTCTGTCCCTAGAAAAAATGTTTTTTTTAAGCACACTATAGCACAAGCACAAAACACACTGACACTCTCCCTACCTATCCTTCTCTTTCCCTAAACTAAAGGAATCCAGGTTAAGCAAGAAAGAAATAAAAGTCACTGTCCCTGCCTATGCTGCTCTATCCCTGCTCCGGAACACACTACACTAGGCCGCCGTGCTGGCGGCCTTTTATAGTGTGGGGCGTGTACTAAACACCCTCAGCAATAATTGGCCACAGGCATCCTGCCTGTGGCCAATCATTGCTCTCCTCGCTGCCGGCGCTGTGATTGGCCAAGCATGCGGGGTCACAGTGCATGCTTGGCCAATCACAGCGCCTGGATGACACTGCGATGGCGTAGTGCATTGTGGGCCGTTCGCGTCACTCGAATTTGGCGCGAACGGCCCAAATCGTTCGATCTCATCCCTAATTTTAACATGTCACATCCCTTCAAGACTGATGCTGATGCTGAGTGCCTGTGCTGTTATGTTGACTGGCTATCCTCCTCCTCCGAGTCCTCAATGATACGATTGATGATGATAGCTTGGAAGATCATTTTTGTTTATGGGTGCCGCCACCAGTGGCTAAGGCCCAATTTTTCAGCCCCTGTTTTAATTTTAATTTTTGAAGCAATACTTTGCAACAGGGCTCATTGCTGTGCTCCAAGTACAGTATCTGTGAGGGGTTGTAGTGTTGTGCCACCAGTGCCTAAGGCCCAATTTTTCAGCCCCTGTTCAACAGGGGCATGCAATTACAATTCTTGATCTAATAATTCACAGCAGGGCCCATTGCTGCACCCACCAAGAGTAACTCTGAGGGCTTACAGTGTTGTGGCAACGCCACCACCACCACCACCACGAAAGGCCCAATTTTTCAGCCCCTGTTCAAAAGGGGCATGTAATTACAATTCTTGATCTAATAATTCACAGCAGGGCCCATTCCTGCACCCACCAAGAGTAACTCTGAGGGCTTACAGTGTTGTGGCAACGCCACCACCACCACCACCACGAAAGGCCCAATTTTTCAGCCCCTGTTCAAAAGGGGCATGTAATTACAATTCTTGATCTAATAATTCACAGCAGGGCCCATTCCTGCACCCACCAAGAGTAACTCTGAGGGCTTACAGTGTTGTGGCAACGCCACCACCACCACCACCACGAAAGGCCCAATTTTTCAGCCCCTGTTCAAAAGGGGCATGTAATTACAATTCTTGATCTAATAATTCACAGCAGGGCCCATTCCTGCACCCACCAAGAGTAACTCTGAGGGCTTACAGTGTTGTGGCAACACCACCACCACCACCACCACCACGAAAGGCCCAATTTTTCAGCCCCTGTTCAACAGGGGCATGCAATTACAATTCTTGATCTAATAATTCACAGCAGGGCCCATTGCTGCACCCACCAAGAGTAACTGTCCTGGCTTACAGTGTTGTGGCACCAGCACCACCATCAAAGGCCCAATTTTTACTACCACTGTTCAACAATTATATGTAATTAAAATTCCTGATATAATAGTTGACAGCAGGGCGTTCCAGCACCAACCAAGAGTAACTGTGAGTGCTTACAGTGTTGTGCCAACACCAACAACTAAGGGGCCTATTTCTGCAGAGTATATACGGCAGGTCCCTACTTTCAAACATCCAACTTACAAACGACTCCTACTTGCAAACGCAAGAAGACAACAGGAAGTGAGAGGAAATCTACCCCTTGGAAGGAAAATTCTCTCCTGTAAGAATTAATATGGGAGAAAGGTGTCTCCTCTGTACTGATGCTTTATCACCAATCCTTGTTTCAAGAAAAACACCACATTTCAAAAACAGTTGTCATTGGGACGGAAAGTGAGGTGAAATGTTCTGAACAGGGGCACAGACAGCAAAACAAATGTTACAGGGGTGATAACCCTTACCTATGTTTTCCAAAAAGTTTAAAAATAGATTTTTGGGCTGGAGCTACACTTAAACAATGTACCTGTTCAAAATTACAAACAGATTCTACATAAGAACAAACCTACAGTCCCTGTCTTGTATGCACCGCCTGTATACGGCTGTTCAGAGTATATAGGGCCTTTTTTATTTTATGTGCGGGGTTCCCCTTAATATCCATACAAGACCCAAAGGGGCTGGTAATGGGCTGGGGTAGGGGGGGGGGGGGTCATGGGGTAGCTATGCCATTTTTCTTAAAGATTTTCATCCATATTACCGGGACCAGACATTACATTAAAGCCGCAAGCAGTTTTAAATGGCTTTTTTTTCCTTTAGAAGTGTCATTTTGTGCAGGGACAGTTCTAAACACGGGAAACACGTGGCACTTCACAGGCATACTTTAGACACCCCCCAGGTACGATATTTAAAGGAATATTTGACTTTTTTTTTTTCACTTTATGCATCATTAAAATGACTGCTCCCGAAAAACGACCGTTTTTAAAACTTCTTTTTGCATTGATACATGTCCCCTGGTGCACAACCCGGGTTCCCAAACCCTTTTTAGGACAATAACATGCATAATAGTTGTTATAATTAGCACTTTAGAATTCGAACGTTCGCATCCATTGTATTTAATAGGGTTCTAATGTTCGTACGAACTTTCGGTCCGTTCGCGGGTTCTGGTGCGAACCGAACCCGGGGGTGTTCGGCTCATCACTAATCGCTACATATATTAAAGGATCAACCCATCAAAAACTACCACTAACTTTTTGAATCTCATAGGGAATCTGGTAGAATCTGAGCCTGACAATTTTTTCTCACAGGTGCTTTCACAGGTGTCGTATATGAAAGTTTTATGCCTAATTCCAAGGTTTGGGGTTAGTCAGAGGTTTAGGTTGAATTTAAAGTGTATGTAAACCTTAATAATAAACTTCTCTTATTTGCTAAATTTTTGGTCTTATAAATATGCTATTGAAAGAATTTTGAGATATCTGTTTGATAAAAAGAAAAATGATAACTGATCCTGCCAGAAATTTTGTGAGCTGCAGAAGTTTAAAACACCCTGTTCTTAATCAGAGGTAGCGCTCCTCCGCTAGAAAAGCTTATGTGCCCTGCTGATTAGAGAGCTCAGGAAGTGGAGGTTGACTTCTCAGTCATGTGATCACTGTGACAGCAAGAGATATGTCACCAGCACACTGGGGAACACCATAAGAGGGTCCAGCGATGTATTGCATGATCAAATCACAGCAGAAGATAGCGACTTCCACTGTGATGTGATCATACAAAATGGCATAGGACCCTCATGGAATTCCCTGGCATGCTGGTGACATATCTCTTGCTTTGAATTCTTTTGGTCTCCATCCAGTGGTCGCTACAGCACCCACTCCCTCTTCAGCAATATTCAAGAATATGTGCATTGGGAATATTGCTTTGGCTATCAAAGCAGTCATATGAGTAGGAGCCCCTCCCACCACCCCCTCATCGTAAATGGTTACCGGGAGTTGTCGGTGCCATTTTGGTCAATGTGCTGGGAGTGACTGACTTAAATTTAAAGTTAATACTGGACTACAAAGACACCAAAAAGTGTGAGACTTCATTTGTGCTTAAGGGAATGACAGCATGTTGTTTAGCTGCACCAGACCTACATTAGGACCTTCACAACTTATTTTCTATAAGGAGGGTAACGTTACACAGGAAGCACAGTACATCTCCAGTATGGAAGTCCTTTACTTTATAAAAGATTAATAAAATATATATTTTTTGTATCTGCTTTAATTTTTCCCCTGCAGACTTTATGCTAGGGGAAATTCAACATTTATTAAGCACTACTTTCACATTTGCATAATGTTTATTTCCATTTTTTCATCTGTTTAAAAGCATACTTTGCATTCTTAGTAACTTTAAAATAGCTATGTCTCTGCCTTCAGATTAAACCCGCTAGGAAACATACATCTTAACCACTTAAGCCCCGGACCATTTTGGCTGGTTAAAGACTTGGCCCCTTTTTGCGATTCGGCACTGCGTCGCCTTAACTGACAATTTTGCGGTCGTGCGACATGGCTCCCAAACAAAATTGACGTCCTTTTTTTTCCCACAAATACAGATTTCTTTTGGTGGTATTTGATCACCTCTGCGGTTTTTATTTTTTGCGCTATAAATAAAAATAGAGCGACAATTTGGAAAAAAATTCAATATTTTTCACTTTTTGCTATAATAAATATCCCCAAAAAATATATAAAAAAAACATATTTTTTCCTCAGTTTATGCCGATACGTATTCTTCTACATATTTTTGGTAAAAAAAAAACGCAATCAGCGTTTATTGATTGGTTTGCGCAAAAGTTATAGCGTTTACAAAATTGGGGATAGTTTTATGGCATTTTTATCATTTTTTTTTTTTTACTAGTAATGGCGGCGATCAGTGATTTTTTTCATGACTGCGACATTATGGCGGACACATCGGACACTTTTGACACATTTTTGGGACCATTGTCATTTTTACAGCGATCAGTGCTATAAAAATGCACTGATTCCTGTAAAAATGATACTGGCAGTGAAGGGGTTAAGCACTAGGTGGCGCTGTAGGGGTTAAGTGTGCCCTGCATTGTGTTTCTAACTGTAGGGAAGATGGGCTCTGTGTCACATGACACCGAGTACACGGAGCTGAGATCCGTGTCATTGTCACTAGGCACAGCAGGGAGATGCTTGTTTACACAAGCATCTCCCTGCTCTATGTCTACGTGAGACGATCGCGGGGATCCCCGTGGCGATCGAGTCTGCGGGACCCACGGTCCGACTCACGGGGAAGGCAGCAGGGTCGCGCGTGCGCCGTCGGTGGCGCGCGCGCGACCACACGTCAGGCAGTTAAAGGGGACGTACAGGTAGATGGATGTGCCTGTACGTGCCATTCTGCTGACGTATAAGTACAGAAGGCGGTCGGCAAGTGGTTAATGTAAAAAGTAGCCTTGAAAAATACCATGGAGATTTGTCATAATATTCCAAATATTCATTTCTTTTTTTTTTCTGAATCAGCAAAAACATGATGCTGAGCATTGTTCCTGTGCTAGGTTAGGAATGCGATCACTGGGTTTTGCAATTCACAAAGCACAATGTTTTACGTCTATTGGTTGCCATAGCAACTCACTTTTATCGTTTGTAACCTAAGTATAAGAAAAACACTTCACAAACACCATTGATACATTATCCCAGCGATTTCAACATGAACCCTCAAACCAGAGTCTGAACAATCCAGATTCATCATGATTCACAGAGTCAATAATGATTCTTTGCTGCACCAAGAAAACATATGGTTTGTCAAGATCTGTGTCTTCAACATATTGGGAGCTCTGATGGTATGTCTGGCAGTATTGCATAGTGAGACCTGATAACTGCATACCTCCTAACCGTCCCTTATTTGGTGGGACTGTCCCTCTTTTAGAACCAAATCCTTCAGTTTTTTTTCTTTTTCAGTTGTTTCCCTAGTTGATCTGATGTATAAACCTCTATAGAAAATGCACCATTTACAACCTAACTGTGGAAAAAATGGTTACAAAAAGCAAATATACTGTGCAGTTTGAAAAGTGTAGTTGCACCCTGCAAGAGCAGTTGCTCCAGAGCTTAGTAAATGAGCAGAAGCTCTGCTGAGACTGCTGACTTCCATCATCTAATCATGTGCAAGCAACAAAGCAGTTTTTTTTTCCTTGCATGTGTTTGTATATTCTCTGCAAAGTGAAACTTTACCTCATTTACTAATCTCTGGAGCAACTGCACTTGCAGAGTGCATAGTCTATTTGCCTTTAGTAAATCAAACCCTCTGTCACTTGTCACCCCTGCGTCAATTAAAAGGCAATGGACCTTGCATCAGTCTTGATGACACCAGGACCTTAGACCTCAGAGCATGGAGGAGAAGAAGCTGCAGGGACTGGTCTAGCAGCACAGAGGAACAAAAGATTGGAGGATTGGATAAGCAAATCTAATTCTCTATGCAACCTAGAAAACAAGCAGCTAGACTTTGCAGTGGGGCTCTGAGAATTTTTAAGTTCCCTGGAGTGGTTGTTAAGCCACTTAGTGTTCTTTCTACAATCCCTTTGTTATAGTAAATAATGTCCCCCGTGTATGTTTTAAAAAAAAATAAGCTGCTATATACCTAATTTTATAGCGCCGCTCGGCGTTCACGTGACTGGCCGTCCATGCTCAGCCCCATCCATACTCACAGCCATCCATACTCAACCATCCGTCCATGCTCAGCCATCCAACCATGCTCAGCCATGCCATCCACCCCCATCCATACTCAGCAATACACAGCCATACTCAGCAATACTCAGCCATACTCAGCAAAACTAAGCCATACACGGCAATACCCAGCAATACCCAGCCATACTCAGCCATACCCAGCAATAATCAGCAATACCCAGCCATACTTAGCCATACCCAGCCATACCCAGCCATACTCAGCCATACCTAGCCATACTCAGCTATACTCAGCCATACCCAGCCATACTCAGCCATACTCAGCCATACCCAGCCATATCCAGCCATACTCAGTAATACTCAGCCATACTCAGCAATAGGGATGAGCCGAACACCCCTCGGTTCCGTTCGCATCCAGAACATGCGAACGGACCGAAAGTTGGCGCGAACTTTCGAACACCGTTATAGTCTATGGGACTCGAACGTGAGAAATCAAAAGTGCGAATTTTAAAGGCTAATATGCAAGTTATTGTCCTAAAAAGGGTTTGGGGACCCGGGTCCTGCCCCAGGGTACATGTATCAATGCAATTTTTTTTTTAAAACTGCTGTTTTTTCAGGAGCAGTGATTTTAATGATGCTTAAAGTGAAAAAATAAAAGTGAAATATTCCTTTAAATATCGTGCCTGGGGGGGTGTCTAAAGTATGTCTGTAAAGTGGCGCGTGTTTCTCGTGTTTAGAACTGTCCCTGCACAAAATGACATTTCGAACGGAATAAAAGTCATTTAAAACTGCTTGCGGCTTTAATGTAATGTGTGGTCCTGGCAATATGGATGAAAATCATTGAGAAAAAGGGAAAGAGCGCTGGATGCAGGACAGGCCAATAACTCAATTGCATACTATGCAAGCTCTGGCCAGTGATCCATCCTCAAGACCCAGTAACCCAGAGGATTTTCGGGGGGAAAGGTGTCCAAGTCTGATCTTGCCCCTAGGTATTCCTGCATCATGTATATCAGACACTGGCGATGGTTGCTGGAATCGATCAGACCTTGGGGCTGCGGACTAAAAAATTGTCTGAACGCATCGGTCAGACGGCCACCTTCTCCACCGCTCCTTCTGTGACTGACCGAAGCCTCAGCAAAACGTTGTCCAAGACCAGGAATTTGTAACCTGCCAGGCTCTGGAAACGCGTTGCACAAACCTTTCTGCAAGGCCTCCCGAAGATGTTTCATCCTCTGCTCCCTCTGCGACGGCTGGATAAGGTCTGCAACCTTACCCTTGTAACTTGGATCAAGGAGGGTTGCCATCCAGTAATGATCCCTCTCCTTGATACCACGAATATGAGGATCATTTCGCAGGCTTTGCACGATCAGGGAGGCCATGCAGCAGAGGATTGCTGAGGCATTCGGTGCGGAGTCCTCTGGATCACTAAAGACGACATGATCCGCAGCCACCTCCTCCCAGCCACGTACAAGTCCATGGGTTTCTGTAAATGATCCCTTGAAGACTGCTGCTGATGCTGAGTGCTAGGCTCCACCTCCATTCTGACACAATCCTCCTCCTCCTCCTCTACCTGTGTGATCGACGGGCCTGCAGGAACACTGTCTGGATAAAGGGGGCCTTGAGAGGTAAGGAAGTCCTCCTCTTCCTCCCTATGTTCTGCCTCAAGTGCTCTGTCCATTATTCCACGCAGCGTGTGCTCCAACAGGTGGACAAGAGGGACAATGTCACTGATGCCTGCACTGTCACTGCTCACCATCCTCGTGGCCTCCTCAAATGGTGATAGGACAGTGCATGCATCCCTGATCATGACTCACTGGCGTGGCAAAAAAAAAAACAAGCTCCCCTGACCCTGTCCTGGTGCCATAGTCGCACAGGTACTCATTGATGGCCTTCTGCTGCGTGTGCAGCCGCTGCAGAATGGCCAACGTTGAGTTCTACCTGGTGGGCATGTCACAGATTAGGTGGTTCTTGGGCAGGTTGTATTCCTTTTGGAGGTCAGCCAGCTGAGCACTGCCATTATATGACCGGCGGAAATGCACACAGACTTTCCTGGCCTGCCTCAGGATATCTTGTAAGCCCGGGTACCTGCCCAAGAACCGCTGCACCACCAAGTTAAGGACATGAGCCAAACAGGACACATGGGTCAGCTGTCCCTGTCAGAGGGCGGAGAGGAGGTTGGTGCCATTGTCGCAAACCACCATTCCTGGCTTAAGCTGGCGTGGCATCAACCATCTCTGAGCCTGCCCCTGCAGAGCTGACAGAATTTCTGCCCCAGTGTGGCTCCTGTCCCCCAAGCACACCATCTCAAGCACTGCATGGCATCTTTTTGCTTGCATTTTTGCGTAGCCCTTTGAACGCCTACGGAGCACCGCTGGTTCCAAGGACACATCAGCACAGGAAGAGGCCATGGAGGAAGAAGAAGAGGAGGGGTGGAGGAGAGAGGTGTGTCAGAATCACCACTAGTAGCATTTTGGAGGAGTGGTGGCGGAACAATCTCCAACACTACTGCACCCTGTCCTGCATTCTTCCCAGCTGCCAGCAGAGTCACCCAGTGCGCCGTGAAAGATAGGTAACGTTCCTGTCCACGCCTGCTGGACCATGAGTCAGTGGTAATATGCACCTTACTGCTGACCGCCCTGTCCAGCGAAGCCAAGACATTGCCTTCCACATGCCGGTAGAGAGCCGGAATCGCCTTCCGTGGAAAAATGTGGCGTTTGGGAACCTGCCACTGAGGTACCGCACATTCCACAAACTCACGGAAAGGGGCAGAGTCTACCAACTGAAAAGGCACAAGTTAAAGTGCTAGCAATTTAGCCAAGCTAGCATTCAACCACTGGGCATGTGGATGGCTGGGAGCGAATTTCTTTCGCCGGTGTAGCAACTGGGGCAGGGAAATTTGCCTGGTACAATCGGACGTTGGTGTACCGATAGCAGATTGCCTGCATGTACTTGGCAGTAGCACACCTAGTTCTACACCTTCATGTCTCTCTATGCAGGTTTCTGAGAGGACTGAAGGTATAGTGGGGTTGGAGATCCCAGCTGATGAGGAGCAAGGAGAGGTCCACTTTGTTCTTTGGTGTGGGTCTTTTATGTACGCTTGCCAACGGACTGCATGGCAGGTCGACATATGTCTGGTCAAGCATGTGGTGCCCAATCGGCTGCTGTTTTGGCCACGCTTGATACGCTTCAGACATATGTTGCAAATAGCAACGGTGTGATATACTGCACACGCCTGAAAAAAGGCCCACACCAAAGAACTTTTGGAAAAACGCGCAGAATCAGCAGCGCCCTGCACATGCGGAGCTCTGCGGTGTGATGCAGTCGGTTGGCTGCCCTTAAGCTGGCCCCTGGAGGGCATCCTGCCTCGATGGAGATGTGCCTCCTCCTTCTCCACCTGCTCCTCCTCCTCTCTCCTATCAGGCACCCACGTAGAGTCAGTGACCTCATCATCCCCTCCCTCCTCGTCACTGGAGCAAACCTGGCAGTATGCTGCAGCTGTGGGAACATGACTGCCGGTTTGTTGTCCTTCTTGGGCACCCCCTCTGTCTGGGCTCACGTTACTGCCTTACTCAAGCTGGGTACCATCATCAGAGCCTTCAAAACGCTGTGCATCCTGCTACAGCATTTACCCAACACTGTGGTCGAACAGTTCGGGGGACTCCTCCGTGCATGATGGTGGGGCTAGGGAAAAAGTAACTGATGACCTCAAGCCGATGGAATAGGCTGCTTTGGCACCTGCATTGGCAGCCAAGGTAGCCTGGGTGACAGAGGATGAGGACGGCTTAGTCATCCACTCTACCAACTCTTCTGCATGTTGCGGCTCAACACGGCCAGCTTACGAAAAAAAGGACAAACGTGCCCCACGGCCACGTGCTGATGAGGATGCACCTTGTCCACGACTAGCACTGTTGCCTCTAGACACAGAGCTTGCTTGCCCTCATTTATTGGCCTGTGAGTGTCTGCCTCTCCTTGTTGGCCTTCCAGACATACTGTATTTGATGTATTGGAAAGGAATAGGTACACAAGGAATGGCCTGCAGTCAGCTTTACCTGCACACTGTGCCCAGTATACAGTACACTGACGTAATATACTGCAACTTAGCTCAATCAACTGCCTGCCTGTATTATTAGGAAGAGAACAGGGATGGTCTGCAGTCAGCTTTACCTGTACACTGAGCCCAGTATACAGTACACTGACTTAATATACTGCAGCTTATCTCAATCAACTGCCTGCCTGTATTATTAGGAAGAGAACAGGGATGGTCTGCAGTCAGCTTTACCTGTACACCGAGCCCAGTATACAGTACACTGACTTAATATACTGCAGCTTAGCTCAATCAACTGCCTGCCTGTATTATTAGGAAGAGAACAGGGATGGTCTGCAGTCAGCTTTACCTGCACACTGAGCCCAGTATACAGTACACTGACTTAATATACTGCAGCTTAGCTCAATCAACTGCCTGCCTGTATTATTAGGAAGAGAACAGGGATGGTCTGCAGTCAGCTTTACCTGCACACTGAGCCAAGTATACAGTACAATGACTTAATATACTGCAGCTTAGCTCAATCAACTGTCTGCCTGTATTATTAGGAAGAGAACAGGGATGGTCTGCAGTCAGCTTTACCTGCACACTGAGCCCAGTATACAGTACACTGACTTAATATACTGCAGCGAGAATAACAGGAACACTCTGAAGTGAGATCTAGCTAAACTGAATACAGTGTTTATATATATATATATATATATATATATATATATATATATATATATATATATATATATGTATATATATAAAACGCATGGGATGCATATATATACTAAATACACTGACTGCAGCTACCTGAATCGCCTGCCTGCTCTACCTAACTGAAATTAAATGACACTCTGACTCTCTCTCTATCTCTCTCACAATGCCGCAACACACTACACAAGGCCGACGCGCAGGCGGCCTTATATAGTGTGGGGCGTGTACCTACTCCCCTGAGCCATGATTGGCCAAAGGCACCCTTCCTTTGGCCAATTATGGCTCTCTGTGCTGACGGCGCTGTGATTGGCCAAAGCATACGGGTCATAGTGCATGCTTGGCCAATCATCAGCCAGCAATGCACTGCGATGCCGCAGTGAATTATAAGCCGTGACGCGCTAAATTTGGTGCGAACGGCCCATAATGTTCGAAATTCGGCGAACGATCGAACAGCCGATGTTCGAGTCAAACTCATGTTCGACTCAAACTCAAAGCTCATCCCTACTCAGCAATACCCAGCCATATTCAGCAATACCCAGCCATACACAGCAATACTCAGCCATACTCAGCCATATCCATCAATGCTCATCCATGCCTCATCCATGCTACATCCAGTCCACTACAGTGCCCATCAGTGCCACTACAGTGCCCATCAGTGTCTCACAAAAGTGTAATAGGTAGTCAAATTAGATTTGACATTTATGCCCCTAGAACACCTGATAGTGCTCCCTGCATGTTGAGCCTCTGTATGTGGCCACGCTGCAGAAAAGTCTCCCACATGTGGTATCGCCGTACTCAGGAGGAGGGGGAGAATCTATTTTGTGGTGTAATTTTTGGTATGTACATGCTATGTGTTATAAATATTGTATAAATGGACAATTTTGTGTAAAAAAAATGCGTTTTTATTTTCTTTCCACATTTTCCAAAAACTTGCAGAAAAAAATTACATGTTCAAAAGACTCATTATGCCTCATAGATTATACATTGGGGTGTTTTCTTTCCAAAATGGGTTGATTTTGGGGGCGTTTCCATTGTCATGGTGCTCCAGGGCCTCCAAAACTGCAAGAGGTAGTCAAGAAATTATACGTGTTATTTATGCTCCTAGAACGCCTGATGGTGCTCCCTGTATGTTGGGCCTCTGTATGTGGCCACGCTGTGTAAAAGTCTCACATATGTGGTATTGCCACACTCAGGAGGAGTAGTAGAATGTGTTTTGGGGTGTAATTTGTGGTATGCATATGCTGTGCGTGAGAAAAAAAACTGCTAATATGCCAATTTTGTGAGAAAAAAAAAAGAGAAAAAAAATCTTGATTTTTGCAAAGAATTGTGGCAAAAAATTACAACTTCAAAAAACTTACCATGCCTCTTACTAAATACCTTGGGATGTCTACTTTACAAAAAGGGGTAATTTGAGGGGTATTTGTACTTTCCTGGCATGTTAAGGTCTGAAGAAATTAGATAGGCCGTCAGTACTTCAGGTGTGATCAATTTTCAGAAATTGGCACCATAGCTTGTGGACTCTATAACTTTCACACAGAGCAAATAATGTACATTGATTTGGGTTATTTTTTATCAAAGATATGTAGCAGTATAAATTTTATAGTGCAAAAAATAAAAAACCCAATAGAGATTAAAAACCACCAAAAGAAAGCTCTATTTGTGTGAAAAAATAGGACACAAATTTCATATGGGTGTAGCGGGGTCTCCTTTAGGACTCTCAGGACTACCTTACCCAGAACCCCATTCAGTACCCAGGATGCAATGTTTCCACCCCAGAGACTCATGGGTGGGGTTATATAAGGAGGAGGCGACGCTGCGCTCGGCCTCTTTTGGACACGAGACTTCGGTGGAGAGATCTTCCTGTGCGGATCCACTGCGGTGCAAGGCCTGAAGCCTGGGGCCTTGCGCTGTTATCCAAAAGAGCCTTCCACCCCCATCGCGAGCCTGGGTGACATCTGACCTGGTCATCCTCAACCGCTGCTGAGCCGGAGACTGGACCGCTGCAGGCGCTGTGTGTGGAGACACAGCAGGTGGAAGTTCCTGGACTGGGATCGCGTCCGGAGGGGTGAGCGAGCACATGCTCAATCCACATACTGTATACTATTGTTAGGCCTACAGACTGCCGTGGCCCACCAGTTCTATTCAAGCCCCACTGGAGATTCATAGCAGAACTGAGCCGAACGGATCTCTAGTGGAGTGTTCTGTGTTGGTACTTTTAACTCTTTGGATTACAAATTGTGTTCCTGAAATGTGCACCACCGTTTAAAGACTTGCATGCGAAGAATTCATCCCCTAGAGACTGAGTTATATGGTCAGGCCTGGCCATCTAGATAGATTATTTAGTTGCTGCGCCATAGGGCGCATAGTGAAGTACTGTTACACGTGGCGCGTGTGCGCCATATCTTACTAGTTGTAGTGTGCCTATTGCTGCAGGGCTCTGCAGAGATATTCCTGTGATTTGTTATAACTGTTGATTTTATTGCCAGTAGAAAGTAAACTCGTTATTCTTCTATCACTGCATTGGTGTTTGAATTTAAACATAGAGCATAAGATATATATATTACCCTAGACTAACTGTGCCAGAAGGGGGTCGAGTAAATTGCCGGGGGTTGGCGGAGCTGTCTTCAGGGCCCAAACTAAATCTGCGGCCCTCTTAGCTGAAGGTATCACTACATGGGTAAAGTGTTGCATGACTGAGTAATTGTCATATAAAATGTAAGAGCCCCAAAAGCTGAAAATTGGTCTGGTGAGGAAGGGGGTTTAAGTGCCCAGTGGGTGGTTAATTACCAAAAGTGTAGCACACCTTTCCTCTCTCTGGAATGCAATCCACGGTGTGCCTGTTTTTTTATTTTTTATTATTTAAGCTGAAAGAGGATTTTGAATTTAAGTTCCAAGCAACAAAGTTTGCAGTAGGGACCCATTGACTTCAATGGGCAAATTTGAAAGTCATTAACACCTTTCACACTTAACCTGCTGAGTTGACAAATGCTGCAGCATGTGTACAAACCACTCCGACTGCCATGGTAGGATTCAGGGGGACAGGTGGGGGGGACCATAAAAACGCAGATTGACCGCCTAATTTTGCTGCCCCTTTGTTGCTCATGTAAACTAAGCCTAAAGAAAGACATTTACAATTTTTTTTAACTTGCCTGGTTCTCATTTATTTAGATATTTCCAGCTTTCCCATACTTTTCACGCCCAGTGTCCACAGGATAGTTTAATGATTATACGATCCACTCTAGAATCAGTACTTAGGTCCACCTCAAGACTGTATTCTCATCTTGCCTTAATTTCCCTCCTGCCATTAGAGGGTCTAAGAGCTAGGTGGACGTGAGACATACTGGATCTGGACATGGAAGACTGGAGCAGTGTGTGGGATTTTCCTCTGCGATCCCTGATATCCTTGAAAGACCGCATTATCCAATTTAAACTGGTACATAGAGCATATATCACGCCACACAGACTTCAAAAAATAAATCCTGTGTGTATGGCGGTCAGGGGGACTTCACACACATCTTCTGGACCTGTACACTGAGCAAAATTATAAACGCAACAGTTTTGTGTTTGCCCCTATTTATCATGAGCTGAACTCTACGACTTTTTCTATGTACACAAAAGGCCTGTGTCTCTCAAATATTGTTCACAAATCTGTCTAAATCTGTGTTAGTGAGCACTTCTCCTTTGCCGAGATAATTCATCCACCTCACAGGTGTGGCATATCAAGATGCTGATTAGACAGCATGATTATTGCACAGGTGTGCCTTAGGCTGGCCACAATAAAACTAAGTAGATGGAGAAAATAAATAAAGCTGTGGCCGCTGCTGTCCTAGACTCATAGACCAATAAGATAGGAACAAACAAACAAGTTGGGGGGAAAAACAGCGCTGAACCAAAGACATAAAGATGAACCTCAGGTAAATAACAGTAACACTTTAATCCATTGGAAGTGAAGATAAACAGCAGTCTGAGAACAGTCATCCAGAGACCTGGAATGGTGAGCTATCATGGAAAGAGGACTGGCCATGTGTTATGAACGGACAAGTAAGACAACCATGTTTCTTACACTGGAATATGCCAACCCTATTGTCATAATAACCCCTAATGTTCATGGTTCTAACCAAATAGTTTTTTTTTTAGGTTTACTTGGGGTAATACATTTTCTAAGAGTACGGGCCCTCATAAAGACGAACTGGGGGGCAGGTGGTAAGTGGAGACCTAACTTAGGATCTGAACAGAGAATGGGCCAATACTTTTGGATTATATTATTGATGACCTTGAAATTGCCATTGAAGCCTGTGATAAACCTAGCACCAGAGTTGGAGGGGGTTGTGATGGCTCTATCAGCTGAATGTTTGGTGAGACAAGATTCCAAGGCATCCTGCAGGAGTTCGTCAAGATAGCCTTTCTCTCTAAACTTGTTGGTGAGTAGCCTGCTCTGGGCAATGTAATCAGTATCACTCGTGCAATTCCTACGTAACTTCAGGAACTGCCCTTTGGGTATGTTCTTCTTCCAAGAAGGGTGATAAAAGTTCCCAAAATGTAAATAGAAATTGTCACCAACCGGTTTGGAATGGTTTATGGTGATGACTGAACCATTCTCAAGGGTCAGTTCCAGATCCAAGAATAGCAAATGGTCAGGGTCAATGACGTGCATGAATGTAAGGCCTAAGGAATTGGTGTTACAACACGCCACAAAGGCCAAAAATTCACACACGGACCCGTCCCAGATGGTGAGCACGTCATCGATATACCTGCTATAAAAATTAAATGTTCAGCGTGGGGGTTGTTGTTCCAAATGCAAGATTCCCCCCAATAAACCATTGTTAAATTTGCATTGCAGGGTGCAAAGCTTGTTCCCATGGCTGTGCCTCTAGTCTGAAGATAAAACTTGCTCAAGGCAGAACTTGGGCCACTCGAGTATAAACTGAGCCTGATGGGAATTGTACCATAAATCTCTAGACAAAAAATAATTTAGAGCTTCCAAACCTACCTCATGGGGAATGGAGGTATACAAAGAACACACATCCAGAGATGCCCAAAGATATTGACTCTCCCATTGATAGTTTTGGAGGATATCGTAAACATGTCCAGAGTCCCTTATATAGGAAGGAAGGTTTTGAACAACCGGCTGAAGGAACCAATCTATATATTGAGAAAGTCTGCTGGTAAAGCTGTTTGTGCCAGATACTATAGGTCTACCAGGAGGATTCAAAAGCGAATTGTGCACCTTTGGTAGGTGGCAAAAATATGGGGTGCTACAGGAAGTAGGAGTTAGAAACTGTCTTTCCTTATTGCTCAGAATACCATCTCTGGTGGCACCAAGAACCATATTTTGGAGATCCAAATGGAACTCTGGGAGCAGATCTTTAGACAAAGCACAATAGGTGTTCTTGTCAGATAGTAACCTACTTGACTCATTGAGATATTCGGTCTGATCTTGTATAACAATGCCATCCCCCTTATCAGCCTGTTTGATGATAATGTGAGAGTTTGTTTCCAGGGCCTTAAGGACAAGCCATTCGGACGGCAATAAATTGGACTTGTGACTCGAACTATTGTCACATAGTTGGACAAGGTCTCTGTAAACCACTTGATAGTAAGTGTCCAAATATGAGCCTCGGGACAGAGTGGGATAAAAGATGGAACGGGGTCAGAAGGGTGTGTGAAGGGTCGAAACAATCTTCCAAAGGTTCACTATCAATATGACCCTCCTCCCATAGGTCCTATGTAATGTTAGAACATGAATAATAAGAAGGAGCTGCTCTAAAAATAAATGCGTGAATATATACACGATACTTAAACCTATACAAAACACAGTTTGTAAATGAACTCAAATATAAATTGTGCATAAACAGTCCATTAAAACAAGTGCAGGTAACTGGATTGATTGAACCGAAGAACACCTGTCCTCTCGGGACCGCCACGCGATAACGTCAGCACGCCACGCCTCCTGATGCGCGTTTCGTCACAAGCTGACGTCGTCCAGGGGCACAGGCAACGTCAGCTTGTGACGAAGCGCACGTGGGGAGGAGTGGCGTGCTGACATCATCGCGTGGCAGTCCCGAGAGGACGGGTGTTGACTAGCCGGCCAGCTTTATATTGATGGTACTTTTTTATGCTCCATATGTAAGTGCAATCTTTAAACCTCAATAAACCCTATGTGTTTCTGATTTACACTATGGTGAGCTTTTCTAATTTTTGGGTATACTTGCCTGTTTCATGCCTATAACCGTTGGACAATCGAGTTGCCTTGGTTCCTGGTGTGTGTCCTGTCTAATCACCTAAAGAAACCCTCTGCGAGCTGGTATCCCAATATCCCCAGAATAAAGGCCCTGTTTGGGTTGATAGCTGCAAGCACGATTAGCTTGCCTTCCGGTAAGCATGCACTCTATGTGGTGGAGGTGCACACGTCTGTTGTGGTGTTTTGGGACTGTTCATCGGTTCAATCAATCCAGTTATATGCACATGTGTTAATGGACTGTTTATGCACAATTTATTTTTGAGTTCATATACAATTTTTTTTATATAGGTTTAAGTACCATGTATACCTTTATGCATTTATTTTTAGCGCGGCTCCTTCTTATTTTTGTTATTAGGGTGTGTACCTCACTTTGAGCCGCTGATTTTTTGTATAACTGTTTTTGTTTTTTTCATTTATTCACTTAGCACGGTATCTTTTTATATTTATTTCCATGTTAGAACATGACATGAAGTGTTTTTTAAAAAAAAAATTATGATTATTATTATCATATATTTCTCATTATTCATTTTTATTATTATGTATTAATATCTATTATCTTTTCCATTTATATATTTTCTTTATATATTTGAGTACTAGGTAGTACTAGATTTTATGGTTTATATGTGAGGGTGGTGTATCATGGATGACAAGGGTGCTCAGCCCCTCTCCTGTCTGCCAACTTCCTGCTTCCTCCTATTTAATCCATTATCTCTTGCGGACTAAACAATTAACCTGAAGAAGGGGTTAGACCCCGAAACATGTAGTTCATCCTGTCGGCAGTGTACGATCCCCTTTGCCTTTCTGGCATCAGCGACTCTGGATTGGTCATAGCAGCAGGGCTTTGCCCATAGTCTCTGGATCTTCCTGTCTGATTTCAGTCAAGCTGTGACGTTACTTCCGGACATCGGACACAGCTCGAGTGGCCGTTGGTTCCCAGCTTCCACATCTCCCGTGGTTGCAATTTCGGCCTCCCCTTGTTCCATGGTACTGGCCAGGCCCCCTTGCCGGTGGCGCTCCTGTCATCTCCCGCTCCACGGTTCAGCTGTATCCCTCCTGAGCCCCTCTGACATCCATGTGGCTCCAGCCTCCATGTACTGTGAGCTCCCCATTCCAGGTCTCTGGATGACTGTTCTCAGACTGCTGTATGGTCTGGTGTTTATCTTCACTTCCAATGGATTAAAGTGGAGGATTATCTTTATGTCTGTGGTTCAGCACTGTTCTCCCCCCCCCCCCATTGGTTTGTCCAAAAACCAGCCAGTATCTGGTGTGACCACCATTTGCCTCACGCAGTGCAGCACAAATTATTCGCATAGAGTTGATCAGGTTGTTGATTGTGGCCTGTGGAATGTTGGTCCATTCCTCTTCAATGGCTGTGCGAAGTTGATGGATATTGTCAGGAACTGGAACACGCTGTCGTTTACGCCGATCCAGAGCATCCCAAACATGAGTATGCTGGCCATGCAAGAACTGGGATGTTTTCAGCTTCCAGTAATTGTGTACAGATCCTTGCAACTTGGGACTGTGCATTATCATGCTACAACAGGAGGTGATGGTCGTGGATGAATGGCACATCAATGGGTCTCAGAATCTTATCACGGTATCTCTGTGCATTCAAAATCCCATCAATAAAATGCACCTGTGTTCGTTGTCTATAGCATATGCCTGTCCATACCATAACCCCACTGTCACCATGGGCCGACTCGATCCACAACATTGACATCAGCAAACCGCTCACCCACACAACGCCATACATGCTGTCTGCCATCTGCCCTGTACAGTGAAAACCGGGATTTATCCGTGAAGAGAATACCTTCACCAGACACCATTGAATGTGAGCATTTGCCCACTCAAGTCAGTTATGACGACGAACTGCAGTCAGGTCGAGACCCCGATGAGGACGACAACCATGCAGATGAGCTTCCCTGATATGGTTTCTGACAGTTTGTGCAGAAATTCTTTGGTTATGCAGACCAATTTTTGCAGCAGCTGTCCAGTGGCTGGTCTCAGACGATCTTGGAGGTAAAGATGCTGGTACTGGGCTGGTGTGGTTACACATGGTCTGCGGTTGTGAGGCCAGTTGGATGTGCTGCCAAATTCTCTGAAATGCCTTTGGAGATGGCTTATGGTAGAGAAATTAGCATTCAATTCAAGGACAACAGCTATGGTGGACATTCCTGCAGTTAGCATGCCAATTGCATGCTCCCTCAAAACTTGCGACATCTGTGGCATTGTGCTGTGTGATAAAACTGCACATTTTAGAGTGGTCTTTTATTGTGGCCAGCCTAAGGCCTACCTGTGCAATAATCATGCTGTCTAATAAGCATCTTGATATGCCACACCTGTGAGGTGGATGGATTATCTCGACAAAGGAGAAGTGCTCCCTAACACAGACTTGGACAGATTTGGGAACAATATTTGAGAGAAATAGGCCTTTTGTGTACATAGAAAAAGTCGAAGATCTTTGAGTTCAGCTCATGATAAATAGGGGCAAACATAAAAGTGTTGCGCTTATAATTTTGCTCAGTGTAGTTATTTTTTGGGTGGAAGTGGTGGATTTGTTAAATTCTATTACTTCCGCTCCTCTGCCGGTCTCAATGTCTGTATATTTGTTAGGACTGGTGGAGGCTATTCTCCCTAAAGTGTCTGAGCGAGTGTTTGCTAATACTACATTATTTTAAGTGAGAAAAGCTATTGCTTTACATAGGAAGAAAGTCTTATCTCCCACACTTTTATACTGGAAACAATTGGTAAATAATAATCTCCCAGTGTATAGAGATACATACATGAATAGGGGTTGTCCTGGTAAGCACCACAAAGTCTGGGCAAAGTGGCTAGATAAGCCATATACAGCATCTAATGCCCATGGGGGTTATTGATTATAATATTTCTATATACAGGATGCTCGGTGCTACTGTGGATAGAAGGGAACAAACTTTATTTTTTGCCATATTAGGTGTGAATTGATATTTAATTTGATAAACAGTATGGCTCAGACCATAGCCCGGTTAAAATACTCTTTAGTTAATTTTTCTATTTATTTTTTTTCTCTCTTTTTTTTTTCTTTTATCTTATCTTCTATTTTTGAATTGATATCTGCTATGCAATGTGATCGGATCTTGAACTTGCACTAATATTTTGGTCCAATGTGTATGATGTGTTGTTTTGTCTGTTTTTGTCTGTTTGTTAAGAAAATAAATAAAAAGTTTTATATAAAAAAAAAAAAGCCTGAAGGAAGAGTGAAAATAGCATTGGTGTACAGATGCTGGCCTGCATTTTTTGTGTTCTCAGTCTTCGCTGTTGAGTAATGCTCAACTTCAGTCAATACAGATGACTAAGAACATCTTGTACTGAAGTATAATTTTCAACAATGAAAATGAGTATTGCAGCCAGAGCTGCCAGAGCTGCTTTTTTAATGCATTTTTATATACTGCTGGGGGACAAATGTATTTTAAAAAAAACAGAGTTAGGCTTTAACACCTCTTTAAAGTTATTTTTCAGTGAAAGCAACATTAATACCTGAACTTGAGCTGTTTTTTTTAAATAACTTTTATTCCTATTACAAGGAATTTAAACATCCCTTGTAATAGAAATAAGAATGACAGGTCCTCTTTATGGAGATATCTTCGGTCAAAAAGACCCCAAATCTCTCCTTTACCTTGTGTGCAGGTTCACACTAGCACGATGCAAGAACCAGCGCGATTCCAGTGTCGGTTCCCGCATTTCATAGGACTTGAAAGCAGTTCACACTGCCCTACGCGATCCACTGTGGGTGTCAATAGAAAGTTAATGAACACCCATGCGATCCGATTCCGGTGCGGACCAAAAAAAAGGTCCTGCACCATTTTGGTGCGAATGCGTTGCAAATTCAGCCATACAATCTGTATAGCTAAATTTGCATCGCACAGACATCACATGCAATGTCTAACCTCGCACCAGTGTGAACCCAGCCTTAAAAGCAAAAGGCTGGAAAAAAAAGTTTGATCTTTTGTTTAAAAAATAAAAAATTGTTTACTTCCCCCCTGGACCAGAATTGATGTTGCTCCAAGGCCATAGAGGTGATCAAATACAATCTACTCTTTGATCGCCTCTGGGACCAGCCGGCCGCACTGTTGGATAATTTTTTGGGAAATCCGGCAGAACCGGTAAGCCTGAGAAACACCAGCGTGCTACAGGAGGAGGGGGGATGTTCCATCCCACTGCTTCTGAAAGCATTCCAGTGACTCACAAGCCGCTCGGAGCACTACAATACCAGTGGTTTTTGGCTGATATCTCCGGCCATAACTTGCGGCTTTCAAGTGGTAAACCACTTGAAAGCCGCAACGCATATATAAATATTGCAGCCTTGAAGTATTTAGTGGTAGAGGAATAAGTTGTAATACTTACCTTATTTCCTATTCTGGTAGGCTTTGATGCTCTTCTCTTCTCCCTGACTCTCCAGGCTATGAGCGGACTCTTGCCTTCTTCTCATACAATGCAGGACTATTGGGTCCACATTTTACTCAATGGCATCAGCATGCAACCTCCAGCAGAAACATCTTAGAGAAGAGGCTTCAGAGAACTGGTGACACAGATGGAAGGAGCCTACCAGGGCAAGAAATAAGGTATTGCACTGTAGTCCTCTAACCCTACGCCTATCAAGCATTTGACACTTGCAGGTAATTTTTGTGCTCATACTACATTGTTCTAATATCTGTTTTTGTTATCTAGTTGCCATCTATATTAAAGTGTTACTAAACAAAGAAGTGTTAATTACCAAAATTAATTTACATAAATCATATATATAATTTTGGAGTTTTTATAACCAGGTTTATTTCACTCTACACAAAACAAATGTTTTAGTGGCTTTGTGAGTATGGACACTGTTATGTTATGTTATGCTATGGTATATTATGTTATGTAGCATGTAATGAGTTTTTCATAGTCTGGGTTTAATGACACTTTAGTGTACCTCACAGATTTCTCAAAAACATTCTGAATTTGTGCCATGGACAATTTGAAATGTCTTTCATTCTTTCTGCTATAAACCTCATAATTTTCCTTCTATCATCAGACCAGGGATAAGTGAGATAATGAGTCTTTTCCAGGCCCTCTCACACATGTTTACTGTCACAAATTATTTGGGTTGATATGCAGTGCACATTCCAAGTTATAACTGGTTTGAGGAGAGTAAATGGCATATTTCAGAGGGTTGAGGAAGCGGAGAAAGTTGATATTTACATATATACAACATCAAAAATACCTCTGCCTAGACAACTCATATTGAAAAGAAGGCTTCATGTGCAGTAAGCTGGAAAACTATGCGATAAACTCTTAAGTTTTACTTGACAGCGCATGAGTTTGTGACAGACAGGTTCACTTTAGATTACTTTTGAACGTGCAGTTGTTTTTTTGCTTGCTTATGCATGTCATACAGAGTTTTGTAAGAAACTGTGTCTTCTATTGATGCAATCAATTTGATGCATAAAATTAAGTAAATTACAAAAACTGATTAAATTGCACAGAAGACATTGATGCGTGAAATCATTTTGGCTCATACATATTACTACGTGCTAATTGAGGTGATGAACACATTTAGCTTAGGGTTTTTTATAGGGCCCCAATGAATCACTTTATTAAATTTCTATTGCCAGGCTGATTAGAAGTGCATTCTGATAGTGGCAGATTGAAACATTTTGATGCAAATAATACAACTGTTTCTCAGAGAATAATTACTAGAATTTGAGTAAAATAATCCATAAAAATTAGAGGTGGTTAAATATCCCTATCATGATGGTTCAACCAAGGTTGTATCTACAGTTGACAATGTTTCTGTTTGTTGCAATTATATATTTTTACTACAGGTATGCAGAGATCCCTGACACATACAGTTAGGGTTATTCTGTCTTCTGGACTGTATAAATGAAGTGCAAGAAGCCTCAAATGGAAGCTACCTATCTTTAGGTATAAGTACTGTATATATACTAGGCTGAATAACTTTAGAAAGCTGTGGATACAAATTCTTGCACATAAAGCAAAATAAGAAAACTATTTTATCACTGAACAAAAACAAGTACAAGTATAATAAATGAATAATTATTACACATCAGGATGTTTCCCTAGTTCACTTTCCAATAATAGATGTGTTAGAAAGGTGAGCTAAGGTAAAGATCTGCAAAAAAAACAAAAACATGAAAAGGATACATTTTCCTTTGTCTGATCACTTACCGTACTTGGGGCATTATTAACGTTCTTGTTGATCACATCATAACATCATGACATCACCTTATCTTACATTTGGTGATCTAAGTGAGGTTTTTTCTAAAGTAAAACACTTTTTTTTATCTTTGTAATATACCATGAAAATAATACAGAAGCAATGGTGGCTAGTAAGGAATGTGCTTCTGAGTCTCCACTGAATAATGCAGGACAGCATCAAACTTTTGAAGAAGTTGTCCAAAGTCAAACCCAGAGCTACAGCAGATTTTCACTATCAGGTTCCTGAGATGCTGGACAGCTCCTTTCCTTAACTCTGTAATAGCTTTCGCAGCTTCTTGAAAAATAAAGAAAGGTTGATGTACTAAAACGAAAGTGTGCATAATGTGGTGTAGCTGTGCATGGTAGTCAATCATATTCTAATTTCAGCTTGTTCAATTAAGCTTTGTCCTACAACCCAGTGTCTTTTTACTTCCCAGTGTCCTGTCCCACAACAAAGAGTTGGGTCTTACAACCTAAAGTCTTGTCTCACAACCCAGAGTCTTGTCTCATAACCTAGAGTATTCTCTCACAACCCAGAATTCTCTTTCACATCTCAAAGTTTTCTTTTACAACCCATAGTCTTCTATCAGCACTCAAAATCTTTTCTCACAACCAAGAGTCTTCTCTCACAACCCAGAGTCCTCTTTCACACCCAAAGAGTTTTGTCAGAACTCTGAATGCTCTCTCACAAACCAAAGACTTTTCTCACAATCCAGAGTCTTCTTTCACAACCTAGAGCAGCCTTTTTCAACCAGGGTTCACTCTGGGGTGCATTGAAGTTCCTTCAGGGGTGCCTTGTCTAAAAATTGCCCAAAAAATGTATATAAGCCAGCAGGTGGATGAAGCCTGCCTATTAGTTACACAAAGCTACAGGTTTCCATTGTGCAGCATTACAACCATTCAGTTGCCGGCATCCTAACAACCAATGATGTCATCGGTTGATAAGGAGGATGTCAGGTGCCTAGACAGCAAACTTGTTTGCTACTCTTTTGCACCTTTCTGTCAGCACTGGAGTCAAATTGGCTGAGTGAGGGAGAAAAACGTAGGGAAAAGAGAAAAATTGGACTACTAGTCAGTACCAGTGTGCAAAGGCGTATTTGCTTTGAAAGAATAAATCATTTGTAACGTTGAGTGTCCTATGTGCGTGGATGTTGCGTCCTTATGTAAAACTGTCCATTTAAGTTTAATACAATTCAGAATGGGGTTCCCTCAAAATTGTACAGAACTTTAAAGGGTGCCTTCACTGAAAAAAGGTTGAAAAACACTGACCTAGAGTCTTCCCATAGCTCTGCCCTACAACCCAAAGTCTTCTCTCACAGCCCAGAGTCTTATTTCGTATCTCAGTGTCTTGTCTCACAACCTAGAGCATTCTCACAGCCCAAAGTTCTCTTTCACAACCCAGAACATTATATAACAACCCAAAGTCTTCTCTCACAACCCAGAGTCTTCTGACAACCCATTCCTTGTCTCACAACCCAATGTTTTGTCTCTTAACCCAGAGTCTTTTTGTACAACTCAAAGTCTTGTCTTGCAATTCAACAGTGTAATTGTTTACTGACCTGGTCATCTAGAATTGCCCACATTTCTAAATGGCCACATTAGTTAAATACATACAGTATAAAGGCCATATAACTGCAAGTCTGCCAAAACAGAGTTGGGGGGGTTAATAAAAAGTGCCTGAGGCAAGTTCTATCTCAACTGGTCCCATTGCTCATAGCAACCAATCAGTTGAGTAAAATTTAAGAGCTGATTGGCAATGCTCCAGTTGAGACAAAGTTTGTCTCAGACACTTTTTTTATTCCACCCTGTTTATCTCTGCAGACTCCCTTTAGTCTTTAATGAGAAACATCCACAATGTTATTGGCAGTCAGAGATCTTGCGATCAAGGCTTGGAGTCCAAAGATCTTGGTTTCGTGCTGGCCATGTTAGAATTCATAATTATTTACTTTCAACCATTTGATTGAATGAAAAATTTGTAAAGTCTGTGTGCGTTCAGCATTAGGTGACATGAGAGAGTGCAGGAACAGGGTTTCTTTATTATTAGCAAGGAAAAGATACTTATTTGCTCACATAAATAATTTATTTTGGTAATGAAGACATTTAACCTATATGATGTGTTCATTTTACTGACAGATCCACTTTAAGTCATTAAACAGGTCCTAAAGCATAAGTGAACAAACAAGCTCATGAAAGTCCTTGACAGCACAACAGAAAACATGGAAACATGAATAATATAGTTAAAACAGTTAATTAACAGTACCAAGCCATAAACATTATTATTATGACACATTGTAATTGTACATTACATTACAACATTTGTGATAAATGAAACTCGTGGGCTATGTAATGATGATAATTATTAAAAACAAAAGCCAATCATTTCTGAAGCAGACCGAGCAGCACAAAGTTCAGCCTGTACTCACCGCCGGTCTTGTAAACGCTGTCCGCTCCACTTCACTGAATTTATCGGCACAGTGGAGCTGGGCTGTGCCTAGCATATCAAATAAATTATTACTGCTAATCGATTTTTTTTTCTGGCTCATCTCCAGCGCTTGTGATATAAAATCTTTTAAAGTGAAGGAAACAAAGAAATATGATCATACATATTTATTTAGCATTCTTGTTTTTCATGTTTTATTCAAAGAGGCAGCATCACGACAAGGAGTTTTCAGTTTCACCATTATAAGAGCTCATTAAAGCAGTGCAAGGTGATAGGATGCAAAGTACAAGTGTCTGTGACAACCAGTCAGGTAAAGCTTGATGTAGTCATATACATTATATATGATTTCTGATTGGTTTTTACGACATATGCACATTGCATATTATTACAAAGCCAGTATATGAGAGTAAAGTTGAGCTAGTTGGCTTCCAATAAGATATGTGATTTAATATATAACATTTCCATCACTAATATGAAATAATACAAAAACACTTTATTAAAGTGGGGTTCCAATCACATTTTTCATTTTTAAAAAGCATGTTATTTCAGCATTCAATACAGGGGTACATATAAGATGACTTACTATTTAAAAAAACGCCGCCGATCTGCCAAATTAATGCATAAAGAGACTTTAAAAAAATCTTTGCTGAAGTTTTCATTTTGCTTGTGGGCATGTGAAGCCCACAAGCATTTACTTCCTGGATTGTATTGACGAGTGATTCTAGCCATAGGGGAAGCGCACTGCATCCTGGGAAATTATGATACACATTTCCCAGGAGCAGTAGGGAGCTGAGGGAGATGATGTCAGAATCCGAGGTGATTCAGAAGGCAGATTTCGTGGGACCGCATAGCAACAGGTACTTCCAGGTGAGTAAAAAAAAAAATGTCAAATGTTTTTTTTTAGGCTATTATATGCACAATAATGCTATTTAGTATTTTTGGTGGAAACTCCACTTTAAGAGGTTCCCAAGAAAAGAGTCTAAAGATTCACACAGTGACAATCTCATGTCTAGGGTCACACGCATAACCACTACCACTCCACTTTGAAGAATAAAAATGTGTTATTACCTAAGCGATTTCCTAATCTACCGTATATACTCGAGTATAAGCCAAACTTTTCAGCACATTTTTTTGTGCTGAAAATGCCCCCCTCAGCTTATACTCAAGTCTGTGTCCATCTTCAAATTTGTGCGCCTGATTCTGGCCAGCCGTAGGTCCCCTGGACCCCAAACTTGGCACACATGTAGCCTCAATCTTTCTCTACAAGTGTGCAAAGTTTTTTGTTTGGGGGGACCTATGGCCGGGAAGCACCGATTTTTCAAAGCCGGGCACCCCTTCCATAGAATCCCATGTTAAATGGTAATTTCTCTGGTGACTTTGGGACCCGGTACCAGCCGGTCGTAGGTCTCCTGGACCCAAATCTTGGCACACATGTAGCCCCATTTCTTCTCTATAAGTGTGCAAAGTTTTATGTCTGGAGGATCTACGACCGGGGAGCACCGATTTTTCAAAGATGGACAGCCCTTCCATAGACTCGCATGTTAAACGTCATTCTAGTCATGGACACAGTGAGGCATGGGCACAGTGAGGCATGGGCACAGTGAGGCATGGACACAGTGAGGCATGGACACAGTGGGCACAGTGAGGCATGGGCACAGTGAGGCATGGGAACAGTGAGGCATGGACACCGTGAGGCATGGACACAGTGAGGCATGCACATGGACACAGTGAGGCAAAGTGAGGCACAGTGAGGCATGCAGATGGACACCCTAGGTTTATACTCGTGTCAATACGTTTTCACAGTTTTTTGTGGTAAAATTAGGTGCCTCGGCTTATATTCGGGTCGGCTTATACTCGCGTATATACGGTATTTGTAATTTACTTAGATTAATAATGTTTTTTTTTTTTTTTATAGAAGGCCTTTACTTCCCAGATCCACTTTAGCTACCTGTACTCAAAAATATAAAAAATACAATTGTTTTTATTATTTAAAAAAAAAGCAGCCTAGGTGTGAATGATTTTCCCCTGTTCCTGCAGCATCCTGAGATATCCTTTTCACAGATACCCAGAGGCTACAGGAGAAGGAGCTTGCAGTGGCTGGTGGGCAGACCTGGCCATGCATCAACAGGGGCCAGCTGTAGAAACTGTAAAGAGGGTTGCACACTATAAGAAATATGGAAGAAAGGTTCCGTACGAGGCACGATCGTTCGATTTTCGTACAGTGTGTACACAACTTTCGACATCTGTTCCAGACTTTCCAAACAAAAATTTCCAAAGAAACAAACTGCAACATTTTTCTCGTATGTGAACAGAACAAAAGATTTTCATTTAATGTGTACTGTTTTCGTACATGAAAAATCAGATACAAAAAACCGCACGTGATCAGAAACAATAAACAACAAAAAAAACCTTTGTCGTACGAGAATTTTCATACATTATTTCCATCCTCAGTTTCAACTTGCTGTGAAACATCGAGGAAATCTTTACAAGACAGCTGGCTCCTGACGTGTGTCAGGCCATCCATGGAAGTGGACTGGCAAATGCGTGTCACATGGTGGAGAATTGTCTACTGGATCTTCATTATGCACTTTAAGATGTGTTTATCGTTTACTTCACTTATCTTTGGATATTTATGAGCCATTTTGTTTTCGGACTTTAGAGACTTTATTTTTTTTTTTAATTACGAATTTGGACTTATGTCTTTTAGCTCTATTTAGCACAACATTTTTGTCTTCAGATCACAGCAGGGCAATGCTGGATTCACTGGGAAGGTAATTACTGTATGTTTTCTAGTGAGAACCCAGTGTAACAGGTAAGGCCTCGTTCACATGGGTGTACTTACTGTAAGTGCACACCTGTGTGAGGGTCGTGTTTTGCCTGCATGGGATGCACAGGTGTTCCATGCATCTGTGTGCAGGCAGTCCCATTCCCATGTTAATAAGGACACAGCTGCTGCTTCCAATTTGACATCTCTGTGGGTGCTGGTGCGTGTCCCCGAATGCAGATAGTGTGATTTCAGGGACACACACCCGCACTAGCATCCAAACGGATGTCAAATGGGAGTAGCAGCATTGTCTGTGCAACTGCTGCTTCCCAATTGACATGATTGGGACTGCCTGCATGCATTTCTAGCCATGGCCATATTGAGCAAGGGCAGATAATTCATGTAGAATTTACTTCCTGGGATCCAACTGCCCTTAGCTCAGGCATGCAGGCAGAAGGGTGTGACATAGCTGAGAAAGCTCCTCCTCCAGATAAAATAAAAAGTCCCATTAAGACTCTTGAGATGTATGACATCAATTTGGCCTGGCCAGAAAGCAGGAAGCAACTGAAGAAATGTAAAAAAAAAGTTTCAAGTAAGTAAATATAATGTACCTTCCTTTCTATTTATTAAGGCAACATAAGAATTTAAAAAAAATAATGCTTATTGAGAGAGTTCAGTTCCACTTTAAGCATGCCAATGTGAACTAGGCCTAAAAGGGGATGGGGAAGAAACAAACGGGTCGTGGTGAAGTTCCTCTTTCATCTACAGACAGCTATTATTTTCTATATCTGAAAAGCAAATGTTGCTTCATCATTTTGGTGCTTATGTATAATTTGTGAGTGATAGAAGTCTTTGTGTTGGTATCCATAAAACAGGAACAAGAGATGTTTGGTAAAATCCTTGCGGCATGCACAACTCCCCTAAAAAAAGAGTTACCCGATCTACGGGGGAACTCAGAAAAACAAAAACTGCTGTTACAATGTTACAAACTGCAAAATATATGTGATTATTTATTGTCCATCATTCCACTTTAATTCATTTGTATATTATATGTCTATTTTCAGATTGACCAGTGCTCTCAAACAGGCTCCAAACAGAATTGCAATATCGTTCTGTGCAATGTGACATTCCTTCCTAAGATGTAGTTTCCTCCTATACTGTTCTATGTCAGTGGAGTGAGACTAGAGCAAAGGCTAACTCTAAAAGGAAAACAACGGCCTTGGCCAAGCAGATTATTTATCATAAAGATAAGAATATTTTTACAAGATGTTGGCAAAGAACCACTCTAGCCTCTCTGGGCAAAAGTTAAAAAGTATCTATCACTTTTATAAATAATTTTGTATTGTTGATTAGGTTGTTAAAGCCATTGCAGTGTTTAGGAGAAGCGTTTGCTATCTATGGTTGGTTACCTGATTAGGATACAGGTGTGTATGCCGTAAACATTTTAAAGGATTTCTATCCTCTTCACAGAGAGTCTTCATGTAGAAAGTAAATGACAAGAGGGAGGCAGTGCAGAGGGCTGAGGTGTTGCAAAAAGAGACATACTGTGTGTAGCGGGGGTCCTAAATTTAGGGGCTGCTATACTAAATTTAGGGGTGATTCGAGTGGTAATTGGCTCAAATCTTTCATTTACTGGACTCTGCTTTGCTGCTGTTTTACCTGGCGTGCAGTTCCCCTTTGAAGTATGGGTGGCGCTGTCGCTTGTACTCTGGGTTGAACCACAGGTGATGGAGTGGCGATTGGGTGTCCTCTCTCGGCAGCCATGCGGTGGCCATGGTCTGCCCGCTGTGCACGTCGGGAGAGGGTACATAAGGGGCAGACGCCATTGGTCAAGGTCGAGTTGCTACCCCAGGGACCTGTACCCGGGGGAACCTACGTTCTGGAGTCCAAGTTCGAGTGCATGGCCCTCCAGGCCATGGGGCCACGTGCACCTCAGTCCCAGGCACCTTTAGTCCTGGGACTGCAACTTCAGCCCTGGGCCCAGCACCTTTAGCTGGAGCCCACTTCGGGAAGGAAGAATCCCAGGGTGCCGCCTTGCGAGGGGACCCGCTTCTGGAAGAGGAGGCTGAGGTAGGACTGTTCCGAAGGACTGGTGAGAGATCACAGTGAAGGAAGGGGCCCAGTAACTCTCTGGAGGGATGTCATCCATCCGAAAAGGGATCTAACAACGTAACCATTAGGAGGTTTGGGATACTATAGATTCTGTGGCAGGGGATCTCTCGATCGCATCCATTAAGGGAATCTGATTGACTGTCCGAGCTACATACCGGCTGCTAGTGCCATTGGTGACTATCCGGGTGAGCTATACCCACTCGGGATTGAGTGGCGAAGAAGCCAGGAGTGCCTGAATCTAATCTGTCTTCCTAACACCTTTCTCTCTTCTCAACTTGTGGTTAATCGTGCATAAAGAAAATAAACTCTACGTTGGAGTTGCTATTGGTGTGGACCTTGGAGTTACTTGGGGTATAGAGACTCTGTTCTTACATTCTAGGAACAGGAACCAACTTTGAGGAGAACCTTGCTGCAAGACCCGTAAGTTACAAAAAGTATGCTTAACCTCTGCATACCAGAGGGTACAGGCATGGTGGCATGGTGCGCCTTTTCCTCCTGTGAGTGAGCCAAAGATGGGAGTAAAAGGGCCGTGTGTGCTACACGTGTAAGGGACCCTCTCATTGGTTGGTGGTCCCTGCCATGCTCACTTAGGTCCCACCATGTTTCTTCTAGCATGAGATAGTCACCTTCCTGTTGTTTTGGAGATTCTCCGCCATATTGTGTCACACTTCCATTGGCCTGAAGCCTAACGTTCATATATTCCCAGTCTGACCTGTTATCCAGAATAAATAAATATACAGTCCAGTTGCATTATATCAGCTTTACTGCATAACTTCACACCACGACAACTCTTAAGTTTACAGGCACTTTTTAGTATGATAGCAGGACATAACTCACAAACAGAAATCCACAGTGTAGAACACTTCTCTCCTTCTCCTAACTTACCATACAGTGGTTCCACAAGTGCAGAACACGTCAATGTCTCACAGAACAGCAAGAGCCACCTACCCATATGGTACCGTTTCTTAGCATAAGCGATATTTACACGGGGTGGACCTTGCTATAACACATGAGAGATCTTCCACTGGTCCATTGCAACTCTAAACCTAGCCAGGGAACCTGTTAGGCGACAGTCAAGGGGGTCAAGGTTTCTCTATCTGCTTCCCAAGTGTCCTCACACACCATCCTGGCAGTTCCACCCTGTAGAGGGCTCTCTCTTTCAGCTCCAGTACAGCACTACTTTTTTGCTGATCAGGGGTATCCTGTGCCTATAGCCCAAGTGCACTGGGCCCCACCCAGAGATGGCATATAAAGGGCAATTTTTCCACCCATTACATTACTAGAGGAGGGACAAAATGTAAAGGGGCACTAACACCTGCCAACATGCTCTGTGTAAACTTTATGATATTTGACCTGTGGATTATAGGATGGGGAATGTGTTTTGTGATCATCAGTGTTTGTGAAGAAATATGAATTTTCAGGCTTGAAAATTCACTCCTTTTTTATGATTCCTCAACATTATCTAAAGTTTTTTATTAGTTTTGGAAACAAATGAGAAAGGGTGAGAACCTATTGCTGCTTGTGAACAAAGAAAAAAAAAGTAAAGTAAAAAAAAGTAAAAAAGTAAACCCACTAGGTCGGACTTTGGAGGCAGATTGAAACAACAGTAGTATATAACTTCCATGCAATAATGCTCTAATCAGGCTATAATGACCTTATAATCAGGCTGTGACCACTTATGTCAGTACAGCTATTGTGTGACCCTCATCTGTTGGGAAGTTCATCATATAGGACTCCATTTGTCCTTAGAGGCCCAAGTGAGTACTACAGCCCTGTCTCTTTCTATATATATTTTGAGATTGTAGACATACATCAAACGGTAGTTGATACGTATATCTGTTGGAGGTGACTGATATGTAACACTCCCCGGCTTTGTTTTTTATTTCTTTTCCCCTGTACTCTATAGCTATCTGGTTGTATATGCCAATTTTGGACCCTTGCTTTGGCTACCTTAATGTTTTGTTTCCCACCCAAGGAGATTTCTATGCAGGCATTGGTGCATGCCCGGATCAAGTAAATATAATTGCATGACTAGTGTTGATATAATGCTGCTAACTTTTTGATGCATTGTTGCAAATATCTATATGTAACTCTATATATGTATGAATACACTGTTAAATGACCTGTTCTTCTATTCTATGTAGTGAGACCTGTTCCTATATCCCCCCAATGTGTGTCCTGAAGAAGCGATCCAGCGAAACACGTAGATGCACATGGGCTCACGCATTCTTTGATGTCATACTGTTGAACGTCATTTGTCATTTGGGTATATGTGACACCCTCTCTCTCTCTGGCCACCCCTTGGCTGTTAGTGGACACATACCGTTTTATAAATTTTTATGTTTTGTATGTTTACATGTCAATATATAATAAAAATATTTTATAACTGATACTGTTGTTACAATCTGCCTCCAAAGTCTGACCTAGTGGGTTTACTTTTTTTTGTCTTTGTTCATAGGATCTATATGGCTGTGGCATATGAGTGATTAATCTTAATTTCTATTGCTGCTTGTATCCCCACTTAATTTACTCCAACTAATTGTTCTATCATTCATTGCCACTGGGATGGAACATGAGGGAAAATCCAACATTTTGAGTTGTTATCACAATAAGGGATTTACCTCACTTCAGAGAGATTTCTTCTCATTTCCTGTTGTGTCTAAAGGTAAATCTTTCAAACAGGAAATGCCTTAGATGGCACAAAAAAGGCAGTTTAAACTGAGTTTCAACCATTCCCTATTCTATTCAAAATGAAAAAAAAAAAGGATTTGGATAGCAATGTAATTGTGAGTGATGTGCCGAACATACCTGGGTATGGCTCGTTGCAGGCTCAGTGAACATGACTAAAATTCGAGTACCGTATCAGAACTCCATTGAAGATAATGGTAGCTAAATGTTAAAAACCAGTAAAGGCAATTTTCTAGGCTAATATACTAGGGGTTGTCAAACAAATGGCATGGGGGACAGGGAACAGGGGACTGGGCACTGCCCAGGAGATATGTACCAAAGAAAAAATAAATACAATTTTGTTTGGCGAGGAGCAGCAATTTTTATGAATGCTGCTTTTTTGGTTAAAATAAATAAGAGGTTATACTTAACTGCTCTGTGCAATGATATTTGGAGTCTCCAACTGGCGCTATCTGCTTTTCCCTTCTTCAGGTACCTCCTCAACAAGCCGGTTGTTAAGGAGGCACCTGTGCATGTGCGCTCCTGAGCCGGGCTGTGTGTGTCCATAGACACATAGAGGGCTGGCAAGCCATGCCCTCACTTCCTCCTTACAGGAGTTTAACTGAAAGTCTAGGGCCCCCATAGCGATGCTGCAGCTGAAACAACACTGATGTTTTAGATTGTAAACTCTAATGAGCCGGGCTCTCTGATTCTTTCTGTATTAAACTGTATTGTAACTGTACTGTTTGCCCTCTTCCAGCTGCTCTCCAAGCCTTGTTCTCGATCCCACTCGATCTCCAAGTATCCTGCGGGCCAGGACAGCAATCACGACAGGTTGTGTGAGCCACAGGAATAGCATACAGCCGGGACCGATGCCAGCGTCTTACTGGACCAACATGTGCCTGTTCACCTATACCTCAATGTGAGTCTATATTGCACTTATGTACCAATAAGGCCTCATGCCCACTGACGTTTTTACAGCTGCGTTTTTTACAGCTTAAAAACGCCTGTCCATGTTATTGTAAATATTTTTTTTTTAAAAAACGTCGGAGCTAAAAACGCGACCGCGCGTTAGTGCGCGTTTTTGCGCGTTTTTTGACGCTCGCGTTTTTTTCTGCCTAATTCTGACGCTGAGGAACGCACTGGTCCTGGTTTTTTTAAAAACGTCTATGCTATTTGCAGCTCAAAAAAGTCTAGGTGGGCATGAAGCTATAGACTAACATGGACAGGCGTTTTTAAGCTGTAAAAAACACTCAAAAACGCGGCTGTAAAAACGTCCGTGGGCATGAGGCCTAAATGTTTATATTCTTCACTCAGAGGCGCCTGTTTTTCTCTCCTTTTTAACATCAGTAACAAACAAATAGCCACTGCCCCCACCTAAAAGGGCATGTAGCCTGGTATGGTTCAAGCGCACACTGGTTCCCCTTCCCCCATATATTCAGATTTTTTTATTTTTGCATGAAGTTACTCCTTATAATCTATACCAGACCAGCAACAGAATTTCGAGGAGGACTTTACCCTGTTTTTTTTTTTCGTTTTTTTTTGCATGGGCCCCCCTTAAAATTCATACCAAATCTGAAGCCTATGTTTAGTAATGACTGATTAACTAGGTTCCAGCTGTGGTGTTGCATTAGAAATTAATTGAATACCATAGGGCCCTTTCACACGGACTGTCCGATCATGTCCGCCTGTCAGTTTTTTGAGGTGGACCTGATCGGACACTCCATTCACCCCTATGTAGCGGCAGATGTCAGCGGTGACATATCCGCTGACACCCGCTGCTATCCGATTAAATCCTCTCCACCAAAACCAGACGGATGGTGGTCTGGTGGATCGGATTGTATGGGATCGGATGAAAACAGACAGGCTGTCCATATTCATCCGATCTCCCCATAGAGGAGAGCAGAACTCTGACAGGCCCGTCTCTGCACAGTGAGCGGAGACGGACCTGTCATCCGCCTGCTCAGCGAGGATCAGCGGATCGATCCCAGCCGGGCAAGCGGATTAGGTCCAACGGAGTTGCCCGTGTGAAAGGGCCCATATTTTGCAGTACATAAGTATTTCATCAAACTGTTACTAAACCCCGGACCCTGCATTCACTATATCTGATCTCCCACCATATACAGAACATGGAAATGCAATTATTTTAGTGAATATAAACTGCTAAATACCTTTTCTCATCAGCATTATATAGCAGTCTTGTGACTTATATCAGTGTCCGATCGAGAAATGGTTAAAGCTTGTAGGTAGACATGTGTACACTGAAATATTTATTTTCAGAATTTAGTTTTCGTCCGAAAAATTTCTTTATTTAGTTACTCCCGAAATTCGTTTTTATTTATTTTATTTCGTTAAAAAATGCATTCGTCCAAAAATCCGAATTAATTAAGGTTGAATCTGTCAACTGAAGGCTTATGGTGTCTGTCAAATGTTCTAAGAAGATTCGGCGAAGCAGCTAAACTGTACGACGCCGCAATCGTACATTTCCGGTCGAATGCTCCGCCCACAAGCTACAGTAGAATTCTAATGTTGTATGACACTAGTAATAATTAGATTCATTAATTATTATTACTAGTTAACCAACATTCAAATTCTTCTATAGCCCATGGGCGGAGCATTTGACCATAAACTGTCCGATCGTGGCGATCGTATGTTTTTAGCTGCTTTGTCGAATCTTTATGTCTCTATAATGTTGAATCTTTTCTCTCTATGTCGAATAATCTTGGAAAAAATAGAGTTAGGTTAGGCACATTTAACCACAGGTTCGATAGACACAGATTGCTATTGTGACCGTCATGTCGAATCTTCTATCTATATCGAACTGTTGTTCCAACAAAACGAAAATAAAGCATTTTTTATGTCGGATCTTTCGGATTTCGGATTCTGCACGTTCGTTATCGTTTGTTAAAATTAAAATGCATTCGGACGAAAATGAATGCACATGTCTACTTGAAGGAGGAGTTTTCATTCTCCTCTGACTGTCCAATGAAGCTGCATGACCCCTGACCCTCTGTCTGGACAGTGCTGATTGGTCCTGTGATGATCAAATGCACTCCTCCAAGAAAGAAAACCTCTCTAGCAATAAACACCAACCTGATCATGCGCAGAGTGCCCCCTAGGGCTCTGTGCTATTAGCAGCTGGATTGGGGACAGTAAAAGAAGGGGAGGATCAGAAGAAGACTGAATCAAAAAGCCTTTTTACATAATGCGGAGGATTAACCCCTTAGGTTCCACAGTGAGTATAACAAGCATGCTTTACTTCATATACAGACTGATTTTACAGTTGTGGGTTTAGTAACACTTTCTTTTCTATTGCAGCAGTGTTATACACCTGCAACACAGCACAGGACTGCCCCAATACCCAATGGCCAGCAATGGGTACGTTTTCACTGCAAGGGCCTAGTGACCTTTTTTGACATTTCCGCTTTTTACCCACGGAAGCAAGAAGGAATCCCTTGCCAACCAGTCTTTTAAAAAGTTTACTTACCCTTTATACTGATCATATTGTCAAAAATAAAAATAGTTTCCCTTTGTCTAATACCCTAAGGACTTTTTGTCCTATTATACAATTGCTAAGCACAAGTTAAAAAAATAAAGTTTGTCCAGTTGAAGGCCAAAGACACATCAAACTGCATTATCCATCTCCACTAAAGACAGATCTATACCAACCACCAATTATCTCAACGCAGCACCAGCTGCTGCCACTGAATAACAGCCGGCTGTCATTATGCAACTCGACATCCCTCACATTTCACAACCATCACAATGAATTACAAAGGCATTAAATAGAGGAATAATTTATGAATTATAAATGCCAGTTGGCAGCCAAGGGATTCATTGCAGTTCATAAACGCGCACATTTACATAGAACAGAACAAATATTTCATTGTCGGAGCTGTGTGGGCAACAAGTTTGTGATAAGGCTTTTATCGCAGCTGTGTGGAGCGTGGAGTGCCATGACTTTCTCGCCACCAAGCCCTGTAATTATTGCCACGCATGCAGGCATTAGATGGCCAATGTTGACCCCCGTTCAAAACAATGAGAACTGAGTTTGTATGTATTTAATGATGCATCAAATTCCATTAACTTGTCACTGTATTCATGGGGCCAAGTGTTGTCAATGCCATGGTTGTATTTGTCAAAATGTTTGAAATAATTGCAGTCTATAACGTGCTGGGGAAAAGGTTTTAGCAATATTATATTTGTCAGTTTTGCCATGTGGAGTGATAAGTTTCAAGTTGACTTTGTTCAAGTGACTTGAACAATCAAACACATTGTTTTTATGAAACGTAGCAGGGGCATTTAAAAGAAACACTAAAGCCCCGTACACACGATCGGTTTTACCGATGAAAACCGTCCGATGGATTGTTTTCATCAGACAAACCGATCATGTATGGGACCCATCGGTCTTTTTTCCATCGGTTTCCATTGGTTAAAAAATAGAACTTGTTTTAAAATTTTCCGATGGATCAAAAACCGATGGTAAATTCCGATCGTCTATGGTCAAGTCCATCGGTTAAGAAACCCACGCATGCTCAGAATCAAGTCGACGCATGCTCAGAAGCATTGAACTTCATTTTTCTCGGCTCATCAGAGTGTTTTACGTCACCGCATTTGGAACGGTCGGTTTTTTGACTGATGGTGTGTGGGCAAGACTGATGGAAGTCAGCTTCATCGGTTTTCCGATGGAAAAATCCATCGGTTTAAAAACCATAGGAAATCCGATCGTGTGTACAGGACTTAAGCATTAAATGGAAAATGTCAATAGATCAAAAATACAAACTGACTAAGAAAAGGCATCTTAATAGAAGAGAAATATGGAGGCTGCATTGCAAAATTTTTGTATTGTATATGCTGGTTACCTAGCTGTCACACTCATTCCCCTTTCTTCAATACCTTCATGAGGAACTAAAGTGTATCTAAAGGCCTGTACACACGATCAGACTTTTTAACAACAAACCTCCGATGGACCTGTTTTTGCAGACAATCCGACCGTGTGAACGCTCCATCGGATAAACTTTCGCTGTGAGAACAGACAAACTTTCCGGCAACAAATGTCCAATGGAGCAAATCCGATCGTGTGTACACAAGTCCATCGGACAAAAGTCCAAAGTACAAACACACTTGCTCAGAACCAATGCTTAAAATCAGACAACAATAGCAGAAGTTGCCCAAAGCAGAAAAACCACGTAGTACGTCCATTACGTCACTACGTTCGTGTTTGTTGGCTGCCGTGTGTATGCATACCAAGTTCACGGACAACGCCCTTCGGAGCAAAATCTGCTGAAAAGTCAGTTGGAAGTCCGATTGTGTGTATGAGGCTTTAGAACCACAAATTGAAAACACTCTTTAATGAATTTTTAACTTTCAAAGCAAATTCTCCCATTCATACATGTCTCCATGCTTTATGTTATTATGTTATTACTGCCGTGCTCGCCTTCAGGACTTCTCCAGAGCCTCTCCCATCCTCTGGAACTCCCTGCCCCAGTATGTCCGATCAGCCCCTACCCTGTCCACCTTTAGGAGATCCCTGAAAACTCATTTATTCAGGGAAGCCTATCCTACACCCACCTAACAACTGTCCCCGAGCCACCCCCATCAAATCATTCTCTGCAGCTATTACCTTTTGTACCACCACCCCCTCCCTTTAGAATGTAAGCTCTACGAGCAGGGCCCTCCTGTACCTTTTGTATTGAACTGTACTGTAATTGTGTTGTCCCCCCTATACATTGTAAAGCGCTGTGTAAACTGTTGGCGCTATATAATTAGTGTATAATAACAATAATATAATAATAATTGTAAAATCACTTTGAAAAAAACTCCCCTAGCATTTTCAAGCCATTTTCAAGCCATGGCCATCTTGAGTAAGGGCAGATGATTCATGTAGCATTTACTTCCTGGAGCCCTTAGCTCAGGCATGCAGGCAGGAAGGTGTGCTTACCCAAGAAAGTTCCTCATCCCCTCCTCCAGATGAAAGAAAAAAAAATGCTCATGGAGACTCATGGGATGTATAACATCATTCGACCTAGGCCAGTAGCTAGCAAAGCAACTACATAAAAAAAAGGAAAAAAAAAGATTAAAACAAGTACCGTATTTATCGGCGTATAACACGCACCCTAACGTTAAGAGGGAAGTTTCAGGAAAATAACTTTCCACAACCCCCTGCGTATAACACGAAGGCACAGTTTACCCTCTATTTTCAGGGTAAAAATGTGAGTGTTATACGCCAATAAATACAGTAAATATAAGATGCCTTCCTATCTATTTGCTAATGCTTGCAGCATAAGGATTAAAAATAGTTAAAGCTGTTGTAAAAGCATATTTTTTTCCCTAAAATAGTAAACATGTTATACTTACCTACTCTGTGCATTGGTATTGCACAGAGCAGTCCTGATCCTCCTGTCCTTGGATCCCCCACCAGCGTGTCCACTCCTCCTCCTCTCTGAATACCCCCATGGCAATGTGTGTGCTGTGGGGGCACTCAAAACGTACTGCTGCCTCTGTGTCCTGTATCTAAGTTTACTCTGTCTGTTACTTAAAGTTGAACTACACTGTATCCGAGGAACACAAACCAAAAGCGCTATTAAATTCATTTTTAATATTCAAAGCAAACTTACCCATTCAATCATGCCTCAGTGCTTTATTTTGCTTTGGACACACAGAGCCGGATCAGGGGCGAGCCCACACGAGCGGCTTGATATGGTGGGCACTCTGTGGGGGAGAGGAGCAAGGAGCGATGGCGGGGGACCAGAGAAAAGGAGGATCGGGCCTGCTCTGTACAAAACCACACAGAGCAGTTAAAGTGGTTGTAAAGACACAAGGTTTTTTACCTTCATGCATTTAATGCATGAAGGTAAAAAACCTTCTGTGTGCAGCAGCGCCGCCCCCCCCCCCCCCCCTAATGCTTACTTACTAGCGCCCCCCCCCCCTTCGCGATCCAGTGATGTCCACGAGACCCTTGCCTCTCCAGGGACTTGCTCTCCTGATTGCCAATCACAGCCAGTGAGCCAATCAGGAGACGGAGAGGGCGGGGCAGAGCTTCGGCTCTGTGTGTGAATGGACACACAGAACCGCAGGTTGGGAACGTGCCTGCTTGAGTGTCCCCAGAGCAAGCTGCTTGTTCTGGGGGCACCTGGCAGGAGGCAGAAGTGTCAGTGTGGGACCCGAGAAGAGGAGGATCCGGGCTGCTCTGCGCAAAATCACTACACAGAGCAGGTAAGTATAACATGTTTGTTATTTAAAAGGAAAAAAAAGGCTTTAATACTTAAAGCATAATGCCGCGTACACACGGTTCGAAATTTCTGACAACAAATGTTCAATGTTCAATGTGAGCTTGTTGTTGGAAATTCCGACCGTGTGTAGGCTCCATCAGACATTTGCTGTCGGAAAAGCTGGTTCTCAAATTTTCCGACAACAAAACTTGTCGGAAAATCCGAGCGTGTGTACACAATTCCGACGCACACAATTCCACGCATGCTCGGAATCAAGCAGAAGAGCCGCACTGGCTATTAAATGTACTTTTTCTCGGCTTGTCGTACTTGTTGTATGTTACAGCGTTCTTGACGTTCACAATTTCCGACAACATTTGTTGTGACCGTGTGTATGCAAGACAAGTTTAAGCCAACATCCGTCAGGAAAAAAATCTATATTCATATGGCTGGTGGGAACAGGTTAATTCCTCAATATAGCCGTCCCCACAGTATGTGTTTGATTGACGCTATGTTGTGTAGTGTCATCTCCTGAAGAGCACTATACATCACATGCAATCACAAATATGCTTTTACAAGCTTTCTCAGTATATGGAATGTTCTCTGTAACCCCAGGAACCCACGGAATATTTTCAAGGTTGTTATTCCTCTGCAGTGTAATATTTCTATATCTGTGTTTAACTAGCAGAGCTTACAGATTTTACAGAATCACAAACACAGTTTATTTTTCATGTTTGGTCCTAAAGGCTGTGGCTGGCTCTCAGCAGAATAGATAGAGGTCTATTTGCTAGCATGCAGCTAGAATGGCTCACGGTAATTTCTAATTTCAACAACAACCAAAAATTTGAATAGTTTCCAGTCCTGATTTCATTAAATATTGTAACCTGAGAAGAATAACCACTAAGATAAAAAAATATACTTCAGAAGGGAAGACTGTATCAGTTTCAAATGCATGTCATTTTACTGAAGAACCTTGGGGGGGCATAAAAAGAATTCTTATGTTAGTGCCGGTTCACACTGCTGCGCTGTGAATTTGTTCCATTTTTTCAGTCCATTCTGAGGTGCGAATTTACCGCGTTTTTGCCGCGATTTTAATGCGAATTTCAGGAGTTGGACATAGCTGCGATTATGTTTTTGTGGAGAATAGTGGGGTGGAATTCGCACATATGTGAACCATCAAATGCGATTCCAGAACGATTTACATTGATGTCTATGGAGACTAAATTCGCAACGCAACACTCTAAACTCGCACAAGACCCTTTTTTTCATCGCATCACCTTCAGAGAGGAATCGCAACGCATAGATGTGAACCACCATCATTGAAAACAATTACTTTTTGGATGACATGCGAATCTAGTTTGTGTTTAACGCATCGCATTCGGTATCAACTCGCACAAGTGTGAACCGGCACTTAGTGTTGAGCCGCCACTTATTATCACTCCTCCAATGCACAGATCCATCCTGGATGCAGCTAGATAATATCTCAGGAAGTTGGCATATTTAAGTTCCTTTGAGATTCTAGATTGTAAGCTCTGATGATCAGGGCTCTATGATTCCTCCTGTATTGAATTGTATTGTAACTGTACTGTCTGCCCTACTGTTGTAAAGTGATGCGCAAAATGTCGGCGCTATATAAATCCTGTATAATAATAATAATGTGGTTAATTTGCTAAAGGCAAATAGGGAATTTTGCAAAGAATACCTAATCACGTACAAGCGAAAAAAAAAGAAACAGTGTTTTCTTGCACAATTGGATGTAAGGGAAAATTCCCTTGCAAAATGAAAATGATCTTTTATCCTATTATCTTGCAAAGTGAACAGCCCTTTTAGTAAATTAATCCCAATATCTCAATGAGCTTTAATATGCAAACTTTCTGAGATAGAAACATATGTAGCGGGTGTTTGAATTTAAGGGAGGCATCTGGGTGGTAGTGTAACCCAGATGCACAAATTGCTAGGGGATCCGAGACCTTTTTTCTGGTTCTTGGAGGACTCTGGTGGTGTGAGGTTCCTTGCGGTCCACGGGGGGGCGCTGTTGCTCTGGGCCGGAGCTGAACTCACAACGCAAGACTGTACCTTTTTGTCCTCCCCTGGAGCTGGTACAGCGGGGCGGGGAACCCGCTGTGACGCAAAGGGAGAGGGGATAAAAGGGGCGGACGCCCTTACCATGGGGTTCAGAGTTGAGAGTTCGGAGTGGGAGTCGGAGGACTCGGCCGCACCCAGGCACCTTCAGTTTGGGTGCTGGCGTTCCAGTGCTCCAGGCCTAGGTGCCCTTGGCCTGGCCGGAGCGGAGATGGAGTCCATCCCAGGCACCTTTAGCCTGGGGTGAGGTACTATGGCGGATGCCTGGGGCTCTGTACCTTCGACTGAGTTCCACGAGGGTGGAGGAATCCGAGGGGGCCCTAACTCCTTGGGTGCCCGTGTCTGAGTTTGTGAGATCTGGTGTGCGGAACTTCTCTGGAGAGTCCGGCGCAGCATCGCTGGTGACAGAGAGGCCTCCGGTTTCTCCCTTGGATGGATTTCCTTCCCCTGACAGGGGCTGTGCTAGCGAAGGTAATTCACGTTCTACCTCACATAGTTAGTGGCAGTGACTATTTACCACTGGTGACAGCACAGTGGTTAGCAACAGAAGGGAAAGGATTGTGCCTCGATCTATTCCCCATTATAACTCAGTAGAAGAAAGTGTTTGTTGTTTGCCAAGAAGAATAAAACTGAGTTGGACCTATTCACTGTGTGGAACTCTGGTTACTAGGAGCAAAGGAGTCAGGGACGAAGGACTGGACTTGACTCTAGGACACCTACACAAAACCCAATCTTCTGGCCTTCACCTCTTAGCTATGGAGGACATGGGCCGTGGTGTATCTCATCCCTCCCCCCAGCACTGAGACCCCTAGACGAATAAAGGCAAGCCGAGTATGAGAAAGGGAGAGAGGGGTAGAGGCCGCTACACATAGAAAAAGGGATGGCAGAGAAAAGGCCAAGTGGTCCATTAATTCTGCCTGTCTAAAAGTGGAAGTAAACCCTCCTATCATTTTCAGGCAAGGAAGCTGCCATCTTGGCCTCTGTTTAATCTTCAACTGCCATGATGCTGCACATGTGATCAGTTATGACACCAGCCATTGGATGGTTTGACAGTTTGGTTGAAAGCACAACCAATGTGACAGTTAGCATTCCCGTCATGCCGGGAATGTAACTGCTTTTTGAAACTGTAAATCGATGGGTTTACTTCCGCTTTAAAGTGGAAGTAAACCCTGTTTTTGAACTTGTACCTACAGATAAGCCTATAAAAAGACTAATGCCGCGTACACACGGCCGTTTTTAATGTCTTCTCAAGCCTGCCTTGCCTACACACTATCGTGAAAAAAAATGCTCGAGCAAAGCGTGGTGACGTACAACACGTACGACAACACGTACGACGGCACTATAAAGGGGAAGTTCCATTCGGATGGCGCCATCCTTTGGACTGCTTTTGCTGATCTCGTGTTAGTAAAGTTTGGTGAGAGACGATTCGCGCTTTTCTGCCTTGTGCTTTTCAGTCCATTACAGCGTGACGAATGTGCTATCTCCATTACCATTACGAACGCTAGTTTTACCAGAACGAACGCTCCAGTCTCATAACTTGCTTCTGAGCATGCGCATTTTTTTCCCGCCATTAAAGCATACACACGGCAGTTTTTCGCGACGAGAAAAACAACGACGTGGAAAATGACGAGAAAAAATAGAGCATGTTTGAAATTTTTAATGGCCATTTTTCTCGCCGAGAAAAATGCTCTGGAGCCTACACACGATCGTTTTTAATGACCAATTAAAAAAACACAGTGACATCCCAGGGCCACTCCTCAGCTGCCTTATTGGTCAGTTGATCTCTGTCAACACCCCAATGGTGTAAAAGAAAAGTGGACTGCAACCACATTGGACAGCTCTCGTTTAACATCAAACCAAGGAACACCTGTCAAGTCATATGAGAGCCAATGTATCTTGTGTGATTGATTAGACTCTAAGGCCCCTTTTACACATGCGTATCCCGGGAGGATCAGTTTTTGGGCATCCGCTCGCTCAGCGGGGATCGCTCCGTTGATCTCCGCTGAGCCGGCAGATGACAGGTCTGTCTCTGCACACTGTGCAGAGATGGACCAGTCAGATCTCCGCTCTCCTCTATGGGGGATCGGATGAAAACGAATTGTCTGTTCGTTTTCATCCGATCCGCCAGACGGATGCAAAATAGGGTTTGCATCCGTCACATTTTAGCAGAGAGGATCGGGTCGGGGCTGATCGGGTGTCAGCGGACATGTCACCGCTGACATCCGACGCTCCATAGAGGTACATGGACCGCCCGTTCAGATCCGCCTGAAAAAACTGACAGGCGGATCTGAACGGTCCGCACGTTTGAAAGGGGCCTAAAGCCTCGTACACACCACCGAGTTTCTCGTCGTAAAAAAACAGTTGATTTTCTCGACAAGATTCTTGTCAAGCTTGACGAGCTTCTTGTCAAACTTTCCTTGCATACACACTGTCAATTCCAAATCTCGTCGTTGTTCTGCCTCGGTCACGTACACTACGTACGACGGCAGTATAAAAGGCAAGTTCGATTTCAATGGCGCCACCCCTTGGGCTGCTTTTGCTGATCTCGTGTTACCGCGTGTGAAGTGAAAGTTTGGGGAGAGACGATTCACGCTTTTCAGTCTTCGTGCTTTTAATTCGTTACAGCGTGACGAATGTGCTATCTCATTTACGAAGGCTTGTTTTACCAGAAGAAGCGCTCCCGTCTCATACTTGATTCTGAGCATGCGCAAAGTCTCGGAAAAGCATACACACGACCGGTTTTCTCATCGCAAAACAGGCCGACAAGAAACCCGACGAGAAAAACGAGAATCCTGACGAGAAAATAGAGAGCAGGTTTCCCTCTTTTTCTCGTCGAGATTCCCGGCAGTTTTCTTGACGAGAAGCCATACACACGAACGGTTTTCTCGGCAAGAAAGATCTTTCGGCAGTTTTCTTGTCGTTTTTTGACGAGAAACTCGGTCGTGTGTACGAGGCTTTACTCTTTGTTTCTTTGTAATACTTTGTTTTTGTAAATATTTTATTTGCACCATGTTTTACCTTTTTATTATTAAACCATATTTTGAAAAGTGTTAAAACTGTCTCTAATGCACCAACACAAACAAAAGAACCCCTGTCTTGTGAACAGTGCTATTGTAGAGTAAATATCTGAATATACCTCTCTGTGGTGACAGTGTGTGTTACAGAAGTCTATTCTAAAGTCATATTTGCTATTGCTAATATTGTGAAATTTTACTACTTCTCAATAAAGTAGTTGGTGGAAGTTTAAAGAGTTAATTGCTTAGTTAACTGCTTCCCAACCATCGCACGACAATATACGTCGGCAGAATGGCACGGGCAAAGAAGAATGTATATATACGTCCCCTTAAGAAGCAGCATTGTGGACGCGCGCGCTGCCGGCGACGCGAGCGCGCCGCAAGCTCCGTGAGACCGACCTCGGGTCTTGCGGACTCGATGTCCTCGGGGATACTCGCGATCGTCTCACGGAGAGGAAGAAGGGGGAAATGCTGATGTAAACAAGCATTTTCCCAGTCTTCCTAGTGACAGGACACTGATCACAGCTTCCTGTAATCGGAAGCGGTGATCAGTGCCGTGTCACACACAGCCCACCCCCCCCTACAGTGGTTAACCCCTTCACTGCCAGTGTAATTTTCACAGTATTCAGTGCATTTTTATACCACTGGTCGCTGTAAAAATGACAATGGTCCCAAAAATGTGTCAAAAGTGTCCGATGTGTCCGCCATAAAGTCACAGTCACAATAAAAATCGCAGATCACCGCCATTACTAGTAAAAAAAAATAATAATAATAAAAATGCCATAAATCTATCCTCTATTTTGTAGATGCTATAACTTTTGCGTAAACCAATCAATATACGCTTATTGCGATTTTTTTTACCAAAAACATGTAGAAGAATATGTATCGGCCTACACTGTGGAAATTTTTTTTTTTTTAAAGTAAAAAATATTGAATTTTTTTCAAAATTGTCGCTCTATTTTTGTTTATACTGCAAAAAATAGAAACCGAAGAGGTGATCAAATACCACCAAAAGAAAGCTCTATTTGTGGGAAAAAAGGACGTCAATTTTGTTTGGGAGCCGCGTCGCACGACCGCGCAATTGTCAGTTAAAACGACGCAGTGCCGAACCGCAAAAAGTGCTCTGGTCTTTGGCCAGCGAAATGGTCCGGGGCTGAAGTGGGTAACTAAACCCGATGACAATCGCTCTCAGCCTGTTGGCACGTAGATTGTGGTCCCGCAAGCTGGAAAATCTTTGTGCTGGGTGAGGCCGAGAGTGTCATTGTTGAATATCAGTGGTGTGAGGAGGGTGAGACAAGTCATTTGTCACAAGTTGGTGAAAAGGGCCATGGTCAGACCCACGTTCATCACAAGCTTAACACCAATATAATGCAGAAAATAGTCTGATCACTGATCTGTATTCTGTAATAACTTTAAATTCAAAAAGCTTACATAATGTATATCAATAACAATTTGTGTTATACGCAAGTAAATATTTTCTTAACTAATTTCCCTTTTTCCCTCTTGACTGGTACATAGCGATTGGCCGCTTAGGCAACCAGTACCGTGACATGAAACCTACACAGGGCTACCATTTCCTAGCTCCTGATGGCTGACCGGAGTAAAGTAAGGCAAAGCAAGTTTAACCACTTCAATACCAGGCACTTTTACTCCTTTCCTGCCCAGGCCACTTTTCAGCTTTCAGCGCTGTCACACTTTAAATGACAATTGCGCGGTCATGCTACACTCCAGCACACAGCATGTGACTGACAGCCTCAGCTGTGCATGTTTCCCTATGTGACTGTGTAGAGGGGTTGTCTCCATTCCTATCACTCAGCTCTATGCTGTGCAGTTGTGACATTGGATCCCCAACCCTTGCCTTCTAAAGGTCAGACAAGGTGTGTAAATTCTAGAATTTGAACTGATGTAGAGGAGAGAGGGCTGCAGATAAACAAGCACAATATACAGTATCTCACTACTTTTGCTACCAGCGGTTTAGACGTGGCTGTGTGTTAAGTTATTTTGAAAGGACAGCAAATTGACACTTCATGTGACAACACTGAAGAAATGACACTTTGCTACAATGTAAAGTAGTGAGTGTACAGCTTGTATAACAGTGTAAACTTGCTGTCCCCTCAAAATAACTCAACCCACAGCCATTGTCTAAACCACTGGCAACAAAAGTAAATACACCCTAAGTGAAAATGTCCAAATTGGACCCAAAGTGTCAATATTTTGTGTGGCCATCATTATTTTCCAGCACTGCCTTAACCCTCTTGGGCATAGAGTTCACCAGAGCTTCACAGGTTGCCACTGGAGTCCTCTTCCACTCCTCCATGATGACATCACGAAGCTGGTGGATGTTAGAGACCTTGCGCTCCACCACCTTCCGTTTTGAGGATGCCTCACAGATGCTCAATAGGGTTTAGGTCTGGAGACATGCTTGGCCAGTCCATCACCTTTACCCTCAGCTTCTTTAGCAAGGCAGTGTTCGTCTTGGAGGTGTGTTTGGGGTCGTTATCATGTTTGGACATTTTCACTTAGGGGTGTACTCACTTTTGTTGTCAGCGATTTAGACATTAACGGCTGTGTGTTGAGTTATTTTGAGGGGACAGCAAATTTACACTTTTATACAAGCTGTACACTCACTACTTTACATTGTAGCAAAGTGTCATTTCTTCAGTGTTGTCACATGAAAAGATATAATATAATATTTACAAAAATGTGAGGGGTGTACTCACTTTTGTGAGATAATGTATATAAAAAAATATATATTACAGGATTTGTTTAATTTCTGTGTATCACCATTGGCTAGTCAATTCAGTGGGTATAGGTAGGGAGGTTTACAACCACTTTAACCACTTCCAGCCCGCCGTATACAGAATGACGGCCGCAGGGTGGTTCTGTTATGCTGACTGGGCATTATATGACTTCCAGCAGTATAAGCCGTTCGTTGGTGCGATCGGTGGTGCGACACACTCTATGACGGAGGCTCTTTACCATGTGATCAGCTGTGTCTAATCACAGCTGATCACATGGCAACCAGGAAGTGCCATTTATTGGCTTTCCTTAATTCGCGCTGACAAGTCACATTTAGAAGAGAGCCGATCAGTGGCTCTCCTGACAGGGTGTGTCTGCACTGATAATCAGTGTATTGATTATCAGTGCAGACCCATCAGCAATGTCCACCAGTGCTCATCGGTGATGCCCATCGGTGCCCCACCAGTGATGCCCACCTGTACCCACAAGTGATGCCAATCAGTGCCCACCTGTACCCACATTTTATGCCAATTAGTGCCAATAAAGGATGCAAATCAGTGCCCATCAGGAATGCCTATCAGTGCCTCCTCATCAGTGTTGCCCATTAGTGCCATCTATCAGTGCCACCCATCAGTGCCCATCATTGCTGCCCATCAGTGCTGCCTATCAATGCCCATCATTGCCCATCAGTGCTGCATATCAGTGTCACCTATTAGTGCCCATCAGTGATGAATATTAGTGCCTCCTCATCAGTGCCCATCAGTGCCACATCTTCTGTGCCGCCTCATCAGTGCCCATCAGTGCCTGTCAGTGAAGGACAAAACTTACTTATTTACACAATTTTATAACAGAAACAAAGAAACCTTTTTTTCTTCCAAGATTTTTGGTCTTTTCTTTGCTTGTAGCGCAAAAAATAAATAAGCCAGTGGTGATCAAATACCAACAAAAGAAAGTTCTATTTGTGGGGGGGGGGAAGAAAAATTTAATTTGAGTACAGTGTCGCATGTCCGCACAATTGTCATTCAAATTGCGACAGCTGAAAAGCAGAAAATTGGCCTGGGCAGTAAGGTGATAAAAGTGCCCAATATTGAAGTGGTTAAGAAGTGCGCACATTAAAGTGAACCTTTTGTTCTGCATAAGCAAAGCACAGATTCATTTTAGTATCATCAAATAATATTATTATTATTTTCATCCTAGTGGGACCCAATCTAACCTTCTAATCCATCTCACTAATATCTAGTGCCTGTTAAAGTTTAAAAGTGTAAGCAGGGCTCCAGGAAACCCTTTAAGTTCTTCAAAATCCAGACAAATCCAAATTGGGTACCAAATTTGACAACATTTTATTTCAAATAAAACTTTTTCTGGTGATCTAGATGAAAATATGCTTTAAATATTCTAATTGCAACTACTTCCACTTAAAAAACCTGAAAGGCTCTCTTACTTTAATGAAATTAATTGGTAAAAAAAAATTAAGCACATCTTTTAAAAATGCAATTTTTTTCTAATCATGTTATATTTAATTAACAGTATGAAGGCCCGCATTTAATTGCTAAATTTAACACAGGCATAAAAGTACACATGTTTTTATATTACAATCGTTAAGTCCATCTGTTCATTGATTTTACTTATTTATCTAGTGCTATTTTAACTGCGGAAGTTGCTCTCAGGAGATAACTTGTCCTTTATTCTCCTTTTATTTTAACAAAAATCACAAAACTTTTAAATGACACAGGACAGCACAATGTTCTCACAAAATGTGGCAGTCTTCATAGGCAGATGTTCTTGAAGAGGAAATGTCAATGGGACCTATGGCAACCATTTGAATCCCATGTCATTTTCTTCAAGGACATCATTGAAGCTGAACTATGGAGGGGGGGATACTTTTGCTGTGGTGCTCCCCCAGAATTGCCAGAATTGCATTCTTGTTTTGTTAAGGGGAAGAGAAAAATCAACTTTAACCACTTCAGCTCTGGAAGGTTTTCTCCCTTAACCACTTGGCGTCCACGCTATAGCCGAATGACGGCCACAGCGCGGACCTCAATTGCTGGGAGGACATCAATAGATGTCCTCCCCTTTGCGCGCTCCCCGCGCGTCGTGATCACCGGAGTCACTGAGACTCGGGTAATCACAGATCCGAGTAAGGCCTGGTTCACACTGGGGCGACAAACGCTCCGACATTGGGAGCTCATGTCGCATGACGTGTGAAAATCAATGTTTCCCTATGGGAGCCGTCTTAACTGGTCCGACACATGTCGGTCTGACTTTGAGAATGCTCCCTGTACTACTTTGGTCCGACTTTGATCTGACTTCAGCCCATTGACTATCATTGAAGTCGGATCAAAGTCGGACCGCAGTCTTGCATGATCCGACTTTGGCATGCGACTTGTGCTGTACTGCTCTTGAGGGGGAACTCCAGGCCAAATTTTAAATAAAAAACCGGCATGGGTTCCCCCTCCAGGAGCATACCAGGCCCTTAGGTCTGGTCTGGATTTGAAGGGGCGCCCCTACGCCAAAAAAACGGCGTGGGGGTCCCCCCCAAAGTCCAAACCAGACCCTTATCCGAGCACGCAACCTGGCAGGCCGCAGGGGAAGAGGGGGGGACGAGAGAGCAGCCCCCCCTCCCTCCTGAACCGTACCAGGCCGCATGCCCTCAACATGGGGGGGTTTGGTGCTCTGGGGCAGGGGGGCGACCTGCGGCCCCCCCACCCCAGAGCACCCTGCCCCCATGTTGATGAGGACAGGGCCTCTTCCCGACAACCCTGGCCGTTGGTTGTCGGGGTCTGAGGGCGGGGGGCTTATCGGAATCCGGGAGCCCCCTTCAATAAGGGGGCCCCCGGATCCCGGCCCCCCCACCCTATGTGAATGAGTATGGGGTACATCGTACCCCTACCCATTCACCTGGTGGAAAAAAATTGCAATAAAAAACCCACACAGCTTTTTAAAGTATTTTATTGCACAGCTCCGGGGGTCTTCTTCCGACTTCGGGGGTCTCCGGTGTCGTCGCCGCGCTCTCCGGTTCTTTCTTCTGCCGGGCCTCCGCTAACTTCTTTTTAGCTCTTTTGCTAGCAGAGGCCCGGTCTTCTCCGTCGTCTTCTTCTTCTCCCGCTCTCCGGTTCTTCTCCCGCTCTCCGGTTCTTTCTTCCGCCGGGCCTCCGCTAACTTCTTTTTAGCTCTTTTGCTAACGGAGGCCCGGTCTTCATCCGTCGTCTCGTCCGGCTCTCCGTTGTCCTTCTGCCAGCCCCTCCACTAACTTCTTTAGCTCTTTTGCTAGTGGAGGAGCCGGTCTTCCCGTCGTCGCCATCGGCGTCTTCTTCCCTCTTCTCCTTCTCGATGTTGACGCGTCGCTTCCTCCCGCTGTAATACTGGCTCTCCGCTCCGCATTAATATAGGCTTCTCATGACGTCACAGTCACATGTTCCCATGACGTCACAGTCACATGCTCCGGGGCCATGTGCCCCGGAACATGTGACTGTGACGTCATGAGAAGCCTATATTAATGCGGAGCGGAGAGCCAGTATTACAGCGGGAGGAAGCGACACGTCAACATCGAGAAGGAGAAGAGGGAAGAAGATGCCGACGGCGACGACGGGAAGACCGGCTCCTCCACTAGCAAAAGAGCTAAAGAAGTTAGTGGAGGGGCCAGCAGAAGGACAACGGAGAGCCGGACGAGACGACGGAGAAGACCGGGCCTCCGTTAGCAAAAGAGCTAAAAAGAAGTTAGCGGAGGCCCGGCGGAAGAAAGAACTGGAGAGCGGGAGAAGAACCGGAGAGCGGGAGAAGAAGAAGGCGACGGAGAAGACCGGGCCTCCGCTAGCAAAAGAGCTAAAAAGAAGTTAGCGGAGGCCTGGCGGAAGAAAGAACCGGAGAGCGGGAGAAGAACCGGAGAGCGGTAGAAGAAGAAGGCGACGGAGAAGACCGGGCCTCCGCTAGCAAAAGAGCTAAAAAGAAGTTAGCGGAGGCCCGGCAGAAGAAAGAACCTGAGAGCGCGGAGACGACACCGGAGACCCCCGAAGTCGGAAGAAGACCTACGGAGCTGTGCAATAAAATACTTTAAAAAGCTGTGTGGTTTTTTTATTGCAATTTTTTTCCACCAGGTGAATGGGTAGGGGTACGATGTACCCCATACTCATTTACATAGGGTGGGGGGGCGGGATCTGGGGGCCCCTTTATTAAAGGGGGCTCCCGGATTCCGATAAGCCCCCCGCCCGTAGACCCCGACAACCAACGGCCAGGGTTGTCGGGAAGAGGCCCTGTCCTCATCAACATAGGGGCAGGGTGCTCTGGGGTGGGGGGGCCGCAGGTCGCCCCCCTGCCCCAGAGCACCAAACCCCCATGTTGAGGGCATGCGGCCTGGTACGGTTCAGGAGAGAGGGGGGGCCGCTCCCTCGTCCCCCCCTCTTCCCCTGCGGCCGGCCAGGTTGTGTGCTCGGATAAGGGTCTTGTTTGGGTTTTGGGGGGGACCCCCACGCCGTTTTTTCGGCGTAGGGGCGCCCCTTCAAATCCAGACCAGACCCAAGGGCCTGGTATGCCTCTGGAGGGGAAACCCATGCCGGTTTTTTATTTAAAATTTGGCCTGGAGTTCCCCCTCAAGATTCATACCAAACACAGTGCTTGATATTGGCGGGGATCCAAGTCGGATCCCCGTTCATTGAAAGTCGGACATATGTCGGCTTCATGTCGCAGGGCAAAGTCGGATCCAAAGTAGGACAGATGTCGTGTCGCACTAGTGTGAACCCAGCCTCAGGGGCCATTCCATGTGATAAGCCAATGACAGCTGATCACGCGATGTAAACAAAAGCTCGGTAATCTTTTTTTTTTTCTCCTCACGCTAACAGCGTGAGGAGAAAAAAAGCCGATCACGGGCTTATGTGTAAGGGTCATCAGTCCCAAAGAGAAAGAGGCAATTCTGCCTCAACTCTGCAATCAGTACCCCCTGCCAGTGCCACCTGCTATTGCCACCTGCCAGTGCCCACAGTGCCCACCAGTGCCACCTGTCAATTTCCACCAGTATTGCCAATGAGTACCTCATCAGTGCCACCTAGCAGTGCAACTTACCAGTGCCGATCAGTGTGCCCATTATTGCCACCGATCAGTGCCCATCACTGCCACCCATCAGTGCCCCTCACTGCCACCTATCAGTGCCCATCACTGCCAGCTATCGGTGCCACCTATCAATGCCACCTATTAGTGCCACTTCTCAGTGCCCACCAGTGCCACCTATCAATGCCCTTCAGTGCCACCCATCAGAACCACCTCTCAGTGTCACCTCTCAGTGCCCACCAGTGCCGCCTATCAGTGCCGCCTTATCTGTGCCCATCAGTGCCCATCAGTGAAGCCCATCGGTGCCCATCAGTGCAGCCCATCGGTGCCCATCAGTACAGCCTCATCAGCATACATCAATGAAGGAGAAAAATTACCTGTTTGCAAAATTTTATAACAAAATATAAAAATATATATATATATATATTGTGACAGCAGGAAGGTAAAGTCACCTGGTTGCATCCAGGGGGGTAGATATATTTCTCCCAGATTCAGGCTTTATGCCGACTTATACAACTAGGGAGTTGATGAAGCCCAGCTGAGGCTAGTGGGCTCATGGATGACTCATACCTCTAGAGAGAGGGCTGGGCGTCGTGCAGGCAGGGAGTTGATGAGACCAGCTGAAGCTTGTCAGCTCATTTAAGGCCTTTATAAAAACTCCCAGCTTCATTAGATGTTAGCTCATGCCTGGACCCAGACCTGTGTGGACTGTCTAGGGAGAGTGAACCCCTGTGCGGTGAGGCAAAGCCTGTGTGGCTATTTGTTTGGACTTTTACTAAACCAGGGACTTAGGGACTAGGACAGCACCAGGCTGATCCCAGTTGTTAGTTTAGGAAACCTGCATGTTTAGTCAGAGGTCAAACTGACCAGGATTTATTTTGTTTATGTTTCTTTTTGGCTTTGCTGTGTTTTTGTCACTGTACATAGAGAAATAAACCGCACCTTTTGATTTTGAAAACCACAACCTCCGTCTGCTGGCCCTGTTTTTGTGTGGGGAGCCCAACCAGGGGGTCACACACACCCGCTACCGAGTTAACCCCCTCACAGTTGGTGGAGAACCAGGGGCAGTTTTTTTTAAGCCAGCATGGAGGAGATACTGAAACAGCTGGCTCTAGCAAATGCCAATCAACAGCAGACAAATGCAGGTTTGCAAAGGAGCCTTGCAGCCCAGCAGCAAGCTCATCAACAAGCCCAGCAGCAATCTGAGGCCCGCTTCATAGACCTGTTACAGAAGCAAGAGCAGAGACTACAACAAATGGAAGCAGTAATGCAGCAACGTCCGCAGACCAGTGAGGAAAGCCGTCCCACTAATACCGCGTCCTTTGGGGTGAGTCGTTTATTGACAAAAATGACTGGAGAGGATGATCCAGAGGTATTTTTGACCACATTTGAAAGGACTGCTGAAAGAGAAAAGTGGCCTGAGGAGCAGTGGGCTGGACTGGTGGCTCCTCTGTTAACTGGTGAATCGCAGAAGGCTTACTATGACCTAGAGCCTGACCAAGCAAAAGACTATGTGATGCTAAAAGCTGAAATATTGGCAAGGCTGGGTGTCACCCTGGCTGTCCGGGCTCAGCGTGTGCATAACTGGACTTTCCAGCTTGGAAAACCCCCCAGGTCTCAAATGTATGATCTCATTCACCTGAGCAGGAAGTGGCTACAGCCAGAGACTTTGTCCGCACCGGAGATTGTGGAACGTGTTGTGATGGATCGTTTCTTGAGAGCTCTTCCTACCGCCATTCAAAAGTGGGTAAGCCATGGAGACCCAGAAACGGCCGGTAAACTTGTGGATCGTGTAGAGAGATACTTGGCTACAGAGAACCTGACGGCCTCTTCCAGAGACTCTCGGACTTTCCACCCTAAGACCAGACCATCCCCAGGGGCGGATAAGAGGATTCCAAGGGGTGAGGGTGGAGAGAGTGAGAGGGTGGGAGCTCTACCCAAAGTTTGGCGAGAACAGCCTGGGAAGTCAGGGGCTCAAGAGGCAGCCAAATGGATTGTTTGCTACCGCTGCCGGCAAGCGGGACATATTGCAGCAAATTGCCCGGTTGTGGAGGAACCCATGCAATGTGACTTTCTGATGGACAGACGTCAGTCGCTGTGTGCGACAGTCGCATGCACTGCCATTCGGGGAACTGAGAAACATTTATGCAAAATGTGTATTAATGGTAGAAATGTTGTGGTATTACTGGATTCAGGTAGCCTTGTGACCCTGATAAAGGCTGAATTAGTTAAAACAGAGGTCTCTGGGAATAGCAAGGTAGCTGTTATTTGTGTGCATGGGGACACCCGAGAGTATCCAGTGACTACAGTGTGTTTTGAGACCCCCAAAGGTACCCTCTCTCATCCAGTGGGGTTAGTATCTCAATTACCGCATGATGCCATTGTGGGAAGGGATTTTCCGAAGTTCTGGGAACTGTGGGATGATCCTGAGCCCCCCACTGGTGCCCCTATGTACCAGGAATGTGATAGCCAGAACTCCTCTGAGAGTGGTGAGGACTCTCCAGAATTTCCCTTGTCAGTATTGGCAGGGGAGACTCAAGAAACTGGAGAGGAGCCCACCTCCTCAGACGAAAACCTACCGTCTGTGGAGTTTTCTGATCTGGAGGTTCACAGGGAAAATTTTGCCACAGAACAGTTGAAAGACCCCGCCCTAATAAAGGCACGGGAAAACGTAGTGGAAATAGATGGCGAGTTAGTGAACCCAGATAATACCTGCACTTACCCATACTTCAGCGTAGAGAAGGACCTACTGTATCGGGTGGCAAAAAGGGCAGAAGAAACCGTTGAGCAGCTTGTGGTGCCCAAACCTTACAGGAAGTTGGTGTTGGAGTTGGCCCATGGGCACATTCTTGGAGGTCATCTGGGGACAGAGAAAACCCGAGAGAGGGTATTACAGAGATTCTATTGGCCTGGGGTGATGAAGGACATAGAAAATTATTGTTCCTCCTGCCCTGTGTGTCAGAGGTCGGCCCCGATGCCACATTTCCGTAGCCCGCTGGTCCCTCTACCCATCATTGAGGTCCCGTTTGAGAGAATCGCAATGGATTTGGTAGGTCCTATAATCAAGTCCGCTAGGGGGCACCAGTACATATTGGTTATAATGGACTATGCCACCCGTTATCCAGAAGCGATCCCTCTCAGAAATACCTCGGCCAAAACCATAGCCAAAGAGCTATCTCTTGTTTTTAGCCGGGTGGGTATTTGTAAAGAACTGCTTACGGACCAAGGTACACCCTTTATGTCCCGGGTTATGAAAGAGCTGTGTAAATTGTTCAAAGTGACGCAATTGCGTACATCTGTGTATCACCCCCAAACCGATGGGCTGGTTGAAAGATTCAACAAAACCCTAAAACAAATGTTGAAGAAAGTGGTGGATAGAGATGGAAAGGATTGGGACTGTCTACTTCCTTATTTGATGTTTGCTATTAGGGAGGTGCCCCAATCCTCTACGGGATTCTCCCCCTTTGAGTTACTGTATGGGAGACACCCAAGAGGGCTGTTGGATATTGCCAAGGAAACTTGGGAAAGTGAGAGTTCTCCCCACAGGAGTGTGATTGAGCATGTCGCCCTGATGCAAGATCGAATTGCACAGGTAATGCCCATCGTGAAGGAACATTTGGCCCAAGCGCAGTTGGCACAGCAGAGAGTGTACAACCGTGGAGCAAAGACCCGTACCTTTTCCCCGGGGGATAGGATATTGGTACTTGTCCCTACGGTTGAAAGTAAATTCCTTGCCAAATGGCAAGGCCCCTACGAGATAATGGAAAAAGTGAGCGAAGTGAATTACAAGGTCAGACAACCAGGAAGGCGAAAGCCCGAACAGATATATCACGTTAATCTGTTGAAAGCCTGGAGGGATAGAGAGTCCCTAGTCGCAGAAACTTGGTCACCAGCTCAAACTGGTTGCGTGATTCCGGAGGTTGGAATAGCAGCCACCTTGTCACAACCCCAACAACAGGAGGTTAAGGAGTTTGTGCTTCGCAACAAGGAGGTGTTCTCTGAGCTGCCGGGACAAACATCTGGGGTAGAGCATGATATTATTACCCCGCCCGGTGAAAGGGTGAAGTTAAAACCCTATCGGATCCCAGAGGCCCGACGGGAGGCAATACGGGAGGAAGTACAGAAAATGCTGAACTTAGGGGTGATAGAGGAGTCCCAAAGTGATTGGTCTAGTCCCATTGTGTTGGTGCCTAAACCGGATGGGAGCTGGCGATTTTGTAACGATTTTCGTCAGTTGAACAAAGTTACAAAATTTGACACCTACCCCATGCCACGTATAGATGAGTTGATCGATCGGCTGGGAACAGCCCGATACATGACGACTCTTGACCTCACAAAAGGGTATTGGCAAATTCCCCTGGCCAAGTCGGCCAAAGAGAAAACCGCATTTGTAACCCCAGACGGGGCGTTCCAATATAAGAGAATGCCGTTCGGGTTACAGAATGCGCCGGCCACATTCCAGCGGAAAATGGACCAGATACTGAGGCCCCATCGGAAGTATGCTGCGGCTTACCTGGATGACGTAATTGTCCATAGCCCAGATTGGGCCTCACATCTGCCAAAAGTGCAAGCAGTCCTAGACTCTATCCGGGAAGCGGGGTTTACGGCTAACCCCAAGAAGTGTACCATTGGGCAGGAGGAGGCCAAATATCTTGGGTACACCATTGGCAGGGGAGTGATAAAACCCCAACTCAACAAAGTCGAGGCCATCCAGAGTTGGCCACGTCCCAACAGCAAGAAGCAGGTACGGGCCTTTCTGGGAATCGCGGGTTATTATCGGCGCTTCATTCCCCACTTTGCTTCTAAGGCTGTGCCCCTAACCAACCTGACGAAAGGGAAAGGGTCGGTCATGATTAAATGGACCCCCGAGGCTGAGGCAGCATTCCAATTCTTGAAACAAGCCTTATGTAGCCAGCCAGTGTTGTACTCACCCGACTTCTCTAAAGACTTTGTCGTACAAAGTGATGCGTCAGATGTGGGGTTAGGAGCAGTATTGTCCCAGGTCTGGAACGGGGAAGAGCACCCAGTCATTTACCTCAGCAGGAAGTTGAAGTCCCATGAGGTAAATTACGCCACGGTTGAAAAGGAGTGTTTAGCGGTGAAGTGGGCTCTAGATTCCCTTCGGTACTATCTGCTAGGTAGGCACTTTGACATGGTTACGGATCACGCTCCGTTAAAGTGGATGGCTCAAAACAAGGAGACAAATAGAAGAGTGAATAGGTGGTTCCTGGCCCTACAGGAATTCAACTTCACAGTAAAGCATCGCCCTGGCGTTCAAATGGGGAATGTGGATGCTTTGTCTCGAGTACATGAATGCCTGATTGCTGGTGTTCCAACCCCAAGGTTAAAACAAGAGGGGGGGGTATGTGACAGCAGGAAGGTAAAGTCACCTGGTTGCATCCAGGGGGGTAGATATATTTCTCCCAGATTCAGGCTTTATGCCGACTTATACAACTAGGGAGTTGATGAAGCCCAGCTGAGGCTAGTGGGCTCATGGATGACTCATACCTCTAGAGAGAGGGCTGGGCGTCGTGCAGGCAGGGAGTTGATGAGACCAGCTGAAGCTTGTCAGCTCATTTAAGGCCTTTATAAAAACTCCCAGCTTCATTAGATGTTAGCTCATGCCTGGACCCAGACCTGTGTGGACTGTCTAGGGAGAGTGAACCCCTGTGCGGTGAGGCAAAGCCTGTGTGGCTATTTGTTTGGACTTTTACTAAACCAGGGACTTAGGGACTAGGACAGCACCAGGCTGATCCCAGTTGTTAGTTTAGGAAACCTGCATGTTTAGTCAGAGGTCAAACTGACCAGGATTTATTTTGTTTATGTTTCTTTTTGGCTTTGCTGTGTTTTTGTCACTGTACATAGAGAAATAAACCGCACCTTTTGATTTTGAAAACCACAACCTCCGTCTGCTGGCCCTGTTTTTGTGTGGGGAGCCCAACCAGGGGGTCACACACACCCGCTACCGAGTTAACCCCCTCACAATATATATATATTTTTTTAATCGTTATTTTAATTTTTTTTAACAAAAAATAAAAAAACGCAGAGGTGATCAAATACCACTTTGAGTACAGTGTTGTATGACCGCGCAATTGTCATTCAAAGTGCATCAGCGCTGAAAGCTGAAAATTGGTGTGGGCAGGAGGGGGGTTTAAGTGCCCAGTAAGCAAGTGGTTAATGACCAGGCCATTTTTTTGAAATGGCACTGCGTCAGTTTAACTGACAATTGCTCGGTCGTGCGATGCTGTAGACAAATTTAATTTAAATGTCCTTTGTTTCCCACAAATAGAGCTTTTTTTTTATTTGATCACCTCTGCTGTTTTTATTTTTTGCACTATAAACAAAAAAAAGAGTGACCATTTTGAAAAAAAAAAACAATATTTTTTACTTTCTGCTATAAAACACATCCGATAAATTTAAAAAAAAAAAAAAATTTCTTCATCAATTTAGGCCAATATGTATTCTGCTACATATTTTTGGTAAAAAAAATAAAAAAATCACATTAAGCGTATATTGATTGGTTTTTGCAAAAGTTATAGTGTCTAAAAAATATGGGATATTTTTATGGAATTTTTTGTTTTTTTTGTTTTTTTTTACTAGTAATGGCGGCAATCAACGACTTATAGCGGGACTGCGACATTGTGATGGACAAATCGGACACTAAGTGACACTTTTGACACTTTTTTTGGGGACCAGTGAAACTAATACAGTGATCAGTGCTAAAAAATATGCACTGTCATTGTACTAATGACACTGGCAGAAAGGGGTTAACATCAGGGGTGATTAAAGGGTTAAATGTGTTCACTGGGCATGCTTGCTAACTGTGTGGGGGGGTGCCTTGACTGGAGGAAGACATAGATCTGTGTTCCTGCTTAGCAGAAGCACAAGATCCCCATCTTCCCCTCTTACAGAACGGCGGTCTGCCTTGTTTACATAGGCAGACTGCCGTTCTGCCTCTCTCGGGAAAAATCAGCGGGTGCCGGCGAACATCGGGCCCACCGGAACCCCGCTGATTGGCTCGGCTGTGTCCAACCACAACGGGAGCTGGTCGCCAGTGGCACGTATGCCCGGAAAAGAAGATAACGTACAGGTGCGTGATTTCACGCTGGAGGGCCGCCCTGCCGCAGTTTATGTATGTGGGGCAGTCCGGAAGCAGGTAATTACCTTATACGTCATCTCCCTGGCTGACAGTGCCAACACTTTTCTCTCCAATGATCCAGGTTGTGATCGAGCCCTCGCTGTACTAACTTTCAATGCAGGGCTGCTGGTCCTGCATTGTAGGTGATGATGTCAGAATGCCTGCAATCGATGGAGTGGTGAAGAAATTTGGCTTCAGAGGACCAGTTGTGCAGCTGGGAGGAGGTCTGAGCGAGTGAGGAATAAAGTAAATATAGTTGCTTCTTATGTTCCCCCTTGCAGTACCGGGGAAGCCTTACTGTAAAGAACATTTTTTCTCCCTGAAGCCTCGTACACACGACCGAGTTTCTCGTCCAAAACCGGCAAGAAATGTGCCGCGAGAGCTTTTTTGTCGAGAAAAACATTCGTGTGTATGGTTTTACGATGAGAAATTTGCCGAGAATCTCGACGAGAAAATAGAGAACCTGCTCTCTATTTCCTCGTCGTGTTTCTCATCGGGCTGTTTTGTGACGAGAAAATGGTTCGTGTGTATGCTTTTACGACTCTTCCAAAAGCGCGCATGCTCACAAGCAACTATGAGACGGGAGCGTATCTTCTGGTAAAACAAGCCTTCGTAATGGAGAGAGCACATTCGTCACGCTCAAAAATATTGCATCGTTTAAATGTTCTGCCTTGAAATCTTCGTTAGAATGTTACATTAATCAAAACGAGTGACCTTCTTTTGCTGCTGATATTCACACAGAGCTATGACTTATTTTTTAACCTTTTTCATGCTGCTCTTAAGAAGATTTATGTGTATTATATCGTGCAAGTTTTTAGGAATAATTTAAATGGTAATATTTTTAAAAATGATGTTAATTATAATTTCGCAATGTTTTGGTAGTGATCTCCCATTTAATTTTGGACTCTATATTAGTTAAATTTCCCACCATGTTTTTTTGATAATCAGATTTAGTTATTCTTTTGGGGGGTTGTTATCTGTCCCTTTTTTTGTCAGTCAAATGTATCTGCTTACTCCAAAGCTAGATTTTAAATTTTTACAAATACACATAGTCAAGTATGAACGTAAACAAAAATCACATTTATTCATGTTTAAAAATAAAATAAAGAGAAGGCAGCGCTGGAGAACCTGCTGCCATTTGTGCATCCCAGGGACCCCAGAGCACACAGCAACCCTGTGTGGACACTAAAATTGGGAGCTTGAGAAGGCCAACATTTCTGAACACAATCTGATGCTGGCCTCCCAGAGGTCAGGAACAGCAGCAGGTGAGATATATGTCCCAAGTCTGTGGTACTACAACAGGCTGCCTTCTGTCCGACCACAATGAAGCAAGGCCATCACTTCCTCTTCTTCCTGGCAACCTTCCCTGCAATCTTCCCTGAAGCCTTCCCTGCAGCCTTCCTTCTTCGTTTGGCTAGAGGCTGGCCCACTGGAGGGGTACTCCTGTCAGGAGGAGGAGGAGGAGATGTAGCAGAAGGGGGTGGGGCAGAAGAAGAAGGTGGAGGTGTAGCAGAAGGGGGTGGGGCAGAAGAAGAAGGGGGAGGTGTAGCAGAAGGGGGTGGGGCAGAAGAAGAAGGGGGAGGTGTAGCAGAAGGGGGTGGGGCAGAAGAAGAAGGGGGAGGTGTAGCAGAAGGGGGTGGGGCAGAAGAAGAAGGGGAAGGTGTAGCAGAAGGGGGTGGGGCAGAAGAAGAAGGGGGAGGTGTAGCAGAAGGGGGTGGGGCAGAAGAAGAAGGGGGAGGTGGAGGTTGAGGTTGGGTCAGTTGTGCCACCTCACATATGGCGGTATTGGGGGTAATTTTCTCCATCACCCCCTTGTTGAGCAAGGTGATGAGCAGGGGCTCGCATAGGAGGCGTTGCTCCATGCTCATCACCTTGAACTTAGCCTCCACTAGGCCGGCAATGGCCTCTTCAGGGGATGTGGGCTCCTGGAGGGTGGCATGGGCCTCACGAATAAGGGCCATTGCTGCCTCACTCGTGCTTCTGTCCCTCCTGCCTCTTTTGTGAAGCCGGATGGGAGGCACCTGGGATCTGGTGCTTCTCCTTTGCCCTGCCACCTCCTGTCTGCCACTGGGCCCTGCCACCTCCTGGCTGCCACTGGGCCCTGCCACCTCCTGGCTGCCACTGGGCCCTTCCTCCTCCTGCCTGACAGTTTCCAGACCCTCCTCCTGGCTGATTTCATCCTGTGTATGAAAAAGGGACATAGTTTAATATGTTCGTTTAATCTTTGCATCAAACTTTGTAATCCGGATTGAAGCAATTAGAATGTAAATCCATAAATCCTTGCTTTAAATTTACCACTACATCAGATTGACTATTTAGCACCCAATTAAGTGCAGAATAATGTCTACAGATCTTGATTTCACTTGTGCAATCCAAAATAGTTTATGTTTGTCATCTTGACATATTTGTCAAACATTAAGTTTATCCCAATACATTTTCGAAAAATACTATACCTGGCTCCAGATGGCCAAATCAGGATCATCCAGGATGGCTGCCTCCTCTTGCTCCAGAGAAGGCTCAGGTTGGCTGCAGGGAAGTCTGGGGGGAAGAGTGGAGAGTGATGGCCTTGTGTCAATGTGGTCATCCAGGAAGGACATCCTGTTGTAGTACCACAAAATCGGGACATACACATCATCTGCTGCTGCTCCTGACCTCTGAGAAGCCAGCACCTTAGAGCGTTCAGTCCTGTAGGTACCTCTCAAGTTCCCAATTTTAGTGTCCACTTGTTTTGCTGTGGCTGTGGGCACCTTGGTATGCACAAATGGGAGCAGCTTCTCCAGCGCTGCTTTTCTCACCCCTCTTTTTTTGTGGATGGGGTTTTTCGTCTCCCACAGAGCGGGCAGCTCCCTTACCCGGTCAATAAATTCCGCCAGGAAATCCTTGTCGCTTATAAAGACATTCATATTGTATCTGCAAGTTAAATAAATTATATATAACTAATGTGAGGCAAACAGTCTAACCTCCTTAACATGCTAGTCACCATATATATCCTCCAACATTCTCAAGACAGTATAGGCCAACAATTTGTACAAGTCACAAAATCACATACCTTTGTTCGCACGTCCGTCACTTGAACTCCTCTCTCCGCACACCGAACGTACTATATTTACATGTGTGTTTGCTATATACACACCACGCATGCGTCAAAATACGAACACGTCGCTCCGCACACGTCGCCCGCCCATGACGTTCTAACTAACATCTTTTCCCCGCCCCTTCTCTTTCGGCGCGCAGACAGATATGGCGGAGTTACAGCAGGTGTCTGATAATTCCGCAACTAACGAGGAGGAGACAAGCCCGGAGACCGAGGAAACGTCACGATCAAGGAGGAGATTCAAGGCATCGAATATGTCTTTTGCGGAGATGGCGGAGATGGTGGACATCTTGCTCAAGGCTGATTATGATGCCAAGCATGGGCCGTATAGCAAACCAAATAGAAGGAAGGCCAAAATCCTCACTAAAGTCGTGAAGAGTCTGAAGGCGAATTTCGGGGTGAAACGCTCAAATGAGCAGCTCAGAAAGAGGTGGTCAGACCTCAAACTGAGGGAGCCAGAGCCGTTGAGGAGCATAAAGAGAATGCTCGCTAAAAGTAAGTAAAATGTAGACTTTTCTGATATTAATCTTTTTCTAAACTGACATGTTGCTCTTTATTTTGGTTTCTCATATTGGACTCGCTTCCAAAATGTAATATTTTGAACTTGGTTGGGCACAGTAATCGTTCGTTACGTTACTGACACTTCGTTCGGCCACTATCCGCGGTTTTGGATTTTTTTAGAGCCACAAAAGTAATTATACATCTGCCATTTTTGCTCCAAAATTGTGGCGTATTTTTTCGTCTAGATGATGTGTTTGTAAAGAGAATGAAATGCAAACTTTTATCAGTGTAAAGGAGAGGACACTCAGCAGCTGCTTCCACATCTGTACTTTGGAGCACTATAGTGTGGGCCACCAGACCCGCCTTTTTTGGGTGTCCCACACAGGTGCATACGAGAATTTTTGTGGTGCCTCCATGTCAAATAAATGACATCCAAAGGTGAATACTAAGCATATTCTTGGTCATAAATAATGCATTCTTCTTTAAATTCCGCCCAAACACACACTTGTACCACACTTCCAATCAATTTAGCCTGTTTTTATTTTAACATTGAGATTTACAGTGTGATAAATTGACCTTTTGTTTGCTTCTCATAGGGGAGAGAAGACTGGGAGGAGGACACTCCAGGGAGCACATGCACCCCACAACTTCCAAGCAACCCCAAACTCCCAAAGACCCACAACCGAAAGATGTGCAGGAAGTTGAGGTGGAGGAAGGAGAAGTGCAGGAAGGAGAGGTGGGTGACGTTGTGGATCTGGTCACCACAACAGGTCAGTATCTGTCACCACAGCTTCAGGTCATGCCGCGTACACACGATCATTATTCACGGCGGTTAAAAAACCGCCGTGAATAATGACAGGAAAAACGAGGGAACCGCTTGGTTCCCTACACACGGTCGTTTTTCCCGTCATTTTTTCTCTTGACGAGAAAAACGACCGTCTGTGGGCTCCGCGGCAGTGTTTCCCTATAGGAAAACTGCCGCGGAAAAAATGTTGGAAAAAACGACGAGAAAATTTAGAACATGTTCTAATTTTTCTTGTCGTTTTTTATGCCGTTTTTCTCGACGAGAAAAACGACATAAAGCCCACAGACGATCGTTTTTCTCGGCGAAAAGAAAAAATGCATTTTTTCTCGTCGAGAAAAGCGGTCGTGTGTACGCGGCATCAGAGATGTAGGCCTGCAGAGTTATAATACCTTTTGTTTTTTTGTTTTTAGGGGAAATAAATGTTGTGAAGGATAGTACACGGTTCTCTGCTGACAGTGCCCTTCGCCTCATCCAGCAAGTGATGGAATGTAGCACGGAACTGGACCTTATTAAACAAAGAATCCATGTGATGGAACAAACATTTAAAGACATTCTCGATGTTTTGGGGAGAATTCAATAAGCCATCCAAACACATTTGTTTTTACATGTTTGTTTTTGCAACTTTTCGAATTTTTTTGACAATCAAACCAGCCAAAAATTGAATCTGCACACAGTGTGTCAACATGTGCTATCTGCCATCAGGGGATATCCATGTACGTCTTTTGTGGGTGCAACCCCTTCCTCGTATCTAAAGTCGGTGAACTGAGGAAGGGGTTGCACCCCCAAAACACGTCCATTGATCACCCCTGATGGCAGATAGCACATGTTGACAATAGGGATCAGGATTGTAAACTTCATAGATGTAAAAAATCCCAAATGTGTGCATATTCAATTTTTGCCTGGGCAAGGGGTGGCAGGACCCCATATTAGGACGGGCACATAGAGACATAGTTTGTGTAAGTGAATGTCTCAGATTGCTCAGAGGTATCCAATGTTGTAATTTTTGGAATGCAACTGTTATTTTTGTATTTTCATAAGCAAAAAATTGCTGGGTTGGGGCCAGGCCAACCCAAAAAACCTGAAAAAACTAAAAATGGTGAGAATGTGCACAGAGTAAAATATTTGACCACAAACAACGTGTAGCTTCTTTTTATAATATCCTCTAAGCTTATTTGGTTATTTTGTAAGGTTACATAGTGAAATGGTTGTTATTTACTAAAGTAAAATACACTTGGCACTACAAATGCACAAAGACAAACTAGGAGACAGGAAAGAACAAATAATTAAAGGTTTAAACAAGCTTTTTATTGGGATCCTTAGACATAGGCTGGCATAGGAATTGTCCCCCTACCCGTGAAATACTCCATGTATTTGTCCCGAACCTCACGGGCATTTTGGGAGGGCAAGCCAGGACGGGCAGATTCCAGGCCCGGCAGGGGATTTGCAGGGGAAAGTCCAGCCTCTGGCAAAACTGAGGCCATATAGGAATTTGATTTTTGGCTCAGAAAGTTGTGTAGCACACAGCAGCATAATACGACATCGTTTATTTTGTAGTCCGCCAAGTGTATTGAAGTCATAAAAAGGCGGAACCGGCTGGCCATTATGCCAAAGGCATTTTCGACAACTCTTCGGCCCCTGGCCAGCCGGTAATTGAACACCCTCTTCTCTGGGGTCAGGGTCCTCTGTGGAAATGGCCTCATAAGATGCCGTCCGAGTCCGAAGGCTTCATCAGCCAAGAAAACAAAGGGGAGTCCTTCAATATTCCCTGCATCCAGTGGCAATGCAAGGTCGTCACTCTGGAGACGGAGGGCAAACTCCGTCTGGATGAAGGATCCCCCATTGGACATCCGGCCATTCTTCCCTACATCAACATAGAGGAATTCATACCGTGCTGACACCACCGCCATCAGCACAATGTTATGAAACCCCTTGTAATTGTAGTAGTAGGACCCAGAACGGGGTGGCGGCACGATGCGGACGTGCTTCCCGTCTATGGCACCACCGCAGTTGGGGAAGTCCCACCGCGTGGCAAACTCCGATGCCACAGTCTGCCATTCCTGTGGCGTGGAAGGAAGCTGTGGAGTGAAACAAGATGAAATAATATTAGAATACCAAAGTCAGACATTACAAGGAAATTTGATTAAAAAAAAATCAAGGCCAACATCAATCAAATTCTACGTTTATTAAGGTGTTTAAAATAAGTATAAGGGAAGGCTCATTTATCAGATTCATCACCCCCTCTGATGGGCCATTGCTAAATTATTTTGGGGGGGGAAATGTGTTTGGCCACAGGATAGCATTGCAGTGGCGGTGCGTCCAGAGTGGGCGCTGGAGCACTGCCCCCTCTCTCCTGTGCCCATCACTCAGAACAATACATAGGTTCATGCGTTGCATGAACCTATGTATTGTCTATGCCGCCCACTATTCAGGTGGATGGCCTCTTGTTTAGCGACCGACATATGAATAATTGCGGCATTTAGGGGGTTCAAATTGCATAGCAGAAACAGGTAGTAAAATAGTCTTGCACATTACAACCTGAGGGATGTAATTGGCTTCCGAAAAGTAAAATAGGGGACGCAGGGGGGGGGGGCATTCCTTGGGGAAACACTGGCAGGCTGCTCTGCCAATCATGTTCACCAAGTCTGTTTAATGGTAACATGATTGGCTGATGCAACATCAAGGGAAGGAGAAGACATCAAGGACAGAAGAAGGATGGCGCAGACCACAAGAAGGTAAGTGCAGGGCTGGGGGGAAAATGGCTGCATTGGAGGGAACCAAATGGCTGCATTAGAGGGGACAACTGGGGGCGTTTAATAGGCACCTGAGCAAAAAAGGAGGAAGTTTAGTTCATAAATTGGGGTGGGACCCCCAAACATTTGGAGCAACAGGCGCCCCTGCTAGAAAAGTTAGTGAAGGGAAATATTTATGGAGGAGAAAAAAGGGGCAATCTAAAGCTTCCAGCATGCATGGGGACAAAGGGGACATTCTCAGCATATTACAATCATGGTAATTAGGGAAGGATGAAAGAAATACAATACATTAGCATACATGTAATACATAAAATGTGATGTTAATGGAGAAAACTTACCCTAATATAGTCCTCCTGCAGGACTTGTATAATAGCAGAACAGGTGTCTGGGATTATGAGGCCCAGAGCCTGGGGGGAGATGCCTGTGGTGAACTTCAAGTCCTGAAGACTTCTCCCTGTCGCCAGGTAACGTAACGTGGCGATGAGCCTCTGCTCAGCACTGATGGCTTCCCGCATAACGGTGTCCTGCCTGGTAATATAGGGGGACACCAAAGCCAACAGTTCCTGAAATACGGGGTCAGACATCCGCAGAAAATTCCTGTAGTCCTCAGGATTATTCTCGACGATCTCCCGCAGCAGAGGCATATGGCAGAATTGGTCCCGCTGGAGCAACCAATTCTTGGTCCATGAACTCCTCCTCACAACATTCATGGACTGGTCTTGGTCCAAAACAAGCAGACCAACACCAAGCGCACGCACAGCACGAACTCGACGACGAGAACGTCCAGGCGACATGGCTAATAAGAAACGGTCGTCTTATCAGAACGTACAGAACAGAACGCACTTTAGAACAGCAAGGCCTATGAATAACGAACTGAAAAACAGAAACGAACAGGCAAGAACGCACTGTAAAACAGATACGACCTGCCTAGATGCCCTGAAAGTCAAGATACGAACCCACAAGCACAAACTGAACCGCAGAAAACGATCTGAAAAGTACGAAGACTGAAAAGCGCGAATCGTCTCTTCCCAAACTTTTACTTCACACGCGGTAACACGAGATCAGCAAAAGCAGCCCAAGGGGTGGCGCCAAGAAAAAAGATCTTCCCCTTTATAGTGCCGTCGTACGTGCTGGACGTGAGCGCGGAGAACAACGAGGAAATTGGGAAATGTCAGTGTGTACGCATAGAAAGCTTGACGAGAAAATCGACAAGCTTAACAAAAATCTCGTCGAAAAAAACGACGTGTTTTTTACGACGAGAAAATCGGTCGTGTGTACGAGGCCTGAGAGTTGAAAAAATGTTTTAATATTCATATTATAGTAAGACTAAACAGTCAATGCTTTTCAAGGACTCTGATATTTGCCATTCATCAAGGCTATAACAAAAATAAGGGACATAAATTCATGTAGTAAAATTAATAATATCTTAACATGATAATTTATGTATAAATAGATTCAATGATAATTTATAAATGGTAAAAAATTGAAAAAATGTGACTTGTAAAAAAAACATATTATAAAAAGCTTTAATAGACTTCCATCTAATTGATCACAAAAATAAGATTAATGTAAGATTAAACTAATCATAATATTTTTTTAATATTTGAACATCTTCAACATTACTTAATCTTATTTTAATTATGACCTGTTAGCTGGAATTTAAAAGTATTACTTTTAAACATGATGCACATTTGTTCTATTTGTATCATGTATGAGTTGGCATTTAATTTAATTCTATATGAATTTTATGACCCCTATTTTTGTTGTAGTCCTCATGAAGAGGGAATGACAAAGTCTCTGAAACATGTTGGCTATTTGCTTTCACCCTAGTATGAACAATTTGAACTTTGGACTCGGTGTGGTGCTCTTATAGCAATATTATATATTATATATAGTATATATTTTATATTTGCTTCCTCACTCTATCAAAAGCAAAAAGGTTTTGCCTTACATACATTTTAAACATGTAGCCAGCACAGGGGGGAGCCCGAAACAGTACTGCCTCCAAGACATTAAAGTTTTTCTTATCGATCCCAGTTGTAGGCAGGTTAAAGTGTGTATGGTTTAGTGAGCCATCGGCCAAGCCAAAGCTGGGGAAAGGGTTAAGTATTTCTAGCTCAGTTCCCGGGCTTTTGTACCTAGCCAGCCTACCTGTTCTATAAAACAGGGGGACAGTTGAGGTCCAAAGAGGCGGGTTTTGGTGGGTCCAGTGAGTTCTGTGAGCACAGTTGTTTGCCCTACTGAAGAAACCGGGTGTTTGGAAGACATCCAAGCCATGGAACTTTATTCATAATGAAGTGTTATGCTGCATCTCTCCAATAAAGTTACATTAACCATTCTGAACCTGGTCTTAAAGTTATTCAAAGGGATGCATGTGGGTTCTGGCATATCCAGAAGAACCAGGGTCTGTAACAGCACTATGGGGCATGAAGTAAAGCCGTTACAAAGTTAACTAGGCAATGAAAGGAGAAGAGCCATCGTTGCTAAGGGTAACATTGCAGAGGTTTGACACACCCCCTACTGAGTGAGATCTACACTCACCGGCCCCTTTATTAGGTACACCTTGCTACCTTTTGCTAGCTTTTGACTTAAGAACTGCCTTAATACTTTGTGGCATAGATTCAACAAGGTGTTGGAAACATTCCTCAGAGATTATGGTCAATATTGACATTATAGCATCACGCAGTTGTTTCAGATTTGTCGGCTGCACATTCATAATGAAAATCTTCTGTTCCTCCACATCCCAAAGGTGCTCTATTGGATTGAGATCTGGTGACTGTGGAGGCCATTGGAGTGCAGTGATCTCATTGTCATGTTCAAGAAACCAATGGTGAGATGATTTGAGCTTTGTGACATGGTGCATTATCCTGCTGGAAGGAGCCATCAGAAGATGGATACACTGTAGTCATAAAGGGATGGACATGGTCAGCAACAATACTCAGGTGGGCTGTGGCATTTAAATGATGCTCAATTGGTACTAAGGGGCCCAAAGTGTGCCCCAATAAATTATCCCCCACACCATTACACCACCACCCCCAGCCTGAACCGTTGATACAAGACAGGATGGATCCATGCCGACATGTTGTTTACGCCAAATTCTGACCCTACAATCTGAATGTCGCAGCTAAAATCGAAACTCACCAGACCAGGCAAAGTTTTTCCAATCTCCTATTGTTCAAGTTTGGTGAGCCTGTGCGAATTGTAGCCTCAGTCTCCTGTTCTTAGGTGACAGGAGTAGCACCCGGTGTGGTCTTCTGCTGCTGTAGCCCATCTTCTTCAAGGCTCCATGTGTTGTGCATTCAGAAATGGTATTCTGCATACCTTGATTGTAACAAGGGATTATTTGAGCTACTGTTGCCTTTCTATCAGCTCAAAACAGTCTGCCTATTCTCCTCTGTCCTCTGACATCAACAAGGCATTTTCATCCACACAACAGCCACTCACTGGATATTTTCTTTTTCAGACCATTCTCTGTAAACCCTAGAGATGGTCGTGTGGGAAGTAGATCAGCAGTTTTTGAAATACTCTGACCAGCCCGTCTGGCACAAACAATTAGGCCACATCCACATTCAAAGTCACTTAAATCCCCTTTCTTCCCCATTCTGATGCTCAGTTTGAACTTCAGCAAATCATCTTCACCACATCTAGATGCCTAAATGCATTGAATTGCTGTCATTTGATTAGCTGGTTAGCAATTTGTATTGATAGCATTTGAACAGGTGTACCTAATAAAGTGGCTGGTGAGTATATAGCCCTGCAATCAGCAATGCTCATGCTCTCCCCTTATTGAAAAGCTAGTACTCTGACTCCAGACGGGGCTTGTTGAATCACAACACAGAGACCGCTGCTTCCACACAGAAATCAAGGGGTTTTCTCTACAAAATGCTTACAGAGAACATTGCTTTTTTGTTTGCTGCACCTTGTTAGTCAAGAGATGACAGACCCTTGGAAGCATCTTGGATGCTTATCGGATTTTCCGACTTCTCAGGCAATCTCTGCAACTCATAAGCATTTCTTCTCTTCTCTATGTTTTCACCATGCATCTGACAAATTGCAATGTCACTGCAGAGAGTGAGAAAAGTTTAGCGGGTCCTGGCAATCCAAGGTCAAGGCAAAGATTTGCCTATCTTTCAGCACATGCTTTTTCATTCTCTCCACAGGCAGCCCACACTGAACATAACAGAAAATATCAAAATCACATCAGTAAAAGTTAACGTAGTCTTGATTAAAATTACATTTCTAAGTACAGGTGATTACAATAGAGCTATCCGTGGAACATTTGTCCGGTGTAAAATCTAATCTTCAGCTGGTTAAATTAAGCAGAAACCCCACAGATCCAACCTACACAAAGAAGGCTCACTTAGCTATAATTAACTTGAGGTCAGTGACTGTAGTGCAAGTAGTGATGAATATTGATTAAATATACAAAACACTTGTAATGAGATTTCTCTTGCCATTTTCTACCCCTTTTCAATGTTCAAAGAGAAGCTCAGAATCCATCTAAAATAAATTACAGTAACCTGATCAAACTTTTTAATTACATTTTTCACTCAACTGGTACAAGTCCAGTCATGTGTTGTATAACTAATTTATATATTTAAATATAATACTAAGTATAAAATACTGGTTGGTGGAGATAAAAATTATTTTGCACTGCAGCAATTAGCAATGGAGTGTCTACTGTGGTGAGCGGGTCTAAAATACACATCGGCTGCAACATAGTATGAGCCCCAAAAAATCCTTTTTGGGGTTTTGAGGCTTCAAAGTACAGCAGGGATCATTTCTTGATATTATTGCTGACTTTCAGTTTACTAAGTCCTACACATAGCTTACAAATGTTTCAAATGAAATAATGGAACTCATTTAAAACCTTGTCCTTATCATTTCAAATGCTACCTTGATGGCCCCCACATTTGAAGACACAAAACTGAGGAAAATCTACATAAATTTGGGGATATTGGAAGGAAATTTCAACGTATTCATCTGAGAATAGCCATGAGAATCTTTTAACACAGGTCAATATTTAGTAGCAGTTATAGTCGCATTTACTAAGACTTGTCCTGCAATGTTAAAGACATTTCACTACTATTACAAGTACCTTCCTCAGTTCCAATGAGAGTCATTGCACCAGTAAAGCCACACAGGCAACACACTTACCTTGGTCCATCCCATGTGGTGTCAGGTAATATGTTTAGTTTGATGTTGATTGTTAAAGAACTTGATGGGAGATGTGAAAGCTTGTGAAGCCAAGATCCCCTTGTTCTATTTTTGTAATCCAATCATAGAGGACATGGCTGACAAGTTCTTCCCAAGAGATGTGAAAAGGGCCTTCTACCTCATATGCATTGAATACTATTCCCTAAACAAGGGTTGGGGGCAGTGTTCAGCTTTGCCACAGAAAATAAAGTCACATCCTCTCTTTGGTACTACGTTAACGGTTTTGACTAAGGTGGGATGTCTTAGAAATTCTTCCTGGATGTCTACTCCTATGTCCCCAGTTATCGGGGCCCATGACTTTGTTCCTGGATTGGTGTAAGTTTCAGGCCTTCCTTCTATCCAGTTTAGGTTCAAGCATTTCCTATGTAGTAGTCGCTGGTGGGCAATTCCAGAAATTCAGGGCATGCTCTCTCCTCCTCTGGACTTTTGGAGTGCCATGCAAACTCAATTTGTTTTTATCTTCTACACCAGGGATCTTCAAGCTACAGCCCTCCAGCTGTTGTGAAACTACACATCTTATAAGGCATTGTAAAACTCTGACATTCACAGACATGACTAGGCATGATGGGAATTGTAGTTCCTAAACAACTGGAGGGCGTAGTTTGAAGACTCCTGTTCTTCACCATTGCAAACCATGTCTTTGAACCCAATTTCCCAGTTTGAACATCACTGTCTGGACACTTTACCACTTCGCCATGCGCTGTCGATCTCTTACTCATTAGTGAATAACCCACCATTCTTACAAAAATGGGAGAAGGACTTGAATTTGACTTTTACAGACAAATAGAGGGATCGATTTCTGTTCTTCTCATACAGGTCCTCCATCTCTAGTAGATAGCAACAGGCGGGTTACAAATTGTTAACCCGATGGTATACAACTCTATCACTTTTACATAAGATCTTCCCATTGGTTTCTCCTCTGTGCTGGCGATGTCTGCAGGACACTGGCACATTGCTCCATATCTTCTGGTCATGCCCGTGTATTTGTCCTTTTTGGGACGACATCAATAGACTAATCTACAAACTTACCAACCTTACCCTGGCGCTTCGTTCAGAAGTATTTTTGCTACATAATAACCTGCTTTCGAGGTGCACATATAAAAAAACCTTCAGATCCATATACCAATAAATGTTTAACCACTTGTGGACCACCCGCCCGCAACGTACTGCCTGCATGCGCAGGCAATCTATTAGTAAAAGCAGCATACTTTACACATATTACACATAGTTAGGCAACCACACCCTTGATTGTCCAAGATGTTAACCCCTTCCTAGCCAGTGTTATTGGTACAGTAAAGCTATAGGCAAAACTTTTTTTTTCACTTTGGATAGAGTACGTGAGACATACATATACTCCTGTAAGATTTTTTTTCCACCATCTGTGTCCCATTGCAGTAATTTCCCTTCACTTCCTGTCCCATCACTGAACAGGAAGTGAGAGGAAATTCCTGCAAATTAAGGGAATTCCTTGGGGACCCCCAGGACACCAGGACTAGGGTCACCATTGGAATATTTCCGCTCTATTACTTCTCTGGGGACAACCCAAAGTTTGGGATTTTATGTTACTTTCACTTTCAATGATAATGGTAAACAGGACAAATAGAGAGGGGGAATCTCCCTAACAGGGACACAAACAGCAAAAATATAAAAAAATACAAGCATTCTAATCCATCTTCACTGTATCCAAAACTAAAAAAAAAAAAGTTTTGCTTTTAGTTATACTTTAATATTATCATTGTATTAATATCACTGGGGATGTAAGTGTCAGTTACTTAGTTCCCCCCCCAGTGTCAGTTAGTGTCATATTGTCGCCATTGGTAGTATACCAAAATAAATGAATAAAATTCCAGTATATGAACCATATTTGTAGACGCTATAAATTTCACAAAAAACAATGAATATACACTCAATGGGATTTTTTTTTATCAAAGACATGTAGCAGAATAAATTTTGGCCAAAATGTATGAAGACTTTTTTTTTTTTTTTTGGATATGTTATATTGCAGAAAGAAAAAAAATATATATTTTTTTCCTTCAAAATTTTTGATCTGTTTTTGTTATATAATAATAAATAAAAAAAACCCCAGAGGTGATCAATTACCACCAAAAGAAAGCTCTATTTGTGTGAAAAAAAAATATATACATTTTCATTTCAGTACAGTGTTGCATGTGTAGCGACCTCCTCACCCCGACCTCTTTAGCTAGGGGTATGTCGAGCGACAGAGTGAGGTGCGCTACGGCCCATGTCCTCCCCATGCATGTGGGTGAGGTGAAGGCCAATATCAATCTTTTCCTCGGGCCAAATGTGTGCTGGTTATGAGGGTCAGTCCTTCCGTGCCGGAATCTCCCTTTGTTCCCATCAACAGAGTCCATACACCCATCAAAGTCCAAACTCAGGTTTATTGCGTATCTTCACATACAGTCAAATGCAACGGCATGATACGATGGGGAAGCAGGTCGAGGCACTGTACAGGTTCCTAGTCCCTACACTCCCTGTGCTATGACCAGGGGTTGCAGGAGTCTTGATGGAAGCTCCTCCGCTGCGCTGAAGCCCATATCAGGGGAAGATGTCCTCCAAGGGAGTTACTGAAGGCCCATCCGTCACCGGGTTGACGCTACACCGGGTCTTCGGACGGGTGACCCCCCCAGCCTCCTCACCTCAGATGCGGGTCCCCTCGCAAGGGGCGCCCTGGAGAAACTTCACCCTTGCGGGACCCAGTCGGAGTCACCGGATCCCAGGCCTCCTTAATAGTACCTCACCCCAGGCTGAAGGTGCCCGGGATGGACTCCATCTTCGTTCCGACCAGGCCTTGGGCGCCTAGGCCGGAACCTTGAACCGCCCGCACCCAGGCCTAAGGTGCCTGGGTGCGTGAAGGGGTGACCCCCCTCCCACAAGAACAACAGACAGGCGACGACGACCTCGTGGCGCGGGCGTCTCCCCCTTTTATATCCTCCCATCGACACCACGGCGGGTTCCCCGCCCCAGCCGTACCATCGCCAGGAAGGAACCAAAAAAAGGGTAACACTGTGATAGCGATTCTACCTCGAGCCAGCAGGTACACTGACACCCACTGGTCAAAGAGAATATTACACCACCCAATCCTCCACGAATAAGAAAAGGGGTCTAATCCCTGACATAATTACACACCTGGGTCTCTCTACCCCCAGGTGTATCTCACTAACTTTGAAGACCCCGCTACACTCTCCCCCTGGTGATTTGACGCTGGTCCCCAGCGTCAGGTGCACACCCATGTCTCCCAAGGAGGGGTGACATGAAGTGGGCCCCAGAGGCTATCCCTAATATTTTGGATACTGTATGTGCCAAGACCTGCTCAACAGAAAAGGGAACTATAAAACATTAAAACTTTTGTATAAAACATCTGTCATGTACACATATACAATCCCTCCCGTCACTGTCTAAGAACCACCCCATACTCAGTAGTCTTGACCGACGAATCTCCTGCAGAAGGGAAACAAAAAAAAAACATCCTAACACTCTGTGTTAACTTGGCATGAGTGGGTCCGTCAGCCGAGAGACCCACTCACTCCAATAAGTAAGTAATGCATGTGTAACATTTTCAAACAACCGTTGCACAACACTGCCACCTGGTGACAGCGCTGCGGTAATGACACTTGGTTAGATCTTCATTCTTCCTGCTTTCCTACTCTAACTCTACCCCAAAAGTCTCTGCCTTTGGCACATGAAGAAAAGGGAGAAAAAAACAACAGCTCCCAAATCTCCAGTGAGTAAAAGAAAAGCCCAAATCAAAACAAAAGTAGGGCACAGTTCTAGGCGTCTGGGAATGTCTCTTCCAGAAAGTTTCAATAGCAACAAGATAGGAGCTCACTTTTCCTATAAATAGAACCTTGGATCCGGCAGAAACAGGGGCTTCAGGTGCCCGTCAAACACTTCCACCGAATACTCAACATCCTCTCCATCTTTCCTGCAGATGAGCACCTTATCGGCATGAATATGGCGCCCAAGTCTCCAATCAGCTCTGCAGTCCTTGAACTTTTTTAGACACAGGCGGCGAACATGACAGGTATCGCCTGGCATGGGGTACTTTAAGCTTTTCCCATACAAACTCGTCATACCACCTTGGTCGCAGGACCTCGACTTCATACAATAGGTCCTGAGGCAAGTAGGGGTACTCCCACCCATATTCACGGGCGACTCTCTGGGAGAAAAGTCTCTGCAACCTGGCTAGAGGCGGCATCACATCTCGCTCACCTTCTCCTGGCTGTACGATGGCCTCCGGGTGCCGAGGTACCTTTACCATCGCGGGTTTCTTTGTCTTTGGTGCCCGCAATGAAGCACGCTGCATCCCCACCATCAGAGCGGGTGATGTAGTTGAATGCGGAAAGTTGGTCGGAGGACTAGATTTCCTCGGGAACTCCGGGGCCTTCACCCGGAGCGTACTGTCTTCTATGGACATGGGGGAATCCTGCGGTTTACTCAGCATAGGTAGTGGGCGTCTGTCCCAGCCCTTCCGGTGAAACAGTTCGTCTATCTCTCCGTCATCCCCACAGTCTGACAATGACTCTAAGTCGGAGGTGTCATACATCTCAGCGGGAAGGTAGTCTCTAGTAGACGGAAGGCTACCCTCCCCTGCGGGCTCCACCGACTGGGGACCCCCGACACCTCCAACCAACACCACAGTCCCAGCCCCTGGCTCACCTGGACCTTCTGAAGAACTGGGATGTCCGGGACTCTCTTCTCTACCGGCGCCATCCAGGCCAGGCAAGCGGCGGGGTGAAGCTCGACCACGGCCATAAGATGCCTGTACCAGACCGACTTTCCTCTTCGGAGGTGGGAGCAGGGAGTCTGTAGTGACCGAAGCAGTGTCCTCGGATTTTTCTCTCTCAGTCTCTGGTTGGGCAGTCACTTCGCCCTGGTCAGCGCGCACGGGAAACTCCGCAAAGGCTTTGATCTCTCCCTCCGGAGTGGCGGTTCCTGTGATGCAGTTGAGGCGTAGGGCCCGGGGCCTTTCCGTGTGTGGTTCAACCTCAAAAAGAAACTCCTTGCATGCTTCGCATCGCCCGAATGGCTTTAGTTGGACCACCAGTCCCGAGCATCCAGGACAGATCACACCGAGGGCCTCTGTGTCTCTGCATGAATACAAAGCCAACTGTCCTCGAGGCCTGAGCCTTATCCCCGTGTCTGTAATGGATGCAGCAAATGCAGTCATCTTGAAAGGATAAGGTACCGGCATCCACGGGGAGCCTGAGTTCACTCCGATCACTTGCTGCTCCATCACACGCTGACCTCGCGCCGGAGTCTCCACGTGCATCTCCACACGTGGCCAGACTCCTCCCACGACTTGCACGTTTTCGCGGGCTTCCTTCAGTCTCCTCCCACGAATTGCATAGTCATGGGGTGCCTCGTGGCGCAGTGCAGCAAAAGTCCCCACATGTAGTTCGTCACACGGCTGGACTCCTCCCTCTTCCCGCTCTTTCTGCATGGGCCTCTCCCAGTTTTTCAGGGAAATTTCCACGACTTCGAGCACAGGGATGCACTTTGGCCAATCACATGGCCGACCTGCTCGGACCTCCTCCGGGCAGCAAAGTTCAAACACAGCCGTTCCAAACCTCAGGGTTAACACACGTTCGTATCCCGGACGAGCCCCCACGTGTAGCGACCTCCTCACCCCGACATCTTTAGCTAGGGGTATGTCGAGCGACAGAGTGAGGTGCGCTACGGCCCATGTCCTCCCCATGCATGTGGGTGAGGTGAAGGCCAATATCAATCTTTTCCTCGGGCCAAATGTGTGCTGGTTATGAGGGTCAGTCCTTCCGTGCCGGAATCTCCCGTTGTTCCCATCAACAGAGTCCATACACCCATCAAAGTCCAAACTCAGGTTTATTGCGTATCTTCACATACAGTCAAATGCAACGGCATGATACGATGGGGAAGCAGGTCGAGGCACTGTACAGGTTCCTAGTCCCTACACTCCCTGTGCTATGACCAGGGGTTGCAGGAGTCTTGATGGAAGCTCCTCCGCTGCGCTGAAGCCCATATCAGGGGAAGATGTCCTCCAAGGGAGTTACTGAAGGCCCATCCGTCACCGGGTTGACGCTACACCGGGTCTTCGGACGGGTGACCCCCCCAGCCTCCTCACCTCAGATGCGGGCCCCCTCGCAAGGGGCGCCCTGGAGCAACTTCACCCTTGCGGGACCCAGTCGGAGTCACCGGATCCCAGGCCTCCTTAATAGTACCTCACCCCAGGCTGAAGGTCCCTGGGATGGACTCCATCTTCGTTCCGACCAGGCCTTGGGCGCCTAGGCCGGAACCTTGAACCGCCCGCACCCAGGCCTAAGGTGCCTGGGTGCATGAAGGGGTGACCCCCCTCCCATAAGAACAACAGACAGGCGACGACGACCTCGTGGCGCGGGCGTCTCCCCCTTTTATATCCTCCCATCGACACCACGGCGGGTTCCCCGCCCCAGCCGTACCATCGCCAGGAAGGAACCAAAAAAAGGGTAACACTGTGATAGCGATTCTACCTCGAGCCAGCAGGTACACTGACACCCACTGGTCAAAGAGAATATTACACCACCCAATCCTCCACGAATAAGAAAAGGGGTCTAATCCCTGACATAATTACACACCTGGGTCTCTCTACCCCCAGGTGTATCCCACTAACTTTGAAGACCCCGCTACACATGATTGGGCAATTAGCAGTTAAAGGGGTTGTAAACCCTCCTGTTTTTTCACCTTAATGCATCCTATGCATTAAGGTGAAAAAACATCTGACAATTACCAGCCCCCCAGCCCCCTCGTTATACTTACCTGAGCCCTGGAATGTCCCACGACGAGGACGCGCTGCATCTTTGGGTTCTCGGCTCTTGATTGGATAGATTGATAGCAGCGCAGCCATTGGCTCCCGCTGCTGTCAATCAAATCCAATGACGCGGGCGCCGGGGGGGCGGGGCCGAGTCCTGCTATGGACGCTGAATGCTGGACTCGGGATTCCACCTGCAAGGTAACCCCCTTGGGAGAGCGCTTCCCAGAGGGGCTTATCTGCTGTGGGGAGGAGCCGAGAGAGCTGCCGAGGGACCCCAGAATACGGCGTTCGGGGCCACTCTGTGCAAAACGAGCTGCATAGTGGAGGTAAGTATGAGATGTTTGTTATTTAAAAACAAAATGGAACCTTTTGTGTCACTTTAATGTAGCACAGTGCTAAATAGCAAAAATTGGCCTGGTTATGAAGGGGGTAAAATCTTCCGGTGGTCAAGTGGTTAATACATGACAACGGTCTACTAGAGCAGTATCAGTTAGCCAAATAGATAGCAGTGCAGTCTACATCCTGAATCCATTTGTTAGAATGAGTACTAAAAAGTATCACATAAGGCATAAATCTTTGTGAAAATTTAGTGCTGATGAGCTATTCCAGCCTGTGTGTAAACTGAAGTTAAGCAACCCAGGCTCTTTGCAAAAGACTGCAAGTAGACAGAGACACATATGTAAAAGCAGATTAAACTTCTATCTGCTTCCTCAAAAGAATACAAGATGTGAATAGACATTATTTCATATTTACCTGTCTGAAAAAAAAAAAAGTACAAAACCACTACTTCGCTTTAATGCCATTGTTCACAAGAGTATTTCCAAATAGTTGCTGTCATATGAGAAGCTGGTACACATGTACATGAAATATACATAATAAGCTAAGCAGACTGCCTCCTCTCAAGAACCATCTGTCGCAAACTCGCAACCATCAACCTAATAACTGACATTTTTTTTTTCTAATTTATTATATTTTTTTATATAAGGACATTAAGACCAAACAACAAGTGTATCATTACAATGCAAAATACGCCGATCAGCCATAACGTTATCACCACTGACAGTTTAAGTGAACAACATTGATTATCTCATCACAATGGCATCTGAAAGTGGGTGGGATATATTAGGCAGCAAGTAACATGTTGTCCCTGAAGTTGATGTGTTGAAAGCAGAAAAAATGGTATGAGATGACACCGGGATGCAGCATAGGAAGAAGGCAAGCCGGTTAGGGGGCAGTATGATACTTTGGCCAGTGTTCTATTGGGAAACCTTGGATCCTGACGATCATGTGGATGTTACTTTGACACACACGCCTACCTAAACATTGTTGCTGACCAAGTATACCCCTTCATGAAAACAGTATGGCACTGGCCTTTTTCATAAGGAGAATACACCCAGCCACACTGCAACAATGGTTCTAGAATAGTTTGAGGAACACAACAACAAGTTTAAGGTGCTGCTTGGCCTCCAAATTCTTCAGATTTCAATCCGAATAAGCACCTGTGGGATGTGCAGGAAAAATCAGTCCGATCCATTGAAATCCCACCTCGCAACATACATGACTTAAACAATCTGCTAGTGATGGCTTGGTGTCAGATACTTTTATACTTGTAGCGGGGTCTTCAGATTTAGTGGGATACACCTGGGGGTAGTGTGACCCAGGTGTGTAATTGTGACAGGGTTTAGACCCCTTTTTGTTATTCGTGGAGGATTGGGTGGTGCAATATTCTCCTTGGCCTGTGGGTGGCGGGGTACCTACAGGCTCCAGGCAGAATCACTACCGCAGTGCTACCCTTTTTGTCCCTTTCCGGAGATGGTACAGCTGGGGCGGGGAACCCGCCGTGGTGTCAATGGGAGGAGATAAAAGGGGGAGACGCCCTCACCACGAGGTCTTCGAGGATCATCTCTTCACGCACCCAGGCACCTTAGGCCTGGGTGCGGGCGGTTCGGGGTTCCGGCCCAGGCCCCTAGGCTTGGCCGGAATGGAGTTGAGTCCATCCCAGGCACCTTCAGCCTGGGGTGAGGTACTATGTCGTGGGCCTGGGACCTGGTGACTTCGACTGGGTCCCGCGAGGGTGAAGTGATTCCAGGGTGCCCCTTGCGAGGGGACCCGCATCTGAGGTGAGGAGGCCGGGGAGGTCACCCGTCTGAAGATTCCGGAGCAGCGTCAACCCGGTGACGGACGGGCCTCTAGTAACTCCCTTGGAGGGTCATCTTCCCCTGATAGGGGCCCCAGCGCAGCGAAGTTGTTCTAATCAAGACTCCTGCAACCCTTGGTCATAGCACAGGGGGTGTAGGGACTACAATCAGGATAGTGCCTCGGCCTGCTCATCCCACCGGATCCTGCCATTACCCTGTTGTTGTGGAGCTACGAAATAAAACTGAGAGTTGGACTGTGATCGGTGTATGGACTCTGTTAATGGGAGCAAAGGGAGATTCCAGCATAGCAGGGCTAAGTTCCGCAACCCAATGCACGTTTGGCCCGAGGAAGATATTGAAATTGGCCTTCACCTCAACCACAGCCATGGGGAGGACATGGGCCGTGGCGCACCTCACTCTCGAAACCCAGGTACCCCTAGACGAGAGCCATCGGATGACCGATAAACATGTAGAGGGGGTGAGGCCGCTACATACTTTTAGAGGACTTGCTGGGCTGTTTTTGCAGCAAAAAAAGGACCTACTCAATATTAGGTGGGTGGTCATAAAGTTGTGGCTGATCATTACATAGTTGGTAAAGTTGAATAAAGACACCAGCCCATCCAACCGGTGTGGGTGTGTGTATGTATTTATGTCTTTACCACTTCCCATATCCCTATTTATTGCATTCACTCTCATCTCATCTAAAAGCTTTTTGAAATTATCAACACTTCCCACTGACACCACCAATTGTGGAAGAGAGTCCCTCATCCTTACCACTCTAACAGTACCCCCCCCCCCCCCCACACACACACACACGCAGTTTAAGGCTAAACTGCTTCTTGCCCAACTTCATTGAGTGGCCATGTGTCTTCTTAAGTGACCTAAGACTGAATCATTTTTTTTCCCTATGCCAGTGTAGCAGGGGTACCAAATTTAGGGACTGCTATGCCAAATTTAATGGGTGATTCGAGTGGTAGTTGGCTCGAATCTCTTCAATTTGCTGGACTCTGCCTTGCTGTTGTTTTGCCTGGGGTGCAGTTCCCCTTAGAAGTGTGGGTGGCGCTGTCACCTATACTCTGGGTTGAACCACAGGTAATAGGGCAGTGATTTGATGTCCTCTGTCGGCAGCCGTACAGTGGGTGTGGGGAACCTGCTGGGCATGCCGGGGTAGACGCCGCCTGGGAGGGGTCTTCTGTTCGTTCCTGGTTCCAGAGTCGGTGTCCTGGTGCGTGGCGCGTGGCCCTCAGGCAATGGGGCCACGTGCACTTCAGTTCCAGGCACCTTTAGTCCTGGGACTGCAACTTCAACCATGGGCCCAGCACCTTTAGCTGGAGCCCGCTTCGGGAGGAAGAATCCCAGGGTGCCGCCTTGCGAGGGGACCCGTTTCTAGAAGAGGAGGCTGGGGGAGGAACGTTCCGAAGGACTGGTGAGAGATCACAGTGAAGGAAGGGGCCTAGTAACTCTCTGGAGGGATGTCATCCATCCGGAAAAAGGGATCTAACCAAAAGGACCAGTAGGAGGTTTGGGGCACCATAGATCCTGTGGCAGAGGATCTCCCGAACGCATCCATTAGGGAATCAAATAGACTGTTCGAGTTACACGCCGTCTGCTAGTGCCTTCGGGTGACTATCCGGGTGAGCTATACCCACTCGGGACCGAGTGGCGAAGAAACAAGAGTGCCTGAACTGATCTGTCTTCCTAACACCTTTCTCTTCTCCTCATTTGTGGATGTTCGTGCATAAAGAAATAAACTCTATGTTGGAGTTGATGCTGGTGTGGACCTTGGAGTTTCTTGGGGCATAGAGACTTTTGTCCTTACACTACAGGGACAGAAACCAACCCAGGGGGCCTGCTGCAAAGACCCGTAAGTGAAACTAAGTGTTCTTAACCTCTGCAACCCAGGGGGTACGGGCATGGTGGAGACCGTGCGTGCTTTCCTCTCCAGTGAACGAGCCAAAGAGTGGAGTAGGAGGGTGGCGCGGGTGCTTCACTATAATCACCATTTAGATATTTGCATATCATGATCATGTTGCCTATTAAAGTGGAGTTCCACCTAAAAATTGAACTTTCGCTTATCCGGTTCCTCCCCTCTATGGTGTCACATTTGGCACCTTTCAGGGGGAGCAGATACCTGTCTAATACAGGTATTTTCTCCCACTTCCGGCGATAGATCGCTGCAGAATCTGCAGCGATCTACACCATGTCTGGCCCCTCCACCATTCCCCAGCTGTCTTCTGGGAGACACACAGGTCCCAGAAGACAGCAGGGACTAGTCAGGACACGCAGCGCGACTCGCGCATGCGCAGTAGGGAACCAAGCTGTGAAGCCGCAAGGCTTTACTTCCTGATTCCCTTACTGAAGATGCCGGCGCCTCCGAGGGAGCTGAGGGATGGGTCGGCTTCGGGTGAGGACATTGCGGGCACCCTGGACAAGTAAGTGTCCTTTTTTTAAAAGTCAGCAGCTGCAATATTTGTAGCTGCTGACTATTATTATTATTATTTTTTTTCCGGACCTGCTTTTATAATCATCTCTTTTGCAGGGAAAATACGTTTATTGTGTGTAGCCATTCATCATAACTGAGATCCTACAGCTTTGTTTGTGTATTAGCTTTGTTGCCCTTCTCTGGACTCTCTACAGTTCCAGCACATCCTTCCTGAGGACTGGTGACCAGAATTGGGTGGCATATTCAAGATGTGGCCAAACCACAGTTTTGTAAAGTGGTAGAATTGTAGTTTTACCTCTTCTTAATGGATGCTAATAGTCTACTGCCCTTTCTTTCTGCAGCTTGGCATCGCTGAGTATTGCATCTGCTAGGACCCCCAGGTTCTTTTCCATACTGGATTCCCCCAGAGGTTCCCCCACAAGCTTGTTACTTGCATTCAGATTTATACAGTGGAACCTCGGATTGCAAGTAACGCGGTTATTGAGCGTTTCGCAATACGAGCACTGTATTTTGAAAAATTGTAACTGGGTTTGCGAGTGTTGTCTCGCAAAACGAGCACGATTCAGGCCAAAGTGGTGTGCAGTACCGCTTTTGGCCTAAGGTGGGGGCGCGAGGGCCGTGCAGAGCCGAACGTCGCCGATCGCAGTCGATCTGCGCCATTCGGAAATGCACGAAAAGGCCCGAGGACAGCACAGCTGACCTCGGCAAATCTCGGGAATTATGTCTTTACGAGGTTTGCCGAAGTCAGTCGAGGTGTCCTCGGGCCTTTTCGGCCATTTCCGAGGCTCTCCGGCTCCCCCCGCCTCTGGCCACATGCGGTATTGCATGCCATTGAAGTCAATGCGGAGCTAATTATTTTCGTTTCCATTGACTTCAATGGGGAAACTCGCTTTGATATGCGAGTACTTTGGATTATGAGCATTCTCCTGGAACGGATTATGCTCGTAAACCGAGGTTTCACTGTAGCTCCCAAATGCATTACTTTACATTCAGCCATGTAGTTTTCCACCCCTCTATTTTATTAAGGCCCTCTTGTAAAGTTGCTATATCCTATTGTGATCTGTGTATACAGTATATAGCAGAGCAGTAGTAGTAGTATAACGAATAGTTGCGTTTGATGCAAGTTCTTCTAGGTTACCTGCATCAAATCGAAGGAGAAAAGAAAGATTCATAAAGAAAAGGGAGCATTCAGCATTAATCCATACAGATCACATTTATCTCTTTAATAACTGTTCAGAGGAGAAGGAAGAAATGTGTTTCTTTAAAAAAAAAAGACAATTTATTAAAATAGTGCAGATGGTTTTTACATACTTGAGGTCAAGGAGGTAGAAACACTTCTGTCCCCACTATGAGTAGGCCCATTGCACATAATCCCTTCACCTGCATTTCCAAGTCCCATTTTTGGGCACCAGTCACGCAGAGGAGCCCAGTGTAAATCAGTAACATGCTGTTTTTTTTAGGAGGGAGGTCTACAGCTGATTGGTATACATGACAGGGGAGGGCTGCACAGGAGGAAAGGGGGGGGGGCATTTGCCCCCTGAGCCAATGCAAATAATTTGTTGTGGCCCTGAGTGAAGATACTTTCTTTTTCATGTAGTCAGTGACATCTTCTGGGATTTTTATAGCTATCTGCTTCCTGCTTTAGTCAAGCATCACAGTGCCTGGCAGAATGAAGTCCATTAGCATCAACTTCCTGCGAGATGTTATGTGACCGAATACAGACAACTGCAAATGAAATCAATGCTGGAGAAATGGAAAAACTGTAAAATGTGTTGTGCTCAAATGGTAAAGAAAGCTGAATTATAAGCATCATTTTTGAGGATGGCATGGTATTTTATTTGGGAGAATCCTATTTGACAGATCAAAACTATTACAAACTGTGTATGACCAATATTAGATAAATAGAAGGTATGGTACATAGTTAGCAAAGGCACCATTCATAGAATCGAGAAAAGAGGGGCGCCAGACTGAGTGCAGTATAAATCATATATTTATTCAAACAAATCCATTGCTTCACTCTAAGGGAGCTGCCTCCAGGTGCTAATCATATAAGATCTCGGATTATTCATGGACATTATGTTTTAACAAATGTTTTAATATTATGTGTGCTTACTCACACACACACACATTATATGTAGACTTATATTGCAGTTGCTATATAATTTTTCTTTGCACAACTGCAGGGTGGTACTGTGGGTACAATAGTAGTGTAATGTACCACATCCTGGATTCTAGTATATATAATAGATAGTGGGAAAACATGGACTTTTTAGACACCAATATTTCAGAATTAGTTTAAACATAAATATTTTATTCAGTAACAAAGATCATATAAAAAATTATTTTAAAAACACAATACACAATTTACATAATGATCACCAAGCTACAGACTGTTGCTTGTCATAGGCCGGGTAAACCCCAATCAGACAATAATTGTGCCAGTAGAACCTCAGAGGATGCCAAAACCCAAGATATCTTGATACGGCTCAGAGTAACTTGATATAGCTCACCATTTTTGGCAGTTGAATGCTCTTCAGGAGTTTTGGTACAATTTCTATGTAAACTGGGTTTCTGGATCACAGGACTAGCTGAACAGAATTACAAATTATTTCAGGTAAGACAGCTCAAATCTATATGTACAGTATGTCAACTTTGTATTTAGCTGTCTGACCGGGGTTCACTTCAAAGCAAAGTAATACAAACACTTCCCTGACTGCCCACCCATTAAAACCTATAGGCTCTCACGTTCATGAGGCCTTACCATGCATAATTTAATGTATGCATTTCACTTGCCTATTTATAATTATTTAATTCATTTATGCAAGGGGTTGGCATATTTTAGACTTGTGCACAACGGAAAAATTTGTTCCGTTTCGGTTCGTTTCTTTCCGGTCCTGTTGATTCGTAATCATTCGTAATTTTGCTAGACGGGATTTTTCGTGTTCGGACTCATTCGTATTTTTGCAAGCGACATTTTTCGTTGAATTTTTTGTTGCTTTATAATTCGTACTTTCGGTAGAGTACGTTGTTTTTCGTTGATTCTGGACACAACTCCTACTTTCGTAACTTTTTTTGGGTTCGTACTTTCGGTAGAGTACGTTGTTTTTCGTTGATTCTGGACACAACTCCTACTTTCGTAACTTTTTTTGGGTTCGTTGATTCGTAATTTTCCGTGTCTCTCTCACAACGACGCTGCCTATTATGCCTAATGTGCTTCGAATGGATTTGTACTTTTCTAAATACATAGCGGTTATTTGTAACGATTCGAAATCTCGTATTTTACTTTCGTTTTTTACATGCGGCTATAGGCTCCGCCCCTGTACACCATTTTGAGAGGGTTCAGCACGGTGAGGGAGAAGCAGAGAGCAGAGCAGAGTGAGTGTTATTGTGCTTCGAATGGATTTGAAATCTCGTATTTTACTTTCGTTTTTTCATGCGGCTATAGCCTCCGCCCCTGTACACCATTTTGAGAGGGAGTTCAGCATGGTGAGGGAGAAGCAGAGAGCAGAGTGAGTGTTATTGTGCTTCGAATGGATTCGTACATTCGTAACTTTTTTCATAACGAATTATGCCGAAGACCTTCGGGCATTCGCTATTTTGCGGTATAATTTATTTCGGATTCGGTTTTATTCGTAATTGCTCTGTTCGGAAATTCGAATGCTTCCGAATGTCCGAAAGTTGCTAAATTCGGACGAATTTTGATTCGTTACGAAACGAATTGCACAAGCCTAGGCCATATTTCACAGAGCCTATGTAGCAATTCGTCAGTTCCCGCTCCAGTGAAGCTTACATTATAATCAGGGCCAGATTTCAGTTACAGTATGTGCCTCCCAGGTGATTTTGCCTGTGCCATCACATCATACCATACATTGTTATGGTCCTACAGTTCTGTAAACTTTAACCACTTCAGCCCCGGAAGAATTTACCCCCTTCCTGACAGGGACATTTTTTGCGATACGGCACTGCATCGTTTTAACTGACAATTGCGCAGTTGTGCAACGCTGTACCTAAACAAAATTGACGTCCTTTTTTTTACCACAAACAGAGATTTCTTTTGGTGGTATTTGATCACCTCTGTGGTTTTTATTTTTTGCACTATAAACAAAAAAAGACAGACTATTATGAAAAAAAAACCAATACTTTTTACTTTTTGCTATAATAAATATCTCCAAAATATCTATAAAAAAAAACGAATTTCTTCCTCAGTTTAGGCCGATATGTATTCTTCTACATATGTTTGGAAGAAAAAAAATTGCAATAAGCGTATATTGATTGGTTTGCGCAAAAGTTATAGTGTCTACAAAATAGGGGATAGATTTATGGTATTTTTATTAATATTATTGTTTTACTAGTAATGACGGCGATCTGCAATTTTTTTCAGGACTGCGACATTACGGTGGACAGATCGGACACTTTTGACACTATTTTGGGACCATTGACATTTATACAGTGATCAGTGCTATAAATAGCCACTGATTACTGTATAAATTTCATTGCCAGGGAAGGGGTTAACACTAGGGGGCGATCAAGGGGATAATTGTGTTACCTAGGGAGTGATTCTAACTGTGGGGGGATGGGACTGACTGGGTGAGGAGACCGATCGTTCTTCCTAAGCATTAGGAACAACAGATCACTCTCCTCACCCCTGACAGAACGGAGATCTGTCTGTTTACATTGACAGATCTCAGTTCTCTCTTTCTAAGGAGCAATCGCGAGACGCAGGGTCGCTGGCCACACGCACAAGCTCCTCTGTCATGCACGCGCGCCCTATACTCCTTAAAGCGCCCGTCGTACAGCTACAGCGTTTTGCACAGGAGTGCCATTCTGCCGCCATCAATCGACAGTGGGCGGGCGGCAAGCGGTTAAACAATATAAATAAGTACATTTTACATGCGGTGAATGTTAATCCCACATTTTTTCCCTCAAGGCAAATAGAAAAATAGATATTCAATCCTGGCACTTTTTTGCTCTGACCTAGGTTTCCTTTTCACAAGTATGAGATAGGGTAAAATAACACAGTCATACATTCAAACTAAGGCACCAATATATAAAGCAGCAGTAGGTATAGCCTATCACTTATTTTAAAAAAAAGAATTTGGGTATACTTATGTAGTGCCTCCAACCCTCTCTGTAACCTGTCTTTGGCTCCTCGCAGGAAGAGAGGGCACACCCCGCTACATGCCCGTACCCTCCTGTGTAAAGAGGTTGAGCGGTGTAATAAACAGGTCTCCACAGCCAGGTTCTCCAGAGAATGACTCTTATCTCTATGCTCAATAGACTCCAAGGTCCACACCAGCCGTAACTCCAACGTAGAGTTTATTTCTCTTAAAGCACAGTCTCTGATAGGAAAGATTGGAGAGAGAACAGAACAGCATAAGGTGTGGGAGACGTCCAGGCACAAACGTAATACACTTCACTGCTTGGCTTCTCAAGCAGACTTAGCCAATTTGGATAGTCTCCCTAGATAGAGTACCATTCTGGCTGCTAGTCCCTAACTAAACGCACAGTCACTACACAAACTGGTGAACTTGGTCTCTGCCACAGACCTGGTGAACTTGGTTTTCAAAGCTTGGCCTCTTATAAGGAGAAGACATCCCTCCAGAGAGTTACCGGGCCCCTTCCTTCACTGTGACTTCTCACCAGTCCCTCGGAACGGTCCTCCCCCGGCCTCCTCATCTCAGATGCGGGTCCCCTCGCAAGACGGCACCCTAAGATTCCTTTATCCTTGGTGGGCCCCAGCCAAAGGTGCTGGGCCCAAGGCCTTTATTTGCAGCCCCAGGGCTAAAGGTGCCTGGGACTGATTCACGACCACCGCCCCTGGGCCAAAGGTGCCCAGGGCGGACAGGAACACACACTCCCTGGGAGTAGGACCCCCGACAATGAACCACAAACAGGCAGCGTCCGCCCCTTTTATATCCTCTCCCAGCATACAAAGCAGGTCGACCACGCCCACTGTATGGTTGCCGAGAGGGGACACAGAAGGCACAGCACTGTATCAGCGGTTCAACCCTGGCCCACTATGGCAGCGCCACCCGCAGGCCACAGGGAACTGTACACTGACACTCTTTCTGCAGACGAAATGGTTGATAATGTCCTAACAATTTAGGTGTTTGAGCATAACTACCACTCAAACACTACCCCTAAATTGAGGACCCTGCTACACTTATAAAGCACAGCATTGTACTTTACACATGTGCAAGTGAAGTCTTATGACTTTGATAGGTCATGTGACAGGCTTCTCCTCCTATCCTAGGGTGTTTTCTTCAGAGAACACTCTATAGGACATCACAAGCTCAACACCATGCTCTACGTTTTATGAATGAAACGTATGCTGCAAGTATAGTTACATAGTTAGATTGAAAAACACACAAGTCTAGTTCAACCAGTAAAAAAAACTACTAGAAAACCTCCATGTACACAGTTCTAAACCCACAGTTGTTCCAGAGGAAGGCAAAAAAAACAAAAACCCACTAAAGCATGATCCAATTTTCTCCAGTCGAGGAAAAAAAATCCTTCCTGATCCCCTGGGAGTCAATCGGAAGTTCCCTGGATCAACTACCCCTGATGTTATTAGCTATAAATGTTAGTATGCAGTTACATTTTTCACATATAGGAATGCATCCAGTTCTTTTTTAAAACAATAAACTGAACTGGCCAGAACTAGTTCTTGAGGGAGTCTATTCCACATTTTCACAGCTCTTACTGTGATGAAGCCTTTCCATATTTTAAGATGAATTATCTTTTCCTCCAGATGTATAAAGTGTCCCCTTGTCTTCTATAATGATCTGAATGTGAATAACAACAAGTTCACTATATGGACCACTTATGTGTTCATACATGGTGATCATATCTCCCCCTCTTCTCAAGAGAGAACACATTCAGTTCAGCTAATCTTTCCTCATAGCTGAGCAGTACACTGGTCTCTATTATAAATAGGTCCTTAGCTATAGACCTCTTCTGAAGTCCCAAATGACAGTTGACTGAGACGGAATTTTTTTTTATTTATTTTTTTTGGACTTTCCATTGTTCCCCATTTTTTATATTTCGGATTCAAAGTGCCGTAAATACTCGAGTATAAGCCGACCCGAATATAAGCCGAGGCACCTAATTTTACCACAAAAAACTGGGAAAACGTATTGACTCGAGTATAAGCCTAGGGTGTCCATCTGCATGCCTCACTATGCCTCACTTTGCCTCACTGTGTCCATGTGCATGCCTCACTGTGCCCATGCCTCACTGTGTCCATGACTAGACTGACATTTAACATGGGAGTCTATGGAAGGGGTGCCCGGCTTTGAAAAATGAGACTACATGTGTGCCAAGTTTGGGGTCCAGGGGATTTACGGCCGGCCGGTACCGGGTCCCCAAATTCCAGGAGATCAGGCGCAAAAAGGTGACTCGAGTATAAGCCGAGGGGGGCATTTTCGGCACAAAAAAATGTGCTGATAAAATCGGCTTATACTCGAGTATATACGGTAAGTTTATTTGTATTTGTTTCTGATGCTGAGTTTTACATCCCACACTTGCAGATGTCTTTAATTCTTATTACTGATCTGCCTCTATTCAATTATACACCATGTCTTATTTTACCTAATGCATAACATTCAAAAGCTGATATACCTTAATCACAATATTAATTTCTGGGACTGCTGGAAGTTATCAGTCACAGAATAATTGGTAAACACACCCAGGCATTCACAGTCATCATAAGATTAGACTCACTCTCTCACTCACCGTTGGATATATTTAAACATATCTCTATAAATATCTCTTTAATTAAATTCATGCAAATTTTACCTTCTAGTTTTCATTTCCATTATGTCTTAATATAAACTTAAGCTAGCCATAGATGGGTAGAATTTAGAACAAAAAGTCTTAAAGGGGTTGTAAAGCTTACATTTTTTTTAAAATAACAAACATGTTATACTTACCTCCACTGTGCAGCTCGTTTTGCACAGAGTGGCCCTAATCCACGTCTTCTGGGGTCCCTCAGCTGCTGTCTCGGCTCCTCCCCGCTTCTGGTAACCCCCTGGGAAGCGCTCTCCCAATGGGGGTTACCTTGTGGGCGTGCTCCCGAGTCCTGTATCCAGCGTCCATAGCCGCCGACTACAGGACTCGGCCCCGCCCCTGGCCCTTCGCGTCATTGGAGTTGAATGACAGCAGCACGAGCCAATGGCTGCGCTGCTATCAATCTATCCAATGAAGAGCCAAGAAGACCTGGCCGAGATCAAGCGTGTTCTCGACGCGGGACTTTCGAGGGCTCAGGTAAGTAAACCGGGGGGCTGGGGGGCCTGTAATCGTCTGATGTTTTTTCAACTTGATGCAGAGGATGCATTAAGGTGAAAAAACATGAAGGTTCACAACCCCTTTAAAGAAGAAGTACAGCCAAAGCTAGTTTGTCTATACTTCTCCTGTGTATCACAGGCCATTTTCAGCAGACAGCGGGCTGAAGCCCGCAGTCTGCTGACATCGCAGAGCCGACAGAGAGTCACAGGCTCTGTCAAGATCGCAACAATAAAGTCAAGATCCGCCCACATGACTGGACCAGCACTCGGCTCAGGCTCTCAGCGAGCCTAAGCCTTTAACAGTGGTTTGACTTTTTTCTTCAGTCTGTAAACACACCTCTATGTTATCCTAGGTGGCCATGCACATATAGGTGTTTACTGGTGTGTTAGAAGAGGAGAGTCTAAACACGTGTAAGCGCGATTAGGAATGTGAAAAACACAGCTGTAGGCGCGTTTGGTAAGCTGCTTTTTTTCCTGCCAGCAGCAAAGGCATCCAGAGGATACCCTGTATGCTGTGTGCATGAGACCTAAGAAATAAGTGCTATAATTATTACAAAGCAATGTAACAGATATAATGATCTAAAACACAGCAAAGAATTCTGGGAGTGTGACCTTTCACACATTCCTATTTCATAGTACCAACTGCTCTGTTCTGGGAAAACCAATCAGGGCAACGACTGCTGTGCTAACTAATGAAATACATAAACAATGGAATTTAATATTTGGAATAATTCCACTTCATTAAAATGCAGCACATTAACAGATAAACAAAAGAAGAAAAAGAAGATCGCAATCTTTGTTCCAGCAATAGTTCTTATCAGGAAAAGTTGAAAGGCATTGTGTTGTGAAATACATTTCAGCATGAATTACTAAAGTTTGAAGATTATTTGACTTTGTCTTCTCTTTGTGAAAGAGAGGGGAAAAAAATAATTATTTGTTCATGGGCCTGACAGACGTTGGATGCGGTAAAAATGTTTATGACAGAAATCCATTCCCGAGGAGATGCAAGGTTTCTGTGATGTGATTTAGATCTGGTTCACACATGGCAGAATGCTCTCAATCTTTTTAACCTATGTGATGAAAATGATAATTGCTGTGGAAAGTAGAATATGTGTTTATACCTATTGCCAGTCACGGGCAGGTTGAATCTGATGGTCGTGAAGCGCTGACAAATATGCATGAGCTGCCGGAGATACTGACTTGCTTTAATGATGAGGACAAACATGAAAGGTTCAGATAAACTCAACTTGTTTCAAAGGAAGTCTAGACACTGATATATTCAAGAACGGAATATGAAGTTCACTTTTGGGCACCGGTTCACAAAAATGATGCTGCAGAACTGGCGAGATTGCAGAGATGGGCAACCATCTTAAAGCCCAACTCCATGCAAAAAAAATAAAAAATTACCACTTGAATAAGCTGCAAGGGTTAAATGCTAGTTTTTGCTTAGAGGTGGAGGAATAAGGTGTAATATTTACCTTATTCCTAGCTCCACCAGGGTCCCTCTAGCAGTGGGCCTGATCCCTCAAAGACTCCTCTTTAAGGCACCTCTGGCCGTGGACGCATGCCCGCCGACTTTAGGTATAATGCAGGAATAACACTAATTTAAACTAAAAGATGGACTTTAAACGGCACATAGGTAAATAGGGTAAAAATCTATGGGTTTTTATTAATAGAAAAACTATAAAATTACATTTATACAAAAAATTTCATTGTAATGATCATTAGTACATGACTCGGAGTAGTGCTAACATCTCACTTCCAAAAACTACAACAGTATAGATAGGCTCAAAATTGTAATAAGAGACACATATCCAACAATCAAACATTGCATTTGGTAGAACAGTGTATATAGGAAGTGGGTAGCCTTAATCCTGGGTCCAGTGTGTAGAAACGTAGTCTTGCTCTGTTTTACATATTTTGCGTATCATGGCGCTTCTTAAGGAGCATAATAGTAAACAGGCCGTATTAAAGATGCAAGCCAGCCCTGAATACCAGTACACTGGCAATTTATCTATAGAAAATAGCCAGTTGGGAAAGTAGAAATCATAATAGACAACAGCAGGGTAATTTAATGGAGCACAGGCTGCTGGTAAGCAGGTGAAAGGGTTTCCTCCAGGTATGTAGAGCTATAGACGCCGGGGGGTATGCATCGGTCAGAGCCTGGTGCATGAACTGGGCAGAAAAATAATCTAACCACAGTATAACTCCCCAGTCGTCTAATAAGCGAACCTGTCAGGAACTTCTCCAACAGCGCACAGGAGAGGTTCCTGACAGGTTCGGAAAGAATACACACTGTATCTAGATAATAGTTCCAAAGATTCTAAGAATAACTCTAAATAGAGGTCTTTCAAGGGGAGTGATCGGCAACAGTGGCTCAAAATTCCTGAGTTATCCACCATCATTAATGCCAAGTGTAGGGTTTCTCTATGGAAGAGAATTGATACATGCTATTGTGTGTTTTTTTTGGGCGGGAGTTTGTTATGTTCTTTTATACTTTGTTATACATGCGTTTTTATATGAAATTATGTATTGGAATCATTTAGGTTGCTGTCTCCTTAAGATGTGATTGAACAGCTACAAGTGTGATGTATTGATTTATCAGACCTTGGGATGTTGATTTGGGTTTCTTCCCACTTTATGTCATCTTCCAGCCTGTGATGGGCATTATTGGGCGGCTGTTCCCGGCTGGTATTGATATTAATATAATATTTATTGGCACAAAATTTATCTTGAGAAGAAACTGATAAGCTCTATGTGATAGGCCATAATATTCAGCTACTGGTATTACTATGTGATAATCCAATTAAAAGAGAGTATTTGTAGTGCCCTTGGAAAGGCACAACATTGTATATGTTTTAGCTGATTGTAATAAAATAATGTTTTTATACTAATCCATGTGTTGTTGTTGTCTATGGGAGTACCATTAAAGTCCACACAGTCTCCAAATACAACCTTCTGTCTTGAAAAAACATAAATTAAGAGGGATGTGACTGCCTTATTTAAATACACAAATGACCCATATAGTAAACTTGGTGCCAGTTGTTCACTTTTAAGGTCATTGCAAATGGCAAAAGGCCACTCTTTGTGCTTGGAAGAAAGGGGTTTAACCTCCACATATGGAAGGACTTCCTTACAGTAAAATCTTTGAAACTGTGGAATAGAGCTCCACAGGAGTTAATTCTTGCCAACTTTGTAGATTGTTTCCAAAAAGGCAAAAAATGCACACCGGCTATTAATATTTATAAGTATTATCAGTATAAATTGTTAATCTAGGGAGTATCTGATTTCATTAGGGAAGCAGTTGTCCTACGTGCCCCACCAAGTAAGACCTCAGAGCCAGAAATCTCATGTTCCCTGCTGATTGAGGAGCTCTACCTCTTACTTAGCTGGGGTTGTATTGCACCCCAGTCAGTGGGAGGGGCGAAACATGTAGGCGGAAGGGATTGAGTTCTCCCCCTCCACGGTTTGAGCCCCCACTGTGATGCCAGACTGCACCTTTGACCCGCATGGAGAGAGCATGTTATCGCTGCAGCAGGATATATTGTGACAGCAGCTTCACTGCTTAATGGACACTAATAACCTTGACCATAACGTGTGAAGGAGAGCCTCGGCACATTGTCAAGATGTGGTGAGATCCTATACGTGTTACACGAGCACCTAGGTGCCTACCACAGCACTACTCCTCTAGTGTACTCCATCTCTGTACCATTGGTCAATCAGCTGCAGGATGAACATGTCATGTTACTATATGGGTATGCTTTTTTATTTTGACATGGGATACTCTGTCATCATGATTTTAGGGTCCAGTACCTGCCTCTTTGCTGTGTATTAGCAATAACAACATGAAGGACCCGTCTTCATACCATAAGGCGTAGAGTTAAGCTGAACATATACTTGTGTGCACATATTTGATGAAGTCTTAGGATCACCATCTGTCACCTGCTATATTGGATCCAAGTGAGATTGTTCTTTTACATCTATACCAACACTCTCTTTTAGCAGGGTCATACAAGTCTTTACCTTCCATCTGAGGGGGGAACTAGGGCTTCAGGTGGAATAAGTAGGGTGAAGTGGGGTTTAGGGTCCTTGGAGTGGGGTGGGGATTGGCTAGGAGGTATTGATGTGTAGGGGTGAAGTGTAGGGATGGTGGTGGTGGGGGGACTTCCCTTGGTGGGTTGCAGGCTTAGAGGTGTTTTATCCTTGTGATGTTTTTTGTAATGACGGGATGGATTGCACCTTCCACATTAAGATTAAGGGTCTTTCTCTGTGGCATGTTGACAGGGGGCAGGTTGTGACTTTAAAAGTGGCGCGGCAAGAAAAGTGCCGCGAGAGCTTTATTGTCGAGAAAACCGTTCGTGTGTATGGTTTTACGACGAGAAAACTGCCGTGAATCTCGACGAGAAAAATAGAGAACCTGCTCTCTATTTTCTCGTCCGGATTCTAGATTTTCTCGTCGTGTTTCTCGTCGGCCTGTTTTGCGACGAGAAAATGGTTTGTGTGTATGCTTTTACGACTCTTCAAAAAGTGCTCATGCTCAGAATCAAGTATGAGACGGGAGCGCATCTTCTGGTAAAACAAGCCTTCGTAATGGAGATAGCACATTCGTCACGCTGTAAATTATTGCATCGTTTAAATGTTGTGCATTTAAATCTTCTTTAGAATGTTACACTAATGAAAACTAATGAACTTGTTTTGCTGCTGATATTCACACAGAGTTATGACTATCTATTTTAAACCTTTTTCATGCTGCTCTTAAGAAGATTTAGCTGTATTATATCGTGCAAGATCTTCTGAATATTTTAATGTTTTATATTTTTTAGACAGATGTTAATTGAGTTTTGTCAATGTTTTGATAGTGATCTCCCATTGTATTTTTTAAATTTAAAGAACACCTTTAATGTTTTTTTTTGGTGTTATCTGTCCCTTTTTTTTTGGGGGTCAAATGTATCTGCTTACTCCAAAGGTGCAGTCGCCACTGCCATTTGTGCATCCATGGGACCCCAGAGCACACATCAACCCTGTGTGGACACTAAAATTGGGAGCTTGAGAAGCACAACAGTTGTGAGCACAATCTGATGCTGGCCTCCCAGAGGTCAGGAACAGCAGCAGGTGATATATATGTCCCAAGCCTGTGGTACTACAACAGGCTGCCTTCTGTCCGACCACAATGAAGCAAGGCCATCACTTCCTCGTCTTCTTGGCAGCCTTCCCAGCAGCCTTCCCTGAAGCCTTCCCTGAAGCCTTCTCTGCAGCCCTTCTTCTGCGTGTGGCTGGAGGCTGGGCCACTGGAGGGGTACTCCTGTCAGGAGGAGGAGAAGGAGGTGGAGGAGAAGGGGGTGGCGCAGAAGAAGAAGGTGGAGGTGGAGAAGGAGGTGGAGGAGAAGGGGGTGGCGCAGAAGAAGGTGGAGGTGGAGAAGGAGGTGGAGGAGAAGGGGGTGGCGCAGAAGAAGAAGGTGGAGGTGGAGGAGGAGGTTGAGGTTGGGATAGTTGTGCGACCTCACATATGGCCGTATTGGGGGTAATTTTCTCCATCACCCCCTTGTTCAGCAAAGTGATGAGCAGGGGCTCGCATAGGAGGCGTTGCTCCATGCTCATCACCTTGAACTTGGCCTCAACTAGGCCGGCAATGGCCTCTTCAGGGGATGTGGGCTCCTGGAGGGTGGCATGTGCCTCTCTAATAAGGGCCATTGCTGCCTCACTAGTGGTCCTGTTCCTCCTGCTTCTTTTCGGAAGGCGGATGGGAGGCACCTGAGATCTAGTGCTTCTCCTCGTGCCGGCCACCTCCTGTCTGCCACTGGGCCCTGCCACCTCCTGTCTGCCACTGGGCCCTGCCACCTCCTGGCTGACAGTGGGCCCTGCCACCTCCTGGCTCACAGTAGGCCCTGCCACCTCCTGCCTCACAGTGGGCCCTGCCTCCTCCTGCCTGACAGTTTCCAGACCCTCCTCCTGGCTGATTTCATGCTGTGTATGAAAAAGGGACATAGTTTTATATTTTGGTTTATTATTTTCACACAAATTTGAGATCATGAATGTAGCAATTTGAAAGTAAATCAAGAGAAAAGACAAATATTTTTAGGACTACATCAGATTGACTATTTTGCACCCAATTTATGGCAGACTAATGTCTCTAGATCTTGATTTCACTTTTGTATCCCAAAATAGTTCAGGATTTTCATCTTGACTTCTTTTTCCTGCATTAAGTTTTTCACAATACATTTTCATTTAATACTATACCTGGCTCCAGATGCCCAAATCAGCTTCTTCCAGGATGGCTGCCTCCTCTTGCTCCAGAGAAGGCTCAGGTTGGCTGCAGGGAAGTCTGGGGGGAAGAGTGGAGAGTGATGGCCTTGTCTCAATGTGGTCATCCAGGAAGGACATCCTGTTGTAGTACCACAAATTGGGGACATACACATCATCTGCTGCTGCTCCTGACCTCTGAGAAGCCAGGACCTTAGAGCGTTCAGTCCTGTATGTGCCTCTCAAGCTCCCAATTTTAGTGTCCACCTGTTTTGCTGTTGCTGTGGGCACCTTGGTATGCACAAATGGGAGCAGGCTCTCCAGCGCTGCTTTTCTTACCCCTTTTTTTCTATGGATGGGGGGGTTTTTTTCCCACAGAGCGGGCAGCTCCCTTATCCGGTCTATAAATTCCGCAAGGAATTCCTTGTCACTTATGAAGACATTCATTTTGGGTCTGCAAGCCCAAAAAAAAATAAAAAAAAATAATGTGAGGCACACAGTCTAACCTCCTGTAAATCTTAGTCACCATATATATCCTCCAACATTCTCTAGACAGTATAGGCCACCAATTTCTCAAAGTCTACAAATCACATACCTTCGTTCGCACGTCCGTCACTTTTACTCCTCTCTCCGCACACCGAACGTAGTATAGTCACATGTGTGTTTGCTATATATACACCACGCATGCGTAAAACGACTCACACGTCGCTCCGCACAAGTCGCCCGCCCATGACGCCCAGCTATGATTAAACACTAAGAAAGTGTGAAACTAGTCAGCTCTAACCAGAATTTTGTGACTTGCTGTGCTGTATTTGGATTTTTGAAGATTTTACATAATAAAGGCTTTTTATTGGAGTGCTGCTGTCCAGAAGACTTGATCTTTTGTTTTGCCTGAAATTGCATTGCCTGCACCCTTGGCTGTTGGGAGGAGATAGTCACCTGGAGGACGTCCACACCTGAGCGGTTTCTGTTTTTGTTTGCCATGACGTTCTAAGTAACATCTTTTCCCCGCTCCTTCTCTTTCGGCGCGCAGACAGATATGGCGGATTCACAGCAGGTGTCTGCTAATTCCTCAAATAACGAGGAGGAGACAAGCCCGGAGACTGAGGAAACGTCACGACCAGGGAGGAGATTCAAGGCATCTAATATGTCTTATGCGGAGATGGTGGAGATGGTGGACATATTGCTAAATTCGGATTATGTCGCAAAGCATGGGCCGTATAGCAAACCTAATCGAAGGAAGGCCAAAATCATGAAGAAAGTCGTGAAGAGTCTGAAGAAGAATTTCGGGGTGAAACGATCAAATGAGCAGCTCAGAAAGAGGTGGTCTGACCTCAAACTGAGGGAGCCGGGGCAGTTAAGGAGCATTAAGAGAATGCTTGAAAAAAGTAAGTACTTTTTCCCCTTTTTTCCTATTATTGTATTTCACAACTTGCATGTTGCTCCATGTTATTGCATTTTTCTATTGTACTACCTTACAAAATGTCATAGTTTGAACTTGGTTTGGCACAGTAATCGTTCGTTACAGACACATCGTTCGGCCACTATCCTCGATTTTTATAGATTTTACATGGTTAAAATAATTTACACATCTGCCTGTTTTTCTTCAATAGTTGTTATTACATTGTTGGCTAGATGATGTGTTTGTAAAGAGAATGAAATGCAAACTTTAATCAGTGTAAAGGAGAGGACACTCAGCAGCTGGTTCCACATCTGTACTTTTGAGCACTATAGTGTGGGCCACCAGAACCTCCTTTTTTGGGTGTCCCACACAGGTGCATCAGTGAATTTTTGTGGTGCCTCCATGTATAAAAATTGACAGCCAAAGGTGAATAGTAAAGAAATTATTGTGAAAAAATAATGTCTTCATCTTGAAATTCCGCCCAAACAGACACTTGTACCCCACTTCCAAGCAATTTAGCATGTTTTTATTTTTTATTGAGAATTTCTGTGTGATAACTAGACCTTTTGTTTGATTCTCATAGGGGAGAGAAGACTGGGAGGAGAACACTCCAGGGAGCACAAGAAACCCACAGCTTCTAAACAACCCCAACCTCACCAAGACCCACAACCTGAAGATGTTGAGGAAGTTGAAGAGGTGGAGGAAGGAGAAGTGCAGGAAGGAGAAGTGGATGACGTGGTGGAACTGGTCACCACAACAGGTCAGTATCTGTCACCACAGCTTCAGGTAAGAGATGTAGGCCTGCAGAGTTATAATACCTTTTGTATTTTTTTATAGGGGATGTAAATGTTGTGGTGAAAGAAAGTACGCATTTCTCTGCTGACAGTGCCCTACGAATCATACAGCAAGTGTTGGAATGTAGCACAGAACTGGACAGAATTAAACAAAGAATTCATGTGATGGATCAAACCTTTAAAGACATCCTAGATGTTTTGGGGAGAATTGAATAAGGCATCAAAACCCCCATTTTTTGTTTGTGATTGTTCTTCCCCCTTTTTTTTATCTTTTCGACTATCAATCCAGCCAAAATTTGAATATGCACACAGTGTGTCAACATGTGCTATCTGCCATCAGGGGATATCCATGTACGTCTTATGGGGGTGCAACCCCTTCCTCGTATCTCAAGTAGGTGAACTGAAGAAGGGGTTGCACCCCCAAAACACGTCCATTGATCACCCCCGATGGTAGATAGCACATGTTGACAATAGGGATCAGGAGTCAAAAATCCCTATTGGAAATTACTTCAAATTGTGTGCATATTCAAATTTTGGCTTGGCCAGGGGTGCCAATACCCCATATTAGGACGGCCAGATAGAGACATATTTTGGGTAATTGAATGTCTCATATTGCCAAGAGGTATCCAATGTTGTAGTTTGTTGAATGCTACAGATGGTTTTGTATTTTCTTAAAAAAAAAAACGGTTTGTGGCCAGCCAAAAAAAATAAAATAAAATTCTATTTACCATGTGTGTGAATGTGCACAGAGTAAAATTTAGGAAAAAAAACAAAGTGTAGCTTCTTTTTCAAATAAGCTATAACCTTATTTGTGTATATTTTTGTGGTTCATAGTGAAATGGTTGGTATTTACTAAAGGAAAATACACTTGGCACTACAAATGCAATAAGACAAACTAGGAGACAGGAAACAAAAAAAGTTACAAGATTAAATCTGATTTTTATTGAGTTCTTTCTCCACGAATCTTTACACATGGCCTGGCATAGGAATTGCCCCCCTACCCGTGAAATATTTCATATATTTCTCCCGAACCTCACGGGCATTTTGGGGGGGCAAGCCAGGACGGGCAGATTCAAGGCCCGGCAGGGTATTGCCATAGGAAAGTCCTGCCTCAGGCAATATTGAGGCCATATAATTACTGGATTTTCGGTTTAGAAAGTTATGGAGCACACAGTAGCATAAAACGACATAGTTTATCTTGTACTCCGCCAAGTGAATAGGAGTCATAAAAAGGCGGAACCGGCTGGCCATTATCCCGAAGGCATTTTCAACGACTCTTCGGGCCCTGGCCAGCCGGTAGTTGAACACCCTCTTCTCTGGGGTCAGGGTCCTCTGGGGAAATGGCCTCATGAGGTGCGGTCCGAGTCCGAAGGCTTCATCAGCCAAAAAAACAAAGGGGAGTCCTTCAACATTCCCTGCATCCGGTGGCAATGCAAGGTCGTCACTCTGGAGACGGAGGGCAAACTCCGTCTGGATGAAGGATCCCCCATCGGACATCCGGCCATTCTTCCCCACATCCACATAGAGGAATTCATACCGTGTTGACACCACTGCCATCAGCACAATGCTATGAAATCCCTTGTAATTGAAGAAGTAGGACTCAGAACGGGGTGGCGGCACGAGGCGGACGTGCTTCCCGTCAATGGCTCCACCGCAGTTGGGGAAGTCCCACCGCGTGGCAAACTCCGATGCCACAGTCTGCCATTCCTGTGGCGTGGAAGGAAGCTGTGGAGTCAAACAAGATAAAAATATATTAGTACTTTTGCACATAACATTGCAAGCAGATTATAATAAAATACATTCGAGGCCAACATCAATAAAAATCTCAGTTTAATGTGTTTTTTAAAAGTATAATGGAAGGCTCAAGTATCATATTCATCACCCCCTCTGATGGTCCATTATAATAAAATTTGGGGGGGGGGTAGATGTGTTTGGCCACAGGATAGCATTGCAGTGGCGGTGCGTCCAGAGTGGGCGCTGGAGCACTGCCCCCTCTCTCCTGCGCCCGTCACTCAGAACAATACATAGGTTCATGCCTTGCATTAACCTATGTATTGTCAATGCCGCCCACTATTCAGGTGGATGGCCCCCTGTTGAGGGACGGCCATATGAATAACTGCGGCATTTTTGGGGTGAAAATTGACAGAGACAGGGGGAAAATAGGCTTGGTGATTACAGCCTGAGGGATGTAATTGGCTTCATAAAAGTTAACCAGGGGACGCAGGGGGGGGGGCATTCCTTGGGTAAACACTGACAGGCTCCTCTGCCAATCATGTTCACCAAGTCTGTTTACCGGTAACATGATTGGCTGATGCAACATCGAGGGCAGGAGAAGACATCAAGGAGAAAAGAAGGATGGCGCTGACCAGAAGAAGGTAAGTGCAGGGCTGGGGGGGAACTGGCTGCATTGGAGGGGGCAAACTGGCTGCATTGGAGGGGGCAAACTGGCTGCATTGGAGGAGGCAAACTGGCTGCATTGGAGGGGGCAAAATGGATGCATTGGAGGGGGCAAACTGGTGGCGTTTAATAGGCACAGTCGCAAAAATGGAGGAAGTTTATATATATAATTTGGGGGTGGCCCTCCAAACATTTGGAGCAGCAGTCGCCACTGATGGAGAGGTAAGTGAAGGGAAATATGCATGGAGAAGAAAAAAGTGGCATTTAAAAGCTTCCAGCATGCATGAGGACAAAGGGGACATTCTCAGCATATTATAATCATGGTAATTAGGGAAGGATGAAAGAAATACAATACATTAGCATACATGAAATACATAAAATGTGATGTTAATGGAGAAAACTTACCCTAATATAGTCCTCCTGCAGGACTTGTATAATGGCAGAACAGGTGTCTGGGATTATGAGGCCCAGAGCCTGGGGGGAGATGCCTGTGGTGAACTTCAAGTCCTGAACACTTCTCCCTGTCGCCAGGTAACGTAACGTGGCGATGAGCCTCTGCTCAGCACTGATGGCTTCCTGCATAACGGTGTCCTGCCTGGTAATATAGGGGGACACCAAAGCCAACAGATGCTGAAAAACGGGGTCAGACATCCGCAGAAAATTCCTGTAGTCCTCAGGATTATTCTCCACGATCTCCCGCAGCAGAGGCATATGGCAGAATTGGTCCCGCTGGAGCAACCAATTCTTGGTCCATGAACTCCTCCTCACCCCGTTCATGGACTCGTCTTGGTCCAAAACAAGCAGACCAACACCAAGCGCCCGCACAACACGAACTCGACGACGAGAACGTACCCGCGACATGGCTAGGAAACGGTCGTCTTATCAGAACGTACAGAACAGAACGCACTTAAGAACAGCAAGGTCTATGAAGAACGAACTGAAATTCAGAAACGAACGGGCAAGAACGCACTGTAAAACAGATACGACCTGCCTACACGCCCTGAAAGACAAGATACGAACCCACAAGCACAAACTGAACCGCAGAAAACTAACTGAAAGCACGAAGACTGAAAAGCGCGAATCGTCTCTTCCCAAACTTTTACTTCACACGCGGTAACACGAGATCAGCAAAAGCAGCCCAAGGGGTGGCGCCAGGGAAATCGATCTTCCCCTTTATACTGCTGTCGTGCGTGCTGGACGTGACCGCGCAGAACAACGACGAGATTTGGAATTGGCAGTGTGTACGCATGGAAAGCTTGACGAGAAACTCGTCAAGGTTAACGAGAATCTCGTTGAGAAAAACGACGTGTTTTTAAAGACGAGAAACTCGGTCGTGTGTACGAGGCTTTACCCACTAAAAAGGTGAGTAATAATAGTCTTCTTTTGTAGGGGAACGTTTTTAGAAAACATTTTTTAAGGTAATAAAAATGCTTTAGAAATCAGTTTCTCTAAAAGTTTATGCTTTACCTATCTTATAAACTGCATGTTTCACTGAACATAACAAATCATGTACATTCCCAGCATTAATTTAAACAGTATGTGGAAATCTTACCAATCTGCTTGTGGTTTTATTTTATGCACGGGGCAGTGCAGTCCAACTTTTTAATGCACCGAGACATATATATTTCAGCCCACATACTGGTGGGTCATAGCCTATAAAAACATGAGGTAATGTACGGTAATACAAGCCACAGATTTCTCAATCTGGCTGTCAAGAACTTTGGCTAACTAGTTGGACTCCTCTAGCTTATTAACAGTAAACCTTTTTCAAAACTTGGTCTTACAACAGAGCAAGCTGAAATAACATGTGGGAGGACAAAGGGCAGATATTGCATGTATTTACTTGTTTATTAACCCAAGCCAACTAGTTCCTAGGAGGCAAAGTAACTCTAGCCTCATTTGGTTGGCAGCCAGCCTATTAAGCAAGAATTAATGCAAGACAGAGTATTTCTTCTTACTGGCAAGAAATGCTTCTCTGGGGTGTATGGACTGTCGTAGCAGTTACATATTATACAGATCATGTTGGCTCTTCTGGATCCGTGTTCAAAGGTATGTTCATTAAACCTAATAAAGGGTGTTTGTTATCCTGCTATTCAGAATGTGGATGGTCTATACGTGTCCATATTTATTTTATAATGTTAGATGGCAGAAGTTTAAATAGGAGACACCAAAAGCACTGCCTGTTACTTAGCAATATTACTCATTAACATTATCATGTTAGCTACACACAGTAGGACAGACACGACATACAACAAAACATATCCTGACTATACGTTTTAGCTGTACAGCCCCTTCTGCATTCACTTTTTCCAACATCTGCACAAGGTGTGTGTGGGGCATAATGAATCATCCAGGCAGAAACAACAGTGGTGTAACACTCCTTCTCTGGGGGTGATGACCCTCTAAGCAGTGTGGCATGCTAACATTTCCATTCTTTTTAAACATTTCAGTTTGGTTCTTGGCATATGGTGGGAAAAAAATACGTTGGGCTCCAGTCACTTAAGTCTTTTTACCTTAAATTGTGGAAATCAATTTTAAGAGGGAGAAATTAGGATTGCGGAATACCCAAAAAGAGTACATAAAGAGGACAGATATTTTGGTAGTACACTGTAGTAGGCCCTATAGGAGTAGCTTCCTGGTATTTGTTGGCCCTGTAATAGCAGCCAGAAAGATACTGTATATGACCCTATAAGAACAGTCACAGTAGCAGTGGATCTCTCTCTAATAAATCTGCCCCTTGTCCTTTTGATAGCAGTCAAAGATATCTTAATTTGTGGGCAATAATTCCTTCTTACAATATTAAGCCATAGCTTCTATCCTGCTTCTCTGCAACATTCTTCTGAACCACTCCAGCAGGCAGCTAAGGTTCTGGGCCCCTGGCGTGCAACGCAGTCAATTTATGCAGTGCTTTACATATACAGTATATCGTACATTCACATCAGTCCCTACCCTCAAGGAGCTTACAATCTAAGGTCCCTAACTCACATTCATACATACGCATACTAGGGCCAATTTAGACAGGATCCAATTAACCGACCAGAATGTCTTTGGAGTGTGGGAGGAACCTAGAGTACCCAGAGGAAACCCACACAGGGAGAACATACAAACTTTGTGCAGGTAGTGCTGTGGTTTTGGATTTGAACCAACGATCCTAGTGCTGCTAGGTGGAAGTCACACTCCATAGGCTGAGGCAAGGCCCAAGCAGAGATCCTTCTAGACACACATCCTCTCCAGGTAGATTAGAAACAAGTGACCTAACTGTGCTTAACTGTAACTAAGGTTATATCACCAGACCTACCATGTTCTGTGTAAATCTTAGGACTTGGATGGACGTAAACACAAATCTTTTTTTTTTTTTCCAGGTAAAACAACTCCCATATATGTATTTTGCCGGTGTATTTAGCTGTTTGGCTGGAAATGAGCTTTAAAGCTCCTTAAAGTGCTTTGAGAAGCCACCCTTAAAGGTGCTATATACAATAAAGATTATTATTATTATTATTATTATTATTATTATTATTATAAAGAATATCTATGGTCAAAATGTAAAATCATAAAATTTCCACATGAATTTAATTTTTTTCTAGCTTATGTCTATTAATCTAAATGATGTTGAAGTTTGTAAACTTACTTTGTGAAGATCCCAAAACACATTATTTCTTTGCATTCTCTGACAGATATGCGTGGGCAGGGTCTAACTGCGCCCGAGCATGTGGGGTAACACCTCACCCAAAAGCATGCTCACCAATGCCCGGGACCAGGTGGAGGCTGTGGTCATGTGAAGAATCGAACACTAAGACAGTCCCCCAGCCTAAAGATGAGCCACTTGTGTATAGCAATAATGCACAGAGTTCCTCCTTAAAATGTTATGTCCCATAACACTACACACTTGTATTGATGCATATGTTGCATTAGGAGAGACATGCAGGGCCATTGCCCACTCCACCAGTCCAGCGTACCCGAGCTACCTCACTCCCAGTAATGGAATGAAACCCCACCAGACACATAGCATGGTCCTAGGTTAACACTTTTTTTCCTGTACTTAGTGATCAGACTTTAAGACCTTAGATCTCTGCTACACTATTCTGCTCCCTGTGACTGGAGGAGATGGACAGCTAGGGAAGGAGTCAGAATACCGGCCCCCTCACTAGCAGAGGACCCGTCACCTAACCAGGTACCACGTCAAACGACTGGTAGCTGTTCTTTCTTTTGGTTACCCATGGCAACTACCTCCTCTTCTTTGCCTTGTGAGTAAACCCTTTTATAGTGGTGTTACTCATATCTCATAGTGCTATTACAGACCCAGGTTCTTTAGGAATACACCAAGATCCACCATGCACCCCTTGAATAACTTCAGACCAGGCTCAAAGCAGTTGAAACAACTTTTACTGAAAACTTGTCAGTATAACATGTATAAACGTCTTTCTCCTAACCACACCTAACTGTGGCTGCCCCAGTGTACATGCAAAGGTGAAGTCTCTTTGGGAAAAGTCCACAAATGGCAAGACACAAAAGGAGATGTTAATGGGTATTTCGATAAGTCAGCGCTCCGAAGGTGGGCCTTAGGTCCCAGCGTACTCCAGCAAGGTTCTCGTTCTCAAGCTCCTGACGACCCCCTGGTACCCAAACCTCTTTCATTTTATAATACACGGGAGGAAGGCTGGACCCCAGAAAAAGCCCTCAAACACACTCAGGGAAGGTGGCGAGAAACATTACTCCCTTCCCCTTGACCAGGACAGCCAAGTAACTAACATACAACACAGTAGGCCACTTGCCTACATATGCACTATGCCCTGTGAGAAGGCACTGCTGTGTCCCACATTTCACAGAGCCTGCCTTCTGAACTACAGAGGTGCTAGGAGGGGGTTTCAGGGAGTGGAGTCTGTAGAAAAAAATCACCACTTTCAGGCAGCAAGGTACCAAGGGATATGAAGTCCTATGAAATGAAAGAAAACAGCAGGGGCAAGGCATGCAGGGAATCCAGGAAGTTGTGGAAAGAAATGGCCAGCAGAAAGGAAGCACTGACAACATGAAAGGAGATTAAGCTTATATGGGATTGTTAAAAATAACTATTGTTTGTATTACGAGTACAATGTTGATGTTATAAAATGAAAGTGTATGCTGTGAACCAAGATTTCCTTTAAGGATGGACATACACATTATAATCTGCTTGCTTAATCACTGTACAATTTTCTTTATATTTACCAAAACTGTGTAACACGAGAACAAACCTACGCAAACCATTCATTTTTATTGCACATGCATGCACAAAAAATTACAACACTGTTGGTAGATTGAAAATATATTGTACAATCAAATTGTATATGGTATGGTCATTTAACACAACACCTGGTATTAGAGAATACATCACAGACAATATCAAACCAGCTATAGAAAATAAAGTGCTGATGATTTTATGCTGATACAAACGTCTGATTAATATTCACTTCACTAACTTCTTCTATCATAAATATGACAAGATTCATTTTGCATGTCTTTTTATTTCCTTTGCAATTAATTAGCTTTGTTAATTATATTTGTTTTTTGTTTTTATCCTAAGAAAATCTCACTTTAAAAGGATTCCTGGCAAAAAAATGACATTCAGTAATGGAAAGTTAATGCATTGCTATAATTAAAGTGTACAATATAGATCTGAAAATCTAATTTTTATCAACCCCACAACTATTGGCATGCGACTGCTCACTGCTCAACTTGCATTTATTCAATTAAACACTCTCCACCCTCTACCGGCACAAACCAATCCATTAAATTAGGTGAATAACAAAGGAAAGTTGTTGAATTATTATGAATTTTGTATGAGTGGGTCCTTTACCATTCACCGAAACCCTCAATCCTCTGATCAGACCTTTGGGAGTGCTAATGGACAGCAAGCTTTGAAGAAACCCTCAGACTAAATTTACATTTGAATACACACGTTGCTCATTTATGGGAAAAAAAATTAGCAAATTTTTATGCAAATCATATTGCATTAAAACACTTGAAGATCTCACCTTTTTCATGTGCAGAACTAGTCGAGGAGATGTAAAAAGCACTAAGGTGTACAATTACCATTTATTAAAGGTCACCTGTCACATTATTATAACTTCAAAACCATAACAGGTACTACATAGTGCTGGGAGGTACCTTAATTTTTAAAATAAACATCTGTGCCTATTCACAGTGCACTCTCACTGAGATCCACACTTCAATTCCTATTTGTCATTTTGTCCAATGAGATTACTGCAGTAGAAAATAATGGGTCTTTTGTTGGTTCCTGGAATGATGGGAGGTAGGGATGGGTGACTCTGCCTAGGTTTAGTTTTGAACAGTTTTGCAAACTTTGTGGTGAACCCCATACGAGTCTAAGGAAATTGGAAACGTTTGTTTTTCAATTTTCTCCATTTGTAGGGCATATAAATCCAGCTATTGTCAAACAAAAAGCATGAAAAGCAGAGCACTTCCATGGGAGACATGTTACAATGCCAAAATAAAAAAAGAGTGTCTCTCCCTACACACAATTGAGAGCACTGACAATATGGCTGCTGTGTGTTCAGCCACTTATACAGAGGGGTTATCCATTCTTTAAAATTATTTGTTCAACGCAACTGACCAGGGCAAAAGCTATGCACTGCTATTGTTACATATCAGGGGAGCAGGTGCACTCTCTACCCCTCCCTGCCTGGACTTAGAGAAAGTGCCCTTGTCTTAGCAGTCTCCTCAGCAGGAACTATCCTTGAGTGTAGGGATGATTGCAGGGTAACCCATCCTTACGTACCATGTACCAATTGACCCCTTTCTGCCCATTGTGCACAAGTTTCTTACTAAGAGACACCACCATACAGAGGTTAGGAATAGGAATTCTCACCAGGAATGTCTTTTAACAGTCTACTAAACCAATATAAGTACTTAAAGTGGTTGTAAACTCTCAAAAAACAAAAAAACAACCTGCAAGACAAAGGCTCATTATGAAATACTTACCTTAGATCGAAGCTGTTGCAGCGATCCCCATACATGGCTGTGACTGGCGACATGTCTCCTGGAGTTATGTCCGAGTTCATGGGGCCTGGCGCTGTGATTGACCGGAGCTCTGATGATGTCACTCCCGCACACAGCTACTGAAGAAACAGCACGGGCGAGATGTTTCTTCAGTGTACATGTACCGATGACATGGGCACATGCAGATACTGTGAATGTCTCCTAAGCGGTGCAAGTTTAGGAGATCTTCATGGTAACTACAGGTAAGCCTTATTATAGGCTTACCTGTAGGTAAAAGTGGTAGTACAGGGTTTACAACCACTTTAAAGTGATACTAAAGTCTTGATTTTTTCCTCTAAAAATAACAAACATGTTATATTTACCTGCACTGTGCAGTTGGTTTTGCACAGTGCAGCCCAGATCCTCCTCTTCTTGGGTCCCTCTTCGGCTCCCCTGGCCCCTCCCTCCTGTTGAGTGCCTCCACAGCAAGCAGCTTGCTATGGGGGCACCCGAGCCGAGTCACAGCTTCCTCTGTCCATTTAGACACAAAGCCCTGATTCAGCCCCACCCCCCTTTCTCTCCTGATTGGCTAACTGATTTTGTTTGACAGCAACGGGAGCCAATGGCACCGCAGCTGTGTCTCAGCCAGTCAGGAGGAGAGTCCTGGACTGTCGAGGAACTCGTTGACATCGCTGAAGAGAGATGGGGCTCGGGTAAGTATTAGAGGTGCTGGGGAGGCTGCTACACACAGAAGTTTTTTTTATCTTAATGCATAAAGTAGAAGAATAGTGAAAAAAAACACACCAATGAGTAATATCATAACCAATATGAGCAGCAACTCTCCTGCGAGACAGAGGCACAGTTTCAAAATAGTATAACTTTATAGAGTTGCGCTAATAAGCAAAAAACAAAGCAGAATGTCCACAAGTGATGTGATGATAAATCTTATTCACAAATGATGCGATGATACTCTTGATGTGCATCTCCACCATCCAAAACCTTAAAAAGTGATCTGATGCGTCAATGCCACCACCAAAGGCTGAAATATCTATCCACCTGCTCCTGTAGACCTCTCGTTACTGGAGGTCGTTTGCACTTGTGGCTATAACCCAGCCAAGGCCTTTGCAGGTTCCCGGAACTCTCCTGCCCTTAACATACTGATTAACTTGGTAGGATTGTCACAGGATTCACCAAAAACATAAAAAAGTTCCACATGGTATAAGATCCTTAAAACTTTATTTAAAAAAAGTATTGCACTTACAACAATGTTGAAGAAAAGTTGTCTTAAGTTTGGTGCATTGCCCTTCACACATCCAAACAAACTGTCAATCCAAGACTCAAGGGTAATGGTGACATCAGCGCATTTCGGCATATGTTGACGTCGTCCAGGGGCACGGGCGGCAGGCTTAATCACCGCTTTATATACAACACAAGATAGCCAAGCCTCGATCTGAGCCTCATCCATATTCTTATTATACAAACCAAAAACCAAACCTCACTCCAAAGACATAAAGAGGTCAGTATTCCGTGCAAATCATTTATTGTGATAACCCCCTAAATGATCTTAAAGTGCCAGAGGATGCAAATTAGTCAACAAAAAGATCCTATTGTCCCATACTTGTTGGGTAAATAAAAAACTATAAGTTTAATATAGTAAAATGCAATAAAATGTAAAAATATATACGGGAAACACTACATTACATTCATGGCAGTCCCCACTTGCCCATAAATTTTAAAAACTTCTAGTATACCGGGACAGAATCCATAGGAAACGACATAAATTAATCAATAGGGACATCACAAAAAAGAACCCTAGAGTGTCCTCTAGTGGACAAAATGTTACAGGAACCAATCTAATAATATTCAATGTGGATACTACCAATAGGAACTACTATAAATTATCCCAAGGTGTCACCTATATATAATCCACAAGAGCGACATCTACTGGATTAATAACAAATTACTCAAAAAATACAAAAATCCCCCTTGTATCCATAAAGGCAGCCCAAGACTCAGATCAGAGTTCACAAACACAGACATCTTAATCCGAAAACACTAAATCAAAGTCTCCACCCATAAATTTAAAGGAATAAGAGTTGTTATTAAATTAATTTACATCAATATCGACATTAAGACCATAGGGCACGTAGGATTTCAACCTAAATACCCAGGCCATTTCCTGTTTAGAAATCTCCCTCACTAGAGAGCACCTCTCCAGTGAGTTCTATACTTGTCTATCCCTAAAAATAAAGTGTTAGAAGGATCCCTATTGTGCACTACAGCATAGTGCTTGGACACAGAATGGTTTTTGATATTAGTTAAATGTTCATTGAGCCTCACCTGTAGGGCTAGCTTGGTCCTGCCCACATATTGGAGCCCACAGGGGCATTGTAAATTCTCATAGTTGAAGATCGCTACCATCCTACCGGAGGAGGATGTCATCTCTATATCTAGCCCACAGGAACACCTTAGGCCTCTGTTGGGCATAGATGACATCCTCCTCCCATTTCAACATGAAGAGAGTGCATTAAGATAAAAAACCTTCTGACTTTACAACCACTTCAGCCTCCCAGGACACGGCCATCCAACACTGCAGCGAACAAGGAGACAGTTGTTTTGCTTTGTAGAGCCTGTCTCTTAAGCCTGGTACACATGGGCCAAATATCGGGCAGTATCAGCCGGTTCAATGGAAGCCTGCCGACATTAGGCCCGTGTGTACTGCAGATGGTCCGACGGATGGTGTGTGGAAGGGGCATGACTGAAAAAGGTCTGCCGATCGCCATTTGATCATTGACTGGGAGCGCTGGCAAGTGTGTTCTGATGGTGGGCTGTTCCCGTGTCAGAACGGATAGTTAATACAGCCCAGTGGGTTGAAGAAAATGTAATTATAGTGTGCACTTGGCTTTACTCTGAGCACTTGTCTATAAGGCAAACACTGGCACAAGTAGCACAGAGGGAGGTGAGGCTGACACATACCACCTCCTCTGCATTCCTCTTGCCAGTGCTTTCCCCAGGCAAGTGCTGGAAGCTGGAGACAGGTGCTACAAAACAAAGCAGCCTTCCCCTTGCTAGCTGCAGTGTTGGTCAGCCATGTTCTAAGAGGAGGGGAGGGGACGTCTTGTCTGACATCATAGATAGTGTTTTAGGGCACCTAGGAACATGGGACAAAGTATTACATATACTTTGTCCCATTAAGAATATTTAAAGGGTATCTCCACTTTCATAGGGAAATAAAATAGCAAATAGCAAATAAATATATAGCATATACAATTGCGACAAATCATATTGCAATTGTATTATATTAAAAATTACCTTTCCTTTTCAATCTGCAGGACTGTAATTTTCTGAAAATGCAATAAAATATGGCTACCTGGAGGTGTTTTGTACAGAGAATAATTTCCTGCTTGTGTGATTAGTTCACTGATTTTCCCAGAAGTCTGCCTAAGATACAAGTCAGATTTCAGGCATCCCCCACAACAAAAAATTGCATGCAGGCCTAGTAGCTTTCCTCATTACAGGCCTCCAGGTGCTGCAGCTCATTGATAATTATGAAACCAGTCCCATTGGATTCACTTTTCCACATGGACACAAACACACAGGAATTTCTTGAGAATGATAAAAGGTAGGAATCTGCAACAATGATTGTTAAAATCCTTGCAATGTACATAGATCACCCAGAGGGGAATGTTTTTTTCTCAACAAAAGGGGAGTTACTCTTTAATTCTCATCAGAAATTGAATATTGTATATAAAAATAGTGATGGTTCTTTTTTAAGTTACAAGCAGTCCAGCATAGTTTAGAGAGGGGGTGTGCCAATGTCTAGCACCCCATGGCAGGGAGATGCATGTAGTCCCAGAAAATGCATACAGTTCTTCGGTCGCTTCTAATGAACGGGGCCCAACTGTCTACATGATGATCCGGCATGGTTCATCCTCAGGCAACACTTTTGCAGTGCTGAAATAACTCTGACCTTCCCGCCCACATTAAATATAAGCCCAACCTCCCATGGTGCCCCTCTACTGGCAGGTGGCAGGTCTGGAACTTAATGCTAACCACTCCTGAGCCTTGCCTGACTCCTGGCTATAGGGACATCTAGTAGCTTAAAGTGGTTGTAAACTCTCTCATATACTCAGTAAAGTTACTAGCCTCAGGTGATACACAGAGATGAAACAAATCCTATACTGTATATGTTGTATGTGTTTATCTGAAGTCTTTTCTTCTCTACAGCCGTTCAAAGTCCAAAATATATAAAGCTTATCTGAAAGAGTAGAAAAAATGGAGAAGAGAGTTGAAATTACACTCTGCAGAGCTCAGTGAGGAGAGCTCTAAAATCTGATTGGAGGGAACATACACACCCCCTTCACACAGCAGACGGACACAGAGCTGAGGCTGTCAATCTGCTGGAGCTCCCTCCCCTGTCACCATTTTTCTCTTGGTGTCAGGTAAAACTTTTCTGAAGTGATTCATGCTGATAGCAGAGGAACGAAGCAGCCGAGAGGGAAATTACACTTAGTGCTCTTAATTGAGATAAGTACACTCTATAAAGGGATATGCTTTCATCAAATGTCATGTCTGAAGTTTACAACCACTTTAAGAGGGCAATATAACAGGTCACCTCTGTGACCTACCCTTTACACTTGTAGGTTCTTCCTCATTTCAGTTGCTCCTTATTACTGTAGTGAAACCGGCTAAAAATGTGTAATATGTGAACTTCAGAAATTCTGAGGATTCATCCCAAACTTATGGCAGCAGCCAATTTAAAACCCATTTCTGATGGAAGGCTTGTCAATGTAGCCCCAATATTTCTGACAGGCGGATTCGTGGGGCTCATTATGATTGGTTGTGTCACTATGCATTTTTCATGTTTTGGATATTACAAGGACATGACAGATTTTTCTCATATGACCATTTCTTTTAATTTGACTGTGGTTCAATGTTTCAAAAAAAGTCCTGCTGTATTTTGAGTAGTTTGCCTTTTAGGTAAATTGAATGGGGATCTACGCAGCAAATCTGAAAATGTTCAACACATTGACCAACATAAAAAAATGAGGTAAAAGGGGAAGGGGAATATTGGGACTTTAAATTAGTCCTCACTATCACTTCATCCCCCTCCACACAGTCTTTACATACACACACACACACTAATTGGGTCATTCACTTAATTTTTCGTCACATAGGAGTGCTCTGTGTGCCCGGGTCTGCCTAGGCTGCTGCACATGATGGGTGCCGCCACTGGATGGGCCTCCTCAGCTCTTGACCCTGATGCTTTTGGGTGGCCCGTGATCTGACACCACGCCTACAACTGCATATTTACTTGTAAGTAATTTACAGGTGGGTTTCCCTACTCGTCTTCCCCCTCTATCGATACAAGTTAGTTATTTAGACATTATTCCCTATTTCCAGATACATCATGTGCTTCTCCTGATGAGCGACAGAAAGCCGTGAAACGTGTCGAGCTACCAGATGCCGTGTATTTCAGTCCCAAAAGACTATACGCCATTTACCTATATTACTATTAGGGATGAGCCCAACACCCCCGGTTTGGTTCACAGCAGAACATGCAAACAGGCAAAAAATTTGTTGGAACACCGTTAAAGTCTATGGGACACGAACATGAAAAATCAAAAGTGCTAATTTTAAAGGCTAATATGCAAGTTATTGTCATAAAAAGTGTTTGGGGACCCGGGTCCTGCCCCAGGGGACATGTATCAATGCAAAAAAAAAGTTTTAAAAACGGCCGTGAATGCTTAAAGTGAAACAATAAAAGTTTGGGTGAAATGGTAAGGGTTACCCGTTACCAATTCACATAGAGGGGATCGGGATCTGGAGGTTAAAGGGGGCTTCCAGATTCCGATAAGCCCCCCGCCCGCAGACCCCCACAACTCCTGGGCAAGGGTTGTGGGGATGAGGCCCTTGTCCCCATCAACATGGGGACATCCTCCCCATGTTGAGGGCATGTGGCCTGGTACGGTTCAGGAGGGGGGGCGCTCTCTCGTCCCCCCTCTTTTCCTGTGGCCTGCCAGGTTGTGTGCTCGGATAAGGGTCTGGTATGGATTTTTGGGGGGAACCCCACGCCATTTTTTTAAATTTGGTGCAGGGTTCCCCTTAATATCCATACCAGACCTGAAGGGCCTGGTAATGGAATTAGGGGGGACCCCCAAACATTTTTTAATTTTTTTGTTGGTTCGGGGTTCCCCTTAATATTCATACCAGACCCAAAGGGTCTGGTAATGGACTGGGGGGGGGAACCCATGTCGTTTTTTTCAATGACTTTTATCTGTATTGCCTGGACCCGACAATTCATTATAGCTGCAAGTAGGCATACTATACACACCCCCCAGGTACGAAATTTAAAGGAATATTTAACTTTTATTGTTTCACTTTAGGCATTATTAAAATCACTGCTCCCGAAAAAAGAGCCGTTTAAAAAAAAAAATTGCATTGATACATGTCCCCGGGGGCAGGACTCGGGTCCCCAAACACTTTTTATGACAATAACTTGCATATTAACCTTTAAATTTAGCACTTTTGATTTCTCCCATAGACTTTTAAATGGTGTTCCGTGGCTTTCGAATTTGCCGCAAACTCCCCAAATTGTTCGCTATTCGGCGAACGGGCGAACAGCCAATGTTCGACCCTAACATAAAGCTCATCCCTAATTACTATACCTTGTGACAGTATCAGGAAGGTCATTGGCCATGCAGTTGTTATCTTGTATTATATGTGTACCCAATTTTAATCATTGGTCGACTCTGTAATCTTATTAAGGTATTCATTTATAACCATGTTATTATCAGTTACCACTGTTTTAGAAATCGACACTGTGAACAGTATGAGGAAAAAATATATGGCAAAGATTCCTGTGCAAATAAATACTGTTCCTGTGCAAATAAATTCCTGTGCAAAAAGTCAGATAAATCTTAAATAAATATAAAATTTCCTTGGTGCATAAAAGCAAATGCGGATGAGTGCAAAGTAATAAAAAGTACTAAAAAGTATTTCTTCAGTGCAAAATGCTAAATAAAGTGCAAAATCAGGCACAAAAAGTTCAGCAATAATGTGCAAAGTGAAAGTAAATAAAAATTGAAAATCTGAAAATCTGAAAATAAGAAATGATTATTTCTGTGCAAACAACGTTCAGTGTCAAAACAGTCTTAAGTGCAAACAAGCAATTTTCAATAAACAAGTGCCTAAAAAAAAAAAAAAAAAAACTCCTCCGTGCTGGAAAATTTCTGAAACAGTCCAAACAATGTGCATAAAGATCAAAGTGCAAAATTGCAACAAATCAACTTTTGAAAGGAAGTATTCTCCAACTGCCAAGAAAACATGCAAAGTGCATCAATCCTGCACTTTTTGTGCCTGATTTTGCCCTTTATTTTGCATTTTGCACTGAAGAAATACTTATTAGTACTTTTATTACTTTGCACTCATCCGCATTTGCTTTTATGCACCAAGGAAATTTTATATTTATTTAAGATTTATCTGACTTTTAAGATTTATCTGACTTTGTGCACAGGAATTTATTTGCACAGGAACAGTATTTATTTGCACAGGAATCTTTGCCATATATTATTTATTAATAGATCATTTTGAGTAAGCGCCATTTCACCCCCTCTTTAATAAACAGTTTTTAGTGTGTGAAAACTTCCTTTGTTATGGCTGCTGCTTGTGTTTATATATTTTAGTCGTTGTGTATTTATACCCGGTGTGGTTAGCGCATTAGTAACTCCCATTACAAAATTAGGAAAAAATTATCTGCAATTCGGTCGTTGCTCTTTAAAAAATCTTTGTTTTTATTGACAAGCCACAGTGAACAAACGCAAATGAGAACAGTTGACACGTTTCAGCCTATAAGGCCTTAGTCATAACTGTGAACAGTATGTATTTCTATATATACAGTGGGGCAAAAAAGTATTTAGTCAGTCACCAACTGTGCAAGTTCTCCCACTTAAAAATATGAGAGAGGCCTGTAATTGTCATAATAGGTATACCTCAACTATGAGAGACAAAATGTGGAAACAAATCCAGACAATCACATTGTCTGATTTGGAAAGATTTTTTTTGCAAATTATGGTGGAAAATAAGTATTTAGTCAATATCAAAAGTTCATCTCAATACTTTGTTATATATCCTTTGTTGGCAATGACAGAGGTCAAATGTTTTCTGTAAGTCTTCACAAGGTTGTCACACACTGTTGCTGGTATGTTGGCCCATTCCTCCATGCAGATCTCCTCTAGAGCAGTGATGTTTTGGGGCTGTCGCTGGGCAACATGGACTTTCAACTCCCTCCAAAGGTTTTCTATGGGGTTGAGATCTGGAGACTGGCTAGGCCACTCCAGGACCTTGAAATGCTTCTTACGAAGCCACTCCTTCGTAGCCCGGGTGGTGTGTTTGGGATCATTGTCATGCTGAAAGACCCAGCCACGTTTCGTCTTCAATGCCCTTGCTGATGGGAGGAGGTTTGCACTCAAAATCTCACAATACATTGCCCCATTCATTCTTTCATGTACACGGATCAGTCGTCCTGTTCCCTTTGCAGAGAAACAGCCCCAAAGCATGATGTTGCCCCCCCCCATGCTTCACAGTAGGTATGGTGTTCTTTGGTTGCAACTCAGCATTCTCTCTCCTTCAAACACGACGAGTTGTGTTTCTACCAAACAGTTCTACGTTGGTTTCATCTGACCATATGACATTCTCCCAATCCTCTTCTGGATCATCCAAATGCTCTCTAGCAAACCTCAGACGGGCCCGGACATGTACTGGCTTAAGCAGGGGGACACGTCTGGCACTGCAGGATCTGAGTCCCTGGCGGCGTAGTGTGTTACTGATGGTAGCCTTTGTTACGTTGGTCCCAGCTCTCTGCAAGTCATTCACTAGGTCCCCCCGTGTGGTTCTGGGATTTTTGCTCACCGTTCTTGTGATCATTTTGACCCCACGGGGTGAGATTTTGCGTGGAGCCCCAGATCGAGGGAGATTATGAGTGGTCTTGTATGTCTTCCATTTTCTAATTATTGCTCCCACAGTTGATTTCTTCACACCAAGCTGCTTGCCTATTGCAGATTCAGTCTTCCCAGCCTGGTGCAGGTCTACAATTTCGTTTCTGGTGTCTTTTGACAGCTCTTTGGTCTTCACCATAGTGGAGTTTGGAGTGTGACTGTTTGAGATTGTGGACAGGTGTCTTTTATACTGATAAGTTCAAACAGGTGCCATTAATACTGGTAATGAGTGGAGGACAGAGAAGCCTCTTAAGGCTGGGTTCACACTGATACGACACGACATTCATCCGACTTTCATCCTACTTTGCTCTGCAACATCAGTCCTACATTGATCCTACATTGGTCCGACATCCATCCGACATTCATGAACAGGATACTACTTTGATCCGACTTTGTGCTAGTCTGACTTGTCCTTTGACCAATCAAAACAATCCCAGGGTGAGATAAATTCCTTTTACTGCTGCTGTAATCACCATGTCGGATGTCAAAAGTCGGATGGTTAGGACAAGGATCCTACTTCGATCCGACTTCAATGATATTCAATGGGCTGAAGTAGGATCAAAGTCGGACCAAAGTAGTACAGGGAGCATTTTCAAAGTCGGACCGACTTGTGTCAGACCAGTTAAGACGGCTCTCATAGGGAAACATTGACTTTCACACGTCATGCGACATGAGCTCCTAATGTCGGAGCGTTTGTCGGACCAGTGTGAACCAGGCCTCAAGAAGAAGATACAGGTCTGTGAGAGCCAGAAATCTTGCTTGTTTGTAGGTGACCAAATACTTATTTTCCACCATAATTTGCAAATAAATTCTTTCCAAATCAGACAATGTGATTGTCTGGATTTGTTTCCACATTTTGTCTCTCATAGTTGAGGTATACCTATGGTGACAATTACAGGCCTCTCTCATCTTTTTAAGTGGAAGAACTTGCACAATTGGTGGCTGACTAAATACTTTTTTGCCTCACTGTATGGCATAAGTGTATGTAATCATGTATTTACAGATTATTAAAAAAATATATATCCACCATTGTATTCTATTCAACCCGAGCTTCAAGTCCCACCCTCTTGCTCCTAATTCCTCACATTGACCAACATGTTCAAAATGTGATTGCAAGCATGTGGTAAGAACACACCATAAGATGACAAACCACAACATGGAAGAACACACTTTGTTTCTAACAGTAGTTTCCATTCTAGAAATGATTATTATAATGGTAAGTATCAGATAGTGATGTGTTTACATGGAGAGCGTCTGCGTTCAGACTGAGTTTGAATACAAATTCTTCAAGAAAGGTAATGAAAGGCAGACAAGGGCATCTGTCAGTGCTTCTCTCCTGCACATCAGATGGCTAGTACTGAGCTTGCTGCTTCTCTAATGAGATATTGTGTAAATGACAGACAGGTGAGGGGACAGGCAGCCTCATGGCCCCCAGAGCTGAGGTGAGCTTCATTTGTAGTTAGCATGAATAAGTCCATCACTGATCAGAATAAATAGACTGTAAGAGGCAGACCAGGAGAGGGAACATCAGCTTCATAGAAGAAACCCATAAAAGAAGAAGTGTCTGTGTCAATTCTTTGGAAGGGGAGCAGTGAGCAGGCTCTAAAAATGTCTAGGTAGGGCATTTTCTTAGTTTTTTTTTGACAGAATGTGGCAGTATTTTGGTTTTATCAAAAATACCTTAACTACTTCACCTCTGGAAGATTTACCCCCCTTCATGACCAGGCCATTTTTTCCTATAAGGCACTGCATTATTTTACCTGATAGTTGCATGGTTGTGTGACACTGTACCCAAATAAAAATGTCCTAGAGCTTTCTTTTGGCGGTATTTGATCACTTCTGCAGATTTTTTTTTTCTGCGCTATAAACAAAAAAAGACCGACAATTTTGAAAAATAAATATTTTTTACTTTCTGCTATAAAATATACCCTATAAAAATTTTTAAAAATCGCATTTCTTCATCGATTTAGGCCAATTCTTATTCTGCTACATATTTTTAGTAAAAAAAACAATAAGCGTATATTGATTGGTTTGCGCAAAAGTTATAGCGTCTACAAACTATGGGACATTTTATTTTTATTTTTTTTGCTAATAATAGCGGCAATCAGCTACTTATAGCGGCGGACAAATTGGACACTAACTTACACTTTTGACACTTTTTGGAGACCAGTAACACTAATACAGTGGTCAGTGCTAAAAAATATGCACTGACACTGTACTAATGACACTGGCTGGGAAGGGGTTAACATCAGGGGTGATGAAAGGGTTAAATTTGTGCCTAGGTTGTGCATACTTACTGTAGGGGACTATGGGAAAACAAAGATCCATGTTCCTGCTTTGCAGAAACACATGATCAGTGTCTCCCCTTTTGACAGAACGACAATCTGCCTTGTTTACATAGGCAGATTGACGTTCTGCCTGTGTCCTGTGTAATCAGCGGGTGCCGGCAGACATCGAGTCTGTGTCAGTGGGAGCAGGTCGCCAGCACCGTGCCCATTCGTCAGACCCGGAAGTGTCAGATCACGTACTAGGTGTCAGGGCAGAGCTGAGGAGTGGGAGAGAGGTGGTGCCAGGTCAGTGGTTTTCAGTTCTGCACAGTGCAGGGGATGGCTGGGTGCTGTGGAGGCAGGAGAGGCTCCCATCCTAACTGCTCCCCCTAAAAAACAGCATCACAGATTATTTATTTTTTTCCTCTGCCTTGGGGCCCCACAAGGTAGTCACATCACCAAATCTCACTCTAGATCCCTTGAGACTAGGAACTGAAGGCAGCAGTGCCCTAGGTCTCACACTGAAGATATACAGATAGGAGGCCCACATACCAGAAGGTTATTTATTTGACAAAGACAAAGGGTACATTTTTCAAAGTACTGATTACCGTATTAAATCGGCGTATAACACGCACCTTTTTCCCCTTAAAATCAGGGGAAAATCGTGGGTGCGTGTTATACGCCGATCCTCGCTGTCTCTGAGGGCAAGAGGAGCGCTGCCGACATAGACCGAGAGTACTGTGTACTCGGCTAGGCTCGGCTCCGCTCGCAGTCACGCCCAGTCCCGCCTCCTAGCCTTTACGCCCCGCCATTGGACCAGTGTTGTGTTCATTATAGGAGCTGAGCCAAGGGGCGGGACTGCGAGGCGAGCCGAGAGGAGCCGAATACACAGGACATCCGGCTCTGTGTATATCGGCGGCGCTAAATTTAAAAAGTGCAAGACTACAGATAGACGTTGTGCAAGGCTGTTGATGGACACTGATAAGGCTGCAGATGGACACTGATAAGGCTGCAGATGGACACTGATAAGGCTACAGATGGACACTGATAAGGCTGAAGATGGACACTGAAAAAGCTGCATATGGACACTGATAAGGCTGCAGCTGGACGCTGTGCAAGGCTGCAGATGGACGCTGTGCAAGGCTGCAGATGGACACTGATAAGGCTGCATTGATGGACATTTAAAATGTACGTTTTTTCTTCCTTAAAGTGGAGCTCCACCCTAAATAGCAACTTTTGCTATTTGGAACCCTCCCCCCCTCCGGTGTCACAATTGACACCTTTCAGGGGGGAGGGGGGTGAAGATACCTGTCTAAGACAGGTATTTTCACCCACATCCGGGAGTCCTCTCTCCGGGAATCTGCGGGAGTGAAGTCACTTCCCGCAGACTTCCCGTAGTGTTCTGGGAGACACTCGGCTCCCAGAACACAGGAGCACCAATCAGAACGGCGCAGCGCGACTCGCGCATGCGCCGTAGGGAACCGGGCATGAAGCCGCAGGGCTTCACTTCCTGGTTCCCTCAGCGAGGATGGCGGAGGGAGCAGCAGAGTGACGAGCGATCGCTCGTCCTCTGCTGCGGACGTCGCTGGACTCCAGGACAGGTAAGTGTCCAAATATTAAAAGCCAGCAGCTGCTGTAGCTGTAGCTGCTGGCTTTTAATATTTTTTTTTCCGGCGGAGCTCCGCTTTAACCACTTAAGCCCCGGACCATTTGGTAGCTAAAGGACCAGAGGTGATTTCAGAATTTTGCACTGCGCTGCTTTAACTGTAAATTGTACGGACATGCAATGTTGTACCCAAACGAAATTTGTGTCCTTTTCTTCCCACAAATAGAGCTTTCTTTTAATGGTATTTGATTGCCTCTGCGATTTTTATTTTTTGCGATATAAACGGAAAAAGACCGAAAATTTGGAAAAAAAATGATATTTTCTACTTTTTGTTATAAGAAAAATCGAATAAACTCAATTTTAGTCATACATTTAGGCCAAAAGTCTTTAGTAGAAAAAATGTCAATAAGCGTATATTTATTGGTTTGCGCAAAAGTTATAGCGTCTACAAACTAGGGTACATTTTCTGAAATTTACACAGCTTTTAATTTATGACTGCCTATCTCATTTCTTGAGGTGCTAAAATGGCATGGCAGTACAAAACCCCCCCAAATGACCCCATTTTGGAAAGTAGACATCCCAAGGAAATTGCTGAGAGGCATGTTGAGCCCATTGAATATTTTTTTATTTTTTTCTCAAGTGATTGAATAATGACTAAAAAAAAAAAAAAAATTACAAAAGTTGTCACTAAATGATATATTGCTCACACATGCCATGGTTATATGTGGAATTGCACCCCAAAATACATTTTGCTGCTTCTCCTGAGTACGGGGATACCACATGTGTGGGACTTTTTGGGAGCCTAGCCGCGTACGGGCCCCCGGAAACCAAGCACCGCCTTCAGGATTTCTAAGGGCGCAAATTTTTGATTTCACTCCTCACTACCTATCACAGTTTTGAAGGCCATAAAATGCCAAAATAGCACAAAACCCCCCCAAATGACCCCATTTTAGAAAGTAGATACCCCAAGGAAATTGCTGAGAGGCCTGTTGAGCCCATTGAATATTTTTTTTTTTGTCCCAAGTGATTGAATAATGACAAAAAAAATAGAAAAATTACAAAAAGTTGTCACTAAATGATATATTGCTCACACATGCCATGGTTATATGTGGAATTACACCCCAAAATACATTTTGCTGCTTCTCCTGAGTACGGGGATACCACATGTGTGGGACTTTTTAGGAGCCTAGCCGCGTACGGGACCCCGAAAACCAAGCACCGCCTTCAGGATTTCTAGGCACAAATTTTTGATTTCACACCTCACTACCTATCACAGTTTCGAAGGCCATAAAATACCAAAATAGCACAAAACCCTCCCAAATTACCCCATTTTGGAAAGTAGACACCCCAAGCTATTTGCTGAGAGGCATGGTGAGTATTTTACAGCTCTCATTTGTTTTTGAAAATGAAGAAAGAAAATATATATATATATTTTTTTTTTAATTTTCAAAACTTTGTGACAAAAAGCGAGATCTGCAAAATACTCACAATACCTCTCAGCAAATACCTTGGAGTGTCTACTTTCCAAAATGGGGTTATTTGGGGGGGGGGGTTTGTGCCATCTGGGCATTCCATGGCCTCCGAAACTGTGATAGGCAGTGAGAAGTGAAATCAAAAATTTACACCCTTAGAAAGCCTGAAGGCGGTGCTTGGTTTTGGGGTCCCGTACGCAGTTAGGCTCCCAAAAAGTCTCACACATGTGGTATCCCCGTACTCAGGAGAAGCAACAGAATGTATTTTGGGGTGTAATTCCACATATGTCCATGGCATGTTTGAGCAATATATCATTTAGTGACAACGTTGTGCAAAAAAATAAAAAAATAAAAATAAATTGTCTTTTTTCCGCAACTTGTGTCAACATATAAAATATTCCATGGACTCGACATGCCTCTCAGTATATAGCTTGGGGTGTCTACTTTCCAAAATGGGGTCATTTGGGGGGGTTTTGAACTGTTCTGGCATTTTATACACAACATTAGGAAGCTTACATCCACTCTTCTAACCACTTGAAGACAAAGCCCTTTTTGACACTTTTTGTTTACATGAAAACATTTTTTTTTTTTGCAAGAAAATTATGTTGAACCCAAAAACATTATATATATTTTTAAAGCAAAGGCCCTACAGATTAAAATGGTGGGTGTTGCATTTTTTTTTCTACACAGTATTTGCGCAGCGATTTTTCAAACGCATTTTTTGGGGAAAAAATACACTTTTTTTAATTTTAATGCACTAAAACACACTATATTGCCCAAATGTTTGATGAAATAAAAAAGATGATCTTAGGCCGAGTACATAGATACCAAACACGACATGCTTTAAAATTTCGCACAAACGCGCATTGGCGACAAACTACATACATTTTTAAAAGCCTTTAAAAGCCTTTACAGGTTACTCCGTTAAATTTACAGAGGAGGTCTACTGCTAAAATTACTGCCCTCGATCTGACCTTCGCGGTGATACCTCACATGCATGGTGCAATTGCTGTTTACATATGACGCCAGACCGACGCTTGCGTTCGCCATTGGGCAAGAGCAGGGCAGGACAGGGGTGCTTTTTTATTTTTTTTTATTTTTTTTATTATTAATTTTGCTTTTTTATTTTATTTTTTAATTGTTCCTTCCATTTTTTTTTTATTTTTTAGCATTTTTATTGTTATCTCAGGGAATGTAAATATCCCCTATGATAGCATTAGGTAGTGACAGGTACTCTTTTTTTGAAAAAACTGGGGTCTACAAGACCCTAGATCTTTCCTCTGCCCTCAAAGCATCTGACCACACCAAGATTGGTGTGATAAAATTCTTTCCCAATTTCCCAATGGCGCTTTTTATATCCGGGGGGGGACGACATTCCCTCCCACTGCTTGTAAAAGCAGTCCAGAGGCTAATTAGCCACTAGGATTGCTTTTACATGAAAGCCGGCCGCTGGCTGAAAAGAATGATACGAAGCATGGGGGCATCCTCCCGCAAAAAAGTTATGCCGCACACACATGGTCGGACTTTTCCACGGGCAAGCCTCCGTCGGAATTTCGACCGTATGTACGCGGCATTAGGAGCAAAATTGCTCCTCCGCCCCTGCTGCCCCAATGCTTCGGCATATATGCTTTTTTTTTTAAACTGTGGTGGTGAAATCACCTCCTACAGCACTGGAGTCGCAGGGATCAGGCCTGTCTCTGCGAACGCTGCAGTTATGTGTGTTGTGTTTTGTAAGTGACAGTGATCGATCGATACTGCACTTGGGTGGCCTGGGCTGGACGGAGGGGCAAAACGCAGGTGCTAGCAGGTATCTGGGCTGATCCCGCTAACACTGCGTTTTTGGGAACCCTAAACTGCTGGGGACGCTAGTATAGATCTGACCTGATCAGATCAGATATTGATCTGTTCAGATACTATACCACTAAGGGAGGTGTATGCTTCACGCGTGGGTGTTAGCGTTACTGGCACTAACCTGACGCTGCCTGGGGTGTGACGCAGACCCTCTCTGACGCTAAAACCTAATTGATATCACCCGCCGGGCGATCAGGGGGTTAAACCTTTATTGGGTTATATATACGGCGGGTGCCCTGACACTATAAAAAGCAAACTAACTAACCAGCGTCACCCGTAACACTTATATGGTGATCACTGGTGAAAGGGTTAACTAGGGGCAATTAGGGGGTTAAAACCTTTATTAGATAATATATGGGGGTACCTGACGCTATAAAAACCTGCGGCGAACCTAAAAAAAATTACTGGCTACCGATCTGCATCACCGACACTAAGACAGCGATCAGAAAAACAATCGCTTAGCGACAGTGGTGATAGGGGGTGAAAGGGTTACCTGGGGGGCGATCAAGGGGGTTAAACCTTTATTAGATAATATATGGGGGTACCTGACGCTATAAAAACCTGCGGCGAACCTAAAAAAAATTACTGGCTACCGATCGGCATCACCGACACTAAGACAGCGATCAGAAAAACGATCGCTTAGCGACAGTGGTGATAGGGGTGAAAGGGTTACCTGGGGGGCGATCAAGGGGGTTAAACCTTTATTAGATCATTTATGGGGGTACCTGACGCTATAAAAACCTGCAGCGAACCTAAAAAAAATTACTGGCTACCGATCTGCATCACCGACGCTAAGACAGCGATCAGAAAAATGATCGCTTAGCGACAGTGGTGATAAGGGGTGAAAGGGTTATCTGGGGGATGATCAGGGGGTTAAACCTTTATTAGGGGGGGTTAGGGGGCTACACTGGACCTAAAACTAACTTTAGTGACACTTTTACAGTCACAAATGTCACTGATTGCAGTGATCAGTAAATAAATGGTCACTGCAATCAGTGACACTGTGACTGGGGGCTGGGGGGTGATCTGGGGGGTGATCTGGGGGTGTCTGGGGGGGGCCTGGGGGGGCGATTTGTGTGCCTATGTGTCCTGGTGTCAGTGTAGTGTTTTGTGCACTGACCTGATGTCTTCTCTTGTACGGCGCTCGGTATATGTGAGCACCGCATGAGAGATGACATCACTTCCTCCTGCTTCCTTTGCCTGTGTTTACATTATACGGACAGAGGAAGCATTTTCATTCGCCGGGAGCGATCGCGAGGGGGTGGCCGGAATCGAACGGCTGTCCCCTCATCTCGGATCACTCCCCAACGAATACCGACCGCTCACTGTATAGGAGGGGGGTCCAATCGGACCCCCCAACTGTACAAAGGCAGTCACGTACACTGTACGTGATTGTGCCTGTCGGTGCCATTCTGCCGACGTACATATACAGTGAGCGGTCGTTAAGTGGTTAAACTTCCCTCCTAAAAGTTTTTTTCCTTAAACTTCCCTCCTAAACTTGGGGTGCGTGATAAATACGGTAATTAATATTTTTAAATGTTCCCTATAACACAGCAGGCCTTCACTTTTTGAGTTCAGGACCCCCTTAAAGTCTTAAGTGCAAAGCCTTAAAGGTGCTTGAACGTGTCAATGTGTGGATTTGCCTGTGTCTGTTATTTTTCCCTTCATTTTATTCTGTGACACAATTCCTAGCAACTTAAAATTGTGTTCTATTTTGCTTGCGACATACAAGAACAAATGTTCTTGGCAGCATGTTGAGAATGTAAAAAGTGATTCTTAATCAAGCAAGTATTTTTCCTAGAATAAGGGACCTACCCAATGCCAAATTCTACACTCATTTGCATGAATCTGCAGCACACACATTGTAAATCATAAGTTTTGCTCATTATCAGATGATAATAGAGATGCACATCTGTTAAACGAATAAGGAGCATCTTTTTCCCTCACAGTGTAATTATTTAGTGTAGAGCTAGTCGTTCTTTTAAGTGACAAACAAAAAAATAATAAGAAAAAAAACAATTGCATGAAGATGGAATTCTCATACAAATTTTTGCTCTTTGGGATCACAAACAAAAAAAAAAGCTCCATTATGGAAAGCTGTGATTTGAAGACTATCCAACAGCTGAGGGAACAAAAATTCAGAGATTAAACCCTGCATTTGTATTTAAAAAGAATGATCACAAGTATGTTTGTTAACTGTCCCTTTAAAAGCCTTCTCTGATATATCAGGTTTGTGTGCTTACTGATGTGGTGAAGTGTGTGCTTGTGTATTGTATCCCTCCAGTGGTGAAATATCCAGTCCAAAATTATGGCATCACCCTTTCCCAATGTGAGCTCCAAAATGAAGAGTAAACAAAAAATTGGAGAGTTCAATTGCATGAATAATTTATGATAGACTTTATGGAGGGGTGGAAACACAAACTAATGTTATAAAATCTTGCAAAAGCAAATATTAAGTATGCTAGTTCTTAAAGTAGAACTTTTGCCACTAAAAACAACTAAAGATTATGAAGTTCCCCTAAATGTTACTAAAATGGTAAGAATCCTTAAAGTAGTATTAAAGCAGTAGTAAAGTCTGCTTTGTGATTTTTACCAACAAGTACTGTAAGCCTGTAAAAAGGCTTACCTGTCGGTACTGTATATTGAATATCTCCTAAACGTGCACAGTTAGGAGATATTCACACTGGATGCAGCTGGTGACATCACTGGCACATGCACTCTGAAGGTCCGACATATCGTGCCGGACCTTCAGCGCTCATTCTGGAGCTGAGAACTCCCACACGAATATGCGTAAAGTGACAACATCATGGGTCCGGCAACTCCTACAGCCAGAGCCCGCAAACCCAGAGAGGAGGCCGGGGGAAGATGAAAGCTCTGTCAGAAGTAACAGTGCACTGCTGTAGGGTTTCATTCAAAGATATATTTTTTTATGTGTTAGTATGCGATGCACACTAGCACATTATGCAATCTGTATATAAGGTGAACCTTGTGCTAAAAAACAAAAAGGAACAAAGAACAAACTGCTGCACTTCTAAAAATTCCTGAATACCAGAAAAGGAGCAATAGAAAATAAATACAAAAAAAAGATAATTAAATCAACAAAGTGCAATATAACTAGAATAAAATTGATAACAAATGTCAAATATTAACACCAAAATAAATCAGTGTTTAAACATCAATTTACTCCAAATATCACAAAGCGTCAATTGACAAAACATAAAGTGCAATGTAACTCCGATAAAATATATATAATTTTAACCACATAGTGAAAGATCAATATCCAACAACACAAAATTACTCAAAAGGTCACAATGGGGTTGATTTACTAAAGGCAAATCCACTCTGCGCTACAAGTGCACTGCAGTTGCTGTAGATCTGAGGGGAAGATCTGAAATGAGGGCAAGCCCTGCTGACGTTATCATCCAATCATGTGCAAGCTTAAATGCTGTTTTTTATTTTCTTTGCATGTCCCCCTCAGATCTACAGCGACTGCACTTCCAAGTGCACTTGCAGTGCACTTGTAGTGCAAAGTGGATTTGCCTTTAGTAAATAACCCCCAAAGTGTCCATGTAGTGTTACAAGCAAAAATAAATGAAGGTGCACTGCTCCTGGTGATAATCAAATTGTAAAGTGCATCCGTGCTCCACCAGTGCTCATTATAAGCGTAGCCTCTTACCGGATCATCATGATCTCTATATTATAGGAGACCATAAACAGCATGAGATAGATATTTAACCACTTGCCGTCCGCGCTGAAGCTGAATGGCGGACACAGCGCGGACCTGAATTTTCGGGAGGCCGTCAATAGACGTCCTCCCCTTTGCACGCGCCCTGCGAGCCCTGTGATCACCGAGTCACTGAGATCACCAGCCCCTTACCACGTGATCAGCGTTCAGCCAATGACAGCTGATCACATGATGTAAACAAAGCTTGGTAAGCTTTTTTTTTCTCCTCACGCTGACAACTGATCACCGGCTTATGTGCAAGGGACATCGGTCCCGAAGAGGAAGGAGGCAAAATCTGCCTCATCTGTGCCCACAATTACCGCCTGCCAGTGCCACCTGCCAGTGCCACCTATTAATGCCCAACAGTGCCACCTATCAATGCCCACCAGTGCTTCATCAGTGCCACCTAGCAGTGCTGCCTATCAGTGTAACCTACCAGTGCTGATCAATGCCCATCACTGCCACCCATCAGTGCCCATCACTGCCACCTATCAGTGCCCATCACTGCCAGCTATCAGTGCCACCTATTAGTGCCACTTCTCAGTGCCCACCAGTGCCACCTATCAATGCCCTTCAGTGCCACCTCTCAGTGTCACCTCTCAGTGCCCACCCTTGCCACCTTATCGGTGCCCACCCTGGCCGCCTTATCGGTGCCCATCAGTGCAGCCCATGGGTGCCCATCAGTGCAGCCCATCAGTGCCCATCAGTGCAAGCTCTCGGTGCCCATCAGTGCAGCCTCATCAGCGTACATCAATGAAGGAGAAAACTCACCTGTTTGCCAAATTTTATAACAAAATATAAAAAAATATATATATTTTTTTTAATTTAGACTTTTTTCATTTTTTCCAGAAAAATAAAAACCGCAGAGGTGATCAAATACTACCGAAAGAAAACTCTATTTGTGGGAAAAAAATTATAAATATTTCATTTGGGTGCAGTGTTGTATAACCGCGTAATTGTCATTCAAAGTGCATCAGCGCTGAAAGCTGAAAATTGGTCTGGGCAGGAGGGGATTTAAGTGCCCAGTAAGCAAGTGGTTAATCTGGAATGTTTACTTAGTTCAGTGTATAAGGCGCAGCCTTATTCAATCATCCAACCATGTGCAAGAAAAAAATGATTGGCTATCCACACATAATGTAACGAAACGTCCCACACTCCGCTTGAGTGCTTTCGTCATATACCGCTTCCTCCCAATCTGAATATAGATATCAGATATTCCAACCAATGACAACCAGAAACAAGGCAATTGGTTGCTGAACATGAACTGTTTATTTTGAGATCTCACACAAATATATACCCCAGAATGACAATACAAACTGTAACCAGAAACCTAATTAACATGAGCTAATTTACTAATTGTTTAGACAGCCTAGGTGACTCAGAGGCATGACCTTTCAGGACAGATTTGCCGTCTTTTAGCTCAGAAGACACAATCAACATTATCATAAATATAAAACACAGCAAACCTTCTCACAAAAGCAGAAGCTAATTACAATTAACAATACAAACAGTGATCTCCCCTCCCCCCTCATCAGCCTAGTAGGCAACAAACTATAGTAGGAGTAGACTGTCCGGCTCCTACCCAGTTCTAGAGGCCTGTGATCAGCTCTTTATATATGTCCTGGGAGATATTGTGGATAAATATTACTGTTATATTTAAGTAACCACCTTCTCATTGTCCATTAAACAGCTGTCCATCATTTTTCTCATTCACCCTGTGCCCCTAATGGACACAGGGTAACTTAGACATTGGAGGTGCACGGGGAGCTGAAACAATGGTTTCCCAACCTCTCCAAGGGATTCTGGGTTCCACGGGCCCTCCCGTCACAGCTATCCACACATAGATTCACCTTTTTTTAATAAACAAAGTGAACATTCTTAATTTCTTTAGTAATGCAACCAAAAAGTCTCTTGCTGAATGTTTGTATGGAAGGAGGAGTAGAGGGGGAAGAGTTGCTACTTTGGTACATTCACTTAGGGCCCATTCACACCATTTGTGATGGGATTCGCTGGACAATGAAACTGCTTTCTTTCATATGGTGTAAGTTCAGACCACTGCGTTGCAGGCTGTGGTTAAAACTGCTGCATCTCAGCACTGCTATGTGAATAGATCTTAAAGTGGTTGTAAACCTCAGACATGGAATACGAACAAAGCATATCTCTCAATACTGTGTACTTGTCCCAATTAAGAGCACTACGTGTATTTTATGTCTGCTGCTTTATTCCTCTGCTATCAGTATGAATCACTTCTGACAAGATTTCCTGACACCAAGAGACAAATGGTGACAGGAGAGAGACCTCCAGCAGATTGACAGCCTCAGCTTTGTTCCTGTGTGTTGTGTGAAGGGGGTCCCTTCCCTCCAATCAGCTGTTATAGCTCTCCTCACTGAGCTCTGCAGAGTGTGACTTCAGCTCTCTGACCCCTTTTTTTCTGAACTCTCAGACAAGCTTTATAAATTCTGGACTTTGAAAGGAGGTAGAGAAGAAAAAACTACAGATAAACAGGTACAATGTATGCAGGAGGTTTTATTTCATATCTATGTATCACCTGAGGCCAGTCACTTCATTGGGTATATATAAGGGCTTACAGCCATTTTAATGACATTTCAATAAAGTTGTAACTAAAGAAAAAGTGCTAGGAACCGCGATCCACACTTCTGCACAATGTCCTTCCAGCTGTGTTGTGAATCAGCACTTATACTGTATGTATTAATTTCAGCTTGAGGTATTGAGTTCTATATACAGGCTTTTCAAGTGGTGCCTGGAAAACATCTGAAAAGGAGTTAAGAGCTCCACCTTTTGACTGCATATGAGAATTCAACATGTTTTTGTCCTAAACACATGCAATTAAGAAATTATTTACATTTAAAAATTTACACGTTGTCTTTAAATAATAAACATCACAGAAGCTTTATATCCCATTTTTATTTCTGGTCTTGTCCACCTAATTCACAGCACGCATAGGAAAAGGAAGCACAGAAACAAAGCAATAGATGAAACAAAAAGTACTTTCAAGAGAATTATCCATGAATCTATTTGCGTATGAAATGCTTTTTGCTTTTATGTAAATTGTTTTGAAGTCACACTTTAATTGCTTTGTACAATCACTATACTTTTGTGCCAAAACTGTTTAATTGGATTGACATTCACTGAACCAACTGACGGAATAAGAACTTTGTAAACAAAAGTGATATTGTCTTTGTCAAAATAGCAAGGAGATTTACTGCATATTCTGCAACCTTTCAGATGGCAAAGAAGCAACAGCTGACATGGAACCCTGTCACTTGTAGTTCCTCAACAGATGGAAAACTTCACACAACTTCAACATTTTGTACAAAACCTTTGCATGAACCCTTTTTCTGCATGAAAAATTTAGCAAAGAGGTTTGAAAACTTTCCATTGTTTTCAAAAGAGTCTTTTCCTTAGAACATTACATGCCAGATACTAGGTGACTAGAAATGCACTCTTTGAAATAAAGAAAGAAAGTGTGTGGCACCGTTAGAAAGCATTCCAAATGTGCGCATTCTTATTAGGTCTAAAGGAAATCTTACCAAAAAAATTGGAATAGCATAAGTGCATTTTATGAACAGTGCAATACAGTGTAGCCCCCTGGCAGCAATAAAGAGGCACTATCATTGTGCCCCCTTTTCTCTTCTTGAACACACCAGCACTCAGCAGGATGGCAGAAACAGGTAAAGTATCATTAGAATTTTGTTTGATATTTTTCGCCTTAAGAAGATACGTTTGATTTTCTAATTGTTAGTGGTGTCAATTTGATGTTCATTTTTTGACCACAGTGATGAGAAAATTCAAAGGAGCAGGATGGAACTTTTCTTTTATTTACTTTTATTATTAAACAAGTGTGATTTAACTGTACTTCTGATTCATGGTTTCTGAAAGAAGTCATGTTTATTTCACGTTCTATGAACTGCAATACCATTGTTTTCATTTTTGGATTATTATATTTACTATTTATTATTTAGTACATATATACACTGATGGTGATACACTGTTTAATTTGATGTAATTATCTTCATGTAATCACTTTAAGAGGTAGCACAGCATCTTTATCCTATTTTTGCATTACAGTACCAGGGAAGCAAAGTCCATTCCGCAAGAGTCCAATAATGGTAAGTTCCTAGTTCAGGGAGAATCCCAGCAGGGTAATCCAGAGGGGGGTCCACGTGCTCCAGCAGGCAAACATGTTGCAGCAGTTCTTCCTCTGTAAATCCCATGTGGCATGAATAGAGCTCTGAGCCCTCCCCTGGAATTTATGTGGCTTGCAGAAGGGAGCAGGACTCAGATAGCCCAGGGAAAGTGTCTAGATACTGTGCAGCCTGAACTAACTACATAACTGCACAGTGCAATAGCAGAAATACATTCAATGACACCCCAAAAGCACCTGCCTACACACCTTTAATTATTCAATCCTCCACTACTTCAACAGATGGTGCTCCCCCACGATCCAGTGGTTGACTATCCCTTGGCCTCCTCACATACATGGCCATGGACCCTCCACTGGTCTTGATGTTGTCAGGACCTTAAACCGGTGGAACATAGGGGAAAGGATACTGCAGGGACCAGTCTAACAGCAGGAAAGAGCAGAGAATAGGGTAAATAAATCTGCTGTTCTGTGTCCCCTAGACCTAAAAAAGTGCTCCCATGCTGCAAGGGATAATTTTATAGTTTATTAATTTATTTTATATTTTTCCCCTGAACCTACAAGCACATAGGATGCACTTTAAATTTTTACACAATAAATGTACAGCTGTATATTGATTACACTCAAGAAAGAAGCATATTTAGGACAGGTTGGAGAAGAAAAGTGAAAAAATGAAACCATAAAGATGAATTGTGCTCATAAGTGAATTATAAAATTCCCAAGTATAATAGTAATTTCTAACTCTATAAAAGTGAAATAATTCTTAGAACACATCTGACAAACAGCTTTAAACCTGTACACCATGAACTTCAGACTCAATATTTCACCCTCTTTTTTTATTTTTTATAAAGGATGTATCTAAGAATGAAATTAGATCACAGTGTGAAGCCCCTACAGAGATGGATAATCAATAGACGGCCTTCTCAAATTTTTCTTCTGACAGAGGCAACCTGCTGTTTTATGAAACCTTACAAAAAATCATTGGCCCATTAGATAATCTAGCAGCCTTTCCAATTAAATCACCATCCCAGCAAACTGCTGATGTAATAGTGTATGACAAGTTGTCAATATAGCTGAAACCTGTCACGTTTAGCTATAAAATATATTACATACTGATATATTTATATACTTAATAGATAATAAAACAAGTGTGTATCAGACACATCCACTTTAATGTCCAGATTTGCTATAGCAATTTGAGAAATTATTAAAGTTCAGATTTTCATTCCATTTATTATGTATTGTAAGAAGTTGCTACATATAGAAAAAAACCTTTGTGCCATTTGGATTTCCTTTATTACGCTAATCATGTAGTAGGAGACTTTACACTTAATTGCAATATAGTGGATGACTTTGTGTACCAACACTGGGAGGGCCTTTTACTTTATGATATCATTATGCCACCAGGCTCCACACAAGTTGACAGTGGAAAAAGAATGCCAAGACCCTGAAACTGAGCTGCAGCACGGTGGCCAAGACCATACAGCGGTTTAAAAGGGCAGGTTCCACTCAGAACAGGCCTCGCCATGGTCTACCAAAAAATTTGGGTTGTCTTTGGGAAATAGACGTATGAGTGCTGCCAGCATTGCAGGAAGCCTCTTGTAAAGATGATGCAAAATAAAGCCTGCAAACAGTTTGCTGAAGACAAGCAGACTAAGGACATGGATTACTGGAACCATATCCTGTGGTTTGATGAGACCAAGATAAACTTATTTGGTTTAGATGGTGTCAAGTGTGTGTGGCGGAAACCAGGTGAGGAGTACAAAGACAAGTGTGTCTTGCCTACAGTCAAGCATAGTGGTGGGAGTGTCATGGTCTGGGGCTGCATGAGTGCTGCTTGCACTGGGGAGCTACAGTTCATTGAGGAAGCCATGAATGCCAACATGTACTGTGTTATACTGAAGCAGAGCATTATCCCATCCCTTCGGAGTCTGGACCACAGGGCAGTATTCCAGCATGATAACGACCCCAAACACACCTCCAAGACGACCACTGCCTTGCTAAAGAAACTGAGGGTAAAGGTGATGGACTGGCCAAGTATAAGCATCTGTGGGGCATCCTCAAAAGGAAGGTGGAGGAGCGCAAGTTCTCTAACAACCACCAGCTCCGTGATGTCGTCATGGAAGAGTGGAAGAGGACTCCAGTGGCAACCTTTGAGGCTCTAGTGAACTCCATGCCCAAGGGGGTTAAAGCAGTGCTGGAAAATAATGGTGGCCACACAAAATAGACACTTGAACATTTTTACTTAGGGGTGTACTCACTTTTCACTCCAGTGGTTTTGACATTAATGGCTGATTGTTGAGTTCTTTTGAGGTGACAGCAACTTTACACAGTTAAACAAGCTGTACACTCACTACTTTACATTGTAGCAAAGTGTAATTTCTTCAGTGTTGTCACATTTCTTTATTGGGACAGTTATGCCAAAGGATGGGTATTCTTGTACCCCTACCCCTAAAAGCCAAAAAAGTGGGATCCCCTTGGACAACAGAAGTCACCCAGAGGTTTAGGCAACCTGTAGTCTATTTGAGTATAGTGATTCCTAAATAGACCTCTGACATCATATCTCACCCAATGATTCCCTCAGCTCTAAGTAAGATTACTATGGGATCCTGCTTAATCACTGTGCAAATGTGTATGTGGGAGGTGGTAGGGCTGGAACAAGGGGTGGGCGGGAGGGGCGGCTGCCCTGGGCACAATGGTTTACTGTAGGGATGGAGGTGCCTTCCTTCTGTTACAAGGCTGGGCATTGTGACATTTTTGCCCTGGGCACTGGATGACCTTGTCCCAGCTCTGGGAGGAGGGTATTAATTCTGACTATAATGAAAAAAAATTGACAAAAGAATGTAGAAGTAATAATCAGACATACAAAAATGTAAAGCTATGGCTTAGATCTTCAATATTTGCACTGTATTATTTTTGATTGTTCATTCTTTTAGCTTTAACACTTTCTGAGTAAGGATGAGCTTCGTGTTCGAGTCAAACTCATGTTCGCTGAATTTCGAACATTATGGGCCGTTCGCGCCAAATTCAAGGGGCGCGTCATGGCCCATAATTCACTGCGTCATCGCAGTGCATTGCTGGCTGATGATTGGCCAAGCATGCACTATGATCCGCATGCTTTGGCCAATCACAGCGCCGTCAGCACAGAGAGCCATAATTGGCCAAAGGAAGGGTGCCTTTGGCCAATCATGGCTCAGGGGAAAAGGTACATGCCCCGCACTATATAAGGCCGCCTGCGTGTCGGCCTTGTGTAGTGTGTTGCGGCGTTGTGAGAGTCTGAGAGAGATAGAGAGAGAGTCAGTGTCATTTAATTTCAGTTAGATAGAGCAGGCAGGCGATTCAGGTAGCTGCAGTCAGTGTATTTATATATACAGTGGGGATCGAAAGTTTGAGCACCCCAGGTAAAAATGTGTATTAATGTGCATAACGAAGCCAAGGAAAGATGAAAAAATCTCCAAATGACATCAAATTACAGATTAGACATTCTTATAATATGTCAAAAAAAGTTCGATTTTATTTCCATCATTTACACTTTCAAAATTACAGAAAACAAAAAAATGGCGTCTGCAAAAGTTTGGGCACCCTGCAGAGTTAATATCTTGTACTGCCCCCTTTGGCAAGTATCACAGCTTGTAAACGCTTTTTGTAGCCAGCCAAGAGTCTTTCAATTCTTGTTTGAGGTATCTTTGCCCATTCTTCCTTACAAAAGTCTTCCAGTTCTTTGAGACTTCTGGGCTGTCTGTCACGCACTGCTCTTTTAAGGTCTATCCATAGGTTTTCAATAATGTTGAGGTCAGGAGATTGTGAAGGCCATGGCAAAACCTTCAGTTTACGCCTCTTGATGTAATCCCCCGTGGATTTTGAGGTGTGTTTAGGATCATTATCCATTTGTAGAAGCCATCCTCTCTTTAACTTCAGCTTTTTCACAGATGGCATCAAGTTACCATCCAAAATTTGCTGAAATTTTATTGAATCCAATTTTCCTTCTACTCGTGAAATGTTCCCTGTGCCACTGGCTGCAATACAACCCCAAAGCATGATTGATCCACCCCCATGCTTAACAGTTGGACAGAGGTTCTTTTCATAAAATTCTGTGCCCTTTCTTCTCCAAACGTACCTTTGCTCATTCCGGCCAAAAAGTTCTATTTTAACCTCATCGGTCCACAGAACTTGTTTCCAAAATGCCTCAGGCTTGTTTATATGTTCATTTGCAAAGTTCAAACGCTGATTTTTGCGGTGAGGACGTAGAAGAGGTTTTCTTCTGATGACTCTTCCATGAAGGCCATATTTGTACAAGTACAGTATCTCTTTATAGTGGAATACCACAACTCCAGTGTCTGCCAGATCTTTCTGGAGGGATCGTGCAGTCAAACGTGGGTTTTGAATTGCTTTTCTCACAATCCTGCGAGCTGTTCTGTCTGATATTTTTCGTGGTCTTCCATATCTTGCTTTAACTTCCACTGTTCCTGATGACTGTCATTTCTTAATTACATTCCGAACAGAGGATATTGACATCTGAAAACGCTTTGCTATCTTCTTATAGCCTTCTCCAGCTTTGTGAGCGTCAACTATTTTCAGTTTCAGTTTTCTAGACAACTGCTTAGAAGAACCCATGGTGCTGATTGTTGGGGCAAGGTCAGATGAGTCTGGCCATTTAAAACCTTTGAGATTGACATCACCTGGTCTTCCCAGATGATGATTGAGAACAATCCATGACACTGGCAGGTCTCAGCTTTGCAAAGGGGGCAGTGCATGCTATAAATTCTGCAGGGTGCCCAAACTTTTGCAGACGCCATTTTTTTGTTTTCTGTAATTTTGAAAGTGTAAATGATGGAAATAAAATATAACTTTTTTTGACATATTATAAGAATGTCTAATCTGTAATTTGACACCATTTGGAGATTTTTCCATCTTTCCTTGGCTTCGTTATGCACATTAATACACATTTTTACCTGGGGTGCCCAAACTTTCGATCCCCACTGTATATACACTGTATTCAGTTTAGATGGATCACACTTCAGAGTGTTCCTGTTATTCTCGCTGCAGTATAATAAGTCAGTGTACTGTATACTGGGCTCAGTGTGCAGGTAAAGCTAACTGCAGACCATCCCTATTCTCTTCCTAATAATATAGGCAGGCAGTTGATTGAGCTAAGCTGCAGTATATTAACCACTTAACAACCACCTGCCGACAAATAACGTCGACAAGGTGGTTGCTTAACTCTGGGAGGACGTTATATAACGTCCTCCCAGAATCGCGCTCCCCGCGCGCCCCCTGGGGCGCGCACACGGGAAACTCCGTGACCGCCGGGTCCAGAGGACCCGGCGGATCACGAATCGCGGTAAATCGCCGCTGATAGCGGCCGTTTACCACGTGATCGCTCCGTCAAATGACGGAGCAATCACTTGTAAACAGACCGGCGTCATTTGATGACGCCGGTTCCTCCCTCCCCTCTCTGTACCGATCGGTACAGTGTGAGAGGGGAGGGGGAGGGAGCGGATGGCAGCAGCAGCACTGTGGGCTGGATCTGTGACAATTGCAGTCACAGATCCAGCCATCCATCCATCCCTGCTCAGCCATCCCTGTGCTATACCCTGCCAATACTCTGCAATACACCCTGCCAATACTCTGCAAAATACCCTGCCAATACCCTGGTGCAATACTCTGCAATACCCTGGTGCAATACTCTGCAATACCCTGGTGCAATACTCTGCAATACCCTGGTGCAATACTCTGCAATACCCTGCGAAATACTCTGCAATACCCTGCGAAATACTCTGCAATACCCTGGTGCAATACTCTGCAATACCCTGGTGCAATACTCTGCAATACCCTGGTGCAATACTCTGCAATACCCTGGTGCAATACTCTGCAATACCCTGTGCATTACTCTGCAATACCCTGCACAATACTCTGCAATACCCTGCACAATACTCTGCAATACCCTGCACAATACTCTGCAATACCCTGCAAAATACTCTGCAATACCCTGCAAAATACTCTGCAATACCCTGCGCAATACTCTGCAATACCCTGCGCAATACTCTGCAAAATACTCTGCAATACCCTGCACAATACTCTGCAATACCCTGCACAATACTCTGCAATACCCTGCACAATACTCTGCAATACCCGCCACAATACTCTGCAATACCCGCCACAATACTCTGCAATACCCTCCACAATACTCTGCAATACCCTCCACAATACTCTGCAATACCCTCCACAATACCCTGTGCAATACCCTCCACAATACCCTGTGCAATACCCGTGCAATACCCTGCCATACACCGCAATACCCTGCCATACACCGCAATACCCTGCCATAGTCCGCAATACTCCGCAATGCCCTGCAATACTCCGCAATGCCCGGCAATACTCCGCAATGCCCTGCAATACTCCGCAATGCCCGGCAATACTCCGCAATAGCCACTTCCCGCCCTCCGGCCGTCATATGACGTCCTTGACTTTGTGCGGGGATATCTGAATGATGGGAGCAGCTACAGGCATCATTCAGATATTAGCTTTTTCAGCCGGCGATTCCCTACACCATAAGAACAATCATAGCGGCTGTTCCGCCGCTTGATCATTCTTACGGGAGGCGAGAGGGGATGTCCCCCCCCCCCCCCCCCGCCGCCCTCCGGTGCTTCTACCGACTCACCGCTACGATCAAAGCCAGGATTGTTGTTTTTTTTTTGTTTTTTTTTCAGGCTTCCCAGCCTAGAGGTGAGATGTGGGGTCTTATTGACACCCCCCCCCCCCCATATCTCACTGTAAAGAGGACCTGTCATGCCATATTCCTATTACAAGGGATGTTTACGTTCCTTGTAATAGGTATAAAAGTGATCAAAAAAATGTTTAGGGCGGAAAAACATGTCAAACTAAAATAAATAAAGTAAAATGAAGAATATTTTTTTTTATTTTTTTTTAAAGCGCCCCTGTCCCCGTGAGCTCGCATACAGAAGCGAACGCATACTTAAGTCCCGCCCACATATGAAAACGGTTTTCAAACCACACATGTGAGGTATCTCTGCGAACGTTAGAGCGAGAGCAATCATTTTGGCCCCAGACCTCCTCTGTAACTCAAAACATGTAACCAGTAAAAATATTTAAAGCGTCGCCTATGGGGATTTTTTAAGTAGCGAAGTTTGGCGCCATTCCACGAGTGTGTGCAATTTTTAAGGGCGACATGTTAGGTATCTATTTACTCGGCGTAACTTCATCTTTCACATTATGCAAAAACATTGGGCTAACTTTACTGTTTTTTTTTTTTTTAAGCACAAAACATTTTTTTCCGTAAAAAACGCGTTAAAAAAATTGCTGCGCAAATATCGTGCGAGATAAAAAGTTGCAACAACCACCATTATATTCTCTAAGGTCTTTGCTAAAAAAACATATATAATGTTTTGGGGTTCTATGTAATTTTCTAGCAAATAAATGATGATTTTTACATGTAGGAGAGAAATGTCAGAATTGGCCTTGGTGCTCCAGAACGCCTGAAGGTGCTCCCTGCATGTTGGGCCTCTGTATGTGGCCACGCTGTGTAAAAGTCTCACACATGTGGTATCGCCATACTCGGGAGTAATAGCAGAATGTGTTTTGGGGTGTAATTTGTGGAATGCATATGCTGTGTGTGAGAAATAACCTGCTAATATGACAATTTTGTAAAAAAAAAAAAAGAGAAAAAAAAAATCTTGATTTTGCAAAGAATTGTGGGAAAAAATGACAACTTCAAAAAACTCACAATGCCTCTTTCTGAATACCTTGGAATGTCTTCTTTCCAAAAAGGGGTCATTTGGGGGGTATTTGTACTTTTCTGGCATGTTAGGGTCTCAAGAATTGAGATAGGCCGTCAGTACTTCAGGTGTGATCAATTTTCAGATATTGGCACCATAGCTTGTGGACTCTATAACTTTCACAAAGACCAAATAATATACACCAATTTGTACTTATTTTTACCAAAGATATGTAGCAGTATAAATTTTGGCCAAAATTTATGAAGAAAAAATAGTAATTTGCAAAATTTTATAACAGAAACGAAAAAAAAATCATTTTTTTACAAAATTTTCAGTCTTTTTTCTCTTATAGCGCAAAAAATAAAAAACCCAACAGTGATTAAATACCACCAAAAGAAAGCTCTATTTGTGTGAAAAAAAGGACAAAAATTTCATATGGGTACAGTGTTGTATGACTGAGTAATTGTCATTCAAAATGTGAGAGCACCGAAAGCTGAAAATTGGTCTGGTTATTAAGGGGGTTTAAGTGCCCAGTGGTCAAGTGGTTAAGTCAGTGTACTGTATACTGGGAAGGCACAGTGTGCAGGTAAAGCTGACTGCAGACCATCCCTGTTCTCTTCCTAATAATATAAGCAGGCAGTTGATTGAGCTAAGCTGCAGTATATTAAGTCAGTGTACTGTATACTGGGCTCAGTGTGCAGGTAAAGCAGACTGCAGACCATCCCTGTTCTCTTCCTAATAATATAGGCAGGCAGTTGATTGAGCTAAGCTGCAGTATAATAAGTCAGTGTACTGTATACTATGCTCAGTGTGCAGGTAAAGCTAACTAAAGACCATCCCTGTTCTCTTCCTAATAATATAGGCAGGCCGTTGATTGAGCTAAGCTGCAGTATATTAAGTCAGTGTACTGTATACTGGGCTCAGTGTGCAGATAAAGCTGACTGCAGACCATCCCTGTTCTCTTCCTAATAATACAGACAGGCAGTTGATTGAGCTAAGCTGCAGTATATTAAGTCAGTGTACTGTATACTGGGCTCAGTGTGCAGGTTAAGCTGACTGCAGACCATCCCTGTTCTCTTCCTAATAATATAGGCAGGCAGTTGATTGAGCTAAGCTGCAGTATATTAAGTCAGTGTACTGTATACTGGGCTCAGTGTGCAGGTAAAGCTGACTGCAGACCATCCCTGTTCTCTTCCTAATAATACAGACAGGCAGTTGATTGAGCTAAGCTGCAGTATATTAAGTCAGTGTACTGTATACTGGGCTCAGTGTGCAGGTAAAGCTGACTGCAGACCATCCCTGTTCTCTTCCTAATAATACAGACAGGCAGTTGATTGAGCTAAGCTGCAGTATATTAAGTCAGTGTACTGTATACTGGGCACAGTGTGCAGGTAAAGCTGACTGCAGACTATTCCTGTTCTATTCCTAATAATACAGGCAGTTGACTGAGCTAACCTGCAGTATATTAAGTCAGTGTACTGTATACTGGGCACAGTGTGCAGCTAAAGCTAACTGCAGACAATTCCTTGTGTACCTATTCCAATACATCAAATACAGTATGTCTGGAAGGCCAACAAGGAGAGGCTGACACTCACAGGCCAATAAAATAGGGCAAGCAGGCTCTGTGTCTAGAGGCAACAGTGCTGGTCGTGGACGCGGTGCATCCTCATCAGCACGTGGCCATAGGGCATGCTTGTCCTTTTTTTCGGCAGCTGGCCATGTTGAGCCGCAACATGCCAAAGAGTTGGTAGAGTGGATGACCAAGCCGTCCTCATCCTCTCTCACCCAGGCTCAGGGTACTTTGTCTGCCAAAGCAGCTGCCAAATCCACCTCTTCCATCTGCTCAATGGCATCAGTCACTCCTTCCCTAGCCCCACCATGTCCTGAGGAGTCCCCCGAACTGTTTGACCACAGTGCTGGGTACATGCTGCAGGAGGATGCGCAGCGTTTTGAAGGCTCCGATGATGGTACCCAGCTTGAGGAAGGCAGTAACGTGAGCCCAGAGAGAGGGGATGCCCAAGAAGGACAGCAAACTGGCAGTCATGTTCCCCCAGCTGCAGCATACTGCCAGGTTTGCTCCAGTGACGAGGAGGGAGGGGATGATGAGGTCACTGACTCTACGTGTGTGCCTGATCGGAGAGAGGAGGAGGAGGAGGCACATCTCCAATGAGGAAGGATGCCCTCCAGGTGCCAGCTTAAGGGCAGCCAACCGACTGCATCACACCGCAGAGCTCCGCATGTGCAGGGAGCTGCTGTCTCTGCACGTTATTACAAAAGTTCTTTGGAGTGGGCCTTTTTTGAGACGTGTGCAGAAGATCGCACCGTTGCTATTTGCAACATATGTCTGAAGTGTATCTCACATGGACAAAACATCAGCCGCTTGGGCACCACATGCTTGACCAGACATATGTCGACCTGCTATGCAGTCCATTAGCAAGCGTACATAAAAGACCCACACCAAAGAACAAAGCGGACCTCTCCTTGCTCCTCATCAGCTGGGATCTCCAACCCCACTATACCTTCAGTCCTCTCAGAAACCTGCACTGAGAGGAATGAAGGTGTAGAATTAGGTGTGTCACTGCCAAGTACTTGCGGGCAATCTGCTATCTTTACACCAACGTCCGATTGTACCAGGCAAATTTCCCTGCCCCAGCTGCTGCACCGCTGAAAGAAATTTGCTCCCAGCCATCCACTTGCCCAGCGGTTGAATGCTAGCTTGGCTAAATTGATAGCACTTCAACTGCTGCCTTTTCAGTTGCTAGACTCTGCCCCCTTCCGTGAGTTTGTGGAATGTGCGGTACCTCAGTGTCAGGTTCTCAAACGCCACTTTTTTTCACGGAAGGCGATTCCGGCTCTTTACCGGCATGTGGAAGGCAATGTCTTGGCCTCTCTGGACAGGGCGGTGAGCGGTAAGGTTCATATTACCGCTGACTCATGGTCCAGCAGGCATGGACAGGGACGTTACCTATCTTTCACGGCCCACTGGGTGACTCTGCTGGCAGCTGGGAAGGATGCAGGACAGGGTGCAGTAGTGTTGGAGGTTGTCCCACCACCACGCCTCCAAAATGCTACTAGTGGTGATTCTGACACACCTCTCTCCTCCACCCCCTCCTCTTCTTCTTCCTCCAGGACCTCTTCCAGTGCTGATTTGTCCTCTGAACTAGCGGTGCTCCATAGGCGTTCAAGGGGCTACGCAAGTACGCAGGCAAAAATATGCCATGTGGTGCTTGAGCTGGTGTGCTTGGGGGACAGGAGCCACACTGGGGCAGAGATTATGTCAGCTCTATGAGATATATAGATGTGTATTGAGGCTCTGGTGAAACAGACAAAAGAGGAGAAACAATAAGGTGTTGGAAAGAGGGGGGGGAGAGGGGGGTACAATGGGGATAGGGTGAATGAGATAAGTATGATAAAAGATGGGGAAATATGTGAAGGAAATATGGAACATCTGGTTCTTCTCCTCCTTGGAGAACCTCACTAGAAAATAGTATATGTTATTTGTAAGATATATGTTATTGTCATAAACTGGTGGAATACGCTCGGAATGCTCGGCCTCGAGCAGCTGTGCTCAATCTCGGCCCCCCAATAGGCCACCACTCAAGAAACCGGTAGATCGGAAATTGAGGGAATAAAAGCAGAAATAGCTTTAGGGACTCCCGGGAGGCCATAAGCAAACGGCTGGCCTTGGAGCCTATAGATAGGTAGGGAGGCGGTGGGTGTGGTTTCAGGTTTTTTTGGGGTTTTTTTTCTCTCTCTCTCTCTCTTCTTCTCTCTCCCATTTGCTTTTTCTCTCCCTCTCCTCCTTTCGGATAACACCTTTCTGCGGCTTCCCACCACCCCCTTGAGATTGGGAGGGCATTGGCTTAGGAGAGGAAGAAACCCATTATTTGGGTAGAAATATTATAGACAAGGAGGCGGAGCATGGATGATGGAAACTCTGTCAATTCTGTCATTTAATTAAAGGGACTAAATATCCTGGAAAAACGTTGGATGTTATTGCAGGACCTTAGGAGATTGCAGATTGATATTGCCTTTATTCAAGAAACAAATTTTAGAGAAAATAACCTCCCTTTGCTAAGAAACAGAGACTATTCAGTGGTGTACCCTGCATTTAATCCAGACTCTAAAACTAAGGGTGTATCTATTATGATATCTAATAAGGTGGCTTGGGACCATAGAGACTCTTTGATAGATGTAGGGGGAAGATATCTGTTTATTAAAGGAGCAATTGGAGGGGTTAGAGTGACGCTGGTGTCATATTATGCCCCCAATAAACAGCAAGATGCATTTGTAAAAAATATGTTGGGAAGACTCATGGAGTTTACAGAAGGGCAGCTTATCCTGGGAGGAGATCTTAATGCCCCTTTGATCTCCAGTGAGGATACTTCATCAGGGACATCATCAGTATCACCTAAAATAAGGAAGTGGATCACACAGACAATGACAGAAGCAAGAGTGGTGGACATATGGCGGTTATTACATCCAAAGGAAAAGGATTTTTCCTTTTTCTCCAATCCCCATAGAGTATATTCATGTATTGACGTTTTTTTCGTCCCACACAAACAACTACATTCAGTTAGGGAAGCTTCCATTGGTTCGATCACTTGGTCACATCACCAGGCACTGGGCACCTAGCATCTGAAAAAAAGACAAAATCATTGGACAATCATATTGCTCAATCGAATCGCATGAGGTTGCATCTGCACCTTATTGCATAGTCGCTCAACCAAATCGCATGAGGTTGCATTTGCACTTTTCTAGACAGTCGCAAGATTATTTGCCTAGCAAAGTTGCTGGGCATCTAGCATCAAATCATTGGACAATCACATCAATTTGCACATTCTGCATTTTTTGCATTTTTTTGCACTTTATCGCATAGTCGCAGGACATTTTTGCATGCATCATTAATTTATTATTATCACGGTTTTATACATTGGTTTAAGTTTTTTACACTGTTATCACCTTTAATTGTTCAATATTTTATTCATATTATTATATTATAATATAATTTTTTTTATATATATTATTTTATGCTCATCATTATTTATATCCACATCAATTTATATTTATCACGTATTCACATATATCAGTGAAGTATTTAGGCGTTACACTATGGCATCAATGACACTAGTATAATATAGGGGTATTTATGTATCTATTTATATTTAAATTATTCACTTGCACTTTAGAGCAAGGAAGTCCATGAATTGTAATTAGCGCCAATTCTACACCCTTCAGACTTTTCATTTTATACCTTCTCCTTCACCTCCCCCTCTCCTATATTCCCACCACTTCTGCATATCTTCTTGTTTTCTTAAACTCTGTCCAACTTTCCCACATATTAATACATTTTTCGTTCTCGTCTTTCCCACTAATTCGTAGGTATTCCATGTTATATACTGTATGTATTCCACTCTTTTGATCCAATCTCCTATTGTAGGACTTTCTGTTTCTTGCCAATGTCATGGTATCAAACTTTTTGCTGCATTCACCAAATGTGGTATCACTGTCCCACCATATATGGGTCATTGTTCCCACTACCCTACATCCTCGCCAGCAGTATGGTGATTTCCCTGTTTGGTATTATCTGATGTTATATACCACCTTGATAGGCATTTATAGTTCATTTCCATAGTATTACTGTCTACTGCAGAGCTATGTACCATTTTCTGAATCTTTCCTAATTGTTGTTCATTCACTCGTGCTCCTAGTTCTTTTTCCCATTTTTCCATGTATGACAGTTTTCCCGGTCCTGCCATTGCCACAAGTATCTTGCAGATCCGGAAGACACCATTTCTTGCATTCGTTGACACGCACAAACGCTTAAATGGTAATAAATACTTTTCGGACATTATTGGTTGTGGTAATTTTGTAACAAAGTGCTTCTACTGGGAGTCCCGCCATTCATCTATCACCAACATTTCTTTCTTGTGCCTTAATTCTTGTGTACAAATCTTTCCTTTTTACATTATATACTTTAATTGTGCGTTTTCATCTTTTATCCACTCCCCAAATAACATTCCTTTTCCCGGTGGAAAATAGTTTGTTTCCTTAAGTGGGATTAATGGTGAGTTATACTTCCATTTTCCTTGTTTGTGAGTTAGATCCCAAATTCTTCATACATTAAAGGGGTTGTAAAGGTTAACATTTTTTAGCTAATATGTGATCTCTGTGCTATATGCTATATTACACTATTTCTCCACCTCATCGTTTCCTCTCTTGATTCTCTCCTCTACTTCCGGGTTTTGGAGTGCGTTCCCTAAAGCTATGTCACGGCATCAAAGGAACTACATTTCCCTTGAGGCTTAGCGGCATCGCGCATGCGCAGTGCCGCTTTTTCGCCATGTGTCCAAGTCTTAATGCAGCAAGTAAGGGGGCGGAGTCGAGGCGGGGCTGTGCTGCTTAGATGTTCATTCAGCACAATAACAAGGCACGGGAGGCGGAGCTACAGCGTGTTATACCCATGTATCCCCTGCCTCCCGTGCCTGTGAACGTACAGAGCGTCTCCCCGAATGCATGTAGTCCCAAGGGAGGGGCAAGCACGCTGACTAACCCCCAGCCAGAACGGCTCGGATGATGGGGGCAAGCTTACTGAGGAGGAACAGAAAGTGAGAAATTCAGACAAAGAAAAAAAACATTTAGAAGGGAAATAGAAGGAAAAGGTAAGTGAACCAACAATGCACTAGCTTAAAGGAAGCTATTTAGAAAATAAAAAACGAACCTTTACAACCTCTTTAAGTATCATTGCATGTGTATTTGTGTCTAGCATTCTATATCGTAGTGGTATCCATATAATTTTACCTAACCTAATTTTCACCCATATTTTTTTCACTTTTTTTTTTGTCCATTCTACTATTCATGTTATTAATACAGCATTATAATATTTTTTTAAATCTGGTACCGTTAACCCTCCTTGTGATTTGTCTTTACTTAAATACCAAGAATTGTATTCTCGGTTTCTTATTCTGCCAAATGTACCTTAATATCATTGCTTTTAGTGTCTTAAAATATGTCTGGGCTAGAGATATTGGCAGCATTTGGAATTTATATATGATTTTTGGTAATATTAAAATTTTTACAATGTTTATGCGTCCTATCCAAGAGAGAGATCTTGTTGTTTTTTTTGTTTGTTTGTTTCGTTTTAATTTCATTTAATAGCGAGATATAATTTGTTTGGTAATTTTTTTTCCAGGGATGGCGTCAATTTTATTCCTAAATATTTTAGTTCTGTTTTCCTCCAAGTAAATGGGAATTCCCGTTGTAAGGCCTGTTCTTTTTGTTTACTCAATTTATGTTCAAGATCTCTGATTCATTTTTAAGTTTGACAATTCTCCATAATATTTCAGTAGTTTCATTAGGTTTGGTAATGTTGTTCTAGGATTGGAGATGTAGAACAAAACATCATCCGCGTATGCTGCTATCTTATGTTCCTTATCACCAATTTTTATACCTCCTATATTTTTACTGTTTTGGATGGTTGCCAATAGGGGTTCTAATGATAGTACAAATAATAAGGGTGAAAGTGGACATCCCTGTCTTGTTCCGTTAAACATTTTAAAGGGCAAGGATGAGGTCTCATTGATCTTTACTGTCGCTGTGGGGTGGATGCATAATATTTTGATCCATTGGACCCTCCTTGGGTCTATTCCCATTGCTTTTAGTGTGTTCATCATAAATCCCCAGTCTACCCTGTCAAATGCGTTTTCAGCATTTTTCTATTGACAGGATTATTTTTGTTTTAAGAGCTATCTACAGTATATCACAAAAAATAGTAAATTTCTTCAGTGTTGTCACATGAAAAGATATAATAAAATATTTTAAAACATGTGAGGGGTGTACTCACTTTTGTGAGGTACTGTACTTCTGCTTCCCAGGCGGTGTTACTGCTTCTAACTAACAAAAATAAAAATTAAATCTCCTCATGCTGGTGTTTTTTTTTTATGTTTTTAAAAATATTTTAGAATTTTCAGTGTAGTATTTGAAAAAGTATAATTTGCAATTGTTAAATTTTAAATTGAACCAATGTTGGTTTTTAAAGTTGTTATAGATTGTCAATGAACATGCAGAATGATTTTAATTGTAACAAAAGGGATAACTATTACTCACTTTGGCTTTGGTCAATTAATGTTGCCAAACTGGGATGTCACAGGTGGCCTATGCTTGCCTGCTCTAAGATAGGTATCCATCCAGCTCACTGGTGACAACCACTGCTAGTTAACCGCACACCAGTAATTTCCAAACTCTATCTTAACTCTTTCAAAAAGCAACATACAAGAGATAAATGGAAACTGACGCGTTTAATATAATTAGGCACCTGTGTGCATAAAAATCACAGCTAAAGCAGGGGCCTGGCCCCCTCTTTCATTCAAACAAAGGAAGCCAGTAAGATCACAGGACACTGTAATAAGATTGGTGGGTTCCTGCTACACATGCTTTCTAGATACCATGTAGTTAGCTTGAAGCAGAGCTGTAGTTGTGTTCTAGTTGATTTGTATAGTTTTATAATATTAAGGCCCCATTCACATTAGGCGGTTTGGAATCCCAGCCTGAATTGCCGTGATTGTGCTCTCAATTCCAAATCAGGGAAAAATGTGCCACAAGCGTTTGGGTGCTATTATTCCTAATGGCACCACAAATGCACTGCGATTTTGCTGCAATTGTTGCGCAACAGAAACTCACATCAATTGCGGTAATATGCACATTTACAAATCCTGCGAAACTCGGCACCCAAAAAGGTGCATGAGCTTTTTTTGTGCTACAAATGCGTATAGAGCAGCCCAATCAAGTGAATGTGCTGCCCAATATGTGACACGCATAAGTGCGTGAAAATTGCGGACACAAAATCGTGAGCAGGAACGTTTGTTCCCACTATGCAATATGTGAATGGGGCCTAATGCTGTCACAATAGGAAGGTGACTTGGGTTAAATCTGGCCAGTGCAGCTAGGGTTTGCCCCAACGCACATATTGTAATGGCAATGTTCTTTTTTAAGAATTTTCATTTTCTAAAGCCTATTTTTCTTTTCCAGGAGGCAGAGGAGAACACACACCGCCTGTCAACCTCATTTCTGTGTAACCATTTGCATATGGTATAATATTTGAGAAATAGAAAGCCTACATCACAATTCATCATAGATTCAATTAATCCAACTTTTCTCAGGGTCCAGGAGTTCAAAGATTCAAGCAGCGTTCCCTTGCTTATCGCAAGATTAAATGTACATCTTTTCATTGTGTGATAAAGCTCCCCATTTTAATTAAGGATGTCACCTTGGTGTCAGCATAGTATTGTTCATCAAAACAATATCCTGGCTTTTGGAATGGAAGGTTAAACTTAGTAAATTAAGATTTGATGATTTTACCAAATTCATTGCTACTAAAGAGTACATTGTACAGCCCAAGGAAATCAGACTTTGCTGAAAGAATACTAATTTTCAGAAATGTTGCACTGACTATTTCAGTCATTGTAGTCCTGTGATATTCTGATTTGCTGCTACTATGAACTACTAATCTGTAGCCAGTGATGGACCAGGGTTACCTGTGCTTCACTTGTACAAGGCCCTTAGAGCATCAGGAGCCTCTCCAGCCGCAACTGGAATAGCAAATGTATCCCACAGACCTCTGCTACACATATTACCTCTGTGAATCTCCCACGCTATACCCTGCCACCTGCATGCTAGTGCCCCTGAAAAGTGAGACTGTCTGAGCTGTGTATCCTTCAGAGTAAAGAGTTATGCCGCATACACACGATCGGAATTTCCGACAACAAAACCGTGTTTTTTTTCCGTCGGATGTTGGCCCAAACTTGTCTTGCACACACACGGTCGCACAAATGTTGCTCGGAAATTCCGGTGGTCAAGAAGACGTACAACACTATGGCAAGCCGAGAAAAATTAAGTACAATGATTCTGAGCATGCGTCGAATTGATTCCGAGCATGCGTAGAACTTTTGTGCGTTGGAAATGGCTACACACGGTCGGAATTTCCGACACAAACTTTTGCCGTCCGAAAAATAGAGAACCTGCTCTCAATCATTTGTTGTCGGAAATTCCAACAGCAAATGTCCGATGGAGCCTACACATTGTCGGAATTTCCGACGAAAAGCTCACATCGAATACTTATTGTCGGAAATTCCGACCGTGTGTACGCGGCATACGGTCATACAGTGCCACCCAATTGCATCATTACTAATATGAACAGATAAAAATTTGTGAGATTTTTTCCGGATGCCACTGCTCTTCACTGTCTCATTGGTGCCCTAATTCCTAAGTTGGCATGACATTTAACAGATAGTCACACCTGTCAGTTACATTATTATGTGGCCTCATTATATTGCTAAGACAGAGCAGTGGGAAAACCAGTGAGCACTAGCAGATGAAACAAAGGACTAAATAAGGCTGGAGAAAGCATGTAACACCCCCAGTGGCATTTGATAAACTAGATAATGCACTAGGGGCCTCAGTGGTGTCACTAGGGTTGGTGTCACCCGGTGCGAAAAAAAATGGTGTCACCCCCAAACAACTATAGTCCCCCCTCAGTACAGACCCCCCCTCCAACAGTATAGATCCCCTCCCTCAGTACAAACCCGCTCCACTAAGTACAGACTCCCCGCCATCAATATAGACCCGCCTCCCTCAGTATGAACCTCCCCCTCAGTACAGACACCCCCACCTCAGTGCAGACCGCTCCATCAGTACAGACACCCCCACCTCAGTGCAGACCCCCTCAGTTACAGACACCCCCTCAGTTACAGACACCCCCCTCAGTTACAGACACCCCTCTCAGTTACAGACACCCCTCAGTTACAGACACCCCCTCACTTACAGACCCCCCTCGTACAGACACCCCCCTCAGTAACAGACACCCCTCAGTTACAGATCCCCCTCAGTTACAGATCCCCCCTCAGTTACAGACCCCCCCCTCAGTTACAGACCCCCCTCAGTACCAGACCCCCTCCTCAGTACCAGACCCCCCCTCAGTACAGACACCCCCCTCAGTACAGACACCCCCCTCAGTACAGACACCCCCTCAGTTACAGCCCCCCCGGTGCAAACTCCCCCTTGTGCAGACCCCAGCAGTACAGACACCCCCTCCCCCCATCAGTAAAGATGCCCCCCTTACCTTACAGACCTCAGAACAGAGCGGCAGATACACACAGCGGTGTGTCTCTCGAGCGCGGGCTCCTCCTCCTCCTCTGTGGATGTAAACAGAGAGGAGGCAGAGGGGGCGGCGGCTTCCTTCCGCTCTGCTGAGGGACACAGCCGCAGCATGAGCCTAAGGCACAGGGCAGCGGGCGGGCGATGTCAGTGTGGTGCCGCTGCGCTACCCACGGGTGTCACCCCTCTGGTGGGTGTCACCCGGGTGCGGCCCGCCCCCCCGCACCTGGCTAGCAATGCTAGTGAGGGGCCTACATGAATACTTTCCAGCAAGTGTATTGGAAACCTTCTCTGAGCTCTGGCTCTCACTACACAACTACTATGCAACAGAGTTGTCTTGGGTCTCAATATAATGGTTTCAGGCGAGGTTCATTCAGGCTGACTTTAAACCTGGTCCAAGCACAATAGGCTGACTTTAAACCTGGTCCAAGCACAATATGGTCAGGGGCTTTCCCAACATGCGGTACAGACAGGAGACCCGTTACTGCCATTGGACAAGCCAACCCTCCTTCTCACGACCACCATCAGTCCCCTGCCTGAGCCAGTGTCCACACTTACTTCTTATTTCCCAGGTATAGGCCACTGGATTAACGAGGCTCACTCCTACTCCTTGCTGGTATTTTTCTTTATTTGTAAAACAGGCATCCAAGTCTATAGCATGGTTCCATTAGACATAGCGGGTTTATTACAGTGCTGTGCAGGGTTCTCTCTTTTAAAGAGGGCTCCAACTTCCAGGCATACCCCACTAAGGGGAAACGTCCACAACGTTATCATTTTGAAGATGTAGGCCCTGGAACTCCTACATACACTCAGATATTATCCACTGCTCCTGTACTAAGCTCACTCCACTGAACTACACCCCCTGGACGTTACCTCTCCCTACTTTTATATATACAAGGAAGGAGATGGAGACCCTGAGAGGGGAAAAACTGAATGGCACCCCAAACCCAACATGGACACCAAAAGGGCCCTACAAGCATGTGTGAGTCAGAGAGGCACTGGGGATTTTGAAGCAATATGGAAAGCATATACTGTATGAGTATCTTTGTGTTGCCACAGATTAGGGATGAGCTTCGTGTTCGAGTCGAACATACGTTCGACTCGAACATCGGCTGTTCGATCGTTCGACGAAGATCGAACGATTTGGGCCGTTCGCGCCAAATTCGAGTGACGCGAACGGCCCACAATGCACTACGCCATCGCAGTGTCATCCAGGCGCTGTGATTGGCCAAGCATGCACTGTGACCCCGCATGCTTGGCCAATCACAGCGCCGGCAGCGAGGAGAGCAATGATTGGCCACAGGCAGGATGCCTGTGGCCAATTATTGCTGAGGGGGTTTAGTACACGCCCCACACTATAAAAGGCCGCCAGCGCGGCGGCCTTGTGTAGTGTGTTCCGGAGCAGGGAAAGAGAAGCATAGGCAGGGACAGTGTCATTATTTTTCCTTTACTAATCCTGGATTCTTTGTGTTTAGGGACAAATAAGGATAGGTAGGGAGAGTGTCAGTGACAGTGTGCTATTCTGTGCTAATCCTTGTTTGTAGGGACAGAGAGGTACAGTGAGGGAAAGTGTCAGTGTGCTATTCTGTTCTAAAACTATTTTGCTGAACCATATTTTCAATCCTTGAGTTTAGGGACAGAGAGGTACAGTGAGGGAAAGTGTCAGTGTGCTATTCTGTTCTAAAACTATTTTGCTGAACCATATTTTCAATCCTTGAGTTGAGGGACAGAGAGGTACAGTGAGTGAAACTGACAGTGTGCTATTGTGTTCTAAACCAATTTTGTTGTTCCATATTTTCAATCCTTGAGTTTAGGGACAGAGAAGGACACTCGTAGAAATTATCAGTGTGCTATTCTGTGCTAAATCTTGTTTGTAGGGAGGGACAGAGTAGGACAGTGAGGGAAAGTGTCAGTGTGCTATTCTGTTCTAAAACTATTTTGCTGAACCATATTTTCAATTCTTGAGTTGAGGGACAGAGAGGTACAGTGAGTGAAACTGACAGTGTGCTATTCTGTTCTAAACCAATTTTGCTGTTCCATATTTTCAATCCTTGAGTTTAGGGACAGAGAAGGACACTCGTAGAAATTATCAGTGTGCTATTCTGTGCTAAATCTTGTTTGTAGGGAGGGACAGAGTAGGACAGTGAGGGAAAGTGTCAGTGTGCTATTCTGTTCTAAAACTATTTTGCTGAACCATATTTTCAGTCCTTGAGTTGAGGGACAGAGAGGTACAGTGAGTGAAACTGACAGTGTGCTATTCTGTTCTAAACCAATTTTGCTGTTCCATATTTTCAATCCTTGAGTTGAGGGACAGAGAGGTACAGTGAGTGAAACTGACAGTGTGCTATTCTGTTCTAAACCAATTTTGCTGTTCCATATTTTCAATCCTTGAGTTTAGGGACAGAGAAGGACACTCGTAGAAATTATCAGTGTGCTATTCTGTGCTAAATCTTGTTTGTAGGGAGGGACAGAGTAGGACAGTGAGGGAAAGTGTCAGTGTGCTATTCTGTTCTAAAACTATTTTGCTGAACCATATTTTCAATCCTTGAGTTGAGGGACAGAGAGGTACAGTGAGTGAAACTGACAGTGTGCTATTCTGTTCTAAACCAATTTTGCTGTTCCATATTTTCAATCCTTGAGTTTAGGGACAGAGAAGGACACTCGTAGAAATTATCAGTGTGCTATTCTGTGCTAAATCTTGTTTGTAGGGAGGGACAGAGTAGGACAGTGAGGGAAAGTGTCAGTGTGCTATTCTGTTCTAAAACTTTTTTGCTGAACCATATTTTCAATCCTTGTGTTTAGGGACAGAGAAGGATAGGCAGGGGACAGTGTCAGTGTCATTGTTGCTAAGCCTCCTGCACAGTATACACCTGAAGGTAGCCCTTATTGCTGTTTTTCCCATCTCCCTGCAGGCCATCCATTAAAATGTCTGGAAGGCAACCAAGGAGAGGCAGACAGTCAGGAGGCAAAAAAAGAGGGCAAGCAGACTCTGTGTCTGGGGGCAACAGTGCTGGTCGTGTACGCGGTGCATTGTCATCAGCACATGGCCATGGGACACGCTTGTCCTTGTTTTCGGCAGCTGGACATGTTGAGCCACATCATGCCGAAGACTTGGTAGAGTGGATGACCAAGCCCACCTCATCCTCCTCATCCTCTCTCACCCAGGCTCAGGGTACTGGCAAAGCAGCTGCCAAAGCGTCCTCTTCTCTGGTATCATTATCTTCATTAGTCAATCCTTCCCTAGACCCACCATGCCCTCCTCCTGAGGAGTCCCCCGAACTGTTTGAGCACAGTGTTGGGTACATGCTCCAGGAGGATGCCCAGCGTTTGGAAGGATCTGATGATGATACCCAGCTAGAGGAAGGCAGCAGCATGAGAGCAGAGAGAGGGGATGCTCAAGAAGGACACCAATCTGGCAGTCATGCTCCAGCAGCTGCAGCATACTGCCAGATTGGCTCCAGTGATGAGGAGGGAGGGGATGATGAGGTCACTGACTCCACGTGGGTGCCTAATAGGAGAGAGGAGGAGGAGGAGGATGAGGAGGAGGCACATCTCCAACGAGGCAGGATGCCCTTGAGTGGCCAGCGTATGGGCAGCACACCGACGGAATCACACCGCAGAGCTCCGCCTGTGCAGGGCGCTGCCTCTGCCCGTCATTCAAAAAGTTCTTTGGTGTGGGCCTTTTTTGAGGCGAGTGCATCAGATCGCACAGCTGCTGTTTGCAACATATGTCTCAAGCGTATATCGCGTGGCCAAAACATCAGCCGCTTGGGCACCACATGCTTGATCAGACATATGTTGACCTGCCATGCAGCTCGTTGGCAAGCCTACCTTAAAGACCCACACCAAAGAACAAAGCTGACCTCTTCTTGCACCGCATCAGCTGGGATCTCCAACCCCAATATACCTTCACTCCTCTCTGAAACCTGCTCTGAGAGGAATGAAGGTGTAGAATTAGGTGTGTCACAGGCAAGTACTTGCGGGCACTCTGCTAGCAGTACACCAACGTCCGATTCTAGCAGGCAAATTTCCCTGCCCCAGCTGCTGGACCGTTGAAAGAAGTTCACTCCCAGCCATCCACATGCCCAGCGGTTGAATGCTAGCTTGGCTAAATTGCTAGCGCTTCAACTGCTGCCTTTTCAGTTGGTAGACTCGGCCCCCTTCCGTGAGTTTGTGCAATGTGCGGTTCCTCAGTGGCAGGTTCCCAAACGACACTTTTTCGCACGGAAGGCTATTCCGGCTCTCTACAGGCATGTGGAAGGCAATGTCTTGGCCTCGCTGGACAGGGCGGTCAGCGGTAAGGTGCATATTACCGCTGACTCATGGTCCAGCAGGCATGGACAGGGACGTTACCTTTCTTTCACGGCCCATTGGGTCACTCTTTTGGCAGCTGGGAAGGATGCAGGACAAGGTGCAGTAGTGTTGGAGGTTGTTCCACCGCCACGCCTCCAAAATGCTACTACTGGTTGTGACACACCTCTCTCCTCCACCCCCTCCTCTTCTTCTTCCTCCATGGCCTCTTCCTGTGGTTTGTCCTCGGAACCAGCGGTGCTCCGTAGGCGTTCAAGGGGCTACGCAAGTATGCAGGCAAAAAGATGCCATGCCGTGCTTGCGCTGGTGTGTTTGGGGGACAGGAGCCACACTGGGGCAGAGGTCCTGTCTGCTCTGCAGGGGCAGGCCGAGAGGTGGTTGACGCCACGCCAGCTTAAGCCAGGAATGGTGGTTTGCGACAATGGCACCAACCTCCTCTCCGCCCTCCGACAGGGACAACTGACCCATGTGCCCTGTATGGCTCACGTCCTTAACCTGGTGGTGCAGCGGTTCTTGGGCAGGTACCCGGGCTTACAGGATGTCCTGAGGCAGGCCAGGAAAGTCTGTGTGCATTTCCGCAGATCTTATAATGCCAGTGCTCGCCTGGCTGAGCTTCAAAAGGAGTTGAACCTGCCCAAGAACCGCCTTATATGTGACATGCCCACCAGGTGGAACTCAACGTTGGCCATGCTGCAGCAGCTGCACACGCAGCAGAGGGCCATCAATGAGTACCTGTGCGACTACGGCACCAGGACAGGGTCAGGGGAGCTTGTGTTTTTTTCACCACGCCAGTGGGGCATGATCAGGGATGCATGCACTGTCCTGGCACCATTTGAGGAGGCCACGAGGATGGTGAGGAGTGACAGTGCATGCATCAGTGACACTGTACCTCTTGTCCACCTGTTGGAGCACACGCTGCGTGGAATAATGGACAGGGCACTTGAGGCAGAACAGAGGCAGGAAGAGGAGGACTTCCTTGCCTCTCAAGGCCCCCTTTACCCAGACAGTGTTCCTTCTGTCCCACCCATCGCACAGGAAGAGGAGGAGGAGGAGGAGGAGGAGGAGCATTGTGTCAGCATGGAGGTGGAGGCTGGCACTCAGCATCATCAGCAGCAGTCTTTTAGGGATGATTTACAGTCCCAAGAAACCAGTGGACTTGTACGTGGCTGGGAGGAGGTGGCTGCGGATCATGTCGTCCTTAGTGACCCAGAGGACTCCGGACTGAATGCCTCAGCTAACCTACGCTGCATGGCCTCCCTGATCCTGCAAAGTCTGCGGAAGGATCCTCGTATTCTTCGGATCAAGGAGAGGGACCATTACTGGCTGGCCACTCTCCTTGATCCACGGTACAAGGGTAAGGTTGTGGACCTTATCGTACCGTCGCAGAGGGAGCAGAGGATGAGACAACTCCGGGAGGCCTTGCAGAAAGGTCTGTGCAACGCGTTCCCAGAGACTGGGAGGTTACAAACTCCTGGTCCTGGACAACGAGTTGCTGAGGCTTCGGGCAGTCAAAGAAGGAGCGGTGGGGAAGGTGGCCGTCTGACCGATGCGTTCAGACAATTCTTTAGTCCGCAGCCCCAAAGTATGATCGGTTCCAGCAACCATCGCCAGCGTCTGATATACATGGTGCAGGAATACCTAGGGGCAAGGTCAGACTTGGACACCTTCCCCACCGAAAATCCTCTGGCTTACTGGGTCTTGAGGATGGATCACTGGCCAGAGCTTGCACAGTATGCAATTGAGCTACTGGCCTGTCCTGCATCCAGCGTTCTTTCAGAACGCACATTCAGTGCTGCTGGAGGATTTGTCACGGATCACAGGGTGCGCCTGTCCACCGACTCAGTTAATCGACTGACTTTCATCAAGATGAACTAGTCTTGGATCACCACCAGCTACCACACACCAGATGCTGATATAACAGACTAATTGATTTTAAAATGTCACATCCCTTCAAGACTGATGCTGATGCTGAGTGCCTGTGCTGTTATGTTGACTGGCTATCCTCCTCCTCCTCCTCAATGATACGATTAACGATGATAGCTTGGAAGATCATTTTGGTTTATGGGTGACGCCACCAGTGGCTAAGGCCCAATTTTTCAGCCCCTGTTTAACAGGGGCGTGTAATTAAAATTTTTGATGCAATACTTTGCAACAGGCCTCATTGCTGTGCTCCAAGTACAGTATCTGTGAGGGGTTGCAGTGTTGTGCCACCAGTGCCTAAGGCCCAATTTTTCAGCCCCTGTTCAACAGGGGCATGCAATTATAATTATTGATCTAATAATTCACAGCAGGGAGCATTGCTGCGCCCACCAAGAGTAACTGTCAGGCCTTACAGTGTTGTGGCACCAGCACCACCATCACCACCACCACCACCACCACCACCAAAGGCCCAATTTTTAAGCCCCTGTTCAACAGGGGCATGCAATTATAATTATTGATCTAATAATTCACAGCAGGGCCCATTGCTGCGCCCACCAAGAGTAACTGTCAGGCCTTACAGTGTTGTGGCACCAGCACCACCATCACCACCACCACCACCACCAAAGGCCCAATTTTTCAGCCCCTGTTCAACAGGGGCATGCAATTATAATTATTGATCTAATAATTCACAGCAGGGAGCATTGCTGCGCCCACCAAGAGTAACTGTCAGGCCTTACAGTGTTGTGGCACCAGCACCACCATCATCACCACCACCACCACCAAAGGCCCAATTTTTCAGCCCCTGTTCAACAGGGGCATGCAATTATAATTATTGATCTAATAATTCACAGCAGGGACCATTGCTGCGCCCACCAAGAGTAACTGTCAGGCCTTACAGTGATGTGGCACCAGCACCACCATCAAAGGCCCAATTTTTACTACCACTGATCAACAATTATATGTTATTACAATTCCTGATATTATACTTGACAGCAGGGCGTTCCAGCACCCACCAAGAATAACTGTGAGTGCTTTCAGTGTTGTGCCAACACCAACACCTAAGGGGCCAATTTCTGCAGAGTATATACGGAAGGTCCCTACTTTCAAACATCCAACTTACAAACTACTACTACTTGCAAACGGAAGAAGACAACAGGAAGTGAGAGGAAATCTACCCCTTGGAAGGAAAATTCTCTCCTGTAAGAATTAATATGGGAGAAAGGTGTCTCCTCTCTACTGATGCTTTATCACCAATCCTTGTTTCAATAAAAACACCACATTTCAAAAACAGTTGTCATTGGGACGCAAAGTGAGGTGAAATGTTCTGAACAGGGGCACAGACAGCAAAAAAAATGTGACAGGGGTGATAACCGTTCCCTATGTTTTACAAAAAGCTAAAAAAAAGGAATTTGCCATGGAGCTCCACTTAAACAATGCAGCTGTTCAAAATTATAAACAGATTCTACATAAGAACAAACCTACAGTCCCTGTCTTGTATGCACCGCCTGTATACGGCTGTTCAGAGTATATAGGTCCTTTTTTATTTTGTGTGCGGGGTTCCCCTTAATATCCATACAAGACCCAACAGGGGCTGGTAATGGGCTGGGGTAGGGGGGGGGTTGATGGGGTAGCTATGCCATTTTTCCTAAAGATTTTCATCCATATTACCGGGACCAGACATTGCATTAAAGCCGCAAGCAGTTTTAAATGACTTTTTTCCCTTTAGAAATGTTATTTTGTGCAGGGACAGTTCTAAACACGGGAAACACGTGGCACTTCACAGGCATACTTTAGACACCCCCCAGGTACAATATTTAAAGGAATATTTGACTTTTTTTTTTCACTTTATGCATCATTAAAATGACTGCTCCCGGAAAACGTCCGTTTTTAAAACTTCTTTTTGCATTGATACATGTCCCCTGGTGCAGAAGCCGGGTTCCCAAACTCTGTTTCGGACAATAACATGGATAATAGTCGTTATAATTAGCACTTTAGAATCCGAACGTTCGCATCCATTGTATTTAATAGGGTTCTAATGTTCGTGCGAACTTTCGGTCCGTTGGCGGGTTCTGGTGCGAACCGAACCCGGGGGTGTTCGGCTCATCACTACCACAGATTATAGTGCAAAATAGACAATTCAATCTTATATGAACATTAGCCTCCATTATAAACATATTTAGTTATTGACTGCAAAATAAAATAAAGCAGTTTTGTATATTTATTATATACATTTATATTTTGTGTTTTAGAAGCTGGGATCCAGGTACATCATAAGCTCTTTAAAGGGATAGTTCACCTTTATCACAAAACTGCCTATAAGGGAATTCTGTAGATAAAAACAAACTGTGCAGCTCTGACTAAAGTTGAATAATGCCTTCTCTATAGGTGTGGGCCATTTACATAATTTATGAAGCCTGACTGGATTACTCCCAGGACCTTGCTAAGTGAGGCTGTTGTGTAACAGTTTCAGCCAAATGAACTTGAACATAAATTGTACCGGAGATCGTGTGAACACGGGTATACAGTACAGAACATTACTATGAACCGTAAAGAAAGAGGATATAACAATTATACTGCTGTTCAACTAATGTCCACTAGGTGGCAGCAGCGTGTTCTGAGTTCAATCTACAAATAGAATAGAGGGCTAAAGAATCTCACGTGTCCAAGATAGTAATCGTTCGTTCAACAGACTGTGTGCTGAGTGGACCTCCTGCTGCCACAAACTTCACGCTGGCACTGCTTTCTACTTGTTTCAGTCAGGAGGTTCTGGTGGCAGCAGATAGGGCCAACCCACTTCATGGACAGCTTCCGAAAATGGACTGTAACAGAGTCCTCTACAGTGACTGGGGCTTGGAAAGATGCTGCGTGCTCTTGTGCTCACTGCTGGTGGCCCGCACACCAGACTTAACAGGGGAGGACCCAGCACCTGGGAACAGCTCACTTGCCCAGTCACTGCTGTCCCATCAGGCAGGATCTCTCTGAGCACAGGAAGCTGGGTGGAGCTGACATTTATATCCCCCGGGCGTGTCCAGGAGCTCAGAGGATTGTGGGGAGTTGAGTTAAAGGGACCTGCACCGGAATCTGGACAAACGGGCATCCCACTACACTCCACCCCACTTGAACTTGCGATTCCAGGCAAGTTTACTGACCATACAAAGTCCTCCTGTGCAAAGCGTTCAGGTGGTTTCCCAAAGTTGTGCCTCTGAGAGCATCTCAAGGGTTGAGGTTCAGGCTCTTCTTCAGGAGCAGGCAAGGGTACATCTTCACCTTCAGGCATCTCAGTGGACAGTGGGTCAGAGGGCTCCACAGCAGGAGTAGGAATCCGAAATTGGCAATCATTGGGCTCCATGGCATTGTGTGTATCTGTAATCTCTCCTGGGAGATTTGGAGGCAGCAGTGAGGGAACGGGGAGTAGCCACCACTGATTCTCTGCTGGGGCTGCTACGGGTGGCTCGGAAACCTGTTCTTCCGGCTCTCTAAATAAGCTCTCAGGCACCTCTACGTAATTTCTAATAGGTTTGAGGAGCCTGCGGTGTAGCCGCCTCGGCATGTCTTGTGTACTTTCCTTCTGGATGTCATAGACTGGCACTCCTGGAATTGGTTGCTGTAGCACAACTCCGGGCACTTCCTCCCATGGAGTTTGTAGCTTGCCCTGCTGATGTGCACCTTTGCGCCTGATCAAGACCCTGTCTCCAGGTTTCAGGTCATACACCTCCGTTTCTGACTCTTCTTGTTCAACCCAAGTTCGCTCCTTTACAAACTGTTGGACTTCTGACAGGCCTCGCCTCCACTCTCGAATCCAGGTTGCTGGAGTATACTCCAGTTCTTCAGTGGGGACAACACCCCATAGATCTGTGGGTCCCCCAAGAGTACGACCAAACATCACGTGGTAAGGAGAGCGAGCTGTCACTGAGTGCACAGTATGATTATACTTCCAAACCACTTCAGCCAAGTAATGGGTCCATCTGGTTGGTCTCTCACGGGCCAGCCCTCTCAACAGTTGTATCAGGGTACGATTAAACCTCTCGCAGGCTCCGTTACCCTGTGGGTGATATGGGGTCGTATGCGTCTTCTTGACACCTAAGGAGCGACACCACTCCTGGATTAACTCACTTTCAAAGCAGGGCCCTTGATCTGAATGTATCTTCTGAGGGCAACCATAAGGGAGACAGAAGTGCTACCACACTGCTTGAGCTGCAGTCTTTGCAGTCTGGTCATGAGTTGGTACAGCTACTGCAAACTTGGTAAAGTGGTCCACCATAACAAGGACATGGCGATGTCCATCTTCCGACATGAAGAGGATGAGGAAGTCAACTGTCAATACTTCCAATAGGGCAGACGTGTTCCAAGTCATGGGAGGCACCTGGACCTCAGCCCCCTTGGTCACGGAGCATACCGCACAGTGCCGACATATCTGATCAATCAACTGGAACAGCCCCACACTATTTAAAGCGGATTCGAAAATATTTTGCGACCCGACTTTGAAAAAAAAATGAAATTGATTCTAACAGTCTGCAGGAGATCTGCAAAAAAAAAAGTGAAATGGCTGTTAATAGTCTACAGGAGATCTGCTAAAAAATAAATAGATGCTAATAGTCTGCAGGAGACCTGGTGAGAAAACTAAATAGATAATAATAGTCTGCAGGAGATCTGCAAAAAAAATAAAATAAATGCTAATAGTCTGCAGGAGACCTTATGTAAAAAATAGTAATCTGCAAAAAAAATTAAACATGAAATAGATAGTATCTATATTCTATTCTATTCTATTGTTTTTCTAGTGTATTCTCTATTTCTATTCTAATCTATTCTATCCAAAGTTAAAATTAATTAATTACATTTTTTTTAATTCCTACTATTCGAAATTCAAATTTATTCTATTCGAAATTCGAATTTCATAAGATGGTTGCATATTCTTTCTATTTTATTCTATTAAATTATATTTTTTTTCTATTCTGTTCTAATCTTTTCTATTTGAATTATAAATTTTGAAAGATGGTTAGTTACTTACATCTGTCACATAAAAAAAAGATGTGAAATGGCTGTCATGGATGTCGATCACAAGGCAAGTACATATGCTGTATGTCATTGTCCGAGTGCCACGTGACCGGCCACGAGTGCCACGTGACCAAGTTGTGGATTGTCCACTTGCCACGTCACCTGCCACAAGTTATGGGGTTCCTAGCACCAAGTGACCACCAGATAGGGGCGATCTGTCAAGTGCTTTTCTGCAGCAGAGAATTAAATTTTGTGACCCGACTTTGAGGCCACGTATCTCGGGGCCACTTATAGCTAGAAATCCCAAAATATTTGGTATGTAAACACATTACAACTGGCACTACAATAACCCCAAATTTGGGGTTTCTATCACCAAGTAACCCCGTTGTAATGCTAGTTCTACTGTGTTTGCATACCAAATTTGGGGTTTCTAGCTATAAGTGGCCCCGAGATACGTGGCCCCAAAGTCGGGTCACAAAATGTCATTCTCTGCTGCAGAAAAGTACTTGAAATATCGCCCATATCTGGGGGTCACTTGGTGCTAGGAGCCCCATAACTTGTGGCAGGTGACGTGGCAAGTAGACAATCCACAACTAGGTCACGTGGCAGGTCACGTGGCACTCGTGGCCGTTCACGTGGCACTCGTGGCAGGTCACGTGGCACTCGTGGCCGGTGTCGTGGCACTCGTGGCCGGTGTCGTGGCACTCATGGCAGGTGTTGTGGTAAGTGGACAATGACATACAGCATATGTACTTGACTTGCGATCGACATCCGTGACAGCCATTTCACATCTTTTTTTTTATGTGACAGATGTATATAAGTAAGTAAATAACCATCTTCCAAAATTTATAATTCAAATAGAAAAGATTAGAACAGAATAGAAAAAATATATAATTTAGAAGAATAAAATAGAAAGAATATACAACCATCTTCTGAAATTCGAATTTCGAATAGAATAAATTTGAATTTCGAATAGTATGAATTCAAATTTTTTAATTAATTTTAACTTTGGATAGAAAAGATTATAATAAAATAGAAAATAGACTAGAAAAACAGTAACCCCAAATTTGGGGTTTCTATCACCAAGTAACCCCGAGATACATGGACCCAAATTCGGGTCACAAAATATTTTCGAATCCGGTTGAAATAGTTTCAAATGCAGTTGAAATAATTTCGAATCATGTTGATACTATTTCAACCGGATTCGAAAATATTTTGCGACCCGACTTTGGGTCCATGTATTTTGGGGTTACTTGGTGATAGAAACCCAAAATTTGGAGATGTTGTAGTGCTAGTTCTACTGTGTTTGCATACCAAATTTGGGGTTTCTAGCTACAAGTGGCCCCGAGATATGTGGCCCCAAAATCGGGTCGCAAAATGTCATTCTCTGCTCCAGTAAAGTGCTTGACATTTTGCGACCCGACTTTGGGTCCACGTATCTCGGGGTCACTTAGTGATAGAAACCCCAAATTTGGTATGCAAACACGGAAGAACTAGCACTACAACATCTCCAAATTTTGGGTTTCTATCACCAAGTAACCCCAAAATACATGGACCCAAAGTCGGGTCGCAAAATATTTTCGAATCCGGTTGAAATAGTATCAACATGATTCGAAATTATTTCAACTGCATTTGAAACTATTTCAACCGGATTCGAAAATATTTTGTGACCCGAATTTGGGCCCATGTATCTCGGGGTTACTTGGTGATAGAAACCCCAAATTTGGGGTTATTGTTTTTCTAGTCTATTTTCTATTTTATTATAATCTTTTCTATCCAAAGTTAAAATTAATTAATTAATTAAAAAATTTGAATTCATACTATTCGAAATTCGAATTTCAGAAGATGGTTGTATATTCTTTCTATTTTATTCTTCTAAATTATATTTTTTTTCTATTCTGTTCTAATCTTTTCTATTTGAATTATAAATTTTGGAAGAAGGTTATTTACTTACTTATATACATCTGTCACATAAAAAAAAGATGTGAAATGGCTGTCACGGATGTCGATCGCAAGGCAAGTACATATGCTGTATGTCATTGTCCACTTACCACAACACCTGCCATGAGTGCCACGACACCGGCCACGAGTGCCACGACACCGGCCACGGTGCCACGAGTGCCACGTGAACGGCCACGAGTGCCACGTGACCTGCCACGTGACCTAGTTGTGGATTGTCTACTTGCCACGTCACCTGCCACAAGTTATGGGGCTCCTGGCACCAAGTGACCCCCAGATATGGGCGATATTTCAAGTACTTTTCTGCAGCAGAGAATGACATTTTGTGACCCGACTTTGGGGCCACGTATCTCGGGGCCACTTATAGCTAGAAACCCCAAATTTGGTATGCAAACACAGTAGAACTAGCATTACAACGGGGTTACTTGGTGATAGAAACCCCAAATTTGGGGTTATTGTAGTGCCAGTTGTAATGTGTTTACATACCAAATATTTTGGGATTTCTAGCTATAAGTGGCCCCGAGATACGTGGCCTCAAAGTCGGGTCACAAAATTTAATTCTCTGCTGCAGAAAAGCACTTGACAGATCGCCCCTATCTGGGGGTCACTTGGTGCTAGGAACCCCATAACTTGTGGCAGGTGACGTGGCAAGTGGACAATCCACAACTTGGTCACGTGGCACTCGTGGCCGGTCGCGTGGCACTCGGACAATGACATACAGCATATGTACTTGCCTTGTGATCGACATCCATGACAGCCATTTCACATCTTTTTTTTTATGTGACAGATGTAAGTAACTAACCATCTTCCAAAATTTATAATTCAAATAGAAAAGATTAGAACAGAATAGAAAAAAAATATAATTTAGAAGAATAAAATAGAAAGAATATACAACCATCTTCTGAAATTCGAATTTCGAATAGAATAAATTTGAATTTCGAATAGTATGAATTCAAATTTTTTAATTAATTAATTAATTTTAACTTTGGATAGAAAAGATTATAATAAAATAGAAAATAGACTAGAAAAACAGTAACCCCAAATTTGGGGTTTCTATCACCAAGTAACCCCGAGATACATGGACCCAAATTCGGGTCACAAAATATTTTCGAATCCGGTTGAAATAGTTTCAAATGCAGTTGAAATAATTTCGAATCATGTTGATACTATTTCAACCGGATTCGAAAATATTTTGCGACCCGACTTTGGGTCCATGTATTTTGGGGTTACTTGGTGATAGAAACCCAAAATTTGGAGATGTTGTAGTGCTAGTTCTACTGTGTTTGCATACCAAATTTGGGGTTTCTAGATACAAGTGGCCCCGAGATATGTGGCCCCAAAATCGGGTCGCAAAATGTCATTCTCTGCTCCAGTAAAGTGCTTGACATTTTGCGACCCGACTTTGGGTCCACGTATCTCGGGGTCACTTAGTGATAGAAACCCCAAATTTGGTATGCAAACACAGAAGAACTAGCACTACAACATCTCCAAATTTGGGGTTTCTATCACCAAGGAACCCCGAGATACATGGACCCAAAGTCGGGTCAAAAATATTTTTAGATTCGAAAAAATTCGGATTCGGTTAAATTCGTTAGTATTGTAATTCGGTAATTCGGATGCATCCGAATGTCCAAATAATGAAAAATTCGTCCGAATTTCGATTCGGAACAAAACGAAATGCACATGTCTACTCGTGATATAGGGGGACAGCAAATCCAACAGACGGTGAAATACGGGGTCCGTCATCCTGAGATAATTCCTGAAATCATCAGGGTTATTCTCATGGATTTCCCGCAGCAGAGGCATATGAGAGAATTGGTCCCGCTGGAGCAACCAATTCTTAGTCCATGAACTCCTCCTCACCCTGTTCACAGACTGAACTCGGGTTACAGTGTTAACTGCAACACCAAGTCCAAAGCCAGCACGAGCTCGAGAATGAGAACGCACTTCAAACATGGTTTTAAACCGGTCGGCTGGTCAGAAGGCACTCAAACAGAACGCACCGTGGAACAGCAAGGCCTGAGAAGAACGATCTGAAAAACAGGAAACGAACGGCCAAGAAGGCACTGCAAGGCAGTAACGACCTGACTGCACGCACTGAATCACAAATACAAACCCACAAGCACAAATTGAACAACAGGAAACGATCTGTAAAGCACGGAGACTGAAAAGCGCGAATCGGCTCTCACCAAACTTTTACTAACACGCGGTAACACGAAATCAGCAAAAGCAGCCCAAGGGGTGGCGCCATTAGATTTGTTCGGCCCTTTTATAGCGCGTCGTACGTTTTGAACGTGCCGTCGTTTTCTTGCCGTCGGTTTTTTGACTGATGGTGTGTGGCCAAGACTGATGAAAAACAGTTTCATCGGATTTCCGATGGACAAATCCATAGGTTATCCGATCGTGTGTACAGGGCTTAACAGTTCCAACTTGAAGGAGCTGTAGTTTGCAGGGTTTCTCTCGGTTGGATGAAGGCTGCGGCTGGCATAAGCAATAACCCGTTCCTTACCATCTTGCATTTGTCAGAGCACGGCCCCCAGGCCCTGGTTACTGCCATCAGTTTGTAACCGAAAGGGAAGGGAGAAATCAGCAAAGGCCAATACAGGGGCTGACACCAACCGTTGTTTTAAGAAGTCAAATGCCTCTTGTTGTTCCAGTCCCCATTCCACCCTATTGTGACCTCCTTTCTGGTCTACTCCATGTAGTAATTTCTGGATTGGAGCAGCATGATGGGCGTAGTGCTTGATGAAACGTCGATAGTGCCCTGCTAACCCTAGGAAGGCTCTAACTTCAGTCACAGTTGATGGTGCCTTCCATTCTTGTATTACCTTGATTTTCTATGCATTGGGGAGCACACCCCGTTTTGAAATGACATGTCCCAAATATTCAATCTCACTTTTGAACAGGTGGCATTTTTTTAGCTTAAGCTTCAGCCCATACTGATGTAGCCTGGCTAGAACAGCATCGAGGTGGGCGAGGTGTTCCTCAAAGGTGGCAGAGAGCACCACTATATCATCAAGATAAATCAGGATGCTATCCAAGTTCATATCCCCAAGACAATGCTCCATTGTCCTTTGGAAGGTAGCAGGTGCATTGTTCTGCCCGAAAGGCATTCTCTTAAACTGCCATAGTCCCATAGGGGTGATGAAAGCAGTTTTTGGTCGATCTGCTTTGGCCACAGAGATCTGCCAATACCCACTGGCGAGATCAAGTGTGGAAAATTACTTGGCATTCCCTAGAGCAGTTAGGGACTCTTCAAACCGCGGCAGGGGATAGGCGTCTCTTGCAGTGACAGCATTCAACCGTCTATAATCTACACAGAAGCCGAGGGTGCCATGCTTTTTCCGCACTAATACAACGGGAGCTGCCCATGGGCTCTTGCTGTCTTCAATTACGCACTGCTGCATCATCTGTTCCAACATCTGCTTGACTTCCTGATAAAGGTAAGGGGGTATGCTTCTGTAGCGATCCCGGATGGGTGGATTTCTTCCTGTTGAGATCTCATGTTCAATTCCATTGCTACAGCCCAGGTCAAAATCCCCCTGGGAAAACGTCTTTGACCACTTATCCACCAGTTGCCTTACTGATTCTACCTGAGTGGGTGTGAGTTCCTCAGTGGACAGCTGTAGAAGTGGAAGTATCTGTTCTCCTACCCATGCTGGGTCTGCTCCTGCTGACTATTTGGCAACATTCAATTTAGCTACATAGCGTCGTCCGTGAAATTTCTGGAGCTCTATGTGGTCAACTTTGGGAGAAATCACACCTGTAATCAGGGCCAGTTCCGCCACTGGTGTCCCCAGGGGCAGGTGAAGTGGAATCGTCTTGCTGTTCCACATCCTAACTAGCACGGTGACTTGACGAACTACTGTGAGAGTTCTAGCAACAAATGGGGCCATATCTGAGGGTAAGGGTTCCACTAGCACTGGGATGGTCTTCAGTCTATGGCATGATCCAACATTCATGGGAAGTACAAGTTCTTTGCAGGGAGGTATTACAATCTCTGTCCCAAAGGGAACCCTTACAACACCAGCCTTGTCATTAATGTTTGCAATACTTGCGTCAGAGTCCTTTAGTGCTGCCAAGTTAAGGAGCAGCTTTCCAACTTCTTTAGGTGGTCCCAGGTGTGTAGGACATCGTTTTAACAGCTCAGGCCTCAGCCCCTGGATGATATTCATGCCCAATATCACCTGCGGCCGTCCTTTTCTGGATGCTTGTGTAACCACAACACCTTTTTGGCCAAGGTCCTGTCCCCACAGTTCTACTTTCATCCAGGTAATCCCGACCACTTCTACAGGAAGTTCGTTGGCAGCTGTCAGTGAGATCCAGGGGGTATCCTGACTCATTTTCTTCTTTGGGAAGTATCGCTGGAACAAAGGTTCTGGTAGAATGGTGACTTGGGACCCAGTGTCGAAGAGACATTCGACCTCTTGGCCATTGAAGTACCCGTGTACCACAGGGCAATCGACCACCATGTCCTCCGCGTGTGACGGGGAGTTGTTTTGCTGGGCCGCCCCACTGCTTGACTCCTAGCGGCGGGTCACTCTGAGTTTAATGGCTCCCTCGGTATTCGATCAGGACAGTCCCTCAAGCGATGTCCCTTTTGTCGACAGACCCAACATGAAGAGGGTGACCTCTCCCGTCTTGGTCATCTGCGAGGCGGTGATCGGTTTCTCCATGAAGGGGTGTGCTCCCTTGGCCCCCTTGGATTGTCTCGCTCACGTCTCAGCGTGGCAAGTTCTGTCTGGAGCTGGGCCATTCCTTCCGTCAGCTTGTGGATGGCGCCTCCCACGGAGCTGTGTGTTCAGTTTGTGGCGGTTTACATGGTTTATCACCTGTGCTGGCCATGAGGATGTCCGTACTGGCACGTCTGGGTTCTGAATATAGGATAGCTGCTTCTAGAATTTCGTGGAATTTTAAGTTTGGGTTACTTCTGTCCTTTTCTTGTAACTTTTCTCTGATTTTGTCAGACAAAAGCCCATCCGTGAACTGATCCTTCAGCCACCCATCTGTATCAATCCAGCCAGCACCTCCTGCTCGCCTCCTCTCCTTGCGGCGGATCTCGGCTGCTATATCCTGCAGTTCCAGGGCGTACTGCGGAATGGATTCTCCCACTCTCTGCCTTCTACTGATAAAGCGAGCTCTAAGATCCCCTAATGCAACCGTCTGGGTGTACACTGCTTCCAAGCGGCTGATTATCTTGTCTAGAGAGTCCTGGTCCTCTGCTGGAAGGTGTAGGATCAACTTCCTTGCTTTACCTTCAAGGGCATTAATGGCCAGGTCTGCCCTGATCTGGCCCTGTCTACTTACTCAGCTGTTGTGGTAGCAATCCTGCCAGCAATAGAGAAGCTATGGCAGACTGTTTAACTCCCTCAGTGCCGCTGCTGACTGGTTCTACCATTGTGCTGCTCTCTTCATCACTGTCTGACATGGCTGATCCTGTTCGTGATGCCAAGTGTTGTGTAACGGTTTCAGCCAAATGATCAGACCAGTGGTGATGTGCAATTTTTACTTTACTTAACAATGAACTTCAACATAAATTGTACCGGAGATCGTGTGAACACGGGTATACAGTACAGAACATTAATATGAACCGTAAAGAAAGAGGATATAACAATTATACTGCTGTTCCACTAATGTCCACTAGGTGGCAGCAGCGTGTTCTGAGTTCAAGCTACAGATAGAATAGAGGGCTAAAGAATCTCACGTGTCCAAGTTAGTAATCGTTCGTTCAACAGACTGTGAGCTGAGTGGACCTCCTGCTGGCACAAACTTCATGCTGGCACTGCTTTCTACTTGCTTCGGTCAGGAGGTTCTGGTGGCTGTAGATAGGGCCAACCCACCTCATGGACAGCTTCCGAAAATGGACTGTAACAGAGTCCTCTCAAGTGACTGGGGCTTGGAAAGATTCTGCGTGCTCTTGTGTTCACTGCTGGTGGCCCGCACACCAGACTTAACAGGGGAGGACCCAGCACCTGGGAACAGCTCACTTGCCCAGTCACTGCTGTCTCATCAGGCAGGATCTCTCTGAGCACAGAAGGCTGTGTGGAGCTGACATTTATATGCCCCGGGCGTGTCCAGGAGCTCAGAGGATTGTGGGGAGTTGAGTTAAAGGGACCTGCACCGGAATCTGGACAAAGGGGCATCCCACTACAAGGCCTAGTTGTCACTGCTCACCTTCACCATCACAAGAGTGAGCTCTCAAATGCTGAGCTCAGAGCTACTGCATCAGGTGAGAGAAAGAGTATGTGAGGGGGTTTGAATCAGAGAAAGAGCTCACTCCTGTAAAGGTGGAGGTGAGCAGTGATGACTAGGCCTTACTTAGCAATGTCCTGGGAGTACTTAGCAACATCCTGGGAGTATTACAGCCCGGCTTTATAAAGGTATGTAAACGGCCTACACCTATAGCAATGGTATTATTCAACTTTAGTCAGAGCTGCACAATTTGTTTTAATCTACAATCATCCACTTCCTGCATAGGCATGTTTTTTGTAAAGGTGAACTATGCTTTTAAGTATGTTCAAAAGCCAGCATTATACTGCCCAACAGCAAATTATCTGATGGATCATGTGATCTTTCAAGTTTTTCAAACCTGTCTGACTGTTGTTACTGAGATTGGTCAAACACATGCTACCTCATTATACTGTATATAATATCATTGCCTGACTTAGCTCAAAACATTGCCAGTATTTTCATCTTCCCTACAAAATTGGTTTTGTTTAGTGGTGTCCCTCATTCCCTGCTTGATTTTCCAACAGAATAAATGGAGAATCTGTCAAAAGAATAAAGGTTCCTTTCCCCAGCCAGGAACTGGGATGGCCATGAGATTTAAGAGGTGATATCAGTATTCATCCAAACTGCCATTTAATATACACTTAGAAAATCTTATAACATGTTCATTAGTTTATGATATCTCTAATTACCTGTCAAAAGAGGATATCAATGTTCGTAGTTGTCTCATACAAACAGTAGAAGATGCATGTATAAAGCATTTCCTGTCCAACAAATTATCCTGGACTTTACAAAGACTTTGGTAATTGGCTTTCATAGATCTTCATTATGTGCTTCTCTATTGTTCCTCATGCCGCGTACACACGACCGCTTTTCTCGACGAGAAAAACTGCATTTTTTCTTTTCGCCGAGAAAAACGATCGTCTGTGGGCTTTATGTCGTTTTTCTCGTCGAGAAAAACGGCATAAAAAACGACGAGAAAAATTAGAACATGTTCTAAATTTTCTCGTCGTTTTTTCCAGCATTTTTTTCCGCGGCAGTTTTCCCATAGGGAAGAGAAAAAATGACGGGAAAAACGACCGTGTGTAGGGAACCAAGCGGTTCCCTCATTTTTCCTGTCATTATTCACGGCGGTTTTTTAACCGCCGTGAATAATGATCGTGTGTACGCGGCATCACTCTTCTTCCCATATAGGGAACACTTGAAACACTGAGCTGGAGGACTGTGAGCCATAACTAATTCCCAATATGAATGTAGTAAGCATGTAAATGAAAAGGGAGCTTAGCGGAGTCTTTGTTTTGGTCCACATCATTATTTCTAGTGGATCTCTGTATCAAATCACAAAGCATGCTCAATGCAAGAACAGCAAACAGCAGAGAAGCCTACCTTGCACCAAAATATTGGCATAATACTGTACTTGCAATATATGAAGGCTAAACTGATTGTATGAAACCCTAAATCAGTTGTTAAGTATGTTTGCCATCATGCTTGCCTCCAGGACTTTTCCAGAGCCTCTCCCATCCTATGGCACTCCCTACCCCAATCTGTCTGACTATCTCCTACTTTGTTTGCTTTTAGACGATCCCTGAAAATCCTTCTCTTCGGAATAGCCTATTCTGACCCCACCTAACAACTGTACTTTTTATTTCTCCAACAGCTCATTCCCATACAGCTATTACCTTTTGGAACACTTGACCCTCCCTCTTAGATTGTAAGCTCTAACTAAAAGAGATTCTCTTGCCATGTTTTTAGTGCTGTCTGTGCCCCCATTTGGGAGACTCATCCTCACTATTTGCCCTGTTTACCATTATCATAGAAAGTGAAAGTTGAAAGAAATTCCCAAATTTTGGGTTGACACCAGAACAGAATTAGAGGGGGAAATCTTCCAATCGGGACACTAGTTCTGGTGACATGCTGGGATTCCCTCACCTTGGAGGGATTTCTTTTTACTTCCCGTTTTTTTTATGGGAAATGGGACACAGATAGCAAAAAAAAAAAGAAATCACAGGGATTATAACTCTCCCTTACTCTATCCAAAAAAAAAAATTTTTTGCCATTAGTTCTACTATAAGAAAATCATTTTTTGCAAATCATTTGTAAAATCAATAGTCACAAAAAAATTATGTGCTTCAGAAATCTGAATACGAGTCATGGTGCCCAGTGTACTGAAAAATACATCTGGAGTTTACTAGTAAAAATATATATATCAATAGTAGACAGACAAAAGGCTTCCAATGTAAACATTAATATATAAGTGGGGCGGAGATTTTGGTGCTGACATTGCACAATTCTGGGTCGGCAGTGGCTTTAGGATGTGTGTTTATTGATTCACTGTCCTTTACTTGCTACATGATCCTTTTAACATTAAATACTACACTATTGGAATCTTTCTCTGGCTCTTGGTGAGCTTTGTTCATTCATAGTTGGAGGCTTTCTAAACGAGAAGTCTTTGGAGTCCCTATGCTGCAGTGTTTCCTGTCTGAACATCATGCTGTTTTAGGCATTTATGCTGCTGTGATGGCAGCTACTTACTTTGGTGAGTTTGCAATTCACTTGGTGGTGGGAGATCACTGAATCTAAGAAGAACTGCCTTATCAGCACTGGTGCTATTGTTTTGCAATTGTCATAATATTGGACACTACATTGGGATTTCAGTTTTGTACTTTAATTCTGATTCGTCATATTTTTTTTGCTTTAAAAGTTTTATATTTTATTTCTGAGGCGCTACACTTTAATTTTGAAAATATTAATATGGAACTTTTTTAAACTGTCTGCCTTGATCTGTGTGTGATGTACTGTATGTAGAGGAAGATGAGGAGATGTGATCTGTGCCGTGTTTACTGAAAGCAAAGAATGGTCAGAACTTTCCAAATGAAAGACCCCTATCAGTGCCTAGATTTTATATAAGGAACATCCCCTCATAAGGCTTCTGTAAAAACCAAGTACTTAGAAAACTGAAATTACATCTTCCTCTGCCATAATCATGAACAGCAGAAAATTCTGATACTAATTTTTTACTGTGTTAAATGTAAAGTAATGAAAATTTGAAGGATGAATGGTTTTTGGATAGATTTTTGAATGAAATGCCGCTTGTCTCTTTTTACGTTAAATGAACGCACTCTTTTGGCAGCTCACCACATGTCATTCTTCAATTTGTTAAGAAATACGGAGAAGTCTATTTTAATGAAGTGCAAGTGAGGTGGGTTAAAGACTGCCTTTAATGTGTCAAATAGCATTAAGTAACTGACTCTTTAAGCAAAGGAAGAATGAATGGTGTAATGGCATTTCCAATAATAATAATGAAGTTGATTGTCTCAAGACATCCTATTGATTCTCTATGATACTCTAAATCTATATTGCAAACACAAAATGAGCAAAGCACTTTTCAATCATCTTTTTCTAACAAATGAATTTACATATTACAACAATATTTTAACATGTCTACCTTCAAAAGACTTTGATTCGTCAAATTGTAGGAATCTTGTTGTATTATCTCAAAAGGTATAACTCCAGGGCATCATCTCACCGCGGTATATATGCAGGCTGATGGTCACACCATAAACAAAAGGAAGAAAGCCTACCAAGAAGGTCACTTCAGTGGCACACCACGGTGGAATAAAAATATTTTTTGTAGAAAAACGCACCATTGCAGTCACAAAACAGCACAAATTCAGTGAATGACCATACAACAATATTAAAAAGACAACAATGTCATTGTGAGGAAATTGCAGCTGCGCAAGCACCCATTCATTCAATCAAACACACTGCTAATTAATCTAATAATCAAGGATTGTAGAAAATTTAACTTGATTGCCATAAAATAATGTAACAAAAATAACATCACAGTCCAAAATTACTTTGAACCAAAAAGGGGAAGTGTGTATGAAACACACCTGTATAATTGCGGGTGCTGGCTTGCAGATTGAGAGTTCATTAGAGCAGAGTCCCAACTGTGATTGGCAAAATGCTCACTGCGGCATGGTGGTTAGCTGGTTGATACAGACTGGATATGTTTGAGATCAGTTTAGCTGGAGTCACCCACTTGAGGCTTAATTATCTGTACAGGAGGAGGAGAGTGGCAAGAGAGGATCAAAGCAGGGAAGAAAAAGCCACTCCACCTATGCAGCACTGTCAGTTTCTATTGGTATAACACCAGAATATTGTAAAGATCTCACCATCTCCACTGTCTCCACTATACTTCCACCTTTCTGATGGTCACACCATTGTGAATATAACTGGGCACAACTTGGCAATCTGGATATACTAGGGCCCCCAGCTGTACTTATGTTATGGATATTTAACCTAGTATGGAGCAGTGCATTGTAACATCAAGAAATGTGTCTCCACAAATTTTGGGGTTTTGGACACTGTTTTCTTGTTGAATAGAAGATCTATGGGTCGACCCTGGTGTTAACATGTTTTTATCTGCAAAAATTTGTTGAGATTTATTATACATATGCGATAGGCGTGGATCCTGGGGAAGCGATCCTTCTGCAAAACGCATCGATCCTTGATGCCATGTTGGAGATAACAGTATAAATTTCACTTATGTCCTTTGTCTGGATCCACACATGATTTTATGTGTTCCTGATTTATTTTTTATATAGTTGTATATAATCTCTTTGTGGCACATTTAAAGTTTCAACACCTTAGCCCCTACTGGATGTAGGTGGGAGGTGTTTCCTTTAACTAAATAAAGACACCAGTCCATCCATTTCAACGCACGTGTGTGTGTGTATGTGTCATTACAATTTCCCAGTTCCTTGTATAGTGTATACGCTAAGATGCTCATTTAAAAGCTTTTTTACATTATCAACACTCCCTTCTGACAACAGCAACTGTGGAAGGGAGTTCACCATCCATATCATTCTAACAGTAAAGAACCCCTTACACGGTTTAAGGTTCAACTGCTTCTTGTCCAACTTCATTGTGTGATGACACAATGCATGCATGCATTTCTTCTTAAGAGACCTAAGACTGAATAATTTCCTCCATCTGCTAGGATCACCATTTAGTTATTTGTATAACTCTTAAGCGTCTGTTCTCCAGAGAGAATAATGCCGCGTACACACGGTCAGACTTTTGACAGGGCAAACCTCCGTCGGAATTTCCGATGGAAAAATAGAGAACCTGCTCTCTATCTAAGTCCGTCGGAAATTCCGACAGAAAAAGTCAGATGGGGCATACACACGATCTGAATATCCGATGAAAAGCTCCCATCGGACTTTTTCCATCGGAAATTCCGACCGTGTGTATGCGGCATAAGTTTAATGTTTGTAATCATAATTTCTTCCAATAGTTTTTATACTATTGATGTTAGGCTTGCTGGTCTGTAATTTCCAGGTATATATTTTGGCCCTTTTTTGAATAATGGTACCATGTTAGCTTTTTTCCAATCTCTAGTCTAAACAAGACTACACAGGAAGATCTGGAAAATATTTCAAGAAGGTGGCAGATAACTGATCATAATTCTATCATTCCAAATTTGATTTATTCGTTTTAAGTGGACTTATACATATGATAGCCATAATGTATATTTCCAAATGAACTAACACTATGCGAAAATAATGAGTATGTTTTATGCTACTGATTAGGTACATCATAAATATATTTTTTGAAACTCTTTTTATAATCATTAAATCAGATAAATGTTACAAATAGTTCTCTGCAGTGTTGTTTGGCAGACAGACAAAACCATTGCAGGTGCAACTTACTTCCCAATAGAGATAGCTGCATGATTCTTGCACATGTTGCCAAGGAAGACATAAAAACCTACATTTACCAAGTCTTACCGCTGGTTAAATTTTTCTCGACTGGAATGATCCCACAATGTGCAATGGCTTAGCACCTTGGTAGTGTTTTCAAACCCAGTACATTGGCAAAATTCAGTGAAGGAGTCTTTAGAATTCAGTGGAAATGTACAAATCAGCAGGGAATATTTAACCGCAAATAATGCAAAATTGCAGAGTCTAAGCTTCTAAGCAAGGGCTGGATGACAGTTTCCTTTAAAATGCATCATAAATAAATGTTCCAATTAAAATATATATTTTTTTTAAACAGGCAACTTGGGACCGAGATCAGGAGCAAACATACTCTTAATCAGATTCAGGTGCTTGCGCACACATTCATCTTGCCTGTACAGTGCCCCAATAGCTTGCAATTATGGGGGGCTCTGTAAAGTAGAACCAGAGGTTGACCATCCCCATATAGTTTACATCTTCCTACCACCTATTCCTTTCTATTAGCCAGCAATGTGATGGCAACATGAAGCCATAAGTCGGGAAGGGTCTGAGCTATTTGCAATTTCCTTTATAAAGAATCCTGGAATTTTAAGCTATTGTGACGCTCTGCACCTAAAGATGCCTGCTATTCAAAAGAGGGAACAGCTTACCGTATCATCTCTAAACCATCATACAATGTTACCTTAATGGCTGTGGCATTGGATTGGGTCTACTGATTCTGATAATGTAACAGAAAGTAATGCCAATGGTGATTGTGTATCATTTTAATGGTTGATGAATGTAGGCATTTACAGTATGCCTTAACTCCACCCAAACTCTTTCTGTAGTTAGTCATCTTCAGGCTCCATTTAAACATAGCAGGACAAAGCTGTATGCAGCAACCTAAAGAATTTATAGAAACCAATGGGACAACACAGTTGTCCTGCATGTGCTGTTCTAATCCAGGTCCTCAGAAATACCTTTGTTGATAGAATCTATTAAGGTTGCATAAGCATGCTCTGTTCACTTTAAACTGAGGATGAAGTAGGCAAATCCTGAGCAAGACATGATGGGTCATAACCACCCAGCTACATAGGCCAAGACAAGATATAAAAGATTTGCTTGCAGGCATAATATGCAAAAGGTGATGGAGACTCAGGCAAGCGCTTATTGGCACTGGACTAGCACCTCTGTAGAGCAGAAATCATAAGAACCAATGAGGGGCAAACTTTTGTTTTGCTTAAGAGTTGGTTAAAATGTAATTCTAGGTAAACCTCTTTTCTTAGTGTTGGATAGAGTGGGGAAAGATTATATTAAAAGTCAGGTTTTTATGACAGGCTGTGTCCCTATTAGGAAAACCCAACATTTTAAAGTTGTCCACAAAACTAAAAGTTAGGGGAAATCTTCCAACGGGGATACCTGTTCCAATGACAAGCCCAAAAGAAGGACATTTTCCTCACGTTCCAAGATTTTTCTAATATCCTGTTGCAAATTTCACTCAGTACTCAAGGTTGTCTGTACTGATCTGCTTTCATTTATCCTGTAAATACTAGTTTGTCTGCAGCGACCATTATGAGGAATGTCTTTCTGTCAACACCATATGGTGATCTTCAGGGAAGGAACTTGTGTGTGTATGTGTATATATTAGGGCTGTTACTGATTAAAATTTTCGTGTTCGATTAATCCAATTTTTTTTAATCGATTAATCGACTAATTTTGATTAATTATAATGCACATACAGATCCAACTACTTTTAGCTGATCTCCTTGCAGGCCGATTCCCAGTGCAGCTACCAACCACTGGAAAAATCGATAGCAGGATACAAAAAACACACAAAGGCAGCGCTCGATGGGAATAGCATTAAAACTTTTATAGTCTTCAAGTAGGTAACAAAATAAATATTGCACTGGAGATAAAATCGATGTAGCTACATAAACTGTAAACATGGTGCGAGTAATACCAAACGGTAGCAAAAGCAGTCATAAAAACCTGTAGCTAAGTATGATACTGGTATAAAAATGTGTACAACAATACCACTGCTGAATCCAGATGAGGAGGGGTAACATCAGTCCGTTGGCATGTAGATGTCCCGTGAAGGGAACTATCACAACTCCCAGTGGATGGCTGTAGAATCCCAGGTTGATAGAGGGAAGTGATAGAGGGAAGTGTAACAGCCTTTGCGTGTGGCAGATAGTAAGGTCCCGCCAGCATGCAGATATGAAGGCACAGCAAAGGAGCCCTTCAGATGGACACGGCAAGCCCAAAGAGTTTTGATCAATCAAAATAATTTTGATCGATCAAAACAATTAATCGATTAATCGAGGAATTAATAGTTAATTTCCACAGCCCTAGTATATATATCTATATATATATATATATATATATATAGATATAGATATATATATATATAGATATATATATAGATATATATATATATATATAGATATATATATGCGCACAGTATATATACACACTATATTACCAAAAGTATTGGGACACCTGCCTTTACACGCACATGAACTTTAATGGCATCCCAGTCTAAAGCCCTGTACACACGATCGGATTTCCTATGGATTTTAAACGGATGGATTTTTCCATCAGAAATCCGATGAAGCTGACTTCCATCAGTCTTGCCTACACACCATCAGTCAAAAAAACGATCGTCCCAAACGCCGTGACGTAAAACACTCAGACGAGCCGAGAAAAATGAAGTTCTATGCTTCTGAGCATGCATCGAATTGATTCTGAGAATGCGTGGGTTTTTTATCCGATGGAGTTCCCCACAGACAATAATAATTTGCTATTGTTTTTTTTCCCCATCGGCTAAATTTAAAACATGTTCTATTTTTTAACACCGATGGAAAAAAGACCGATGGGGCCCATACACGATCGGTTTCTCCAATGAAAAAAGTTCATCGGACTGTTTTCATCGGTAAAACCGATCGTGTGTACAGGGCTTTAGTCTTCCAGAAGCGCATTTGTGAGGTCAGGCACTAATGTTGGATGAGAAGGTCTGGCTCGCAGTCTCCCGCTCTAATTTATACCAAAGGTATTCTATCTGGTTGAGGTCAGGACTCTGTGCAGGCCAGTCAAGTTCCCCCACCTCATACTCGCTCATCCCTGTCTTTATGGACCTTGATTGTACACTGGTCCAAATCATTTGGTGGAGGGGGGATTATGATGTGGGGTTGTTTTTCAGGGGTTGGGCTTGGCCCCTTAGTTCCATTAAAGGGAACTCTTTTTTTTCTCACAAAAATAGTGATACAATTTTACATATGAATATATCTCATCTATATAACACAGCCTCTATTTTGCCCCTGTCATTCTCTTAGCAAGTACAGATTACTATTACTCATACTACGAGGTTATATTATTTTATTACTATCTCATAGTTATTCAAACTTTCATAGTAATCTAATAAAAGACAGCACAGTTTCTAATTTTGTTATATTTTCCTTAACGTTATCGTCAAGAAAATCAAAGAAAGAGATGGATCATTTACTACTGCGAGCTTTAGGGATTCTGTTCCCTATATATAAGACAGGGAGCCCAGGCTTTACGATACTTCTCTTCTTGTTCTCTCCGCGTCATAATGAGATTTTCCATATATTGAATTTCTGTTATTCTAGCAAGCCATTGAGATCTAGTTGGAGGGACAGTACTTTTCCACAGAGTCAGAATACACACCTTCGCTGTAGTGCCTGACCTTACAAAAGTGCTTCTGGTAATATGGTCAAACATTCCCATAGACACTCCTAAACCTTGTGGACAGCCTTCCCAGAAGAGTTGATGCTGTTATAGCTGCAAAGGGGGAGGGGAACTCAGTATTGAACCCTACAGATTAAGACTGGGATGGCATTAAAGTTCACGTGCGTGTAAAGGCAGGTGTCCCAATACTTTTGGTAATATAGTATATATATATATATATATATATATATATATATATATCAAGTTCCTTACCTGAAGTTCACCATATGGTGTTGACAGAAAGACATTCCTCATAATGTTCACTGCAGACAAACTAGTATTTACAGGATAAATGAAAGCAGATCAGTACAGACAACCTTGAGTACTGAGTGAAATTTGTGATTTGAAATCAGAGGAGGAGGACTGTGCTCATTCCTTTAATGTGGCCCAGATGTTGTTGATTAGACTTTAATCAACAACTCACTTGAGGTATGTTGGAAAAAAGTGATATAGAAAGAACCAGAAGTTTGTATACTCTTCCACCTTCTCCAGATTACCAAAATAAGTGCTTCTAATTTGTCTGGAGCTTGGGACAAAATGTTGTAAAGTCAATATTAATCAAAAGTGTAAAAATGATATAGATGTTTCCAAAGCTCGTTCAACAGAGAGGAGACAAGCACTTGCATCATGTGCAATGCCCTGTGCAAAATGTAGTTTTGTAATGAGAGTAAGGTAAACAAAAAGGTTGCCGCACTCCATGTTCACATCTTGAAAAGTAAAAAAAAAACATGAAGAGTATGATTATTCTAACTTATTTTAGGCAAACAATGGTGCTTATAAATTAATCAATTTGGGTAAGGGTAAACTTTATTATGTACTATTGTCCACAGAACAGTAGTCCTTCCTGCAAATTTAAAACTGAACTCACCTGAGCACACTAACTTTTATATACTGTGTATATATATATATATAGGAAGGCCAGTATGCTGGCCTGAAATTATGGGAGGAGTTCGAGGGGTACTTAAGCAGACCATCCACCATGGTCAGTGTCGGCTCTAGTGCGCGGTAATACGACGTCACCAGCCCGACGCTGCACAGCTCACAACGTCCGTGCAGTTGCGTTCGTACCATCCAGATCGCTCGCAGTTGATCGTGTCCTCGCTCGCTGTCGCAGGTAGGACCGGTCGTTACCATTCGAACGAATCGTAGCGCCGGTATACGTTTCCCTCTTTTACAAGTTACACGGCTCACAACCCCGTGTTTTCTCCGTTTGCATTTTATGTCTACTGCCTAGTCCAGTTGTCTTTCGAGCCCTGTCGCACTCAACGTTACGACCGTAACGGCCCGCCTAGACACTACGTCTCACAGAGCTTTTCCGGTTCTACGAATTACTCATACAGCTCGCAAGCCACTTACTATAAGTCGCGCATATGATACCCGGTCGCCGGACTGGCGTCCCACTCTTCGTTTCCTCTTCCCATCTACTGATGCCCTACACCTCCTACGATACTCTCCCTTCACCTAACTGATGCCCCACACCTCTTACTACATACGACAGACACCAACAGCCGGTCCGAATCTAGTCGCATAACATCGGCACTACAGTTCGGACCCTCGGCAATCACAAGCCCCTTCAACTTCGAAACACCGATCAGTTGATCCGAGTCCAGTCGTATCTCCGGCGCTATGATTCGGATCCGGCGCTTCAAACCCCCTCGTGTCGCAGCCATAACCAATCCGAATCCAGTCACAGCATTGGCTCAAAGATTCGGATCTCTGGAATACACGATTGATCCGAGCACAGTCGCACCACCGGCTCTATCGGCTCGGATCTATAAACATCAAACTTCTAACTGATCCGAATTCAGTCGTAGCATCGGCTCAAACATTCAGATCTCTGGCATTTACGATCAATCCGAGTCCAGTCGCATCACCGGCTCAATCGACTCGGATCTCTAGCAACAAACCTTTCTATCCGATCCGAACCCAGTCGAAGCATCGGCTCAAAGGTTCGGATCCTCCGCTAACACGACCGATCCGAGCACAGTCGCACTACCAGCTCAAACGGCTCGGATCTGCAGCATCAAACTTCTCTAGCCGATCCGAATCCAGTCGTAACGTCGGCTCTAAGATTCGGATCCTTGGCAAACACTATCAATCCAAGTCCAGTCGCACCACCAGCACAACGACCTTGCTTCCCTACACTACAGACCCCTCCAACCGATCCGAATCCAGTCGTAGCATCGGCTCAAAGCTTCGGATCTCTGGCATTTACGATCAATCCGAGTCCAGTCGCATCACCAGCTCAATCGACTCAGATTTCTAGCAACAAACCTCTCTTTCCGTTCCGAACCCAGTCGTAGCATCGGCTCAAAGGTTCGGATCCTCCGCTAACACGACCGATCCGAGCACAGTCGCACCACCGGCTCAAACGGCTCGGATCTGCAGCATCAAACTTCTCTAACCGATCCGAATCCAGTCGTAACGTCGGCTCTAAGATTCGGATCCTTGGCAAACACTATCGATCCAAGTCCAGTCGCACCACCAGCTCAACGACCTTGCTTCCCTACACTACAGACCCCTCCAACCGATCCGAATCCAGTCGTAGCATCGGCTCAAAGATTCGGATCTCTGGCATTTACGATCGATCCGAGTCCAGTCGCATCACCAGCTCAATCGACTCGGATCTCTAGCAACAAACCTCTCTATCCGTTCCGAACCCAGTCGTAGCATCGGCTCAAAGGTTCGGATCCTCCGCTAACACGACCGATCCGAGCACAGTCGCACCACCGGCTCAAACGGCTCGGATCCGCAGCATCAAACTTTCTAACCGATCCGAATCCAGTCGTAACGTCGGCTCTTAGATTCGGATCCTTTTGCAAACACTATCAATCCAAGTCCAGTCGCACCACCAGCTCAACGACCCAGCACTACAGACCCCTCCAACCGGTCCGAACTCAGTCGTAGCATCAGCTCAGACGTTCAGTTCATCGGCCATACGAAGTGCTAGTACATTTCCAGTCGCATTAGCGGCGCCTTTACGTTCAAATCATTCCCCAAACTATAAAAAAAAAAAATAATAATAATAATAATAATAATAATAAAAGAAAAAAAAAAATAATAATAATAAAAATGCGACTTTCTTCATGCATTACATACACACCTTACTTTAATTACTCCGGGTTCATCACGGACGGTCATCCCTACATACTCACAGTTCACAAACTTTCCTTCTTTCGCCTTCTCAGTAAGGCTGCTTTTCCTCGCAATCGCTGCGAGCATTCGACAAGTGGTTCAAAATCAGCCACTCATCATCTCCAGTAGTAACACGGCTACTCACCTTTTTCTCTGTCACTTTCCCCATACAGGTCAGTTTGAGATTGGGCTCCAGTTGGTCCACCCTGAACCAGGTTTGGACAGTATTCCCCTCGAAAAAAAAAAAAGGGGGGGATAATATACATATTTCCATATCTCCCTCGTCACAGGTTTCCGGTCGACCCACGTCTCGACCTCAACCAGACTTCAACTACTAGCGCACAAGACAGGTGCGTCAATGCAAGGCCCCCTCTTGCTTTCTCCTCGCACTCTTTCACGACATATGTTTCTTCACATACACAATTTGACCACTCGCTAGGCGCTAGTGACTGTCACATACTTCTGTGCACTACACTCTGTTTTCGAAGAGCGATCCAAGATCCTTCACCACACAGACAAGGTTGCCTAACATCCACCTTGCTGGCAGTGCGAGGGTTAGCAGACCGACCACACGTCAACCACTACAGATCGTAACATTCCTACTTAGCATACCAGACTTCAGCTACCCGCCCCAGCACGCCCTGGGGGCTCTGGTTCAATAGTTTGTGCCGAGCACAGACGGCACCTGAGCTATCGGTTATCTAGCCAGTCACCTCCTGACTCACCTCAGTTGCCTCGCATTCTTTTGAGTTTTCCAAATTTCACTCAACAGCACTCGTACGCAAACTAATCTGTCATCTACGCCTTTCGCTCCTTGCCCTGTCGTCACTGCTCTCCTTCTTCCTCCCCGTTTTCTAAACCCTTCTATCCCCTCCAAACCTCGCAAACTTACTCTAAACATTTGCATCCTTTTAGCCGACGCCATGTCGCGAGCCGACAGCAAAGTTTTCGCCTCACCATCACCCTTCGCGGGTCCAGCGGACGGCAATACACAGTCCCCCAGAGCTTGGACCACCCCCAGGCTACGGCCGAACTACGACGTATGGGCATTCCCTAACTGGCCTCAGCCAGGAAAGCCAAGCTTAGGCTGCTGTTTCCGCCACCAGCGGCAGCTTTACCAGACACACAAGCTCCACCGCAGTCGATATCCTCTGCAATTACCCAGCTGCACGCCTTGACGACCACACTGGCAACTGCAGTCACCGATGTCCAGGCTAGAGTAGGGGGCCCTGGAAACACGACCAGCCACGCCCCCATCAGCCCCAGTCTCCACCGACTGGCACAGTGCCAGCTTAACACCAACTGGAGCACTATTGACACAGAACCATTCTGCCGCCACTTCACCGGCCTTCGCTCCCCACTCTGTACAATCTGTCAATCTGCCACCCTCGCGACTGATTGGTGCTCTGAGCTGAGTCGCAGACATCCCCCCCAGCCTCCCTTCCACCTCCAATGCGCCTCATAAATTATCAGCAGCCACACAGTCCTCCCAGTCAGACAGACTAGGACATCCAATTCGAGCCCCAGGGGTGCAGCCATCTCCAACAAACTTTAATTTCAAGGGTTGCTTTTACCCCCACTGCAAACTTCTGCACATCTGTCTCCTGTACCAGAGAGCTCCCCTGGAAGTACCTGCGGCGCCAAGCAGCAGAGCCCAGCTTGTCTAGCCCGCGTGCACGTCGGGCGGCTTTGCTTTTTCTCATCACATCCAACTCCCTCTCTAGCAGCCTTCTAGGGCAGGGGTTCACTACAGGGTTCCACACCGGACTCATCACACTACCCGACTCTACCCACGAAAAAAAACAAAAAACGCTCTCAGTAGCCTCCGACGTAGAAGCTATCAGCACTCTGCTTCAGATCGAAATGGACCAGGGGTATATAATTGCCCCCCCTTTTTTCGCAGTCACCGTTCACAGTACGGAGAGTCAGCGCTATCGAACTTGTCAAGGGCAAGTTTTCTAATAAACTTTGATTAGTCTACTACTTATCCGCGCCTCATTCTTCTAACATACCCAGTTAAACTCCCTCATACCCTCAGAGGAGTTCTCGCTATATACTAAACCCCAAGAAGTCCTAGAAATTCTATAAGAGGTCTTTTAAATCCTCAACGTGCCCATAGCTGAGAAGAACGTAGAAAGCACGGCACAGCTCATCTCCTTCCTGGACATCGTCCTAGACAAACGCGCCATGCAGGCTAGCCCACCTCTCGGTAAACTGACGCGCAACAGGACAGTCGTCCATACGTTTACCGTCACGCTAGGGTGCACTAACACACAGCTACAATCCCTACTGGGCATGCTCAACTTCACGATGAGGATCATTCCTCAAGGGCGATCCTTTATCTCACGCTTCTTAGTGTTCCTCTCCCAGGCACAAGACCCTGACTAAGTCATTAAGCTAGACGCAGCCACTATAGCGGATCTGGCCATGTGGGACCAATTCCTTGAGAACTGGAATAGTAGACCCATGTTCATCCCATCAGCATCCCCTTCGTCACCACAGATAATCATGGACGTAGCAGCTTTCACAAGCTTCGCTGCAATTTTTGGCCATCATTGGTTCGTGGGACCGTGGCCGTCAGAGATACTCACAAATCCGCGTTTAGTCAGTCCTCCTCTCTATTCGAGATCTACCCCATAGTCGCAGCGGCTCAAGTATGGGGCTGCACCTGGGCAGGACAGGCCGCCACGTTCGCCACAGACAACCAGGCCACAGTCATTAACAGAGGCAGGTCAAAATCGTTGGCCACCATGGCCTTCCTACGCAGGCTGTTGCTACTTTCCCTACCACATCAGTTCAATATCCTCAGGGTCCACTTACCTGGTAAATGCAATACCTCGGCCGACGCACTATCCCGCTTAACTATGCCACATCCTTTCACTGGAGACCGGAGCCGACTATGTCTGGCATCACACGTTAGTCGCAACCAACTCCGCAATAAAATCGCACCTCCATGGTGCTACCTCCCTCATCAATGCATCCTATTCTTCCAATACACTAAAGGCCTACCGTACCGCCTGGAAGACCGACAGGTTCCTAGCCCCTAACCCCAGGGCGGTTTCAGGAAATCTCAGCCATATCTGGCCTTCATTTCCTACTGTCACACAATACCATCAGACTCTATTCAGCCGGCATCCAGCATTTTATCTCTCTACAAGACCCTACCAAACCTTCCTTGTTCGCCGCTCATGCGGTCAAAACCATACTTCATGGCATCCACAGGCAGCAACCACACACTAGTACCTAACGCTTACCAGTGACCAGCGCCATATTCCGGGACATGTCTGCTATCCTGTCACGTTCTCCCTTCGGTTATGGCCCAGCCTGGTAATTCAAGCAGCCATTACCTAGCCTTTTACCGTTTTCTGCGGCCCAGCGAATTTACCGTCACCAGTCCTAAATACCAAGTACTACGCAGGCACCACCTGACTCGCCACCAGAGTCATTTCATCCTACACCTGACGGTATCGGGAAACGCTACAATCCGGTCCCGGAGTAGACGTCAAACTTTTCCAGACGCACAACGCCTGGTGCCCTATGGCCGTTCTAGAGCAATTGGTATAGTCTACTGTCCGACCTATCAGAGGACAGCCCTCTACTACCTTTCCCAACTGAACCCCTAAGCAAGAACCAGTTCATCAGATAAGTCAGTACGCTCCTATGCATCTTAGGCCTTGACCCAGGTCGTTACTCAGGACATTCTTTCGCATGGGAGCAGCCTTTGCCGCATCGCGTAACAAAGTTCCAGACCACGCAATCAGGATGATGGGCAGGTGGAAATCCACGCGTTTCGCCCGATACGTCCCCAATCCTCAAACAGAATATGACGAGTCTCCAAACAGACTCGCTCTGTAGTTATTGTCTTGCACAATAAAACAATTCCTTCCCTAACCAAGTGTAATTTTGGCCCCTTCTCTTGGCATACCGTCCAGCAGGCCAGGCCACACTTCAGGTCTTATTTGTGTTGTTAGTCTTGTGATGTGTTTATGTGATCCATATCTCTTCAGACAGAGGGCTCCGACCATAAATAGGAAGGCCAGTATGCTGGCCTGAAATTATGGGAGGAGTTCGAGGGGTACTTAAGCAGACCATCCACCATGGTCAGTGTCGGCTCTAGTGCGCGGTACCCACCCACCCATATCCCCTTTTTTAGGGCACTCCTCTCTAAACAATTCTCAACAGAATTATCAATTATATCTATCTTAAGGTATGGCCCCTTCTCTTGGCATACCGTCCAGCAGGCCAGGCCACACTTCAGGTCTTATTTGTGTTGTTAGTCTTGTGATGTGTTTATGTGATCCATATCTCTTCAGACAGAGGGCTCCGACCATAAATATATATATATATATATATACACACAGTATCTCACAAAAGTGAGTACACCCCTCACATTTTTGTAAACATTTTATTTAGGGCTGTTACTGATTAAAATTTTCGTGTTCGATTAATCGTTTTGTTTTTTTTATCGATTAATCAACTAATTTCGATTAATTATAACGCACATAGATATCCAACTACTTTTAGCTGATCTCCTTGCAGGCCGATTCCCAGTGCAGCTACCAACCACTGGAAAAATCGATAGCAGGATACAAAAAACACACAAAGGTAGTGCTCGATGGGAATAGCATTAAAACAAGTAGGTAACAAAATAAATATTGTACTGGAGATAAAATCGATGTAGCTACATAAACTGTAAAAATGGTGCGAGTAATACCAAACGATAGCAAAAGCAGTCATAAAAACATGTAGCTAAGTATCATACTGGTATAAAAATGTGTACAACGATACCACTGCTGAATCCAGATGAGAAGGGGCTAACATCAGTCCGTCGGCATGTAGATGTCCCGTGAAGGGAACTATTACAACTCCCAGTGGATGGCTGTAGAATCCCAGGTTGATAGAGGGAAGTGATAGAGAGAAGTGTAACAGCCCTTGCGTGTGGCAGGTAGTAAGGTCCCGTCGGCATGCAGATATGAAGGCACAGCAAAGGAGCCCTTCAGATGGACACGGCAAGCCCAAAGAATTTTGATCGATCAAAAGAATTTTGATCGATCAAAGCAATTAATCGATTAATCGAGGAATTAATAGTTAATTTCCACAGCCCTAATTTTATTATATCTTTCATTTTCTTGAAATTATACTTTGCTACAATGTAAAGTAGTGAGTGTACAGCTTAAATAACAGTGTAAATTTTGCTGTCCCCTCAAAATAACTCAACACACAGCCATTAATGTCTAAACCGCTGGCAACAAAAGTGAGTACACCCTGTGGTAGTGTGGTACCCCACCAGTGTATGAATACAGGATTCTCAACCAGGCAGGTTGAGGGGCTCCAGGGTATTTGCTTGTTTGGGAGGAAACTGGCTTTTCAGTTTCCTCATGATTTACTAAAGTCCACTTTGGGACCCGGAGCTTGGGGATTTCTTAGAGATCCGGGTGGGATGAAATCCCCAGTCCTGGATCCGGGTTTTGAGACTCAACTGCACACTGATTGTTCAGGTGTGTGTGGGCCTGATAGTAGAATCAGGACCAGGATTCTGGGCCCCACCCTCCCGACGAGTGCAGGTGTGCACTGGGGAAGCCATAGAGTGCAAGTGTGCACTGGAGAAGTCAGAGAGTGCTTGTGTGCACAGTGGAAGCCAGAGACCCAGGTCTGAGGGTCAGAGCAGCAAGGGGCTGCTATCCAAATGGATGGTGTTGCAGATGGAATAGTCTATAGGAGACAGACAAGAGCCTGAAGTGGAAGGCCTGAGCAGCACTGCTGTATGTATAAGCCAGGAGGCTGAATGTCATTTTCAAGCGCACATTCTGTGGCCCCACTAACTGGGGTCACTCTCACATCATCATGGACAGTCTCGTAGCCAGTTCTTTTATACCTGAAATCAGCAGTTCCAGGCATCATTTCATTAAAGATAGTCTTACCCACCTCAGTAGTTGGGGTCTCCATCTTCATTTGAGTACGTTGTCTTAAGAACCAGTCCTCAGCCGCACATTTACTGGCCAACTCCCCCTGGTGGCCATGGGATGAAATCTCAGCAGGCATCTCCCACTGTTTAGCACCCCCTGCAGACACCACAGAAAACTCCTCCTTGTTGCCAGGGGTGACTGCAAACATATTTGCAAAGGGATCTTGGCCCAAAGGTAAAGAGTTCTGTTTAGCAACATTACCTCTAGGTGCACCCCAGAATATAGGGCAAGACAATATTTCGTGCCCCAGCTGGCCACATTCCAGGCATGGTACTGGATGACTTTTCCCCAGTGCATTTCTCTCCTGATGATTCCCTCCAGGCACAACTTCCACTCTCGTTGCCATGGGAGATCGCAGTCTCCCAGCAGAGCTTTGCTGGCTCTCTCCAACATGCTGTATTGGCTCCTCCGGAAGCCACTTGTCACGACCCTTGGGAGGCACACCCCATGGTCCACAGACAGCCCGACTGGCCTCCTCTGTGTTGCTATGGGCAACCACTCTCTGTCCTGGCCTTTGATCAGCCTCTCTTCTGGCATATAACACAGGCTTCTCAGACCTTTGCTTTGCTAGGTAGCTTTGCACTGGAGCCAGGGACAAAAGGCACTTGGAGACTGCATGCCCCCACTCACTGCACCGCAAACAGCGCACTTGGTTCCATGTCTTGTCAGGGTTTCCCACCCTGCATCTGCTGGACCCTGTCTCAAGCTGTGTCACTTTCACACTTTTCACAACAGCTGCTGGTTTAACTGCAGCAGTGTTGCCAGGGACAACAACACCCCTCTCCCAGGCATGGACATTCGGCAGCTCTCTTTTTGTATGGAAGGTTGGCTTGCCTTCCACTTTAGCTTGGTCCAATCCTGCCAGGTGTCGCTTGCACCAATCCACTGCAGATTCAAACGCTGGTGGACTCTCCACACTAGCCGTCATCTGTGCATTCATTGCACCAGGGTTGCTAGGGACAACAGCAGCCCTCTTTTCCCTTGGAAAACTCTGTTTAGGCATGTATGGGGTTCGATCAGGCGGTAACAACCCCTCCAGCCACAGAGCTCTATCTATCATCTCAGCCATCCTTGCTTCTTTTAGGCGTTTTGATCGCCCCATCCTTGCAGTCTTGCACACAGCAACTTGTAACAGTTCTTGGCGGAGAAAAGGGAAAAAAATAAAAAATCTGTTTGTTTCTCCTTTCACAGGTACACAACCTGCATGCAACAGTCCATCAAATAAACTTCTGTGCAATGCAGTTTGCCTGGCTGCCACACACAGCTAGCAGCAGTTCACTGCAGAGAAAAAAAAATTGACTTTTTGTTCACAGGTACACCACCTGCAACAAATTGGAGCACTGTCTCTTCAAGGCTAGTTACCTTTTGCTTGCAGGTTCTCCTCACCTGCACACACACAGATTATGCAGTCTCATGCACCAAAAACACAGTTCATATAACAGATGAACTTACTTGATTGTAGGGATCTCAGATTGTGCCAAAATTCTCCACCACTTGTGAAGGACTAGCATCAAGTGTAGAGCTTGAAGGACACCGCCACTCGCTGGTTCTTCTTTTTAAGGGTTGTTTGCCCATTTTTATTAAAAGAAGTTCAAAACAAAATCAAAAGGTTTTCCCTCGCAGGGGTTTCAGTACTCCTTTTCAACAACAAAATGACATTCAGCCTCCTGGCTTATACATACAGCAGTGCTGCTCAGGCCTTCCACTTCAGGCTCTTGTCTGTCTCCTATAGACTATTCCATCTGCAACACCATCCATTTGGATAGCAGCCCCTTGCTGCTCTGACCCTCAGACCTGGGTCTCTGGCTTCCACTGTGCACACAAGCACTCTCTGACTTCTCCAGTGCACACTTGCACTCTATGGCTTCCCCAGTGCACACCTGCACTCGTCGGGAGGGTGGGGCCCAGAATCCTGGTCCTGATTCTACTATCAGGCCCACACACACCTGAACAATCAGTGTGCAGTTGAGTCTCAAAACCCGGATCCAGGACTGGGGATTTCATCCCACCCGGATCTCTAAGAAATCCCCAAGCTCCGGGTCCCAAAGTGGACTTTAGTAAATCATGAGGAAACTGAAAAGCCAGTTTCCTCCCAAACAAGCAAATACCCTGGAGCACCTCAACCTGCCTGGTTGAGAATCCTGTATTCATACACTGGTGGGGTACCACACTACCACAACCCCTAAGTAAAAATGTCCAAATTGGGCCCAAAGTGTACATTTTTTGTGTGGCCACCATTATTTTCCGGCATTGCCTTAACCCCCTTGGGCATGGAGTTCACCAGAGCTTCACAGCTCTACAAAAATATATAATTGCCCCTAAAGAGTGTTTGTTATACGAATCGCATACACCAAAATGGTCGGGCTTACGACATGCACCAAAATAACCAATTTTCTAATAAGGTCTTTCATACCAATATGGTTTTATCCAGCAGTTTTGTGACTATGTGCATTCTAGAATGGTTTTTATCATCTATTAAGGATCATTGCCCTGCATCACATATGGGTTGTTACCTTGTTCAATGTGTATCCATCATTGTGTATACATTATGTGACAGTTATCCTACAATTGGATTGTTATCATGTTATCATGTTATTATTTATTTTATACCAATAAAATTATTTTTTACAATGGTGACTGATCATTTGGCCCCACTTACCCACCTCATTTAAAGTCCCAACACTCTTCTTTTCAAGTACCGAATAGGGATGGAGACCTGTGTCTCATTTAAAGTCCCAAAACCCTCTTTTTTAACACAGATGCTCAATAGGGTTTAGGTCTGGAGTCATGCTTGGCCAGTCCATCACCTTTACCCTCAGCTTCTTTAGCAAGGCAGTAGTCATCTTGGAGGTGTGTTTGGGGTCATTATCATGTTGGAATACTGCCCTGTGGCCCAGTCTCCGAAAGGTGGGGCTCATGCTCTGCTTCAGTATGTCACAGTACATGTTGGCAGTCATGGTTCCCTCAATGAACTTTATCACCCCAGTGCCAGCAGCACTCATGCAGCCCCAGACCATGACACTCTCACCACCATATATATAGGGGGGATTGAGGAAGATACATCATATCCGTGTATCAACAACGCGTTGGGGAGGGGACAGGACGGTGCAGGAGACAGCAGGTCTGTCTCAAGCCGGAGGGACATATGATATCAGCGTTTTCTGCTTTCTATAGAGTGGTGCACTGAACACATGAAAAATGTGAGTACCCTGGAAAGGGGTATTGTTTAATAAAAAAAAAAATATTTACAAAACAAAATCACACTATCCAGCTTCTTTGTATATTTTATATGTATGTGGAGACAGCACTATTGGGCAGCCCAGGATCCCACAGCATTCACAGAACCCAGAGGTGGTTCACATGCGTGTTTTGACTGAAATTAATTGTGAGGTCACATGCTCTGAGGTGAACGGATTCACATGGCGGGGGGGCACCATTGTGTTGACAAGTGAACACATTTGGATCACCATGACAAGATTTAATTATGTTTGAAATAGGCTTTATGATTTAACCACTTCCTGCCCAGTCAATAGCATATTGACGTCCGGGAAGTGGTTGTGTTATCCACACTGGACGTCATATGACGTCCTGCAGGATAACAGCCGCCGCGCGCCCGGGGGGGCGCGCATCGCGGCGATCGGTGGAGCGGTGGGTCAGTCTGACCCACCGCTACACTGATCTCGGTAAAAAGCCTCCGGCTGAGGCTTTTTACCACGTGATCAGCCGTGCCCAATCACGGCTGATCACGATGTAAACAGGAAGAGCCGTTGATCGGCTCTTACTCACTCGCGTCTGACAGACGCAAGTAGAGGAGAGCCGATCGGCGGCTCTCCTGACAGGGGGGGTTCGCGCTGATTGTTTATCAGCGCAGCCCCCCTCGGATACCCACACTGGACCACCAGGGAAGCCCCCCAGGACCACAGGGAAGCCCCAAGCATGTGGATGGCCCCCATGGCCATCCACATGTAGTAAAAAAATAAATAAAAATATGCCAATCAGTGCCCACAAATGGGCTGTGACTGGCACTATGATGGCACAACCACAATGTGTGGTGGCTGGCATTGCTGGGCATCAGTGTCCATCAGTGCCACCTACTAGTGTCCATCAGCGCCACCTATCAGTGCCCATCCGTGCCCATCTGTGCCCATAAGTGCCCACCTATCAGTGCCCGTCCGTGCCACCTATCAGTGCCGCCTATAAGTGCCCATCAGTGCCGCCTATAAGTGCCAATCAGTGCCGCCTATGAGTGCTAATTAGTGCCGCCTATGAGTGCCAATCAGTGCCGCCTATGAGTGCCAATCAGCGCCGCATACCAGTGCCACATATCAGTGCCCATCAGTGCCGCCTATCAGTGCCCATCATCAGTGCCCATCAGTGCCACCTCATCAGTGCCACCTCATTGGTGCCACCTCATCGGTGCCCATCAGTGTAGCCTTATCAGTGCCCTTCAGTGCCGCCTTATCAGTGCCCGTCATTGAAGTAGAAAAGGTACTTATTTACAACATTTTTTTACAGAAACAAAGAAAAATGTGTTTTTTTTCAAAATTTTCGCTCTTTTTTTATTTGTTGTGCAAAAAAAAAAATCGCAGAGGCGATCAAATACCACCGAAAGAAAGCTCTATTTGTGGGAACAAAATGATAAAAAATTTGTTTGGGTACAGTGTAGCATGACCGCGCAATTGTCATTCAAATTGCGACAGCGCTGAAAGCTCAAAATTGGCTTGGGCAGGAAGCTGTATAAGTGCATGGTATTGAAGTGGTTAATCATGTTGCTTTGATTCATGAGATTCATTGTCAGTGTATTATACTCACTCACTATAGCACTTTATTTCACCATTAGGGATGAGCCGAACACCCCCAGGTTTGGTTCGCACCAGAACCTGCGAACGGACCGAAAGTTTGCGCGAACTTTAGAACCCTATTAAATACAATGGACACTAATTATAATGGCTAATATGCAAGTTATTGTCCTAAAAAGAGTTTGGGGACCCGGGTCCTGCCCCAGGGGACATGTAGCAATGCAAAAAAAAGTTTTAAAAACTGCAGTTTTTTCGGGAGCAGTGATTTTTATGATGCTTAAAGTGAAAAAAAAAGTGAAATATTCCTTTAAATATCGTACCTGGGGGGTGTCTAAGTATTCATGTGAAGTGGCACGTGTTTCCCGTGTTTAGAACTGTCCCTGCACAAAATAACATTTCTAAAAGAAAAAAAGTAATTTAAAACTGCTTGCGGCTTTAATGTAATGTATGGTCCCGGCAATATGGATGAAAATTATTGAAAAAATGGCATGGGTACCCCCCCCCCCAGCCCATTACCAGCCCCTTTGGGTATTTGTATTTGTATTCAGTAAGCTTTAGGTGCACACTGTGCAAAGAACACTAAAACAAAATACTGGACGTCCCTGCCTCACTGCCTGTATTTTTATGAGAACACCAGCAATTGTATTAAGGTAAGAATTAGGTGCACACTGTATAAAGAACACTAAAACAAAATACAGGAGGTCCCTGCCTCACTACCTGTATTTTTATGAGAACCCCAGCAATTGTATTAAGGTAAGAATTAGGTGCACACTGTGCAAAGAACACTAAAACAAAATACTGGAGGTCCCTGCCTCACTGCCTGTATTTTTATGAGAACACCAGCAATTGTATTAAGGTAAGAATTAGGTGCACACTGTGCAAAGAACACTAAAACAAAATACTGGAGGTCCCTGCCTCACTGCCTGTATTTGTATGAGAACCCCAGCAATTGTATTAAGGTAAGAATTAGGTGCACACTGTGCAAAGAACACTAAAACAAAATACTGGAGGTCCCTGCCTCTCTGCCTGTATTTGTATGAAAACCCCAGCAGTTGTATTAAGGTAAGAATTAGGTGCACACTGTGCAAAGAACACTAAAACAAAATACAGGAGGTCCCTGTCTCACTGCCTGTATTTTTATGAGAACACCAGCAATTGTATTCAGGTAAGCTTTAGGTGAACGCTATGCAAAGCACACAGTACACTAAGTGAAACACTGCTGCAGCTAGCACAATCACCTGCCTGCCTGTCACAGTTTAGAGAATAACAGGAATGGACCTAGCTAAACTGAATACAGTGTATAAATATATAAACAACACCTAGGATGCATATATATCCTCTACACACTGTAACTGAAGCTAACTGACTCGCCTGCCTGCTCTATCTAACTCAAAATAAATGACACTGTCTCTCTCGCTGTCTCTATCTGTCCTTAACCATCACAACACAGTACACAAGGCCGCCACGGAGGCGGCCTTATATAGTGTGGGGCATGTACTAAACCCCCTGAGACATAATTGGCCAAAGCCACCATGGCTTTGGCCAATTATGGCTCTCTGTTTTTTGCGCGCTGTGATTGGCCAAAGCATGCGGGTCATAGTGCATGCTTGGCCAATCATCAGCCAGCAATGCACTGCGATGCCGCAGTGAATTATGGGCCGTGACGCGCCACTCGATTTTGGCGCGAACGGCCCATAATGTTCGAAATTCGGCGAACGATCGAACAGCCGATGTTCGAGTCGAACATGGGTTTGACTCGAACTTGAAGCTCATCCCTATTCACCATTGTCACTTAATTTATTCATTTATACATTTGGATTATTATGACAAGATTTCATTATGTTTGAAATGATTTTGATCATGTTGCTTTGATTCACGAGATTCATTATCAGTGTATTATTTTCATGCACTATAGCACTTTATCTTACTATTGTCACTTTATTTATTCCGTATTGCGTATATATTGTTTACAGTATTAAGATAGCGCGGGATCTTTTTTATATATATATATATATATATATATATATATATATATATATATATATATATATTGTTTAGGCACAAGCTTATGGGACGTGATTAATGGTAGCAGCTGTCCATATAGGAGTTCAAGTTATTTCAGGAGTGGTAGCTCGCAAGGTTTTTTTAATTTAGACTCCCACCACCATGCTTGACTGCAGGCAAGACACACTTGTCTTTGTACTCCTCACCTGGTTGCCGCCACACACGCTTGACACCATCTGAACCAAATACGTTTATCTTGGTCTCATCAGACCACAGGACATGGTTCCAGTAATCCATGTCCTAAGGGCTCTTTCACACGGGACGGATCCGTGAAGATCCGCCCCGTGAAGCCCCGCTTGCTCAGCGGGGATCGCTCCGTTGATCCCCGCTGAGCCGGCGGATGACTGGGCGGACCCCGCACACTGTGCAGGGACCGCCCTGTCAGAGCGCCGCTCTCCCCTATGGGGGGATCGGATGACGACGGACCGTAGAGTCCGTTGTCATCCGATCCGCAGACAGAAGGAAAAATAGGGTTTTCCTCCGTCACACTTTTGCGGATCGGAGCGGGTCGGATGTCAGTGGACATGTCACCGCTGACATCCGTGGCTCCATAGGAGGACATGGAGCATCCGTTCAGGTCTGCCTAAAAAACTGACAGGCGGACCTGAACGGACCCTCCGTGTGAAAGGGGCCTTAGTCTGCTTGTCTTCAGCAAACTGTTTGCGGGCTTTCTTGTGCAAAATCTTTAGAAGAGGTTTCCTTCTGGGACAACAGCCATACAGACCAATTTGATGCAGTGTGCGACGTATGGTCTGAGAACTGACAGGCTGATCCCCCACCCCTTCAACCTCAGCAGCAATGCTGGCAGCACTCATATGTCTATTTTCTAAAGACAACCTCTGGATAGGACGCTGAGCAAGTGCAGCCAACTTCTTTGGTCGACCATGGCGAGGCCTGTTCTGAGTGGAACCTGTCCTGTTAAACCACTGTATGGTCTTGGCCACCGTGCTGCAGCTCAGTTCCAGGGTCTTGGCAATCTTCTTATAGCCTAGGCCATTTTTATGTGGAGCAACAATTCTTTTTTCAGAGAGTTCTTTGCCATGGGGTGCCATGTTGAACTTCCAGTGACTAGTATGAGAGACTGAGACACCAAATTTAACACACCTGCTCCCCATTCACACCTGAGACCCTGTAACACTAACGAGTCACATGACACCGGGGAGGGGAAATAGCTAATTGGGCCCAATTTGGACATTTTTCACTTAGGGGTGTACTCACTTTTGTTGCCAGCGGTTTAGACATTAAAGTGGATGTAAACATACTCTCATCCTTTCTAAACTACTGCCATAGTGGTTATCTATAAGGATATAAAGTACATGACTCCTGTATGTATCCTTACCTGTCAAATGTCTCCCCCCTGTCTGTTATGAGACCCAAAAAACTGCAGATCCTGTGGGTGGGTCTGTCTTCCGGAGCTCGGTGGGTGGAGTCGTGATGTCAGTAGACTCCTCGCCCACCTCTACACTCCCCTTGTCAACATGCATTTTCTCCTGTGTATTTCTTATACTGAACTTCTGCTATGATCACTAACATCCAGTCAAATGCCAGAAAAGTCACCATATGACTTCAGCAAGCCCAATCATGCTGAGATGTGGAGCAGCCAATCCTGGGAGAGCTGGAGAAGAAAGGAGGAGGGGATCTGAAGGACACAGAATGTCTCTCTCAGGCTCCTGCATGAGATATGTAAATCACCTGTCACTCACAGCAAGGGGGAGAAACAGACTCTTATTTCTCTGTCTGTCCATTTTTATCTCACTGAAAAAAGATAAGAGGACCGCTCAGAGCTGAATTAACTCTTTGTGGCAAGACTGGGCACATATAAAAATGAAATCCTATACTGTACAAGGTGCAAGCCTTAATTTAAAAAAAATTTGGATTTACATCAACTTTAATGGCTGTGTGTTGAGTTATTTTGAGGGGACAGCAAATTTACACTGTTATACAAGCTTAACACTCACTACTTTACATTGTAGCAAAGTGTCATTTCTTCAGTGTTATCACATGAAAAGATATAATACAATATTTACAAAAATGTCAGGGGTGTACTCACTTTTGTGAGATACTGTATATACTGTATGTATATTGTATATACAGCAGCCCTCAAAAATTCCACTCGCCTGCTCGCAATTTGCGGGCTGGTGAGGAAGGGCTGCCTGGGAACGGGGGCGAGCACCACAGGCAGGCGGTTTGTATGGGAGCCATTCTCCCAGCGATCGGAGGGGAAGAGAGAGGAGAGTTGCCGCCAGGATGATCAGAGCGCGGGGAACATAACAGCTTTCATTTCAATAGCTGTGTATTCCCCGCCGCGCGCAGTCACATACAGCAGCTCCTCTTTGTCTGGGCACTTTGATAGACAGATCACCCATCCAATCCTGGGACAGGTGATCTGTCTATCAAAGTTCTCTGGACAAGGGGGAGGGGCTGTATGCGACACACGGGGCGAGGAATACACAGCTATTGAAATCAAAGCTGTTATGTTCCCCGCACTCTGATTATCTGGGCGGCAGCTCTCCTTACTCTTCCCCTGCACAGGTAGGCTGCATTGGTGGATACAGGCTGCATTGGTGACACAGGCTGCATTGGTGGACACAGGCTGCATTGGTGGCACAGGCTGCATTTGTAGACAGAGGCTTCATTCATGGATACAGACTGCATTGGTGGCACAGGCTGCATTGATGGGCACAGACTGCATTCGTGGCACAGGCTGAATTGGTGGACACAGGCTGCATTGATGGGCACAGGCTGCATTGGTGGATACAGGCTGCATTGGTGGCATAGGCTGCATTGGTGGATACAGGCTGCATTGGTGGCACAGGATGCATTGGTGGACACAGGCTGCATTGATGGGCACAGGTTGCATTGGCAGACACAGACTGCATTGGTGGCACAGGCTGCATTGGTGACAGAGGATGCATTGGTGTATACAGGCTGCATTGGTGGTACAGGCTGCATTGGTGGCAGAGGCTGCATTGGTGTATACAGGCTGCATTGGTGGATACAGGCTGCATTGGTGGCAGAGGCTGCAATGATGGACACAGGCTGCATTGGTGACACAGGCTGCATTGGGGGAACAGGCTGCATTGGTGGATACAGGCTGCATTCCTGGCACATGTTGTATTGGTGGATACAAGCTTCATTGGTGGCACAGGCTGCATTGGTGGACATGGGCTGCATTGGTGGATACAGGCTGCATTGGTGGATATGGGCTGCATTGGTGGATACAGACTGTATTGGTGGATACAGGCTGCATTGGTGGACACCAGCTGTATTGGTGGACATGGGCTGCATTGGTGGATTCAGGCTGCATTGGTGGCACAGGCTGCATTGGTGGATACAGGCTGCATTGGTAGCACAGGCTGCATTGGTAGATACAGGCTGCATTGCTGGACACAGGCTGTATTGATGGGCATAGGCTGCATTGATGGATACAGGTTGCATTGGTGGCATAGGCTGCATTGGTGGCACAGGCTGCATTGGTGACACAGGCTGCATTGGCAGACACAGGCTGCATTGGTGTATACAGGCTGCATTGTTGGGCATAGGCTGCATTGGTGGACACAGGCTTCATTAGCAGACACAGGCTGTATTGATGGCACAGGCTGCATTGGTGGAAACAGGCTGCATTGTTAGGCACTGGCTGCATTGTTAGGCTTGGGCAGGCTGCATTGGTGGACACGGGCAGGCTGCATTGATGGACATGGACAGGCTGCATTGATGGACATGGGCAGGCTGCTTTGGCGGACACGGGCAGGCTGCACTGGTGGACACGTATAATGTTGTTGTTAATATTTATTTTTATAACTTAATTTTGCATAAAACGTTTAAGTGACGTTTCATGAGATAATTTATGAGGGCGTGTTTAGGGGTGGAATTAGGGGTGGAATTAGGGGCAGGGTAGGGTAGGGGTTGGGCAGGGGAACTGGTGGTGAGTAACCCTTGAGGCCTGGCTAGTAGCTCAGGACTTGAAATTTTGAGTCCTGATATACAGTTTATATATATTGAGATCTGATGTCCTCTATTGTCTGAATTTGTAAATAGCTTTTGTTTGTTAATTACCACAGAATTAAATATATATGCCACTTCCTGTCTCTAGGTTGTTGGGTAAAAACCCTGGAAGGACAAAGTGAATAGAAAGATATGGTTCTTGAGACCACATGTGCTCATGACTATTTAACTGTAGCTGCCCAAAACATCTTGATCTGAATCCTAGTGATAGACATATCTCTGTCCTATTTTTTTTTTTTTTTCCATAAAGATGTTTATTAAAATTACATAGAACAGTACATAAAATGTGAATACAACAGCAAGTGTTGAAATTAAATTTCAAAGGCATATGAACATAACGTGAGCAACAAATGTTTAGCAAACCTGTGGACATTCCAGTCCCATAGTCTGGGATTGGTGGAATTTAGCAATTGAACCGCCAATAAGCATTGCAAAAAATAAAGTGCTCTTACAAGAGACAGAATAGTAAGAAAATCGTAGGGAAAAGGAAAGAAAGAAAGAAAGAGAAAGAAAAAAAAATAGAAGAAAGGGGAAAAAAAAGGGGGGGGGGAGTGGGGGGGGGAGGTCTGTCCTATTTTTATTATCTCACATGCACAGTGTCAGACAGATAGGTCTGTGCTACTATATGTATGTAGTGGTCACCTTCCAGGATATTAGTAGTTGAACCTGTTTATTGCCATACAGTTTTTATACAGCACTTATTTTATTTGACCTGTACCTTCTGGTCTGGGATTCTTTAGCTAGTTTTAGCTCAATAACAAGGATAGATTAGAGCCAGGTTACGCATCCGAAAGCCACTTCTGGTAGTTAGAGGTCCGGTTGCATGTCAAAATAAAATCAACTAGAGAGAGACTAAAGCACAGAGTAGATAGGCTGATCCAGGGTTCTGTTATCACACCACAGATCCTGCTGGCGAGAATCTGTGTTCCAGGCTGGTTGGGGGATCCCATTACCACTAATCCTGTATTTGAGTCTTCAACACCAAGACAGAAGCTGCATCGCAATCATCCTCAGTGGCCCCTGCAACTGGACTTTGCTGCAACATTTATCTGGAGGTATCTTTATTGATAACTATATATGCCCAGGTATATGTGCACAATTCCGCCAGAACTCTTATTGGGCTCTTTGTTGATAGCAATTTTTGTACACTGGATATACAGTATGTACTATTATTCATCTTTTCTTATATAAATCTTGTATTATTTTGTACTGGTGTGCATCTATATACTTATGGCTAATGTTATATGCTGGTTGCAGTAGTTCCTCTGCTCCCAATTACTTTGATTAGATTACTGGTTCATTTTCTAGGAAGAGAATCCCCTCTGTTCACATTAACAAAGGTTTGTGAATGCTCATATAAAGTGTAATGTCAATGCACTTGATATATAAGTTCCAAACATATACCACTGTCCCGCGATGTTTTTGTGAACCCATAAGACAGTTTATTGTAAAATCAGGCAGTCATTCTTTATTATAAATCCATATGATTAAAAACACACAATAACCATGTGTGTGTATGCTGTATCAAAGCAAATCACAAAAAGCCTAATATGTGTATTGACTTTCAAGTAGAGATGCTTACTTAGCCCAGGACTAAAGGTGGTAGCATGCTGATGGGATGGAAAGGAAGGATTGGCAACTAGTTCCTCCAAGAGTGGATTGCGGTCAAGAAGACCTGACAAAGGGTGATGCCCGAAACACGTTGTCATGATGACTGCCTAGCCTTCTTCTGACTCCAGCCCAGTTTGCTTTCCAGCCACATTGTTTTCCGGCTAGTGGCTCCTCTTTCGGGTTGATGACATCATATCCAGCGCGCCATATCCGGAGACCAGCCAAATACCAGAAATTCGTTTTGGCTCCACAGTGGAAATTCATCTACTGCCATGGTTCGCATCTCTGAGCCCCTGCATCACCGCAATCAACTCTTGGAGGATCTAGTTGCTGGTCCTTCCTTTCCATCCTGGTACCGGCATGCTACCACCCTTGGTCCTGGGCTAAGTAAGCAGCTCTCCTTGGATGTCATTACACATAATAGGCTTTTTGTGATTTGCTCTGATACAACATGCACATATGTTGTTATTGTGTTTTTAATCATATGGATTTATTTACATGTCTTATGGGTTCACAAAAACATTGTGGTATAGTGGTATATGATATTATACTTTACATGAGCATTCCCAAGCGCTTGTTTGGAAATTTGGATCAAAATTTCGATCAAAATTTTAAATCACTTCTGGTGTTGTTCCTATAGAGCTGCTTGGTTGTTACAAGCAAAAAAGACTACTCCTATAGGATATGTACTGTTATAATTTAGCGCTTGAACTTGATAATTTATGATCTGCTCACAAAGGCCCTGTCCTAGGTGGAGGCACTGCCAACTTTATTATCAAACCCACTCTTCCACTTTGCAAAGGTTTTGTCTCTCTTATTTACCTAAAAGGTTAGTGAAATAAACTGATTGGGGAAGGCCATTTCTCATAACGCCCCCCCCCCCCCAGAAAAAAAGAGGGCTACATACTGGTAAAGGATTGATGAAGACATTACTAGATTGGTATGTGTTTGTTTTTACAGGGCCTTCTATTTAGTGTTCTTGATCCCTGGGACCAGTCCCTGTGACTAGTAACTGAAGTGAAACCACACATGTCCCCAAAACACCCATTACTCCAGTATATTTGGGCAGCAACATAAAATTGTGCAAAGACATGTGTACCCTTCACTTCTGATCGTGTCCCAAACACTGCCCAAATCACTAACCAGCACTCCTAACAAAGAGGGGTTGTGTCTTTTGAGTCATTTAGCCGTGTGTTTGAAATTTCATGTTATTAAAGTCAGTTCACAGCACAGTCTATTTAAGCTAAATGTAGTATTATAATAATAAGCTATTAAATAGTCATATCGGCGCTAATATACTTGCATATTGTAAAAAATCAATCATTAACACCACATAACAAGCTATTTTGCACCCCAGATAAGCCCTGAATCTTATCCACAGGCCATTTTGCATCTTCTGGCACAAAGGAGTAATTTTCATCACTAAACAAGTATAAAATAAACCAAATGTATCTACTGGCACAATGAGAAGAAAATTGAAAAAAATGTATTTCTAAATACAAATGTATGGTGGAAGATACACAAATTTATTTTTTTTTAAATTGAAAAAAAAGATGTATAGCAACAAGATTTGTATGCGAAATCCCTGCAAATCTGTAGGACCACCAGGATTAATACCAAACTTCCATCATTCCTTTGTGTAGACATTTCTTATCTTATTCCACACAACCTTCCAACTAGCAGATCTCTCCACTCCACACCTATAACTACCACCCTAATCCCAAAATTGGTTTAGCATTGACTGGCTAATTTATCAAACCTTACTGGGAGACAAATAACTCCTAATATTCATCCCTTACCTGATCCACATGATAATTTTTATAGCCCCTTGTCTAAAAATGTAGTTATTGACATCACATACTGTTTCTAATAATCCTCCAGTCTGCATGTCCCTTTTAATCGACAAAATTGTATAACACTATCCATTTGGGATGATGACTGTTTCTTTCACGCAGTCTGAATTTTTATGCAAAGGGCAAGTATGTCCAAGTTATAATGTTCCATTGTTTATCTAATGTTAGCTGCAAGTCTAAAATTACCTGACTCTTCTCACTCACTACTAGAGCACACTGAATATTAGAAATATTTTAAAAATAGGAAATAAAATCCTGTAATACAACTTAAGTCCCAGCCCAAATAAAGAAAGTATCATGGGGGGCGTGGCCTGAGCGGAGACCGAGATGGACGCCTAATCTGAGAGCTCCTGTGTGACCGGGCCGCTTTATCACCTTGAACGGGAGCCTACCATCCTAAGCTTGCTATGCACAGAGCCACAAGGAGCTCGTCCACCTCTCGCACCATCAAGGACTCTCAGACGCACTCGGGGAGGAATATACCGGACATATTCCGGTCCCAAAAGACGCAGGCCTCTGCGTCATTGCGGATCCTCGCGCCAGCACAGGCCCAAGCTGCGGCCTCGCCTGACAGGCCGCCTTCAGCCAATATGCCGGGAATATCCTCTCCCAGCTCCAGCGGGGCTCTCCCCCCCAGCCTACTCGACTTGGAGAAAGTTGCGACGGACATCAAAAACACGGTCACTGCTGCCATAGCAGACCTGAAGGCCGAAATGCTCGCGGTCGCCCACCGAGTGGATAACGTGGAGCAGACGACCCAGACGCACGCGGCGGCCATTCGCCAGGTACAGTCGGCATATGACTCCCAACTTGCCCAAGTTTTTGAGCTCCACAGACATGTGGAAGACCTGGATAACCGGGGAAGGAGGCACAATGTTAGGGTACGGGGGGTCCCCGAATCCGTAGACCCCACCGCCTTACAGCAAACCGTCAGCGCTATCTTTAATGACCTGATTGAGCGCCCTGCGGATTCCCCCATTGATATGGAAAGGGCCCACCGCGCCCTCCGCCCCATACCCCGGGATAACGAACCCCCCAGAGACATTATATGCTGTATAGTTAGCTTCCCCCTTAAGGAAGAGATTCTCCGCAAGGCGAGGGAAAGGAGACGTATTCTTTATAATGGCGCGGAGGTGAAACTGTTCCAGGACCTTTCACAGATTACCCTTCAAAACAGGAGGGCACTACGGCCACTGCTAGATGCTCTGCGTGCGAGAAACATTCAGTACCGCTGGAAATTCCCGTTTGGCCTGTCTGCTTCAGCGAGGGGGCGCTCTGCATTGCTTCGCACACCGGAAGATCTTCAGGCGTTCTGTGATCAACTCGACTTGCCCGCCTTAGAACTACCGGATTGGTATGCGCTTTACTTCCCAGCGGAACCCTGGCTTCCTGTTTCGCTCCATCCGTCGCCGAAAGCTGCACGCCAGAGACCGCGTCACCGTAGACCTGGACCGATGTCGCCGAATGCTCGTTCCTCACGCCGGGATCTGCAACAACATAGCCCCTCACCACCGCGTATGTGATGCGAGAAATCCATTGACTGTCTGCTGGATAGACTGAGACCTGCAGCCCGTGAGTATGCCTCCCCCCCCGAGATGTGTAAGCGTTATGCACTGATCTCTCACTCTCCCGGAGACCCCCCAGACCCTCATTTGAGATAGACATGCCATTCCCACCCCGGTCTCTTGCACCTCATAGCTGACAACCCCGTGTCCCAATGGCCCTAACGGTGACCTTCTTTCCCTGTTTGGGACTCCATACAATGCCTCTCCATCGGGAGTCACCCAATAGCTCCACAACCTGTAACCCAGCGGACGACCTAGAGCCTGCCTTATTCAGGTGGCGGATGTGGAAAGTGCGTATCCCCGAAAAAGCTACCTACGCCTTTTTACCCCAGAGCACCTGACCCCTCGTACGCGCCCGGATCCCCCAAAGCTGGGAGGTTGCACTCAAAGTTTGAACTCTCTGTCGAAGATATGGATGCCCCCACGACAAGTTCCCGTCCTGGGAGAGACTCCCTATGAGTGTCCAGGAGTAGGCCTGGGTTTCTGTCATTGGCCCCTACCCACACAGCTACGGAGATCTCTCTGCAATTCGGGCCCGAGCAGACTTCCCCCCCTTTTTTTTTTTTTTTTGGAACCGGGAGGACTGATCTCTAAATTGCCCGAAACCTCGGCCTGCAACACGAACACATCATCCCCCCCTTGGATACTTCTTTCACGGAAGACGATCCTAAACTCCTGTAGGCAATGTTTTCGCAATCTATGTCTTACTTTTATTCCCCCAAATATTACTTTATATTGTCTCTCAATAACATTACCAGTACTATTATATGTTCCTTATTTGCATGTGCTTTCCCTTGACCCCCGGTTATACAGATACGGTCTGCCGGGCGTCGGTTGGGTGGGGGGGGGGGTTTTGGGAGAGGCCAGGGACTCCTAGGTTCCGGGAGCCCCATTCCGCCCCCCCGATGCGAAGGCAGACGTCGAGATACCGTCACCCTAACTCACTCTGGGCTCTCCCTTCCCCCCCTCATCCCTCCCCTCCTCCCCTCTCCACTCCTTCCCCCCTTCCCCCCTGCTTCTTCCCCTCTTCCCCCCCCACTTCCCCCCCTCCCCCGCTCCCTTGTTCTCTCCTCCCTACCCCCCCCCCTCCTTTCTCCCCACATCTCTTCCCCTCCCTTCCCCTTTTTTTTCCTTGCATTTCCCATCCCCTCCTCCTCTCTCCTTCCCCTCCATCTCTCTTCCCCCCCTCCTTACCCCCTCTCCCCCCCCTGCACCTCTTCTCCCCCCCTCCCCTTGCCTCTTCTCCCCCTCCCCCCAATCCCCTCTTCTCCCCCTCCGCCCCTATCCTCCTAGCCATCCCTTCCCCCTCCTTTCCCTCCCCTCCCCCCTCTTCCCCTCTTCCTTTCCCCACTCCCCTCAACCTGCCCCTTCCCCTGCCTCATCCCCTTGTCCCTCATTCTCCCTCCCCCCTCCCATTCCTCCCTCACCCCCCGTCCTTGGACCTGTTGCCCTGCCCCTTCCCCCCTGCTCACCCCCTCCCCCCCACCATAGAGTGGCTTAACGTAAGTCTTTGAAGAGGGTCTCCTCTCCCCAGCTTGCCTCACGGGCTGTGGATTTCTCGGTTGATTCTCCTGAATACACTTTAAAAGGTTTACTTTCTAAATATTATGGCTCGGTTATATTGATTTCAGCACTGCGAGCTGGAATAGGTTATATGTGTTATGTTATGTTGATTTGTGTATTGCTCCTATGCACTTGATACTTGAACTTTCGGCAGCTTGTTCCTTATGGTAGGCTCCCCACTACGCTTCTTGGGCTCTCGCCGTTAGCGGGATCCCTCATCCGCTTCACTTTGACCCCCGGTCCACAGCTAGGCCGTGGTTACCGCTCACACTACTACCCCCACACAGCAGTCTCACTGAGACGTTGCTGACACTCCAGATTTCCTCTTGACTCCTACAGGTAGATAGCCTAGCGAAGTCCACCTCTGGTTTTTCTTTCCCCTTTCCTATATCTATTCCCTTACATTTAGCTCTCATATCCCCCCCCCCTTTTTTTTTTCTTTTATTCTCTTTGTCTTTTCTTTTCTTTTCTTCTCTTTTCTTTTCTTTTTTCTTTTCTTTTTCTGCTCTGATCCTCCTGACTCTCCCTACCCCCAAATCTTCCTGATTTTCCCACTCGTGTGTCCTCCCTCCTTACCCCTCCTCCCTTTTTGTGTGTCCCCCCCCCTTCTTTCCCTTCCCCTGGGGGAGTGACCCTCACACTCATCCTCTATAGGAAGGTCTTAACCTAATCGACAACCAGACACTCATTTTCGCCTCTCCTTAACTCTTCATAATGCAGAACCCCCCTAAGACTAATGTCCCACTGACTCTGAAGTGTGTTTCATTGAACACAAAAGGCCTGAATGCACCGGAAAAAAGGTCACAAGTGTTAGCTTCGCTCACCAAACAAAAGGCTCACTTTATCTTCCTACAGGAGACGCACTTCCGATCTGATGCTATCCCTAAACTGACTAATCACATGTATCGCTCTGCCCTACACGCCACTAACCCGGTGGCCAAATCTAAGGGAGTTTCAATCCTCATTTCAAAACACGCCAACTTCCTCCTGACTGACTCCCTAGTGGACCCTGAAGGCAGATTCATTTTTGTTAAGGGAACATATGCAACTAAGCCTATTACATTGGCTAACATATATTGCCCTAATGAACATCAAGTCTCCTTCTTCCGCAAGACTTGCGCCCTCCTGTCCTCATTCCAGAGCGGCCTGGTCCTCCTGGGAGGCGACATTAATGTGCCCTTGAACCCCCTCCTAGATACCTCCACTGACACGACTTCTCTGCCCTATAAGGCATTACGCCAAATTAAAGCCCAATTACAAACCTTGTCCCTTCATGACACTTGGCGTACCCTCTATCCTTCAACCAAAGACTACACCTACTTTTCGGCCCCCCACCAGAAATACTCCAGAATCGATTTTTTTTTTCTATCCCAGACAGACCTCCCCGCCCTCCAACATGCCTCCATTGAACCGATGTTCTTATCGGATCATCATCCCATCACAGTTACACTATCGTTCCCGGAAACGTTCCCCAAGACTAAAATTTGGCGGTTCAACCCTTCCTGCTTGACGGATCCAACCTCATTGGAACGGATCCGCTCATGCATCAAGCTTTATTTTCAGGAGAATGCTAACCCTGACATTTCTCCAATATCCATATGGGAAGCCCACAAATGTGTGGTAAGGGGAGAACTGCTTGCCCTGAATGCACAAGCCAAAAAAGCTTATCAGGAGAAAGTGAATGCTCTTATCAAAAGGATTAGAGCACTAGAGCTGTCCCACAAACAAACGCAAGCCCAGAACACCCTTCAGGAACTAACTCAGCTCCGCACACTCCTTACAGACGAACTGGGTAAGCGCACGAGAAGGCGCTATATTCTTGGGCAGAGGGTCTTTTATGAACATGGCAATAAGAGTGGGCGCCTTTTAGCGCGGTCAGTCCAGAAGGCCAAACTCTCCTCCACCGTACATGCCCTACGTGATCCCCGGGGCACCCTCTTGGCTAAGAGCGAGGACATCGCGAGAGAATTTGAATCCTTCTACCGAAGGCTCTATAACCTTCGCCCTGCCCTGCCACCCCGAGCATCGGGAGAGACACGTCAAACGCTCATTGCGGATTTTCTCGCACAATATGGCCCTAAACCCCTTTCCTCCCAACAAGCACAATCCTTAGAGGGACAATTCTCGACAGGAGAGCTGGAGATAGCCCTGAAACAAATGAGGCTGGGCAAAAGCCCGGGCCCGGACGGGTACACCCTCCAGTACTATAAGTCATTCGCAGACACCCTTGCCCCCAACCTTTTACAGATGTTTAATGCCCTGGCCAATCCGCAAGACCGACCTAATAGACTATTAGAGGCACACATCACGGTAATCCCTAAGGAAGGGAAGGATGCCCTCCAGGTGGCGAATTATAGGCCGATCTCACTCCTTAATGTCGATATAAAAATTTATGCCAAGATCCTTGCCAACAGGTTAATACCTTTAATCCCCGGTCTTATCTCCAATGATCAAGTGGGGTTTGTCCCGGGAAGGGAGGCGCGGGACAATACCATACGAACCCTCAACCTACACCACTGGCTCACCTCAACTAAAACACCCGGCTTTTTGCTTTCCCTTGATGCGGAGAAGGCGTTTGACAGAGTGGCCTGGGACTACATGCGAGAGGTCCTAAAAGGGGTGGGCCTTGGGGATCGCATGCTCACCTCCATAATGGCATTATACTCGAACCCCACGGCGGCGGTGAGAGTTAACGGACACCTGTCGAACGTCTTCTCCATCAGCAATGGCACTCGCCAGGGATGTCCCCTCTCCCCCCTGATCTACATTCTCTCCCTAGAACCCCTCTTAAACAAACTTAGAGAAAACACGGACATTAGGGGCTTGATGGTCAAAGGCAAAGACTTTAAAGTGGCCGCCTTCGCGGATGATATCCTGCTCTCTCTCACATCCCCGCGAACCTCCCTCCCATCTCTCCTACATGACCTGGAAGCCTTTGGTACAATTTCAAACCTAAAAATTAACTACACAAAGTCCCACGCCCTGAATATCACCCTCCCACCACAGGAGGTTTTTCATTGTCAAGAATTTCTTCCATTTCGTTGGGAAAAAACTGCGATCTCCTATCTTGGGATTCAGATCCCACCCTGCCTTAAAGATTTGTATGCCCTTAATTTCCACCCTGCCCTGAAAAAAGCCCAAGACCACTTCTTGGAGTGGTCCTCATTGAATTTCTCGTGGTTTGGCCGAGCGGCTCTGATCAAAATGATTGTCCTGCCACGTATATTATACTTGATCCAAACCATCCCGATGCATATACCCGCAGGATTCTTTTCCTCTTATCGGAAGGCCTGCTCGGCATTTTTATGGAAAGGTTCTCCCCCTAGAATCAAATATGCCAGACTCACCTTGCCTAAGCCTAAAGGGGGTATCGCCCTTCCAGACCTGCATAAATACTATGTTGCGTGTCACCTTACGAGAATCGCGGACTGGTCCATCCACTCCTTTGAAAAGGTCTGGACTGCTATCGAAGACTCTTTCTCGCCCATGCCGCTACACCTTCTCCCATGGCTGTCCCCGAAACAATGGCCACAGTCTCTGACCTCACATCCCTTCATCCATACTTCCTTAACGCTTCTTAGGGGGTCCCCCTCCAGAGGTTCCCTCTCACCCACCCCGGGCCCGCTGACTACGCTGAGAGGGAACCCCGACTTTATCCCAGGCGAGTCTTCTACTTTCCTCAAACAAGAATGGCCGCATCAAGATATCCTTGCTTTACAGTTTTACACTGACGGTAAGCTTGCTTCGATAGAGGACCTTAGGCTCATTTCTAACACCTCTACCTTCCCCTTTTGGACATACAGACAAATTTGTCATTTTTTATCCACACATGCAGCTCAGGGCAGTTGGACAAGACCACTTACCCCTTTTGAAACCCTCTGCTATCGTAGAACCCCCCAACGGCACCTTATTTCCCTGCTCTACGCTTTACTCTTAGAACCTACCGATTCCACCCTTTCGCCATCACAGGCCTCGTGGAACAGAGATCTACCTATCCCCCTGACATCAGTTGAATGGACAAGAATTCACGAATACGCACACAGGGGGTCATTGAACGTTGCTATCCAGGAGAATGGGTATAAAGTGCTCACTAGATGGTATAGGACCCCAGCTCTCCTTCATAAGTTTGCTCCTTCAACCTCCAATATTTGCTGGAGATGCAATACAGAGGTGGGTTCCATGGTACATATTTGGTGGGAATGCTCACACATCCAACCCTTTTGGAGGGAAGTACACAGATACATCACATCCATCACCACTTACACCTTGGACTTCACACCAGCACAATTTCTTCTGCATCACACTTCTCTCTCAAGGAAGGATTATTTCAAATCCCTAGCCATGCACATGGTGAATGCTGCCAGGCTGTGCATCCCCAAACACTGGCGCTCCTGTCATACACCGTCACTTAAAGAATGGTTTATGACCATCTCTAGAATTTGCGACATGGAAGAACTGATCCACATCTCTCAAGAGAGACTGGAGAATTTTTCGACTACCTGGTCCTGTTGGTCACACTTCAAAACTACAGCTGAATACAATCAGCATGTTCCCTCAGATTAGAGTCTGTACTCTGAGGAGCTCTTTATCCCCCTCTTTCACACGGAGGCCCAAACGAGAGGTCACTCCCCCCATCCTCTTCCTCACTCCCATCCTCAACCCTTCCCCACCTCTTCCCCCCATCCCCGTTGTTGTCCCTTGCGCTCTGATTCATCCCCCCCTCCTACCCCCCCCCCCTCCAATCCCATACCCCCTCACCATGAATAGATATTTTCCCTCCCACCCCATCCCCTTATCACCATATCTTAGACACCATCTCTCTGGTGTTGGAATCAACAGGCAATGCAGCAAAGTTAGCAGGCGGTTGGAATGCGGATCAAACTAATAAAGGCTCCGGCCCATCTGCACCTTCAGTCTCACTGATACAAACCTTGGAGACTATTTTACACCCGTCTGTAAGGCTTGTTTAAGTTGTACCAAAATCTGGTTTTCTGTAAAGGCACCTGTTTTGCATCAATCTCTGTACTGTGATTCCTGTCAATTTGCTCAATAAAACTTTATGGAACAAAAAAAAAAAAAAAGAAAGTATCATACCCCTCCTATAAGACCGTGTGTTCCCTAGAAGTGTTTTAGACTGTAAAGCATGCTAGTCCTAATAATCTATGTATATAGTATAGCTTATTGGGGGACCTGGCTTCCCTGACTGTTTCTATTTCTGCAAATACCCCCCAAAAAACAAACAAAAAAAACTACTGATTAACTAAAAAAACTACTACTTAGTAAAAATCTTGAGTGGAACCTAGAAAAGACTGTTGGGTTGTTGCTAAACAGCTTGTCTTCTAAACACTACCCATGTGATGAGGATTTATAGGTGCTTTCACTTCTATGATTTTGAGTGCTTTATTCTATTAAATAAATCACTATTTGCTGGATATACTGCACTGTGCTTGGTTTGTTTTATGTTGATTCACAGAATAGCAGTATGTCAGCTTGGAAAACTTTACAGTAATAGATATCCTGAAAAGAAAAGTCCATATTAATAGAGGCATCACAGGAGATATCACGTTTTTTATTACCCTCTGTATTATTCCTAACAATATATATATATATATATATATATATATATATATATATATGGAAAAATATAGTGCTGCACTCCTTAGACTAATGATGAGTCAAATAAAAGGTGAAACGTCAAAAAATAGTGTAATGACATTCCACCATTACAAGTGCAGAGGTATGAAGATGTTTGACTCTTGTGACCACGAATAAGTGAGGGTCCTTAAAAAGTAGGATACCAGTGACAGTCCATAATGATGGATTATTACTACACTGTTTTTAGACTTTTTACTCTTTTTTACTCATTATTAGTCTGATGCCGCGTACACACGATCGTTTTTAATGTCATTTTCAAAAACGACGTTTTTCTCGACGTGATTTTTCTTGTTTCCTCTCAAGCCTGTCTTGCATACACACGTTCATTAAAAAAAACGCTCGAGCAAAGTGCAGTGATGTCCAACACGTACGACGGCACTATAAAGGGGAAGTTCCGTTCGAATGGCGCCACCCTTCATGTTAGTAAAGTTTGTAGAGCGACGATTCGTGCTTTTCAGCCTCGTGCTTTTCAGTCCGTTACAGCGTGACGAATGTGCTATCTCCATTACGAATGCTAGTTTTACCAGAACGAACACTCCCGTCTCATACTTGATTCTGAGCATGCGCATTTTTTTTCCCCTCGTAAAAGCATACACACTACCGTTTTTCACGTCGTTTAAAAAAAAAACGACGTGAAAAAATAGAGCAGGTTCTCATTTTTTTTAGCCCATTTTTCACGTCGCTTAAAATGCTCTGGAGCCTACACACGATTTAATGCCCAATTTAAAAAATTGCATTTTTACCGTTGTGAAAAACAGTCATGTGTATGCGGCATAAGGAGCGCAGCACTAATTCTAATACCTATTTATATCTATTGGTGTGCTAGCAGCTATATGTTTAGTTGTGCCTTTGAGTGTGAATTCTCTTGTCATTATATAAAAGGTTTTTCTTTTTGTTTATCCACAATGGATTAGTAAAGTCAGCAAACAATAGCATAACATACCAACAAACAATACACAACAATATATTTAGCATGCTATGCATAGGACATCAGACATGATTGGCAATGTCCACCTGTCAACACCTGATTTGCTCTAGATTCCCATTTAATTCAGTTAGAAGGAGGACAGGAAACTGCTGGCCCGGGAAGTAAACATAACCAAGAAAAAACAAATAGTGTCCAAGGGACATTGCTAAGAAAAAACCGAACAATAGTAGATATCATAAAATACGTACATTTTATTAGAAAGACATAAAAGCCTTTCTTGGAGGGTGACAAGCTATACTACAGCACTTTTTCCATCTGATCTGTGGGGTCTTCAGTGTGCCACATTAACAATGTTTTCTTCTTTGCACATTTTCTGGGCAGATTTTCTGCCTGTTGGCCCCTTGGGGGGTCCTCTACGCCTGCCGGCACACTGGGTATTCTGGGTTGGTGCTGTCCACCCCTTTACAGCTTCCAGAACAGATATCACATGGTAGTTCTCTGGTAGGGTTTTCAGTGGCTGATGTTCACTACCACCCCTCTCCTTTGCAATTGTGTTGTTCGAACACTTAAACTATTTCTCCTGAAGAAGTGAACAGAGTTTCAAAAAACGTGCTGAGAATGTTTTATACAAGCATACTAATGATATAGCTTGGCCAGTTTACAGTCTGTGATTATTTGATATGTTACTGTGAACATTCACCTATGGTTACCTGCGATTTCATATATATATTTCACTGGGCTTTTTGTCTTTGTAATAAAATGTATGTATTTTACGATATCTACTATTGTTTGGCATTTCTTAGCAAAGTCCCTTAGGCAGTATTTGTTTGTTGTGTGTTACTGAATAGGGCGTAGAAACGCTAACACTGTGCATGAAATCACATGTGATATACAGTGCCTTGAAAAAGTTTTTATACCCCTTGAAATTTTCCACATTTTGTCATGTTACAACCAAAAACGTAATTGTATTTTATTAGGATTTTATGTTATACACTAACACAACGTTGCACATAATTGTGAAGTGGAAGGAAAATGATAAATGGTTTTCAAAATTTTTTACAAATAAATATCTGAAAAGTGTGGGTATGAATACTTTTTCAAGGCACTGCATAAACGAGGGTTCTTCAAAAATGTTCCACATTTTTTTAATTCTATTATATATATAAAAGTGCTGAAACTTTTTGAAGACCCCTCATAGAAGTGAACACAACCATCTTTCCCTTCAGTAGGGACGGTGTCCTTGGGGCTAAAAGAAGTACTGTAGATAGATACTAGAAGATCACAGGTCTGAATAGGGGGCATGTAGCTACTGTATATAATGTCCAGGAGCTATGACTATTTTCTGGTCCTGCTCAGCTTGAAGTATAAATGAGAGAGTTGTCCTTCTCAGCTTGAAGTCTAAATGAGAGAGTATCTCCACTCGGGTCCACAAGCCCAATATATATTAGTTGCATGTGTCCCCAACCCAGTCCGCCCAGGATTTAGTTCCACACCTGTCCAAAGTCCCAGCCTGACCAACCAGCTCTCATGGGGCAGACTTCAGCAAACTATCCAAGTCCTCCCCAATCTGCCTGCTCTCTTATCCACATTAGTGAGGTTCTAAGTTCTGTCTACAAAAAAAGAAGGCTAAGCAGTTTTCCTAATATGTTCTATTATTACTAAACAAAGAATAAATGGGGGGAAAAAAACAGAAGATTAATCACTGATAAGTAGATAGGAGATCATGTCTAATCTTAACTAATGGAAAGCTAATGATTAATGAGAAACTATGAACATGTTATCAGATGGGACAGCTGTTCAGAGATCACTTAACATTTCTGTAATAAGCTTTGTGAGTTACAGATTTGCATTAATGTGAAGTTAACATCGCAGTAACGGGCTCGATTAGCCTCGTGAATACGGTCTACAGTATGAAACATTACATTCCAACAATTGATGATTTGTAAATGGGATCTAGCAGCTGGAACAATTAAAGCAGTCTCAACAAACTTGGTTAAAAGTGATAGGCTATATTATAAGCGGACTTTATTCCTGAGGCTTTTAAAAGAAAATTACCATTAGTGTAGGCAATTTTGCAAAACTAATGTGAAGATTATGTGAAGAATCGAGTTGTAAAGTACTGAATGGAGAGTAAAGGTACCGATTTGCAATAACTTCTTATCAGAACAATTGTTTTTCAATCTGACATACCCATCTCCAAATAAGACAGGCTCTCCATAGAAAAATTCATGCATGTGGCTCTGGCTTGTATATGCTTAAGGTGGAACGCTTTGAAAGTATTAGTTTCTATCCTGGTAAGCATAGAACTTTTGTATCTCCTGCCTTCTGTATTTCCATACAGTATCTACTAGGAAACCAGTTAAAATATCTGTTATAATATTTAGATTTATTATATATACCAAAAACTATGCACTTGTTCCTTGGGACTTCGAGAATGCTGCATAGGATTATAATCTTTTTTGGATTTTCACCTTCCACTAAAGAGAAGAGAAAAAGTTGATAAACAATTAATGGCATAAAGAAGTCATCATATACAAAGTGCAGTAACCCATAACAAATAGAAATGACGTGTTAACTGACTCCAAGATGCTGATTTTGATTGGCTGCTAAAGATTACCACCACCTGAACATCCTTGCCACTATTTATACTAAAGAAAAGTTTAAGGGTGAATTTCCACATGCATCTAAATCTTCTTTTACTCTGAAGCCCGAACAGCATCCAAATTGCACTTCACAGGCTACTAGACATGGGAGCCGTCAAAAAATTTGTTCCGTTCCGTTCCGTTTCGTATTAAAAAAAAATCATAATTCGTAATCCGTGTACGGAATTCAATTCGAATTCGTACGAAATACGAATTCCGTACGACACGTATAACGAATGATTCGACCGGAACGAACGAATGATTCGACCGGAAATGTACTTCCCCCACCCAATTCCAGCAGCAATCTTTTCTCTCTATAATGTCGAATCTTTTCTCTCTATAATGTCGAATCGGAACGAACGAATGATTCGACCGTAAATGTACTTCCCCCACCCAATTCCAGCAGCAATCTTTTCTCTCTATACTGTCGAATCTTTTCTCTCTATAATGTCGAATCGGAACGAACGAATGATTCGACCGGAAATGTACTTCCCCCACCCAATTCCAGCAGCAATCTTTTCTCTCTATAATGTCAAATCTTTTTTCTCTATAATGTTGAATCTTTTCTCTCTATGTCGAATCTTTTCTCTCTATGTAGAATAATCTTGGACTAATAGAGTTAAGGTTAGTCACATTCGACCAAAAAATATTTACCTATTGCTTTGTCGAATTTTCATGTCTTATTTGGTAGTTTGGATTCGGATAATTTGGATACGAAATTTCGTACAAATTTTTCGAAATTTCGTATTCCGTACAGAATTCGTATTCGAAAAAATTCGTAATTCGGATTCGTACAAATTTCGAAAAATTTGTACGAATTATCAATTCGTACGAAACTAACCGCACATGTCTACAGGCTACTGACAGGCGGTGAGGAAGCAATGTGATGCCTCCTGAACACCTATTCTTGCCAACAAACACACTGCAACCACGTACATTGCACACGGTTGCTGGACATTTGCGACGCTTCCACATTTGCTAGAGTGTGTAGCATTCAGCTGGCATGCCGCCAGCTGATCGCTACATGTCAGGTAAACTTTGCCGTGGGCTGCCTATTGCAATTTACAGGGGGGGGATGGGCAGGAGGCAAAAACAAAACTCACCCACGCATTTTTGCTGCCCCCCAACCGCACATCTATATTAAGCCTTAAAGTATTGATGGGTAGGCTCTCTGAAAATAACAAGTCCCAGGAAGGAAAGCAGGAAGGAAGGAAGGGAGGAAGAAAGGAGGGGGAAAGGAAAAAATGGGGGGAGGAAGGGGTGGAGGGAGGAAGGAAAAAAGTGAGGAAGGAGGGGAGGAAAGAAATTGAGAGGTAGAAAATGAGGGTGGAGGGAGGGAGGAAGGAAGTGAGGGAGGAGGGATGTTAGGTATTAAGGAAGAAGAGCAGGGAGTAAGCAAGGGATGGAAGTAGGAAGGTAGGGAGGAAGGTAGAGGGGGATGCACAAGAGTTTCACAAATAACTATAATTTTTTTTTTACATGCGTTAAAATATGTATTTCTTATAACAAAAAAACCCAACCCACTTCCTCCCTAGCCCCCTACACTAACATGAGAATTCCACAACCCCAGTACATATTTATTACTCCAATTAAAACAGCACCCTTCACTTTTGTAAATATTTCATTATATCTTTTCATGTGACAACACTGAAAAAATTACGCGTTGCTTCAATGTAAAGTAGTGAGTGTACAGCTTATATAACAGTGTAAATTTGCTGTCTCCTCAAAATAACTCAACACACAGCCATTAATGTCTAAACCGCTGGCAACAAGTGAGTACACCCCTAAATGAAAATGTACAAATTGGGCCCAATTAGCTATTTTCCCTCCCCGGTGTCATGTGACTCGTTAGTGTTACAGGGTCTCAGGTGTGAATGGGGAGCAGGTGTGTTAAATTTGGTGTTATCGCTCTCACTCTCTCATACTGGTCACTGGAAGTTCAACATGGCACCCCATGGCAAAGAACTCTCTGAAAAAAAGAATTGTTACTCTGCATAAAGATGACCTAGGCTATAAGAAGACCGCCAAGACCCTGAAACTGAGCTGCAGCATGGTGGCCAAGACCATACAGCGGTTTAACAGGACAGGTTCCACTCAGAACAGGCCTCGCAATGGTCGACCAAAGAAGTTGAGTGCACGTGCTCAGCGTCATATCCAGAGGTTGTCTTTGGGAAATAGATGTATGAGTGCTTCCAGCATTGCTGCAGAGTTTGAAGGGGTGGGGGACAGCCTGTCAGTGCTCAGACCATACGCCACACACTGCATCAAATTGGTCTGCATGGCTGTCGTCCCAGAAGGAAGCCTCTTCTAAAGATGATGAGCAAGAAAGCCTGCAAATAGTTTGCTGAAGACAAGCAGACTAAGGACATGGATTACTGGAACCATGTCCTGTGGTCTGATGAGATTGAAATAAACGTATTTGGTTCAGATTTTTTCAAGCGTGTGTGGCGGCAACCAGGTGAGGAATACAGAGACAAGTGTGTCTTGCCTACAGTCAAGCATGGTGGTGGGAGTGTCATGGTCTGGGGCTGCATGAGCGCTGCCCGCACTGTGGAGTTACAGTTCATTGAGGGAACCATGAATGCCAACATGTACTGTGACATACTAAAGAAGAGCATGATCCCCTCCCTTCAGAGACTGGGCCGCAGGGCAGTATGCCAACAAGATGATGACCCCAAACACACCTCCAAGACAACCACTGCTTGCTAATGAAGATGAGGGTAAAGGTAATGGACTGGCCAAGCATGACTCCAGACCTAAACAATATTGAGCATCTGTGGGGCATGCTCAAATGGAAGATGGAGGAGCGCACGGTCTCTAATATCCACCAGGTACGTAATGTAGTTGTTTGGGCCAAATTTGGACATTTTCATTTAGGGGTGTACTCTCTTTTATTGCCAGATATTAATGGCTGTGTGTTGAATTATTTTGAGGGGACAGCAAATTTACACTGTTATACAAGCTGTAAACGCACTACTTTTCCTTGTAGCAAAGTGTAATTTCTTCAGTGTTGTCACATGAAAAGAGATAATAAAATATTTACAAAAATGTGAAGGGTGTACTCACTTTTGTGAGATACTGTAAATAGATGTAAATTAAATGCATTGCTTAGATGGGATCTCATGATAAAGAGATGATGTTAAACCTAAAGGAGATTGACAAGTAGTCAACAACAGTACTGTGAATTAATGAGTATTTACCTTTAGTAGGGTTACACGTTATTTATAATAAATCAACAGACTTATTATTTAATAGTCTATCTTTGAAGAATGAGACTTCAAAGGAGAATCCTGCTGATTCCCCCATACAGAGGATAGCCTCCAGTCTGTTATTCCATTCTCAGGATAAATTCATATTATCTGCACATAAATTGGAATAAGGATTTAGCTATTATTAGCTATTATTCATTTAGCTTGAAATAAGGCTATACAAATATTCATCACATTACCTCTTTCAGTTCTCCCTCATCAGGATATATCATTTGTAAATACTATGGAATTATGTATTGTACAGTTTTACAATATTAGATCAGTACCTGCAAATTGTTAATATATATATATATATATATATATATATATATATATATATATATATATATATATATACTGTATTTATTGGCGTATAGCACTCACTTTTTTACCCTGAAAATAGAGGGTAAACTGTGCCTGCGTGTTATACGCAGGGGGCTGTGGAAAGTATTTTTTTCCTGAAACTTCCCACTTAAAGTTAGGGTGCGTGTTATACGCCTGTGCGTGTTATACGCCGATAAATACGGTATATAAAATTATAAACTCAACACTTTTGTGTTTGCCCCTATTGATCATGAGCTGAACTCAAAGATCGACAACTTTTTCTATGTACACAAAAGGCCTATTTCTCTCAAATATTGTTCACAAATCTCTCTAAATCTAGTGATCACTTCTCCTTTGCCGAGATAATCCATCCACCTCACAGGTGTGGCATATCAAGATGCTGATTAGACAGCATGATTATTGCACAGGTGTGTCTTAGGCTGGCCACAATAAAAGGCCACTCTAAAATGTGAAATTTTACTATATTGGGAGGGTCGGAGGGGGTGTCCAAAAACCAGTCAGTATCTGGTGTGACCACCATTTGCATCTGGTGTGACCACCACAGTGCAGCACATCTCCTTCGCATAGAGATGATCAGATTGTTGATTGTGGCCTATGGAATGTTGGTCCATTCCTCTTCAATGGCTGTGTGAAGTTGCTGGATATTGTCAGGAACTGGAACACGCTGTCGTATACGCCAATCCAGAGCATCCCTAGAAAAAGTCGTAGATCTTTGAGTTCAGCTCATGATAAATAGGGGCAAACGCAAAAGTGTTGCAGTTATAATTTTGCTCAGTGTGTATATCTAAATATATCTACATATCTACATAAATATACTGTATATATATATATATATAGAGAGAGAAAGAGAGATAGATAGATAGATAGATAGATAGATAGATAGATAGATAGATAGATAGATAGATAGATAGATAGATAGATAGATAGATAGATAGATAGAAAGATAGATAGATAGATAGATAGATAGATAGATAGATAGATAGATAGATAGATAGATAGATAGATAGATAGATAGATAGATAGATAGATAGATAGATAGATAGATATACAGAAGGTGTTTTTTCAACTCACGAGGCACAACAGACCCAAATGTCTCTGTTAATTTGCCTTTCTCTGGTGCCACAGAACAGTGGATCTTTTTCAGATTTCATTGGGCCCAAATACCTCAGAGTCAGGCACAAAGGCTGCATTTTCACACATGAGATTTAGCCCCTGGGAATATGGGAAGGGGGGCAATTGGGAACCGATATGCTATGTTTTTCTGTGCCTGTGACAACCTGTTTTTGTGCACTCTAGACGGGTTTTCCATTCCACACACACATATATAAGTCTATGGAAGGTGTCTCCAAACTATGGCCCAGTTGTTCAGGAACTACAATTCCCATCATGCCTAGTCATGTCTGTGAATGTCAGAGTTTAACATTGTCTCATGAGACATGTAGTTCCGCAACAGCTGGAGGGCTGTAGTTTGGAGATCCCTGGTCTATGGGAATGCAAAGCAGGTCAGATATACTGTAGGTGAGAAGTAGGCCAAATGCACCAGTCAATGAATTCTGATTGATCTCAGAAACATCTCAGACTGATGCCATCAACACAATCAAAGAAATAAGCCTGTTGACATACACCATTAGACCTCTTTCACATGGGGTGTTTACATGCGTGCCTCATGCAGGGATGTGTTCTGCCGGCACAGGTGTTGCATGAATCCCTGTGCTGGCAGTTTCACTGTGATAAATAGGGACTCTCAGCAGCTGCACAGACACAGCCACTGTGTCCCAATATGACATCTGTGTGGGTGTGGTTGGGCCATGCACAGGACATGCATGTAATCATCACATGTGAATGAGGCCTTATAGAGGCAATAGGATTTTGGCCCAACATATGCTTATCTTGGCTGTGCCTGCTAGAGCAGGGGTTCACAATCTCAGTCCTCAAGTTCCCCCAACAGGCCATGTTTTGGAGATAAAATAGCTGTCCAAAATACCAAGCCATTGACTCTGATTTAAAGCACCTGTGCAAGATAAAGGAAAACCTGTAAACATGGCCTGTTGGGGGTACTTGAGGACTGAGGTTGAGAACCACTGTGCTAGAGGGCTGTAATAGGAGTGAAATCTCCATGAAAACTATACACAGCAGTCTGGATCAAACATTTGGAATTTCATTTTTTGGGAAATACTCTTTAACAAGATAATGCAAAAAATTGGATGTAGAAGTCATAGAAAATAATCAGCACTGCACAATATTAAGCAGCCTTTTTACCCCAGAGGAATTGTTTACCCCAGAGGAACCCTTGAAATAATTTTGGGGTCTCAGGGAACCCCTTGTAAAATCTCTTCACTTGCGGTCATTGGGGGAAAAATGCCCTTCATATTGGAGGCCTGTGAGAAAAAAAAGCCTCTTTTACAGCTAAAGGGATCATTGGTGGCCTGTTGCTAGGTTTGTCAAGTATTGTTGGCCTCAGAACTACTAGGCACAATCAGATGGGAGGCCAACCAGCCATGGCTCAAGGAACCCCTAGCAACCTGTGAGGGAACCCTAGGATACCTGGATGAGAATGGTCTGGATTAGAGTGTACAGATTAAAGAATAACTAAAAGGTAAAACCTTTCTTCATTTTAGATAGAGGGAGAGTTATACCCATTGTTTTTTATGCTTTTGTATCACCAGAGAGATTTCCCTTCATTTCCTATTCCATAAACATAACAGGAAGTGAGAGGTAAACCCTCTAAAGTAAGGGAATCACTGGTTGTCACCAGGATCCTCATTTGAAGATTCCCCCTCTATATCTGTTCTAGTGACAACCCAAAATTTGGGATTTTCTTTCCCTATATGCAAATCAAGTTTTATTTTTTCTAGATTGTACCATCAGGTACAGTAATTAATCAGGTGTACTTAAAGTGTGAGTAAACTTCCTTGGTTGATTTTTACCTATAGGTAAGTCTATAATAAGGCTTACCTATCTCTTTAACGTGCACCATTTAGGAGATATTTACTTGCGAAGCTGCCGGTGACGTCACAAGCGCATGCCCTCTGAAGGAATGGCATACCCGTGCCGTTCCTTCAGAGTCCCGTGCCATGAACAGTGGGAGTGATGTCATTGTGGCTCATCCAATCAAAGATCCGGAGCCCAGCCAACCCGGAAGGAAGACCGGGTGAAGATGGAAGCCCTGTCAGCGGTGATAGCGTGCTGCTGGAGGGCTTCATTTTAAGGTAAGTTTCACATAATGTGCACATTATAACTTTGTCTTGCAGGTTTAAAGAAAAAAGGTGGCGGTTTACTACCGCTTTAAAAGACAGTAAGCTTTAGAGCAAAATTTGTCTCACAATAGAGTTATCACTATACGTTGTAACTGTATTCATTGTATATTTGACAATATTTAAAGAGCATTAGACACATCTAAACAGTAAATCCATTCCAAATCAACCCAGAAAGACTGAAATAAAATATTTATCTTTCATTGGGGATGAGCCTCGATCAACATTGTTAAGAAAATGAAAATGTATCTAGTACAAACAGTATATAACAATTATTTAAACATACTGTTAACTTTGGGATTTATTCCCTGCCATGTTAAATTTATTCAGCATAAATATGAAAATCCATTTTATTCTGAATAAATGACCCTTGAGTTCTAGCAGTGTGATCCTAAATAAATTAGGCAAACATTAGGATTAGGCTAATTTGTATAGCTAGACAGAAACATCAATGAATAAGAAGTAAGTCAGATGGAAATACATGTAACAGATTATCCTAAACGTAATGTTTTTTTCATTTGTTTTTGTCTTGAGGCTTTCTCTTGTAGCTAATCCGTAAGGATGAAAACAGAGCATACAAATGCAAATCAGAACTTGGCTGGTGAAGAACTATAAAAGTGACCTCACGGGTCAGGTTATGTGCCACATACAAGAGATAATCACACAACACTAAACCTGAAGTTTAGGTATGGACATTTTTACATAAATAAATTGTTCCAGCTTGGATCACTGTAGGTATGTATTGCCATACTTGTGGGACTCCCATGTAAGCTAGAAATCACTGTAGTAAGCACGGCTACTACAATGATTGCCAATAGCTTCTGGGTCCCATGCCAAGTGGCTGCCCCGCTGTTTACTGACCCAGGAGTTAGCTTGCCCAGCACAGGCTGAATTCAGGAAACACTTTGCATTCTCTGATTGGATGAGGTGGAGACAGTGATGTCACTGCTTTGCCTTGTCATCTTGCCCAACAATTTGCACTGAGAAAATGCAAAGTGTTCCCCAAAGAACTCCCGTATTCACAATTCAGCTGGGAAGCCACCTGGTATCCAAAAGCTAGTGGAGATGATTGTAATAGCAGTGCCTACTACAGTGATTTCCAGCTTCCACAGGGATCCCACAAGTATGGCAAGCTGGGCCAATGTAAAATTGCCATACCTGAACTACAATTTAAGGGTCCATTCACACCAATTGCTGTGTTGTAATGCAGCGGCTGGTGTAACATGTGGTCTGGGCGATCAATGCATTGTTCCTTTTTTTTTGTTAAAAAACTTTATTTAAATGTCACATGGATTGTTCAATTGGTTGCCGTGCAGTGCTAGGCAGTGCCTGGTGCTGTGCAGAAAAAATAAAAAAAGTAGTGCACACAGTACTTTTTTTCAGCACACCTGGTGTGAATCGGCCCAGAGCCAGAGCCCGTGAACCTGGAAATAACTCCGGGAGACATGTCGCCAGTCACAGCAGTGAGCGGGGACCGCTGCAACAGCTTTAATCTAAGGTAAGTATTTCATAATGAGCTAGTAAGTGGTGCATACTAGCTCATTATGCCTTTGTCTTGCAGTTATTTTGTTTGTTTTTTTCTGAGTTTGCAGCCACTTTAAGATGGTCATAAACCAGCAGAATTTCATGTGAACATTCATACAGAAATTCTGAAAAATAACTTGTCAGACCTGTCCATCTTGCCACCATTGAGTCAACTAATTTTACTCAAAAACCCTTAATGAACTCAAAATGAGAGTTGACCTTAACCATTTGAAAAATGTATTGATCCTTAAAAAAAATGTTTTAATGTTTACTGTAGATATTAAATAGTTTTTTAATGTCTATTAGTGCTTGACCAGCTTTACCTCTTACACATTTCCTTGTTTTACCGGTTTATACCCAGTTTAGAATATTGTAAGTGTATGAAAAAGCTTATATGAGACCGTTTCTACTGATAAAGGGTAAAATCTGTGATCATTGACTATGTCAAGTAACATTGTAACACTGTAGAAAGTAACAATGGGTGATGCAAGTGAGCAGACTGAGCTATTCGAAACAACAGATGTATGTACGTACAGCCCAGAACATAGAGACTAGTGCACAGGCTCCAGGATTTCCATTGTTGCGTCATCCCTGAGCCAGCATCTTGATCATGGAAATTGATTTTGACCAATCTGGAGGGAAAAGGAAATGATGGCATGGTAAGAGGGAACAAAAACTATCCAAATAAGAGATTGGAAAAAAGAGGAGGCTCATGAACAGTTTGTGCAAGCTTATCAAAATAGATTTATTGAGAGATGTTACATGGTAACATGGACTATATCCAGAATACTGGACAACGTGTATATAAAAACGATGACAGTCAGGATTGACTGATCAACACATGATGCACATACACAACAGGACAGACATAAAATGACCTAAACATATAAGACACGTCCGGACGCCAGGTAGTTTCAGGGAGAGGTCTAAATGATGATTGCAATACAATCCAAAATTTATGACAACAGCAAAGCTGTGTGTAAGCCGAGAGACCACTCCCTAAAAGGCCCTGGGAGCTCGAGCCCTAATGGATGGAAGGGTGGGGAGGGGGGGGGGAAGGAAAAAAGGGGTGAAGGCCAGCTGGATGGATCCGTGAGGAGATAGCTGCAGTCCTGTTTCACCAACTGTAATGTCATGTGGAGAAAGAACAATTCAAGTGAAAATAGTCTAAACGTTGGGATACTGTGTCCATGAGAAAATATCTTCCTGGAGGCAAGCAGAGAAACACATGTGAAGTACGGCTGGGGACAGATGTGATGCAAATAAGAACAATCCTCACTGCTAGTGATAGTGGAGCATACTGGGATAGCCAGTAACCAGGGGTAAAGACGTATGAACCTGCACGTAGTGAAGTATAGTGGCTGTCAGTGAAATTACCCCTTCTCCGATGCTCGGATGCACTGCCACGTCCGCATGGAGTCACTTTGCTGCTCCTTCCTGGCTTACATGAATCGTATCAGGGTACTGCTGTATGTAGCGGTACGTGTAGAGGGATTTATTGAGTCCTTTTCATGTCCCACAGCTGATACTCACGACTGTTTAGCTTTCCTCCTCCTCCTCCTCCTTCCCCTCCGGGGCTCGTCGTCACTGTGCGGGCATGAAGCCGCATCGCAGCGTGGCGTCCGGGCGGAAATGACGTCGACTAGTTTCGCATATGATAAGTCGACGTCATTTCCGCCCGGACGCCACGCTGCGACGCGGCTTCATGCCCGCACAGTGACGACGAGCCCCGGAGGGGAAGGAGGAGGAGGAAAGCTAAACAGTCGTGAGTATCAGCTGTGGGACATGAAAAGGACTCAATAAATCCCTCTACACGTACCGCTACATACAGCAGTACCCTGATACGATTCATGTTCATGAGCCTCCTCTTTTTTCCAATCTCTTATTTGGATAGTTTTTGTTTATGCAGATAGGGGCTGAACAGTGGTTACTGTACATATTTTGTGCTCTTACATGGTATATTATAATTTAGCCTAGTTTTTATATTTACACTACATGGTAAGAGGGAGTATTGTGATCTTTCTGAGAGGTAATAAATACCCCCAGATGTTACTCTTAAGCCGTGTACACACGATCGGATTTCCTATGGATTCCAATCCGATGGATTTTTCCATCGGAAATCCGATGAAGCTGACTTCCATCAGTCTTGCCTACACACCATCAGTCAAAAAACCGATCGTCCCAAACGCCGTGATGTAAAACACTCAGACGAGCCGAGAAAAATTAAGTTCAATGCTTCTGAGCATGCGTCGACTTGATTCTGAGCATGTGTGGGTTTTTTATCCGATCGTCCGATGAAAACAGTCCATCGGACTGTTTTTATCGGTAAAACCGATCGTGTGTACATGGCTTTACACATTACTTAGCATGCTTAAAGCCCAACTTCAGAAATTAGGCAAATCTACCCTTGCAGTGGGGCCCCACTGTGCTGTATGGGTTAAATGTTTGTTATGTCTAGGGAGTACAGAAACAGTCATTCTTATATAACCTATCCCCCTGCTCCAGAGCTGTCCCTTCCTCAATGGGCGGACCCTCTGCTTTATCATGTGTAGCAAGGTGTCACTTTTGCAGGAATCTTATGGACTACAGTTTGAGCCTATCAGGAATCTAGCTCCCTCCGGTGTATGTCTTTTGTTAGACTACTAACGTTGTTTGGTTCAGTTATTGGATAAAGCCTTGTGGGTATTGTGGCGTCAGAGACAGAGACTCTATTGGCGTGGATAGAACTGAGACTACATTACCCAAAAGACCACTGTTCTACCAAAAGTGTATGGCGCCAAGCAAGGCCTGCTGGGAGGACCTATTTAAAGCAAGGCGGGGCTTTTGTTCCGGCTCTCGGGATGCCATCTTCAAGCTAAGAGGAGGGCTGTGTTGAGGCCTGGAGTGAGCGTGCTTAGGCCTGAGAAGCCTGGGCCTAAAGTACGGAGACTGGATCGCCTGACGGAGGGATTCCTGTCACCGCCCTGCTGATTGAACCAGGAAGAGGGTCCGCTCTACACTTCACAGCGTCTAGAGTCATCGATCCATCAGCACCCCATGAGCGACTGTGCAGAGGACCAGAGACCACGACTTGCAGGGAGGCTGTGAACCGCGAAGGGTCAAGACGGAGCATATCTGCGAGGCGAGGCCTCATTTGGTGAGAGGGCACCTGCCCACCAACATAACTAACTAGGTTGCAGGAAGGTGACTTCCATAGTTTCACTTATACTCGTGGGCCACTGCACTGCCACACGTGGAGACACTTTATACCCGAGAGTGTTATAGCGGTGTGGGAGAACTGACGTTTCTGTTACCGCTCCACTTTATACACCAAGTGATTGATTTTCTTCACCCTATGGTTGGATTACAAATAACTAAGTGCACCAACAGAGCTAGCAGAAGATTACTGGAAGCTTGAAGGGACAATCACCAGTTCCGTTCCTTCCTTAAATTGATACAGCGGGACACGCACCAGTTGAGCTGCCCACTAGAAGGAGCCAAATAGCTTGCGAACTCACATACAGGTCCTTCTCAAAAAATTAGCATATTGTGATAAAGTTCATTATTTTCTGTAATGTACTGATAAACATTAGACTTTCATATATTTTAGATTCATTACACACAACTGAAGTAGTTCAAGCCTTTTCTTGTTTTAATATTGATGATTTTGGCATACAGCTCATGACAACCCAAAATTCCTATCTCAAAAAATTAGCATATCATGAAAAGGTTCTCTAAACGAGCTATTAACCTAATCATCTGAATCAACTAATTAACTCTAAACACCTGCAAAAGATTCCTGAGGCTTTTAAAAACTCCCAGCCTGGTTCATTACTCAAAACCGCAATCATGGGTAAGACTGCCGACCTGACTGCTGTCCAGAAGGCCATCATTGACACCCTCAAGCAAGAGGGTAAGACACAGAAAGAAATTTCTGAACGAATAGGCTGTTCCCAGAGTGCTGTATCAAGGCACCTCAGTGGGAAGTCTGTGGGAAGGAAAAAGTGTGGCAGAAAACGCTGCACAACGAGAAGAGGTGACCGGACCCTGAAGAAGATTGTGGAGAAGGACCGATTCCAGACCTTGGAGGACCTGCGGAAGCAGTGGACTGAGTCTGGAGTAGAAACATCCAGAGCCACCGTGAACAGGCGTGTGCAGGAAATGGGCTACAGGTGCCGCATTCCCCAGGTCAAGCCACTTTTGAAACAGCGGCAGAAGCGCCTGACCTGGGCTACAGAGAAGCAGCACTGGACTGTTGCTCAGTGGTCCAAAGTACTTTTTTCGGATGAAAGCAAATTTTGCATGTCATTCGGAAATCAAGGTGCCAGAGTCTGGAGGAAGACTGGGGAGAGGGAAATGCCAAAATGGCTGAAGTCCAGTGTCAAGTACCCACAGTCAGTGATGGTCTGGGGTGCCATGTCAGCTGCTGGTGTTGGTCCACTGTGTTTTATCAAGGGCAGGGTCAATGCAGCTAGCTATCAGGAGATTTTGGAGCACTTCATGCTTCCATCTGCTGAAAAGCTTTATGGAGATGAAGATTTAATTTTTCAGCACGACCTGGCATCTGCTCACAGTGCCAAAACCACTGGTAAATGGTTTACTGACCATGGTATTACTGTGCTCAATTGGCCTGCCAACTCTCCTGACCTGAACCCCATAGAGAATCTGTGGGATATTGGGAAGAGAAAGTTGAGAGACGCAAGACCCAACACTCTGGATGAGCTTAAGGCCGCTATCGAAGCATCCTGGGCCTCCATAACACCTCAGCAGTGCCACAGGCTGGTTGCCTCCATGCCACGCCGCATTGAAGCAGTCATTTCTGCAAAAGGATTCCCGACCAAGTATTGAGTGCATAACTGAACATAATTATTTGAAGGTTGACTTTTTTTTGTATTAAAAACACTTTTCTTTTATTGGTCGGATGAAATATGCTAATTTTTTGAGATAGGATTTTGGGGTTTTCATGAGCTGTATGCCAAAATCATCAATATTAAAACAAGAAAAGGCTTGAACTACTTCAGTTGTGTGTAATGAATCTAAAATATATGAAAGTCTAATGTTTATCAGTACATTACAGAAAATAATGAACTTTATCACAATATGCTAATTTTTTGAGAAGGACCTGTATATGATACAACTGTTTGTATTATTTTGATTACTGCTTTGCTGTTTCAGTGAGCTGGGTGGGACTTGGTGGAGAGGTATCCCATTGCTGGCGTTATTGCATTGGGAGATTCCTCCGCTGCGCACTTACCCAGGTCTGACTCTAGGTTGGGTTAATCGGGTTCCTCATCATAGGGACACCCTAAAATGGTTATGCATGTGTATATCACTTGATTCTTCACGGGGATCTGTTTGAGTCAAATGTTGCTTATGTAATCTCTATTCTATTTTTCTCTACCAAGTAAACGTATTACCTTTTGTTTAAACTGCATCTTGTGTGGGACTCTGTCTTTTGCAGCTGTGTGGCAGGTAAACCACACTAAGGTAACAATACTTAACTACATTGATTGTTGTGTGGTATCATTGTGGCCCTCTATAGCCTTTTAGGGGCCCACAATCACATTGTTGTCCAGTTGTGCCAAGGGGGAACTGAGCCAAATTATAGGGGTTGATAGGCAGAGTACAGGCCCAAAATTAAACCAGCAGCTCTTACGGGGGTAGTGCTACACATGTACAATGCAGGGCTATTAACCCTGCATTATGTATGTGGTGGAGGCAATTTATAGAGGGGGCTGCAGGGTACTGATCATTCACACCACTGGAAGGACCCTGCTTTAGCACTGAATATGATAAGTATTTCTTCTTATTCCAGCACCCCTAGACACCCCTAGGCATTTAACCCTTGCAGTGTGCAGAGCCCAACTGCAAGGATAGATTTTTAACTTCTAATTCCTGGTCTTTAACATTTAAAAGTATTTCTGACTATTGGTCCGCTTGAAATGAGATGACAGTGGCAGGCATACACTTGCCAATCAACAGCTCTTGTGGGCACATCAAATGGACAGGTTAGAATATCTTTCCTGATCATTATTATTCTCTGCTGAGATAAGCAGTGCTAACAATGTCTGCCTACCACTCAACTCATTTTCTCCCCCTCCCCTCTCCATTGACATAAACTTTCTATATTGGAAGGACTGACCTTGAAAGTTTACAGAGCTTTCTACTCAGAAAATGTGTTTCTATCTGATGTCTCAATGTCACATTATACAAAATATATGTCAGGATGATTAGGCTGTTTTGGATTTAATCTGGCAATAACTGATGCAATCAGAGTATTGAAATATGGATTTTTAAGATGGTGGTTGAGATTCCTCCCTATATTACAATGAGCAATAATAAACCCTGTCTGGTGATATGGTCATATCACAAGTCTGGTAGAATGTGATGGGCTACTTAAGTAATGGCCAATGGAAATATGCACATATCCTGTGTTGGCCAAGGTGGAAGGTTACAAGCCAGGGTTAGCAGTGCATGAGGCCATGGAGAATGCCCTGTATCATGGACTGTATGGCGGACTGTTGATTTTGGATTCTCAAGCTATGGTGTTCTGGCAAGACCGAGCAGTATTCCCCATATGTCTCCCAACATGAAGAGCAGTGAACCTGTTACAAATAGGTCACACTGTGCTAAATCAGAGATTGTATCTGTAACAAATGTGTGTGCCTCTCAGAGGACTATAATTAGTATGGGCATTAGAGCTGCAAGCCTGTCAATGAGTGAAGTACCCACCAGAAAGCCGTGTACATCAATGACCTGCTAGGAAGCTGTTAATCATTATTCCCATGTCTGAAGACAGTTATTCTGCAGTAAAGGAATGACTACTGTCATTCTTGTGTCTGTGTGGAAAAGTAGGCACCAACCGTGCCAATTGCATTGGTAGGGACAGCAAACTGTCCAGCTGTCTGAAATAAGTAGCTATAAAAAAAGGCTGAGGATGGACATAGGTACACAGTTAGTTTGGTTGAAAAAAGACACAAGTCCATCCAGTTCAACTATTAGAAGGCAAAAAAATTTTTAGTATACAATCCTATATACACAATCCTATACTCACAGTTGGTCCAAAGGAAGGAAAAAAACAAACAAACACTAAAGCATAGGGATGAGCTGCGAGTTCGAGTCGAACCCATGTTCGACTCGAACATCGCCTGTTCGGCTGTTCGCCGAATTTCGAACATTATGGGCCGTTCGCGCCAAATTTGAGTGGCGCGTCACGGCCCATAATTCACTGCGGCATTGCAGGGCATTGCTGGCTGATGATTGGCCAAGCATGAACTATGACCCGCATGCTTGGCCAATCACAGCGCCGTAAGTACAGAGAGCTGTAATTGGCCAAAGCCAGGGTGGCTTTGGCCAATCATGGCTCAGAGGAGTAGGTACACGCCCCACAATATATAAGGCCGACGGCATGGCGGCCTTGTGTAGTGTGTTGTGGCGTTGGTTAACTTAGATGACAGAGAGAGAGACAGTGTAATTTGATTTGAGTTAGATAGAGCAGGCAGGCGAGTCAGTTAGCTGCAGTTACAGTGTGTAGAGGATATATATGCATCCTAGGTGTTGTATATATATTTACACACTGTAGTCAGTTTAGCTAGATCCGTTCCTGTTATTCTCTATACTGACAGGCAGGCAGGTGATTGTGCTAGCTGCAGTATTTTCACTTTGCACAGCATGCACCTAAAGGTACCTGAATACAATTGGTGGTGTTCTCATACTAATACCACAGGCAGGAAGCTGCAAGTATTTTCACTTAGTGTACTGTGTCCTTTGCACAGCGTTCACCTAAAGGTACCTGAATACAATTGGTGGTGTTCTCATACTAATACCACAGGCAGGGAGCTGCAAGTATTTTCACTTAGTGTACTATGTCCTTTGCACAGCGTGCACCTAAAGGTACCTGAATACAATTAGTGGTGTTCTCATACTAATACCACAGGCAGAGAGCTGCAAGTATTTTCACTTAGTGTACTGTGTCCTTTGCACAGCGTGCACCTAAAGGTACCTGAATACAATTGGTGGTGTTCTCATACTAATACCACAGGCAGGGAGCTGTTTTTTTTCACTTAGTGTACTGTGTCCTTTGCACAGCGTGCACCTAAAGGTACCTGAATACAATTGGTGGTGTTCTCATACTAATACCACAGGCAGGGAGCTGCTTTATTTTCACTTAGTGTACTGTGTCCTTTGCACAGCGTGCACCTAAAGGTACCTGAATACAATTGGTGGTGTTTTCATACTAATATCACAGGCAGGGAGCTGCATTATTTTAATTTAGTGTACTGTGTCCTTTGCACAGCGTGCACCTAAAGGTACCTGAATACAACTGGTGGTGTTCTCATACTAATACCACAGGCAGGGAGCTGCAATTCTTTTCAGTTAGTGTACTGTGTCCTCTGCACAGTGTGCACCTAAAACTAACTGAAGACAATTGCTGGTGTTCTCATACTAATACCACAGGCAGGCAGTTGATTCTGCTAGCTTCAGTATAATCAGTATATATATATATATATATATACATATATATATATATATATATATAAATACATCCCACCTTTGTGCAGCTACATCTCACTGCAGGCCATTAGTATGTCTGGAAGGCAAACAAGGAGAGGCAGACAGTCACAAGCCAATAAAAGAGGGCAAGCAGGCTCTGTGTCTAGAGGCAACAGTGCTGGTTGTGGACATGGTGCATCCTCATCAGCACGTGGCCGTGGGACACGCTTGTCCTTCTTTTCGGCAGCTGGCCATGTTGAGCCGCAACATGCCGAAGACTTGGTAGAGTGGATGACCAAGCCGTCCTCATCCTCCTCATCCTCTCTCACCCAGGCTCAGGGTACTTTGTCTGGCAAAGCAGCTGCCAACGTGGCCTTTTCCCTTTGGCTCAATGACATAAGTCACTCCTTCCCTAGCCCCATCATGTCCTCCTGAGGAGTCCCCCGAACTGTTTGACCACAGTGTTGGGTACATGCAACAGCAGGATGCCCAGCATTTTGAAGGCTCCGATGATGGAACCCAGCTAGAGGAAGGCAGTATATGAAAAGGAAAATAAGGATATGGACAGCCGCACTCCAAAAAACCTTGACGGTCGCCTTTATTGTAAAGGATCAGATAAATACACCAAAAAATCACAGCATAACCAGGGTAACAGCTGACATGTTTCGCACTGTAACTAGTGCTTACTCGTAGAGGAAGGCAGTAACGTAAGCCCAGAGAGAGGGGGTAGTAAAGTGAGCCCAGAGAGAGGGGGTGCCCAACAAGAACAGCAATCTGGCAGTCATGTTCCCCCAGCTGCAGCATACTGCCAGGTTTGCTCCAGTGATGAGGATGGAGGGGATGATGAGCTCACTGACTCCACGTGGGTGCCTGATAGGAGAGAGGTGGAGGAGGAGGAGGAGGTACATCTCCAACGAGGCAGGATGCCCTCCAGGGGCCAGCTTAAGGGCAGCACACTGACTGCATCACACCGCAGAGCTCCGCATGTGCAGGGCGCTGCTGTCTCTGCGCTTTATTCCAAAAGTTCTTTGGTGTGGGCCTTTTTTGAGCCGAGTGCATCAGATCGCAGCGCTGCTATTTGCAACATATGTCTCAGGCGTATCTCACGTGGCCAAAACATCACCGACTTGGGCACCACATGCTTGATCAGACAAATGTCGACCTGCCATGCAGTTCGTTGGCAAGCACACCTAAAAGACCCACACCAAAAAACAAAGCGGACCTCTCCTTGCTCCTCATCAGCTGGGATCTCCAACCCCACTATACCTTCAGTCCTCTCTGAAACCTGCACTGAGAGGAATGAAGGTGTAGAATTAGGTGTGTCACAGCCAAGTACTTGCGGGCAATCTGCTATCGGTACAACGACGTCAGGTTGTACCAGGCAAATTTCCCTGACCCAGCTGCTGCACCACCGAAAGAAGTTCGCTCCCAGCCATCCACATGCCCAGCGGTTGAATGCTAGCTTGGCTAAATTGCTAGCACTTAAACTGCTGCCTTTTCAGTTGGTAGACTCTGCCCCCTTCCGTGAGTTTGTGGAATGTGCGGTTCCTCAGTGGCAGGTTCCCAAACGCCACTTTTTGTCACGGAAGGCGATTCCGGCTCTCTACCGGCATGTGGAAGGCAATGTCTTGGCCTCGCTGGACAGGGCGGTCAGCGGTAAGGTGCAAATTACCTCTGACTCATGGTCCAGTAGGCATAGACAGGGACGTTACCTATCTTTCACGGTGCATTGGGTGACTCTGATGGCAGCTGGGAAGGATGCAGGACAAGGTGCAGTAGTGTTGGAGGTTGTTCTGCCACCACGCCTCCAAAATGCTACTACTGGTGATTCTGACACACCTCTCTTCTCCACCCCCTCCTCTTCTTCTTTCTCCATGGCCTCTTCCTGTGCTTTGTCCTCGGAACCAGCGGTGCTCCGTAGGCGTTCAAGGGGCTACGCAAGTACGCAGGCCAAAAGATGCCATGCAGTGCTTGAGCTGGTGTGCTTGGGGGCAGGAGCCACACTGGGGCAGAGATTAAGTCAGCTCTGCAGGGGCAGGCTCAGAGGTGGTTGACGCCACGCCAGCTTAAGCCAGGAAAGGTGGTTTGCGACAATGGCACCAACCTCCTCTCCGCCCTCCGACAGGGACAACTGACCCATGTGCCCTGTTTGGATCACGTCCTTAACTTGGTGGTGCAGCGGTTCTTGGGCAGGTACCCGGGCTTACAGGATGTCCAGAAGCAGGCCAGGACACTCTGTGGGCATTTCCGCCAGTCATATAATGCCAGTGCTCGGCTGGCTGACCTCCAAAAGGAATACAACCTGCCCAAGAACCGCCTAATCTGTGACATGCCCACCAGGTGGAACTCTATGTTGGCCATGCTGCAGTGGCTGCACACGCAGTAGAGGGCCATCAATGAGTATCTGTTGCAATATGGCACCAGGACAGGGTCAGGGAAGCTTGTTTTTTTTCCCCACGCCAGTGGGCCATGATCAGGGATGCATGCACTGTCCTGTCACCATTTGAGGAGGCCACGAGGATGGTGAGCAGTGACAGTGCAAGCATCAGTGACACTATCCCTCTTGTCCACCTGTTGGAGCAAACGCTGCGTGGAATAATGGACAGGGCACTTGAGGCAGAACAGAGGGAGGAAGAGGAGGACTTTCTTACCTCTCAAGGCCCCTTTTATCCAGACAGTGTTCCTGCTGGCCCGCCTATCACACAGGAAGAGGACGAGGAGGAGGAGGAGGATTGTGTCAGCATGGAGGTGGAGCCTAGCACTCAGCATCAGCAGCAGTCTTCAAGGGATCAATTACAGTCTCAAGAAACCCATGGACTTGTACGTGGCTGGGAGGAGGTGGCTGCGGATCAAGTCGTCCTGAGTGACCCAGAGGACTCCGGACCGAATGCCTCAGCAAACCTACGCTGCAAGGTCTCCCTGATCCTGCAAAGCCTGTGGAAGGATCCTCATATTCGTGCTATCAAGGAGAGGGATCATTACTGGCTGGCAACCCTCCTTGATCCACATTACAAGGGTAAGGTTGCGGACCTTATCTTGCCGTCGCAGAGGGAGCAGAGGATGAAGCATCTTCGGGAGGCCTTGCAGAAAGGTCTGTGCAACGCGCTCCCAGAGACTGGGAGGTTACAAATTCCTGGTCCTGGACAACGTGTTGCTGAGGCTTCGGTCAGTCAAAGAAGCAGCGGTGGAGAAGGTGGCCGTCTGACCGATGCGTTCAGACAATTTTTTAGTCCGCAGCCCCAAGGTATGATCGGTTCCAGTAACCATCGCCACCGTCTGTTTTACATGGTGCAGGAATACCTAGGGGCAAGATTAGACTTGGACACCTTTCCCACCATCCTCTGGGTTACTGGGTCTTGAGGATGGATCACTGGCCAGAGCTTGCACAGTATGCAATTGAGTTACTGGCCTGTCCTGCATCCAGCGTTCTTTTGGAACGCACATTCAGTGCTGCTGGAGGCTTTGTAAACGATCACAGGGTGCGCCTGTCCACCGACTCGGTTGATCGACTGACCTTCATAAAAATTAATCAGCCTTGGATCACCACCAGCTACCAAGCACCTGATGCTGATTTAACCAAGTAATTTTTTTTGAAATGTCAGATCCCTTCAAGACTGCCTATGCTGATGCTGAGTGACTATCCTCTTTTGCTGAGTGACTATCCTCTTCCTCCTCAATGATCATGCTGATAGCTTATAAGAAAATTTTTGATTCTGGGCACTGCCACCAGTGGCTAAGGCCCAATTTTTCAGCCCTGCGTGTAATTACAATTTTTGATGCAATACTTTGCAGCAGGGCTTATTCCTGCGCTCCAACTAGAGTATCTGTGAGGGGTTGCAGTGTTGTGGCACCAGCACCAGTGCCTAAGGCCCAATTTTTCAACCCCTGTTTAACAGGGGCATGTAATTACAATTCTTGATCTAATATTTCACAGCCCATTCCTGTGCCCACCAAGAGTAGCTGTGGGGGCTTACAGTGTTGTGGCAACACCACCACCACCACCACCAAAGGCCCAATTTTTCTGCCCCTGTTCAACAGGTGCATGTAATTACAATTCTTGATATAATAGTTCACAGCAGGGCCCGTTCCAGTGCCCACCAAGAGTAACTGTGAGGGCTTACATTGTTGTGGCAACACTAACACCTAAGGGCCAAATTTCTGCAGAGTATACACGGCAGGCCCCTACTTTCAAACATCCAACTTACAAACGACTCCTACTTGCAAACGGAAGGAGACCAAAATAAGTGAGAGGAAATCTACCCCTGGGAAGGGAAATTCTCTCCTGTAATGCGGCGTACACACGATCGTTTTTCATGCCATTTTTTAAACCGACGTTTTTCTCGTCGTTTTTTTTCATGTTTCCTCTCAAGCCTGTCTTGCGTACACACGATCATTTTAAAAAACGTTCAAGCAAAGCGCAGTGACGTACAACACGTACGACGGCACTATAAAGGGGAAGTTCCGTTCGGATGGTGCCACCCTTCATGTTAGTAACGTTTGTTGAGCGACGATTCGCACTTTTCAGCCTCCTGCTTTTCAGTCCGTTACAGCGTGACGAATGTGCTATCTCCATTACAAATGCTAGTTTTACCAGAACGTGCGCTCCCGTCTCATACTTGATTCTGAGCATGCACGTTTTTTTCACCTCGTCAAAGCATACACACCATCGTTTTTCACGTCGTTAAAAAAAACGACATGAAAAACGACGTGAAAAAATAGAGCATGTTCGAAATTTTTAATGCCCGTTTTTCACGTCGTTAAAAATGCTCTGGAGTAGAGTTGAGCGGACACCTGGATGTTCGGGTTCGATGGGTTCGGCTGAACTTCGGAAAAAAGTTCGGGTTTGGGACCGAACTTTAACCCGAACCCGGACCCGAACCCGAACCCCATTGAAGTCAATGGGGACCCGGACTTCTAAGGACTAAAAAGGCTCTAAAAAAGTAATGGAAAGGGCTAGAGGGCTGAAAATGGCAGCAAAATGTTGTTAAGAGCATGGCAAGTGCTCTGCAAACAAATGTGGATAGGGAAATAACTTAAAATAACATAAAAAAATAAAAAATAATCTTGACCTAGGAGGACGAGGTCCATATGGAGTAGGAGGTTGAGGTGGCGATGGATGTGGCTGTGTAGGTGGAAGCGGCGGTGGAGGAGGACGAGGTAGCCAACACTGGTTCAAAAATACAACAATGGCTGGGTAAGGCCGGTGATGTGTCGAATTCTGTCCCCCGTCAAATAGTGTCCACCCTGTACTGCGCTTGCTCAGTATGTAGGACAAGGGGATTTCGAAAATCTCCCAAGATGAACGGCGCCTGCGTGGTGAGTTCAGGTGAAGGCCACACTATCCGTGGTTCAAGCCGAGCCAAGTGAGGCCGTGCCCGAAGTGTGGCGATCGAACCGAGCCCGTGAGGGGCCCTGTTACTATGTGCTACCATATGTCCACTTGGATGGTGGGGCTTGAACCTGCACTCACAGCGCAGGCGCCGTTCATCTTCGGAGATTTTGTGAATCTCCTTGTCCTCTGTACTGCGCAAGCGCTGCGCCTTCGCAGTATGGGCCGGACACAATCCGATGGCCGGACAGTTTTTGTCACAACACCGGTATACATGTCTATTCTGCACAAGGTACGGACAAGTCCTGTGGGATCCATGCCTGGTTCATTTTAATGAACGTGAGCTTGTCCACATTGGCTCTGGATAGGCGGCTGCGTTTGTCTGTGATAACGCCCCCTGCCGTGCTAAATACACGTTCAGATAATACACTGGCTGCAGGGTAGGCCAGCACCTCCAAGGCATAAAGGGCAAGCTCAGGCCATGTGCCCAATTTGGAGACCCAGAAGTTAAAGGGGGCAGACCCGTCATCCAGTACGTGTAGGCCTGTGGACACATACTGCTCAACCATGTTGGTGAAATGCTGCCTCCTGCTAAGACGTTCCATCTCAGCTGGTGGTGCTGGTTGTTGTGGCGTGCTGACAAAGCTTTTCCACATTTCAGCCATGCTAACCCTGCCTTCTGAGGTGCTTCCGGTGCCCCGGCTGCGTTGGCGACCTCTTCCTCCTCCTCTGCCTTCACCTTGTGCTTCCACCGTACGCCCGCTGTCAGGTGGGAATGCCACCAGCAGTGCGTCTACCAGCGTGTGCTTGTACTCGCGCATCTTACGATCCCACTCCAGTGAGGGAATTAAGGACGGTACGTTGTCCTTGTAACGGGGATCCAGCAGGGTGGCCACTCAGTAATCAGCACCAGTTAAAATGTGGGCAACTCGGCGGTCATTGCGGAAACACTGCAGCATGTAATCGCTCATGTGTGCCAGGCTGCCCAGAGGCAAAGAAAAGCTGTCCTCTGTGGGAGGTGTATCGTCTGTGTCCTCTGTATCCCCCCAGCCACGCACCAGTGATGGCCACGAGCTGGTCTGGGTGCCACCCTGTTGTGAAAATGGCTCCTCCTCCTCCTCCATCTCCTCCTCCACCTCGTCATCCTCCAGAACTGTGCCCTTTCTGCCGGACAATTGTGTACCTGGTGTTTGTTGGTGCAGGAACCCACCCTCGTAGCCACTTGTGAAAGACTGCCCTGAAAGCCTTTGAAATGATCCCGCTTCCTCCTCCTCCTCCACATCCTCCTGTGCCACATCCTCTTCCATCATCGCCCGAAGCGTTTTTTCAAGGAGGCATAGAACTGGGATAGTAACGCTAAGAACGGCGTCATTGGCACTGGACATGTTGGTGGAGTACTCGAAACAGCGCAACAAGGCACACAGGTCTCGCATGGAGGCCCAGTTATTGGTGGTGAAGTGGTGCTGTTCCGCAGAGCGACGCACGCGTGATTGCTGCAGCTGAAACTCCACTATCGCCTGCTGCTGCTCGCACAGTCTGGCCAGCATGTGCAAGGTGGAGTTCCACCTTGTGGGCACGTCACATATGAGGCGGTGAGCGGGAAGGCCGAAGTTACGCTGCAGCGCTGACAGGCGAGCAGCAGCAGGGTGAGAACGCCGAAAGTGCGCACACACAGCCCGCACTTTCTGCAGCAGCTCTGGCATATTGGGGTAATTTTTAAGGAACCTCTGGACCACCAAGTTCAGCACATGCGCCAGGCAAGGGATGTGCGTCAAACCGGCTAGGCCCAGAGCTGCTACGAGATTTCGCCCATTATCGCACACCACCAGGCCGGGCTTGAGGCTCACTGACAGCAACCACTCATTGGTCTGTTGTTCCATGTCCCTCCACAACTCCTGCGCGGTGTGGGGTTTTTCCCCCAAACAGGAAAGTTTTAAAACTGCCTGCTGTCGTTTACCCCTGGCTGTGCTGAAGTTGGTGGTGAAGGTGTTACGCTGACCGGATGAGGAGGCGGTAGAGGATGAGGAAGCGGAGTAGGAGGAGTTAGCAACAGGAGGCAAACTGAAGCGCCCTGCAATCCTCGGTGGTGGAAGGACATGCGCCAAACTGCTATCTGCCTCAGGCCCAGCCGCCACTGCATTTACCCAGTGTGCTGTTAGGGAGATATAACGTCCCTGACCGTGCTTACTGGTCCACGCATCCGTAGTTAGGTGGACCTTGCCACAGATGGCGTTGCGCAGTGCACACCTGATTTTGTCCCCCACTTGGTTGTGCAGGGAAGGGATGGCTCGCCTGGAAAAATAGTGGTGGCTGGGCACGACGTACTGTGGGACAGCCAATGCCATCAGGCTTTTAAAACTCTGCGTCTCCACCAGACGGAATGACAACATTTCAAAGGCCAGGAGTTTTGAAATGCTGGCATTCAGGGCCAGGGATCGCGGGTGGCTAGGCGGGTACTTCCTCTTCCGCTCCAATGTTTGGGAGATAGAGAGCTGAACGCTTCCATGGGACATTGTGGAGATGGTTGGTGACCCAGGTGGTAGTGTTGCTGGCAGATCCTCTGTTTGCGGGGTGGCAGGTGCCACTGTCACTACAGAGGTGGATGAAGAGGCAGAGACTGCAGCAGAAGAGGAAGCAGGAGGAGCCAGAGACCTTTCTTGGTTTTTGAGGTGTCTACTTCACTGCAGCTCGTGCTTTGCACTTAGATGCCTGGTCATGCTGGTTGTGCTCAGGTTGAGAACGTTTATGCCTCGCTTCAGCCTCTGATTGCACAGCCTGCAAACCACTCGTGTCTTGTCATCAGCACATTGTGTGAAGAACTGCCACGCTAGGGAACTCCTTGGACCTGGCTTTGGTGTGCTCGGTCCCTTGCTGCGTTGGGCAGTAGCAGACATACTGTCTAGCGGACGGACGCTCCGCTTTTGCACCCTGCTCCCTCTTCTGCTGTGCTGGTGGCTCTGTGCGACCACCGCCTCTTCCTCCAAACTACACTGGTCACCTGCATAACGTTCATTCCATGTGGGGTCGAGGACCTCATCGTCCTCCACATCATCTTCCACCCAGTCTTCACCCCTGCCCTCCTTGTCTGTCTGCACAATTGCGAAAGCAGCAGCAGTTGGCACCTGTGTTTCGTCATCATCCGAGACGTACTGCGATGGTCCTCCCATGTACTCATCATGAAACATAAGTGGTTGGGCATCGGTGCACTCAATCTCTTCCACTTCTGGGGCAGGGCTAGGTGGATGGCCCTGGGAAACCCTGCTAACAGAGTCATCGAAAAGCAGAAGAGACTGCTGCATGATTTGGGGCTCAGACTGCTTGGCTGATTTGCAAGGGGGTGAGGTGAAAGACTGATGGACATGGGTTTCAGGTGCCAACTCTGATCTTTCATCAGAAGAGTGGGTGGGAGACAATGTGAAGGAACCCTAGGCACTGTCAGCAACCCAATCTACTATCGCCTG